>JAWHQI010000040.1:0-1325000 GCA_033032865.1 Dactylorhiza incarnata | reverse complement strand
TTGGAGATGTTCGAAGATTTCAGGCAAGAGGTCTTACGGACCTTCCAGGTTGCTTTCGCCATGATAGTCGGAGGCAAAAGAAGAGATGTTCTAGAGGTCCCGCCCCGGCAGATGGGCGAGGGAACTCTCGACCAACAGTCCAGGGAAGAGGTACCGGTGGGAGGGGAGTGGGGAGGTTCCATACCCCCACTCGCCCATCCCCTTTAAGGGGGTGAGCTCAGAAGGGAGGCGCCCTCCCAGCTCGCCCCGCCCCTTCAAGGGGGCGAGCTCAGGAGGGAGGCGCCCTCCCAGCTCGCCCTGCCCCTTCAAGGGGGCGAGCTCAGGAGGGAGGCGCCCTCCCAGCTCGCCCCGCCCCTTCAAGTGGGCGAGCTCAGGAGGGATGCGCCCTCCCAGCTCGCCCCACCCCTTCAAGGGGGTGAGCTCAGGAGGGAGGCGCCCTCCCAGCTCGCCCTGCCCCTTCAAGGGGGCGAGCTCAGGAGGGAGGTGCCCTCCCAGCTCGCCCCGCCCCTTCAAGGGGGCGAGCTCAGGTGGGAGGCGCCCTCCCAGCTCGCCCCGCCCCTTCAAGGGGGCGAGCTCAGGAGGGAGGCGCCCTCCCAGCTCGCCTGCCCCTTCAAGGGGGCGAGCTCGGGAGGGAGGCGGCCTCCCAGCTCGACCCGCCCCTTCAAGGGGGCGAGCTCGGGAGGGAGGCGCCCTCCCAGCTCGCCCCGCCCCTTCAAGGGGGCGAGCTCAGGAGGGAGGCGCCCTCCCAGATCGCCCCGCCCCTTCAAGGGGGCGAGCTCAGGAGGGAGGTGCCCTCCCAGCTCTCCCCGCACCTTCAAGGGGGAGAGCTCAGGAGGGAGGCGCCCTCCCAGCTCGCCCCTCCCCTTCAAGGGGGCGAGCTCAAGAGGGAGGCACCCTCCCAGCTCGCCCCACCCCTTCGAGTCCAGCCCCAAAGGGTGGCGAACGGGGAGGAATCCGGCCCCCGCTCGCCCCACACCAAAAGGTGTCGAGTGAATGTTGGTGGGCGAGACCACCCCGGGTGGCGGCTACCCAATAGCCCGGCGAGCGCAGAGGTCAGCAATTCAACTTCGCGAGAGCAAGGAAGGAAGGGCTTCCAAAGGAAAAGAGCCAACTGCTCGGGGCAGAGGCAAGGATCGAACGCACCCTCTCCACCACCTTAGCAAGCCATGGCAACTGGCAGAGGTAGAAGGAGGGGAGCCAGGAAAGCAGAAAGAAGATGGAAAGGAAGGGATATGGTTGAGTTACCTTACTGAAACTTCCACGATGAGGAGGGTCACGCGACGTCCACCTGCCCTGAGTTATTGGAAATAAAGGAAGCGAGGGTTCCAGGGCAACAATAGCAACTGCCAGAAGAAGTCGAGGAAGACCAGGCCTGGGAGTGGGAGACTTAGTTCTGTTTCCATGCCTAGTTCTCTTTTCTATCCATAAGTTCATGTAATATGATGTTTTGTTTTCATGCCTAGTTTCCTCACATGTATTAGGATGTTTAATATAATGAAAGTTTAAAAAAAATACTCCTCCCCCCCCCCCCCCCCCCCCCCCCCCGATGCTGGCCTGCTGACCAGGCTCCCACCTAGCTGGCAGGGCCGGGAACCGCTCGGGGCAGGAAGGAAATATGCTCCACCTCTAGTTGAGCTCGCTCGACTAGCGAATGGCCTGTAGGGTGTCGACTCTTATCCACCTCTAGTTGAGCTCGACTCCTAGAGTGTGTCGACCTTGTACTCTCCCCCGATGCTGGCCCGCTGACCAGGCTCCCACCTAGCTTGCAGGGCTGGGAACCGCTCGGGGCAGGAAGAAAATATGCTCCTCCAGTTGAGCTCGTTCATCTAGCGAATGGCCTGGAGGGTGTCGACTCTTATCCACCTCTAGTTGAGCTCATCTCCTGGAGTGTGTGGACCTTGTACTCCCCCCCCCCCCCCCCCCCCCCCGATGCTGGCCCGCTGACCAGGCTCCCACCTAGCTGGCAGGGCCGGGAACCGCTCGGGGAAGGAAGTAAATATGCTCCACCTCCAGTTGAGCTCGCTCGTCTAGCGAATGGCCTGGAGGGTGTCGACTCTTCTCCACCTCCAGTTGAGCTCGCTCGACTAGCGAATGGCCTGGAGGGTGTCGACTCTTATCCACCTCTAGTTGAGCTCGGCTCCTAGAGTGTGTTGACCTTGTACTCCCCCCCGATGCTGGCCCGCTGACCAGGCTCCCACCTAGCTGGCAGGGCTGGGAACCGCTCGGGGCAGGAAGGAAATATGCTCAACCTCCAGTAGAGCTCACTCGTCTAGCGAATGGCCTGGAGGGTGTCGACACTTCTCCACCTACAGTTGAGCTCGCTCGACTAGCGAATGGCCTGGAGGGTGTCGACTCTTATCCACCTCTAGTTGAGCTCGACTCCTAGAGTGTGTCGACCTTGTAATCCCCCCCGCCCCGCCGATGCTGGCCCGCTGACCAGGCTCCCACCTAGCTGGCAGGGCCGGGAACCGCTCGGGGCAGGAAGGAAATATGCTCCACCTCCAGTCGAGCTCGCTCGTCTAGCGAATGGCTTGGAGGGTGTCGACTCTTATCCACCTCTAATTGAGCTCGGCTCCTAGAGTGTGTCGACCTTGTACTCCCCTCCGATGCTGGCCCACTGACCAGGCTCCCACCTAGCTGGTAGGGCTGGGAACCGCTCGGGGCAGGAAGGAAACATGCTCCATCTCCAGTTGAGCTCGCTCGTCTAGCGAATGGCCTGGAGGGTGTCGACTCTTATCCACCTCTAGTTGAGCTCGGCACCTAGAGTGTGTCGACCTTGTACTCCCCCCCCGATGATGGCCCGCTGACTAGGCTCCCACCTAGCTGGCAGGGTTGGGAACCGCTCGGGGCAGGAAGAAAATATGCTCCACCTCTAGTTGAGCTCGCTCGTCTAGTGAATGGCCTAGAGGGTGTCGACTCTTATCCACCTCTAGTTGAGCTCGGCTCCTAGAGTGTGTCGACCTTGTACTCCCCCCCCCCCCCGATGCTGGCCTACTGACCAGGCTCCCACCTAGCTGGCAGGGCCGGGAACCGCTCGGGGCAGGAAGGAAACATGCTCCACCTCCAGTTGAGCTCGCTCGTCTAGCGAATGGCCTGCAGGGTGTCGACTCTTATCCACCTCTATTTGAGCTCGGCTCCTAGAGTGTGTCGACCTTGTACTCCCCCACGATGCTGGCCCGCTGACCAGGCTCCCACCTAGCTGGCAGGGCCGGGAACCACTCGGGGCAGGAAAGAAACATGCTCCACCTCCAGTCGAGCTCGCTCATCTAGCAAAGGGCCTGGAGGGTGTCGACTCTTCTCCACCTCTAGTTGAGCTCGGCTCTTAGATTGTGTCGACCCTATGTCCACCTCCAGTTGAGCTCGCTCATATAGCGAAGGGCCTAGAAGGTGTCGACTCTTCTCCACCTCTAGTTAAGCTCGGCTCCTAGATTGTGTCGACTTTGTACTCCCCCCCCTCCCCCCGATGCTGGCACGCTGAGCAGGCTCCCACCTAGCTGGCAGGGCCGGGAACTGCTCGGGGCAGGAAGGAAACATGCTCCACCTCCAGTTGAGCTCGCTCGTCTAGTGAATGCCCTGGAGGGTGTCGACTCTTATCCACCTCTAGTTGAGCTCGACTCCTAGAGTGTGTCGACCTTGTACTCCCCCCCCCCCCCCCCCCCCCCCCCCGATGATGGCCCGCTGACCAGGCTCCCACCTAGCTAGCAGGGCCGGGAACCGCTCGGAGCAGGAAGGAAACATGCTCCGCCTCTAGTCGAGCTCGGCTCCTAGAGTGTGTCGACCTTGTGTCCACCCCTATTTGAGCTTGGCTCCTAGAAGGTGTCGACTTAGGCCCCGAGCAGAGACTGCTGACCGGGCTCCCACTAGCCGGCAGGGTGGGAGGACCTCTCGAGGAGGCTTTATGTTTTCCCTCAAAATAGCTCCGTTCGCCGGATTCCCAACGACGCTCGTCGAATATGCAGGGTTGGACGTTTCTTTCCGAGCGCGTACCTCGCTCGAAAAGAGCGGGGATTGTGTACAACCCTGAATTCGCCGAGCAAACCCCCGGGACTCAAGAGGTATTTAAGACTTGTTTTTCCTACAATGGCCGAGGACAAGAATAGGGGGAGGTAAATTAATCATCCCTTGTTAACCATGGCCGGCTCGGACACGGCCGCTAACGCCGGCGGTAGCACTACCGTAGGGCGCTAGCCCTCCTCAGCCGTCTCGACGGCACCGCAGAGACCGCTCGGTCGTCTCGCAAGTAGGCCGAGACAAGTCGCTAGCGCCGGCGGTAGCAATACCGTCGGGCGCTAGCCAATCTAGCCCAGGGGGAGGGCGAGCTCCTCTCGCCCCACCCCAAGGCAAGGGGGGCGAGCTCCTCTCGCCCCCATCCCCTCCAGGGGGGCAAGCTCCTCTCACCCCCCGCGCCCCAGCAGCAGGGGGGCGAGACCCCAGTGGGACGAGTTGCTAGCGCCGGCGGTAGCAATATCGCCAGGTGCTAGCCAATCTCGCCCCGCCCCAAGGCAAGGGGGGCGAGCTCCTCTCGCCCTCATCCCCTCCAGGGGGCGAGCTCCTCTCGCCCCCCCGCGCCCCCAGCAGGAGGGCAAGACCAGCAGGGGGCCCGCCCCTAGCTGGGAGCTCGCCCAGCCCCAGCAGAGGGGCGAGACATCAGGGGGGGCGCCCCTAGCTGGGTATCGCCTAGCCCCAGTAGAGGGGCGAGACCAGCAGGGGGGCCGCCCCTAGCTGGGTCTCGCCCAGCACCAGCAGGGGGGCCGACACCCGAGTCTCGCCCCACCCGGATAATGGGCTCGCCGAGCCCTGCGAGGTACCCCCTCTCGCCCAGTTCCGGGGGAAGGGGTCGGTCTGCGTTTAGCGCCTCAGAACAACGGGATTTGGCTATCCGCAGGCCAAATCCGGGGATATTTTGGTAACTTCAGGGACCAGTATGTGGTTATTTGCAGCCCAAATCCAAAATCCTATAAATAGGACCAAGGGGGCACCATTTGGAGGGCGGATCATTCTAGTCTAGCTCTCTCCCTCTCTCTCTCCCTCCCCAAATATCTCTAGGGGGTGAGGAGAGCCTCCAGTGGTGCCCAAGCTTAGTAGTGGCTTGGGAGGGGAAGTTCCTAAGGGCTTCCGGGTATGTGGCGGGACCACCCCACAAAGCCCTTAGTCCAGTCCATAGTTCCTCAACCCTCAACCTAGAGCTCTCCCTTGGGGGGAGTAAGGGTTGGTCACCCCTCAGCTTGCTGAGGGCCCCGAACTCCACAAAGGCCGAGAAATCAGTTTCAACAGAATCTATTGCCATCGACCCCGGCCTTGCCTCCCCATCCTCGGTGGCACTCGCGGGTGATAGTATGCTCTTATGGCGGTGAGTTCTTGATTGACCATGCACATTTGGTCCATAGCCTGCGCGATATGCCTCCCGGGGGAAGTCCCCTCACATCCGGCTCCCTACCGCTCCATCTCTCCTATAAGGTGCGAGTTGTCCCTTTCGAGGGCGCTCAGGCTGCGCTCAATGTTTGCTCGATGTTAGTCCGTCCTGCTGGCTTGGTCTCACTGCATCCAGATAAGCTTGTCGAGAACCTCAGTCACTCGTTCCTTCATCGTCGTAACACAGGCAGGGTCGCCAAGAAAGTTCGAAAGGTCGCTGGGAGAAGGGGCGGCGAGACCACCTCCTCCTTAGAGTGAGGGTCAATCGGGGAGGCATCTTGGTAGCCTGTGGGAGCAAAAATTAGATTGTCTTATCTAGTAGTTCAAGCGAGCTGGGTCAAAGCGAATGCATTGACTAACCTGGTACATATTCTTCTCCTGGGCATTGGCAAGAGGAGCTAGGTTACCCTACGAATGGCTGGCCGGGAGGAAGAAATGATTTCCCCTTTCCAGGGCGAGAAGGCACCTGGTTAGCAGCGGAAGTGGTGGCTATATCAACGGCGGGAGAATTGTGGATGAGGTCCCTCCCGGCTGAGTGCTCCGGCTCCTGTACAGGGAGGGTGGCGATGGTCTTGCAGGCTGGAGAGCTGCGTGGGACCAAGTATAACCCCATAGTCCAAAGGTGGGGATTGCAGAAGACGGGGTAAGAAAGAAGACAGGAGGTAACACGGTAGGGAAAAAAGTAGTAAGCATCTTACCGAGCTGTGGCAGGTTTCCGTCGGGAGTAACTGGAGGGCAGGACTACTAAGCCAGCAAAATGTTCATAACAACAGGCGGGAGCACATCAGCTCCGCCAGGTTGGTCTCGGGGTCGTCTCCCTCTTGGAACATGTTTTTCGGCACCCTTTGATTTGAGAATAATAAATCTTACTTGTATTTGATCTTGTTTGCCATTGTCTTTTAGCATGCAGGATTGAACAAAGATGACACTAGGTTGTTGTTGTTGGTCTGGATTTGCTCACAAGCTGAAAAGAATGGAAGAGAGCTAACGCCCGACATTATCTCTTAACACCGGCGTTGACTTTCGTTCCCATCAAGATGAAAATGGCATGGAGGGAAGCTGTCGTGATTGCTGGAGCATTTTGGGAATGATTTGACTCAACGCCAGGCGTTAGACTCAACGCCAATGTTAAGGTTGCCTAAAATGAATATTTCCAAAGATGCAGAATATCCTTCCTGTTTTGAAGATCCGAGTCATTAAAACATTTCTATACTGGGTCAACGCGATGCATTAGCCTTAACACCGGCGTTCGCTTCCAGTCCTATAAATAGGTGGATTTTGTCTTCTCCAACAACCAATGCCAAGGAGCCCTATTCCAGCACTCTAAATGATTTGGGAGGGCCAAATTTCTAGACCACTAAGGATATCCCACTTAATTTCTAAAAGAGGAATCAAAGGAGGCTTGGATCAACACGCTAACTCAATGCGAAGAACGCACGCTTGGACTTCAACGATCTTCGGTGATTCTTCGTCGTCTCCTTCAGATTACCTCATAAGGAGTTTGTATATTTGTCTTTTATATTTTATATTTATCTTTGTAATCGGTTTGTGAATTCGCCTCATGTTGGCAACTAGATTTGGGTAGGACTTAGAGAGGAATTCACCTCATGTTGGCAACTAGGTCTAGGGAGTAGATCAAGATGGTGCTCGAGGCCTTTCTGGTCATAGAAAGGATAGAGTGGCTTGAGGCCGTATCTGGGGAAAGATCGGCTAAAGCCAACCGGTTCTTAGTGAGAAGAGTCGGTATAGAAAACAAAAAGGTATTTCATATTTTGCCGTGGATTTCTAGCGTGATAGAAATCAGATTTTGTAATCAATTTTATAAATGATAATCATGTCTTTTCTTGTTTAATAAAATTTATTTCATTTCAGATTTCTATCTCTTTACTTTTGATTCAATCTACTTCTTATAAAATCACAAACGTTTTCTATAAGAGATTAAAGTTTTCTAAAACCCTGATTCACCCCCTCCCCCTCTATGGGCGCCTCAAGATCCAACAAGTGGTATTAGAGCCAGGTTATTCCAAATCGGCTTAACAACCGGGAAAAATGGCGTCTCTTGATCATGATCTTGCTTCCACTAGTGGGGAAAATTTTAATATAAATGAAAAATTATTATCACCGCCTTTATTTATGGGCAAAAATTATAAAGGGTGGAAAATATTAATGAAAATTTTTCTTAAAGCTTTAGATGAAGAATTTTGGAATATTACTATTGAAAAGCCACCTAGCGTACTAACTAGAAACGAAATTGTTTTAAATGCAAAATCTATAAATAGTATATTTTGTGCGGTAGATCAAAATAATTTCAAACTCATTTATACTTTACCTACCACATATGAGATTTGGATTTTTCTTGAAAGAACTTATGATTCTCCTTCTGTAGGTATGGAACAATCACAAGAATCGGAGAATATGCTAGCCTGCATAAGTATTCAAGAAAGCTCCTCACATGATGGATCCATGGAATGCACCTCAAGCGGAAGGGATGATGACAACAGATTTTTGGAAGAGGAACATGAAGATGTCGAAGGAACTTTATGTTCAAACCTTTCCTCATCCAAAAGCAATGTAAGGAAAATGAATTCCCTTATTGTTTGCAATTCTATTTCTATATTACAATTGCTACGAAGTACAAAGCACAAAATTAAGAAATTGAAAAATGCGAATTGCAAATTGCGCATAGAAAATAAAGGTTTAAAAGAAAAAGTTAAAGTAGAACCAAAATCTGATTTATCTAGTTCTACCCATGTCTCTTCAATTGAAAATATAAAACCTTGTTTTGATTGCAATATTCTAAAAGAAAAACTCAAGGTATATGAAAAAGAGCATCTTAAAGAACACAATGAAAAAGTACCTTTAGAAAATTCATCTATTACAAATGATTATGTTGTGTAAAAGTTATAAAATTGAAATTAAAGAGATGGATGAAACATTTGATGAATTAAGAAAAGACTATCAAACTCACATTGATTCAATTGTCTCCAATCTTAAAAATAGCACAATAGCTTATAATAAAGCTAGACATAATCTAATGATAAAAAATGAGGAATTAAAATCAAAAATCAACTTGGTTATGAAAATTATGAATAACAATTCACAACACATAAATTCACAATCTCAAGGAATATGTAAAAGCATGTTGAATATGAATATGAATATGAATATCTTGATTAATCCTAATAATGGGAGTAAGGAACACAAAGTATTTGTAAATAAAAATCTGAGTCACTATCATTTACAAAATCCGTTTTCTCCCAACATAATTTTAAACGTTAACAAATTTTCTATACGTAACACTTTTGAAAATCATTATGGAAATTTGAAATATAAGATTATGAAACCAAAGTATGAATGGATACCCAAAATTAAAGATGAAATATTAACTCCACTTGAAAGGGTTCATTCATACTCATCTTTCCAAAAATCATCTCGTTATATTTGGGTACCCAAAGGAATCACCACACTTGGTCCCCGTTGGATACCTACAACTATTATTCATTAAGGTATCATCAAATGCATGAAGTAGAATCCATTCAAAATGAAATATACAAATTTCTACTTCATGATATGCTTCAATGTCTTTTTATTTTTCTTTTTGTTTTCTTATTTTTTTAAGCTATCATGATTGTGGTCATCTTATATATTATTGGAAATATGATTTTATCTCTTAAAACTTAATGAGTTTATAAATCAAATTGATCAAAATTCAAAATCATTTTTTTATTTTGATGACCTATCAATCCTTCTTATATACATTGCCTATAAATATCTTATATTATCCATATAAATCAAATTTTAATTTTATTATGAGATATTTTTCTAAATTAATAAAATCATGAACTTCAATTGTTCTCTTTCAGAAAATGTTGTGTCTATAAATTTTTAAATATTAAGTATGGATAACAACCAATAACAATTAAATATCTTGAGAAAGGGAGATTTGGATGTCACCCCATCACATCTCCTAGTACCGGTGCGAACCCTTCACAGGGTAGACATCGGGAAGTCCAAGATCCACTCTAAATATCTAAGTCCAACCAAAGACTAGCAATGATCAAATTGATTATATACCCATGCGTACTTTTGCAATTACCGAAAAAGAAAACCATCATTATCTTGCAGTTTCAGAAAAATAATATACGGCTTTGGTAACTTTTTCTTAAAAAAAAAATATGCGAGATTTCGACCCAAACTTCAAACGATCATAACTTTTGATCCGCTTGTCAGAATTTCGCCCAAAATAGCTTTTCGTAACGAGGTCGAGAAGCTCTATGTAATGGAAACCCAGCTTCGCCCGTTTGAGTTCATTTTGACCCTTAACACTCCAAAATTCAACTCCGTTTAGAAGTTCTCTCATTTGTTTTTCTTCTTCGACAATTTTTATGTCTATGGATTTTATGTCAGAGGATCCTGTTTCCCCCTCTAACAAATTATATGCTTGTAATATTTGCCTAACATTGCACCTTGTTATCACAACTTTTCATCTAACATCATCACTCACTATAAGGACAAATCAATGACTATGCTAGTTATACCATGGGATGTTATGTTAAAGAAAAATAGAATAATGAAATTTGAAAGTCAAGAAATTATATATATGTCTTGGTGAATATTCATAAATTCAAAGAAAAAATTTACACAAACATTTCAAAATAACTAAAAATAGTTTCTCATTATATTCATTTTTCACCTCACATTATTTCTCTAAAATATTTTGAAAAAGGATGAATAGGAATTGTTTTACATACTTCACCTACATAATTATGAATAATTAATTATGAGTACCTAAATTTCTATAAGATAAAATTATTGATCATGATTAGTATATGAATCTATTATGATTTACATGTATCTCATTTATATGTAGACCATAGAATAAACTTATATCCCTAAGGAAAAATCAATTAGAATCATCTCTTTATCCTATGTCTAAAATAGAAATACTATTGTTGATTACATGCAACATTATATCAAACTCATCATTCTAGCATTATTAACTTATAAATATTATCACCCATGCTAGTTATCTCTTATTGCCACAATGAACTAATTTTAAAAAGGGCTAGAAAAACAGAAAGATGAATAACTATGTTTCCAAAGGACAAAATGCTTAGGATGTCCATGATCATTCACCCACATTATGTGTCTCAAAATAGCGAGGGCATAAGTTTGTATGCATTAGATGACCTAACCTCTAAGTCATGTCTTGTCCTTAACTGGGGAGGGTTCCAGTGGGGCCTTGCGAGGCACTGGGGGGAAAGAGTGTTAGGTTGAGCATTCTCTAGTGTGTGAATATGTGATTAACACCCCCAACCTACGGCATGTGTGCAACTCCTCATGCCCATCCGTCATATATATGGGGCTAGTCCGTAGGCATATAGTGAGGGTATTATAATCTAGTACATACCTATATCATATTTTTGCATGCACTCTTTATGATTATATTATTCATGCATTCTTATTTTGATCGAACATGCTTATCTTGTGTTTTGTATATTTTATCATTTTTTGATTAATGCTCTTGTAAAACACAAGTATTTGAAAACCCAAAAAATATAAAAACCATTTGTTGAACAAAAAAACATGCTTAAAGAGGCTTCTAATGATCTCTACAAGGTCTGGAATTTCTACTCTAAGAAGGCCCCTTCATAATAAGTCAAAATCAAAGAAGAGTTTCTTTAAAAATGCATGAATTCATCTACTGTATTGGCGTTAAGATATTACGCTAGTGTTAGAAGATAACGCCATGTGTTAGCCTTCTGTGCCAAATTTCCAATATCTTAATGCTGAACAGTATCTAATCTTTATATCTCTTAGTACAGTCATCATGCAATCGTAATTATATTATTTGAATTAACATTCTTAAAAATGATCTTACAACCTTTTTGTGAAAAAGTAATCTACGATTTTGAGCCTTCTAATCATCCTTAAATTGTCTGAAATTTCTACATTAAGAAGGCCTATTTATAACAACTCAAATTTAAAGAATTTTTTTATAAAATCCTAAAAAATAGTGTTCTGTTTGGGCGTTAAGTAGTTAACACCAGGCGTTAGCTCTTTTGGCCAAATTGAAATTCTGATTTCTCTACACTATTTCTGGTATTTTTATAATGATTTTTCTCTGTTTCTTTTCTCAGTTTTGAAATTATTTTGTTAATAATTTGGTTGTTTTATTCCAAAATACAAAAAAATTTCAAATAATTCAAAATGATCAAAAATATGTTTTTGTTATTTGTTTTTTTTATAAATATTTACAAAATTATGGTTTGACTATATGACTTCAGAAGAGCAAACATTTCAGTTATTTTGTTTCAAATGGTCAAATTTGATTAGGCATAGACTTAAAGATTGTCTTCAATGTGTAATTTTAATTTTAAATTTCCTAAACATTGTTTTATCTTCATGCCTTGACCTTAATCTGATTAAGTGCAATTAAATAGTCTATATAAAATTGTGTATGATTGTCTTGCATGCCTCTAAGTATGAGTAGTGTTTAATGTTAATCAATGATTCATTCACTCACTATTTTGGTAATCTACATATGCTCATAATCTTAGTCTTGCATGATTGTGTAGTGTAATAAATTTAACAAATTAAGTCGTATTTCTAAATTACCTACACCATTATTCAAACAATAAATTTCTTGCACACATAGAAGTGTTATTTCAAAATTATAAGGGTTTGCAACAACAAGTGAATTCAGAGACCTTTGGCCCAAAATTACAACAATATGAAATAAAATTCCAAAGATAACTCCACCAAGCACTACTCACAATCCCGATAAGTCTTACTGAGCATTGTGAGGTTGATCACCTTGGAAAGAATCGTAAAGTGTCTTGTGCAAACACATTTTTTTCACTTCTATTTGTACACCGGATCACTAAAAATAAAAAATTCTAAAAATTCTTATGTGATCCCCCAAGCAATTCTTCGCTCCCTGATAAGTCTTAATGAGCATTGTGTGGGCGAAGCACCTTGGTAGTTGTACTCCATTTATGTGCTTTGAATTTTTTTTTCTAAAATTGATGTGTGAAAGTAATTATAAGATCACAATCTTAATATTGTTGTTACTATTTCATTACATCATGTGTTTTGATTATTTCACTTGTATACTTTTATCAAAACACCTTATGCACGCATCATTGTTTTTCATAAAGCTTCTACTCATGAGAATTGGATCCTAATGCAAAATTACATAATTATCTAAAAACTTAAGTAAAAGCACTAGATTGCAATGCATGATTTCTATAATGTTTTCTTTACTTAAAATACGAATTGGTTACATTGTAGCTATTATCTTTTTGAATATGTTAAATCATGCTTGGCTATTAGTTATGAAAATTTTCAAAGTTAAATGCTCAAATGTGAAGAGTATGGGCATATTGTTGGAATGGTCAAACTATTACAAAAATGTTAATCTTAGTTATTTTATTTTGTTTTTCCGCATTCCTAATTTGATCATGTATTTCTTTTACCATGCTTTATCATGCTTACTTCTAAGTTTTTTCTTCCCTTGTGCTTGTCAAACTATATTGCATTTCTTCCAACAAGTTTCTTAAAAATTTCACTTTGAAAAGCAAATGGTAGAATTCCTTTGGTAAAACAAAAAAATGGAATGTTGTTCGTTGACGCTTATCATATATTTTTCCGCTGTGCCACACTCTCCCTCAGCTCGATCATGATTTACTTTATTTATACACAAAACTCTTAATCCTCTCTTAGTTATGCCCCAACTTTTGTTTTCTCTCTTCTAGTTTTGTTTCACTCCACCCACTTTTGCTAATAACAAAAGGGGGAGAATAAAATGATAAATTGTAATGATTAATGGAGTAGGATTCACTAGATTAAGGGGGGGCATGAATCTATTCTATGGGAGCATACATTAAGGGGGGGCACATAAGTAGGGGGAGCACAATTTAATAATCCATAATTCCTATTATTGTCTCAATATTGCTTATTGTCCTATATCCTTCTAAAAATGCATCTCTCTTATATATGAATTTGATTTATCTCTATTGGATTTGTTATTATCAAAAGGGGGAGATTGTTGGAACATGGTTTTCTGCATCCCTTTAATTTGAGAATAACAAATCCTACTTGTATTTGATCTTGTTTGCCATTGTGTTTTTAGCTTGCAGGTTTGAACAAAAATGACACTAGATTGCTGTTGTTGATCTGGATTTGCTCACAAGCTGAAAAGAATGGAAGAGAGATAACTCCCGACATTAACTCTTAACACCAACATTGACTTTCGTTCCCGCTAAGATGAAAATAGCATGGAGGGAAGCTGTCGTGATTGCAGGAGCATTTTGGGAATGCTTTGACTCAACGCCGAGATTTAGACTCAACGCCAGCGTTAAGGTTGCCTAAAATGAATGTTTCCAAAGATGCAGAATCTCCTTCCTATTTTGAAGATCTGAGCCATTAAAACATTTCTATACTGGGTCAATGCCATGCATTAGCCTTAACGCCGGTGTTAGCTTCCAGTCGTATAAATAGGTGGATTTCATCTTCTTCAACAACTAATGCTAAAGAGCCCTATTCCAGCACTCTAAATTATTTGTGAGGGATGTATTTCCAGACCACAAAGGATCTCCCACTCAATTTCAAAAGGAGGAATCAAAGGAGGCTTTGATCAACATGCTAACTCAATGCAAAGAACGCACGCTTGGACTTCAACGATCTTCAGCGATTCTTTGTCGTCTCCTTCAGATTACCTTATAGGGAGTTTTATATTTGTCCTTTATGTTTATATTTTTAATCGGTTCGTGAATTCGCCCTGTGTTGGCGACTAGGTCTGGGTAGGACTTAAGGAGGAATTCGCCTTGTGTTGGCGACTGGGTCTAGGGAGTAGATCTAGGGGGTGCTCGAGGCCTTTCTGGGAATAGAAGGGCTAGAGCGGCTTGAGGTCATATCTGGGGAGAGATCGGCTAAAGCCAACCGGTTCTTAGCGAGAAGAGTCGGTATATAAAATGATAAGAGTATTTCATATTTCGTCTTTGATTTTTAGCGTCATAGAAATCAGATTTTGCAATCAATATTATAAATGATAATCATGTCTTTACTTGTTTAATAAAATTGATTTCATCTCTAATTTCTATCTCTTTACTTTTGATTTAACTTACTTCTAATAAAACTTCTAAAGTTTTCTAAAACCCTCATTCACCCCCCCTCTTAGGGCACCTCAAGATCTAACAGGGTTGACAAAGTTGATATCAACAAGGTGCAAGATCTTTGATGTTGAGTTGACAGAGCTGAAGGACAACATTCACATAGGAGATGATGGCTCCATCAATGGAAGAATATCTAAAAATGACATCAACATTACAGAGGAAATACTATGTCAAACCTTTGATCTACCAAGGGGTAGTGACTCTGATGAACTGACAGGGGAAGAGACTAGTAAGGCATTACAGATAATGCAGTTCAGAAAGGAGAAGGCCATCAATCTGAAAAAGAATGATGCAGCTGAAAAATATAGATTCTTAGCAGATATAGTAGAAAATGTGCTGTTATGCAAGATTTCAGTAGATGATGCCATTCCCAAGTAGAAGCTCTAGATAATGGGAATTCTAGTCCTAAATAAAAGGATCAACTGGGGGAAATGTCTCCTGAAGTTGATAGAACATAAATATGCCCATAAGGAAAATGCATATATGAGAATGATGAGCTAAGTTCTGCTCCATCATTATCCAATGGTCTGCAAGTCAAAGGGAGTGCCTATTCCTCCTTGTAAGAGAATGAACATACAGATTTTCTCAAAGTAGTGGACCAGGCAGATTTTGAAGCCTGGTCAAGCTGCCCCCTCTCCTCCTCCTTCTCCAGTTCCACAAGATGCCACTGATCAAAACCTCCAGTCTATTCCATCTACTCTAGCTCCAGAACCCACACTACAGATTTCTCTCCAACCACAACAACAACAACCATCCATCACCATCTCTATTGAAAATCTTCTAGGCATCCATTCTCTTCCTCAACCACAATATCTTTGAACTCTAGAAGACAATCAAGCACAATCCCTTATCCACCAAAATTTCCTAGACTTTAATGAAGATTCCACAGCTCCACTTGACACACCTCCTATCATCCATAATCTGACAGATATCAATGTTGTTTCAACAAAAATTCCTCCAGTCATGTTAACCACACCTCCAAATGACACATCTCTTGCTTCTACCACCCAATCTACACCTCCCTTTGATGCTGAGCAAATAATTTCCAAAGCACTAGCACTGGCTACTGTATATTTGCTGATTTGTTGGCCAATCAAGCCAGAAAATTCAACAGAAAGTATAATCAGATGGAGTCTGAGCTACAAGAATCAAAAGAGACACTACTGGCACTCAAATATTTTGTGTCCTCCTCAATGGTGAACAAATATTTCTTAACCTCCCTTGCCAGTAATGTTTAGAAGGGGGATAATATGCATGAGGAGGAGTTACTTGCTCAAGAAAATGAGGGTGGCCAGGAGAAAGAACAAGAGACTGCTCCAAATGCCCCAGATGCTGAAGTTCCTGACCCCAATAGAACTACTATATTCCAGATAGCAATGGTCCAGGGGGAGCCTCCAGCAGTAACTCAGGGGGATCTCTTCACAAATAATGAGTAAAGGGAGCCCTTGCCAGATGATTAACTCTTGGAATAGGTTTCAAAAATTGCTAAGGAGGCTGCTCAGACTGCTGAAGAGGATGCCCAATCTCAGGGGGAGCCTCCCAAAGAAACTAACAAGACTGTTGAAGAAGAAGATGAGCCACTGGTGTTTGCACCGAGAAAGGTAACTAAACAATTTTTCTCAAGGGAGAGGAAAACCCCTCCAAAGGAGTAGAATAATGCAGGTGAACAATCTCTATAATAACTTCTCATGAAACATATTTGAAATTATATAATTATGGAAGACAATTTGATCAATTGGAAGCTTATCTTGTTGATCTATGCTTATGTACAATGATGTTATTTTATGTATATTGTATATTTGTTTGTATTGTGCTTTTATTCAACTGCATGTTTGAAATCCCTTACTTTATTTATAAATTTTGTTAAGATAAATAAGGGGAGATAGTTGGGAATAACACCCTTATGATTTATCTAACAAATTATCTTAAAGTGATTTCATAATCTGGGATGTATTACCCATATTGTATAGTGAGGGTAATGTGGTCATTAGATGTCCTAGGATATCACACTCACACTAGAGTGTCAAGACCTGACCAAAACAAGCACAAAAATCAGTTAAGTTAAAATTGCGTCGAATAGAAGTTGATGCAACTTCGACTAAAAGTCGAAGCAACTTCGAATATAAGTAGAAGCAACTCAGACTAAAGTCAAAGTATAAGTGAAGTCGACGCAATGTCAAAATGGTCTCGACACAGAAGAAGAGTCTGTCAAAGCAATATCATAAGTCGACGCAACTTTGACATGAACTTGATGAAGAAGAAGAGTCTGTCAAAGCAATATCAGAAGTTGACGCAACTTTGATTTAAAATCGATGAAGAAGATCAAGTTCTGTCCAAGTCTACAACTCGACGGATGCGTCAATAAGGATTCGACGTAACGTCAACATCTGAGTTCAGTTAGAGCTAAGAAGGATTTTGAAGCGGCTTCTATAAGAACTCAGAGGTGCGTCGAACTGAGGGAAAATGAATTCAACGCAGTGTCGAATACAGACAGAAATGGAAGGTTTTGTGTTGTCTTTTCTGATGCTTTTCTAGAAGTATTACAAGGCTGTAGTCTGACTTCTAATGACTCATTTATTGCCAAGAATGAAATGGAGTACTTTAGAGAGACAACAAAGACATTTTGGGAAGTTATTCAAATCAGATAGATGGGTCAGGAAATAGAAATACAAGGAAACACTTAATGTCCAATGGATATTCCCTCTAAGAACAGAACAGAAGAGGAAAGAAATTCAAATACTATTCGACAAAGAATAAGTATACACAAGAAAGAAGAAAAACACAACCAAGATTATTATTCTGTCTTCTTCTTCTTCCTCGAGCTCTCTCAGACTGAAACCAGAAAAACTCTATACAGGAAAACAAGGCTGCTACTTCTTCTTCATATCTTACAGTAGGAAGAAAACTAGAGTACATAGATAAACAGGATCATAAGCAAAACAACTCTTGCATTTTTCTCTATCTTAAATAAGAGTTCATTATATACAGATCCTAAGGAACATCAAAAGCCAGCATCATGTGTGATAGCTAAAGAAGGATTCATACTGCAGAATCCTATTCTTCTCCTTCTTTACTTCTCTTTCTTTATACTATAACTAAGAAAGAGTCCTAAGAATCTCTATCTAAAGGATTCAGTTGGTTCTAAGAGCTCCTTATCAAAATACTAAGTGGTTCTAAAAGTGTCCTTGTCAAAAGACTCAGTGTGTAGTTCTAAGAGTCTCTTTATCAAAAGATTCAATATTGGTTCTGAGAGTATCCTTATCAAAAGACTCAGGCACATATAGTGCAATCCTACCAAGGTGGTAGAAGAGTGGACTACCCATATTTTGGGGAACCACTATAAAATTATGTGTCTTCTGTGTTTGCTTTTCTGTGCTATCCCTTTATTGTTTATTGCTTTATATTTTCTGTGCTTATTTAATTCTGAGTGGGTTGTGCTGATTGCATAGTTAGTATTATTGTGTGTGCGTACTTAGGGTAAAAGGTTTTAAAACTCTATTCACCCCCCCCCCCCTCTAAAGAATACTCAGAGGTTATAATATGCACTTTCAGGAACATTGTGGGCAAAGTTCCTAACATATACTATTCATCATGTTCATGAATGCCTACTGAAAGTATACAGTGTGCCTCAGAGTATTCTCTAGAGGGGGATGAATAGAGTATTAAAAACTTTTACCCTAAATATGCACACACAATAAACTATTCTTAATAAGGAGACTCTCAGAACTAGCACTAAGTCTTTTGACAAGGAGACTCTTAGAACCACTGAGTCTTTTGATAAGGAGACTCTTAGAAACACTGAGTCTTTTGATAAGGAGACTATTAGAACCAACTGATTCATTTGACAACGAGACTCTTAGAACCAACTGAAACCTTTGAAGAGGGATTCTTAGGACTCTTTCTTAGTTACAAAATAAGAACAAAAGAAAGAAGAAGAGGAAGAAAAATATGATTCTGTCGTATGAATCCTTCAGCAGTTGTGATCTTTTGATATTCTTCGGGATCTATATAAGATGAACCCTTGCTTATGATAGTGATGAATGCAAGGTTTATAAGCTTTTGATCCTTATGATCACTGTACTCTTAATTTGCTTGTTGTTGTATGATTTGAAGAAGAAGTGGCAGCAACTTTGTATCTGTACAGAGAAGTTATTCTCTTTCTATCTTAGAGAACTTCAAAAGAAGAAGATGCCCAATAATGAATTATTTATTTATGTCTTCCTTCTTCTGAATACTTATTCTTTGTCGAATACTGTTTGATTTCTTTCCACTTCTGTTCTGTCCTTTTAAGCAATATCCATTGGACAATTAGTATTTCCTTCTATTTATGTTTCCCGACCCGTCCATCTGATTTGAATAACTTCCAAGATTGTTTTTGTTGTACTTCTAAAATACTACATTGCATTATTGGAAATGAACGAGCCGTTGTAATTCAAATTTCATCTTTGAAGGACTTTGGAGAAGAATCAGAAAGGACAACAGAAAACATACTATTTATGTCTGTATTCAATGTTGCTTTGACTTCATTATTCTTCATATCGACGCACCTCTGAGTTCTTATAAAAGCAGCTTCGAATTACTTTTTAGCTCTGGATGAACTCAGATGTCGACATTGCATCGAGTACCTATCGACGCATCCATCGAGATGAAGACTTGGACTTCAAGTTTATCTTCTGCATCGAATTGAAGTCGAAGTTATATCGACTTCTAAGGTTGCTTCGACAGGCTCTTCCTTCTGCGCCGAGTTCATTTTGATGTTGCGTCGACTTTACTTGATACTTCGACAAGCAGTCTGAGTTACTTAGACTCTCAATAAGAGTTGCGTCGACTTCTAGTCGAAGTTGCGTCGACTTCTATTCGACGCAAGTTTTAACTCAACTAAATTTATGCATATCTTAGACCTGATCTTGACACTCTAAGTGAATGTGATATCCTAGGACATCTAATTACCAGATTACCCTCTCTATACAATATGGGTAATACGTCCAAGATGATGAAATCACTTTAAAATAATTTGTTAGATTAATCACAAGGGTTTTTCCCAACAAACTCCCTTTATTTATCTTAAAAAAGTTTACACATAATGTTTGTGATTTCAATCATACAGGTTAATAAAAGCACATTACAAATATTTTACAATAGCACAAAAACATGGTGAATTGGAAACTTCTAATTTATATAAATTGATGTTTATCAGAGTTTGTTACCCATGAAATGATCTACTTTCTTTTAAGAAAAGTAGGAAAGGCCTCATAGACCTTTCTGAATTTCCTTTCCACGTATTTGAAGTTTGCTGGGGTGGCTTTCTCTGGATTCTCTTGAATTCTTTCATGTTCCTTAAAGATCTTTTCCAGATCAGTTTCTTCTTCAGAATATACATCTTTAAGTTTGAAACCCAAACCAAAGACTTTAGCTGTCATCGGGTTGATTTCTTCTAGATCTTGTTCTTCTGCATCAGGATCTGGTACAATGAATGTTGACTGTGGATTATCAGTAGTTGGAATAGTCTTGAATACAATCTTCCTTTTCTTTTGAAGTGGTTGCTCTGCTTCATCCAGATCACAACGTAGGCCTCATTTGTGAAGTTGCCCTCTATTTTCAAGAAGTTTTGCTTGAGGAAATGTTGTAACATACTTTGTAGGATCAAAGAGTGTGCTTGGGATTTGGATTGCCTCCTTGAGTTGTTCTTTTTTCATAAGATCCTTACCCTTCTGCATCCTTTCAATGAACAACCTTCTCTGTAATTCCTTCCATGCCCCCTTCCTCTGTATGGAGGTCTTCCTCTGAAGGCTGGTGCTTGGAAAATTGGAGTGGGTGCTGGAGTAAGATCAGGATGGAGTTGAGCTTGTGGTGGAGATGATGGAGCAAGTTTAGTGACCTGATCTGCAGGCTTGACTGGAGATGGTGTTGTTGTGGATTCTTCAGAGTAGGGCCTGAAGTCAGGTGTTTCAGGGAAAAGTAACTCAGTCCATTCTTTTGACTCCTACAGACTCTTCAGGTAGTCATTATCATCTAAGAATAAATCACTCTCCCCCTATTTTAATGACTCCACCTATATTGAAGATAGGGTTCTTGGAGGAGAAAAAGATGATGGGAGTAGAAGTAACTTGGAGGTTATGACAGGCTCTCCATTAGAAACAAGGGACAATGGGAGAGCTGTAGTGTATACTAATCTTGAGGTGGCCTACTGGTACGCTTCTCCCCCCACTCCACTTTATATCGTTGAACAAGGATATAAAGGCATCAACAGGCAATACTGATAAACTTACTTCTTTATCAATGGCTTTGATTTGAGCATTGAGATTGGGCAAAAAGCTTTCGATAGCAGTCTTTCGAGAAATCGAGATAGAGAGAACTGAATATAGATAGCAATGTCTCTAAGGCTAGATCAATTGCTTCTACAATCTCTCTTTTATTTGGAAGAGACGCCATTGATTACCTGTGATTACCTGCACTGAAACAGAAAGAGAGAAGTAGAAAGGAAAATGGAGGAGAGCGAAAAGAAGAGAATTCAAAAAGTACAATAAAGTCGAATGCCTGAGTTGCTTTGAGTAGATGAATCGTCGTAACATATGATTGTATTCAAAGCAACGTCGAAAAGAGATGAATTCAGCGCGCCAAAACATGTCTATGTTGCTTCTAGAAGCAGACTGCGCGCGCTTTGCAAAGTCGACGTAACGTCGAGTAGAAATCGGCGTAGCTCCAAATATAGTCAGCAACTATGATATCGATGCAAGCGTCGATATGTATTCAACGCTACGTCGAGTGCTATTCGAATTAACTATCTCAGTCAGCTCTCAAAGCTGGCGTCGAGTAGAAATCGATGGTGTGTCGATTTGTATTCGACGCAGCTCTGAATAAACATTATATTTTTCTGGAAAAAATTTGTTGTTTTCCCAGCAATAACTTTCTATGAAAAATAGGTATGAGTACATAATAAGGGTGTCCTAGAGAGCTCCATCAAGCATTCCCAATGCATTGATGAAGAACTTGTTCTTACTTTCATCAAGTGGCTTAGTGACGATGTCAACCCTTTGAATATCTGTGGAAATGTATTGAAGATTGATCTTACCCTTCTCTACATTTTCCTTGAGAAAGTTGTGTCTTATCTCTATGTGCTTAGTTTTGATGTGGAGAACAAGATTGGAAGCTATAGAAATAGTACTAGAGCTGTCATAGAATATTGTGGAATTGTCAAGACAAAAGTTATAGTCAAATAACTGATTTTGCATCCACAATATTTGTAAGCAGCAGCTTCCTGCAACTATATACTCAACTTCAGTTGTAGAAGTGGAGACTGAGGTTTGCTTCTTGCTAAACCATGAGACCAGTCTAGCACCCAGGAATTGATAGGTTCCTAAGGTGCTTTTTCTATCAAGCCTGCATCTTGAATAGTCTGCATCTGAATAGCCTACTAGGTCAAATCCAGATTCTGCAAGATACCTATTGGGGAAATGATTTATCTTAACCCCTAAAAATGAGTAGAATATAAATTCTAAGAATGAAAAATTAGTCTAAGTAAATATGCGTCGAATAGTATTCGACGCAACGTCGAAGTGTAGTCGACGTTTCTCTCAGAATGAGTCGAAGTAACTCTAGACAGAATTCGACGAAACCTATGTCGACGTAACTCTGACTTCTAGTCGACGTATCTAATGAAGTCGACGTATCTTAGTCGACGCACCTTCCATATTCTCCTCACGGCGTCCGGCCAGTCTGAAATCGACGCTTATGTCGGATAGTAATCGACGTACGTCGATTTCTATGTCAAATTCAAAACACGCCAGATTTCTTTCCTTTTTTCTGTAGATCTGATTCTTATGGAATTATATTATTCTTTTATAGCCGTTCTGAATCATTCTTTCTTTCTAAATGATTCTTGGCTAAATTGATTAAGTTTATTATGGATATTATTTGAAATCAGAATGATCTCTTTCCTTCTACAGAAATATTGATTATGGAATCTTTTCTCTCTTACTATTTCTCTGTCTGCTAATTGATTATTCTCCTATAGTATTCTTTGAATAAACAGAGCTATAAATAAGAGGGAAGTCGGCAGAGAAGAAATGAAGTGATCCACTCCATACATTTGAAACAGAGGAAAAGATCCCAAGAGAAAACTGAGATAAGCTGAGAGAAGTGATAGTGTGCTGAAGCCATACTGCTGAAATTTCTGAAAGCACTCATTGGAAAAGAGAAAGGCCTACAATCTCCTTCTCACCATAGAAGAGAGATTTCATTCACTATTTCTTGTGCTTCTAATCTTCTTACTAAGAAGAAGATTCTTTCTTGTTTCAATTACTTCTTCTACTTCTTCTTCTTATTCTTATTTCACTCTCAAATTGTGTAAAAGAGTTTTTAGAATCTCTCTTCAAAAACTCAGTTGTAGTGGTTCTAAGAGTCTCCTTATCAAAAGACTCAGGCTGGTTCTAAGAGTCTCCTTATCAAAAGACTCAGTACAAGATAATGAATTACTACCAAAGAGGGTAGAAGAGTGGACTACCCAAAGTTTGGGGAACCACTATATTTCTCTGTGTTGTGCTGTGATTTTCATTTTGCTATTTCTTTCTTTGTTTACTTAATTCTTGTTGGTGTGTGGGAAGCTTAACTCTGTGATTATTACACATATATATATATATATTTGTTAACTTTGCACAAAGTACTTTTAAATCTCTATTCACCCCCGCTCTAGAGAATTCTAGTGTGGTTAACTGTGCACTTTCAATTGGTATCAGAGGGAGGTTGATCTAACAAGGGTAACTCCTTGATCAAAAAGATCCTACCTCATATTTATATATATTTCTGAAAACTATTTCTTTTTACATGGCACAAATCAGAGATTATGCTTCCACCAGACTACCAATTTGCAACCTTGAAAGTTTGCACTTTGGAAAACAAGAATTAAAATTTATCTAAACTCTATTGATGGGCAATTATTTGATGTTATTATGACAGGTCCTCCCAAGCCATTCAAGAAGGACTCAAGTGGAGAGGTCACACAAACACTTGCTCCAAAGGCTGAATGGACAGATGAAGAAAAGAAAGCTCATGCATGTGATGCCAAAGCTATGAATATCTTAGTCTCAACCCTCTCAGATGAAACCTTCCAAAAGATTGTTGAATGTAAGTCAGCTAAGGAAATATGGGAAGCTCTCACTAAAATGGTAGAAGGGAGTGCTGATGAGAGAAAAGATAGAAAGGCATCACTCATCTTTCAATATGACAACTTCCAGAAGAAAGATAGTGAAAGTGTTGCTCACTTGTATGGCAGATTCAGCCTCATAATAAATGAGTTAAGAACACTTGAGAAGGACATATCTCCCACTGAGATAAATGACAAATTGCTAACTTGCTTCCCTAGCTCTTGGGACTCAAGAATTTGGCCAATTAGAGACTCCAGAAGCCAAAATGAAATCTCAACAAATGTTTTGTTGGGTAAATTAAGATCCTATGAACAGTTATTGAGAACAAGAGCTGAGAAAGAAGAGAAAGAAAAGACTCCTTCACTCTCAAAGGAAAAGATTATTGCTTTAAAAGCTACTGCAGGTGAACCCTCTACAAGTGATGAGGAGCTGATCAGTCTACTGGCCAGAAGGTTCAAAAAGTGGTTCAAAACAGAAGGATCCAGAAGGAGAGATTCAAAAACCAGGTATGATAAAACTCCTACTAAAGATTAAATGTTACTCTTGCAGGAAACCTGGACACATTGCACCTGAATGTCCTAAAGAGATCAGTAACAAGAAAGATCTGAAAAGAACAGATCTAAAGAAGAAGAAGAAAGAGAAAGGATTCATTGCTCAATCATGGAGTGATTCAGAATCTGAAGGAAGTACCTCATCTGAAAATGATCAAGAAGAGGCTAAGCAAGAGGAAACCTGCTTGATGGATACTGAGAAGCCTGAAGATAAATCTCTGGTAAATATATTTGATGATATAGACTTCTCTTCTACTGATTTCAAAAATAATTTCAAACAATCTTGTTTAGATCAAGTCAAATCTGAAAAGGAAATAAAAGAACTAAGAAATGAATTGAACAATCTCAAACAATTGGATACACAATATAAAAACTATAAGCTCAGTCAAGAACTCTCTAGATCAGAGGAGCAACTAGATAAAATAAATACTGAAAATCAAACACTGAAAAATGAGTTAGCAAAGGCAAAAGCCTTTGAAGATTCCCTAAATGGCAAAAGTCAAAAACTCTAGAAAATCTCTGAAAATCTCACTGATAGATTTAGACAACTAGAGTCTAATACTGATTTAGAACCCAGACCTCAGTCACCCAGCAAACTTGTCTGGAGACATCCTATCCACTTCACTAGGAAGAATAATCACATAGGAGAAGAATCACAAGAAAATCCAGAAACAACTACTGTTTTTCATAAAAATAATTTTACTATGTATGAAGGAATCCTAGGTAAATATCCTCTGAAAAGAAACAAACTTGCGTCGAATCAGTATCGACGTGCGTCGAAATCCACTCAACGCAACTTAAATAATACGTCGACTTCCAATCAACGCAATCTCTCCTATGCTTCGACTAAAAGAGAACATAGAATGAAGGAAGCGTCGACTTCAACTCGACGCAACCTTAATCATACGTCAAATTCATATCGACGCAACCAATCTAACAGAAATGTCTCATTTTCCAAAAAGTCTTCTCAATCCATTTCTTTTTATTATGAATACAATTTCTGCAATATCACTAAAGACTGTTGGTATGATAAGCCAACACTCCTAAAGAAGAAAGGGTACTCTGAAAAACCAACTTACTCTTTCATTGAACCTTTTTCTGTTGGGAGGAAGGGACCCCAACTTAGCAGGGTCCAAACTAATGTTTAACATCTTATGTGCAGATGTATCACACATTCACACTGGTGTGGTACTTGGATAGTGGATGCTCCATGCACATGATAGGGTACAACAATCTATTAACCAACTTTGAAGATAGACATGGACCATCAGTGACCTTTGGAGACTCTAGCTGTGGGCAAACTAGGGGCTTTGGAGATTTCAAAGAAGGGAAAGTTAACATCAAGAATGTGGCAGTAGTCAAAGGACTGAAGCACAATCTGATAAGTATAAGTCAGATATGTGACAGTGGTAAGTATGAGGTAAAATTCACCACACTATTTTGCCATATTATTGATGTCAAGACTGGTGCCATAGTACTCAATGGAATTAGAAAAGGGAAAGTATATATAGTAGACTTTAGCTCCAAACCCACAGAAGTTTGTTTATTCAACAATATTATTGATAAAAGTGATTTATGGCATAGGAGACTGGGTCATCTAAACTACAAAACCATTAGTAAACTAGCAAAGAATAACCTAGTAAGAGGCCTACCAAAGGGTAGGTACTCTAAGGATTCTCCATGTAGACCTTGACAACTAGGAAAACAGACCAAATCATCCTTCAAACCAATTGGTAAGGATGACTCCCCCAGGATTCTCTTCTTACTGCACATGGATCTCTTTGGTCCCATATCCACTCAGAGCTTAGGTGGAAAGTCTTATACCCAGTCATTGTGGATGACTATTCTAGATTTAGCTGGGTATTCTTTCTAAGGGCTAAGTCTGAAACCCACAAGATTCTCTCAAGATTCATAAGACAGATTCAATCTGAATTTAATACTCATGTTTCCATAATCAGAAGTGATCATGAGACTGAATTTGAAAATCAGTTAATCTATAGTTTCTGTGAGGATGTAGGTATCAAACAAAGCCTCTCAGCACCTAGAACTCCTCAACAAAATGGAGTTGCTGAAAGAAAGAATAGAACCATAATTGAATCAGGAAGGACCCTGCTTGCAGAATCAGGATTACCAAAAACCTTCTGGGCTGAAGTAGTCAACACTGCAAACTATGTTCTAAATAGAAGCCTTATACATAAAACTAAGTCAAAAACTCCCTATGAGCTCCTGAAGGGAAAAACACCCATTGTTAAATACTTTAAAATCTTTGGATGTGCTTGCTTTATCCTAAATAATGGGAAAGATCATCTTGCCAAGTTTGACAAAAAGTCTGATGATGGAATATTTTTGGGGTACTCATCATCTAGTAAAGCTTATAGATGCTATAACAGGAGAACTATATTTGATGAAACTAACATGCAGTTTAAGGGGGAGGAAACTTCCACCAGTCCTTTTCCACAGGAAAACAGCAGCTTAGAAACTCAGCTTGAACATATGATTCTAAAGAACACAAACACTGGGAAAGAAAACCAGCTACAGGAACCAAGTGAGGAGTCTGAACAAGAACATGAAGAAGGTTCAGAAAAGAGCAATCAAAACCAACTCCCACAAGAGAACATGGTTCAAGAGGAACAGTTGGACAATGATCCCATTGTTAATGAGGAAGAAGAGCATCTGACAAATCCAAGCAGGACAGGGATCAATATGAAAAATCATCCTCAATCCCAAGTAATTGGAGACCCCAATACTAGAGTAAGAACAAGACACCAAGTCTCCAATGGGATGATTCTCCAATGCTTCTTATCACAAGTTGAACCAAAGAAGTTTGAGGAAGCAAATTGTGATCATCACTGGATTATAGCCATGCAAGAAGAACTAAGCCAATTTGAGAGAAAAAAAGTGTGGAACTTAGTTGAGAGACCAAGAAACTACCCAATTATTGGTACAAAGTGGGTATACAGAAACAAACTAGATTCCACTGGAGTAATTGTCAGGAACAAGGGAAGACTTGTAGCACAAGGATACAGACAAAAAGAAGGAATAGACTACAATCAAACCATTGCTCCAGTAGCCAGATTGGAAGTAATCAGACTCTTTCTTGCCTATGCAGCTTTCATGAAGATGAAAGTCTACTAGATGGATGTCAAGAGTGCTTTTCTGAATGGTGACCTTCAAGAAGAGGTGTATGTAGAGCAACGACCAGGTTTTATCAATCCCTCCTCTCCTAACTTTGTTTATAGACTTAACAAAGCTCTATATGGCCTTAAGCAAGCACCTAGAGCTTGGTATGAAACTCTCTCCAACTTCCTGATAGAAAATTCTTTTGAATGAGGTAAAGTAGATAAAAACACTTTTTACTAGAACCCAGAAGAATAAACTCCTGCTTGTTCAAATCTATGTAGATGACATCATCTTTGGCTCAACTCATCCCAAACTATGTAAAAGATTTGCTAATCTAATGCAATCTAAATTTGAAATGAGTAATATAGGAGAACTCTCTTACTTCTTAGGGCTACAAGTAAGACAAAGCAGTAAGGGGATCTTTATCTCACAATCTAAATACACTAAAGAGTTAATCAAAAAGTTTGGTATGAAAACACCTATGGCAACTAATGCCATCATAGAAAAAGATGATAAGGGAAAATCAGTAGATCAAAAGACCTATAGGGCAATCATAGGATCCCTTCTCTATCTAACAGCTAGCAGACCTGACATTATGTTTGCCACCTGCATATGTGCTAGATTTCAGGTTGATCCAAAAGAATCCCATCTCTCCTCTATAAAAAGAATTCTTAGATATCTAAAGGGAACACCTGAACTAGGTCTATGGTACTCAGCAGAAACCAACTTTGAATTAACAGGTTTCTTAGATGCAGACTATGCTGGGTGTAGGGTTGATAGAAAAAGCACATCTGGTACTTGCCAATTCCTAGGTGACAGATTAATATCATGGTTCAGTAAGAAACAAACCTCAGTCTCAACCTCAACAGCTGAAGCTGAATATATTGCTGCTGGGAGCTGTTGTTCACAAATCCTATGGATGCAAAATCAGCTTCTTGA
This sequence comes from Dactylorhiza incarnata, assembly GCA_033032865.1. Classification (NCBI taxonomy): domain Eukaryota; kingdom Viridiplantae; phylum Streptophyta; class Magnoliopsida; order Asparagales; family Orchidaceae; genus Dactylorhiza; species Dactylorhiza incarnata. Next base: position 1,296,659 of record JAWHQI010000040.1, on the reverse strand, counting down.
CTATAAATTGGAAGTTAATAACTCTAAAATCTATTGTGATAGTTCTAGTGCTATATCCGTAGCATCCAACCCAGTCCTTCATAGTAGAACCAAACATATAGAAATCAGACATCACTTTCTTAAAGACAATGTGGAAAAAGGGAAGATAACCTTAGAATATATTCCTACTGATAGCCAAAGGGCATACATTTTCACCAAACCATTGGATGAAACTAAGCACACTTACTTCATCAACACCTTAGGAATGCTTGATGGAAGCTTGTAAACATCATTGTTGGGCAAATCTAAAAGAAGTCAGAAAAACTCAGAGAGCACTTGAAGATACGTCGATTATTTGTCGACGCACCGTCGAAAAGAACTCAACGCTGGCATTGATTTCTTACAAACAAAGATACGTCGATCCCTTATCGATGTACCGTCGACTTGATATCGACGCACATCTGTGAACACGTCGACAGGTCGCTAGGCTGACAAATACTCGACAGAGCGTCGACTCCATATCGACGCATGCGTTGACTTCATGATAAAACTGGAAACAAATCTTTACTTCCTCTTTTGACGATTGGGTTACCTAATATACCTCAATTTCTGTTTCCTTTTCGACGTCTCACCTACTTTAAATAATACCTCATATTTCATAAACTCATACTCTCCCAAACAGCCAAAACCTTCATCTTCTACCTTTCTACCTGCAATCAATGGCGCCGACTTCTGCTCAATCTGCCATCATCCAAGCAATAAATGATGCTCTGGAACAACTCGTGAATGAATTTCAGACACGACTAAACAACTTCTTAAATGAGTGTGCCGCCATGCTAACTACCTGTGAAGACAAACTGGCCAACCTCTCTGCTTCTCTTCCTGAGCTTCATATTCTCCTTAAAGAACAACCTCTGTCGCCAAAAGGGTTTATATCCATTCTGCAGGATATAAACCATGGGGAGAATTGCTCCAGAAACCCCTCCAATCAGGTTCTCTATTACTTTAAGCTTCATATTCCTCTCTATTACTCTGAAGCTCAGGGTTAATTCTTCTCCAATCTCTAAACCCTAAACACCATTTCTTAATATATGCACAAATCTTCTCCACTCACTCTGAGTACACCTTCAAGGAGAAGAACCCCTTTGATATATCCTCATCCTACCATACAGAAAGAGACCATGCTGTGGAATCAACATTCAGAGTGGATGCCCCATATGTTCAGGGGGAGATTGTTGCAGTACAAAATACAGAAGTCCAGGGGGAGGAAGAAATAGCTACTTCTGATGACCTAAAAGGGCAAGTATGGATTGAGGCACCCTTGTGTGTGGAAGAATATTAGCATCACTCTCCTGGATTCTCTGCTAGCTATATCAAACTCAAGACACCCCTACTTGAGGATATTCCTCCAGAAGAGATTGAAGGAGAAAAACATCCCTCAACACAGTCTACTCTACCAGAGAACATTCTGCCTCCTGTTACAGAACAAATTCCTTCTCCTACAAAAGTGCCTTCCCCACCTTCTCCCTCTAAAGAGAAAACCAAATCTCCACCTCTGCCTCTTCCACCACTTCAACCTCCTTCTCTACCTCCTCTACTACCTTTACCTCCACAAATGCTACCTAGGGAAAGACCAAGAGGACAAATGATAAGAAGAAGAGAAGCCATCCCTCATTGGCAAAATTTCTCCAAAGAAGAAAGGAAAGACAATGCAAAGGAAAAGAAATACAGAAAGGCTGTTGAGGAGATAAAAAGGTTTGAAAGAATGCCTAATATCAGTCCTAACAGTCCTGTAAAGGAGTACCATGATCCTGACATGGAAAAGAGGCATGATGAAATAAGAGAAAGAGAGTTGTATGATTTTGAAGCAGCAGTGAAAGAGACAGAGGATAAGAGGAAAATCTGGATGGAAAAGATCAAGAAGGGGATGACTAAAGAACAGATTCTTGCAGAATCTTCCATCAAACTTCCAAAGAAATTGTTTGATGTTGAAGCATATCAGAAGAAAAATACTCAGGCAGGGCTTATCCTAGACAAAGGACAAAGGCACAAAAGGGGTGTAGGGTGTTCAGAAGATATCTACATTCCCTATAAGAAGCCAAAAAAGCCAGTAGGATTAGACAAATGGCATAGTTCACCCTGGAAAGGGAAAGGAAAAGTGTCTGAGATCCCTGAGAAACAAGAATCAGAGAAGAAGAGAAAGTATAGGCCCAAGGTTGACAACAAGGGACCATCTGAGCCCAAATCTACCCAAAAGAACCCTCAAAGCATTACAATTGAAATGATTGATGAAAAGGAAGCAATTATCATTAGCAAGGGCTATTCTATAAATGACACTCTTCCTGATGCTGAAAAGATCCTGGCAAAGCTGCACACAATCATCAGAAATGTTCAGGAGCATCCTGATAAAGCCAGGCCCTACATTTTTGAAGCCATTGAAAATTTATCTAAGAAACTTTACTCTGCTTTTGTCAACTTCATGTATAACAAGAAGTTCTTAGTTTAAATCTTGTGAAAGATACTTACATGTTACATGATTTCTTACTCTACTTTCTTCTGAGCACTTAACATATTTCTTTTCTATATAAATGCCTTGCTGTGTTGTTTAAAAGCTTGTACAATTTCTCCCTGAATAGGGTTAAGACAAATAGGGGGAGATTGTTGGGGAAATGATTTATCTTAACCCCTAAAAATGAGTAGAATTTAAATTCTAAGAATGAAAAATTAGTCTAAGTAAATATGCGTCGAATAGTATTCGATGCAACGTCGAAGTGTAGTCGACATTTCTCTCAGAATGAGTCGAAGTAACTCCAGACAAAATTCGACGTAACCTATGTCGACGTAACTCTGACTTCTAGTCGACGTATCTAATGAAGTCGACGTATCTTAGTCGACGCACCTTCCATATTCTCCTCTCGACGTCCAGCCAGTCTGAAATCGACGCTTACGTCGGATAGTAATCGACGTACGTCGATTTCTATGTCAAATTCAAAACACGCCAGATTTCTTTCCTTCTTTCTGTAGATATGATTCTTATGGAATTGTATTATTCTTTTATAGCCGTTCTGAATCATTCTTTCTTTCTAAATGATTCTTGGCTAAATTGATTAAGTTTATTATGGATATTATTTGAAATCAGAATGATCTCTTTCCTTCGACAGAAATATTGATTATGGAATCTTTTCTCTCTTACTATTTCTCTGTCTGTTAATTGATTATTCTCCTATAGTATTCTTTGAATAAACATAGCTATAAATAAGAGGGAAGTCGGCAGAGAGGAAATGAAGTGATCCACTCCATACATTTGAAACAGAGGAAAAGCTCCCAAGAGAAAAGTGAGATAAGCAGAGAGAAGTGATAGTACTGCTGAAATTTCTGAAAGCTCTCATTGGAAAAGAGAAAGGCCTACAATCTCCTTCTCACTATAGAAGAGAGATTTCATTCATTATTTCTTGTGCTTCTAATCTTCTTACTAAGAAGAAGATTCTTTCTTGTTTCAATTACTTCTTCTACTTCTTCTTCTTATTCTTATTTCACTCTCAAATTGTGTAAAAGAGTTTTTAGAATCTCTCTTCAAAAAATTCAGTTGTAGTGGTTCTAAGAGTCTCCTTATCAAAAGATTCAGGCTGTTTCTAAGAGTCTCCTTATCAAAAGACGCAGTGCAAGATAGTGAATTCCTACCAAAGGGGGTAGAAGAGTGGACTACCCAAAGTTTGGGGAACCACTATATTTCTTTGTGTTTGTGCTGTGATTTTCATTTTGCTATTTCTTTCTTTGTTTACTTAATTCTTGTTGGTGTGTGGGAAGCTTAACTCTGTGATTATTACACACATATATATATTTGTTAACTTTGCACAAAGTACTTTTAAATCTCTATTCACCCCCCCCCTGTAGAGAATTCTAGTGTGGTTAACTGTGCACTTTCAATACCATAAGCCAATTTTAGGTGTACCCTTTAGATATCTTAGTATTCTTTTCACAGAACTCATGTGGGATTCCTTAGGGACAACCTGAAATCTAGCACATATGCATATAGCAAACATGATATCTAATCTGCTAGCTATCAGATAGAGGAGTGAGCCATTGGCTACTCTATAAGTCTTCTGATCAAAGGACTTGCCTTTCTCATCTCTATCTAGAACAATATTGGTAGCCATAGGGGTTTTGATGACAGAGGCATTTTCCATCCCAAACCACTTGATGAGTTCCCTGGTATACTTGGATTGAGATATGAAAATGTCATATGCAGTTTGCTTTACTTGAAGACCAAGAAAGTAGGATAGTTCCCCAATGCTACTCATCTCAAATCTAGATTGCATTATGTCAGCAAACCTTTTGCATAGTTTTTGATCTGTTGAGCCAAATATGATATCATCTACATATATTTGTACTAAAAGTAACTGATTTTTATGTGCTCTAGTGAAGAGGGTTTTATGCACCTTACCTCTTACAAAGGAGTGTTCCAAAAGAAAGGTGGATAGAGTCTCATACCAAGCTCTTGGAGCTTGCTTGAGACCATATAAAGCTTTGTCTAATTTATAAACAAAATAAGGGTAAGATGGATTGACAAACCTGGGGGGGCTGCACCATATATACTTCTTCTTGAAGAGTTCCATTTAGGAATGCACTCTTCACATCCATCCGATTGACCTTTATCTTCATATGTGCTGCATAGGCAAGTAACATCCTGATTGCCTCCAATCTTGCCACAGAGCAAATGTTTGATTGAAGTCAATTCCCTCCTCTTGCCTATATCCTTGAGCAACAAGCCTGGACTTATTCCTGGCAATGACTCCAGTTGAGTCCATTTTGTTCTTGTATACCCATTTTGTTCCAATTACTGGGTAATTTCTTGGTCTCTCAACCAGGGAGTAGACCTTGTTCCTTTCAAACTAAGTTAGTTCTTCTTGCATGGCAGCTATCCAGTGAGGGTCACTATAAGCCTCATCAAACTTCTTTGGCTCATACTGTAAGAGGAAGCATTGCAGCATAGTCTCATTTGTTATTTGATTCCTATTCTTCACTCCCACTGACAAATCTCCTATGACCTGAGATGGAGGATGATCCTTTTGAGTCATCCTGGTTCGTGTTGAACTATTCATTGGATCCACCTCCACCTAAAATTCCTCTTGCTCATTAATTATGGGAGCCCCAACTTCATTCTCTAGAATGATCTATGTATTTGGTAGAGCAGGTGATTCAATATCATCCTCATCTGCAGCAGACTCTTGATCTGAATCATTATCAGCATTCTGTTTACCTTTGTCCTGACAAACTGATGGATGATCCAAGATGCTGAGTCTTTCAACTTGATCTGCAAGTTGGTCTTCTTCCTACATTATATCATTGGTGGAGGATTCCTTCCTCTTGTAAAACATGTTAGTTTCATCAAATACCACATGCATTGACTCCTCAATTTTGAGAGAGCTTTTATTGTAGCACTTATAGGCCTTACTTGATGAGGAATATCCCAAAAGTATCCCATCATCAGCCTTCATGTCAAATTTGGCAAGATGACTCTTTTCATTGTTTAGAATGAAGCAAGTACATCCAAAAATCCTAAAGTATGTGACTATATGTGCATTTCCCTTCAATAACTCATAGGGAGTCTTCAAATTGGTCTTGTGGATGAGACTTCTATTCAGAACATAATTGGCAATATTCACTGCCTCAGCCCAAAAGGACTTTGGCAAATTGGATTCAGCCAACAACATTCTTCCTGATTCAATTAGAGTTCTATTTTTCCTTTCAGTCACCCCATTTTGTTAGGGGTTCTAGGAGCTGAAAAGCTTTGTCTTATTCCTTCATCCTCACAGAATTTACACATTAACTGATTTTCAAACTCAGTACCATGATCACTTCTGATCACAGCAAATTGAGTATTGAATTCAAATTGAATCTGTCTAATGAATCTTGAGAGGATCTTGAAGGCGTTTGACTTAGCTTTTAGAAAGAACACCCAGCTGAATCTAGAAAAGTCGTCAACAATGATTAAATATATGACTTTCCTGTTAATCTCTGAGTGGAAATAGGACCAAATAGGTCCATGTGCAACAGGTATAGGGTTCTTGGGGAATCATTCACACCAATTAGTATGAATGATGATTTGATCTGCTTTCCTAGTTGGCAGGCTCTACAGGGATGGTCTTTCTTAAACATACCAATTGGTAAGCCTCTTACTAGGTTAAGCTTGGATAACTTAGATATGGTCTTAAAGTTCAGATGACTAAGTCTCCTATGCCATAGTTCATTATTTTCTAATTGGGAATTAAATAAGCAGACCTCTGACTTGGCATACTCAAAATCTACTATATAGACTTTACCCTTTCTAAGTCCTGTCAATACAATTTGGTTAGTTACATGACTAAATATATGGCATAAGGACTTAGTGAATACAACTTTGTATTCACCATCACATAGATGACTAATACAAATTAGATTATGTTGAAGCCCTTCAACATAAGCTACCTTAGAGAAAGAGATTTCCCCAATCCTGAGCACACCATATCCTTTGGTCTGACCAGAATGGGAATTTCCAAAAATTACCTTAGGGCCTTCCTTCGCCTTGTAGTTTTCCAACAATTCTTTTGCTCCAGTCATATGCATGGAGCATCCACTGTCCAGATACCACTGTTGGTTTGTTGTAGAAAAGTCTCCTCTCTGTACATGAAATTAAACATTAGTATAGACCCTCTCTTGTTGGGGTCTCCTTCTTCTATTATCATATAGAGTTATGAAAGAGTAGGTTGGTCTTTCAGTATACCCCTTAAGGTGAAGAAGTGTTAGTTTATTATGCCAATAGTGTTAGGCCTTGTGCCCAATTTTAGAGCAACAAAAGAATCTAGAGCTGTAAATAGGAATAAAATATAGAGATCTAGATGACTGAAACTTTCTTGCTGAGAACATGCGTCGAGAAGAAATCGATGCATTTTTAGAGTTGCGTCGAGTTGAATTCGATGTGTCTGCATAGTTACGTCGATAATAATTCGATGCAGAATATTGGTTGCGTCGAATAGAATTCGACACACCCTCATACTTCCTTCGAGTTGATGTCAAAGCATATGTAGAACTCCGTCGAGTTTCATTCGACGCATCTTTAAAACTACGTCGAGTTCTAGTCGACGCATAATTATCTTTATTAAGATTTTTATAATTTTTATTTGCCTTTTCTAAGGGTTGTTTACCTAGAATCCTTATTTGATTAGTGGTATTTACCATATTGAATACATTGAGTTTATTAGGGTTATAATTGTGTTCTTCACATGATTCTAAGTTGTTATTAGGTTGATTTATGCTTGATCTAATGAACAATATATGATTTTCCCAGGAAGGTTTGCTAGGGATTGGTGTGTTGATGGATGGATCTGCTCCTAGACCAAGATGTTTGAATCTCATGGTGAGATTTTGTGTAATGACCTTTAGCTTTTGACTCCACTCATTGAGTGAGTCCTCAAAGGCATTTTCCTTTGTAAGCTCTTCGTTTAGATTAGAAATTTCATTAACTAATGTATCAATTCCTTTCTCTTTCATATACATCTGATTTCTTAAGCCATAGTTAACTGAATATAGATTGTCTTTCCTAAGATCTTCTAGTTCTTCTCTAAGTGTGTTTTGTTCTTTTTGGCTGTTAATATAATCTTGGCAAAAATCTTTAAAATATTCTTTAAAGTTTTCTGAAGAAAAATCAAAGTCATCAAATATAGTTACCCGAAGTTCTTCAGTAGAATCTTCCAAAGCCATAAAATAGGCTTCTTCAGCTGCATTCTCTTTATCACTGTCAAATGAGGAGGAACTTGACTCAAAATCCGAGTCACTCCAGGTTTCAACATTGAAACCTTTGCAATTCTTCTTATCTTTTCTCCTGAATGATTTCTTCTTGTGCTCCTTCTTCTTGCTGCTTTTGTCACTTTTCTCTTCAGGACATTCTGGTGCAATGTGCCCAGATTTTCTGCAAGAAAAGCAAGTTATTTCGTGTTTAGAAGTTTTATCAAACCTTGGTTTGCTTGAACTCCTCTCCTTTCTTCGAGAGTCTTCTGTCTTGACCAATCTCTTGAATCTTCTGGCCAAGAGATTGAACATCTCTTCCTCAGAGGTGGAAGGCTCTTCTTCGTCAGCCTTCAGATCAATTGTCCTCTCCTTGGAAGTTGAGAGTTTCTCCTTTGCTTCTAACTCAACCCTACTTTTTAGTAGGAGCTCATAGGACTTGAGCTTGCCTAGCAGAGCATTTGTGGATATTTCTCTATGACATCTGGACTCTCTGATTGCCCAGATTCTTGAGTTCCATATGCTTGGGAAGCACATGAGGAGCTTGTCATTAATTTTTGTTAGAGAAATTTCCTTGTCTAGTCCCTTCAGCTCATTTATGATGGTGCTGAATCTTTCATGCATTTCAGATACACTTTTCTCAGCCTTTTTTCTGAAAGTTCTCATATTGGGATATGAGAAGGGTCTTTCTGTCCTTTCTTTCATTAGAGCTTCCCTCAACTAATCTGGAAAGAGATTCCCTTATTTCTTTAGCCGAGTTGCAGTCAACAACCTTCTAGAATATGTCATCAGTCATAGTTGATACAAGAATATTCATGGCTTTTGCATCACATATCTTCAGCTTCTTTTCAGCATCTATCCATTCATTTCTAGGCACAACTTGCTGAGTCACAGATCCACTGACATCTTATCTGACTAGAGCTAGGGTGTCCCAACCCGCATTTTCTCCGAATTTAGGAATATTAGAGTAAGAGAAAATACGCGTCATGATGCCACGTCATGCAGGAGACAACTACAGACGCTCAGGCGGGAACCTATTAATTAATTAATCAAAACATGTTTACATGATAGGTCATCATTTGAAATCATTTATTAGGGTTTGGGGTAAGAACTTTGTCTCTCAGTTCGTGGATCAACTAGTCCACCGAGAAAATATATATATAATTGCAGTGGAAAATACTTGATTTAGGTCACTTAAGGTCCTAAATGCACGTGATGATAGGACATAAAGTAAATGGTATGCACATATCTAGGCGTAGTATAAGTATAGAAAATATCTTTTAGGCGACTTTAAAGATAAGGATTTCAGTAAAAAGGTATGCAATGAGGATGAAAGAAAAGCCATTTTATAACTATAATGCACCTAGACATAAATCATTCCCAGAGAGCAAGATACACAAGATCTAAAATGTAGTAGCAATTAACTGGCAAGTAAGCTATAAAGTATCAAAAGGGCACAACGGGCATCAACAACCTGACACTAACCCGTTGGCTCCAGACTAGCATGTCTGAACACAAGAAGGAAACTAACAACAACTACCTCACAATAGCGGGATAAAATAGCAACTAAAACTCCCGAAAACTCCGGGCTACATTGCTAGCAGCTAAGGCTCTGAACCTAAGACATTTAATAAAGCAAAGAACGCCACAGCAAGGAATCTACAAGTGGCAGAAAAACAAGCAGAAAAGTAAATAAAGCATAAGGGGTACCAACCCAAGCCCAACACTTACAAGAAAGGAAGCTCCAAGCACAGAACTAAACAATGCACCAAGCGCACCAAATATCACATAGAGGAACAAGTAAAGTTCATTTATCTTGTTAAATTATTTAAAGAGACTGATCAGCTCAAATTAAACGGGAGTGGTTACTTACCTCCGCCACCCAAAGCCCAAAATCGGGTGGGGGTTTCTATCCCCAACCACCCAAACACGGCCCACGGGACCACAGGACAAGCCTGCAGTTCACCTCTAAAATGGCCACCATGCAAGGCTACAACAATTCCCCACTGCCCCCCCCCCCCACCAAAAAAACACGACCCACCGTGCAAGGACAAAGGCAATGGTCATATTAATTAATTTCTTTAATTATGGCACGGGACAAAGCCCGAGAAATAAACAATCACCAGGATACCCTAAGGATAGGGTCACAAAAGAAGTAAACACTGCATAAGACAATTCATAAGAGAAGACATAAGTTATTTAACCACAACGGGTACAAGATTTTAAAGAGGAGAGGAAGTCGGAGGCATAGCTCAAGCACTAAAAAAATAGAGGGCCTTTCTTGAGGAAATCAAGGGCTAGGAACAACCAGGAAATCAAAGGCTAGGATCACAAAGTTATCGAGAATTCAGGGGATAAGAACATTGTTCTCGAGAAAATCAAAGTTGAGACGTACCGATCTAGAGAAATCCAAGGGCAGGGAAAAAGAAATAAAAGGCAAGATAAAATAACTTCCCGAGACATCCCAAAGGCAGGAGAGAGTTATTTCTCGAGAAATCATAGGGGGAGAAATCTTATTTCTCGAGAGGTCAAAGGGAGAGAAAACCCTGCGCTCGAGAAATCATAGGCAGGCAATACAGTTTCTCGAGAAACCAAAGGATTGGGACACTGCATGTCTCGAGAAAACAAAAGGGGTCAAGACACTGGACTTCTCGAGAAACCAAAAGCACTTCTCGAGAAATCGAAGATCATGACACTAACCTTCTCGAGAAAATAATGTCATGGACGGGCAAGTTCTGAGGAATACTCATCTGCAGGAAGGAATTTTAGGTAGAGGTGTTTTCTCCGGGGAAACTTCAGCAACTAAGGGGAATTCAAGGTTAAAGCTATCATACAATACACTCGAGACACGTGCCCAACAGCACGGTAAGAACCCATAAACCAGGAAAACAGTGATTCAACCAAAAGGGAGAGGGGGAAGAAAGCCACTTGCCTTAAACCTTGCTAAACTCGAAGACCTCCGCTCCAAAAGCTATGGATCGGCCAAGAACTCACCCAAGCACGAATCCTGAAACTGTTCGGATCGAAAAGAGGGGTTAGGTTACTACCTCGAACTCTAAAAATCCACGAAACGGGAAAAGCTTACCACTAAAACTAATATCTCGTCGAGAGCCTTCCAAATCTACTCTCCAAACACGATTCCGACTACTACAGCCTTTGAATCGCCGACCGAAGCTCCATGACACGCCACTCTCTCTCTCTCACGCCCGACAGAACTCTAGGTCGGCCGAAAGAGGAAGGAGATGAAAAGATAAAACCTAAGCTTAAAGTATATATTAAGCCTCCAGGAGTTTGTCGAACGCAGCTAGCCTGCCGTTCGTCGAACTCAGCTAGCCTGCCGTTCGTCGAACGCAGCTAGCCTGCCGTTCGTCGAACGCAGCTAGCCTGCCGTTCGTCGAATGCTGCTAGCCTGCCGTTGATGGCGCAAATCTCACACACCGCTATAGGCGGTAGCTCGACTGCGACACGAAACGGCAGTGTACCGATCGTTCAAGTAATAAATGTTGGGAATAAATCCCCGAGTGTCGGTCTCTTGAGGAACACAATAAGGTGGAGTTTACTATTGAGGCAGGACTTGAGATCGAAGTCCTTAAATCGGATGGATTGCGGGGGAGTTGGGTTGGCTTTTGGAAAACAAAATAAAAGCTAACAACTACTCCTATGCAATGCCGCTATGCAAAGCTTCGCTTGGCGGGATGGAAACTAGGCAGGCCTTGAGCGCGCTGCGTCGCAAGGGCGGATGGACGAGAAGGCTAATGGAATCGAACTATGCAGGCCTTGAGCGCGCTGCTTCGTTAGGCGGGATGGAATACGGGCCGCGATGCCACGTTTCGGTAGGCGGATGGACGAGTAGGCTAACGGAATGAGGGTCGCAAGCACCTCTTCGACAAGCACGCCACTAGCAATTGCTAGTGCGGCACCGGACAACCAACAATCCACACCACAAGGCACACCTCAAAATAATAAGCAAGAATACTCAAATCACATAGACATAATCAAGTATAAATGCTAATAATCAAATGCACTTCATCATAATGTTAGATCTAACTACATCAACATCAATAAGAGAAGAATAAGGCAAGAAATCGACCGAATCCGAAGGCTCGTTGTAGATTCACGGTTGGAATCGCCGGGTTGTCAATCCGCGTCCAAGCTCGGTCTGCAACTACGTCCGGGGTAGAGAGAGCTGTCACGACTCTCCAATGGACCCGTCTTCTTCGTGTCACGATCCGGTGGAGGTTGCCAACTTCCTCTTGCTCGATGGAGATAGCGGCTAGGTCTTCCTTTGGAGCTCTTGGATGAAGGAGGAGGCCGAGAGGAAACTCCGGCTCAAGATCAGCGTGAAGAACAAGCCCGGAGCACCTCTATATGGTGGGCGACGGTGGAGGAGCGAAATCGGGCGGAACCGGGCGGAAAACGGCGCTGAAAATCGGGATGATGACCTAAAATCGCGAGCAGGGAATTTATAGGCGCTGGAATTAAACAGTGCGCACGGTCAGTGGCGCACGACCAGTGGTCGTGCGCACTGGAATCCTGTGATCGTGCGCTCTGCCTGGACAGAACCTGCAAAGACAGAAATTATAAAATAAAATGTTCGCACGACCAGTGGCGCACGACCGATGGTCGTGCGCACTAGCGTCAGTGGTCGTGCGCAATAGATGAAACAGAACTTAAAAATTAATGGTCAGTGCGCACGAGCAGTGGCGCACGACCGGTGGTCGTGCGCGCTGGAGTTGATGATCGTGCGCATTACACCAAACAGAACTTATGAAAAAAGTGTTAAGTGCACACGATCAGTGGCGCACGACCAGTGGTCGTGCGCAATAGAACCAGTGATCGTGCGCAGTGTTCCTGTGCAGAATTGCACCGGAAACACCTGCACGACTCCTGTTCTAGCGTACAACCACAAATCCAGCCACTAAAAGTGGCACCTAACAGTGCATGAAAACCACTAATGAAAATATACATGAAATCACACCAAAATGGGCCAAAAGGTGCACCTAGCATGGATTAACAAATATGAACTAAAACAGGGCTAAAGTGCAGTGAAATGACTAACTAAACGGCCCAGATGAGTCCATAAAGGTGTATATGATCAGGACTCATCACACCCCCAGACTTAACTGTTTGCGCGTCCCGAGCAAACAAATTCTAAGCGAACGGGGAAAGAACAGTAGATGGCTTAACATTACAATGCAGAGTACCATGCGAAGTCGCATGCTCATGTGCATAAGAAAATTAGTAGAAAAGACTACTGATTATACAAACAGTTTATAAATTTCTAAAAGAGTAAAAGCATATTACAACTACTCAAAATGGTGAACAACGGTGAATCAGTCGGTCATGCATACGGAGAAAGTAAACTAAGCGCTGAGACGAGCATTGCTCAAGATCGGGGTACGGGACAAACTCCACTGAAATCCATCAGTGTCGATGACCATAAGCTTGCCCGGTCACATTCTCTCCACGGCACTGGTTTGACTCAAATACGTGAATCAATAGGACTTTAGGTTTTAAATGGGGCTTGGGTTTAGGTGAGGATAAACAAAGATAAAAACGACGGCTCAAGCACTAAACCCAAATGAGCTAATGCAGGAAACTATCCTCATTCGCCACACAAACACGCGGGTACACAACACCCCCAGACTTGGACTTAACAGCATGGGTGCGTGCACCGCCTACTCCCAAATATAAATCGATATAAAAAGATTTTCAATGAAACTTTACTTCTCTTTCCTTTCTTTTTACTTCTTTTCTTTTTCTTAATTTTTTTCTTTTTCTTATCATTTTCAGCAAAAAATCAATAGGACGCATCCACATCTTCACAAAATACTACCACAATCAACACCACCAACTCATGAAAATAATAAACAGCTACAGCTCATATTTGGGTGTGCGACTAGGATTGGCATTTAGGCTTTGGTGAAATGAAAGTGGGGCTGAATCAAAGAACGGGTAGGCACAACTGGGCTAGCGAGGATAAAGCGGTAGGGATAGGCACAAAAGCTCAACCGGGCCAAAATGATGGCCTATATCACATTCACGCAATTGACTAACCGTATACCCATGCTTCAAGAATCGCTTGGGGCAAGTTCTAGCCACCGAGAAAGATTCTCCTTTCTCACGACTCAAGCAATACGAGTCTAACGATCGTTTACACACATCCCTATGCTACCGTTTGATTCACACCGGATTCACCATTTGAGTAGAGTAAACAACATTTACACTAATAAGAAAAATATAAAACCATAATATAAAGAGAAGTCTAATCTACACAAATTTTTATGCAACCGAGCACTCGACTAGGAGCACTACTAGAGTCAACATTTTACTCTGCTACATAATCCTAAGCCATCACCTAGACTTTTCCAAATAAGCAAAAGAATTAAATTCACAACAGGGCGAACAAACAGATGAGTGCGCGCTCGAGTGGGTGATGTGGTGTATGCAATAATAAAAATACACTTCTGATATGCAAAAACGTGTACACGTGTAGTGAACACTCGGTACACTCCCCCCCAGACTTAAACTAAACAATCCGCATAATATATGACATGAAAATCAGAAAAGGCTAGGGGAAGAGAGTACCCAATGCTCAGCAAGTGAGCATACCAGAAGATTGGCGTTTAAACCAAGACTAAGCTGCAGCATCCGCCATCCAGAGAAGATACCTGCAGGGGTCAGCTCCGCAAAAACCAAAGACAAAAGAAAACTGAAAAGAAAGTACTACTAACTAAACATGATTAGAAGAAATAAAAATGCAGGAAAAGAAAGATAACTACTGGGGTTATTGTCCTCCCAGCACGACTTATTCAAAATCTTAAAGGTTCTAGCTAATGGGCCTATGGAAGGAGAAGTGGACAGGTAACTGGCCTAATATCCGTGTCGGTTGCGGGTACCGATACGGTGATAGAACAGTCACCCCTCTACCTGCATAAAGATAAAACCTGCCCATCACAGGTAGAGGGAAAAGAAAGTAAGAAGAGGAGGAGGCCTGGTCCTCACTCAACTCACCAAAAATATCCTTGCCTAGCAAGGTATCGTCCACAGCAGGTCCGCAGGAGGAGAAGGCAACGAATGAGGCTTCCTTAATGGAGGAGGGGTCAACCTCCTCGCATATAAAGATGCAATCATCGTTGACTCGGGCAAGAAGCTCCAAGTCCTCCTGGGGAACCTGTGAGGACTCAACCTGCACAAGCTCGGATGAAGAAGGGGGGTCAAGAAATAAAGAGGACGAAGGACATAAATAAACATCAATCGGGGGAGTGGTCCCGGTCTCACTCCCATCAGGTTGGGGAAGTAAAATAATGTTAGCATTGTCATCAATGCTACAAGAGTTGGCGGGATCAACGGTGGCCAGGCTTAGGATTTGGACTTCCTCCACCGGTGTTGAGGAAAACTCCTCTTCACCTAGAAGGTTGTCCTCCTCCATAGGAATAGGCACAACACAAAGATCAACAACCTCCTCATGCGACACATCCTCAACAATGTCGTCGGAAACGAAAGTAGAATGTACAATAGGGGAAAGAATCGAATCCACTAGAAGTGGTGGATGCACAGGGAGAATTGGCTCAGCAATGTCGGTGCATAGATCAGCCGCACATCCGGTGACCGTATCCATGCCATACCCTTCAAAATGTGAAGGTGACAAAGACACATAGCCGGATGTTGAAGGTGTGCCGCCAGAGCTAGGAGTTGGGACGATCCGAATATCCGGCTCGTCATCCTCATCCAATTGGCGATGAAAAGCAGCACAATCCTTCAGGGCGTGATCTGTGCTCCGACAAAACTGGCACTGCCTAGCAGGCTTCTTTGGCGCAGCGGGAGCTGGAGCCGAAAAGAAGTATGACGGTAAAGGCTCAACAGAGTAGCCATAAGACTTACGCGCACCATATGGAGTATCAGACGGAGTCGATGCTCTATATGCTGGGCGAGAGGAATTATGCCTACTATTCTCCGTAGGGCATTCAACACTAGAGTGGGAAGTAGCTCCACACCAACGGCAACGGAAATTTAGATGTGCCCACATAGTGTGAAGATAATACGATTCAGACAAAATGTGCAAAATACTACACCTAACAAAAATTTACTAAAGCAACCTAATAAAAACAAGAAAATGGAATAAAAAGAACAGAAATAAAATAACAGAAAATGCAATTTACAAATGAAAAGGGCTTCTCTCTCAGATTCTCCCTCTCCAGAAAACTCACACGACTGTGTTCCCCGGCAACGGCGCCAAAAACTTGATGGCGCAAATCTCACACACCGCTATAGGCGGTAGCTCGACTGCGACACGAAACGGCAGTGTACCGATCGTTCAAGTAATAAATGTTGGGAATAAATCCCCGAGTGTCGGTCTCTTGAGGAACACAATAAGGTGGAGTTTACTATTGAGGCAGGACTTGAGATCGAAGTCCTTAAATCGGATGGATTGCGGGGGAGTTGGGTTGGCTTTTGGAAAACAAAATAAAAGCTAACAACTACTCCTATGCAATGCCGCTATGCAAAGCTTCGCTTGGCGGGATGGAAACTAGGCAGGCCTTGAGCGCGCTGCGTCGCAAGGGCGGATGGACGAGAAGGCTAATGGAATCGAACTATGCAGGCCTTGAGCGCGCTGCTTCGTTAGGCGGGATGGAATACGGGCCGCGATGCCACGTTTCGGTAGGCGGATGGACGAGTAGGCTAACGGAATGAGGGTCGCAAGCACCTCTTCGACAAGCACGCCACTAGCAATTGCTAGTGCGGCACCGGACAACCAACAATCCACACCACAAGGCACACCTCAAAATAATAAGCAAGAATACTCAAATCACATAGACATAATCAAGTATAAATGCTAATAATCAAATGCACTTCATCATAATGTTAGATCTAACTACATCAACATCAATAAGAGAAGAATAAGGCAAGAAATCGACCGAATCCGAAGGCTCGTTGTAGATTCACGGTTGGAATCGCCGGGTTGTCAATCCGCATCCAAGCTCGGTCTGCAACTACGTCCGGGGTAGAGAGAGCTGTCACGACTCTCCAATGGACCCGTCTTCTTCGTGTCACGATCCGGTGGAGGTTGCCAACTTCCTCTTGCTCGATGGAGATAGCGGCTAGGTCTTCCTTTGGAGCTCTTGGATGAAGGAGGAGGCCGAGAGGAAACTCCGGCTCAAGATCGGCGTGAAGAACAAGCCCGGAGCACCTCTATATGGTGGGCGACGGTGGAGGAGCGAAATCGGGCGGAACCGGGCGGAAAACGGCGCTGAAAATCGGGATGATGACCTAAAATCGCGAGCAGGGAATTTATAGGCGCTGGAATTAAACAGTGCGCACGGTCAGTGGCGCACGACCAGTGGTCGTGCGCACTGGAATCCTGTGATCGTGCGCTCTGCCTGGACAGAACCTGCAAAGACAGAAATTATAAAATAAAATGTTCGCACGACCAGTGGCGCACGACCGATGGTCGTGCGCACTAGCGTCAGTGGTCGTGCGCAATAGATGAAACAGAACTTAAAAATTAATGGTCAGTGCGCACGAGCAGTGGCGCACGACCGGTGGTCGTGCGCGCTGGAGTTGATGATCGTGCGCATTACACCAAACAGAACTTATGAAAAAAGCGTTAAGTGCACACGATCAGTGGCGCACGACCAGTGGTCGTGCGCAATAGAACCAGTGATCGTGCGCAGTGTTCCTGTGCAGAATTGCACCGGAAACACCTGCACGACTCCTGTTCTAGCGTACAACCACAAATCCAGCCACTAAAAGTGGCACCTAACAGTGCATGAAAACCACTAATGAAAATATACATGAAATCACACCAAAATGGGCCAAAAGGTGCACCTAGCATGGATTAACAAATATGAACTAAAACAGGGCTAAAGTGTAGTGAAATGACTAACTAAACGGCCCAGATGAGTCCATAAAGGTGTATATGATCAGGACTCATCACACCCCCAGACTTAACTGTTTGCGCGTCCCGAGCAAACAAATTCTAAGCGAACGGGGAAAGAACAGTAGATGGCTTAACATTACAATGCAGAGTACCATGCGAAGTCGCATGCTCATGTGCATAAGAAAATTAGTAGAAAAGACTACTGATTATACAAACAGTTTATAAATTTCTAAAAGAGTAAAAGCATATTACAACTACTCAAAATGGTGAACAACGGTGAATCAGTCGGTCATGCATACGGAGAAAGTAAACTAAGCGCTGAGACGAGCATTGCTCAAGATCGGGGTACGGGACAAACTCCACTGAAATCCATCAGTGTCGATGACCATAAGCTTGCCCGGTCACATTCTCTCCACGGCACTGGTTTGACTCAAATACGTGAATCAATAGGACTTTAGGTTTTAAATGGGGCTTGGGTTTAGGTGAGGATAAACAAAGATAAAAACGACGGCTCAAGCACTAAACCCAAATGAGCTAATGCAGGAAACTATCCTCATTCGCCACACAAACACGCGGGTACACAACACCCCCAGACTTGGACTTAACAGCATGGGTGCGTGCACCGCCTACTCCCAAATATAAATCGATATAAAAAGATTTTCAATGAAACTTTACTTCTCTTTCCTTTCTTTTTACTTCTTTTCTTTTTCTTAATTTTTTTCTTTTTCTTATCATTTTCAGCAAAAAATCAATAGGACGCATCCACATCTTCACAAAATACTACCACAATCAACACCACCAACTCATGAAAATAATAAACAGCTACAGCTCATATTTGGGTGTGCGACTAGGATTGGCATTTAGGCTTTGGTGAAATGAAAGTGGGGCTGAATCAAAGAACGGGTAGGCACAACTGGGCTAGCGAGGATAAAGCGGTAGGGATAGGCACAAAAGCTCAACCGGGCCAAAATGATGGCCTATATCACATTCACGCAATTGACTAACCGTATACCCATGCTTCAAGAATCGCTTGGGGCAAGTTCTAGCCACCGAGAAAGATTCTCCTTTCTCACGACTCAAGCAATACGAGTCTAACGATCGTTTACACACATCCCTATGCTACCGTTTGATTCACACCGGATTCACCATTTGAGTAGAGTAAACAACATTTACACTAATAAGAAAAATATAAAACCATAATATAAAGAGAAGTCTAATCTACACAAATTTTTATGCAACCGAGCACTCGACTAGGAGCACTACTAGAGTCAACATTTTACTCTGCTACATAATCCTAAGCCATCACCTAGACTTTTCCAAATAAGCAAAAGAATTAAATTCACAACAGGGCGAACAAACAGATGAGTGCGCGCTCGAGTGGGTGATGTGGTGTATGCAATAATAAAAATACACTTCTGATATGCAAAAACGTGTACACGTGTAGTGAACACTCGGTACACTCCCCCCCAGACTTAAACTAAACAATCCGCATAATATATGACATGAAAATCAGAAAAGGCTAGGGGAAGAGAGTACCCAATGCTCAGCAAGTGAGCATACCAGAAGATTGGCGTTTAAACCAAGACTAAGCTGCAGCATCCGCCATCCAGAGAAGATACCTGCAGGGGTCAGCTCCGCAAAAACCAAAGACAAAAGAAAACTGAAAAGAAAGTACTACTAACTAAACATGATTAGAAGAAATAAAAATGCAGGAAAAGAAAGATAACTACTGGGGTTATTGTCCTCCCAGCACGACTTATTCAAAATCTTAAAGGTTCTAGCTAATGGGCCTATGGAAGGAGAAGTGGACAGGTAACTGGCCTAATATCCGTGTCGGTTGCGGGTACCGATACGGTGATAGAACAGTCACCCCTCTACCTGCATAAAGATAAAACCTGCCCATCACAGGTAGAGGGAAAAGAAAGTAAGAAGAGGAGGAGGCCTGGTCCTCACTCAACTCACCAAAAATATCCTTGCCTAGCAAGGTATCGTCCACAGCAGGTCCGCAGGAGGAGAAGGCAACGAATGAGGCTTCCTTAATGGAGGAGGGGTCAACCTCCTCGCATATAAAGATGCAATCATCGTTGACTCGGGCAAGAAGCTCCAAGTCCTCCTGGGGAACCTGTGAGGACTCAACCTGCACAAGCTCGGATGAAGAAGGGGGGTCAAGAAATAAAGAGGACGAAGGACATAAATAAACATCAATCGGGGGAGTGGTCCCGGTCTCACTCCCATCAGGTTGGGGAAGTAAAATAATGTTAGCATTGTCATCAATGCTACAAGAGTTGGCGGGATCAACGGTGGCCAGGCTTAGGATTTGGACTTCCTCCACCGGTGTTGAGGAAAACTCCTCTTCACCTAGAAGGTTGTCCTCCTCCATAGGAATAGGCACAACACAAAGATCAACAACCTCCTCATGCGACACATCCTCAACAATGTCGTCGGAAACGAAAGTAGAATGTACAATAGGGGAAGAATCGAATCCACTAGAAGTGGTGGATGCACAGGGAGAATTGGCTCAGCAATGTCGGTGCATAGATCAGCCGCACATCCGGTGACCGTATCCATGCCATACCCTTCAAAATGTGAAGGTGACAAAGACACATAGCCGGATGTTGAAGGTGTGCCGCCAGAGCTAGGAGTTGGGACGATCCGAATATCCGGCTTGTCATCCTCATCCAATTGGCGATGAAAAGCAGCACAATCCTTCAGGGCGTGATCTGTGCTCCGACAAAACTGGCACTGCCTAGCAGGCTTCTTTGGCGCAGCGGGAGCTGGAGCCGAAAAGAAGTATGACGGTAAAGGCTCAACAGAGTAGCCATAAGACTTACGCGCACCATATGGAGTATCAGACGGAGTCGATGCTCTATATGCTGGGCGAGAGGAATTATGCCTACTATTCTCCGTAGGGCATTCAACACTAGAGTGGGAAGTAGCTCCACACCAACGGCAACGGAAATTTAGATGTGCCCACATAGTGTGAAGATAATACGATTCAGACAAAATGTGCAAAATACTACACCTAACAAAAATTTACTAAAGCAACCTAATAAAAACAAGAAAATGGAATAAAAAGAACAGAAATAAAATAACAGAAAATGCAATTTACAAATGAAAAGGGCTTCTCTCTCAGATTCTCCCTCTCCAGAAAACTCACACGACTGTGTTCCCCGGCAACGGCGCCAAAAACTTGATGGCGCAAATCTCACACACCGCTATAGGCGGTAGCTCGACTGCGACACGAAACGGCAGTGTACCGATCGTTCAAGTAATAAATGTTGGGAATAAATCCCCGAGTGTCGGTCTCTTGAGGAACACAATAAGGTGGAGTTTACTATTGAGGCAGGACTTGAGATCGAAGTCCTTAAATCGGATGGATTGCGGGGGAGTTGGGTTGGCTTTTGGAAAACAAAATAAAAGCTAACAACTACTCCTATGCAATGCCGCTATGCAAAGCTTCGCTTGGCGGGATGGAAACTAGGCAGGCCTTGAGCGCGCTGCGTCGCAAGGGCGGATGGACGAGAAGGCTAATGGAATCGAACTATGCAGGCCTTGAGCGCGCTGCTTCGTTAGGCGGGATGGAATACGGGCCGCGATGCCACGTTTCGGTAGGCGGATGGACGAGTAGGCTAACGGAATGAGGGTCGCAAGCACCTCTTCGACAAGCACGCCACTAGCAATTGCTAGTGCGGCACCGGACAACCAACAATCCACACCACAAGGCACACCTCAAAATAATAAGCAAGAATACTCAAATCACATAGACATAATCAAGTATAAATGCTAATAATCAAATGCACTTCATCATAATGTTAGATCTAACTACATCAACATCAATAAGAGAAGAATAAGGCAAGAAATCGACCGAATCCGAAGGCTCGTTGTAGATTCACGGTTGGAATCGCCGGGTTGTCAATCCGCGTCCAAGCTCGGTCTGCAACTACGTCCGGGGTAGAGAGAGCTGTCACGACTCTCCAATGGACCCGTCTTCTTCGTGTCACGATCCGGTGGAGGTTGCCAACTTCCTCTTGCTCGATGGAGATAGCGGCTAGGTCTTCCTTTGGAGCTCTTGGATGAAGGAGGAGGCCGAGAGGAAACTCCGGCTCAAGATCGGCATGAAGAACAAGCCCGGAGCACCTCTATATGGTGGGCGACGGTGGAGGAGCGAAATCGGGCGGAACCGGGCGGAAAACGGCGCTGAAAATCGGGATGATGACCTAAAATCGCGAGCAGGGAATTTATAGGCGCTGGAATTAAACAGTGCGCACGGTCAGTGGCGCACGACCAGTGGTCGTGCGCACTGGAATCCTGTGATCGTGCGCTCTGCCTGGACAGAACCTGCAAAGACAGAAATTATAAAATAAAATGTTCGCACGACCAGTGGCGCACGACCGATGGTCGTGCGCACTAGCGTCAGTGGTCGTGCGCAATAGATGAAACAGAACTTAAAAATTAATGGTCAGTGCGCACGAGCAGTGGCGCACGACCGGTGGTCGTGCGCGCTGGAGTTGATGATCGTGCGCATTACACCAAACAGAACTTATGAAAAAAGCGTTAAGTGCACACGATCAGTGGCGCACGACCAGTGGTCGTGCGCAATAGAACCAGTGATCGTGCGCAGTGTTCCTGTGCAGAATTGCACCGGAAACACCTGCACGACTCCTGTTCTAGCGTACAACCACAAATCCAGCCACTAAAAGTGGCACCTAACAGTGCATGAAAACCACTAATGAAAATATACATGAAATCACACCAAAATGGGCCAAAAGGTGCACCTAGCATGGATTAACAAATATGAACTAAAACAGGGCTAAAGTGCAGTGAAATGACTAACTAAACGGCCCAGATGAGTCCATAAAGGTGTATATGATCAGGACTCATCAGCCGTTCGTCGAACGCAAATAGCCTGCCGTTCGTCGAACGCAGCTAGCCTGCCGTTCGTCGAACGCAGCTAGCCTGCCGTTCGTCGAACACAGCTAGCCTGTCGTTCGTCGAACGCAGTCTAAGAATTTCATACAAAGGTAAAATGCAAAAAATACATAAATGACCTCCCATTATATTTAAACTACGATGGCGACTAAATCACCTCAGACTTCTACGAAATTCGCACCTAAACTGAAATTCGGCACTATGAATCCAACAAAGAAGTCAAAACTCAATTTCGACGAGCCAAACTCGGGATAAAGCCTCCCGAAGTTAAGATCTTAATAACTACACAAAATCTTCTCTATAGCTCGAAACAACGTGAAGTCTTGCATGCTCGATCTAAATTACGCACTTTAACTGAGCTAAGGCCCAAAACTAAACCCGACGAGCTGACGTAATGCCCTTACGCTAAAATTACGCCACAGCGGCCACGTAAATAATTAACGAAAATCAGGGGCATTGCATAGGGGACTTGAAACAATAACATCAAAGATGTCTTCATCAATGGAGTTTATATATAATTTTATTCTGTCCTTCTAGAGTGTAAACTTATTTAAGTTACACACTGGTGGTCTTGTTGATGCATAGTCTTTAGAACTCATATTTTTGTTTGAAAATAGTTTTTTAATATTAAAATATATGAGAGGTGATCTTTTGATCTAGGTTTTAGCCTTTTTATGATCAACCTCCCTCTGATACCAAATGTGAGTGCACAGTGGGCCTCAGAGTATTCTCTATAGGGGGTGAATAGAGTATTAAAAACTTTTACCCTAAATATGCACACACAATAAACTACTCTAACAACTATGCATTAAACAATACCAACTCATAATAAAATTATCACATAAAACATAAAACAATAATAAGTAAGGTGACAACAATGAAAATCAAACACAGAAGGCACAAAAATTTTTATAGTGGTTCCCTAAAATGTGGGTAGTCCACTCTTCTACCACCTTGCTAGGATTGCACTAAATGTGCATGAGCCTTTTGATAAGGAGACTCTCAGAACCAGCACTGAGTCTTTTGAAAAGAAAACTCTTAGAACAACTGAGTCTTTTGATAAGGAGACTCTTAGAACCACTGAGTGTTTTGATAAGGAGACTCTTAAAACCAACTAAGTCTTTTGATAAGGAGACTCTTAGAACCAACTGAATCCTTTGAAGAGGGATTCTTAGGACTCTTTCCCAGTTACAAAATATGAACAGAGGAAAGAAGAAGAAGAGGAAGAAGAATATGATTCTGCCGTATGAATCCTTCAGCAGTTGTGAGCTTTTGATATTCTTCAGGATTTGTATAAGATGAACCCTTGCTTATGATAGTGATGAATGCAAGGTTTATAAGCTTTTGATCCTTGTAAGATGAACTCTTGTTTTGCTTGCTGCTATATGATTTGAAGAAGAAGAAGAAGTGGCAACAACCTTGTATCTGTACAGAGAAGTTCTTCTCTTTCTATCTTAGAGAACTTCAAAATAAGAAGATGGTCGAATAATGAATTACTTATTTATGTCTTTCTTTTTTCTGAATACTTATTCTTTGTCGAATACTGTTTGATTTATTTCCACATCAGTTCTGACCTTTTAAGGAATATCCATTGGACAATAAGTATTTTCTTCCATTTATGTTTCCCGACCCGTCCATTTGATTTGAATAACTTCAAAGAATGTTTTTGTTGTACCTCTGAAATACTCAATCCATTCTTGGCAATAAATGAGTCATTGTAATTCCAATTTCATCTTTGAAGGACATTGGAGAAGGATCAGAAAGGACAGCAGAAAACATACTATTTCTGTCTGTATTCGACACTGCATCGACTTCATAATTCTTCATATCGATGCACCTCTGAGTTCTTATAGAAGCATCTTCGAATTCCTTCTTAGCACTAGCTGAACTCAGATGTCGACGTTGCGTCGAGTACCTATCGACACATCCGTCGAGATGAAGACTTGGAATTGAACTTTATCTTCTGCATCAAACTGAAGTCGAAGTTACATCGACTTCTAAGATGGCTTCGACAAGCTTTTCCTTTTGCATCGAGTTCATTTTGACGTTGCGTCGACATTACTTGATACTTCGACAAGCAGTATGAGTTACTTTGACTTTTAGTCAGAGTTGCGTCGACTTCTAGTCGAAGTTGCTCCGACTTCTATTCGACACAAGATTTAACTCAACGGAATTTGTGCTTATCTTAGACCTGGTCTTGACACTCTAAGTGAATGTGATATCCTAGGAAATCTAATGACAAGATTACCCTCTCTATACAATATGGGTATACATCCTAGATGATGAAATTACTTTAAAATAATTTATTAGATAAATCACATGGTTTTCCCAACACCTACGTCGCATTAGAGAGGTTGAACGACATTATTGTGAACACATAGTTCCCGTAGCGGGAATGAACGCCATTATAAACATGTGTATTGTATAAGAAAGTCTGTTAAGGCATATATCATCATGTCAAGTTGATACACACGACGTTATCGTTGAAAGAACTCAAAGAAGAATCAATTAAGTCATATATCATCATGACTACAAGTATCACACGATGATATCATTGTGAAGACTGAAGAAAGGCTGACTAAGTCTTATATTATCGTGACAACAAGTATCACACAACGATATCATTATGAAGACTCAAGAAAGGCTGGCTAAGTCAAATATCGCCGTGACAGCAAGTATCACACGACGATATCATTGTAAAGATTCAAGAAAGCTTGCTAAGTCTTTTATGATCGTGTTAGCTATCTTCACACGGCGATATCGTCTTGTCAAACTCAGAAGGCGGAAATTCAAATTGACGAAGAAGATAAAGTCAGTTGTTAAATTAATTACTTCGAAAAAAGTGCTCTGGCATCAATATTCTAAGGTTTCGATGGTTTGATGGCTCAGGGCTATAAAAGAATTAGAGAGGGTCCATAAACCCTAATGACTTGAAAAATCATGTGCCCTAGTATTCCTTATAGACTTGATGTCTAAAAAGAAATAGAACAGTAACAACAAGTCCTCTCTAGGAAAGAAAGAAAGAAGAAGAAGAAGTAGAAGATGCAAAACTTCAACAAGAAAGCTCTCACTCTTGAGAGAAAGAATACTTCTTCATTAAAGAAAGCTCAGCCCTTATCCTGATCAGAAAATTCATCCATTAAAAATCCTGTGCTGCCGCTAAATAAGGCATTCTACTCAAAAAGGCCTAAGAAGACTCAAGCTATTCAAAGCTCCATCTTTCAGAGTCTAAGTCTGTAAAATCTTCTTCTAATCATCTTCTGTAGGATTTCTTAGAAAATCAGAATTGTAGGGTTGCGTTGACAGTCTGAGTGTAGGGTCTGTAAAAAGTCCTGAGTTGTAGGACTTTGCTGAAAGTGTGAGGTAGGGTCTGTGAATACCTGAGCTGTAGGATTTCTTAGGAAATCTGAGTTGTAGGATCCTTATTGGGGATCTGAGGTGTAGGATTGCTTTCACTCTAAGGTAGGTTGCTGTTGGCACCTGAGGTATGATTCTAGGAGGGAATCTGAGGTAGGGGACTTGCTGAGTTCCTGAGCTGTAGGATTTGATAGATTTGAGATCTTGGAGGAGTTGGCCGAGTCTAGCACACTGCTAGATGGGTGAAAGGGGACAGTAGTGTACCCATCATCTAGGGAAACACTATAAATCTTTGTGTGCTTTCTATCTTTATATATCTGAGCTAAAATAGTCAACAATTAAAAAGACTAAAACAACCTCGAAACACCTATTCAACCCCCCTCTATGTGATTATACTACACCCTAAACTTACAGTCCCTAATCTTTGGATTCATAATTATTTCCTTAATCATTGAAGAAAGAGCTTGTCCCGCTGCTGTCTTCAAGGAGAGGCGTTCCCATCAAGAAGCTCAAGTTCGGAGAAGACATTCATTAAAGGAAATATTTTCTTATCTAGAAGTAAGAGATCAACTTATCTTACTGATTTACTAAAAGCTAAATCACTTATCAGCAAGAAGAGGAAGAAGGATCTTTGAATGGGCAGAGGAACTACTTTTTACTGAAGTGGATCCTTTCAAGTCCTCTCCAAGAAGATCAAGGTGGAAGTCAATCTACATCAAGCTTCAATAACACTCCAGATCTACTAAGTATCATTATTCTGAGTCTATCGAAAGATTTTGTATCTCTAATCTTATGTAACTGTAGGATCTCTCTTAGATCTGGGCTGTATGATTCAACTTGTTGAATATGTATTTTAGGGTCATGTGTGACTTGAGGTAGGAGGCTAGCCTTAGCTTCTAAGTCGTAGGGTCCTGTGTTACTTGAGGTAGGAGGCTAGCAATAGATTCTGAGTTGTAGGGTTTTGTATCACCTGAGGAAGGAAGCCATCCAGAGCATCTGAGTTGTAGGATCCTTGTAATTTGTGTTAGGAGGTCATCTAGTGCCTATGAGGTAGGAGACATTATCTCTGAGTTATAGGATCTGCGAATTTATGTTTTGGAGGAAGTGGCCGAGGCTAGTACACTGCTAGATAGGCAAAGGGGGATAGTGGATTACCCAAATCAGGGAACCATTATAGCCATATGTGTTAGGCTGTGAACTATTCTGTGATTGTGTGTGTGTCATTCTACTTTCATTTTTCCGCACTAGAGGTTTATAAGAAGAACACATCACCTATTCACCCCCCTTTAGATGAAGATTAGACAATCCTTAAACTAACAGACAATATCGTTGAGACGCTAATGCCATCGTTACCCTAATGCCATGCATTGGTGGTCACTTTTCGTCTTTGTCCTACATCATTGTGTTGGAGCTTGTGTTCCACATCTCTTAGTTTGAGAATAACAAATAACACTATTTTTTTATCTTGCTTGTTTTTATATTGTGCTGGTACTATAGTTAAATACTCCCATGAATAGGATGCTGATTGATGACGATTCTCTGAACAGAGAGCTAACGCCCCGCGTTAGTAGTTAAAGCCACGCATTAATTTATCGTCGAGTGGGGATGACGTCGAGAAGGGAATAACATAGAGATGAAATAGCGTCGAGAAGCCAGAGACAACGCCAGCATTGGAGCTAACGCAAGAGTTGAGTCCATGGTCTGCCACGATCTCGACGGTTGCATGATCTCAGCAACGATCGTACATGATCACTAATGCTGGCATTAACTTCATAATGCCCAGCGTTAGCTCCCGTGCCTATTTAAAGTGTTGATTTCATTGCTCAAAGAGAGAACTTTTATGCATTCATTCCAATCTTCTGTGAGAGCATTTCATCCCCAAATTCAGAGAGCACTCCCAACACCACCATTGAGGAACAAGAGTGAGAAGGAGATTTCCAACGGTCAAATTTGAAGAAGGATGCTCGCTTCAACTCCAACGATGGTCTTTGCATGTCTTCAACATCTGCTTCAGATCTCTTCAATATAGGGAGTCTTTTATTCTGAATTTTCTTTTGTCTTTTCATTGTTTTCTTGTAATAGTAGTGTATTTGCTGCCTTGCGTGTGGCGACTAGGACATGTTCAGTTTAGGGGAAAATCGCTGCCTTGTGCGTGACGACTAAGTCAATGGTAGATCTAGGGGTGGCTAGAGGCCTTATCTGGGGAAAGATAGGTTATAGCCAATGGTCCTTGGGATAAGGGCCGGTGAAGGAACAAAAAGTGATTTTTATCTCGTCGCCGTTAATTTCAAGCGTTATTGAAATTTTATCTTTGTAATTCTCTTTGATATATAATATTCATTTTCATTATCTCTGATTTTCTGGAATTGTATTTCATTTCAGATTTCATAAGTAAAATCACATTGACATAAATTATGTGAAGCCTAATTTTCTGGAGAGCTAACGCCCAACGTTAACTCTCAATGTCGGCGTTAGCAACATAATCAAAAAGTTTTGATTTTATATAAATCTCTCAGTTTTATTAAAAAATTCGTAATCCCCTTATTCACCCCCCCCCCCTCTCTAAGGGCACCATAAGATCCAACAAGTGGTATCAGAGCAAGGTTATTCCAAAATGTTTTCACAACCGGGAAAATGGCACATCATGATCATGCTTTCGTTGAGGGTCAATTGATTAGTAGACCTCCACTTTTTACCGATACTGATTATAATTATTGGAAAACAAGAATGCATTGTTTTTTAATTGCTTTAGATAATGATGCGTGGGGTATGGTTGAACAATGCTACTCTCCACCGACATTTGTTGTTGGAGATGTTACTATGGAAAAATCGAGAGATAAATGGGATGATAACGACAAGTTAAGGTGCAAGAATAATGCTAAAGTTATGAATGCATTATTTTGTGCTTTGGATAGAACAAAATTTAATAGAACTTGTGCTTGTGAAACTGCTTATGATATATGGAATTTATTAGAAATTACTCTTGAAGGTACTGTAACATCCCAATTCGAACTAGACCCCTCGAGTGACACGAGTCACTTGGAGATGCGTGGGCTAAGTAGGAGTCTTGAGGTCCTAATGGTGCCATGGATATGCCCTGATCTCCAGCAGTTGATGTAACCATCAGCCCCCTTGAACATAGAAAGCAAATGGCAAAGGATTGGTAAAGGCGATCTAACGACGGCGGTAGCTTTGCTAACGCCGGCGGTAGCGGCCGAATCAGTGCACGTGATTTTGCATGATGGATGGCTTAAATTGCCAAAAAATGTGTTAAGGGTGGAATTAAAAGCATATAATCAGCTAGCACTAGGTGGGGAATTTTGACATAAAGCTTGGGAAGTGGAATTTGCATTTAACACTCATTAATGCTATCTCTCTCTCTCTCTCCATTCCATCCTAACCCAAATGGGCTGATCTCTCCTAATCAAAGGACCCTATTCATCTTCTTCTTCATCTTCTTAATCATCATCTTCTTCTTCTTTTCTTTATCTTATTCATCACACCTCAAGGTGTTCACTTAGGGTTCTTGAAGGAGCAAGTTAGAAAGAAGATTTGGAGTTTGGCTGACCACCACCATGCTGTCATGAAGAAAAGCTTGAACTATGGACAAAAAATAAGGTGAATTCCGACACCTCTCCCTTGGTGCTAGATCATAGAGATAATTAGGAGAGGTGTTGAGCTCAAAAGAGCTTGTCTTGTGAGCTAACAGAGCTTCCAAGGAAAAGACCAAGCCGAATCTTTCTTTTTAGGGCACCGATTGCCGCGAAAGTTCCTTCATTCACTTCAAAACGAAGAGATAGGATTTGCTTTTATGGAAAGATGCGGTCTAATGAGGGAGTATTGGAGGAAAGAGGGTAAGATGTCTTAGGGATGTGCTAGAGGAAGAAGATGATGAATAGTCCCATGGTTAATGGGTTATGATATTTTAATATAAGTTTGATATTATAAATATTTCTCTTGATGAATAGTCCCATGTTAATGGGTTATGATATTTTAATTTTGCACTTGATTAATAAGGGGACACGCGAATAGTGGTGAATGTATAGCAACTAAGCGAAGAATGAATTGATAGTAATTGGAGCTGAGGTTTCACGGGAAGGGAGCTGGAGGTGTGTAACAGAGGATTTGTTCTCTGTTAGCTAAAGCCCGGCGGTAGCGCTACCGCCGGCGTTAGCGTGTCGGCACTTAGTGTCGATAGGAAGGACTGGTGTCGACGTGAAGGGTTAGCTTACCTTCGGCATCGACGTGAAGGGATTGCGTCTCGTCGGCATAGACGGGAATGGCTAGCTTCCTGTCGACATCGACGGGAAGGGTTAGCTTCCCGTCGACATCGACGGGAAGGGTTAGCTTCCCATCGACATCGATGGGAAGGGTTAGCATCCCGTTGACATCGACGGGAAGGGTTAGCTTCCCCTCGACATCAACGGGAAGGGTTAGCTTCCCGTCGGCATCGATAAGAAGGGTTAGCTTCCCTTTGACATCGATGGGAAGGTGTGACGTTTTGATCACTAACGCCCGGTGGTAGCGCTACCGTCGGCGTTAGCAAGCAGAGAATTTCAGGCTCTCCTTCTTTGGGTGATAGGAGTTCCTGGATTCCCATGTCAATTGGGCATGGCGTAGATGAATATGTGACTCTGAAGTGGGACATTGCGATGCACAAATGAATGAATAATTTAGAGGACATGTATATATAAATGCTCCCATCGTTTGATAATCTATCAGATGATTAGATTTGTGATAGCAATATGTACACCCCTGTTGGAATTCATAATTTTTGGATAAGTAGTATTAAATATATTGTCGTTTCATTTGATAACCTGAAGGAGATATAAAGCTGAATGGGAAGCCGGATTGGGCCGAAATTTTGTATGGATCATGTACATGCTAGTATTGACCTGTGAAAAAGATTTCAGATTTATTCTGTTGAGATGACTCCTTAAATGAACCTTCAATTGTTAGTTATTATGTGGAACCGTGAAAAGGGCATGTGATAGTTGATGGTGAAGGTAACTAGCATTGATAAGATATTGGTTGGATGCCCGTAAAAATTGGTGGAGACATGCGTGATAACCTCTCAATATGGGTGATAGATTCAAGGGTGTAGGAACACGCCGTGAATTGAGCATGTGGTTGGATATTGATGATAAGTTGTACTTACTTATTTAGTAAAATATGAGGGTGACACCGTACACACAAGTAGTCCTAAAGGATCTTGTAGAGAATTTCCATGTTATACACACGTTACGGTATAAGAGTTACGATAACTCGGTGTGGGTAGCACTGATGGCTTGGTGTGGATTATCAGATATGGTTATATCTTATGGTGAAATGTTAAGGACCCGGTTGTTGGGGGCCTTGGATGCTGATTAGCATCAGATGAACTTGTACGATGTGAAATGTAAGAAGGCTCCATTCGAGACTCCTTAGGTGCTTGATAGCACGGGACGTGCATGGTAATTACATGAATGTGCATATTTTACACATGGTGGTGTAATGATCCTTGTTGAAGAATTGCTTGTTGCAGATCTACGGGCTCGCCGGTCGTCACACCGATGGGATCTGGCACATAGATCTTGGCCAGTTGGGTTGTGCTCTTTGTGTTTACTTCCAAAGACCCCTTTCGTGCCTAGTGACTGGTTGGGTTGTGCTCATGGTGTTTGCTTCCCAAGACCCTTTCTGAGTCTTGTACGCAGGTGCTCTGCTGTTGTGCTCTTAGTGTCGAGGCGTATGTATGGCCTAGGTCTGGTAGTGTGCATACCCACCTAGTAGTGGAGAAGCCCGTTCCACTACCACCGTCTGTCCACGACTGGGGGCGCCAGAGAGGTTAGCTACCCTCAAAAAGTGGGAAGTACAGGTCTATGTTGACATAGCAAATATGCATGGGTGTGTCATCATATCATAATCATTACATTGCATTCATCCTTTCTTGATCATAACATTGCACCACATCGGGTCCATCATATAAATTAGTATGGGCTCTTTTATATGATGGGTTCCAAATGGGAAACCTTAACTTATAAGTTTGTATGGGCATTCATATAAGTTAAGGTACATTTTGAAACTATAAATATACTGCTTACTTGTGTACTATTACACTGCATTCTATGCCTTGCTACTCTTCCCAATGCTAGCTTATAATTGTTTCTTACTTCACTAACATAGTTACTGCTTATATAAATGTACTCTTATGTATAGTAGCTTTATTTCTACTATTGATATATAATTGCTAAGATTGTACCCTTACTACTGCCACCTGATTTTGCTACTACTATTTTTATTGCAGCTTCTCTTCATTCCTTCCGCCCGGTGCATTGGAGTCGCCGGGGGAGAGGATGTGAAGCCACTTAGTCTCTTATAACTAATTGTTGTTACACCACTATTTTTAGGAGCACACCCAGGTGGATCAGCATCGTTCGATGCAGGAGGATAGCCAGACCAGGATGGAAGTGCCTGTGACTACGACACCTTGGCTACCATCTGTGACAGATATGAGCGAGTGTTTGAGATTTAGCCTTAGGGCAAGTTGTATTCTGATATTTAATAGGAGCTCTCGAAGCTACCTGTCCTTTTGTACTTGAATGGACATTACCACTTAGTTGTGAATAAATGGCTTCTAATGTTTTTCTATTATTTTTGGGTTGGCATGATGATATGTGAGAGTAGCCGGCAGGTTAGGCGTCTTATGGAGTGGGCTAGGGCATGTGTTGGCACTTCCGCAAGGAGGATGTCCTGGGCATAGGTCTCCCCTTGGCTGTGTCTTGTGTTCCAGGAGAGGGGGGTCTTACAAATGGTATCAACTTGCAACGATCATGAGATAAAGAAGTCCATTAGACCACTAGGCCACCCCTGCTAGCTAGATCAGTTTGATGACAAACTGATGCAGCGGAAGCGGTGGTGTGCCCATGTGTGATTCAAATTAAATACGTACACTTTTTCCTATAGATAATGCCATCCTAAGACAAACTCGTACCCTTACGTATAGATGTTGGCTCACCCTGAGACAGTAATTGGTGCTCCCATTCAAACATTCAGAGTTGGTTTGGCATAGGATTGATGGAAACATAACTAGGATTCCATTTTGGTCGACTTAGCAAGACATGTCGAGGCGTATCCTAGCCTTATACCGGTCTTGTGGATGATTTGGCCAAGCAATAAGTAACCTAGAGTTGCTAAGGGAAGAGTTTAACGTGAGTGTAAGTGCAAAAACTCACTCTCTGAGGTTTCTACCTCAGATGTGGAGTAATATTATCACCCTTGCCCAAATATTAGGACAATCTCAATGAGATTGGTACCTGTAGTCTATTATTAGCTTAGCAAGAGACCACTAAGCATGACTTTATATTTTATGGGGATACCTCCCACTTCAAATTATGTAGAAGGTTTCATATGGGAAGATATGAGAAGAATTGGAATCCAGAGTAGGCCTATTTTTGATTTGGTCACATGTTGACCTTCAAAAGGGTGTCTTTAATAGTAACCCTAAAGGCCCAAAGAATGGATTAAGTCTAGGATAAAACTCCGAGTTGAGGGTGGTATGCCCTCATAATTGTGTGCACATGTAAGGTGATTTTACCATGTTGGTGGTCGAAGAGACTCAGCCCAGGATTTTTTGGGGGGCTAATCTCTTCTATTATTGGGCTAGTGACCTACCGATTGAGGTTTCACAGGGAATTGGAAAATTTTCACAATTTTTCAACATTGGAAAGTCGTAATCCTTAAACAATTGGTTCATCTTGAGCAGGGTGGACTGCTAATACCATGTTTTTGATCGAGAGAAAACTTCACAATCGGAATAAGAAAATTGAACATTTAAAGGACGAGCATTGTTTTTCTATTCTTCCCTGAGATCTTGTGGATAAGTAAAAGAGGAGTTGTTACATATCATCGTACTTGCCTTAGGAAGAGCTCCAGATAGGCGAAGTTGCTGGGGGAGAATGATCCACTTAAGTTCAGAAGTTTTATTAATGACCGTTCGTGGTGAAGATAACACGATTAGTATGACTTATTTGATGATTTGACATCTCAACTTTTTCTAAAATTAACATGTCTTGGATGATCAATGGCAGAGATGGTAGGGCGCTAAGAATGGATTCGATTTAGTATATCATATGGTGAAGTATTTCTTACTTTTGGTAGTCTGCATAACCCGTGTCAAAGGGAAATCATCTCGAACCTTGTACCTTGGTTCATGTCAAGTCAAACATATATGAAATGTACCGGTTGATTGGATGGTATTTGTACATGCTCTCATTACAATGAGATGCAACTTGGTCATCGCCGTAAAAATTTGAATTTCTACATCACGGCTGATATACAAGTGCGTCGATACAGAGAATTATAGGGTAAGAACTCTAAGTCGAGGAATATATGCCCTAAGGATTGTGCACATACATGAGATGTATGTACCATATGGGTGGTGGAAGAAAGCTAGTCCAAATGTATGGGGGCTTATCGCTTCGTTTATTGGACTAGTCATGTACCGACTTGGGTTTTCCCCTAAATCTTATCTTGAACTGGTGTGTTGCAGACGTATGACATCAAGGTTTTGATTAAATAATATGTGCATGATGGTGACCACATTTGGTCGGTGATTGAGATATTGTGGAATTTGGAATAGGAATTCACAATAGTATTCATTTTTAGTGTCTTGACTTGGGAAGAGGTCGCTCAGGCTTAAGGTGTGGATAGCGGAAACGCACATGTTGAACTCCTCTCGGGATAATTACCCAAAAGATGTGAAACTTGATACATACCTTCAAGTTCTGTTTTAGGAAGGGCTCCAAATTGGGTGTAAGTATTGGAGCATGTGCTTCCTAAAGTTAGCAGGCTTAGTCGATAATGGTTATATGTTGAAGTTATCAAAAGTTGTATAACTTGTTGGATGATATTAATCTCCCCACATTAGTATAAAATAAGCATAACATGCACATCAATGATACACTACTCACAAAGGAACAATAGTGGTTGTCTCAAATGTTTGCGTTGGAGAAGGAGGTGATTAATTAACACCACATGAGATTGAAGTCATGGCATATTAATGCACGATGACTTCCCTTATGTAAAGAGCAGTTGCAAAATTATCCAAAGATGTAGCAAATGCCTCCAAAGCATCAAATTTTGATCAACCTTGGAGGTTGGGGAGAATGTACGAATAAGTAAGAGTATGTGTACCAATATTGCCTCGACAAGGTAGATTTCGAGAGAGCCTATATCATTACCCAACTGTCGAATAAGGGTTAGCTTCACAGGTGAAAGATTCTTTAAATAAGATGTCTAAATCACAAAAGAAATGGGCACGACTTCTGAATTCGGTACAAATCTAAGTAGAATCTGGGTTAGACAAAAGTAGTACTTAACTCGGGCTCTTTTGTCCTTAGAAGAGAATGACGTGATTATACCCATGCGAGATATAAAGTCAAAGATTTATCTCGTCTTGAACCTAAGTCGGCAATTCGTGATGTTATCGGAACAAATTGTTAAACATCGCAGGCTAAAACAAATACCGAGTTTTAGAATTTTTTGGAACATAAAGGTTACCGAGACTAAATCCTTGAGACAATAACATCATGTTTGGAAATTGGTAGGTTCAAATAGGGTTGCATCATGACATGTCGGGTGGTGAAAATTTAGGATGTTGGAACAATTATGACTATTTTTGCAAGTCGTGATATTGGAAGGGTACAATGACCCCAAGAAACTTGAAATCAAGTGGATGTTGAGTTCTTGAAGATGGATAAATATATATGATTCTTTGGATATGGCTTTGATGATCTCAAGAATCAAAGCGCACTTGTTTGACGATATTATGATCATTCTTGTTCAGTTTTTGAATTGTTGAACACATGGTTGTTGGAGATTTGTCTATTATAATTATATAAATTTACCGTTCATAAATAGTGTGATGAAATCGGGTGAACCTGAAATGCGAGGAGGATGTAGTAAATATTAATTTATAAGTTGTGGTGCAAATTTCAGGGCGATGTATATTGGAAATGGATTCCTTATTAGAAGGTGTTGTTATAGCTTGTCTTCATGAACAGAGAATGTATTATGCCATAGAGTTCGATAATATAGAAATATGCAGAGATTGTAATTTACGATTGATCATGAGAATCACATGTGTGTGTATGAATGGTAAATGATCGTATTGACCAACTGCTCATGCACACTTTTGTGGGGAATTATAAAGGTACACTTGGGGGAAATTTGGGATGATGTGCGATGTAATGTGGATAAGAGATGCCATGCACAAGTGTTGAGTGGGATTCAGGACATACTAAATTAGTAACCTCATCAAGTGTACTCTGAATTAGGATTTATATAGTCCGACCTTCAACCCGCATACCCCAACCTAAATTTTGGGGACGAAATTGTTTCTTTGTTTATTGGATTTGTAACATCCCAATTCGAACTAGACCCCTCGAGTGACACGAGTCACTTGGAGATGCGTGGGCTAGGTAGGAGTCTTGAGGTCCTAATGGTGCCATGGATGTGCCCTGATCTCTAGGAGTGGATGTAACCATCACACCTTTGAAGATAGAAAGAAAATGGCAAAGGATTGGTAAAGGGGAGCTAACGCCGACGGTAGCTTTGCTAATGCCGGCGATAGCGGCGGAATCAGTGCACGTGATTTTTCAATAATGGATAGCGTAAATTGCCTATAAATGAGTTAAGGGTGGAATTAAAAGCATATAATCAGCCAGCACTAGGTGGGGAATTTCGACACAAGTCTTGGGAAGTGGAATTTCCATTTAATGCTCATTAATGCTATCTCTCTCTCTCCATTCCCTCCTAACCCAAATGGGCAGATCTCTCCTAATCAGAGGACCCTATACATCTTATTCTTCATCATCTTCTTCTTCTTTTCTTCATCTTATTCCTCACATCTCAAGGTGTTCACTTAGGGTTCTTTAAGGAGCAAGTTAGGAAGAAGATTTGGAGCTTGACCGACCACCACCATGTTGCCATGAAGAAAAGCTTAAACCATGGCCAAAAAATAAGGTGACTTCCGACCCATCTCCCTTGGTGCTAGATCGTAGAGAAAATTAGGAGAGGTGTTGAGCTCAAAAGAGCTTGGCTTGTGAGCTAACGGAGCTTCCTAGGAAAAGACCAAGCCAGATCTTTCTTTTTAGGGCACCGATTGCAGCAAAAGTTCCTTCAATCACTTCTTCTCTTCAAAAGGAAGAGATAGGATTTGATTTCGTGGAAATCCACAGTCTAATGAGGGATTATTGGTGGAGAGAGGGTAAGATGGCTTAGGAATGTGCTAGAGGAAGAAGATGATGAATAGTCCCATGGTTAATGGGTTTTAATATTTTAATATAAGTTTGATATTATAAATATTTCTCTTGATGAATCGTCTCATGTTAATGGGTTATGATATTTTAATTTGGCACTTGACTAATAAGGGGACACATGAATAGTGGTGAAAGTCTAGCAACTAAGGGATGAAAGAATTCATCGTAATTGGAGATGAGGTTTCACGGGAAGGGAACTGTAGGTGTGTAACAGAGGATTTGTTCTCTGTTAGCTAACACCTGGCGGTGGCGCTACCGCCGGCGTTAGCATGCCGACACTTAGTGTCGACAGGAAGGACTGGTTTCAACGGGAAGGGTTAGCTTCCCGTCGACATCGATGTGAAGGGTTAGCTTCTCGTCGACATCGACGGGAAGGGTTAGCTTCCCGTCGGCATCGACGGGAAGGGGTGGCTTCCCATCTACATGGATGGGAATGGTTAGCTTCTCGTCATGATTGACGAGAAGTCTTAGCTTCACATCGACATCGACGGGATGGTTTAGCTTCCCGTCGACATTGACGAGAAGGGTTATCTTCTCATCAACATCGACGGGAAGGGTTAGCTTCCCGTCCACATTGACCGGAAGGGTTAGCTTCCCATCGACATCGACGGGAAGGTTTAGCTTCCTGTCGACATACATGGGTAGGGTTAGCTTCCTGTCGACATTGACGGGAAGGGTTAGCTTCCCGTTGACATCAATGGGAAGGGTTAGATTCCCGTCGACATCGACGGGAAGGTGGAATGTCTAGATCACTAACGCTCGGCGGTAGCACTACCGCCGGCATTAGCAAGCAGAGTATTCCAGGCTCTCCCCCTTTGGGTGGTAGGAGTTCCTGTATTCCCTTGTCAATTGGGCGAGGCGTAGATGAAAATATGATTCTGAAGTGGGACTTTGCGATGTACAATTGAATGAAGAATTTAAAGGACCTGTATATATAAATGCTCCCACATTTGATAATCTATCAGATGATTACATTTGTGATAACAATATGTACACCCCTGTTGGATTTCATAATTTTTTGATAAGTATTTTGAAAGATATTGTCGTTTCATTTGATAACCTAAAGGAGATAAAGATATTGTGTCAAGAAAACGCACGACCGTGGGGTGTGGATAACACTGGCTTGGTGTGGATTATAAGATATGGTTATATCTTATGGTGAAATGTTAAGCACCCGATTGTTGGGGGCCTTGGATGCTGATTAGCATTGGTTGAACTTGTACGAAGTGAAATGTGAGAAGGCTCCATTCGTGAGTCCTCGGGTGCTTGATAGCACGGGACGTGCATGGGAATTACTTGAATGTGTATAGTTTTCACATGGTGGTGTAATGATCCTTGTTGAAGGATTGCTTGTGGTAGAGCTACAGGCTCGCCGGTCATCACACCGACGGGAGCTGGCAGATAGATCTTGGCCGGTTGGGCTGTGCTCTTTGTGTTTACTTCCAAAGACCCCTTCTGTGCCAAGTGACCAGTTAGGCTGTGCTCTTGATGTTTACTTCCTAATACCCTTTCTGAGTCTAGAACGCATGTGCTCCGCTGTTGTGTTCTTAGCATCGAGGCATACATAAGGCCTAGGTCTGGTAGTCTGCATACCCACCTAGTAGTTGAGAAGCCCGTTCCACTGCCACCATCTGGCCACGGAGGGAGGCGCCTGAGAGGTTATCTACCCTCAAAAAGTGGGAAGTATAGGTTTATGTCGCCATAGCAAATATGCATGGGTGAGTCATCATATCATAATCTTTGCGTTGCGTTCAACCTTTCATGATCATAACATTGCACCATATCTGGTCCATCATATAAATTAGTACGGGCTCTTTTATATGATGGGTTCCAAATGGGAAAGCTTAACTTATAAGTTTGTATGGACATTCATATAAGTTAAGGTACATTTTGAAACTGCAAATACACTTCTTACTTATGTACTGTTACACTGCATTCTATACCTTGCTACTCATCACAACGCTAACTTAGAATTGTTTCTTACTTCCCTAACATAGTAACTGCTAGCATAAATGTACTCTTGTGTATAGTTGCTTTATTTTTACTATTGATATATAATTACTTTGATTGTACCCTTACTACAGCCACCTGCTTTTGCTACTACTTTTTATATTGCAACTTCTCTTCATTCCCTTCCGCCTGGTGCCTTGGAGTCATCGGGGGAGAGGATGTGAAGCCACTTAGTCTTTATCACTAACGATTGTTACCACACTATTTTTAGGAGCACACCCACGTGGATTAGCAGCATTCGACGTAGGAGGATAGCCAGGCCAGGATGGCAGGGCCTGTGACTATGACACCTTGGCTACCGTCAGTGACAAATGTGAGTGAGTGTTTGGGATTTAGTCTTAGGGCAAGTTGTACTCAGATATTTACAGTAGCTCTCAGAGCTACCTGTCCTTTTGTACTTGAATGGACATTACTAGTTAGTTGTGAATAAATGGCTTCTATAGATTTTCTATTATTGATGGGTTGGCATGATGATATGTAAGAGTAGCCGGCAGGATAGGTGTCTTGTGGAGGGGGCTAGGCCGTGTGCTGGCACTTCCGCAAGGCAGCTGTCTTGGGCAAAGGACTCCCCTCAGTCGTGTCTTGTGTTCCAGGAGGGGGGGGGGGGGGGGGGGTCTTATAAATTGTATCATCTTGCAACGATCCTGAGATAAAGAAGTCCATTAGACTAATAGGCCACCCCCGCTAGCTAAATTAGTTTGAGGACAAACTGATACAGCAGAAGCGGAGGTGTGCCCATGTGTGATTCACATTAAGTACGCCCACTTTTTCCTATATAAAATGCCAACCTAAGCCAAACGTGTACCCTTACGTAAGTGCAAATGAATCGCACTATGAGGTTTCTACCTCAGATATGGAGTAATATTATCACCCTTACCCAAATATTAGTTCAATCTTAATGAGATTGGTACCTATAGTCTATTATCAGCTTAGTAAGAGACCACTAAGCAGGAATTTTATATTGTATGGGGACACCTCCCACTTCTAATTATGTAGAAGGTTTCATATGGGAAGATTCTGGAGTAGGCCTATTTTTGATTTGGTCCCATGATGACCTGGAAATGGGGGTCGTAAATAGTAACCCTAAAGGCCCAAATAATGGATTAAGTCTAGGATAAAACTCCGAGTCAAGGGTGGTATGTCCTCCTAATTGTGTGCACATGTAGGGTGATTGAACCATGTTGGTGGTCGAAGAGTCTCAGCCCAGGAATTCCGGGGGGCTAATCTCTTCGTTTATTGGGCTAGTGACCTGCCGATTGAGGTTTCTCAGGGAATTGAAAAATTTTCACAATTTTTCAACACTGGAAAGTCATAATCCTTGAACAATTGGTTCTTCTTGAGCAGGGTGGACTGCTAATACCATGTTTTGATCGAGGGAAGACTTCACAATCAGAATAAGAAAATTGAACATTTCAAGGACGAGCATTGTTTTTCTATGTTTCCCTGAGACCTTGTGGATAAGTAAACGAGGAGTTGTTACATATCATCATACCTGCCTTAGGAAGAGATCCAGATAGGGAGTTGCTGGGGGAGCATGATCCCCCTAAGCTCAGAAGTTTTATTAATAATCATTAGTGGTGAAGATAACACGATTAGTATGACTTATTTGATGATTTGACATCTCAACATTATCTAAAATAAACATGTCTTGGACGATCATTGGCAGAGATGGTAGGGCGCTTAAAATGGATTTGATTTAGTTTATCATATGGTGAAGTATGCCTTACTTTTGGCAGTCTGCATAACCCGCGTCGAAGGGAAATCATCTCGAACCTTGAACCTTGGTTCATGTCAAGTCAAACATATATGAAATGTACCGATTGATTGGATGTTATTTGTACATGCTCTCATAACAATGAGATGCAAGTTGGTCATCGCCGTAAAAATTTGAATTTCTAAATCACGGCTGATATTCAAGTGCGTCGATACAGAGAAATATAGGGTAAGAACTCTAAGTCGAGGAATATATGCCCTAAGGATTGTGCCCATACATGAGATGAATGGGTGCTGGAAGAAACCTAGTCCAAATGTTTTGGGGCTTATCGCTTCGTTTATTGGACTAGTCATGTACCGACTTGGGTTTTCCTCTAAATCATATTTTGAACTTGTGTGTTGCAGACGTATGAAATCAAGGTTTTGTTTAAATAATACGTGAATGATGATGACCACATTTGGTTGGTGATTGAGATATTGTGGAATTTGGAATAGGAATTCAAAATTGTATTTGTTTTTAGTGTCTTGACTTTGGAAGAGGTCGCACAGGCTTAAGGTGCGGATAACGAAAATGCACATGTTGAACTCCTCTTGGGATAATTACCCAAAAGATGTGAAACTTGATGCATACCTTCAAGTTCTATTTTAGGAAGGGCTCCAAATTGGGTGTAAGTATTGGAGCGTGTGCTTCCTAAATTTAGCAGGCTTAGTCGATAATGGTTATATGTTGAAGTTATCAAAAGTTGTATAACTTGTTGGATGATATAAATCTCCTCACTTTAGTATAAAATAAGCATAACACACATCAATGATACACTACTCACAAAGGGACAATAATGGTTGTCTCAGATGTTTGCGTTGGAGAAGGAGGTGATTATTTAACACCCACATGAGATTGAAGTCATGGCATATTAATGCACGATGACTTCCGTTATGTAAAGAGCAGTTGCAAAATTATCCAGAGATGTAGCAAATGCCTCCAAAGCATCAAAATTTGGTCAACCATGGAGGTTGCGGAGAATGTACGAATAAGTAAGAGTACGTGTATATTGCCTCAACAAGGTAGATTTATTGAGAGCCTGTATCATGACTCAACTGTCAAATAAGGGTTAGGTTCACATGTGAAAGTTTCTTTAAATAAGATGTCTAAATCACAAAAGAAATGGGCACGACTTTTGAATTCGGTACAAATCTAAGTAGAATCTGGGTTAGACAAAAGTAGTACTTAACTCGGGCTCTTTTGCCCTTAGAAGAGAATGACGTGAATATACCCATGCGAGATATGAAGTCATAGATTCATCTCGTCTTTAACCAAAGTCGGCAATTCGTGATGTTATCGGAACAAATTGTTAAACATCGCAGGCTAAAACAAATATCGAGTAGAATTTTTTGGAACATAATGGTTACCCAGACTAAATCCTTGAGACAATAACATCATGTTTGGAAATTGGTAGGTTGAAATGGGGTTGCATCATGACACGCCGAGTGGTGAAAATTTAGGATGTTGGAACAATTATGACTATTTTTGCATGTCGTGATATTGGACGGGTACAATGACCCCATTGAACTTGAAATCAAGCAGATGTCGAGTTGAGTTCTTGAAGATGGGTAAATATATATGATTCCTTGGATATGTCTCTGATGATCTCAAGAATCAAAGCGCACTTGTTTGACAAAATTATGATCATTCTTGTTCAGTTTCTGAATTGTTGAACACATGGTTGTTGGGGATTTACCAATTATAATTATATAAATTTACCGTTCATAAATTGTGTGGTGAAATCGGGTGAACCTGAAATGCGAGGAGGATGTAGAAGGTGTTATTATAGTTTGTCTTGATGAATGGAGAATTTGGTACAAATTTCAGGGCGATGTATTTTGGAAATGGATTCCTTATTAGAAGGTGTTATTATAGTTTGTCTTGATGAACGGAGAATGTATTATGCTATTAAGATCGGTAATATAGAAATATGCGGAGATTGTACTTTACGATTGATCATGAGAATCACATGTGTGTGTATGAATGGTAAATGAACGTATTGACCAACTGCTCATGCATACTTTTGTGGGGAATTATAAAGGTACACTTGGTGGAAATTTGGGATGATGCGTGATGCAATGTGGATAAGAGATGTCATGCACAAGTGTTTAGTAGGAGCCAAGACATACTAAATTAGTAACCTCGGCAAGTGTACTCCATATTTGGATTTACATAGTCCGACCTTCAACCCGCATAGCCCCAACCTAAATTTCGGGGACAAAATTGTTTCTTCGTTTATTGGATTTGTAGCATCATAGTTAGAACGAGACCCCTCGAGTGACACGATTCACTTGGAGATGTGTGGGCTAGGTATGAGTCTTATGGTCCTAATGGTGCCATGGATGTGCCCTGATCTCAAGGAGTGGATGTAACCATCACCCCCTTGAAAATAGAAAGCCAATGGCTAAGGATTGGTAAAAGGGGAGCTAACGTCGGCGGTAGCTTTGCTAACGCCGGCGGTAGCGACCGAATTAGTGCACGTTATTTTTCCATGATGGATGGCTTAAATTGCCTAAGAATGAGTTTACGGAGGAACTAAAAGCATATAATCAGCTGGCACTAGGCGGGTAATTTCAACATAATGCTTGGGAAGTGGAATTTGCATTTAATGCTCATTAGTGCTCTCTCTCTCTCTCTCTCTCCATTCCCTGTAACGCAAATGGGCTGATCTCTCCTAATCAGAGGAACCTATTCATATTCTTCTTCATCGTCTTCTTCTT
Source organism: Dactylorhiza incarnata (assembly GCA_033032865.1). NCBI lineage: Eukaryota > Viridiplantae > Streptophyta > Magnoliopsida > Asparagales > Orchidaceae > Dactylorhiza > Dactylorhiza incarnata. Next base: position 1,252,970 of record JAWHQI010000040.1, on the reverse strand, counting down.
CTTCTTGTCTTCATCTTATTCCTCACACCTCAAGGTGTTCACTTAGGGTTCTTGAAGAATCAAGTTAGGAAGAAGATTTGGAGCTTGGCCGACCACCACCATGTTGCCATGAAGGAAAGCTTGAACCATGGCCGAAAAATAAGGTGACTTCCGACCCCTCTCCCTTGGTGCTAGATCGTAGAGAAAATTAGGAGAGGTGTTGGGCTCAAAAGAGCTTGGCTTGTGAACTAACGGAGCTTCCTAGGAAAAGACCAAGCCGGATCTTTCTTTTTAGGGCATCGATTGTCGCAAAAGTTCCTTCAATCACTTCTTCACATCAAAAGGAAGAGATAGGATTTGATTTCGTGGAAATCCACAGTCTAATGAGGGATTATTGGAGGATAGAGGGTAAGATGGATTAGGGATGTGCAATAGGAAGAAGATGATGAATTGTCCCATGGTTAATGGGTTATAATATTTTAATATAAGTTTGATATTATAAATATTTCCCTTATGAAGAGTCCCATGTTAATGGGTTAGGATATTTTAATTTGGCACTTGATTATTAAGGGGACACATGAATAGTGGTGAATGTCTAGCAACTAAGGGAAGATATATTTGATCGTAATTGGAGCTGAGGTTTCACGGGAAGGGAACTGGAGGTGTGTAACAGAGAATTTGTTCTCTGTTATCTAACGCCCAGAGGTAGCTCTACCGCCGACGTTAGCGTGTCGACACTTAGTGTAAACAGGAAGGACTGATGTCGACGGGTAGGGTTAGCTTCCCATCGACATCGAGGTGAAGGGTTAGCTTCTCGTCGGCATCGACGTGAAGGGTTAGCTTCCCGTCGGCATTGAAGGGAAGGGTTAGTTTCCCGTCGACATCGATGGGAAGGGGTAGCTTCCCGTTGACATCTACGGGAAGGGTATGCTTCTTGTTGACATCGACGGGAAGGGTTAGCTTCCCATCGACATCGACGGGAAGGGTTAGCTTCCCGTCGACATCGACGGGAAGGGTTAGCTTCCCGTCGACATTGACGGGAAGAGTTCGCTTCCCATCGACATCGACGGGAAGGTATGATGTATGGATCACTAATGCCCGACGGTAGCGCTACCGCCGGTGTTAGCAAGCACAGAATTCCAAGTTCTCCCCCTTTGGGTGGTAGGAGTTCCTGGATTCCCATGTCAACTGGGCGAGGCATAGATGAATATATGATTTTGAAGTGGGACATTGCGATACACAATTGAATGAAGAATTTAGAGGACCTGTATATATAAATTCTCCCATCGTTTGATAATCTATTGGATGATTAGATTTGTGATAACAATATGTACACCCCTGTTGGATTTCAAATTTTTTGGATAAGTAGTATTAAAGATATTGCCATTTCATTTGATAACCTGAAGGAGATATAAATGTTGAATGGGAAGCCCGATTGGGCCGAAATTTTGTATGGATCATGTACATGCTAGTATTGACCTGTGAAAAATATTTCAGATTTATTCTGTTGAAATGACTCCTGAAATGAGCCATCAATTGTTAGTTATTACATGGAACCGTGAAAAGGGCATGTGATTGTTGATGGTGAAGGTAACTAGCATTGATAATATATTGGTTGGATCCCCATAAAAATTGGTGGAGACATGTATGATAACCTCTCAATATGGGTGATAGCTTCAAGGGTGTAAGAGCACGCCATGAATTGAGCATGTGGTTGGATATTGATGATAAGTTGGACTTACTTACTTAGTAAAATATGAGGGTGACACCGTACACACAAGTAGTCTTACAGGGTCTTGTAGAGAATTTCCGTGTTTTGCACACGCTACTGCATAAGAGTTATGATAACAGGGTGTGGTTAGCACTGATGGTTTGGTGTGGATTATAAGATAAGGTTATATCTTATGGTGAAATGTTAAGGACCCAGTTCTTGCAGGCCTTGGATGCAGATTAACATCAGTTGAACTTGTAAGATGTGAAATGCGAGAAGGCTCCATTCGTGAGTCCTCGGGTGCTTGATAGCATGGGACGTGCATGGGAATTACATGAATGTGCATAATTAACACATGGTGTTGAAATGATCCTTTTTAAGGATTGTTTGTGGCAGATCTACGGGAACGCCGATCGTCACACCGACGGGAGCTGGCAGATGGATCTTGGCCGTTTGGTTTGTCCTCCTTGTGTTTACTTCCAAAGACTCCTTTCGTGCCTACTGACCGGTTAGGCTGTGCTTTTGGTGTTTACTTCCCAAGACCCTTTCCGAGTCCAGTACGCAGGTGCTCCGCTGTTGTGTTCTTAATGTCGAGGCATACGTAAGTCCTAGGTCTGGTAGTGTGCATACTCATCTAGTAGTGGAGAAGCCCTTTCCACTGCCACCGTCTGGCCACGAAGGGGGCGCCTGAGAGGTTAGCTACCCTCGAAAAGTGGGATGTATAGGTCAATTTCGACATAGCAAATATGCATGGGTGAGTCATCATATCATAACCATTGCATTCATCCTTTCATGATCATAGCATTGCACCGCATCAGGTCAATCATATAAATTAGTATGGGCTCTTTTATATGATGGGTTCCAAATGGGAAACCTTAACTTATAAGTTTGTATGGGCATTCATATAAGTTAAGGTACGTTTTAAAACTACAAATATACTGCTTACTTCCGTACTGTTACACTGCATTCTATGCCTTGCTACTCCTCATAATGCAAGCTTAGAAAGTTTTTCTTACTTCACTAACATAGTAACTGCTAGCATAAATGTACTCTTGTGTATAGTAGCTTTATTTCTACTGTTGGTATAGAATTGCTAAGATTGTACCCTTACTACTGCCACCTGCTTTTGCTACTACTATTTGTATTGGAGCTTCTCTTCATTCCCTTTCGCCCGGTGCCTTGTAGTCGCCGGGGTAGAGGATGTGAAGCCACATAGTCTCTATGACTAATGGTTTTTACACCACTATTTTTAGGAGCACACTCAGGTGGATCAGTAGCGTTCGACGTAGGAGGATAGCCAGGCCATGATGGCAGGGCCTGTGACTATGACACATTGGCTACCATTAGGGACAGAAGTGAGCGAGTGTTTGAGATGTTGCCTTAGGGCAATTTGTACTCTGATATTTAACAGAAGCTTTCGGAGCTACCTGTCCTTTTGTACTTGAATGGACATTACTACTTAGTTGTGAATAAATGGCTTCTAATGTTTTTCTATTATTGATGGGTTGGCATGATGATATGTGAGAGTAGCTGTCAGGATAGGCTTCTTGTGGAGGGGGCTAGGTCGTGTTCTGGCACTTCCGCAAGCCGGCTATCCTTGGAATAGGACTCCCCTCGGTCGTATCTTTTGTTCTAGGAGGGGGGGGGGGGGGGGGGGGGGTCTTACAGATACTTCATAGGTCAACGACAACTTGGTGAGAAAAATTCTAAGGTCTCTCCCTCCAAAGTTCAATCCAAAGGTGACGGTTATCTCATAATCGCATGATTTGAAGAATCACCAAATTGAGAGCCTCATTGGGAAGCCAAAGAAGGCTTTGGCCTTAAAATCAAAGAAGGAGGCTTACAGAAATGATGATGAAGAGGGTGAGGAGAGGCTTTTTGTGAAGAAGTTCAAAAAGTTCATGAAGAACCCAGAAAGGAGAAACACCTTTCGGAAATATTTCATTAAGAAGGGATCCTCATCAAAGAAAGGAAGAGGCAGCGACGAGGACGATGATGAGCGACCACCGGAGTGCTACCATTGCAGAAAGATTAGACACACCCGAAGCTAGTACCCAAAATATCTGGAAGAGCATAAAGAAAAACGGCATATGGGAAAAGAGATGAAGAAGGTCCTAAAAGTGGTTACTTGGGATGAATACTCCTCAGATGAATCAAGCAGCTCATCCTACAGTAGTGAAGAAGAAGCCAATGTGTGCCTCATGACAGAGAGCAACAAGCTTATTTTAAAATTATCAAAAGATAATTTAATTACAGGTTTACCTATGCTTAATGGTAATTTATCTTCTCTTTGTATGTCTTGCCAAAAAGGAAAGTTTCCAAAAAATCTTTTAAAAGCAACAAATGTAATTTCTACTTCTAGACCTCTTCAATTAATTCATATGGATTTATTTGGTCCAGTTAGCACTTCTAATCTAGGAGGTAGAAAATATACTTTTGTAATAATTGATGATTATTCTAGATTTTGTTGTACTTTATTTCTATCTTCCAAATCTGATGCATTTATTGAATTTATTAAACTATGCATTCATATTCAAAATGAACTTGATTTAAAAATTACATGCATACGCTCGGATCATGGAGGAGAATTTGAAAATGATAAATTTTCTTATTTTTGTAATGATTTAGGAATTAAACAAGAATTTTCCGCTCCTCGTGCCCCACAACAAAATGGTGTAGAGGAGAGGAAAAATAGAACCCTTCAAGACGTAGCACGCACTATGCTTTGTGAATATGGGTTGCCTAAATCATTTTGGGCCGAAGCAGTTAATACTTTATGTTATATTATTTATCATGTCATGCTTCATCCTATTTTAAAATTAACACCTTATGAGCTATATTTTAAGAGAAAACCTAATGTATGTTATTTTCATGCCTTTGGTTACAAATGTTTTATTTTAAATACTAGTGATGATGCATTAGGAAAATTTGATGAAAAATGTGATGAGGGAATTTTCATTGGTTACTCTTCAACTAGTAAGGCTTATAGAATTTATAATAAAAGAGCTAAAATAGTTGAAGAGTCTATTCATATAAAATTTAATCAGTTTGTTCCTTGTGTAGATACTAATCGTACTGTTAACAAAGACGAACCCTTTTCCCCTTTGGAACATGAGGATGATGAATTGCTTGGAGAAAAAGAAGAAGAAAAAGAGGAGAAAAAAGAAGAGATAGTAGAATATGTTCCTCCAAGTGTGTTACAGTTTTCAAAAGATCATCCAAGGGAGCTTGTTATTGGAGAACCATCAAAAGGAGTAAGTACTCGTTCTTCTTTCCATGAGTTCTTTTCAAACCTTTGTTTTGTATCTGAAATAGAACCAAAAAATGTTTCAACCGCTTTAAATGATGAATTTTGGTTTTTAGCTATGAATGATGAGTTAAATTAATTTGAACGTAATAAGGTTTGGAATTTAGAATAGAGGCCATCAAATCATCCGGTTATAGGTGTCAAAAGGTTTTTTAAAAATAAACTAGATGGTGACTCTAGGATTACAAGGAATAAAGCTAGACTAGTTGCATAAGGATATTCACAAATCGATGGGGGTAGATTTTGATGAAACTTTTGCACCCGTTTCTCTCCTACAATCAATTAGAATATTTCTTGCATTTGCGAGTTTTAAAAGATTTTAATTATTTCAAATGGATGTTAAAAGTGCATTTTTAAACAGGATTTTAAAAGAAGAAGTTTATGTAGAACAACCCCCCCACCGGTTTTGTTAGTGAAAAATTTCCAAATCATGTGTATAAGTTAGAGAAAGGACTTTACGGATTAAAGCAAGCGCCGCATGCGTGGTATGATAGATTGATATTATTTTTGATAAAGCACGGTTATAAAATGGGAAGTGCGGATAATAGACCCTCCATTAAGCATGTAGATAATGATTTGATTATATTACAAATTTATGTTGATGATATTATATTTGGAGCCATTAATGAAGAATTATGTAATGAAGTTGTTTAGTGATGAAAAATGAATTTGAAATGAGCTTTGTAGGAAAACTCACTTATTTTCTAGGATTTCAAATCTCGCAAAGACAAGATGGTATTTTTATTCATCAAACCAAATATGTTCATGATATTTGTACAACCCCGTACCCGTCGGGTGGGACCCTCCCCAGATGGCCAGGACCCAAGTGTAACGCCCCCCAATATTTTGATATTTAATTTGGGATGTGGTCTGCGTTTAGCGGGTTTGGGGTGTGTTTAGAGCGCGTTTAGCATGTGTGGGATGTAGATAGCCAACATTGGCTAGGGTTTTTATATAAAAACCCAAAAAAACTAAAACCTAAAGGGGTGATCTCCTCCCCCAGCCGCAAGCCGGACGTCCCCCTTTCCCTCTCTCTCTCGATTCGTGCAAGCAGCCGCATAACCCTCTCCCCCTCTCTTCTTCGCACAATAGGGCAGCAGCCGACGACCCCCTTCCCCTTCGTCTCTCTGCCTCGCGCCCGGAAGGAGGAGGCGCAAACCCCCTCCCCCCTTCCTCTCTCCGTCTGGCGCCAGGAAGGAGGAGGCCCGACCCCCTCCCCCTTCCTCTCTCTGTCTCGCGCCAGGAAGGAGGAGGCCCGACCCCCTCCCCCTTCCTCTCTCTGTCTCGCGCCAGGAAGGAGGAGGCCCGACCCCTCCCCCTTCACCTCCATGTCTCGCCGCCAGCAACAGCGGGAGGCCGACCCTCGTTCCGGCCGGGAGCTCCTCTCCCGTGGCCGTCCGAGGTGAGCTCCGGCCGGGAGCTCCTCTCCCGTGGCCTTCCGAGGCGAGATCCGGCCGGGAGCTCCTCTCCCGTGGCCGTCCGAGGCGAGATCCGGCCGGGAGCTCCTCTCCCGTGGCCGTCCGAGGCGAGATCCGGCAGGGAGCTCCTCTCCCGTGGCCGTCCGAGGTGAGATCCGGCCGGGAGCTTCTCTCCCGCGGCCTCTTGGAGCACGATCGGCCGGGAGCTCCTCTCCCGTGGCCGACTTGGGGCTATTTCCGTTCATGTAGAGGCCGGATCTATGCACGGAAAGCCTCTACGGCTCCTAGACGAGGAGCCTCTGGCAAAATACACGCTACAAGGCTAACAATGTTTCTACTCGGGCAGGTGAAGCCCTCAATTCTCATATTTGCATGAAAGCCCCTCCCCACCAACGGGTGGGGGAAGGGAGCTCTCCGACGGGTTGACGTGTGCGTCCCCGCTATTGATTGCATTAGCGCCCGGAAGTGTGAGTACGGGTTAGGGAATTCTGTGTGAAACCCATCCGGGTGTGTAGACCGGATTGGTGATGTTTCTGTGTGAAGCTCATCCGGGTGTGTAGACCGGATTGGTGATGTTTCTGTGTGAAGCCCATCCGGGTGTGTAGACCGGATTGGTGATGTTTCTGTGTGAAGCCCATCCGGGTGTGTAGACCGGATTGGTGATGTTTCTGTGTGAAGCTCATCCGGGTGTGTAGACCGGATTGGTGATGTTTCTGTGTGAAGCCCATCCGGGTGTGTAGACCGGATTGGTGATGTTTCTGTGTGAAGCCCATCCGGGTCTGTAGACCGGATTGGTGATGTTTCTGTGTGAAGCCCATCCGAGTGTGTAGACCGGATTGGTGATGTTTCTGTGTGAAGCCCATCCGGGTGTGTAGACCGGATTGGTGATGTTTCTGAGTGATGCCCATCCGGGTGTGTAGACCAGATTGGTGATGTTTCTGTGTGAAGCCCGTCCGGACGTGGGGGCCGGATTGGTGATGTTCTGGGGACCCCGGAGAAGACTCAACAGGAAGATAGTTATTATTTGCCAGTATTTATAAAATGCCGCCGCCTCGAGAAAGGGGTGTGGGCAATGTAGCTCGGTTTGCTTCAATTGGCCGAGGCTCAGTTTGCTACCGCATGGCGAGACGTTGGCGTACAGGTGTCGCAGTACCAAGCAGGGGGTTGCGGGCTTAAGCCCAAAGTTGTGCCGCCCCGAGGAGAGCTTATTTATTTATATTTGCTGGCCTGCGTGCCGAAGTATGGAGCTTATGCTCTTGTAAATCAAATTGCCTGTGATGCCCTTTTCTTGTAGCTTATATTTTTATCGTAGGCGAGTGGTGTTTTCATGAACCACTCGCCCCGTGGGAACCCCGAGGTGAAATTACCGGGAAGACCTTAAGGGTCAGTTAATTAACTCTTAGAACGGCGGAGTTACGCTGTCGGCAGTCCCATTTGGGCTGCGTATAGTCAGACTGTTTGTCGGGATTACGCTATTGGTGGCTCGGACGAGGAACGCTACAAATAGACCCAAGAGAGCACCTTCAGGAGGTGGATTCGGTTTGGGATTTCCCCTTAGATGTTTTGGTTGGCCAAGAGAGGCCTCCAATGGTGCTTTGTCTCAGCTTTGGCTTGGGAGGGGAAGCGCTCAACGATCTTCCGGGTTAGTGGAGGGACCTCCTCGCTGTGACTAAGGTCTTAGTCAATCTTCCTAGTTTCCGGTCTATCTTCTCTGAGGGATCAGTAAGGGCTAGCCGCCCCTCATTTCGGTGAGGGCCCCGAACTCCACAAGAGACCGAGAAATCTGTTTCAACATCTTGGTGCGGTGAGCGCGGAGTGTGGCTAGTCCAAGAAAGTTCCAAAGAGCAGGCATGACAAGAGGCGAGGATCAAGGCGAGGGGTTCAGCGAGCATTTTCTTTGGGTTCAACATTTTGATATTAATTCATAGTTCATGAGAATTTTTTTGAAATAGTAATTTAAACCATGAAGCCTCTTAACTCCCTAACTAAATGTGGAACTGGTCACTATAACATATCCAACATTTTCTTCGGATTGGCTTCCACCCCATAAGCAAATTCGTAAAATAAATTAAGAATTGAGCGGTGTGATATGTTAACCTCACAACAGAGCACCTCAACGATCACACTAGTGATTCCGATAATGTTAAAACGATAGTAAGTTGAAGGTGCTAATCACTAAACCAAATATTTTATTGACTGAGTTTTTGTCGAAGAAGGGTAAAATTGCATATGCTACTGCTAGGCTTTTTATTTAAAGTGCAAGTCCTTTTCAAAAATAAGGGTAAGAACCATACAGATTGTGTTTTTATGGCTAGTTTCACACTTAACATTGAAGAAAGTTATTTACATCTCAAAATAGGCGGTATTAGTACTTTTTACATGGTTCAAGAATTGTGCGCTCAATAAGGCTTGGTCCGGCCTGCACTATGATTTTGGCTTCACAAGGCTTCTGATTTAGTTTATCATGTCGCTCTTGCGATTTTGCCCCATTCTGTGAGCCCCGTTCTCATGAGATTCCGGGTTATGCCTAGATTATTTTACCCTATCCATTGTCGAGAAGTTGATAGCGTTTTAGAAGCTTGAACCCAATTGGGAAGGGTCATATATTGTAAATGAGGCGCTCAGGTCCGGGGGATATCATCTCCAGGATGTGGAAGGGGTACCCCTCGGCCGGGCTAGAAGTGGAGATAACCCGAAAAGTTTTTATCCTTGAAAGTTCTTTCCTTTTATATATATAACTATTAAATTCTTTGACAATTGTGACTCATGTTGGCTTGGTAACTAAAAGGTTGGATATGTTGGTGCTGGAGTGCCCCAGATCGATTCCGCTCCCGGGCTCTCATCTAGACGGGGGGTTCAGGTTGATCTCTGGAGAGGCTGGCAAGGTTGGATATGTTGGTGCTGGAGTGCCCCAGATCGATTCCACTCCCGGGCTCTCATCTAGACGGGGGGTTCAGGTTGTTCTCTGGAGAGGCTGGCAAGGTTGGATATGTTGGTGCTGGAGTGCCCCAGATCGATTCCGCTCCCGGGCTCTCATCTAGACGGGGGGTTCAGGTTGATCTCTGGAGAGGCTGGCAAGGTTGGATATGTTGGTGCTGGAGTGCCCCAGATCGATTCCGCTCTCGGGCTCTCATCTAGACGGGGGGTTCAGGTTGATCTCTGGAGAGGCTGGCAAGGTTGGATATGTTGGTGCTGTAGTGCCCCAGATCGATTCCGCTCCCGGGCTCTCATCTAGACGGGGGGTTCAGGTTGATCTCTGGAGAGGCTGGCAAGGTTGGATATGTTGGTGCTGGAGTGCCCCAGATTGATTTCGCTCCCGGGCTCTCATCTAGACGGGGGGTTCAGGTTGATCTCTGGAGAGGCTTGCAAGGTTGGATATGTTGGTGCTGGAGTGCCCCAGATCGATTCCGCTCCCGGGCTCTCATTTAGACGGGGTGTTCAGGTTGATCTCTGGAGAGGCTGGCAAGGTTGGATATGTTGGTGCTGGAATGCCCCAGATCGATTCCGCTCACGGGCTCTCATCTAGACGGGGGGTCAGGTTGATCTCTGGAGAGGCTGGCAAGGATGTGCTTTGAGGGTAACAAAATAATAGTATGTGCTAAGGCTAGTAGGCCTGAATTGCTCCAAGTGATCCCGCTGTCAGGCTCTTATCAGCTGGCAGGGCAGGAAGGCCTCGTGGAGATGAATTGTTTTTGCTTCGGGTGATCCCGCTGTCAGGCTCTCACTAGCTGGCCGGGCTGGAAGGCGTTCACAGGAAAGTTGTTTTTGGAAAAGTGCCCCCGAGACGGTTCCATTGACCGAGCCCTCGCTAGCCGGTAGGGTGGGTATACCTCTCGGGTTGACGATTTGAGAGATGTTGTTCTTGGAAAAGTGCCCCCGAGACGGTTCCATTGACCGAGCTCTCGCTAGCCGGTAGGGTGGGTATACCTCTCGGGTTGACGATTTGAGAGATGTTGATTTTTGGAAAATTGTCCCCGATACGGTTCCACGGACCGGGCTCTCGCTAGCCGGCAGGGTGGGTATACCTCGAGGGTTGATGGTTTGAAAAGTTATTTTTTAAAAAGTGCCCCCCGAGCAGACCCGCTGACCAGGCTCTCACCTAGCTGGCAGGGCCGTAGGCCCACTCGGTGGCAGATCCCAAAGGCTTTAGCATATAAGGAATCAGTTACGCTTGATAAATTGATAGTTTTCACTGACAATCGAAGTTCTTTAAGAATAGTTTCGAAAACAGAAGCTTAAGATAATAAATCCTGCGATGGCGCAACCTTATTTGGTTAGTTTTAGAAACAAAATCAGATTCATTTTGAATTGTGAACGCATGACCGTTTATGTAATCATTGTAGACAATAGTGAGTATTCTATTCCTCCGCACCATCAATCATCCTTGAGGCCCATTCCTGAATAACGCAGTATGCAACAATAAAAAGAACTGCGCTCTAACTTGTGATTTGTGAGTTTGCTTGCTAATAGGCATTAAGTGGCATGACACTCTGAGAACCTGGAGGGCATAATATCTCTACCATAAGAAAGAAGGCATAGTGTATAACCAAGGTTGTTGACAACCAAATTGATCACTTAAAGGCAACAAAGGAAAAGGTTATCACATCAGGACAAATAATGAGTACAAAAGGGAAGGATCATCATTCACATGATTATATACCCATTTTTTTCGGGTCGGCTCCCACCCTCCGGATACTTGGGGTTGGACATTTCTTTCCGAGCGTAGGACACGCTCGCAAAGAGCGGGGATTGTGTACAACCCCGTACCCGTCGGGTGGGACCCTCCCCAGATGGCCAGGACCCGAGTGTAACGCCCCCCAATATTTTGATATTTAATTTGGGATGTGTTCTGCGTTTAGCGGGTTTGGGGTGCGTTTAGAGCGCGTTTAGAAGGTGTGGGCTGTAGATAGGCAACATTGGCTAGGGTTTTTATATAAAAACCCCAAAAAACTAAAACCTAAAGGGGTGATCTCCTCCCCCAGCCGCAAGCCGGACGCCCCCCCTTTCCCTCTCTCTCTCGGTTCGTGCAAGCAGCCGCATAACCCTCTCCCCCTCTCTTCTTCGCACAATAGGGCAGCAGCCGACGAACCCCTTCCCCTTCGTCTCTCTTCCTCGCGCCCGGAAGGAGGAGGCGCAAACCCCCTCCCCCCTTCCTCTCTCCGTCTCGCGCCAGGAAGGAGGAGGCCCGACCCCCTCCCCCTTCCTCTCTCTGTCTCGCGCCAGGAAGGAGGAGGCCCGACCCCCTCCCCCTTCACCTCACTGTCTCGCCGCCAGCAACAGCGGGAGGCCGACCCTCGTTCCGGCCGGGAGCTCCTCTCCCGTGGCCGTCCGAGGTGAGCTCCGGCCGGGAGCTCCTCTCGCGTGGCCGTCCGAGGCGAGATCCGGCCGGGAGCTCCTCTCCCGTGGCCGTCCGAGGCGAGATCCGGCCGGGAGCTCCTCTCCCGTGGCCGTCCGAGGCGAAATCTGGCCGGGAGCTCCTCTCCCGTGGCCGTCCGAGGCGAGATCCGGCCGGGAGCTTCTCTCCCGCGGCCTCTTGGAGCACGATCGGCCGGGAGCTCCTCTCCCATGGCCGACTTGGGGCTATTTCCGTGCATGTAGAGGCTGGATCTATGCACGGAAAGCCGCTACGGCTCCTAGACGAGGAGCCTCTGGCAAAATACACGCTATAAGGGTAACGATGTTTCTACTCGGGCAGGTGAAGCCCTCAATTCTCATATTTGCATGAAAGCACCTCCCCACCAACGGGTGGGGGAAGGGAGCTCTCCGACGGGTTGACGTGTGCGTCCCCGCTATTGATTGCATTAGCGCCCGGAAGTGTGAGTACGGGTTAGGGCATTCTGTGTGAAGCCCATCCGGGTGTGTAGACCGGATTGGTGATGTTTCTGTGTGAAGCCCATCCGGGTGTGTAGACCAGATTGGTGATGTTTCTGTGTGAAGCCCATCCGGGTGTGTAGACCGGATTGGTGATGTTTCTGTGTGAAGCCCATCCGGGTGTGTAGACCGGATTGGTGATGTTTCTGTGTGAAGCCCATCCAGGTGTGTAGACCGGATTGGTGATGTTTCTGTGTGAAGCCCATCCGGGTGTGTAGACCGGATTGGTGATGTTTCTGTGTGAAGCCCATCCGGGTGTGTAGACCGGATTGGTGATGTTTCTGTGTGAAGCCCATCCGTGTGTGTAGACCGGATTGGTGATGTTTCTGTTTGAAGCCCATCCGGGTGTGTAGACCGGATTGGTGATCTTTCTGTGTGAAGCCCATCCGGGTGTGTAGACCGGATTGGTGATGTTTCTGTGTGAAGCCCGTCCGTACGTGGGGTCCAGATTGGTGATGTTCTGGGGACCTCAGAGAAGACTCAACAGGAAGATAGTTATTATTTGCCCGTATTTATAAAATGTCGCCGCCTCGAGAAAGGGGTGTGGGCAATGTAGCTCGGTTTGCTTCAATTGGCTGAGGCTCAGTTTGCTACCGCATGGCGAGACGTTGGCGTACAGGTGTCGCAGTACCAAGCAGGGGGTTGCGAGATTAAGCCCAAAGTTGTGCCGCCCCGAGGAGGGCTTATTTATTTATATTTGCCGGCCTGCGTGCCGAAGTATGGAGCTTATGCACTTGTAAATCAAATTGCCTGTGATGCCCTTTTCTTGTAGCTTATATTTTTATCGTAGGCGAGTGGTGTTTTCACGAACCACTCGCCCCGTGGGAACCCCGAGGTGAAATTACCGGGATGACCTTAAGGGTCATTTAATTAACTCTTAGAACGGCGGAGTTACGCTGTCGGCAGTCCCATTTGGGCTGCGTATAGTCAGACTGTTTGTCGGGATTACGCTATTGGTGGCCCGGACGAGGAACGCTACAAATAGACCCAAGAGAGCACCTTCAGGAGGGGGATTCGGTTTGGGATTTCCCCTTAGATGTTTTGGTTGGCCAAGAGAGGCCTCCAATGGTGCTTTGTCTCAGCTTTGGCTTGGGAGGGGAAGCGCTCAACGATCTTCCGGGTTAGTGGAGGGACCTCCTCGCTGTGACTAAGGTCTTAGTCAATCTTCCTAGTTTTCGGTCTATCTTCTCTGAGGGATCAGTAAGGGCTAGCCGCCCCTCATTTCGGTGAGGGCCCCGAACTCCACAAGAGACCGAGAAATCAGTTTCAACAATATTCTTAAAAGATTTGGATTTGAAAACCTAAAATAAGCCAATACACCAATGAGTGCATCACTAAAGTTAGGAAAAGATGAAGCCGGCATTTCTATTGATCAAACATTATATAGAGGAATGATAGGCTCATTGCTATATTTAAGCGCATCTAAACTCGATATTATGTTTTTCGTTTGATTCTGTGTTAGATTTCAAGCTTACCCAAAAGAATCATATTTAAAAGTTGTTAAACGTATTTTTAGATATCTAATCGGAACATCTAGATTGGGCTTATGGTATCCTCATAATGATTGTTTTATTTTACACATTTTTTCTGATTTGGACTATGCGAGATGTTCATTAGATCGTAAGAGCACTAGTGGCACGTGTCATTTTATAAGCCCTTCACTCATATCATGGTCGAGTAGGAAACAGAATTATGTTGCCCTCTCTACCATCGAGGCTGAATATAACGCACTAGGTAGTTGTTGTCTCATTAATCCTTATAAAATGCTATCAAAATTTTTTTGTCTCTATTTATATTTGTTTGCATTTAAAAAAAAACAAAACAAAAACATTTTTCAAAAACAAAAACATGTTAAAAGAGTCTTCAAATCAACTTTAAAATCTCTGAAATTCCAACATTAAGAAGGCCTCTTTATAATACAAAGGAATTACGAAAAACATTTTTAAAAAAAATCAAGATTTGTAGTTTTGTTTTGGCGTTAAGAAGCTAACGCCTGGAGTTAGCCCATTTGCTCCAAAAATTTTTCAATCTTCTTGAAAAATTTCTGGTATTATTTTAATGCAGTGTTTTTTTTAATTTCTATGTTTATAAAAGTTTTCTATTCTTTATATTTTAAAAAAATGATAAAAACTTATATATTATGCTTAAATGCTTAAATCAAGGGTGATTATATTTATTACTTAAAGATTATTTACAATGTTTGATTTTATCTTTCAAGGTTCTTAAAAAACATTGTTTTGTTTTTGTCATGCCTTGAATATTATCTTAAAATGTGCAATGAATTTGGTTATAGATTACATGTGTAGAAATGTTTTTGCATGCCTCTCTGTATGATTAAAGATTTAACTTTAATAAGGATCTTCTCACTTACACCTTTTTGTTAATCTACATGTGTTTTAAATCTTATTTTTGCATATTGTGTAGTGTAAGAACTTGTCATTTTTGAATTTCATAAATAGTTAGAGAAATATGGTATTTCAAATAAAAATTTCATTGAATTCATTTTTTTGAACACAACATTGAATTCATTCTTGCAATTCTTTGTTTTTCATGCACTTATGATTAGAGAAATGTGGTATTTCAAATAGAAATTTATATGTTTGCAACAAGTGAATTTGGAGTCCTTTGTAAAAAAGGTTAAGGAAAACTCCACCAAAAATTGTAAAGTGTCTTGTGCAAACAAATTTTTGGCCACTTCTCTTTAAAAATTAAAATCTTTATGTGCATTGAAATTTTTGGAAGTAAAGTTGTTTATGTTTATTTTAAGTTATGTTCTTAAAATACAATCTTTCATGTGGTTTGATTTATACACGTGTATACTTTATCAAAACACCTTTAGTGAACACATCATTATCATTTATAACACATCCACTCATGAGAATTGGACCTAAAGCTTATCTATACTACTCTCTATAATTTTAAGTAAATGAACTTGATAGCAAAGCATGATCATGACAATGTTTATGCATACTTGAAATGCAAATTTATTTACATTGTAAAGCATATATTTTCTTAGTATTTGTAATCTTGTTTGCTAATTTTCTATTACCAATATCAAATGTACTTGCAACTTGTGTATCTAAATTAAAAACATTTACTTAATTGCTTTAAACACTTATTATATTTAGTGCTTACAACTTCTTAAAGATTTTCAATATTGCTTTCGTTGTGTTCACTATTTTTTTAAAAAGTTGCCATTATATCTACATAGTACATATCATTTCATATTGCAACTACTCTAACCTACCTCCTTTTGAATATAACAAAAGGGGGAGAATAAATTGATGAAATAAATTGAAGATATGTTTTATTTAGTGGGAGTAAATTAGAAAATGCATTCATGTAGGGGAAGTATCCATATAGGGGGAGTATGCATGTTTATCACGCTTATCTTATACTATAAACACTACTCAAATTAAAGTTTATTTCTTATTAGTGGATTTGTTATTATCAAAAGGGGGAGATTGTTGGAGCTTGTGTTCCATATCTCTTAGTTTGAGAATAACAAATCACGCTATGTATTTGATCTTACTTGTATTTATAGTGTGTAGGTACTATAGTTAAATAACCCCATGAAAAGGATGATGATTGATGACGAGTCTATTAACAGAGAGGTAATGCCCCGCGTTAGTAGTTAATTCCCTGCGTTATCTTATCATCGAGCGGGGATGACGTCGAGAAAGGAATGACATAGAGATGAAATAGAGTCGACAAGTTAGAGACAATGCTAGCGTTGGAGCTAACGCAAGAATTGAGTCCATGATCTGCCACGATCTCAACGGTTGCACGATCTCAGCCACAACCATACACGGTCACTAATGTTGGCGTTTACTTTGTAATGCATGATGTTAGCTCCCGTGCCTATTTAAAGAGCTGATTTCGTTGCTCAAAGGGAGAACATTCAAACCTTCATTCCAATCTTCCATGAGAGCATTTCATCCACAAATTCATAGAGCACTCCCAACACCACCATTGAGGAACAAGAGTGAGAAGGAGATTTCCAACGGTCAAATTTGAATAAGGACGCTCGCTTCAACTCCGAAGATGGCCTTTGCGTGTCTTCAACATCTCCTTCAGAGCTCTTCAATATAGGGAGTCTTTTATTTTGAATTTTCTTTTATCTTTTCATTATTTTCTTGTAACGGTAGTGTATTCGCCGCCTTGCATATGGCGACTAGGTCGGGTTCGGTTTAGGGGGAAATCGCTGCCTTGTGCTTGGAGACTAGATCAAGTATTGATCTAGGGGGTGGCTAGAGGCCATATCTGGGGAAAGGTAGCCTATAGCCAACCAGTCCTTGGGAGAAGGACCAGTGAAGGAACAAAACGTGATTTTTATCTTGTCGCCTTTAATTTCAAGCATTATTGAAATTTTTATCTTTGTAATTCTCATTTATATAAAATATTCATTTTCATTATCAATGATTTTCATGAATTGTATTTCATTTGAGATTTCATAAGTAAAATCACTTTGACATAAATTCTGTGAAGCCTAATTTTTTGGAGAGCTAACGCCCAGCGTTAGCTCTTAACGCCGTGTTAGCAACAAAATCAAAAAAAAATTGATTTTCTATAAAGCTCCCAGTTTCACTAAAAATTTTAAACCCCTTATTCACCCCCCCACCCTCTAAGGGCGCCATAAGATCCAACACAGTGCCCCATTCATCTTTAAGCATCCTAGTATCATTCCTGTGAGTTCCTGTAGGTTATAAACACAAAACAAGATTGTTCAAATACAATATGAGATTTATTATTCTCAAACCAAAGAGGTATGAAAAATCACAACAATCTCCCTTTTTTGATAATAACATATCAACTAATGAGAAACAAGATAATTTAAATTGTGTTTATAGAGTAGTGATGATACAAGCAATTTTTGCATTCATAATTTATGCACTCCCCCTAAGTAAGTGCTCACCCTATATTTCTAAGAGTATTCACCCCCATAATCATTAGATTCATTCTCCCCCTAAATCTTTGGATTTATTCTCCCCCTTTATCTTAAGATTTCTCAATTTATTATTTCCCTTTTGTTATTAGCAAAAGAGGGTGGAGGTGAAATATGAAATGAATGAATGGTGTGGATAAGAAATATGTTGGAGAAATACTTGTGTTTTTTTTAAAAGATATGCATGATCGAGCAAGAGTAAGAAACACAGCGGAAAATATTTAAGTAAACATTTAGATTATGACCTTTGTTAGAAAAATAGTAATACCACTTGTTGAAAGATACATATGAAGATGTATGAAATTTGAATCCAAGTGATTGAAAATTCAATACTATTTTAAGCAAATACAAGCACGATTTAACATATTAAGTAAAGATAAGCCACTAAAATGTACTAAATTTGCATTTCAAGTAAATGAAAAACATTGTAGCGGTCATGCTTGTAATCTAGTGCATTTACTTAAGTTTGTGGAAAATAATATAGATATGTATTAGGATACAATTCTCATGAGTAAAAGTTTTATATAAGACAATGATGTGTACAAATAGTGCTTCATAAAAGTATAAGTGAGTTAATCAAAACACATGGCATGTATAATGAAATAAACATAACATTATCAAAAATGCATTCTTTGAATTACTTCTACGCACAAAATAATTTTATTTTCAATGCACATATAATAGAGTACAACTATCAATGTTCTTCACACACACAATGCTCATTAAGACTTATCAGGGAGTGAAGTAGTGCTTGGTGGATCACATAAGATTTATTTTTATTGTTTTTTGTGATCCAGTGTACAAAAAAGAAGTGGTGTATAGATGTGTTTGCACAAGACACTTTAAAATTCTCTCTAAGGTGCTCAACCTCACAATGCTCATTAATACTTATCAGGAGGGTGAGTAGTGCTTGGTGGATTTATCTTTGTCATTTATTCATTTGAATTTTAGTTTAGTGACAAAGGTCTCTGAATTCACTTATTTTTGCAATCATATAGTTTTGATTTTTGAACACACTTTCTCAAGAAAATAAGTGCATGAAAGAAATTATTTAATGTGGTGTAGGTAATCTAGTCATACTTCTCAATTATGTTAAGTAATTACACTACACAATCATGCAAGAGTAAGATTAAAAACACATGTAGGTTATCATAGATGTGAGTGAATAAATCATTATCAAACATAAAATATTACTCATACTTAGAGGCATGCTAAGCAATCATACACATGTTTTCTCTAATCAATTTCATTGCACATTACAAGATAATATTCAAGGCATGACAAAACAAAACATCTACTCTAGATCAAATCCCATTAAGATAGAAGGCTGAAAATAGATATAATTAATAGGCTGAGAAAATAAGAGAAGAATATAAATTACATATGTTCTCTGCGTTCGACGAACGGCTATCTGCGTTCGACGAACAGCGCTCTGCGCTCAATGAATGGTATTCATTCTGTGCTCGACGAAATCCAACTGGCTCAGCGTTCGACGATCCCGGCTCAGCGGTTCAGCGGTCAACGAATAGATTGTCTCAGCATTAAACGAGCAGACCTCGTCTCAGCGGTCGATGAAAATCTGCGTTCGACGAACTCAAGTTTGCGTTCGATGAACAGCTCAATATTCAGCGGTCGACGATCCAGCTCGTCTCTGCATTCGACAAAAAGTTTCGTTCGATGATCTCAATTCTGCATTCGACGAATATTCAGTAGAAGCTCAGAACGACGAATCAAATGATCAGGTCGACGAACTTGAAGCTGAGCTCGACGAAACATCTTCAGCATTATTTTAATATCATTCTCAGTTCGACTAAAATTATATATATGCTGTCAGATTTATTAAAGCAATATTTTATTATTTCTATTTATATATTGCTATATATATTTCTGCCTTTCCTTTGTTTGAATTAGCCATTCAGAGCATTAAATGTTATAGTCGTTGCAAAAGCTAAAGACGACAATTTGTCTGCTCGAGGATTCTGGGAAAAGAAAGAGATATTATCTCCTTCCTTATCGGGAAAGAAATCAAATCAGCCCAGAAATCTTCTCCATAATATATACAAAGAAAAGAGCAGAGAAGAACAGAAGATAGTACACAGTGGCGAAAAAGGAAGAACCAGGAAAAGAAAAACAGAGGAGCAAAAATAAGAAGCAGATCAAATATTATTATCTTCTTTTTGCTAACCCTTCTTTGCAGATCATCAATACATCCTGAGACACCAATCAATATTATTTGCTCAGGATCAAAACTGCAGAAGAAGAAAAGTGTTGTTGCAATCAAGTGAAGAAGCTCCATCCACAAGCTGTCATCAATTAAATCAGACAGGGGGAGCTCTTCAACATCATCATCAAGATCCAAACTCAATAACCAATCAGGATCTTCAAGAGTCTTCTCAGCAAAGAGAAGAACAATATATCTTTTATGTTTTCTTTATTCCTTCCCATCTTGTAATGGGTTATAACTGCCTTCAAAAGTTAACTCCCGGTGATAGGGGACCTTATCAAAAACCTGCATCTTGGTTTTGAGCACCTGATCAAAAGTTCTGTGGTGTGTGGACACCAGAACAAAAACACCTTGGTGTGAGTGCACCTGATCAACAACCTCCAGTGGATTCCTACCAGTGGGTAGAAGAGTAGATGTACCCAGGTTGATTGGGGAATTACTATATATCTTGTGTCTTCTGTGATGTTTGCTTATTTCTGTTTATTTCTTTATTGTTATGATGTGATTATTATGCCCTGTTAGTGTTTGTTGTTATTACTCACTCAGCACCATATTTATTTATATCATTATTTTGAAATAAACTTAAACAAACAAAGAGCTTTAATATTTAAGAACTAAACTCACTTACAATTGGTATCAAAGCAGGATGATTATTCATACATGCTAACACCTGAATCATAAAGATCACTTAGTTCTTAAATTTTTTGTAAAGGGTTTTTCTAAATGTTAATGGCACAAGTAGAATTTTCATATCCACCAATCTGTAATCTAGATAGATTTTCTTTATGGCAAATTAGAATTAAGTTATATATGAATGCCATAGATGAAAATATTTACAAATCTATTTTGCCAGGTTTTCCATCTTCAATTTCCTCAACAGATGATCAAGAAAAGCTGAAAAGTGTTGATGCCAAGGCCATGAACATATTGGCTAAATCAATGTCAAAAGACATTCTTCAATGAGTGGCTGATTGCACTTCAGCAAGGGGCATCTAGAGCTCCCTCTCAAGGATGGTAAATGAATCCTCTTTTACTTCCTTCACTAACTATACTTTTGATGCAGAACCATCATCTACTCTAAGTGAAGAAGAAGAAAAAGAAGAAAAAAAAAGCCAGAAGATTCTGCATGATGGCCATATATGGCTCAAAATACTACTCAGATGCAAAATCTGAATCTGAATCAGAAAAGGTAACTGAGGTAACTTCAAATTTTATTTTTACCTCTGATCAATTTAAATCTGTTTTCAATTCACCATGTACAGATTTAATAAAATCTGAAAATTACAAATCTGAAAAGGAAATTATAAAAGATTTAATAGAAATAAATATTTTAACTCCTGAATATAATAAACTTAAAGAAGATTTAAAAGTATCAGAAAAGAAAATTATTTCTTTGAAAAATAAATTTGAACAATCTGTTAAGAAGAAAATTATGTATGTTTAACAAAATCAAAGAAATTTTTCAAATTTATATTTTAATGAGATAAAAAGGCCAATATATCTAATTATAAGGTATTTTTCTTTTATCTATTTTAAACATTTATAATTAAACAGCAGTTAAATGTTTCATTGGAATTTTCTATCTTAAAGCAAAGTCAGATAACTACACATTCTTACAGATTTTCTCCAAAATCAAGTTGAGCATTCTACTCAGATTGCATAGATCAAAAATGATCAAAGCACTAAGTGTGAGTCTCTTCTGATTAAGGCGATTCTATAGAAAGAAGGTATCAGGCAATGTCTTTCTGATTTTAAAATTCCTTAGAATCCAATAACAGCTAGCAATTCATAATATTAAATTCCTATTTAAATCAAAATCTAGGAAATCAGAAATTGCTTGGTTTTAAAGAAGAAATTTAGAAATAATCTTTGACCCTTAAGCCATAAGTTATATAAGACTTTTTATGCTTAGGTATCCTAAACCAAATAGGGGGAGATTGTTAGAACCTAGTCTTAATTTGGATTAGGATCCCAACTCAAATAGGGGGAGATTGTTGGAACCTTAGTTTTGATTTGAGTTACGATCCACCTTTAATGTCTAAGTTCCTATCATAACACATCATATAACTTAGATCAAATCCCATTAAGATAGAAGGCTGAAAATAGATATAATTAATAGGCTAAGAAAATAAGAGAAGAAAAAAATTACATATGTTCTCTGCGTTCGACGAACGACTATCTGCGTTCGACGAACGGCGCTCTACACTCGACGAATGGTATTCATTCTGCGCTCGACGAAATCCAACCAGCTCAGCATTCGACGATCCCGGCTCAGCAGTTCAGCAGTCGACGAACAGATTGTCTCAGCGGTCGACGAACAGACCTCGTCTCAGCGGTCGACAAAAAGCTGCGTTCGACGAACTCAAGTCTGCGTTCGACGAATAGCTCAATATTTAGCGGTCGGCGATCCATCCCGTCTCTGCGTTCCACAAAAAGTTGCGTTCGACGATCTCAAGTCTGCGTTCGACGAATATTCAGCAGAAGCTCAGAACGACGAATCAAATGATCAGGTCGACGAACTTGAAGCTGAGCTCGACGAATAATCTTCAGCATTATTCTAATATCATTCTCAGTTCGACTAAAATTATATATATGCTGTCAGATTTATTAAAGCAATATTTTATTATTTCTATTTATATATTGCTATATATATGGCTGCCTTTCCTTTGTTTGAATTAGCCATTACAGAGCATTAAATGTTATAGCCGGTGCAAAAGCTAAAGACGACAATTTGTCTGCTCGAGGATTCTGGGAAAAGAAAGAGATATTATCTCCTTCCTTGTCGGGCAAGAAATCAAATCAGCCCAGAAATCTTCTCCAGAATATATACAAAGAAAAGAGCAGAGAAGAACAGAAGATAATACACAGTGGCGAAAAAGGAAGAACCAGGAAAAGAAAAACAGAGGAGCAAAAAGAAGAAGCAGATCAAATATTATTATCTTCTTTTTGCCAACCCTTCTTTGCAGATCATCAATACATCCTGAGACACCAATCAATATTATTTGCTCAGGATCAAAACTGCAGAAGAAGAAAAGAGTTGTTGCAATCAAGTGAAGAAACTCCATCCACAAGCTGTCATCAATTAAATCAGACAGGGGGAGCTCTTCAACATCATCATCAAGATCCAAACTCAACAACCAATCAGGATCTTCAAGAGTCTTCTCCGCAAAGAGAAGAATAATATATCTTTTCTGTTTTCTTTGTTCCTTCCCATCTTGTAAAGGGTTATAACTCCCTTCAAAAGTTAACTCCCGGTGACAGGGCACCTTAGCAAAAACCTGCATCTTGGTTTTGAGCACCTGATCAAAAGCTCTGTGGTGTGTGGACACCTGAACAAAAACACCTTGGTGTGAGGGCACCTGATCAACAACCTTCAGTGGATTCCTACCAGTGGGTAGAAGAGTAGAGTACCCAGGTTGATTGGGGAACTACTATATATCTTGTGTCTTCTGTGATGTTTGCTTATTTCTGTTTATTTCTTTATTGATGTGTTGTGATTATTATGCCCTGTTAGTGTTTGTTGTTATTACTCACTCAGCACCATATTTATTTATATCATTATTTTGAAATAAACATAAACAAACAAAGGGCTTTAATATTTAAGAACTAAACTCACTTTCAAAGCCTCATCCACAAGACAAAGTTGACGACTCCCAATGAGTTATTGAACGGAATGGCACCAATAGTCACTGACTTTAGGATCTTTGGTTGTACTTGCTTTATCCTCAACAATGGGAAAAGTCATCTTGCCAAATTTGACAAGAAGACTGATGATGGGATATTTTTGGGATATTCCTCATCAAGCAAGGCCTGTAGGTGGTATAATAAAAGTTCTCTCAAGATTGAGGAGTCTGTGCATATGGTCTTTGATGAAGCTAACATGTTCTATAAGGAGAAGAAAACTTCCACCAGCACTGTTCTGCAGGAAGAAGACCAGCTAGCAGATCAAGTTGAAAGGCTCAACATCATGGATCATCCATCTGTGTTTAAAGACAATGGAAAATAGAAAATCGACACTGATTCATATGAAGACTCTGTAGCAGATGAAGAGGAACTTACGACACCTGAATTACCATCCACTGAGATCATTCCAGTGAATGAAGATGGTTCTCCCACTGTAAGACCCCCCTCTCGGAACACAGAACACGGCCGAGGGAAGTCTTATGCCCAGAACAGCCGCCTTGCCGAAGCCCAAGCTCACGGGCTAGCCTCCTCCACAAGACGCCTATCCTGCCGGCTAATAAATATCATCAATGCCAACCCATCATATAAAATAAAACAAGAAGCCACCAGATATATATATATCCGCATAAGTACAGTCCAAATACACACCAAACGAGTGTATAATATCAGAGTAACAAAAGAAAAGGGCCTCAAGGGCTACAACAAAACTCGCTCACATCTGTCACTGACGGCTGCGATGGTATCATGGTATCCTTCCCTGTCGTCCCGGCCGGACTATCCTTCTCCAGCGCCGTGCGCTGCTGCACCAGGGTGCGCCGCTGCTCCAGGGTGCGCTGCCGCTCCAGGGTGCACTCCTAAAAAGGGGACGTAGCAACCTTTAGTCATAAAGACTAAGTGGCTTCACATCCGCTCCCCCGGCGATTCCAAGGCACCGGGCGGAAAGGAAGAAACGGAGCTGCAATATTAGCAATAATAAACAAGCAGGTGACAGGTAATAGTTGTTCATATGTGTCGGTTGTTTAAGTGCCCACGCACTTTCAGACGCATTATCCAATATGTTCGTAAGCATAAGAGTAGCAGTGGTTATATATATATATGCAGGTATAAGTAGCAACAGACATAAGTAGAGTAATAGAGAGAACTGAATTGAACTTAACTTATAAGGATGCCCATACAAGCTTATAAGTCAAGGGTCTGCGTATAAAGGTAACTCATCATATAAAGATGCCCATACAAGTTTATATGATGAGGTTCCAATGCGGTGCAATGCAATGATTATGATATGAATGCGGTGCAATGATTATGATATGAATGCGATGCAATGATTATGATATGATGAATGACTCATGCACAATTGCTATGTCGACATAGACATTTAGTTCCCACTTTTTGAGGGTAGCTAACCACTCAGGCGCCCCCCGTCGTGGCCAGACGGTAGCAGTGGCACGGGCTTCGCCACTACTAGGAGGGTATGAACACTACCGGTCCTAGGCCTATGTACGCCTCGACGCTCTTGTTCATAGCGGAGTCCTTGCGTACTACCCGCATTCCTGCAGGGCCTTCAAGACGCGGAGGGGATCTATTGGGTAGATGGACACCAAGACATTCCAACCCAACCGGTCTGAGTCTAACTGCCGGCTTCTGTCGGTGTCACGACTAGCGAGCCCGTAGACCCGCCACAACCTATCCTCCCACGAGGATCTATACCACCATGCGCAATTATGTTCACCTACGTAGTTTGAACACACCATGCGTGCTATTGAGCAGCAAGGACTCGCTCCACGAGCCTTACCACCTTCCGCCTCGCGCGGCAATAATCGATGCTAATTAGCATCCAAGTCCCCCAACAACTGAGTCCTTTCCTTTTCACCACCGGCTATAACTATAACTTGTGACCCGCACTAAGTTAATCGTGCCGCCCGTTCCAAGTTGATTACTCGTGTGCAATGGTGTGCGTATAACATGGACATTATTAAACCAATTCATAGGACTATGGACAACTTGCGCACATGAGGGCATAACATATTTTTAACTATGGAATCTATTCAAGCCAAGCTACTGGACTTCCACCATCGGTCGTAATTTAATTAACAATCCTATGACAGAGGATTATTTATCATCTCCCCCATATGGGGATTAGATCATTTCACCCCCACCCCCCTTTTTATTTAAATCCCTAAGTCATAACAGGGAACTAACATGTGTATATATATATTTAAATTCCCATAACAGGGAACCAACATTTCAATCCCATAATCAGCAGCAACAGAACATATATATATATATAATGAAATCCCAACTACAGGGAACTACTTCTCAAATCTAAATCAACAGCAACAGATCATATATATATATATATAGGTATAATGAAATCCCAATTACAGGGAACTATTCATTTTCATCCTAAATGAAATTTAGGGCAACCACCTTCTCTCCTCCCATGCTCCCTCATGAGGCCACCACATTTCACGGGATCAACATCCTTGCATTCGTATTGAAGCGGGGAGTCAAATGAGGGCATTTTCGCGGCGATCGGCGCCCTACGGCGAAAAACCCTAACGCGGCCTCAACCTACGGAACTTCATTTCGCTCCCAAATCGACTCAATTGAGTTCGATATCTCGCCTAGGGGGTCTAAGATACTAGCACCAAGGGAGAGGGGTCAGAAGTCACCTGAATCCGGGCCGACGATCGCGGCGGCATGACGGCGCTTGGACGAACTCAACTCTTCCAAGCTAGCTCTTCTTCCAACGGACGTACGAGCTTCTCCACGAATTTTCTTGGCCAAAACCCTAAGTGGGGTGGGGGAGAGGTGGAGACAGAGAATGAGAAAGAGAGGGAGGAAGATGGAGAAGTTGAAAACTCTCGGGAGGAAAAATCTCTGCCAGGAATTAAGAGTGAAAGGATTGTTATTGGATTTGATAATTAATAGTCTGGGAACCCCAACTTTGATGTCAAACCCTTATTGGACAAAATCCACTGCCTTCCCAAAAATAAAAATAAACAAACAGCACTCAAGGTTTTTCTCGGGAAGGAGTTAAACTTTCCCGTTCGACGATCGTCGAACGGGAGCAGCTCCCCGTTCGTCGATCGTCGAACGGGAGCCTTCCCAGCTTAGCGCTCCCCGTTCGACATTCGTCGAACGGGAGCAGCTCCTCGTTCGTCGAACGACGAACGAGATGATTTCTAGCAGAGCACTCCCCGTTCGACATTCGTCGAACGGGAGCAGCTCCCCGTTCGTCGAACAACGAACGGGAGCCTTCCCAGCTTAGCGCTCCCCGTTCGACATTCGTCGAACGGGAGCAGCTCCCCGTTCGTCGAACGACGAACAGGATGATTTCTAGCAGAGCGCTCCCCGTTCGACATTCGTCGAACGGGAGCAGCTCCCCGTTCGTCGAACAACGAACGGGAGCCTTCCCAGCTTAGCGCTCCCCGTTCGACATTCGTCGAACGGGAGCAGCTGCCCGTTCGTCGAACGACGAACGGGATGATTTTCAGCAGAGCGCTCCCCGTTCGACATTCGTCGAACGGGATTAGCTCCCCGTGAGCAGCTTGCGTTCGACGAATTCGACGAATTCGTCGAACGGAAGCTGCTAGCCGAGAATTCTCCAAAACAGAAACTGCTAACCGAGAATTTTAATCAGCAACAGCAATATCCGCTCCTCCAGGATTGGGATGTTACAAATCCTATAAACGAAAAAAAAATTTTTCGCCCCCGAAATTTAGGTTGGGGTCACGAGGGTCACATAAACCATAGCAGCAGGTTTATTCTGAACACAAAATAAAATGCTAGCCTAACTTTCCTGGAGTGCAAACCCCAAACAGCACTATAATGGGGTTACTAATAACCATAGATTTCCTAGTTTATAAACCAAAACTTTTCCTGGGGCATAACCTCAAAACATCCCCATCAGTAAAGTTAATAGGAAGAAAAGAAAAACCCAATCCTTCCCTGGAGCATAACCTCAACACACAATACCCTTTTGAAAATCAATAAAAGAGTGAGCCCAGGTAATAAGATTTCATGTATATATGTGTATATTTACACATGTGTACGCTCCAAACCCATCCATCCAACCCAGCATAACTACAGAAGAAATTAGCAGTTACAACTAATAACTTTTACCTAAATGTGTATAGAAATGTTTAATCCCAAACCTGTAGGGGCATAGCAAAACCAAGAAGGGGATGGATAAGCCTACAAGGCTTCTACCTGGGTTTAGCGCATATTTATATGATACTAAGTTTAGGCTATGGTATTAAATCAAGGTATGACAAACAAGTTTAGGCCATACCTGGGGAAAACAATCCCGGGTAATGCTGTCGCATAAGGTACATCGGCTCCCAAGTGTATTCCTCCCGTCCATGGTTGGACCACAACACTTTCACCAATAGAACACTCTTCCTCCGCAGCACTCTGGTCTCGGTGTCTACTATCCGCAAAGGCTCCAGCCGGACAGACCTGTCAGACTCCACAGGACCAGACGTAACTACCACATGCTGATCAGGGCGAAGCAAGGCCCTCCGAAGGGAGGACACATGGAAGACGTCGTGTAAATTCTCCAATTCTGGCGGTAACATCAAACGATAAGGTAAGGGGCCAATCCGCTCCAGGATGGTATAAGGCCCCATATAACGAGGGCTGAGCTTTTTCCTTCCCCGAACCCGAGACACACTGTGCATCGGCCTGATCTTCAAGAACACTTTGTCCCCAACATGGAACTCCACGGCCCTGTGCTTTTTGTCATAATATTTTGTCTGCCGGCTCTGCGCTTCAAGCATACGGTCTCGTATCAGTCTGACCATCTCATCGGTATCATCGATGAATTTCACCCCTAGCGCCTTCGGGTCCTCATCTTGGACCCAAGACAAAGGTGTCCTACACCTTCTTCCATACAATGCCGCATAAGGAGCCATGCCAATGCTCGCCTGGTGACTATTATTATACGAGAACTCCACCATGGGCAGGAGTCTCTCCCATGGCTCTCCTCGATCTAAAACACAAAGGCGCAACAAATCTTCAAGGGTCCTGATCGTCCGCTCTGACTGACCATCCGTCTGAGGGTGGAAGGCCGTGCTAAAGGTCAAACGGGAACCCAAATAAGCTTGCACCGCTTTCCACTCCCTGGAGGTGAAGCGACCGTCGTGGTCCGAAACGATCATTTTGGGCACCCCATGATAGGGAGCAAACTGCTCGACGAAGAGTCTTACCAACACATCAACATGCGAATCTTTCCTCATCGGTATAAACCTTGCGACCTTCGTCAGACGGTCCACAATCACCCACACAGAGTCACTCCCACAGCAGGAACGAGGCAGCCCGTGAACGAAATCCATGGATATGTCTTCAAACTTCCACTCGGGAATGGACAACGGCTGCAGCAACCCAGCCGGGCTTCTACACTCTGCCTTTACTTTCTGGCACGCCTCGCAGTGGGTGACAAAATAGGTGACATCCCTCTTCATCCCTGGCCAGAACATCGTCCTCCGCAGATCGGTGTACATCTTGACAACCCCGGGATGCACCGAATACTTAGTGCAGTGAGCCTCCTTCATTATGTCCTCTCGAATTCCTCCACCTGCAGGTATGTATAACCTGCCACAGAAATGAACCAGATCCTCCTGCATGGTGTACTCCTCCGCGGAACCAGCCTTCACCGCTCGAAGAATAGGTTCCAGGGCAACATCTTTCCTCTGCTCTGCTCGAATGCGATCTCGGATATCACAAACTATGCTCATCGCGGACAGGTACTCGACGAAAACCTCTGGATCGGCTTTAGACACGAGCGTGATCTGCATTTCCTCGAGCATCCTTACCAACTCCATGGCCATCAGCCGTGACTCCGGACTGGATGTCCTCCTGCTCAGAGCATCGGCCACCGAATTTGCCTTCCCTAGGTGATAGTTTAGCGTGTAATCATAGTCACACAGGAACTCGATCCACCGCCGCTGCCTCAAATTCAGATCCTTCTGAGTGTGTATATACTTCAAATTCTTGTGATCGGTGAATATCTCGCAGTGGACCCCATATAAATAGTGCCTCCAAATCTTCAAAGCAAATATCACTGCACCCAGCTCCAGATCATGCACCAGATAGTTTACCTCGTGCTTCTTAAGCTACCTGAAGCACAAGCAATCACGTGGTCGTACTGCATCAGTACGACACCCATCCCCTGCAAGGATGCATCCGTGTAAATTTGAAATCCTTCCCTACCAGATGGAAGAGTAAGGACCGGGGCTGAGGTGAGGCGATCCTTCAGCTCCTGAAATGTGGCCTCACACTCAGGCGACCACACAAACGGCACCTCCTTTCTGGTCAGCTTAGTGAGCGGGAGAGCAATCTTCGAGAACCCCTCGACAAATTTGCGGTAGTACCCGGCAAGCCCCAAAAAGCTGCGCACATCTGCGGCTGACTTCAACGGCTGCCATTCCTTCACAGCACGAACCTTAGTAGGATCTACGGCCAATCCCGCACCGCTGATAACATGACCCAAGAAAGCCACCTTGCGGAGCCAGAACTCGCACTTGCCAAATTTTGCGAACAACTGATGCTCCCTCAGTTTTGCCAACACCAGCTCTAGATGCTTCCAATGGTCCAGTAATGACTTCGAATAAACCAAGATGTCGTCGATGAATACGATCACGAAGTCGTCCAGATAAGGCGCAAACACACTGTTCATCAGGCTCATGAACGCAGAAGGTGCATTAGTGAGCCCAAAGGGCATAACCGTAAATTCATACAACCCGTACCTCGAGCTTAAAGCAGTCTTCTGGATATCCTCCTCCTGAATCCTTAACTGATAATAGCCAGAGCGCAAGTCGATCTTGGAGAACCACTGCGCTCCTTCCAACTGATCAAAGAGTTCATCGATTCGCGGTAGAGGATAAGTGTTCCAGACCGTCAGTCGGTTGAGCTCCCGATAATCTATGCACAAGCGGAGCGAACCGTCCTTCTTCTTCACGAACAGAACCGGGGCTCCCCAGGGTGACGAGCTAGGACGAATGAACCCTGAGTCCACCAATTCTTGCAGTTGTACACGGAACTCTGCTAGCACCTTGGGCGCCTGATAGTACATTATTTATTGTTATTTTTATATAATATTTTAGTAGTAATTAATTACTTTTTATATAATTTTAGTTTAATATATGTCTAATTCACTTTGTTTTGTGTTTTCAGGTAATCTGGGGCTGTTAATAGCAATTTCAAGCTCATAAGAGTAATCAGGAGAATATTTGGAGAATTTCAGCCGAAATCGCAAAGTACACGCCCTTAGTCACGGGCGTGACCAAGGGCGTGACTTTATGTCACGGCCGTGAACCAGCCCCGTGTATTCCAGTTGAAGATGTTAGCCGCCACGTCAGATTAAAATTACACGCCCTCTAACACG
The DNA here is from genome assembly GCA_033032865.1 of Dactylorhiza incarnata. Taxonomy (NCBI): domain Eukaryota; kingdom Viridiplantae; phylum Streptophyta; class Magnoliopsida; order Asparagales; family Orchidaceae; genus Dactylorhiza; species Dactylorhiza incarnata. The sequence continues at coordinate 1,222,444 of JAWHQI010000040.1, read as the reverse complement.
GGCGTGACAGAGGGCGTGACCTCAATGTCACGGGCGTGACTGTCCCGAAATGCATTCATTTCAGCCAGCAATCAATTCCCGCCGTTTCTAGCTTACACGCCCTCGGTCACGGGCGTGACCGAGGTCGTGACTCTTCTGCAACCGCCAGATTAACTCCAGATCGCAGCGTTTCCCGCCGTTTCCAGACCCGTTCAAGACACGCCCTTAGTCACGGGCGTGACCGAGGCCGTGACCCGCCATGCAATTGATTTTTGGCGGTTTCTCTTCCTCAACGTTCCCGGGCTTTCAATACGCAGTTACGCAGCTTACACGCCCTTGGTCACGGGCGTGACCAAGGGCGTGACTCACCAATTTTCTGCCTATAAAAGCCAGCTGCTGCCAAAGTGATGGGCATCCAGTCCATGCTTCGATTGGATCATTTCTAGTATAGTTTTCCTGCATTTTTAGTGTAACTTTATTTTATGTCTTGTTCTTTTATTTCCTATTTTAGATTTACTTTACATGCAATTGTACTTTTCTTTACTTAGAAATAAAAATAACTTTCTTCTCAATTATGTTTTGTTAATTTTCATAGTATTTGGTCGGATGAATTCTTAAGCTTTTATCTTTTCAAAATCTCTTATTCATAGTTTAGTTTGGAAAACTAAGATTTACCGTTGATTTGCAATTTTTGGTTTCATATTTCTAGGGTATGATAATCAAGTTTGATCCGTATTTTAGTGTATCGAGAGATCCGTAAATACGGGTAGATCGATCATCGGTAAAAAGAGTTGTATGCATTCCTCGAGAGAGGGTGACGCAAATCTTCCGGATTGGAGTCAAATCCAATAGTGGGGCTCACCGCATAAAGCAAGCTTAGGGGTTTCGACTGGCCGAGGGGTCTTAATCGATCAACCTAAGGTTAGGTGGTAGTTCTCTCGAGAGAGGTTCTATCATATTTTGGGAACCTCCACGGTCAAGTTTGTCTAAATCGATTTCTTTTGAATTCTAGATTTACAAAACATTTCACTTAAGAATGATTCCCGATCAAATGTTTCTTTTCTTTTAATTATTTTCAAAACTCTATTTTACTGCCGATAAAATAATAATAATTTGCGTGAGTAGAAGTAATCAACAGACCCGTGGAATACGACACTTGATATTTATTTGTTTTGAATATCCTATGCTATGAACGATAGGTGCTCTTGCCTATAGTTCGTAGAATTTGGAGAAATTTTATATCCTAAATTTTAGCTATCAAGTTTTTGGCGCCGTTGCCGGGGAAGTATTTTTGTTGATATTTTGAAAGCGTAGATTTTATTACTTTTATCATTCTCTTTCTCCACTCCCATTTCTATTTTTGCTTTATTTTTAAATTTCATTCTATTAAGTGACGGTTGTAGATTTTTCTTTCTTCAAACATGATGTTATCGCAATTGGCCGCAACAGTTGCTGAGCTTCAAAATAAAGTCATTCTTTTGGAAGCCGCACGAATGCGTCAAATTTTTTGTCCTTTTTGTGGGGGTCATCATTCTTGTGAGGAATGCTATTTTTCATTTCAACATTTTTCTAATGACAATCAAATTAATTTTTCTAATGAAAATTATAATTTTTATAATGAAAATAATAATTTTTATGATGAAAATAATTTTTCTTTAAATAATGATTTGAATGAATTTCCTTCTTACTCTGATGTTGATTATTCATGGTGGCAAGGTCACCCGGATAGTTTTCAGTGCGAAAATGGAAATTCCTTCAATTATGATTTGCATTCCTCGCCTTTTCCACAAATTTGTTCTTCTTCTGATCTTGAAATTTTTCCGAATGTTATTTCTCCCACTTTAAATGTTTATTCTCAAGATCAAGAAGAACAATTGTACCAAGAATTTTGCAAAGTCATGGAGACACCGGACGACTTAGAAAATGAAAATTTTTCTTCTTCTCCTTCGCCCGCCCTTTCTTCTCATTCTCATGAAATTATAATTCATGAAGAAATTGTGTCTCATGAATTTTCTCCCCTTTGTATTGATTTTTCTGATAATTCTTTTATTTTTGAAAATAAACAACCGACGCTTAATCATGTATTTTCGCAAGAAACTCCTCCTTGTGAAAAATTTTCTGGCTCGCTTAATCTTGATTCTTTTTATACTAATAATTTTCTTGTAGATGATGAGCCGTTGCAACCAAACGTTTTCACCGATCCATTTGCCGCTCATCTCCAGCAATCCAAATTACCTAAGGTATGTATAGGTAATTTGGATTCACAATTTCAAGCTAACGGACAACCAAAGAATCACGACTATAGCGGAGGAGTAGTCGGGCAGCGGATTTCAGCATGCTCACCTGAGCATGAATTAAGGGAGTTGCCTGTGTACCTTTCTTTTTATTTTCCTTTTTCCTAACAATAACCGTCTAGCTTAAAGACGGGAAAAAGAAAGCGCTCTTGGGAGGCACCCCTTGCTTATCTTTATTTTTCTTGCCCTTTACTTTTTCCGCATTTTATTTTCTTTTCCCTCCTACTTGGCTTATAAACATTGGGGACAATGTTTATTTTTAAGTATGGGGGTGTATTCTCCTATATTCAGTTTTTATTAAAAATCCAAAAAAATTAGAAGATCTTTTTCAAAACTCACAAAAAAAAATTGATTTTTTTTTTATTCTTTATTTTCAATTTTGTTATAAAAATTTACAAAATTCAAAAAAAATGTTTTCATTTAAAAAACTATTTTAATTTCCAATAAAATAAATTTTGTAATATTAAATTTCTCCAAACTTCATTTATGCAAAATTGATTTTAATTATGAGTTTTCTTTATAGGCTTTTTAAAGAGTTTTCTTTTTATGTAGTTTTAATCTTATATTTCTCTTCAAAATATGTTAGATTTAATTTTTAGATGAATTTGATTTAATGAGTTTTTCATTATCTTGATTTGCTTAGAATATTTCTTAGTTTTACTTTCTCTCTTTAAAATATCATAATTCAATTTTGTAGTAATTGTGTTAAATATCTTTAGATTTTACTTATATTAACTTGAACTCATAGTTTCTTATAGATTGCTCAATTTGTTTTCTATGCTCTTAAAATGTATCTTTGGAATTTTTGTAGCCTTTAAACCCTATCCCTTCCCCTACCTTCTTATTTGACCCTTTATTTGGCATAAAAAAAAGGTTTGAAAAGATCATATGTCATGGAATGAGAGGATAAAATTCATCATTCCTAAACATATGCACCCAAATTTTTAAAAGATTATATGGCATGGAGTTGAGAGGATAAAATTCATCACTCCTAAACATATACATTTGGGATATAAAAAAAAGAAATTAAAAAAAGATGGAAATGAGAGGATAAAATTCATCATTTCCTATATGCAAAGTAACTTCTTCAATGCCAACTTTACCCCAATTAGCCAAGTTTATTTGCTTATCCTAAGATATTTTTGAGAGAGCATAGTTAATTTTTTGTAGTTTTCTAAAAGTTTCTCATGATTGTAAAGTTTATATAATTTTAATCTTGGATTATTTTACTTAATTCAATGCAATTTTGTTTATGAAGATTTAGTTAGAGAATTTTGAAACTAATATTTATTCTACTCATTTCAATTTATGAATTATAAATTATTTCTAATAAATCTAAATTTTAATTTCTTAACTTAATTTGATATGAGTCTTATAAAATTTGGAATACATAATTGGAAGTAAATCTTTTTGGAATGTCCTATAAATTCTTCTCATGCTTATAAATTAGTTTTGCTCTGGAATAGCAAAAGCTTAAGTATGGGGGTATTTGATAGTACATTATTTATTGTTATTTTTATATAATATTTTAGTAGTAATTAATTACTTTTTATATAATTTTAGTTTAATATATGTCTAATTCACTTTGTTTTGTGTTTTCAGGTAATCTGGGGCTGTTAATAGCAATTTCAAGCTCATAAGAGTAATCAGGAGAATATTTGGAGAATTTCAGCCGAAATCGCAAAGTACACGCCCTTAGTCACGGGCGTGACCAAGGGCGTGACTTTATGTCACGGCCGTGAACCAGCCCCGTGTATTCCAGTTGAAGATGTTAGCCGCCACGTCAGATTAAAATTACACGCCCTCTAACACGGGCGTGACAGAGGGCGTGACCTCAATGTCACGGGCGTGACTGTCCCGAAATGCATTCATTTCAGCCAGCAATCAATTCCCGTCGTTTCTAGCTTACACGCCCTCGGTCACGGGCGTGACCGAGGTCGTGACTCTTCTGCAACCGCCAGATTAACTCCAGATCGCAGCGTTTCCCGCCGTTTCCAGACCCGTTCAAGACACGCCCTTAGTCACGGGCGTGACCGAGGCCGTGACCCGCCATGCAATTGATTTTTGGCGGTTTCTCTTCCTCAACGTTCTCGGGCTTTCAATACGCAGTTACGCAGCTTACACGCCCTTGGTCACGGGCGTGACCAAGGGCGTGACTCACCAATTTTCTGCCTATAAAAGCCAGCTGCTGCCAAAGTGATGGGCATCCAGTCCATGCTTCGATTGGATCATTTCTAGTATAGTTTTCCTGCATTTTTAGTGTAACTTTATTTTATGTCTTGTCCTTTTATTTCCTATTTTAGATTTACTTTCCCAGCAATTGTAATTCTTCTTTCTTAGTTATAAAATGTTCTTTTTCTTTAATCATGAGTAGCTAATTTTGTAGCATTTGATCGGATGAATTCCTAAGCTTTTATATTTCATAATCTTTTATTCATTGTTTGGATTTTGAAAACTAAGATTTACCGTTGATTTGCAATTTTTTTGGTTTCATATTTCTAGGGTATGATAATCAAGTTTGATCCATATTTTAGTGTATCGAGAGATCCTTAAATACGGTAGATCGCTCATCGGTAGAAAGAATTGTTCGCACTCCTCGAGAGAGGGTGTCGCAAATCTTCCGGATTGGAGTCAAATCCAATAGTGGGGCTCACAGCATAAAGCAAGCTTAGGGGTTTCGACTGGCCGAGGGGTCTTAATCGATCAACCTAAGGTTAGGTGGTAGTTCTCTCGAGAGAGGTTCTATCATATTTTGGGAACCTCCACGGTCAAGTTTGTCTAAATTGATTTCTTCCGAATTCTAGATTTATGAAATATTTTACTTAAGAAAGATTCCCGATCAAATGTTTTTCTTCTTTTAATTATTTACAAAACTCTATTTTACTTTCGATAAAATAATATTAATTTGCGTGAGTAGAAGTAATCAACAGACCCGTGGAATACGACACTTGATATTTATTTGTTTTAAATATCCTATGCTATGACCGATAGGTGCTCTTGCCTATAGTTCGTAGAATTTGGAGAATATTATTTACATCCTAAATTTTAGCTATCAGCGCCATTCTGTACGGGGCCCGTAAAACAGGCTTAGCTCCCGGTACCAGCTTAATTTGGAAGTCTACCTCCCTAGGAGGGGGTAATCCGGGTAGTTTTTCGGGGAAAACATCCAGAAAATCCCGGACTACCGGTACATCCTTCATTTCAGGCCCTATCTCCTTCATCTCAAAATAGATCACGAACACCTCATCGCCTTGCTCGTGAGCCTTCACAACCTGTATAGAAGACAACAAGTTTCGTGATATGGATCTTATACCTTGAATTACCACCTCTGAGTCATCATGCCTTAGCGTGATCCGCTTCGCCACACAGTCGATCTTTGCGTGATTCCAGTGCAACCACGTCATGCCCAATATTAGATCAAGGTCGGTCATCCACAACACTGTTGCCGGTGTCTCAAATTGCTTCCCACCGATGGATATTACCAAGCTGCACCTGGAGGTAGATCGTATCTCCGAGCCATCCGGAAGGCGCACCCTCCTGGGGGCTCCCCTGAAGCACTGTACTGCATCCAGTTCATTCACAAATTCTTCTGATACGAACGAATGAGTGGCACCCGTGTCAAAAAGAGTAAGAGCGGGTTTACCGCAAACGAGCACGGTACCTGGGGTTAAAATCATGCGAACTTAAGCACCCTAGTTATGACAAGAGGAAAATACAAACATAATTACCTGTGATGACCTCCTGCGGGTCTCGCTCCTGAGCTAGATCCAAAGCGTATACCTGCTCCCGAGCAGGTCTGGGGTTCCTACCCTGTTGACCCTGGCCTCGACCTCGGCCTCTTCCTCGCTGCGCTGCCGGAGGAGCCATGGGGCGATTTGGAGCGTTTCCTTGCAGCTGCGGGCAGTATCTCCGAATGTGGCCGGTCTGGTTGCAATGATAACACACCGCTCGAAAGTGCTCTCTCGGCGGCTGAAGCGCCTGACCCTGATGTGGTGGGGGCAATGGTAGCGGTCGCGCTGGCTGCTCCAACCTGATGTTTGGGCGAAGATGCCCGCCATATCTCCGCTGGCCTCTGTCTCTGCCCCTGGTGTTCTGCCTCCTCCTGAAGCTGGGCCCCGCCTCCATCACTTCCTCTGCGGGCCTCTTATTCCTGGCCTGGACCCCCAAGTGGTCTGCCTCCAACTTCTGTGTCGTCTCTATAATCTGCGCGAGGCTCGAATCGGCGACGAAGAGGAGAGCCTGCCTCAGAGGATCTCGCAGACCCTTGTAGAACCGCTTCGCGTACCCGCGATCATCTAAATCATAAGAGTCTGCGAATCTGGCTAAGTGCTGAAATTCCCGCTGGTACTCGACCACCGATCTCGACCCCTGCTTCAGCTGCAGAAATCTCTCCTCAAGCTCGTCCCTGGCCGTAGAAGAGACAAAGTGCTCCAGGAACGCGTCTGCAAACTCGTCCCAGCTTATGTCCAGGTGGTTGCGTCCTTCGAAGGTGGAGCCCATCAAGGACTTCCACCACCTCTTCGCATGTAGATCCAAGGCCGTGACTTCCAACATGACTGCCATGTTGCTCGGGCAACAGATCCCTGCCAGTAACTCCTGCACTGTATCCAGCCACTCCTCTGTCTGAACTGCGGACTCCGTCCCATGGTAGGTGGGAGGGGAGAGAGCACGGAAGGTGCTCAACCAATTGGAGCTTGGGGCCTGCGGCTGCACCGGCATCTGCTGAGACCTGATGGCATCCAGGATTGCCGTCAGAGTCTGGCCTAGCTCTGATTATTGAAAAGGAGTAGGTACTGGAGGCACGGGAGTGGCCGTCGCCGATTCTGAATGTACCGGAATCTACATGCAAGATAGATGTTTGGGTTAGGTTGGCTATTCGAAAGAAGATAATAGACATACTTAATGCGAATTACACATGGGCACACCACTGCTTCCGCTCATTCAGTTTGTCCTCAAACTGAAGAGGTGAGAGGGGTGCACCATGCGGAAGTGGACTTCTTGACCTCAGGATCGTTGCAAGCTGATACCATTTGTAAGACCCCCCTACCGGAACACAGAACACGGCCGAGGGAAGTCATATGCCCAGAACAGCCGCCTTGCCGAAGCGCCAGCTCACGGGCTAGCCTCCTCCACAAGACGCCTATCCTGCCGGCTAACAAATATCATCAATGCCAACCCATCATATAAAATAAAACAAGAAGCCACCAGATATATATATCCGCATAAGTACAGTCCAAATACACACCAAACGAGTGTATAATATCAGAGTAACAAAAGAAAAGGGCCTCAAGGGCTATAACAAAACTTGCTCACATCTGTCACTGACGGCTGCGATGGTATCGTGGTATCCTGCCCTGTCGTCCCGACCGGACTATCCGTCTCCAGCGCCGTGTGCTGCTGCACTAGGGTGCGCCGTGTGCTGCTGCACCAGGGTGCGCCGCTGCTCTAGGGTGCGCTGCCGCTCCAGGGTGCGCTCCTAAAAAGGGGACGTAGCAACCTTTAGTCATAAAGACTAAGTGGCTTCACATCCGCTCCCCCAGCGACTCCAAGGCACCGGACGGAAAGGAAGAAAAGGAGCTGCAATATTAGCAATAATAAATAAGCAGGTGACAGGTAATAGTTGTTCATATGTGTCGGTTGTTTAAGTGCCCACGCACTTTCAGAAGCATTATCCAATATGTTCATAAGCATAAGAGTAGCAGTGGTTATATATATATGCAGGTATAAGTAGAAACAGACATAAGCAGAGTAATAGAGAGAACTGAATTGAACTTAACTTATAAGGATGCCCATACAAGCTTATAAGTCAAGGGTCTGCGTATAAAGGTAACTCATCATATAAAGATGCCCATACAAGTTTATATGATGAGGTTCCAATGCGGTGCAATGCAATGATTATGATATGAATGCGGTGCAATGATTATGATATGAATGCGGTGCAATGATTATGATACGATTACTGACTCATGCACAATTGCTATGTCGACATAGACATTTAGTTCCCACTTTTCGAGGGTAGCTAACCACTCAGGCACCCCCCGTCTTGGCCAGACGGTGGCAGTGGCACGGGCTTCGCCACTACTAGGAGGGTATGAACACTACCGGTCGTAGGCCTATGTACGCCTCGACGCTCTTGTTCATAGCGGAGTCCTTGCATACTACCCGCATTCCTGCGGGGTCTTCAAGACGCGGAGGGGATCTATTGGGTAGATGGACACCAAGACATTCCAACCCAACCGGTCTGAGTCTAACTGTCGGCTTCTGTCGGTGTCACGACTAGCGAGCACGTAGACCCGCCACAACCTATCCTCCCACGAGGATCTATACCACCATGCGCAATTATGTTCACCTACGTAGTTTGAACACACCATGCATGCTATCGACCACCAAGGACTCGCTCCATGAGCCTTACCACCTTCCGCCTCGCGCGGTAATAATCGATGCTAATTAGCATCCAAGTCCCCCAACAACTGAGTCCTTTCCTTTTCACCACCGACTATAACTATAACTTGTGACCCGCACTAAGTTAACCGTGCCGCCCGTTCCGAGTTGATTACTCGTGTGTAGTGGTGTGCGTATAACATGGACATTATTAAACCAATTCATAGGACTATGGACTACTTGCGCACTTGAGGGCATAACATATTATTTAACTATGGAATCTATTCAAGCCAAGCTACTGGACTTCCACCATCGGTCGTAATTTAATTAACAATCCTATGACAGAGGATTATTTATCATCTCCCCCATATGGGGATTAGATCATTTCACCCCCACCCCCCTTTTTATTTAAATCCCTAAGTCATAACAGGGAACTAACATGTGTATATATATATTTAAATTCCCATAACAGGGAACCAACATTTCAATCCCATAATCAGCAGCAACAGAACATATATATATATAATGAAATCCCAACTACAGGGAACTACTTCTCAAATCTAAATCAACAGCAACAGATCATATATATATATATATATATATATAGGTATAATGAAATCCCAATTACAGGGAACTATTCATTTTCATCCTAAATGAAATTTAGGGCAACCACCTTCTCTCCTCCCATGCTCCCTCATAAGGCCACCACATTTCACGGGATCAACATCCTTGCATTCGTATTGAAGCGGGGAGTCGAATGAGGGCATTTTCGCGGCGATCTGCGGCCTACGGCGAAAAACCCTAGCGCGGCCTCAACCTACGGAACTTCATTTCGCTCCCAAATCGACTCAATTGAGTTCGATATCTCTCCTAGGGGGTCTAAGATGCTAGCACCAAGGGAGAGGGTCGGAAGTCACCTGAATCCGGGCCAACGATCGCGGCGGCATGACGGCGCTTGGACGAACTCAACTCTTCCAAGCTAGCTCTTCTTCCAACGAACGTACGAGCTTCTCCATGAATTTTCTTGGCCAAAACCCTAAGTGGGGTGGGGGAGAGGTGGAGACAGAGAATGAGAAAGAGAGGGAGGAAGATGGAGAAGATGAAAACTCTCGGGAGGAAAAATCTCTGCCAGGAATTAAGAGTGAAAGGATTGTTATTGGATTTGATAATTAATAGCCTGGGAACCCCAACTCTGATGTCAAACCCTTATTGGACAAAATCCACTGCCTTCCCAAAAATAAAAATAAACAAACAGCACTCAATTTTTTTCTCGGGAAGGAGTTAAACTTTCCCGTTCGACGATCGTCGAACGGGAGCAGCTCCCCGTTCGTCGATCGTCGAACGGGAGCCTTCCCAGCTTAGCGCTCCCCGTTCGACATTCGTCGAACGGGAGCAGCTCCCAGTTCGTCGAACGACGAACGGGATTATTTCTAGCAGATCGCTCCCCGTTTGACATTCGTCGAACGGGAGCAGCTCCCCGTTCGTCGAACAACGAACGGGAGCCTTCCCAGCTTAGCGATCCCCGTTCGACATTCGTCGAATGGGAGCAGCTCCCCGTTCGTCGAACGACGAACGGGATGATTTCTAGCAGAGCGCTCCCCGTTCGACATTTGTCGAATGGGAGCAGCTCCCCGTTCGTCGAACAACGAATGGGAGCCTTCCCAGCTTAGCGCTCCCCGTTCGACATTCGTCGAATGGGAGCAGCTCCCCGTTCGTCGAACGACGAACGGGATGATTTTCAGCAGAGCGCTCCCCGTTCGACATTCGTCGAACGGGAGAAGCTCCCCATTCATCAAACGACGAACGGGAGCAGCTTTCGTTCGACGAATTCGATGAATTCGTCGAACGGAAGCTGCTAGCTGAGAATTCTCCAAAACAGAAACTGCTAACCGAGAATTTTAATCAGCAACAGCAATATCTGCTCCTCCAGGATTGGGATGTTACACCCACTGTCACTGAGCAAGTGGTTCTTAAGGAAGAAGAGAATCTCCTAAATAACTTAACAAGATCCAGGATGACTCTAAAGGATCATCCATCAACACCAGTCATAGGAGATTTGACAGTTGGAGACAAGAAAAGGAATCAACTCACAAATGAAACAATGTTGCAATGTTTCCTGTACCAATATAAACCTAAGAAGTTTGAAGAAGCAGACAGTGATCCTCACTGGATATCTGCAATGCAAGAAGATCTAACACAATTTGAGAGGAACAAGGTCTGGACATTTGTTAAGAGACCAAAGAATTACCCAGTCATTGACACCAAATGGGTACTCAAAAACAAAATAAATTCAACAGGAGTCATAATTAGGAATAAGGCCAGACTTGTGGCCCAAGGATACAGGTAAGAGGAGGGGATTGACTTCAACCAGACATTTGCTCCAGTAGCAATGTTGGAGGCCATCAGAATGTTCCTTGCAAATGCTGCTCACATGAAGATTAAAGTCTATCAGATGGATGTGAAGAGTACATTCCTAAATATAACTCTCCAGGAAGAACTGTATGTGGAGCAGCCCCTAGGTTTTGTCAATCCATCTTTTCCCTCTTTTGTATATAGGTTAGATAAAGCACTGTAAGGCCTCAAGCAAGCTCCAAGAGCTTGGTATGAGACCTTATCCACTTTCCTTCTGGAACACTCCTTTGAAAGAGGGAAAGTGGATAAAACACTCTTCACAAGAGCACATAAGTATCAGCTTTTATTAGTACAAAAATATGTTGATGATATTATATTTGGGTCAATAGATCAATCTCTATGCAAAAGGTTTGCATACATAATGCAGTCAAGATTTGAAATGAGTAGCAAGGGGGAACTATCCTATTTCCTAGGCCTCCAAGTAAGGAAGAATGTGTAAGACCCCCTTTTTTTTCTTGGGTCTTACCGCCCAGAACCGCTGTCTTGCGGTGGCACAAACTCATGGGATGGTCATCACCACAATACGCTGATTCTGCCGGTAAAACAACATCATCCATGCCAACCACACATCAAAGTAATATAAATGATAAATGAAACAAGTTCACAAAATCATATTATATATATCATAATACAATTGTACACAATGAGAAAGTACTAAAATTAATAAGGGCTTGTGCCCAGTACATCAATATCCTCACTACAGGTTCACTCATGCTCATGCAGAAGTTTCAAAAACATCTACAACCATATCTATTGCGGCTACTGCGGGTACGGGCTGCTCCATCTTGTCACGCTCTCTTGTCCTGGTCTTTTGAATGAGGTCCTGCTGCTCCGGCATAACGACTCCTAAAATGATATGGTCCATTGACCGTTAGTCAAAAAGACAGCCAAATTCCCCATCCCCTCCCTCGGCAACTCCTAGGCACTGGGTGGGATGAGGAAGCAGAGAACAACAAGTGGTAAAAGCAAGCAGGTGACATGGAACATATCTAGCAGTTCTATCATAATAAATCAAGAGCTACTATGAAACTGAGCAGTACATAAATGAGCGTCAAAGTTTGTATACACATGCAGTTATAAAAGTGTTTAAGAAGCTAGAAAAGTAAACCAGAGCAGTTATAAAGTTAACCAGAGCATGTAAAGAAACAACTATAGCAGCTGTGAAAGTAACCTTAACTTATATGTAAACACACACAAACACATAAGCTAAGGGTTCTGGAAAGAAGTAAACTCATCATATAAAAGAGCCCATACTAATTTAGAGGATGAGGTCTGGTTGTGCAATGATGCAACTCACGCACTTGACTCTGTATGTACAGACCTTGTATAGTTCCCTCTGTTTGAGTGTGTAAACTCAGGTACCCAGCTGAGGCAAACATGGAAGTGGATCGGGCTGTCCACTTCTAGGCATATGTCACACATCTCTCAGCCTAGACCTTATGTATGCCCCTAAGAACACACAGGGTATCTGCGTATTATCTGGTAAGCACCACCTCTATCTTGCTTTTTGATTCTCCTTTCAGGTACACCTCATTGATGCAAACAGGGGCAATGGATCGGGTCCTCCACTGATGCGCAGATCTAGCACACCGCTATACACGATAGTGATGAGTCCCAATTATATACACATTTATGGACTCATCTGGGCTGATTTTCTAGTCTATGCACTACATTTTAGGCATGTTTTCGCTCATATTTGTTATTCCATGCTATGTGCACTTCTAGGCCCGTTTTGGTGTTATTTCTTGTTTATCTTCGTTATTAGTTTTCATGCATTGTTAAGTGCCACCTTCGGTGGCTAGATTGGTGTTGTATGCTGGAACAGGAGTCGTGCAGGTGTTCCAGGTACAATCCTGTACAGGAACACTGTGCACGATCACTGGTTCTATTGCGCACGACCACTGGTCGTGCGCCGCTGATCGTGTGCACTTAACCCCTTTTTCTGAGTTCTGTCTCGGACAGTGCGCACGACCACCTACGATAGTGCGCACGACCACCGGTGGTGCGCCACTGTTCGTGCGCACTTAACATCAATTTCATGAGTTCTGTTTCGACCAGTGCGCACGACCACCTACGATAGTGTGCACGACCACCGGTCGTGCGCCACTGGTCGTGCGAACATGGTATTTTATAAATTTCTTACCTTGCAGGCTCCGTCCAGGCAGACGCACGATCACAGGATGCTAGTGCGCACGACCACTGGTCGTGCGCCAATGACCGTGCGCACTGTTTATTCCAGAGCCTATAAATAATCCTGCTCGCGAATTAGGTCGGGACCTCGCATTTCTCCCGCCGAGCTCCGCCGTTTTCGCCCCTTCCACAGGTTCTCCGCCCCCCTAGGCCTCCTCCATCATCCTTGAGCTCCAAGGAGAGGTTTCTAGCCCAAAGATCGCCAACATCGAGCAAGAAGATCGTGTATCGGAGGAGATTGGATCGTGACAGGAAGAAGATGAGCAATTGGGAGGAAGTGACAGCCCTCCTCTACCTCGGACGCAGTTGAAGACCGAGCTTGAACGCGGATTGACAACCCAGAGATTCCAACCGTGAATCTTCGGCAAGGCTTCGGATGTGGTCGACTCCTTTACTCTCTTTTTCCCTCCTTATGTTGTTGATTGTATAAACTAGTTTCCTCTATATTTTGATCATGTGTGCTATGAACAATATTGCTTAATGTTTATTTCATTTATTTGGAATCATTTAGTTCATATGTGCTTTATGAGGTGCGCCCCCATCTAATTTCCATTCCACCATCGTGTTCGGTGCCGCACTAGCAATTGCTAGTGGCGTGCTTGTCGAAGAGGTGCTTACGACCCTCATTCTGTTAGCCTACTCGTCCATCTGCCTACCGAAGCGTGGCATCGCGTCCCGTGTAATCCACTCGCCCTACGAAGCAGCGCGCTCAAGGCCTGCATAGTTCGATTCCATCTGCCTACTCGTCCATCCGCCCTTGCGACGCAGCGCGCTCAAGGCCTGCCTAGTCTCCATTCCGCCAAGCGAAGCATTGCATAGCGGCATTGCATAGGAGTAGTTGTAGTTGTTTTCTTTTATTTTCCAAAAGCCAAACCAACTCTCCCATATTCCATCCGACCCTAAGGACTTCAATCTCAAGTCCTTCCTCTATAATAAACTCCACCTTACTGTGTTCCTTTAAGATCGATACTTGGGGATTCATTCCCATTTTATATTACTTGAACGATCGGTACACTGTTGTTTCGTGCCGCAGTCTTACTACCGCCTATAGCGGTGTGCTAAGATTTGCGCCATCAAGTTTTTGGCGCCGTTGCCGGGGAACACAGTCGTGTGAGTTTTCTGGAGAGGGAGAACCTGAGAGAGAAACCCTTCCATTTGTAAATTGCATTTCTTTGTTTTATTTCTTTTTATTCCATTTTCCTGTTTTAATTAGGTTGCTTTAGTAATTATTGTTAGGTGTAGTGTTTTGCACAATAGTGTTTTTATTTTGAATCGTATTATCTTCACACTATGTGGGCACATCTCAATATCCGTTGCCGTTGGTGTAGAGATACCTCCCACTCTAGTGATGAATGCCCTATGGAGAATAGTAGGCATAATTCTTATAGCCCAGCATATGGAGCACCGACTTCGTCTGGTATTCCATATGGTGCGCGTAAGTATTATGGCTACTCTGCTGAGCCTTTACCGTCATACTTCTTTTCGGCTTCAGCTCCCGCTGTGCCAAAGAAGCCCGCAAGGCAGTGCCGGTTTTGTCGGAGCACTGATCATGTCTTGAAGGACTGTGCCGAGTATCTTCGCCAATTGGACGAGGATGACGAGCCGTATATCCGGATCGTCCCAACTCCTAACTCTGGCGGCACACCTTCAACATCCGGTTATGTGTCTTTGTCACCTTCACATCTTGAAGGGTATGGCATGGACACGGTCACCGGATGTGTGGCTGATCTATGCACCGACATTGCTGAGCCTATTCTCCCGGTGCATCCACCACCCCTAGTGGATTCGATTCTTTGTGAGGAATCGGTGCTCGACTTTTATCCGAGCACTACTCCTCCCCCTGTTGTGCATGCTACATTCGTCTCTGACGACATTGTTGAGGATGTGTCGCAAGAGGAGGCTGGCGATTTTAGTGTCATGCCTGTTCCTATGGAGGAGGACAACCTTCTAGGTGAAGAGGAGTTTTCCTCAGCACCGGTGGAGGAAGTCCAAATCTCTAGATTGACCACTGTTGATCCCACCGAATCTTGTAGCATTGATGACAATGCAAACATTATTTTACTTCCCCAACCTGATGGGAGTGAGACCGGGATCACTCCCCCGATTGATGTTTATTTATGTTCTTCGTCTTCTTTATTTCTTGATCCCCTTCCTTCATCTGAGTCTGTGCAGGTTGAATCTTCACAGGTATTTCAGGAGGACTTGGAGCTTTTTGCTCAAGTCAATGATGAGAGCATCCTCTCATGTGAGGAGGTTTATTCCCCCTCCGTAGAGGAAACTCCACTCATTGCTTTTTCCTCCTGCCACCTCCCTGTTGACGACACCTTGCTAGGCAAGGATGTGTTTGCTGAGTTGAGTGAGGATATCTCCTCCTCTTCTTACTTTCTGTTTCCTCTACCTGCGTTATGTAGGTATTATTATTTAGGTAGAGGGGTGATTGCTCTGTCTCCGTATCGGTACCCGCTACCGATGCGCATATTAGGACAGTTACCTGTGCATTTCCTTTTTCATAGACCTATTAGCTAGAACTGCTTTAAAGTTGAATAAGTCGTGCTGGGAGGACAATAACCCCAGTAGTTATCTTACTTTTTCCTTCATTTCTTATTTCATCTTGTTTAGTTTAGTTAGTTGTATTCATTTTAGTTTGTCTATTTGCCTTTTTTTTGCGGAGCTAACCCCCCTTGCAGGTCCTTCTTCTGGATGGCGGATGCTGTAGCTTTTTCATGGTTTACACGCGTCTTCTGGTGTGCTCATTTCTGAGCACTGGGTACTCTCTTTCCCTATCTTTTTCTGATTTTCATGTCATATATTCTGTGGATTGTTTAGTTTAAGTCTGGGGGAGAGCAGTTTTTGTGCCCACTCACGTGCACTCATGCATAGCATGCTAGAAGTACTTTATTTTCAGTTTTATTATTTGTTCATTTTCATTGCACACCACATCACCCACTTGAGCACGTACTCATCTGTTTGCTTGCTCTGTTGTGAATTTAATTCTTCTGCTTATTTGGGAAGTCTAGGCGATGGCTTAGGACTATGTAGCAGAGTAAAATGTTGACTCCAGTAGTGCTCCTAGTCGAGTGCTCGGTTGCATAGAAATTTGTGTAGATTAGACTTCTCTTTATACTTATGGTTTTATATTTTTTCTATTAGTGTAAATGTTGTTTACTCTACTCAAATGGTGAATCCGGTGGAATCAAACGGTAGCATAGGGATGTGTGTAAAATATCGCAAGACTCATATTGCTTGAGTCGGGAGAAAGGAGAATCTTTCTCGGTGGCTAGAACTTGCCCCAAGCGATTCTTGAAGCATTGGCATAGGATAGTTCTAGTGCGTGAGAATGACGTAGGCCATTATTTTGGCCTGGTTGAGCTTTTTATTTCATGCCTATCATCTACCCTTGCTAGCCCCGTTGTTCCTACCCCTTCCTCTTGATTCAGCCCCACTTTTATCTCACCAAAAGCTTAAAAGCCTAACCTAGTTGCACACCCAAATCTGAGCTTTAATTATAGTTATATTTACATTTTGGGGGGTGTTGATGTGGTAATTTTTATAGTGGAAATTGTGGGTGTATTCATTGATATTTTTGCTGAAAAAGAAAAGACAGAAAAAGAAGAATGAAGTAGAGAAAGAAAAAAAAAGGGGGATTGTTATGAAAAAAAAAGTGAATTGAATATTTTGAAATTTTGGTATTGGGAGTGGGCGGTGCACACACCTATGTTGCAAAAGTCTAAGTCTGGGGGTGTGGTGCATTTGTTTATTATCGTCGTGCGGGTAGCTCTATCTTATGCTCATGTTGGGTTAGGTGTGCTTAGCCTCCAAGTTTATCTTTGTTTACCTCACCGTAACCCAAGCCCCACCTCTAACCTAAAGTCCTACCGACTCACGCTATGAACCAATCTAGTGTCGTGGAGAGATTGTGACCGGGCGAGCCTATGGTCACCGACACCGATGGATTTCGGTGGTGTTTGTCTGGCACCCCAATCTTGAGCAATGCTCATCTCAGCGCTTAGTTTACTTTCTCCGTATGCATGACCGAACGATTCACCGTTGTTCACCATTTTGAGTAGTTGTAATATGCTTTTACTCTTTTAGAAATATATAAACTGTTTATATAATCAGAAATCTTCTCTACTATTATTTTTTATGCACGTGAGCATGCGACTTCGCATGATACTCTGTATTGTAATTTTATGCCATCTACTTCTCTTTCCCCGTTCGCTTAGAATTTGTTTGCTCGGGACGCGCAAACAGGTAAGTCTGGGGGTGTGATGAGTCCCAATTATATACACATTTATGGACTCATCTGGGCCGATTTTCTAGTCTATGCACTACATTTTAGGCATGTTTTCGCTCATATTTGTTATTCCATGCTATGTGCACTTCTAGGCCCGTTTTGGTGTTATTTCTTGTTTATCTTCGTTATTAGTTTTCATGCATTGTTAAGTGCCACCTTTGGTGGCTAGATTGGTGTTGTATGCTGGAACAGGAGTCGTGCAGGTGTTCCAGGTACAATCCTGTACAGGAACACTGTGCACGATCACTGGTTCTATTGCGCATGACCACTGGTCGTGCGCCGCTGATCGTGTGCACTTAACCCCTTTTTCTGTGTTCTGTCTCGGACAGTGCGCACGACCACCTACGATAGTGCGCACGACCACCGGTCGTGCGCCACTGTTCGTGCGCACTTAACATCAATTTCATGAGTTCTGTTTCGACCAGTGCGCACGACCACCTACGATAGTGCGCACGACCACCGGTCGTGCGCCACTGGTCGTGCGAACATGGTATTTTATAAATTTCTTACCTTGCAGGCTCCGTCCAGGCAGACGCGCGATCACAGGATGCTAGTGCGCACTGTTTATTCCAGTGCCTATAAATAATCCTGCTCGCGAATTAGGTCGGGATCCCGCATTTCTCCCGCCGATCTCCGCCGTTTTCGCCCCTTCCGCAGGTTCTCCGCCCCCCTAGGCCTCCTCCATCATCCTTGAGCTCCAAGGAGAGGTTTCTAGCCCAAAGATCGCCAACATCGAGCAAGAAGATCGTGTATCGGAGGAGATTGGATCGTGACACGAAGAAGACGAGCCATTGGGAGGAAGTGACAGCTCTCCTCTACCTCGGACGCAGTTGAAGACCGAGCTTGGACGCGGATTGACAACCCAGCGATTCCAACCGTGAATCTTCGGCAAGGCTTCGGATGTGGTCGACTCCTTTACTCTCTTTTTCCCTACTTATGTTGTTGATTGTATAAACTAGTTTCCTCTATATTTTGATGATGTGTGCTATGAACAATATTGCTTAATGTTTATTTCATTTATTTGGAATCATTTAGTTCATATGTGCTTTATGAGGTGCGCCCCCATCTAATTTCCATTCCACCATCGTGTTCGGTGCCGCACTAGCAATAGCTAGTGGCGTGCTTGTCGAAGAGGTGCTTACGACCCTCATTCCGTTAGCCTACTCGTCCATCCACCTACCGAAGCGTGGCATCGCGGCCCGTGTAATCCACTCGCCCTACGAAGCAGCGCGCTCAAGGCCTGCATAGTTCGATTCCATCTGCCTACTCGTCCATCCGCCCTTGCAACGCAGTGCGCTCAAGGCCTGCCTAGTCTCCATTCCGCCAAGCGAAGCATTGCATAGCGGCATTGCATAGGAGTAGTTGTAGTTGTTTTCTTTTATTTTCCAAAAGCCAAACCAACTCTCCCATATTCCATCCGACCCTAAGGACTTCAATCTCAAGTCCTTCCTCGATAATAAACTCCACCTTACTGTGTTCCTTTGAGATCGATACTTGGGGATTCATTCCCATTTTATATTACTTGAACGATCGGTACACTTCCGTTTCGTGCCACAGTCTTACAACCGCCTATAGCGGTGTGCTAAGATTTGCGCCATCAGGTAGCAAGACTGCGACACAAAATGGCAGTGTACCGATCATTCAAGTAATAAAAATGGGCGAGTAATTCCCAAGTATCGAATCTCAAAGGAACACAGTAAGGTGTAGTTATCTATCGGGGAAGGACTTGAGATTGAAGTCCTTTAGGTCGGATGGATTGCGGAAGGCTTGGATTAGATTATGGAAAGCAAAAGAAAAGAAACTAAACTACTCCTATGCAGGCTGTTATGCACTGCTTCGCCAGGTGAATGGAAACATTGCAGGTTGCTATGCACTGCTTCGCAAGGCGGATGGACGAGGAGGCAAGAAGATGAGGTGAGTGTAACTGCGGAGAGGTTTGAGGGTCGTTAGCACCTCTTGGCTAGGTGGATGAATTGCACGAGCTGTTAACACTGCTTCACTGCGCGAATGGAAGAGTAGGATTACGGATGGAATGGTTCGCACCGGCAGAGTCAAGGTGGATTACACGGGCCGTTAACATCGCTTAGCTTGGCGGATGGAAGAGTAGGCACACAAAATGGAAGAGTAGGCTAGCGTAGTGGAAGAGTAGGCTTACTGAATGGAATGGACAGTGATGATGGTTCAAAGATGGAATGGGGGCGCTCCTCACTTGCATAAACCACAAGATAATTTCACATAGACATGAAATAAACTTAAATGCAATAATAAGGTTTAGCAATCATCGTTCATACACATAAATGATAAAGGAAAACACTACTACAATTTGAAGGGGGTGAGATTACAACCAAAATGCGGAGACTAATCGGAGGTTCATGGACAGAATCTAGGGTTGTCAATCCTTGTCCGAGCTCGGGCTCCAACTGTCTTCCGGGGTCTCTGAAGCTCTCACCACCTCTAGCCCGTCTTCTCCGTCAATCTTCTTTGATCCTAACCTCACCAGAGAACGTCACGTGTGCAGTAAGAAATCTCTTGAAATGGATCTTTGGATTGCACGAACGATGGAGGAGGCCTATAGGATGCTCTGGCTTTGGATTTGCAAGAGAATGGTGGTCGGAGCTCCTCCTTAAGGTGGGTGGCGATGGAGCGGTGAAAATGCCGCGGAGCAGAATAGTTGGGCACTAAAAAGATGATCGATACGATCTAGGGCAAAGTTTGTAGCTTTTATAGAAAAACGATCAGAAATTGGTCACGCACGGTCGAACGCACTACCGTGTGTGTACCGTGCGATATTAATTATGAAGAATGCCCAGGAAGATAACCCAGAGCGCCCGTGCATTTTACTCACGAATGGTTGAATCCGACCGTGTGTAAAAATGCACAGGCAAATTACGAATGCATGAAAACAGGCCAACAGAGGGGATCGTGCGATTTTACTCACGCACGGTCAAAACCGACCGTGCGTAAAAATGCACGGGCAAATCCAGATCACCATTTTGCCAGCAGATAATCATGCACGGCCGAAGCGATCGTTCATCAAGAAAACGCACGACTGTGCGATTCATGCAAGAATGTAATTTGGGCAAAATGGAGATCCGCCCACCTTCACAGCACAATAAACAACTGGGAATACACCTCCAACAACATCCAAATACAGAAAAAGGGTTGGGAGCACCATGTGCTTACCCCCAACAACATGGAGCGCAAATGCACACCAAAATGGGCTTAAAGGTGCACTTCTTGTAATCCGGAATACCAATGCAATATATGCAATAATGTGCAGAAAGTGAAGTGCATGTGCATGAAAACAAGCCTAGATGAGTCTGAAAACCCCTATATAAATTGGACTCATCACACCCCCAGACTTACCTGTTTGCACATCCCAAGCAAATAATCCCTCAAGCGGATGAGAAAAAGGACTAGCTGGCTTAGCAATTACAAATGCGGAGTACCATGTGAAGTCTCATGCTCGCGTGCGTAGAAATACGGTAGAAGAAATTTCTAATTATACACAATAGTTTATATTTTCTATAAGCGTATCAATATATTAATACTACTCGAAATTTGATTTGCGGTGAAACAACCAGTAACGCGTAAGAAGAAAGTTGACTAATTGTTGAGGCGAGCATTGCTCACGATCGGAGCTCAGAACAACCTCCATTGAAATCCATCAATGTCAGTGACCATAAGCTCACCCGGTCACACTCTCTCCACGGCACTAGTTCGGTTCATTGCGTGAGTCAGTAGGACTTTAGGTTAGAGATAGAGCTTGGGTTTCGGTAGGGTATACAATGATAAACATGAAGGCTTACGCACGAAACCCAATTGAGTTAATGCAACAAAGCTCACCTAGCTGCCACAATACGCGCAGGTGGACCACACCCCCATACTTGAACATGAAAACATGGGTGTGTGCACCGCCTACTCCCAATATACATCTCATAAAGATTTTCATTAGGCTCTTTTTTTCACCTCTTTTCATTTATTAATTTTTTTTTCCATTTCTTTTTAAAATATTTTCAGCACATATTCAAAAGAAGCACATCCACATTTCCAGAATAACATTACCACATCAACACCCCCAAAATAAAAAAATGTGAAAACAGCTAAAGATCGACTTTGGGCATACGACTACAATCGGATTTTTGGCTTTTGTTAGAAAGCGGTGGAGATGAATCAAAGGACGGGGTAGGCACAAAGGGGCTAGCGAGGATCAGACGTTAGGAATGGTACAAAAGCTCAACCTTGCCAAAATGATGGCCTACGTCATTCTCGCGCAACAGAACTATCCTATGCCTATGCTTTAAGAATTGCTTGGGGCAAGTTCTTAGCCAACGAGAAAGATAATCCTTCCTCCCGACTCGAGCAATACGAACCTAGTAACCGTATACAAACATCCATATGCTAGGCAAGTTCTTAGCCAACGAGAAAGATAATCCTTCCTCCCGACTCGAGCAATACGAACCTAGTAACCGTATACAAACATCCATATGCTACCGTCGGATTCACACTGGATTCACCAATTTTGAGTAGCAAAACAATATTTACGCAAATAGAAAGAAGTATAAAACTATAATCATGAAGAAAAATTAATTCTACACAGATTTATATGTGAGACACGAGCACTCGACTAGAAACACTACAGGAGTCGACATTTTACACCATCTTACAATCCCAAGCCAGCATGGTATTTTTTCAATCACACAAAAGAAATGAGTTCAACTCGCGGCGCGCTAATGGTTAAGCACGCGCTCAACTTGGTGTTGTGGTGTTCGGTGCATATGAAATGACAATTATAAAACTGAACTAAAATGTACTTCTAGTACGCAAATGATATGTGCACGTGCAGTGGGTATTACACAACGTCTCTCCCACAGACTTAATCTAAGCAATAGACGCAAAAGATGTAACCATGAAAATTATATAAAAGACTAGGGGAAGAAAAGTTACCCATGCTCAGAAATGAGCATACCAAAAGATTGGCATTAATACTGCCAAGGAAATGCAAGTCCGCCACAAAAAGATCACCACCCTACAAAAAGGATACACTAAGCAATAGCAAAAATAATATATTATGGCATTAGCGGATTAGATAAAGCAACATAAGCAAAATTGGGTTGTCTCCCATTAGCCCTTTTGTTTATCGTTCTTAACGTGGACCAAATACCTGTATTAAGCAGTTTATATAAAATTCTAAATATAAAGCAGAAATAATAAAGTCTACTTATTATTATTACACAACCAACAGAGAAATTAACTATACGTTGATTTAAAGTAGTAACTAGAAATGAATGAAATGGGTCCGAAGACCCAGTAGTAGGGGTAGAAAGAAGGATTTATCCTCCATCCCCAAATGTCTTTCTTTTTCGCCTTCTTTTTCTCTTCTGACATTAGCTCAGGATATGAATATCTTTTGCCTCCCTGCAGCCAATCCTTCAAGGGAAACACAGTCATTGCATTGTATTTCCACTGTCAGAATTGATTTTCAACATTACCCAAAAAAGGGTCAACATACTCAAAATCCTCCAGGGATGGAAAAGAATAAGCATTAAAAATATCAGGAAGAGGAGGTAGAGGTGGATCAGCAGTGGAGGGCATTTCAGATTCATCTTCCAAAAGATTTACCTCTACTGAATCCCCCTGCACATGTTCAAGCAAAGAAGCGTGGCAGGAAACCAAATAGAAGAAAGACAAAAATAATCGGTAAATATGGAAGTGATCCTGGTTTCAATTCCGGCTGGTTCCCAAGACTGATCACTGTCAGTGTCATAAGATTCATAATGGGGCGCATCTGAAAACTTGAAGACCTCAGTGGTGCGGTAGATCTCCTTCCCTAATGAAGAGGTGCAAAACTCTTTATCAGAAAGCCGTCCTCGTCATCCCATATTGGTGCAACTTGGAGGTCCAGAACATTATCCTGCAACATTTCTTCAACAGGATCATTAAATACAAGTGTAGAAAATTCTTGCAAAGAAGATGGAAGAACACAATTAGTATCATCTTCAGAGAAAGTAGACTCAAGATCTTCCGCAGGAGAATCACACATCGATGAAGAATGTACTTGAGGAATCAACTCCACAATATCAACATACGGATCAACCGCAATTCTGCTTGGTATATCTGCAACAGTACCCCATAGAAAAGGTGGTGTTGCGTATATATCATCAAAGGCTGAAGGAGTACTGTCAGAATAAGGAGTGGACACGATCTAGATATCATGTCATCATCTTCCTCCATCTGTCTTTGAGAAGTAACGCAATCCTTCAAAGCATGATTCGTACCAAGACAAAACAAATACTTCTTAGCAGTACTCATCGGCATCCAAGGAGTTGACTCATAAGACCGAGAAAATGTCTGTCGAGGAGGCATAACATACATTGTAGATCGAATGTGGATATCAAAATAATATTTTCTTTGCAAAGATGAACTACACAGATAATTAAAATGAACTTTGAAAACCTGGTCTAAAAGTTGTAAAATTAGTTAGGAAGAAATAAAACTAAGAAGATGTTATTATAAATTTAAAATAACACAAACGACAAAGAACAAGAACGAAACAACAACAAAAAATAAAACAAGCGCGATCAACAAATGAAAAGGATTTTATCTCTCGTCGCTCTCTCTAAAGCAACTCAAACGACTGTGTTCCCCGGCAACGATGCCAAAAACTTGATGCGCAGATCTAGCACACCGCTATGGGCAGTAGCGAGACTGCGACACGAAACGACAGTGTGCCGATCATTCAAGCAATAAAAAAATGGGCGAGTAATTCACAAGTATCGAATCTCAAAGGAACACAGTAAGGTGGAGTTATCTATCGAGGAAGGACTTGGGATTGATGTCCTTCAGGTCGGATGGGTTGCGAAAGACATGGATTAGATTATGGAAAGCAAAAGAAAAGAAACTAAACTACTCCTATGCAGGCCGCTATGCACTGCTTCGCCAGGTGGATGGAAACTATGCAGGCCGCTATGCACTGCTTCGCAAGGCGGATGGACGAGAAGGCAAGCAGATGAGGTGAGTGTAACTGCGGAAAGGTTTGAGGGACGTTAGTACCTCTTGGCTAGGCGGATGGATTACACGAACCGTTAGCACTGCTTCACTGCGTTGATGGAAGAGTAGGCTTGCAGATGGAATGGTTCGCACCGGTGGAGTCGAGGTGGATTACACGGGCCGATAACACCGCTTAGCTTGGCAGATAGAAGAGTAGGCACACCGAATGGAAGAGTAGGCTAGCGTAGTGGAAGTGTTTGCTTACGGAATGGAATGGACGGTGATGGTGGATCGAAGATGGAATGGGGGCACTCCTCACTTGCATAAATCACAAGATAATTTCACATAGACATGAAATAAACTTAAATGCAATAATAAGATTTAGCAATCATCATTCATACACACAAATGATAAAGGAAAACACTACTACAATAAGAAGGAGGTGAGATTACAACCAAAGGGCAGAGACTCATCGGAGGTTCACGGCAAGAATCTAGGGTTGTCAATCCTTGTCCGAGCTCGGGCTCCAACTGCCGTCCGGGGTCTCTGAAGCTCTCACCACCTCTAGCCCGTCTTCTTCGTCAATCTTCTTTGATCCTAACCTCACCAGAGAAATTCACGCGTGCTGCAAGAAATCTCTTGAAATGGAGATTGGGAGTGCACAAACGATGGAGGAGGCCGAGAGGATGCTCCGGCTTTGCATTTGCAAGAGAATGGTGGTCGGAGCTCCTCCTTAAGGTGGGCGGCGATGGAGCGGCGAAAATGGCACGGAGCAGAACTGTTGTGCGCGAAAAAGATGATCGTGTGATTCATGCAGAAATATAATTTGGGCAAAATGGAGATCTGCCCACCTTAACAGTACAATAAACAGCTGGGAATACACCTCCAGCAACATCTAAATACATAAAAAGGGTTGGGGAACACCATGTGCTTACCCCCAACAACATGGAGCGCAAATGCACACCAAAACGGGTCTAAAATGTGCACTTCGTGTAATCCAGAGTATCAATGCAATATAAGCAATAATATGCAGAATGTGAAGTGCATGTGCGTGAAAACAAGCCAAAATGAGTCTGAAAAACACTATATAAATTGGACTTATCATCAATTCCTAGGCCGGTATGTCAACTCCTAGGCTAGACCTTATGTACGGCCCAAAGAAAACACAGGATATCCACATACTACTTGATGCAACAATGCCTCTAAGTGGAATACCAAGCTTTCAGCTCACCAGACATGACCAGTCCTTCCTTATATAGCACCGAGCCTACCGCTCGTAGGAATTAACCCGTTCTTCTAATATACCGAGCCTACCGCTCGCAGGACTTAACCCATCCTTCTAATATACCAATCCTAACACTCGCATGACTTAACCCGTCCTTCTAATATACCGAGCCTACCGCTCGCAGGACTTAACCCGTCCTTCTAATATACCTAGCCTAACGCTCGCAGGACTTAACTAGTCCTTCTAATATACCGAGTCTACTTCTCGCAGGACATAACACGTCCTTCTAATATACCGATCTGTCACAAATTGGGACAGGGTTTATCCTATCAAGTTCTCCTATTTAAACTATTCTTGTCTGCTGAATGTTATACTTAGGAGTTTAGGGTTGATCATGGACTTCCCGAGGGTTACTCGATGAAGGGCTCGCATCGGTACTTGGGAATACAATGGGCTGAAGCTTAAATCCCCCTTTTCCAGGATATTTACTCTTATTAGTGGCTACCTATTCTTTTATACCCGTTTCCTCTCTAGTTACTCTAAATACCTAAGGCGGATTACATATAGATCGGGCAGACGAGTGTCCATGTTTGATTGAACATCAAAACTTACCTCTCCTAGTGACCGGCAATTTCTTGCATTATCCCTCAATCACAACTTGAACTTCCTGATAGGTCACTGCTCACCACTTCCAATAGGTCATTGTAAATCCCTGAACTAATAATTTTACTAAACTCACCCAGTCTTTACTTCCATTGACTGCCCTTGGTGATTAAACTTCCATCCTAATAGGACATATAGAATTCTCTGAGAGTTCATAGCTTTAGGGGTGGTGACCATAAGGCAGGATCTAAATCTAAGTTTTTAGTTTTTACTATTCGCAGGCCATGACCTTCAACCGAATCCTCATGTCCTAAAAGTGTGACGATATGAATCTTAAATCAGGATGAGTCAATCCTAGTTCCATATGTTCATACAGATATTATAAGCTTATAATCAGACTCCTAGAATATTCCAGTGCCAATAATACAAGATATGAATATTCTAAAATACAATTCCAAAGTCTACGTTTTGAATGAAATACCAATTATATGTAATCATAAATTCCAGGAAAATTACCAGGGGTTCATAATGTTATCACAAGCTTATGTTCAGTTCCTAGAATATTCCAGAGTAAATATTTCATGGTATGAATTTCTCAAGTTATAAAATCAAATACTACTTTGTGAAGGAAGTATGTCATATACTCAATAATTAATTCTAACAGAATTCCCAGAGCTTCCTACTGAAATGAAAGGTCTATACACAAAATTTTATAACAAGCCAGCAACTATACTTCATGGTATGAACTTATCAAGTTATAAACTCAAATGGTACTTTGTGAAGGAAGTATCTCATTTACTCAATGATAAATTTTAACAAAATTCCCAGAGCTTACTACTGATACGAAAAGTCTATATACAAAATTCTATAACAATCCAACAACAATATTTCATGGTATGAATTTCTCAAGTTATAAACTCAAATTGTACATTGTGAAGGAAGTATATCATTAATCAATGATTAATTCTAACAAAATTTCCAGAGCTTCCTACTGATATAAAAAGTCTACGTACAAAATTTCACAACATTTTAGTAAGCTTTGATCCTATAATTACTCACATGGGGTCTTTGTGACCGAATCATATGAAATCAACTTTCCTAGGGAAATTAACCCAAAGGTTGATGATTTTCACTCTAGAGTATTTTCCTATGGTCCTAAGTGCATGTTTGAAATTTCATGAAAGTTGACCAAGGGAAAACCCTTGGATCCTAAAAAACATTATTACTTAAGAACCTTATTGTTCCCCCTTTATCACCTAGACTTGCATGTGAATTTCATTCATATACAAGAGTGCAATTGGGCTCAACCATTAACTAGGGCATTCTCATGGTCTTTTTTTCATGCCATCCAAAATTTGGGTTAAGATAAGTGGCTTATCTATGCAAGTCTAGTGCTACATGGTTATGTTAAATGCACACTAAATTTTCCTTACACTTGCATGTGAAATAAACTAACAAGCAGAGGTCCAAAAGACCTAAAATTTTAACTAGAGCCTATTACATGCATGACCAACCTCCCAAAGTAGATTTGGAGTGATTTGAGTCCAAATCACCCATATTGCACACCTTATGTGATCTATTAAATTTCTATTTAAAGTTTAGGAAAATCTGCCCCAAAAATTCTGATTTTTGGGCACATGGTAGATCTAGGGTACATACACGCATGGTTAAATTTTCAGCCTCATATCATTTGCTATGAAATATTTATTCACTTTTTAAAGTTTGTCCTTCATTAGGACCAACCTCACTAAATCAGCCCTACAGAGAGTTGTTGGGCTCCAATTAGCGTGATCTAACTTCCTACAGATAGTAGACACAAAGGACTACAAAAGTTGTCTCTTCCTACTTTTAATTTTAAGGCCTCTAAGGGCCTCAACATTAGTGTACAAAATGTCTATTTCACTAGGGCAGGAACATCATTTAGTGTGACCTAAATAAAGGTTTTTCTATGGCTCATTAAAACATGGATCTACTCATATGCAAGAATCCATTTGAGCCAAAAATTTCACCTGTGACTAATATACCCATAACCAACCTCCCAAGGGAGATTTGGAGTGGTGTGAGTCAAAATAACCTATAATATGCACAATACATAATTTATTTAGTTTCTACAAAACCTTTGAAAAGTGTGCACCGAAAATTCCAATTTTTGGTTAGGTGATGTATTATATCATCATAAAGGTGTGGCTGCAATTTCAGAGACTAAAACCAAGTCGAAAGAGCTAGGGTCACATAACAATAATTTGGGCTATATGCCCACCACACCTTAACCAAGTCAAGACATGCAAGTGGGTTAGCCCAGCATGCAGTGGTCCAAATGACCTTAAATTTCTACCGCGGACTATATTTGGCTTGATTTACCATAAAGAGAAAATTTGAGCGGATTTGGACCATTATAACCCTAGATCTAGCCTATACAAGAAAATGAAATGTTGAACAAAATCTCAGAAAAATAATTCCCAAAAATCCCCAATCTTTCGTAGGGGGTACATAGGGCATGACTCAAGTATGCCCCAAATTTCATGTCATTTAGAGTTATTTATCTCTCCAAATTAATTTTTAAATATCAAGGGGCCCATATGTACCTGTCTCACCAAAATGGGTGCTCAGAGAGCTACACTGCTCCAAATCACCACAAACAACTTTCATAATATTGTTAAGGTCGTAGGCTACAATTTTTATTCAGGGTGTATTTTCTGTTGGGGCCTCTAAGTAAGGTGAAAAGTCATCTGAAAGTGACTGTCACATTTTAGTCAGAATTTTTAATAACATTCATAAGGACACAATTATTTGAATATATAGATGGACTTTACCAAACATGCATTAATCAAAATGAAGTGAAATTTTTACCAGAGGCCTAAGTTATCATATTAAAGCTCCAACCTAAATTTGGGGTAATTTCAGGGACAAAAACCATGTAAATATCTTCAACATGTTAAATGAAATGTTTTCAAAACCTTTATGCAAAGTGTACCCAAAAATCCCAATTTTTGGACAATGAATAAACTAGGGCATGACTCATGCATGCTCGAATTTTTAGCTCATTTGGACAAACCAAATGATATGGGCAGCCAAAATGGTGTCTAGGGCTTAATGTGAACACCCTACACCAAAATGGGTGTACAGGGAGCTACATTGCTCCAAATGACCCCAAACAAATTTCTAAATTTTTTTAAGATCATAAGCTACAATTTTCATATTGACCACTTTTTTAGATTTTGGGTCTAAATGGGCTTAAAATCAACATGCAAGTATGTGTAATAAGTGTGACCTAATAAAATCAACAAACTCAAATATTATTATTATTTAATACTTATAAAAACGAGTTTACTGTTTGTTGGGAACAGTGCCCTACAATGTTCCTGATTTGAAGAAGTGTTCAACTCAATGATAAATGCAAGTTGTATTTGACATACCATCTAGTTCATGCTTGCAGGAATCGACAACATGTCATGTACTTTAGTTATTTTACTAAATACTATATCGTCGAGAAGAACAGGCGACATCGTCGACAAAGCATGCTTGTCGTCGTAATGACTGGCAGAGCAACAGCCGCTGAGAAGCAAAAAATTCGTCGACCGCTGAGACATGGCGAGATCGTCGAACGAAGAATGTCGATCGTCGAATGATGAGACATGGCGAGATAGTCGAACGAAGAATGCCGATCGTCGAACACTGAGACATGGAGAGATCGTCGAACGAAGAATGCCGATCGTCGAACGCTGAGACGTGGCGAGATCGTCAAACGAAAAATGGCGATCATCGAATGAAGAATGGCAAGTTCGTCGATCGCAGAAAGCTGTTCGTAGAACGCAGAGAAGAATCAAAGATTTCGAAGGAAGGAATGTCGTCGAGAAGATGAAGTATCGTCGACATCAACAAAGTGGCCATACTATCAAGAAGAACAGACATCATCATGAAGAAGGCATGTCGTCGAGTAAACAACATCATTACGACGACATATTGCAAGAAAGAGGATCTCAACGACACAGTCAGAAATGACATATCGTCGTATATGAAGAAACGCCAGGATGTCTCGTATTGTCGTGATACCTCCATCAGTGGCAGAAGGAAGATCAAGACGACAAAGTCTGAGAGAGCTTGTCGTCGTAATGATGCAGATATCTTCAAGACAGAATTCAAATCTTGCGGACGTACTGTCAGTAGTTAATGCCGCCGCCTGATTGTCCAATCAGCGCGCGCACTTAATGAATCGAGGTATTAGCGCGTACTCCAAAAGAAATAAAGATATCAGCGCATGCTAAAAAGGAATGGAGGTCTGACACATAAAGAAACTTTTTAGAAGACCGTTGGGAGACCTCGCAGTCTTATAAAAGGGATACATGAGGTAGCCCTAAGAGGTCAATAAAAAAAACTTGCGCACATAGCGAATCAAAAAACACAAGCGCCGCAAGAAAGAAAGAGAAAAAGAAGGAGCAGTCATCTACATCGACTGCTAAGAAGCCAATCCTCATCTGGCTAAGAAAAGATTTGATGAAGAACCGTGCGCTCATGATCTGATTCAGAACAATCTTATTCAATCTTAAGGAGCCGATCTTCAACAGGCTAAAGTTGCCGATCCTCATCCGGCAGAAGAAACATTTTATAATTGTATTTTTTTGTAAGGCTTGCGGGCCAAATTGTCTAGCTTGAGGGCTGGAGAGCTGTGAGGCTTGAGGGCCAGGGCAGTGCACTTGCGGGTGCGATCTGTCGAGCATGCGGGCTCGGGGGCAGTAGGGTCTTGCGGGCCTAGGCTGTTGGGACTTGTGGGTCCGTGTTGTAGGGCTTGAGGGCCTGAGTGTCGAGCTTGCGGGCTCGGGGGCAGTAGGGGCTTGAGGGCTTAGGATGTTGGGACTTGCGGGTCCGTGTTGTAAGGCTTGAGGGCCTGAATCATTTGGCAGCATTTGTCGAGCCTAACACACTGCTGGGTAGGCGCAGAGGGAGAGAGGACTACTCAAGACACCCGGTCTTGAGGAACCTCTATAGATCGTTGTGTGCTTTCCGTGGTTTGTTCTTTATTTCTTAGATCTATTAATCAGAAAGTAAGAATAACCTAAAGGGGGATTTTATAAACAGAAAAACCTATTCACCCCCCCCCCCCCCCCCCCCCCCCCCCCCTCTAGGTGATTAAGTAGACACCCCAATAAAGAACAAGTGGTATCAAAGCGAGGTTGTTCAAAGAAAAGCTTAACAGCTTGAACAGATCTGCCATTGGGTGTCTAAGTATCATAGCCATGGAATCAAGAATATCTATCTGCTCCAGGGAGAACTTTGCCATTTGGAAAGTCAGAGCAAGAATATACATGGAGGCGATGGATCCAAGAATGTTTTTGATTGTTCAAAAAGGTCCCTCCATGATAATGATAAAAGATGAAACACTTCTTGCCAGCTTGGATAAAGAAGCAAGAAGCATTCTAGCTGGTGCAGTAGATCTGGCAACACATCAGAAGCTGAGTCATTGCACATCAGCAAAGGACATGTGGGACTTCTTAGAAGTTCTCATGAAAGGGTCAGAGGAAGATTTTGAAGAAGAGACCTCTCATAAAGAGGTATGCATCAGAGCACCACTGACTACTTCAGACAGTGAATCAGAAGATGATGAATGCTCTGGAGCAAAAGAAAGGATAAGAACACCCATGTCCCCTACAGACTGTGACTCTGAGGATGAATAGGTTCATGGACTGATGGCTCTATCAGATGAAGAAGATCATGATGAATTGCATCATGATCAGGTATGCACCACTCACACATCTTTACTACCTGCTTCATTTAAGAAAACCAAGAGTGCATCAGTAAATTATTTATCTTCTGAAGATGATGCAGAAGACTGCTCATCATGCAACAATAAGAACCATGCTGATCTATCAGAACAGTTTGGTGGTCTCTTGGAAGCTCTGAGGAAGAGCAAGAGGCTTGTTAAGAAATAAGCTAGGGAGCTAGAATCACTCAAGCCTTATAGGGTTGAGTCAGATGGGGAACTGGGTATGTCCTACTGTAAGGACACCAATCCACATGAGCTCAAGAAAGACATAGACAAATTTTATGATGAGAGAAGCCAAAGGGAAGAGCTTATCAAGAAACTTTTGAGTGATCTTCTTAAGGAAAGAAGCTGGTTGCTCAATTCTCTAAGCCCAAAACTGTTCTGCCCATCATTGACACCTTCTCGTCCTATAAAAATAGGAGGGGGTTAGGCTACAAGGAAGGGGCAACAGATGCTAAGAATGGAGAAAAGGGAAAAACTAAAGCAAAGCCTCACACCACCTTTCAGAAGGTAGTGCTTCCCTCAAATAGGTATGATCAGGACAGTGTCCATGGTCACTGGATGAATGGAAGCTCCACTAGTCATAAAAATACTCCTGACAATAGAAAGAGAAAGGGCATGGGGTTGAGTGCATTAAAGGCTCCCCATGAGGAAATTCAAATGGCCCATCATGGACCATTTGCATTTGGTGTTCTAGCCCTCACTCTCAAGGATAAAGGGGCAACATCTTCTCATTCACCCTCGGATAAGAAGCAGACTAGTAGCCCCAGTATAATCAATTCTCACTTGAACATATCTGATGCCATCAGCACCATGTCAGCCACCAAGCTGACATCTGTTGCTGACAAATAGATAAAGTCAAGAAGAAACGATGATACTAGAGCAGCTAGTCAGCTCTTGACTAAGAGAGATTGGAAGAATGCTGATGCCTTCTCTACTGAACATACTTCATAAAGTGCTCAGAAAAGAAGGTACAACATCCATGAGTGTTGGTGCTGTGGCAAAGTGGGACACTTTGCCATCGACTGTTGGCACAACCCTAGTGTGCTTAATGAAAAGGTGAGACATTCTGGAAGGGCTGCGATGAGTAGAGGGATCTCCTATTATGCTAACAAGAACCTAGGACCCAAGTCACCTTGGGTTCCTAAGAGATATTCAATATGTCTTGTAGGGTAGTCCATTTAGCCATTAAAAAGCAAACAAGGCTAATGGACAATAAGTGCTCCAGGCTTAGCTCAGGACTAAGAAGAACTTACCATATACCAAGGTGCACTAATCTAGGGGGAGCTGGAAGTAAAGATAAGTGGACATTCCATCGAAGGGGAGCAACTGCCTCAAGGAGACTTAGAGGCCAAGGTGAAGGTAACCATGTTAATGTTTATCACATAAACACATCTTCATCTAATATTGTAAAGGTAATTTTTTCAAAAACCATATCGTCGGAATGGTCATTAGTATCGTCGAAATACCTGCATTACGACGATACCCAATCGTCAGCGGACTCTTAATTAGGTCTAAGCTCAATCATTACAGCTAAACTCGAGTTAGTCAGACATTTAACAAATGACACTTCAACTTCCAACTCGGACAAAATAAATAAGGTCAAATATCTTAAGGTTAACACGCTCTCTACATTAGCCCTACAAAGCCGTCGTGTTCCCCACGCCATCTAAGAGTGAACGAGTCGACTGTGCTGAAATCCTCCGGAATCAAAAATATGGCACCAAAGATGGAAGATCTTCTATTCGAAGGAAGTGAAGTGGTGAGGAATGGATTCTCAGAAGGCTCAGAAGAAATCCAGGGCACCATTAAGTTGCTCGAGACCATCGGCCTGGAATACGCCCTCTCTGAGCCTACAGTAATATTACGAAGAGAAGTGCTGGAGTTCTACTCAAATGCCAAGGGTGCCTCCAAGGGAACGTCTGTGCAAAGAGAAATTAACGGGATAAAGATTAAGGTGAATCCCAAAAGTTTGAACAGGGCTCTTCAGTTTCCAACCTTTACCAAGGGGGAGGAAGACGAAATGATTACTCAGGAAGAACTCGTCATGGCTCTGTCTTAGTGCGGCCACTCGATAAAAACCTATGGATCCTTGGAAAGGAAAAGCTTAAATCAACAAGGAAAGCTGTCGGCAGACATCGTGGGAAAAGCCCTCCTCTACAAGGTAGGGTCACATGATAGGATATTCAAGCCTATGTTCGAATTAATGGCAAGGATAATCCTTAGTAAAAGGACCAATTGGGGTCAGCACATCTTTAAGAGGATACAAGAAAGCTTTCAAGCTCCAAATCTTGGAAGAATTCTATCATTATACCTTCTACAAACCTACCCAGAAAGCTTCAACAAAAGCTATGGAGTCAAAATACATCACATGAAAAGAATGGACATCAAAATCCTTGCAAGATGGAAGAAAACTCTGACTAAGCCTCCCACGAAGACAAAAACTGCGGAAGATGCAAAGAGGAACGGAGAAAGCTCATCTGAAGAGAGTAAGTCAGGGAACATCTCTCCTCCATCTGGCTCAGAGGCAGCTGCAGAAACAAGGAATGTCGCCCTCCAGACCTCTGATCTAAGTCAAGGATTCAGGATATCTGCAGGCACAGATCCAAGAAGTGCTGAAACTGAGGGTGATAAAAACAATGAGATCCCTGCTCAAGTAGAAACAGTGATCCCAAAGATCATAGGGGTTTAGGATGCTGAACATTCTGAGTCTGCAATGCAAGAGGACAATCATGAAATCCCTGTTGATGGAACTAGCAGTGATCAGCAAGGTCCTGAAAAGGTGAGTAAGTCAAGCCACTCACCAATAGGAAACTCTCTATCTCCAATACTAGAAGGGGTTGAAGAAGAGGATCAAGAGGGATCATCTATAGAGAATAGACAAGAAGAGCCCTCCCTTCTATCTCAAATAATGATGCTCCTGGAAGAGCAAAGGATAAAACTAGAAAGACATGTCACATCTTCCATCAATGATCTAAGAATGGAACTGTCTGCTGAAACACCAAACCTAAGAAATGATGTGAAAAGCCTACAAGATTACAATACCCGCTCTCACAAAGCTCTAATTAACCTAGGGATCAATCAGTCATCGATTATCGGCAGCATAGAAAAGGCCTATGTTGCATCAACCAAGAGAATGGCTGAACACAAAGCTGACATCAAAGAAAGTCTAGATCAACAAAATAAAGATTTAGATAGTCATCTGCTGGAAACCGAGAATCACTTGGAAGCTTGAATTCATATGCTCAAAAACAAGATATTGGCATCCAAAGAGAACCTCCAAAAGGGATATCTGAAGAATTCATAAAGGGGGAGAGATCAATGATAAAGGCCAGCTATGATCATGCCATCTGGACCTCGAACACTATCAGGGAAGCAATGAATCTTCCTTCCCTTTGTTATGATGAGCCTACCGTAGGTCCCTGTACAGATATTCCTGAACCTAATAAGGATAAAGAAACAATTGAGACTGAAGAAATTAGAAAGAGAAAGTACAGGGAAGAGATGGAGAAAAAGGAGCAGGAAGTCGGTACCAAGAAAGCAAAGAGAGCTGCTAATATGAATGCACCAGATAGATAGATGGTTAAATATAGAAATGTCAAAACTCTTCTGAACATTCGGCACTAATTATAAATGAAGAAATATTTGTAAAAATTCTGTGTTTACTTAATTTTGCAGAAATGTCATCATTACGTGCATATCTGCTTAAATGTTAATATCTGTTATAAGAATGGCACTTATCATTGAGTGGGGTATGACTTCTTCAAATAGGGGGAGATTGTTGGGAACAGTGCCCTGCAATGTTCCTGATTTGAAGAAGTGCTCAGCTCAATGATAAATGCAAGTTGTATTTGACATACCATCTTGTTCATGCTTGCAGGAATCGACAACATGTCAGGTACTTTAGTTATTTTACTAAGTACTATATCGTCGAGAAGAACAGGCGACATCGTCGACAAAGCGTGCTTGTCGTCGTAATGACTGGCAGAGCAGCAGCCGCTGAGAAGCAAAAAATTCGTCGACCGCTAAGACATTGCGAGATCGTCGAACGAAGAATGTCGATAGTCGAACGCTGAGACATGGCGAGATCGTCGAACGAAGAATGTTGATCGTCGAACGCTGAGACATGGCGAGATCGTCGAACGAAGAATGCCGATCGTTGAACGCTGAGACATGGCGAGATCGTCGAACGAAGAATGTCGATCGTCGAACGCTGAGACGTGGCGAGATCGTCGAACGAAGAATGGCGATCATCGAACGAATGATGGCAAGTTCGTCGATCGCAGAAAGCTATTCGTAGAACACAGAGAAGAATCAAAGATTTCGAAGGAAGGAATGTCGTCGAGAAGATGCAGTATCGTCGACATCAACAAAGTGGCCATACTGTCAAGAAG
Source organism: Dactylorhiza incarnata (assembly GCA_033032865.1). NCBI lineage: Eukaryota > Viridiplantae > Streptophyta > Magnoliopsida > Asparagales > Orchidaceae > Dactylorhiza > Dactylorhiza incarnata. Next base: position 1,185,921 of record JAWHQI010000040.1, on the reverse strand, counting down.
AACAGACATCGTCATGAAGAAGGCATGTCGTCGAGTAAACAACACGATTACGATGACATATTGCAAGAAAGAGGATCACAACGACACAGTCAGAAATGGCATATCGTCGTATATGGAGAAACGCTAGGATGTCTCGTATTGTCGTGATACCTCCATTAGTAGCAGAAGGAAGATTGCGACGACAAAGTCAGAGACATCTTGTCATCGTAATGATGCAGATATCTTCAAGAAAGAATTCAAATCTTGCGGACGTACTGTCAGCAGTTAATGCCGCCGCCTGATTGTCCAATCAGCGTGTGCACTTAATGAATCGAGGTATTAGCGCGTACTCCAAAAGAAATAAAGATATCAGCGCATGCTAAAAAGGAATGGAGGTCTGACACATAAAGAAACTTTTTAGAAGACCATTGGGAGACCTCGCAGTCTTATAAAAGGGATACATGAGGTTGCCCTAAGAGGTCAATAAAAAAAAGAACTTGCGCACATAGCGAATCGAAAAACACAAGCGCCGCAAGAAAGAAAGAGAAAAAGAAGGAGCAGTCATCTTCATCGACTGCTAAGAAGCCAATCCTCATCTGGCTAAGAAAAGATTTGAAGAAGAACTGTGCGCTCAAGATCTGATTCAGAACAATCTTCTTCAATCTTAAGGAGCCGATCTTCAATAGGCTAAAGTTTCCTATCCTCATCCGGCAGAAGAAACATTTTATTATTGTATTTTCTTGTAAGGCTTGGGGGCCAAATTGTCTAGCTTGAGGGATGGAGAGCTGTGAGGCTTGAGGGCCAGGGCAGTGCCCTTGCGGGTGCGATCTGTCGAGCTTGTGGGCTTGTGGGCAGTAGGGGCTTGCAGGCCTAGGCTTTTGGGACTTGTGGGTCCGTGTTGTAGGGCTTGAGGGCCTGAGTGTCGAGCTTGCGGGCTCGGGGGCAGTAGGGGCTTGAGGGCTTAGGCTGTTGGGACTTGCGGGTCCGTGTTATAAGTCTTGAGGGCCTGAAGCTTTTGGCGGCTTTTGCCGAGCCTAGCACACTGCTGGGTAGGCACAGAGGGAGAGAGGACTACTCAAGACACCCGGTCTTGAGGAACCTCTATAGATCGTTGTGTGTTTTCTGTGGTTTGTTCTTTATTTCTTAGATTTATTAATCAGAAAGTAAGAATAACCTAAAGGGGGATTTTATAAATAGAAAAACCTATTCACCCCCCCTCAGGTGATTAAGTAGACACCCCAATAAACAACACTATTTATCTTCTTCAAAAACCTGATTTCTTGCAGATTTTTGGGGCATTTTTGGATCCAAAATCAGACCACCACTCTTGATCTCCGGCCAAACCCCCAATGGGGAAGCTTCACATGAGTGGGGCTTTCGATTGGTGGTGGCCACATGGTCGGGGGTCGCCTGAGTTGTTCCCCCATTATCACCATTTTTGAGCTAAAAAACTTGATATTTAACTATGCCATCTCCCTCATTTCTCAACGAAATTCAAAAAGAAAAGAACTGAGATCTTGCACTAGGGGAGAGGAGAAAGAATCCATGCCTAAATTTGAGATTTGAGCCTTGTTCCTCGGGTTGCCATGGCCAACCATCCAAGCTCCATGACTTGATCGATCTCCCTATCCAGAGCACAATTTTCCTCTCATGGTGGGGGCTTCTTTTTCTCTCAGAGTTCTAAAGGTGATAGGAGGTCTAATTGGGGCTGAGGAGTGGGTTTTAAGGAGATGCCATTAAGGGGTGATAGGAGGATTTAGCCGCAGGAATTCAGAGGGGAATTACTAAAGGAGGTGAGAGAAGACCTTGGGAGTTGCTAATTTGGCCATGTGGAGCTTCATACATGCAAAATCATTTTGCCCCATTCCCAAATTGGGCGAAATTCCAATTTTGGCCTTGCATGTTCCAAATTTTTAGAAATTGGAGTGTAGAGAATGTAAATAGGCTAGTGGACTTCCGTTTGGGCTCAATTTGAGGGTTTTAGACCATGTGAATTGGGTTTAATTTCTCTTGAGCCCAATTTAGGTCTATTTGACCAAGTGTTGACTTTTGAGTGGACTCGGTCGAGTGATGAGTGGGATGGACCCACAAAATGGTCATGGGTCTATGTGCACCATCAATGATTAATTGGGCAGTGGTGGGGCCCATATTGGGTCAATTGAACCTATGTAGGCTAATTTGAGCTAGTTTGACCCAAAGTTGACTTTGGCCAAAATTATGAATTTTGTTGAACCCCATGGGTCAATAATGAACTAATGACCTCACTTAGTGGCTTCGAGAGTTTGGGTCTGATCAATTTGATCATTTGAATCCTAATTGACCCTTAATAGGGATGGTTGACTTATTTCAAGCTAGTGTTAACTTTGGTCAAAATGACCAATTTAGGCGAAACCAATTGGACCTTAATGACCCTAGGGACCCCCTAAGGTGGTTAGGGATGTCATGGTGTTATTAACTTGTCATTTTGGGACGCTTTTAGCTAACCCTATGTTAGATTGTCAGAAATCACTATTAGCACCGCAATGTGGGTTTTGGTCAATTTGACCACTTGAGTTGGTCCTAAGGGGCATTAGTGACCCAAGGGATTCCCTTAAGGGTTTATAAAGGTTTGGTGGGGTCAACTTGTCATTTTGAAGCTAAATATCAAGTCTTAAGCCTTGGAGTCAAGTTTGGCTATTTGCACACCAAGATGATTTTCACCTGTTCACCTTAGTTCTTAGGGCCATTTTTGGCTCTTAGAGTGATGTCATGACCTTGTTATGACATGATGCATCTTAGGTGTCTAGTTGTTCTGGGGTTGTTACAGAATGCAGATGGCATTTTCATATCTAGTCCAAGTATACCAGAGAACTCATCAAGAGGTTTGGGATGGAAAATGCTTCGGTCATGAAAACCCCCAAGGCTACTAATGTTATTTTAGATAGAGATGAAAAGGGTAAGTCATTTGATCAGAAGACTTACAGAGCAGCCATTGGCTCTCTTCTCTACCTGACAGCTAGCAGACCAGATATAATGTTTACTACCTGTATTTGTGCTAGGTTTCAGGTTAACCCCAAGGAATCCCACATGAGTTCTGTAAAAAGGATACTCAGATATCTCAAGGGTACACCTGAACTTTGCTTGTGGTATCCAGCTGAATCTGGATTTGAATTAGTTGGCCATTCAGATGAAGGTTATGCTGGATGTAGGCTGGATAGAAAAAACACCTCAGGAACGTGTCGATTCCCAGGTGCTAGACTGATCTCAGGGTTTAGCAAGAAGCCAACCATAGTCTCCACTTCTACAGCTGAAGCTGGGTATATAGCTGCAGGAAGCTGCTGTTCACAAATACTTTGGATGCAAAATCAGTTGTTAGATTACAACTTTTCTCTTGTCAATTCCACAATATTTTGTGTCAGCTCTAGTGCTATTTCTATAGCTTCCAATCATGTTCTCCACAACAGAACTAAGAACTTAGAGACAAGGCACCACTTTCTCAGGGACAATGTTGAGAATGGTAAGATCAACCTTCAATGAATTTCCACTGATACTCAAAGGGATGCATCTTCACTAATCCACTTATTGAAAGTAAGCACAAGTTCTTCATCAATGCACTGGGAATTCTTGATGGAGCCCTCTAGGACACTCCCATTGTATTATGTATTCAAACTTATTTTTTATAGAAAGGTATTGCTAGGAAAAGCAGTAAAAAATTTCACAAAAGAAACGTAACTGTTTAAATAAGAGCTACGCCGAATAACAATCGACGCACCGTCGATTTCTACTCGACGTTAGCTTCGAGAGAAGATTGGGATAGTTCCTTCGAATAGCACTCGATGTAGCGTCGAATATATACGACGCTTACATCGACATCATGGTTGCTGACTATATTCGGAGCCATGTAGAATTCTTATCCACGTTACGTCGACTATGCAAAGTGCGTGTATACGCTACATCAACATGTTTTGGCGCGCTGAATTCATTTCTTTTCGATGTTGCTTTAAATATAACTCTATGTTGCGATGATTCATCTACTAAGAGCAACTCAGGCATTCGACCTTATTGTGATTTTCGACATCTCTCCCTTTTACTCTCCTCTATTTTACTTTCTACTTCTCTCTCTCTCTATTTCAGTGCAGGCTAATAGGACATCAATGGCATTTCCTTCAAATCAAAGAGACATATTCGAAGCAGTTGATCTTGCTCTCGAGACCTTACTATACCAATTCAGTGCTCTCTACCTTGACTTCTCGAAGGAATGCTATCATAAGTTTTGTGCTCAATACCGAAGGTTGCGAGACCTAACGACTGAAATTATGGCCCTTGATACAGAAGTAAGGTCGTCAGTGTTACATACTGATGTCTTTATTTCAAAGATATAAAGCAGGGGTAGAAGTATAACAGCAGGTCACATCAAGACTCAGTATACACTACAGCTCTCCCTTTGTCCTTTGTTTCTGAAGGAGAGTCTGCTATCACTTCCAAGTTTCTTCCACTCCCTGAATCTTCCTCTCCTCCAAGAACCATGCCTTTAATACAAGGGGAGTCATCAAGATAGGGGGAGAGTGACCAATTCTCAGATGACAAAGCATACGTAAAGAGTGTACAACAACACATTGAGTCCACTGAACCATCCATTCCTGATACACAAGGGTTCACGACTTATTCTAACAAATCTACAACAGCACCATCTGTAGTAAAACCTGCTCCATCATCTCCCCCACCAGCTCAACTCATTCATGATTCTACTCCAGCATCCACTCCAAATATCCAAGCACCATTCTTTAGAGGAAGGGGACATGGAAGGAGTTACAGAGGAAGGGGAAGAAACATACCCATATGGAAAAGATATACAAAGTAACAAAAGAAACAATTCAGAAAGGATAAATCCTATTACAAAACCTATGAGAAGGTAGAAATGCTGAGGATAAATGGAAGGACTATCATGATCCAAAGCTGGATAAAGTCCTGGAAGAGATTAAAAGTAGAGAGCTAGATGACAATGAAGCATCTCAAAGGGAACATGATGAAAAGAGAAGGATATTCATTGAAAGGTTATCCAAGGTTAAAGAGGTTATTGAAAAAGAACAATTAAAAGAGGCAATCCAGATTCCCAGCACTTTATTTGACCTCTCTAAACATACTGCCAAGACATCTCAGGCTAAATTCAGGGATGAGCAAGGGCAAAAAGGTACAAAGGGTCTTGGAATCAATCAAGATTTAGAAGATCTACCGTATCAGAAGAAAAGAATGATCACTTTCAAAATAGCTCCAGTTTTGGGACTTCCTCAGTCAACATTCATAGTACCAGATCCCGATGTAGAGGATATAGACCTGGATGAAACCAACTTTCTGACTGTTAAAGTCATCAGTATGGGATCAAAGCTGAGTGATATGTACCCTGAACTTGAAGCTTGTTGGGAATCTTGCCCATATGATTCCTGATTTGAAGAAGTCACCAAGTCAAGAAAACTTTACTTTGTATTTGATTACTTCTCTAGCATAAAGTCTCAGGAAATTAAAGAAATGTCGTCGAGAAGAATAGGAGACATCGTCGACAATGCGTGCTTTTCGTCGTAATGACGGGCAGAGCAGCGGCCGCTGAGAAGCAAAGTGTTCGTCGACCGCTGAGACATGGCGAGATCGTCGAACGAAGAATGTCGTTCGTCGAACGCTGAGAAGCCACAGGACATCGTCGTGTGGAACTCATGTCGTCAAGAGAACATATGATTACGACGACATAATGCAAGAAAGAAGATCGCGACGACAAAGTCAGAGAAAGAAGATCGTCGTATATACAGAATCGCCAGGATATCTTGTATCATCGTAATACCAGCATCAGAGGCAGAAGAAAGAAGACATGAAGGTCTACAAGAGTTCATGGGATCGACATAGGCCTGTCGTCGAGATATTATCCATGTCGTCATAACAATGGAAATATAGTCGAGACAAATTCAAATCGTGCGAACGTACTGTCAGCAGTTAATGCCGCCGCCTGATTGTCCAATCAGCACATGCACTTAATGAATCGAGACATTTGCGCGTATTCCAAAAGATATCAGCGCGTGCTAAAAGGAATGGAGGTCTGACACATAAAGAAACCTTTTAGAACACCGTTGGGAGACCCCGCAGTCTTATAAAAGGGATACATGAGGTTGCCCTAAGAGGTCGATAATCCAGAAAGAACTTGCGCACATAGCGAATCAAAAAACACAAGTGCCGCAAGAAAGAAAGAGAAAAAGAAGGAGCAGTCATCTTCATCGACTGCTAAGAAGCCAATCCTCATCTGGCTAAGAAATGATTTGAAGAAGAACCGTGTGCTCAAGATCTGATTCAGAACAATCTTCTTCAATCTCAAGGAGCCAATCTTCAACATGCCAAAGGTGCCGATCTTCATCCGGCAGAAGAAACATTTTATTATTGAATTTACTTGTAAGGCTTACGGGACAACGTGTCTAGCTTGAGGGATGGAGAGTTGTGAGGCTTGAGGGCCAGGGCAGTGCACTTGCGGGTGCGTCTTGTCGAGCTTGCGGGCTCGGTGGCAGTAGGGTCTTGAGGGCCTAGGCTGTTGGGACTTGCGGGTCCGTGTGGTAGGGCTTGAGGGCCTGATTGTTGAGCTTGCGGGCTCGGGTGCAGTAGGGGCTTGAGGGCCTATGCTGTTGGGACTTGCGGGTCCGTGTTGTAAGGCTTGAGGGCCTGAAGATTCTGGCGAAGTTTGCTGAGCCTAGCACACTGCTGGGTAGGCGTAGAGGGAAAGAGGAATACTCAAGACACCCCGTCTTGAGGAACCTCTATAGATTTTGTGTCGTCTGATGTGACTTATTTGTGTGTTAATTTTGTGCATTGCTTGAATCTTGATAACTCATTGATGCGCTATTTCGTCACTGCTAATTAGCAGGCACGAAATGCGATACGACGGCAGTGCACCGGTCGTTGTGAAGTAATAAAATAGGGAGGAACTCCCCGAATATCGATCTCTCAAGGACCGCAAGTTGGGTAGTAAGATTTGCTCTCGCAGGAAATCAGTTCAAAGGATAAAATAGTAACGACGGGGGTTTTGATTTGGTTTCCTATGCTATTGCAGAATGAAGAAAGATGCGGGTCTAAACTCCGCTTCGCATGGCGAGATGGGTGCAACGGCCGCGATGCCGTGCTTCGGAAGGCGCGTGGCGGAATATCACTATGACGGTTGAGGGTCGCACGCACCTCTTCTCAAAACATCACCGCTAGCTTTTGCTAGCGGCTTCAACCACAACGTAACACAGAAAATAGCACGAAACAAAGGGGCTATTCATGCCACCACAATAACATTGCATATGAAAACAAGCAGTAATCCATAAGATCTACTTAACACGCATTCATAAAGCAACTACAAACGAGTTCAAGCAACTAAGGTTAGAGAGGACCACAACGAAGAAATCACGTCTTGGGTTCACGACCGTAATGAGAGGTTGTCGGGCTCTCTCCGGACTCGGCCCTCAGATGGTGAGCTTGGCTCGAAGGAGGCTATCACCGCTCCTACGATCTTCAGCGCTTCCTTGGTCTCCTTGGCGAGGAATGCTTGACCTAATAGTGGATGAAGCTTCCTAGTGCTCCTCGATGGAAGGATGGAGGTGGAAAGTCACCAGAAATGGCCTTGATGGTGGAGGAAATGAAGGAGAGGCCTTCACCCCTCAAGAGCACCGGGAATGAAGAGTTTCCCCGCCCTCAGAATTGCTCCTGCTCGTGCCCTGGTCATCCTCCTCCTCTGCCTCGATTCCTGCAGCTTTTATAGGAAACAGGCTGAAAATTGGTCACGCACGGTCGAACGCACGATCGTGCGCAGAGCGTGCGATATTAACGGAAGAAATAAGGCTTGGAGAAGATGCTACGCCGCCCGTGCGATTTGTTCACGCACGACCAATGCCGCACGTGCGTTAAGACGCACGAGTAAACTCTGAAGCTCCATTTTCTGCAAGACACAGGTCGACCGTGCATTTTGTTCACGCACGGGCGAATCCGCCCGTGCGTCAAAACGCACGAGTAAACTCCGATGCTCCGTTTTCTTCCCCAGACACAAATGCACGACCGCACAGACCGTGCGTCAAGGAAAATGCACGACCGTGCGATGTGCACAGAAATTACTTATGGGAGAACGGGGCAATCAGGTCACCTGCAAACAAGATATACTAGCTGGGAATACACATCCAGCGCAGAAATACATACAAGAAGGGAAGGGGAGCACAATGTGCTTACCCCCAACAACAAGGAATGCAATTGCACACCGAAACGGGCTTAAAAGTGCACCTAGCATGGAATAGTACATATGAATGGAAATGTGCCTAAAATGTGGTGCAAACACTAGAATAACAGCCCAAATGAGTCCAAGAATATATATATAAATGGGACTCATCACACCCCCAGACATAACCATTTGCACGTCTCGGGCAAACTACTCAGCTCTCCTGTCGGAACAATTGAGTGTTAGCATGAGTTTGAGCGGCAGAGAATTATGCGAAGTCGCATGCTCTCGTGCGTAGAAATATATTAGAACAGAATTAAACTCAAGCTTGTATCTAATTATTTCTAAAATAGTAGTTTGGAATTTACTTTACTTGGATGGTGAATCCAGGTGAATCTTTCGGTTGCGCAAAAAGGGAAAATAGTGTGACTAATGAGTAGAGTATTACTTGAATCGAAGCTAGGGACAATCTCCTAAGAAATCCATCAAAGTCGGTGTCCATAGGCTTGCACGTTCACACCCTCTCTACTGCGTGAGACGACTCGTAACTAAAATCAATAGGACTTATAGGCAATTATTGGGCTTAGGTTGAGTATAGGCTAGGTAATTAGAAGGACGATGAGAATCGCACTCAACACAACCGTCGCACTCAAGAGAATGACAATCACCCATACAACATTTTCAGTAATTACACGACACCCCCGGACTTCAACTGAACAATAGGTGCGTGTGGAGCCAGATATATGAAAATTTTGCCGAGAGAGAATTATTATTGCACAACTCTTTTATTTTTCTTTTCTTTTCTTTCTTTACTTTTCTTTTCTCTTTTCGGCAAAAGCACATTTTTTTACACACAATAAAACAGCTCGTTTAGCTACATTAAAGCAGCCATACATACATAGATGACACCAAATACGATCGAGACAGAAATGTCTTTCAGCTTAGCGGTTGGTGCGAACATAGGTTCGGCTGTATGGCCATGGTTACATTAAATAGTGGAGCTAAACAAAGAGGAGAGGTAGGCTCAAATGGGCTTGCAATGGTGATTACGTAGGTAAGGATTTCAAAAGCACAAACGGATCAAGAGGTGGCCTATATCACATTTCATGACGAGTACATCAACACAATCGTGTCGAGAGTCGCCTAGTGCAAGTTCTAGCCACCGAGAAAGGTTGTCCTTCCTTTCGACCCTAGTAATAAGCTACTACTAGCCTGCTACACTCAACCTATTGCTACCGTTGGATTCACCGGATTCACCACTAAAGTAAAATAAATTTCATCTACTATAATAGAAATTAGTACATTACAACTCTGAATTTTATTCTACTCTAATCGAATTTCTAGGCGTGACGGGAGCACTTGACTAGAGCACTACTCGAGTCAACATTATTCTCCACTCCTCACTCACATGCTAATAATTCAATTCTTACGAGCGGGAAAACCTCGCAGCGATACCCAATAAGCACGCGTGATCAAGTGCGCGTGAACTAGGTGCACATGTATGCAACAAAATAAAAATCCTAACTCAGCACATTCTAGCATGTCATGCAACGTGTGTGCACTTGCACAGCTCGCTCTCTCCCCCAGAATAAACGATTCAAACATAAATAGGATAGGGGTAGAGTTGACCTATGCTCACAAAGGAGCATGCCAGAAGTGCGGTAATCCCAATTTCTCTAAAAATAAACCTCCTTCCACGCGAGAGCAAAGCTTCACCTACAATGTTAGCAAAACTGAAATAACAATATGCGAAAAGGATTAAAAAGATAGACGGAACCGGGTGGTTCCCCATGGGTTGTCTCCCAAGAAGCCCTTTTGTTTAACGTCCTTGAGGTGGACCAAATACTTGTATTAATCATTGTTCAAGTGGCAACAGTAAAACGAAAATTTCTCAGAATTATCCCAGATATACATATAACCAGCAGAAAAGAGATAAAGGTTCATCAAGATTATACAAATTACGCGATCGAATACAACAAAATGATACAAGAGAAAATCACTCAAACACAATTGACTCCGCTAAATACACTTTTTCACTGTCCTTCAAAACTGTGCCGCCCTCATAAATTTTTAAGCGATGCCCATTCACCTTGAACTTCCCTTCTTTTTCACCAGAAATTTCAATAGCGCCAAACGGAGAGACACCAGTCACAGTGAACGGTCCACTCCATCGTGACTTCAGCTTTCCGGGGAATAGGCGTAAACGAGAGTTGTAGAGGAGAACACTATCTCCCGGTTTGAATTCTTTTGGTTTAATATGCCTATCATGCCACTGCTTTGTCTTTTCTTTATATATGCGGGAGTTCTCGTAGGTAGAATGACGCAATTCTTCAAGTTCATTTAACTGAGTGAGACGCCGTTCCGTGGTGGCCGCGATGTCCATGTTTAGGAACTTAGTTGCCCACAAAGAGTTGTGTTCTAATTCCACTGGTAAGTGGCATGCCTTTCCAAAAACCAGCTGAAAGGGTGACATTCCCAAAGGAGTTTTGAAGGCTATACGGTAGGCCCACAAGGCATCATCCACTTTCGTTGCCCAATCCTTTCTGTTCGAGTGGATTGATTTTTCTATTATTCTTTTAAGTTCTCTATTCGAAACTTCCACTTGTCCACACGTTTGCGGGTGGTAAGCTAACGAGACTTTATGATGCACACCAAATTGTTTTAGTAATTGTAAAAATTGTCGGTAGCAAAAATGGCTACCACCATCACTAATGATTGTCCGCGGAGCTCTGAATCTAGAGAAGATATTTGTATGAATAAATTTTAAAACTTTACGGGCATCATTAGCAGCAACAGCCTCCGCCTCCACCCACTTAGAGACGTAATCCACCGCCACTATTATATAATGTTTTCCGTGAGACATTGGGAATGGACCCATGAAGTCGATTCCCCAAACGTCAAAAGGTTCACAAACTAACATATTGTTAAGCGGCATTTCGTCTTTCCTTGAAATATTACCAGTTCTCTGGCATTCATTGCATTTTAAGACGTATGCATGAGCATCCTTGTGCAGCGTGGGCCAAATAAGTCCACATTGAAGCATCTTGCGTGCTGTCCTCGCAGCGCCCATATGTCCTCCAGCCTCCCTATCGTGGCAATGTTCGAGAACGGATCTAAACTCAGATTCCGGGACGCAACGTCTGATTACACCATCACTACAAGTACGAAATAACAATGGATCTTCCCAAAAATAATACTTTTAAGTCCGAAAACAGCTTATTCCTCTGCTGAGGCGTAAGATTGGGGGAGAAAGTTTTACATGCGAGATAGTTTGCTATGTCAGCATAACATGGTGTTGCTGACGGATGCGTGGTGATGGCGAATAGCTTCTCGTCCGGAAAGTAATCAGTCGTTTCCTCTTCTTTGTTGTTAGGAGAATTAGCCTCCATGTCGCTCTCCAGCCGCGATAAGTGGTCTGCGATAACATTCTCTACCCCCTTCTTATCTTTAATCTCTAAATCGTATTCTTGCAACAGCAGAATCCAGTGGATCAGACGTGGCTTGGCCTCCTTCTTGTTGAAAAGATACCTCAGTGCAGCATGGTCCTTGTACACTATTACTTCAGAGAGCACCAAGTAGGAGTGAAATTTCTCGAAGGCGAAGATCACGGCTAACATTTCCTTCTCCGTGGTAGTGTAGTTTGCTTGAGCATTATTTAGAGTTCGACTGGCATATGCGATGGTGTGAAAGATTTTTTCTTTCTTTTGACCAAGCACAGCACCCACGGATACGTCACTAGCATCACACATGATCACAAAGGGTAAACTCCAGTCAGGTGCCACCAAGATTGGAGCAGAGATCAGTTTCCCCCGTAGGGTTTCAAATTCTTTCATACAAGCTTTATCGAAATGGAATGGGACATCTTTGCCAAGTAAGTGAGAAAGAGGTTTTGAAATGGATGAGAAATCCTTGATAAATCTCCGATAGAATCCCACGTGTCCGAGAAAGCTTCGGATACCCTTCACAGAAGACGGCGGAGGAAGGTTCTTCATGACGCTAACCTTCGCCTGATCCACCTCAAGCCCTTGGCAGGAAACCTTATGCCCCAGCACGATTCCCTCGCGCACCATAAAGTGGCATTTTTCCCAATTTAAGATGAGGTTGGTGTCCTCACACCGCTTCAAGGTCTTCTCAAGATTGGCAAGGCACGAATCGAAATTGCTGTCGAATAACGTGAAATCATCCATGAAGACTTCGAGAAAATCTCCCACCATGTCAGCGAAGATTGCAAGCATGCATCGCTGAAAAGTTGCGGGAGCATTGCAAAGTCCAAATGGCATTCGTTTGAACGCGAAGGTACCGGACGGGCAAGTGAATGTCGTCTTGTCCTGATCAGCAGGGTCGATTAAGATTTGGTTGTACCCGGAGTATCCATCCAGAAAACAGTAATAGTCTTGCCCAGCCAACTTTTCCAACATCTGATCAATAAACGGGAGTGGAAAGTGGTCCTTGCGCGTAGCATCATTTAGCTTGCGGTAATCAATGCAGCCCCTTCATCCGGTGATCACACGGGTAGGTAATAACTCATTTTTCTGGTTAGGAACAACGGTGATCCCTCCCTTCTTTGGCACAACCTGAACTGGGCTGACCCACTTGCTGTCACTGATTGGATAAATAATGCCAGCGTCCAAAAGCTTTATCACTTCGGCCTTCACCACCTCTTGCATCTTCTGGTTCAGTCGCCTTTGGGGCTGGACTGATGGCTTGTACTGATCTTCGAGAAGGATCTTATGCATGCAGATGGTGGGGCTAATTCCTTTAATGTCGGCGAGGGATCGTCCGAAGACTTTTGATATCTTCTTAGCAGCCTTACTAACGCAGCTTCGTCGGCCTCAGACAGAGTTGCAAAAATAATCATCAGATGCGTGGCATTCTCTCCCAGGAAGATATATTTCAGAGATTTCGGTAATTGTTTGAGAGCTGGGGAGGGTTCAGAATCCGATGGCATAGTAAATGATTCTCTGATCGGAAGTGGATCCTCAGACTTGTCCGAAAATGAACCCCCATTGCCCACAAAGCTTTCTTGCTGCCAAAAAGTCTCACACTCCCCCGGACTTATATCAAACTGACTATCTGGTTCCTCGGTTGGCTCCGCCAGCTCGCAGTCTGTGATCTCAAATAGTTGCGCCGGGTTGTTAACATTAAAGGATATGGCGTCCTGCCCCAATCTGAGTGTGAGCTCTCCCTGCTCCACATTAATGATGGCACGTGCCGTTGCGAGAAAGGGGCGTCCCAAAATAATAGGAACTTTAGCATCGTCTTTCATATCAAGGATGACGAAATCAGCTGGAAAGGCGAGATCATTCACCATAATAGTAAGGTCTTCCACAATCCCGACCGGTTTCTTGATCGTTCTGTCGGCCAGCTGCAGAATTACTTGCGTCGGCTTCAAAATTCCCGCACCCAACTCTTGAAAGATGGAGAGAGGCATTAGATTGATGGAGGCTCCTAGATCACACAGTGCCTGACCGAATCAGTGGCGACCGATTTTGCAGGGGATAGTAAAGCTGCCCGGATCCTTACACTTTGTAGGAATGTCGGCAATGATGGAGGAGCACTCCTCGGTGAGATCAATGATTTTGAGATCCTCCAGTTCCTTTCGCTTTGAAATCAGCTTCTTCAGGAATTTTGAGTAACCCGGAATCTGGGAGATGGCCTCAATCAGCGGGATGCTAACTTGCACTCCCTTCATCATTTCCAGGAATCTGCGAAATTGCTGTTCTGATTTCTTGTTCCGTAACCTGTGAGGAAAAGGAGGGCTAACAATATTTCTTGAGGGCTATGCCGCACTCGCATAGTCCGGTACAGTAGGGCTAGGAGTCATCTTCGTTGTCACATCAGCAGCAGGCCTGTCCGTGGGATTCGTAAGCGGTTCCTGTAGTGCAGGTGCTGGAGGTGTTTTCTGATGTGGGAGATTTTTTACACTCCTGCCACTTCTTAACTTCATGGCGTTTACATACTCGGGAGGCTGGTCCACAATTCCAGAGAAAACATCTGTGAGAGTACTGATAGCAGAATCGAGCAGCTGGATTGCTGCGGACTGTTCATTCATTTTGAGCAGCATATTGCCCACGAAAGTGACTAACCGCTCTGCTTGGTCTGCAGGAAAACATTCTTCTGCTCCATTAAGTGTTACTGCATTAACTTCACTAATGCGTGGAGTGTGAGTAGAGTGGCTCCAATATTGGCTAGTCTGCACTATATTTGCCACTATCTCCCATGCTTCTTTGCCCGACTTGTTAAACAGAGCGCCTCCAGCTGCAACAACGAAAAGCACACAGAACTTGTCCGTAACGCCGAAATAAAAAATCTGAATTAACAAATCTTCTGACAAATCCTCACGGTAACAATCCCTATGCAAGGATTGAAAATGCCCCCATGAATCCACTAATGTCTCGTCTTTTCTCTGTCTGAAGGCAATAAGTTCCTTATGCCCGTTCATACCTTGCATGCGGTGTTGAAAATCAAACAGGAACTTCTTTTCGAATTGCTTCCAAGAAGTTATCTCAATTTTTCGGGTATCCCGGTACCATCCTTTAGCTCTATCATGCAGAGAGAATGAGAATGCTAGGATCTTCAGTTGGTCATTTTCAACTCCATTGAAAATACATGTATAATAGACTTCTAGAAATTCCTGCACATGACGTACTGCATCCTCATGTGTATCCCCGCTGAATTTGCAATTCTCAGAAATAAACTCAATAACATCAGTGGAGATCTCGGATGCCAGATTATTTAATTGTGCCTGATTCCTAAGATCGTCCAAACTTCCCTGATACATACGTTGCTGGATAGAAGTCATAGTAGACTTGATTGCAAGACAATGGATTTGCGCACAATCAAAAAGAAAAAAAAGAACAAAAAGGCCCTTAAAGCAGATTTCCAAGGAAAAACAAATCGTAAACGCTTGCAATCCCCGGAACGGCGCCAAAAACTTGATGCGCTATTTCGGCACTGCTAATTAGCAGGCACGAAATGCGATACGACGGCAGTGCATCGGTCGTTGTCAAGTAATAAAATAGGGAGGAACTCCCCGAATATCGATCTCTCAAGGACCGCAAGTTGGTTAGTACGATTTGCTCTCGCAGGAAATCAGTTCAAAGGATAAAATAGTAACGACGGGGGTTTTGATTTGGTTTCCTATGCTATTGCAGAATGAAGAAAGATGCGAGTCTAAACTCCGCTTCGCACGGCGAGATGGGTGCAACGGCCGCGATGTCGTGCTTCAGAAGGCGCGTGGGCGGAATATCACTATGACGGTTGAGGGTCGTACGCACCTCTTCTCAAAACATCACCGCTAGCTTTTGCTAGCGGCTTCAACCACAACGTAACACAGAAAATAGCAAGAAACAAACAGGCTATTCATGCCACCACAATAACATTGCATATGAAAACAAGCAGTAATCCATAAGATCTACTTAACACACATTCATAAAGCAACTGCAAACGAGTTCAAGCAACTAAGGTTAGAGAGGACCACAATGAAGAAATCACGTCTTGGGTTCACGGCCGGAATGAGAGGTTGTCGGGCTCTCTCCGGACTCGGCCCTCAGATGGTGAGCTTGGCTCAAAGGAGGTTGTCACCGCTCCTACGATCTTCAGCGCTTCCTTGGTCTCCTTGGCGAGGAATGCTTGACCTAATGGTGGATGAAGCTTCCTAGTGCTCCTCGATGGAAGGATGGAGGTGGAAAGTCACCGGAAATGGCCTTGATGGTGGAGGAAATGAAGGATAAGCCTTCACCCCTCAAGAGCAGCGGGAAGGAAGAGTTTTCTCGCCCTCAGAATCGCTCCTGCTCGTGCCCTGGTCGTCCTCCTCCTCTGCCTCGATTCCTGCAGCTTTTATAGGAAACAGGCTGAAAATTGGTCAAGCACGGTCGAACGTACGATCGTGCACAGACCGTGCGATATTAACGGAAGAAATAAGGCTTGGAGAAGACGCTACGCCGCTCGTGCGATTTGTTCACGCACGACCAACGCTGCCTGTGCGTTAAGACGCACGAGTAAACTCCGAAGCTCCATTTTCTGCAAGACACAGGTCGACCATGCGTTTTGTTCACACACGGGCGAATCCGCCCGTGCGTCAAAACGCACGAGTAAACTCCGACGCTCCGTTTTCTGCCCCAGACACAAATGCACGAACGCACAGATAGTGCGTCAAGGAAAATGCACGACCGTGCGATATGCACAGAAATTACTTATGGGAGAACGGGGCAATCAGGTCACCTGCAAACAAGATATACTAGCTGGGAATACACATCCAGCGCAGAAATACATACAAGAAGGGAAGGGGAGCACAATGTGCTTACCCCCAACAACAAGGAATGCAATTGCACACCGAAACGGGCTTAAAAATGCACCTAGCATGGAATAGTACATATGAATGGAAATGTGCCTAAAATGTGGTGCAAACACTAGAATAACAGCCCAAATGAGTCCAAGAATATATATATAAATGGGACTCATCACTCACACTAATAGATCAAAAAGTACCAAGATCACCTAACACCCCCCCCCCCCCCCTCTAGCTGAACGTTCCATAACCAACAAGTGGTATCAGAGCTAGGTTGATCAAAAGAAGACTTAACAGTCCGATCTTGATCAGGAAGGACTCACCATGGCCGGTGGAGATCTGAATCGCGAAATGAGAGCCATGAAGCTTCCCATTTGCACAAAAGAGAATTTCCCCATTTGGAAGGAAAGAGTAAGACTCTTTATGCAGGCAGCTGACCCAAGAATCTACCTGACAATCAAGCAGGGTCCCTTCATCCCTACCACTACCTCCACTATTGATCCAACCAAGCAGGTGATAAAGAAATATAAAGACATGACCAAGGACGAGCTGGCCTTGGCAGGTCTAGACAAGAGGGCACAAAATGTCATTGTAAGTGCCATAGATGACTCAACCCTCCAAAATCTAATTCACTGCAAAACGGCCAAGGAGATGTGGGACTCCTTGATCGTATACATGGAGGGTACTGAAGAGGTGAGGGATGACAGGAAATTTCTCCTCAACCAGGAATATGAAGCCTTCAAACAAGGCAAGAATGAAACAATCTCCAACTGCTATGAGAGATTTTTCAAGATCGTGAATGGACTGAGAAACTACGACAGAGAGTTCACAAACTCTGATCTAAATGACAAATTTCTCAGATCCCTCACAAAGGAATGGGATATCAAGATATGTGCCATCAGAGAGATGGGCCAACTTGGCAACATGGAGCCCAAGAACCTATATGGGAAGCTGCTGTCTCATGAACGTTAGCATAATACAAGAAAGGTTGAAGAAGAAAGCTCAAATGTGAGCTCAAGAGAAAGATTGGTGGCACTAAAGGCTGAGAGCACCAGACGATTCAAGGGCAAGACCTCTGCTTCTCAGAATAGAACTGAGAACAGTGAGGAATCAGAAGCCAGCTCCTCTGACTCTGATGAAACTGATAGAGTGGTGGCCCTCCTCTCAAAACAATTCAGAAAGCTGCTACACAGAAGGAGGAGGGACAACAGCAGAAGCTCCTCCTCAAGCTCCAGGAGATCTGACTATCGGAACAGATCTAGGGCTCCCAGGGAGGATAGGTATAAATCCAACTCTAGTAGATATGATTTAAATAATACCGTTTGCTATTCTTGCAGCAAAATAGGTCACAAGGTTGCAGACTGCCCCTCCAAGAAAAAGGAGTCAAGGAACCATGAAGAGAGAAGAAGCTCCAGGAGCAAGAGAACCTCTGAAAAGGGGTTCGTGGCAAAGAAGACCAAAACGTTGAGTGACTCTGACTCAAGTTCCTCTGGGACTGAGGATGAGGCACTTATTGGACTGATGGCTATTAATGAAGGCAACCAGGATGACAACTCTCCTGGAAAGGTAAAACACAGAACTTCTCTATCTGCCTCTGATTCTGAATTAGTAGCAGATTCTTTGCATAATGATGAGGAGGTATCTGCTGCCAACAGCACTGCCCCAAGATCTCAGTATGAAGTTGAATCTGAGCTAATAAGGCAATATAAAGCCTTATGGAAAGCCTTCAAAAACAGTAAAAAATTCCTCAAGGTGCAAACCAAGGAGTTAGAATCCTTGAAGCATGTCCAATCCAAGCTCCAGGAGACAGCTAAGAAGCTAACTTCTTTGAGCAAAGAAGTGGACAAGCTTAAGGAAGCCATAAGGCTTAAGAATGCTGAGTTAGGACAGAAAAACAAGGTCATTAGGGACCTTGAGGAAATGTTGTTGGCCGAGAAGAAACTTGCTTCCAGCTTCTCAATGCCCAAAATTATCCTGCCTGCAACTGACACCTTCTCTGGACAGTTCAGAGTTGGTATCAGTTTCAATCAGGAGCCAGTCATGAGCAAAGATCCTGAAGCTATACCCTCTTACAAGAAGGTGCTGTTAGCAAGTCCTTCAGCCCACAGACCTGCAGCAACAGCAGACAAGAGAATGGGAAAGGTTGTTCCTACAAAGCCTGCTGCCAAGAAGGTGAACCAAAGAGTGGTGAAGCCAATTCCTCCCCCGGCTCACACAAATGAGGTTCACCCTAGATCTGTTAGACAAGAAGCCTTCTCTCCAGCTCATCAGCGCTGTCATCCTACTCAGATGATGAAGCAGAAGAAAGGATATAACAGATATGAGTGTTGGTGCTGCGGGAAAGTAGGCCACTTTGCATTGGACTGTTGGTTCAACCCAACAGGGCTCAATGCAAGGAGAGTGCAGAACCCTCCGAAGTTTGCGATTCCATTCTATAACCCTAACAGAAACCAAGGACCCAATCCCTATTGGGTACCTGAGGGGAAGTGATTTGTTTTGCAGGTAGATCCAAATACCTACCAATCTCCAATTTGGTATTTGGACAGTGGCTGCTCCATGCATATGATTAGAGTCAGAAAGTATTTGAAAGAATTCATCCTTGTGGAGAATGGACCGACTGTTATCTTTGGAGGTTCAAAAAAGGGAGTGACCAGGGGCTACGGCAACGTAACTAATAGGTTAGTTACCATCACAAAGGTAGCTTATGTGGAGGGGTTGAGACACAACCTCATAAGCATAAGTCAGCTTTGTGATCTGGGCTTCGTTATTACTTTCCACAAGGACAAGTGTCTAATTAAGAAGTCCTCAGATTCTGAGACTACCTTAACTGGCACTCGGAGTGGGAACATTTATTGTTTAAATTTCCTTAATATAAATTCTTCCATGCCCATATGTCTTGTAGCTGATGGCAAAGAGGCTCTATGTGTACAATGGCACAAGAGACTTGCACACATCAATTATAAGACAATAGGCAAGCTTTTCTCACAGAACCTGGTCAGAAATGGACCTGATATTAAGTGCATCAAAGATGGTCCTTGTCAAGCCTGCCAACTTGGAAAGCAGACTAGGACTAGCTTTAAAAGCATCTCTAACAAAGAGTCCACAAGGTGCTTATTTTTACTGCACATGGATTTATTTGGTCCCATGTCATTTCATAGCTTAGGAGGGAAGGCATACACCCTTGTAGTTGTTGATGACTACTCAAGGTTCACTTGGGTATTCTTCCTCAAAAAGAAATCAGATACCCTCGATATCTTGAAGAATTTTGTCAGGCAGATCCAGAATGAGATGAGCTGTACTATGGTCATATTCAGAAGTGACCATGGGACAGAATTTCGGTCAGGGGCCATGACAGAATTCTGCCAAGACCTAGGTATCTCCCAAGAATTCTCCTCCCCCAGAACTCCTCAACAGAATGGGGTTGCTGAAAGGAAGAACAGAACCTTGATAGAGGCTAGCAGGACAATGCTAAGTGACTCCTCATTACCAGAATACTTCTGGGCAGAGGCTGTCAACACTGCTTGTCATGTGATAAATAGAGCCACTATCATCAAAAACCACAGGAAAACTCCATATGAGCTAATGAAGGGCAGAAAACCAACTCTATCCTACTTTAGGATCTTTGGTAGCAAATGCTATGTCCTTAATAATGGGAAATCCAAACTAACTAAGTTTGTTGAGAAAAGTTGTGAAGGTATTTTTGTTGGATACAACTCCTACAGCCGGGCATACAGAGTATACAACCTCAATACCCAAACAGTGGAAGAATCTATTCATGTTGTATTTGATGAGACTAGCCTTATCCATAAGGGCTGGTCTAGTTCTCCAGTGAATGCAGGTACATGGGAAAGATTAGAGAAGCTATCCATTGAATACAATGCTGACACCTCATTCAACAACAAGAATCAGCGAGTGATGGTTGAAATAGAGGTACAACCTGCAGAAGATACAGAAATGGTAGAAGATTGCGGTCTGCAGAAGTAGCTCCTGCAGAAATACCCAGAACACTTCCAACTGCCTTAAGAAAAGTAAGAGATCATCCCCAAGAGCAGATAATAGGAAATGTCAACCAAGGGGTGCTGACAAGGAGTAGAGCTGCAAATCAAGCATTGTACCTGAGTTTTCTCTCTTAAATTGAACCCAAGAAATTTGAGGAAGCAAATCAGGATCCATTTTGGATTGCTGCAATGCAGGAGGAACTGAACCAATTTAAAAGATGCAAAGTATGGAAATTGGTTCCAAGACCCCAAGGGCACAACATCATAGGAACCAAATGGGTCTACAGGAACAAGTTGGATGAAAATGGAATCATCACCAAGAATAAAGCAAGACTAGTGGCAAAAGGCTACATACAAGAGGAGGAGATAGATTTTGATCAGACATTCGCTCCAGTAGCCAGACTGGAAGCAATAAGACTGTTCCTCGCCTATGCAACATACAAAGGTTTCAAGGTCTACCAAACGGATGTGAAGTCAGCCTTCCTAAAAGGTGACCTCAAAGAGGAAGTATATGTAGAGCAGCTTTCAGGTTTTGTTGACTCTACGTATCCTGATTATGTTTACTTTCTTAAAAAAATACTTTATGGCTTAAAGCAGGCACCTAGGGCCTGGTAAGAGACTCTGTCAAGCTTTCTAATTGAGAACAAGTTCTCAAGGGGAAAGATTGATAAGACATTGTTCCTAAGGGAAGTGAAGGGCAAGATCTTGCTAGTTCAGATCTATGTAGATGACATCATCTTTGGCTCTACAGATAACAATCTCTGCAAAAGGTTTGCCAACTTGATGCATGGAAAGTTTGAGATGAGCAGTATGGGTGAGCTCAAATACTTCCTAGGTCTCCAAGTGAAACAATCTGAAGATGGGATTTTCATCTCTCAGACCAAATTCACTAGGGAGCTAGTCAAGAAATTTGGATTGGAGAGTGCTTCTTCGATGAAAACTCCAATCGGAACCAATGTGTCTCCTGACAAGGATGAGAAGGGCTTAGCCTTTGATGAAACCAAGTACAGATGCATGATTGGATCCTTGCTCTATCTAACTGCAAGTAGGCCTGACATAATGTTTTCTACATGTGTCTGTACTAGATATCAGGTGAATCCTAAGGAATCTCACTATGTCTCTGTCAAGAGAATCTTAAGATACCTAAAGGGTACATCAAATCTTGGCCTATGGTACCCTAGGAACAATGAGTATGAACTGACTGGTTATTCAGATGCAGATTATGCAGGGTGCAAGGAAGATAGAAAGAGTACCTCAAGGACATGCCAATTCCTTGGTGGAAGACTGATTTCCTGGAGCAGTAAGAAGCAGACCAGTGTGGCAATCTCAACAGCAGAATCAGAGTACATCTCTGTTGGGAGCTGCTGTGCCCAACTGCTATGGATTCAACATCAACTTGAAGACAACAATCTAAAGATGACCAAAACACCCTTGTTTTGTGACTCTTCCAGTGCTATCTCGATTGCTAAGAACCCTGTATCTCACAGCAGGACTAAGCATATTGAGATCAGGTATCACTTCATCAGGGAGCATGTGGAAAATGAAGATATCACCCTTGAATTTGTCCCAACAGACAAACAAGTGGCTGATATATTTATAAAGCCCCTAGATGAAGCTAAGTTTAACTTCTTCAAATTCCAATTAGGAATGTTAAACTTAGAGTAACCCTCAACTTTATTATTCACTAATGCCTTTCTGGATGAGTGGTCAGAAAATCTCACAGGACCTTGAAGAATCATGCCTGAGCAAGGGGGAGCTTGTGCTACTCCTTGGTTAGAACAGAAGAAGGCAAGAAGTCAGAAAGGGGGAGAAATGGTGCTCAAGAAGACCTCAAGAAGACCTTAAAGGCAAGGGGATCAAGGAAGAGGCGTCAAATCAAGGGGGATCTACAAGCTTGATGTACTCCAAGAGTTCTGCAAAAGATAAGTTATGATATTAAACAGTTCCATCTAAGATTATGATATTTAATGTCAAGTGAAAGTAGGCTTGAATTGAGATTCTGACTTCTTCAAATATGGGGAGATTGTTGGGAATCTTGCCCTTATGATTCCTGATTTGAAGAAGTCACCAAGTTAAGAAAACTTCACTTTGTATTTGATTACTTCTTTAGCATAAAGTCTCAGGAAATTAAAGAAATGTCGTCGAGAAGAATAGGAGACAGCATCGACAATGCGTGCTTGTCGTCGTAATGACGGGCAGAGCAGCAGCCACTGAGAAGCAAAGTGTTCGTCGACCGCTGAGACATGGCAAGATCAACGAACTAAGAATGTCGTTCGTCGAACGCAGAGAAGCCACAGGACATCGTCGTGTGGAACTCATGTCGTCAAGAGAACATATGATTACGACGACATAATGCAATAAAGAAGATCGCGACGACAAATTCAGAGAAAGAAGATCGTCGTATATACAGAATTGTCAGGATATCTTGTATCATCGTAATACCAGCATCAGAGGCAGAAGAAAGAAGACATGAAGGTCTACCAGAGTTCATGGGATCGACATAGGCCTGTCGTCGAGATATTATCCATGTCGTCATAACAATGGAAATATAGTCGAGACAGATTCAAATCGTGCGGATGTACTGTCAGCAGTTAATGCCGCCGCCTGATTGTCCAATCAGCGCGTGCACTTCATGAATCGAGGCATTGACGCGTATTCCAAAGATATCAGCGCGTGCTAAAATGGAATGGAGGTCTGACACATAAAGAAACCTTTTAGAAGACCGTTGGGAGACCCCGCAGTCTTATAAAAGGGATAAAGGAGGTTACCCTAAGAGGTCGATAATCAAGAAAGAACTTGCGCACATAGCGAATCGAAAAACACAAGCGCCGCAAGAAAGAAAGAGGAAAAGAAGGAGCAGTCATCTTCATCGACTGCTAAGAAGCCAATCCTCATCTGGATAAGAAAAGATTTGAAGAAGAACCGTGTGCTCAAGATCTGATTCAGAACAATCTTCTTCAATCTCAAAGAGCCGATCTTCAACAGGCCAAAGGTGCCGATCTTTATCCGGCAGAAGAAACATTTTATTATTGTATTTACTTGTAAGGCTTGCGTGCCAACGTGTCTAGCTTGAGGGTTGGAGAGCTGTGAGGCTTGAGGGCCAGGGCAGTGCACTTGCGGGTGTGTCTTGTCGAGCTTGCGGGCTTGGGGGTAGTTGGGGCTTGAGGGCCTAGGCTGTTGGGACTTGCGGGTCCGTGTGGTAGGGCTTGAGGTCCTGAGTGTCGAGCTTGCCGGCTCGGGGGCAGTAGGGGCTTGACGGCCTAGGCTGTTGGGACTTGCGGGTCCGTGTTGTAAGGCTTGAGGGCCTGAAGATTTTGGCGGAGTTTGCTGAGCCTAGCACACTGCTGGGTAGGCGTAGAGGGAAAGAGGACTACTCAAGACACCCCATCTTGAGGAACCTCTATAGATTTTGTGTCGTCTGGTGTGACTTATTTGTGTGTTAATTTTGTGCATTGCTTGAATCTTGATAACTCACACTAATAGATCAAAAAGTACCAAGATCACCTAACACCCCCCCCCCCCTCTAGGTGAACGTTCCATAACCAACAAAGCTGATCTGGAAAAGCTTTTCAAGGGACATGAGAAAATCTAGCGGAATCCAGAAAAAGCCATTCCAGCAAATTTCAAATATGTGGAGAGGAAATCCAGGAAGGAATATGAGGCATTGTAAACTTGTCTCAGAAAGAAAAAGTGAAACGTGTCTTCGGTAAATTAACTCTGATAAACACTCACTTATATCAATCAGATATTCTTCAGTCTATCATACTTTTATTGTCTATGTATGCCTTGTTTGTAATTTTGCTTTTTTCAAAACATGTTTGAAATCACTTATTTTATCTTATAAAATTTGTTATGATAAATAGGGGGAGATTGTTGGGAAAAATCCTTGTGATTTATCTAACAAACTATTTAAAGTTATTTCATCAATTAGGTTATATTACCCTCAATATATAGTAAGGGTAAATTGGTCATAAGATGTCTTAGGATGTCACACTCACCTTAGAGTGTCAAGGCCAAGTCAAGACAATCACAAAATAAGTTAAGTTAAGACTTGTGTCGAATGAAAGTCGACGCAACTTTGACTTGATTTTGACGCAACACTGACTAGAAGTACAAGCAACTTATTCAGCTTGTCGAATTATAAGTCAAGTCTATGCAATGTCAAAAAGGAACTCGATGCATAAGGAAGAGAATGTCGAAGCCATCTAAGAAGTCGACGCAACTTTAACTATAATTAGACGCAAAAGTTAAAGCTCAAGTCCTAGTCTTGAAATCGATGGATACATCGATAAGTAATCGATGGATACGTCGATAAGTAATCGACGTAACGTCGACATCTAAGTTCGACCAGAGCTAAGAAGGAATTTGAAGCTACTCTTATATGAACTCAGAGGTGCGTTGACATGAAGAATGATGAGTTGACGCAACATCGAATACAGACAGAAAAGGAAGCTTTTTCTCGTGAACTTTTCAGACCTTTTCATAAGGACCACAAGGCTAGAGACAGTTCTTCAATGGCTCGTTTGTTGCCAAGAATGGTATGGAGCTTTCCAGGACACATCAAAATCATTCTTGGAAGATATTCAAAATTGATGGACGGGGCGGTAATAAAAGAAGAAAGAAAAATTATGTGTCCAAAAGAATTCTTTTTCAGGACAGCCCAAAAGAAGAAAGGATTTGAAATCCCAATCATACAAAATAAGTATGCTGAAGGGGAAAAGAAAACACAGCATTGATTATTTTTCTTGTCTATGGAATACGGTGTTCATCTTCTTCCTCCTTAAACCCTAAGACAAGAATAAGTCTTCTTTCAGCATAGTGAAAAGATAACAGTCGCTTCTTCTTCTTCATCTTACAGCAACTATTTATAAGAAGTACTTACAGAAAAGGATCAAGTCAAATAGCCCTTGCAACCATCACAATCATAAGCAAGGGTTCATCATTTCAGATCTTGTAAAAGGCAGAAGCTACAGAAGTTCTTCTGAAGAATTTTGAATGACATAATTCTATTTTCTTCTTCCTCCTTTCTTCTAACTTTTTCCTTCAACTATAAAGAGTTTTATTAATCCCTCTTCCAAAGGATTCAGTGGTTCTAAGAGTCTCCTTATCAAAAGACTCTGTGGTTCTAAGAGTCTCCTTATCAAAATACTTAGTGGTTCTGAGAGTCTCCTTATCAAAAGACTCAGGCACAGGTTATGCAATCCTACCAGGGAGGTAGAAGAGAGGAGTACCCACATTTTAGGAAACCTCTATAAAATTCCTGTGTTTTTGTGTGTGATTTTTTGTGTTGTCCACACTTTAGTTTTTCTGTGTTTTATATTTCCAGCATTCTACTTATACTTTATTCTGTCTTTGGTGTTGCTGGTTGCATAATCACTAAATGTTTTTATTGTATGTGCATAAATATGATAGAAAATATTTAAAACTCTATTCACCCCCCCCCCCCCCTCTAGAGAATACTCAGAGGCACACAATGCACTTTCAAAATTTAGTATTTTATTGAATCTTTCAAAAATAGATCTAGTCATCCTTGATAATAACAATGAAAATTTAGCATTTTTTATGTTTTTTATTTAAAAAAATACAAAAATAACAATATCAAGAAAAAGCCTTTTTTGTGTTTTGAAATTGTTTTTGTAATTTTATATTTGACTTTTTGAATATGCGTAAGAGTAAAAAATTTGAAATCAATAGTAGGAAAAACATGTTTTTGTATTTTGAAATTATATTTTTTGTTGATTCTTCATAAAGACGTAAGGAATACACATTTTTTTTGGGATTTTCAAAAACAAATGAAGAACAAAAATAATTTTTACACAAAGTAGAAAATAATTAGTGAGATAAAAGTTTAAATCACTAGACATTTAATCAGAAAAGCTAAAATTGAGATTTGAGAATTTTTAGCTATCACCGGTTTTAGCTTTTATTGCCCATAACAATGAGTCGTTTTTAAGGTTTTTGAATATGATTTTTCTCAATTATGATTCTACATGTTGAGGGCTATTTTTTGCAGTAAGAGACTTAAAGAGAATGTTTCCAGATATTTGAATTTTTAATTTAATACATCCAAAAACCCAATTCTAATCTTAGCATAATGAATCATGCATCGGGGAGAGGTTTGGTGAAAATGTCCACAAGTTATAAATCAGTACCAATAAAGATAACCATCATATGTTCCTTCTTAATATGATCCCTAATGAAGTGATGGAGAGCATCTATATGTTTGGACCTAGAATGATGAATGGGATTGTTTGTTAGATCTGTAGCACTCTTATTGTCACACCTTAATTCAATGTTATTTAGATGAATTCCAAAGTCTTTTAGTGTTTGGCACATCCATAGAGCTTGTGCACAACAACTACCTAGTGCGATATATTCCGCCTCGGTGGTGGAGAGAGCAACAAAATTCTATTCCCTGCTCGACCAAGTTACAAGAGAAGAGCCTAAGAAATGACATGTGTCACTAGTACTCTTACGATCTAGCGAACAATCTGCATAGTCTGAATTAGAATAGCAAAGCAAAATAAAGGAATCATTATGCAGATACCATAATCCTAATCTAGATATTCTGATTAGATATCTAAATATTTGTTTAGCCGCTTTCAAATGTGATTCTTTTGGATTAGCTGGAAATCAAGCACATAAACAAATGACAAACACAATATCGGGTCTAGATGCACTCAAGTATAATAATGATCCTGTCATTCCTCTATATAAAGTTTGATCAATAGAAACAACAACTTCATCTATCCCTAATTTTAGTGATGCATTCATTGGTGTGGTAGCTTGTTTTAGGTTTTCAACTCCAAATCTTTTTAGAATGTCATGAGCATATTTAGTTTGGCAAATAAAAAATCCCATCACATTTTTATGAGATTTGAAATCCTAGAAAGTATGAGAGTTCTCCTGCCAAGCTCATCTCAAATTCTTTTTGTATCACTATTACTACTTAATTACAGAACTCTTTATTAGTGGCTCTAAAAATTAAATCATCTATATAAATTTATAATATAAGCAAATCAATATCAAAATGCGGTGCTAATGGATAAGGTGTGATAATTCTTCGGCCAAAAGGATCTAGGTGACACATATTAGGATAGCATAGTGCGTGATAATTCTTGAAGGGTTCTATTTTTCATCTCCACTACACCATTCACTGTGGGGTTCGTGGAGCAGAAAATTCATGTGTAATTCCTGGATCATTACAAAAAATAGTGAATTTTTCATTTGCAAATTCTCCTCCATGATCTGAGTGTATACATTTTATTTTTAAATCAAGTTCATTTTGTGCACGATTGCATAATATAGAAAATTCACCAAAAGCATCGGATTTGGAAGTAAGAAAAATTGACCAACAATATCTAAAAAAATAATCAATTAATACAAAGGTATATTTTCTACCACCAAGACTAGCAGTGTTAACCAGTCCTAAAAGGTCCATATGGATTAATTATAGAGTTCTAGAAGTAGAAATTTCATTTTTGCTTTTAAATGAAGATTTTGAAAATTTTCTTTTTTTGCAAGGCAAGCAAAGTGAGATAAATTTTCGTTAAGCATTGGTAATCGTCTAATTAATTAATCTTTTGATAATGTTAAAGTAAGTTTGGTGCTAGAGTGACTAAGACGCCTCTGCCAATGTTCAAATTCTACTTTTTTGGAAATTAAGCATTTATAGAATAATGAGAAAGATCATGAAAAGCAATCATGTAAACATTGTGCGTTCTAGGTGCAGTGAGTAAAATATCATTTGTTCTAGGGTTTATAATTTTGCAAAGGTTTGTAGAAGATTCAAATAAGACATTTAGACCTTTGTCACATAATTGACTAATTGAAATTAAATTGTGTTTTAAACCTTCTACAAATAGAACATTAAAGATTGAGAAGGAATCGTTACCCACTATACCGATGTCAATGATCCTTCATTTACGGTTATCATTAAAATTCACCATCCCTCCATTCTTCTTCACGAGGCTAAGGAACTTTGCTTTGTCACCCGTCATGTCTTTGGAGTATCCTGAGTCCAAATATCACATGTCTTCTTTGTCCTTTGCCTACCCACATACCTAACAAGAAAATGTGAGTAAGGATCCAGAGACCCAAGAGATTCCTCCCATAGAATAGGTAGAAACCTTAGGGACCCAGAATTTCTTTAAGACACTTCATCCTTTTTTCCTACAAGAGTCTGTGGTGTGTCCAAAGTTAAGAATCTTGGCACATGAAATAAAAGGGGTCGAGACCTTTTTGGAGATTTCTGAAGATTCTTGCTGGAAGATGTGGGACCAACAGAAAATTAATTTGATTTTTTATAATAAACATTCAGTTCTCTAAAATTATTTATGCCGCCGGAGCTAGTAGTTACCGTCAGGCGATATCTTCCAGAGACATAGCTAAGCCCATATTTTGCATTACCATGGTATTGGTTGACCAAAATCATGTCAAGTGATTTTTGGCAAACTCTGAATTTTTTAGCAGCCGCATTTAAATCATGAATTCAGGCTTTTAAAGTGGTGTTTTCAGTAACTAACATTACACACCGATTGACAAAGTTTTTTTTTTTCATTTTCCATTTGAGAAAAAGAGGTTTTTAAATTTCTTTCTAAGACCCCCTTTTCATTAGTGAGAGATTCAATATGGGAGTGGGACTTATAAAGGTATTCTTCAAGTTCTTTTACCCTTGCGAAAGATTGATCGCACTCTTAGGAAAGAACCTTCTCTTTTCCTAATGTTTTTACTTCTTTAGTTGTATTTTTATTTTATTTTAATAAGATTTTGTTTTCAGTTTTAAGAATATCAAGATCTCTTAAACTTTTGTCAAAATATTTGGATGTTTTCAAATACTCATTGTATAAGTCATCAAAAGTGGGAGGAGGTACCTCAGTGTCACTTTGGACACTACTATCATCGTCTAAAGGTTCGTTTCTTTTTCCCATGAGGCACATGTTTGCCTCTTCATCGCCGGTGGAGGTTGAGATGCTTGATTCCTCGGAGGAGTCATCCCTGGTGGCCTCTTTATCACATTCTTTTTCTCCTTCACTGTGTCTCATTTTTCCTTTGCTCTTTCAGGTACTTTGGGCACTGGCTCCGGATGTGTCTGGTCCTTATGCAGTGGTAGCACTCTGTTGCCGTCAGCTCATCGTTGTTGTCGCTAGCTTTTTCCCTTGATAACAATCCCTTTTTCCATGCATCTTTTATGAAGTAGTTTTGAAAGGTGTTTCGCATTTATGAATTATCCATGAATCTTTTAAATTTCTTTACAAAAAGGCTTTCTTCATCCTCTTCATCATCGTCATCCTCCTTTGATTTCAGTGACAAGGTCGTATTCTTTGGCTCTTTGTTGTTCTCTTCGTGTTGAATCTTGAGTTCCACCTCATTGGTTTTTAAGATTCCCAATGAGGCTCTCAATTTGGAGTACTCTTAGATCAGGCGATTCGGAAATGCTCGTCACCTTTTGGTTGAATTTTGGTGGGAGAGATCTGAGAACTTCCTCACCAAGTCATTATTTGAGAATGTCTTTCCAAGTAGCTTTAAAGTGTTTACGATCTTGGTGAACCATGTGTACATGGAGTTTATGTGTTCGTCAACATCCATCAAAATTTCTCGAACTCAGGTTCCAATTGGAAGAGCTTCGAATCCTTGACCTGCGAAGTACCTTCATGAGTTATTTCCAATAAATTCCAAATATAAAAAATAGTTTGGCAAGCCCAAGTTCAATTAAATTCGGTTCTATCCAAGGCATAAAATAAAGTATTCATGGCTTTAGTGTTATTCTTATATTTAGTCCTATCATCACCATCGCATATATGCTTAGGTTTTTCCATAGTTATTTCTCTATCTACATATGTAGGAGGAGATTAGTGTGTTTCTACCAAAGCCTAGACTTCTGTATCTAAAGTCATTAAGAAATATCGTTGATAGCTAAAATTTAAGATATAATTATTTTCCAAATTCTATGAACTATAGACAAGATTACCTATCGTTCGTTGTATAAGATATTTTTAAAATAAAAATACCAAGTTTCATATTCTACGGGTCTATTGATTACTTATACTCACACAAATTAATATTATTTTATCTAAATATAAGAAGATAATTAGAATTTAGAAGAGAAAAGGAAGAAGAGAGCATTCCATTAGAAATCCTTCTTAAGTTGAATAAATCGTAACTCTAAAATTCGTCAAAAATATGATAGAATAATTTGACCGTGAAGATTCCCAATTTATGAAAGAGCCTCTCTCGAGAATACGCAACCACTAACCTTAGGTTGATCGATTAGAATTTAGAACCCCTCAGCCAGTCGATACCCCTAAGATTGGTTTATGAGGTGGACCCCACTATTGGATTTGACACCAATCCGGAAGATTTATGTCGTACCCTCTCGAGGTTTGCATGCAACTCCATTCACCCTTGAGCGCTCTTCTCGTATTCATGGATCAATCGATCAACTATAATATGGATCATTGATTGAAAAGCAGATCTCGACAATATGAAATCAATACGATAAAAATCAAAGATAAATTGTAATAATTCTAAACTAAAGATATGAAAATGAGATTATGAAATATGAGACTTAAGAATTCTTCCAAACGAATACTATTAAACTAGATACTCATAATTAAAGGGAGAGAACATTTTTATAAAATATGAAATGAAATTACAAATACAAGAAGGGTTAATTCTAAGTTAGGAATTAAAGGTGTAAGACATAAAGTAAATTACATGAAAGGAAATACAATAAATGATAGAAAATTATCCAATCTAAAGCAGGGATTGTATGATAAACTCCTGCCAGCAGCTGTCTTTTTATAGTTGAAAATTTCAGGAGTCATGCCCTTGGTCGCGCCCGCGACCAAGGGCGTGTAAGGTGCGTAACTGCTGTCTTGAAATCCCGGGAATGTTGTGGAGAAAACCGCCAAAAATCGTTTACTTGGCTGTTCACGGCCTAGGTCATGCCCGTGACCTAGGGTGTGTCTTGACCGAAACTGGAAATGGCAGAAAAAGGCACGATCTGGAGTTAAACTGGCAGTTGCGGGAAGGGTTACAACCTCATTCATTCCCATGACAGAGTGCGTGTAAGTTGGAAACTGTGCGATCTGGAAACTTCTTGCATTGAAGACTTGTCGGGCGAGTCATGCCCGTGACCTTATGGTCACGCCCATGACAAAGGGCATGTAATTTTAATTTGACGTGTCATGGGACTTGCAAGAGCTAGAAACGGGACATGGTCGTGGTGCTGGTCACGCCTAGGTCACGCCCATTACCTAGGGCGTGTACTTGGGTTTTTTGCATATTTGTTCCAAAATTTCCCTTAAACACGGTTGTGGGCTTGAATTTGCTATTAACAGACCCAAATTACTTGAAAATACAAAAGAAAGCAAATTAGACATAAATTAAACTAAAACTAAATAAAAATAAACTAATTATTACTAAAATATTACACAAGAATAACTATAAATAATGTACTATCAATTACCTTCATACTTAATCTTTTGTTATTCCATAGTAGAATCAATTTATAAATATGAGAGGAATCTATAAGACATTTCAAAAAGAGTTACTCTTAATCATGCACTCTATATATTATATGACCAATGTCAAAACAAGTTAGAAATAAAATTTTTACTCATAAGAAAGAACTTATAATTCATAAATTGAATTGAGCAGAATAAATATTAGTTTCAGAATTCTCTAACTAAATTTTCATAATCAAAATTGCATTGAATTGAGCAAAAATAATCTAAGATTAAATTTATTGAAAGTTTAAACTTCTTGAGAAACTTTTTAGAAAACTTCAAAATATTATCTAAGCTCTTTCATATCAATCTTGGATTAACAATTGATATTGGATAAATATGGTAAAAATTAGCAAAGAAGAAATATCTTTATTTCGAAAATGATGAATTTTATCCTCTCATTTCCGTCTTTAATCAAATTTACTTCTTATTTTGAAATATCCCAAATGAATATGTTTAGGAGTGATGAATTTTATCGTCTCAACTCCATGCCATATAATCTTTTATAAATTTGGGAGCATATGTTTAGGAATGATGGATTTTATCCTCTCATTCCATGACATATGATCTTTTATATTTTTATTTCCAATCAATTGGTTAAACAAAAGGTAAGGGAAGGGCTATGGTTTAAGGGCTATAATGTTCTAAAGAAAAATATTTTGACACAAAGAAAATAATTTTTAGCAATCTTAAGCATCCTTGAGCTAAAATTAATATTATTAAAATCTAAAGATATTAAGCACAATTTCTACAAAATTGAAATATGATAATTTAAGGAGAGATTGTAAAACTAAGAAATATTTTGAACAAACCAAGATCATGAAAAATTCATTAAATCAAATATATGTAAAAAGTAAATCTAACAAATTTTGAAGAGTCATAAAATAAAGAAATACATTAAAAGAATATTCCTTAAAAAGCCTATAAAGAAAACTCATAATTAAAATCAATTTAGTCTAATTGAACTTTGGAGAAATTAAATATTACAAAATATATTTTATTAGTATATTTTTTTATTCTTGGACTTCCCAAGGGCTACCCAATGACGGGCTCGCAAGGTACTAGGCAGTTTTGTGGGATGAAAGCCCAACACGGCCTTTTCGCAGGAAATTAGATTTTATAAAGTTTATAATTTTTTTGGTTTTTGTATAATTTTATATTTTTTTATATTTTAATATTATTAAAAGAAAAATAAGACAAAGAAAACTAAAATTAAAAGAAAACAATTTTTTGTATTTTGAAAAGTTTTTCTAGTTTTTTCTTGGTTTTTTTAAATAAAATAAAGAGAATCCACCTCCATACTTAAATATAAACATTGTCCCCAATGTTTATAAGCAATGTCGGTGGGGGAAAACAAGTAAATAAAATGCTGAAAAATTAAATTACAAGAAAAATAAGATAACCAAGAGGTGCCTCGCAAGAGCGCTTTCTTTTTCTCATCTTTAAGCTAGACGGTAAGGGTTTGCTAAAAGGAAATTTATAGCAAAAATGCATAGGCAACTCCCTTAATTCACGTTTTGTTGAAAATACCGAAGACCGTTGCCCGGCGACTCCTCCGCTTAATAAGTGATTCTTCTTTTGTTCTTGAACTTGAAGATGCAAATCCAAATCACCAAGACAAACCTGAGGTGATTTGGAATGTCGAAGATGAGCGGCATATGGATCAGCAAATATATGTGCTGGCAACATCTCATCGTCAACCTTAAAATTATTTGTATAAAAAGAATTTAAAATAAATAAGTCAAAAAAAATTTCGCAAGGAGGAGGCTCTTGCGAAAATACAAGATCAAGTTCCGGTTGTTCAATTTCTAAAATAAATTTTTCGTAAGAAAATTCTAGTGCATTACCAAGCAGAATAAAATTTTTAGGCACACAATTTTCATGAATTTTATGTTTAACAAAAATAGAAGAATTTTGTGAAAATTCATGAAAAACAAAAGAAAATTTGGATGGAGTAGGGGAAGAAGCTTGTTCTTTTTCTATTTTATCTGGTGTGCCCATAATATTAAGAATTTTTTGGTGCAACAAAGTTTCTTCATTTTTGGAAAAAAAACTATGGGATTACATGAAAAATCATGTTCCTCTAGAGCGAAATTATCCACACATGGAGAAAAAGCACTAGAAAAAATAATATTCTCATCTAAATTTTGGGGAGGTGTATCAAATTGAAATTGTGAAAAGTCCCAAAAATTAGAGTCCGAGACTTACGGCGCAAAAGAAGAACAAAAATTCGAATTGAAAGATTTATCTTCATCGTTCCGGAAACTATCCGGGTGAGATTGACACCATGAATAATCTACTTCGGATTGAAAGATTTATCTTCTCTTCTAATTAGGGGATTCTATAGAAAGAAGCTATCAGATATTGTATATCTGATTTTAAAATTCTTAGAATCAAATAAACAGCCAGCAATTCACATATTAAAATTCTTATTTAAAATAAAATCTAGGAAATCAGAATTACTTAAATAAATTTTATAAGAAGAAAATAATCTCTGACCCTAAAGCTTCAAAGACTTTTTATGCTTAAGAATGCTAAACCAAATAGGGGGAGATTGTTAGAACCTAGTCTTAATTTGGATTAGGATCCCAACTCAAATAGGAGAGATTGTTGGAACCTTAGTTTTGATTTGAGTTAGGATCCACCTTTAGTGTCTAAGTTTATATTATAACATATCTTATAACTTAGATTAAATCTCATTAAGAAAGAAAGATGAAAATAGATATATATTTAATAGGCAGAAAATAAGAGAAGAATAAAATTTACATATATTCTCTGCGTTCGACGAACGGCCACCTGCGTTCGACGAACGACGTTCTGCGCTCGACGAATGGTATTCATTCCGCTCTCGACGAAATCCAGCGGTTCAGCGCTCGACGATCCCGCCTCAGCTCAGCGGTCGACGAACAGACCCCGGCTCAGCGGTCGACGAAATCATGCGTTCGATGAACTCAAGTCTGCGTTCGACGAACAGCTCAATATTCAACGTTCGATGAAATATCAAGTCTCTGCGTTCGACGAACAGTTCCGTTCGACGAACTCAAGTCTGCGTTCGACGAATATTCAGCAGATGTTCAGAAACAGTAAATCCAATGATCTGGTCGATGAATCAAATGATGAGGTCGATGAACTTGAACCTCAGCTCGACGAATTTCTGCAGCAATAATTTTATATTATTTAGCTGGACTAAAAATTATATATGCTATCAGATTTATTTAAAGCAATATTTTATTTATTCTATTATATATATTGCTATATATATGTATTGCTGATCTGACATTACAGCTGTTGAAGCATTTATTAATAGAGCCGTTGGCAGAAAACAATAAATGTTGTAGCTGTTGCAGCAAGCTAAAGAAGGACATTTGTTTGCTCGAGGATCTGCGAGATAAAAGAAATATTATTTCTTTCCTCTTCCGTCGGCAAGAATCCAAAACAGCACAGGAAAGTGGACAGCTCTATTACACGACAGCAGAAGTCAACTCTTCAATATACAGCAAAATATATTACAGGAGATTACAGCAGATTATATATAGCTGTCACTCTCGACAGAACATAGATTACATATATATCAATATAGCTGTATATATTATATAGACAGATTTACATATACAGCAGATATCAATATTGCTGTACAGGAAAAAGAGAAGAAGAAGAAGAAGAAGAAGAAGAAGAAGAAGAAGAAGAAGAAGAGAAAAAGAAGAACAGGAGCAAAAAGAAGCAGATCAAACATATTATATCTTCTTTTTGCTAAACCTCTTTCTTGCAGATCTTCTATACAAACCTGAGACACCACATCAACATCATTTGCTCAGGGATCAAAACTGCAAGAAGAAGAAAAGAGGATTTGCAATCTAGAGAAGGAGCTCCATCCAAAAGCTGTCATCAAACTAAATCAGACAGGGGGAGCTTTCTTCAACATCATCTTCATCAAGTGTCTTCTTAGAAAGAGAAGAACAACATAATCTTTTCTATTTTCTTTTATTCCTTCCCATCTTGTAAAGGGTTAAAACTCCCTTCAAAATTTTACTCCCGGTGACAGGGCACCTTAGCAAAAACCTGCATCTTTGTTAGAGCACCTGATCAAAAGCTCCCTTGGTTTTTAAGCACCTTATCAAAAGCTTATTGGTGATTTGGGCACCTGATCAAACCTCCATTAGTGTGAGGACACCTGATCAAAAACCTCCTAGTGGATTCCTACCAGTGGGTAGAAGAGTAGATGTACCCAGGTTTTGGGGAACTACTATATTTTCTTGTGTCATCTGGATGCTTGTTGGTTTGCTTGTTTATTTTATTGTATTTTATTTCCTTATTGCTGTGCTGTGTTTTATATGCATTCTTACTGCTTGATTTTATTACTCAGCAAACACACTTATATTTATATATAACATTACTTTGGAAGTAAAACAAAGTTAAACAAGATCTTTTTTAACATACTTAAGAACTAAACTCTCCTTTAAGTAGGTTGATTTTTCACACAGGCTAACACCTGAAATCACAAAGATCACTTAGTTCTTATTTATTTTAAAAATATTTTTCTAAATGGCACAAGAAGATTTTCTATTTTCAGATCCACCTATATGTAATTTGATAGATTTGATTTATGGCAAGTTGGAATCAGATTATATATGAATGCAATAGGTGAAGAAATTTTTGTTTCCATTCTGACAGGACTTTCATCTTCAAACCCTTCATCTGATGATCAAATAAAGTTGATCAGTGCTGATGCAAAGGCCATGGAGATATTGGCTCAATCAATGTCAAAAGACATTCTTCTTAAAGTGGTTGACTGCACTTCAGCAAGGAGCATTTAGAACTCCCTCTAAAGAATGGTAAATGAATCCATTCCTACTTCTTCCACTAACTGCATTTTGATGCAGAACCATCACTTACTCTAAGTGAAGAAGAAGAAAAAGAAGAACAAAAAGCTACAGCTTTCTGTATGATGGCCATATATGGTTCTTATTACATATCAGAATCTGAAACTGAAAAGGTAGCTGAGGTAGAGGTATCTTCTATTCCTAATTTTACCTCTTATTTCAAATCTGTTCTCAAATCACCATATACAGAATTAGTAAAATCTGAAAATTTTAAATCTGTTTTCACTTCATCATGCACAGATTTAATAAAATCTGATTTTAAATCTGTTTTCAAATCTCCTTGTACATATTTCATAAATTTTGAAAATAACATTAAAAACAGAGTTAACAAAAATAATTAATTTAACCCCTTTCAAAATTTCTGTAGACCAAACAATCTGTTTAAAAAATAAGATATTTAAAGCTGATAAGGTCAAACATAATTTTAAAGAAAAAGAATTTATGTATGTTCAGCAAAATCAAAGAAAATTTTCAAATTTATAGTTTAATGAAATAAAAAGGCCAACATATCCATCTTTAAGGCAATTTTGTTTTAACTGTTTAATGTTTTTACTTAAATTATAATTAAATTAAATAGCAGTTTTATGATTCAATGGAATTTTTTATCTTAAAAACAAGTCAGATAGACTTCACATACTTTCAGATTTTCTCCTAAAATCAAGTTGAGTATTCTACTCATATTGCATAGATCAGAAATGATCAAAGCACTAAGTGTGAGTCTCTTCTGATTAAGGGGATTCTATAAAAAGAAGCTATCAGATATATTGTCTTTCAAATTTTAAAACTCTTAGAATCAATAAACAACTAGCAATTCACATATTAAAATTCCTATTTAAAATAAAATCTAGGAAATCAGAATTACTTAAATAAATTTTATAAGAAGAAAATAATCTCTGACCCTAAAGCTTCAAAGACTTTTTATGCTTAGGAATCCTAAACCAAATAGGGGGAGATTGTTAGAACCTAGTCTTAATTTGGATTAGGATCCCAACTCAAATAGGGGAGATTGTTGGAACTGATAAGTAATAAAATATATGTATTTTTAGTATAATTATTAGTATATTTTAATTAATATTGTGAATTTTCTATGTAAATTAATGAATAAATTGCTTCTTTATTATTTCTGGTTTCTAACTTAGTTTTATTTTTGTTTTTGCAATTTTTTGCAAAATTTTCACAGGTCACGCCCTCAGACACGCCCGTGACCAAGGGCGTGTAATTTTAAAGACCAAATATCAACGGGACGGCTCAATTAAGATCAAATCCCGACAAAACGCTCAAGTCACGCCCTCAGACACGCCCGTGACCAAGGGCGTGTAAATTTAAAGCTCTGCGCCCGACGAATTCCTTTCCAGCTCACCCCAGTTGACTAAGTCACGCCCGTGACTCTACAAGTCACGCCCGTGACATACCAAGTCACGCCCGTGAGCCGCCAGCGCGTCACATCTCGAAGCCGCGCCCATGCTGCCGACATCAGCCACCCATAGTCACGCCCGTGACATACCAAGTCACGCCCGTGTGCAGCCATGTTTGACGGCCAGACCTTCCAGAAGGCGGCGAATACAGCCGAGCAAATGTCACGCCCTAAGTCACGGCCGTGACATTCAAGTCACGTCCGTGACCTAGGGCGTGTAAAACTCAAATTTTCCCTATAAATAGAGGGGCTCGGCTGAAGTATTTTTCATCCAAATTTTGAGTGGTTTTTGTTGTATTGTGAGTTCTTTTGAGTGATTGTGAGCTTCTCTTCTGCATTTCAGTTTAAGTTCGTTTGTAGTTTTTTTCGTCTTCCTAGTCTAGTTGTAATGCTGATTTCAGAAATAAAATGATGTTTTTCTCATTTGGATCATCTTCTTTTTATTAATGTTAGTGTGTGTGCATGTATGAGTTTAGCTTTATTGCTTTCATAATTTAGTTTTATTGCTTTTATAGTTAGTTTTATTGCTTTCATAATATAGGTTTACTGTTTTCATAGCTTAGATTTACAAGCTTTCATAAAATAGTTTTATCGTTTTCTTTTTCGCCTTATTTTATCGCTTTCATTTTAAACGCTTTCTTTTTCAGTTTCTTTTAGAGTGTGTGCGTGTATGAGATAGTATTTTCCTTTTTTGTAACTTAGTTTTTATTTCAGTCTTTATATAACTGCTATATACCACCCCCTTCTCGAATAAGAGGCTAATTTACTTTAGCACTCATTTAAGTCGGTTGGTACGGATATTATTTCTGCACCTTTATAAGTCTTTTCATTTCTATACCACCCCCTTCTTGAATAAGAGGCTAAGAACTTTTTAGCACTTGTTTAAGGTGGTTGGGACGGATATTATTACTGTTTTTATATAAGTCTTTTTATTTCCTTTTTATCCGCTTATATCCGCTTTAATTATTAAACATGTATTTTTCAACCGATAATGCCGTCTCCATTCCGATGAGTGGCTAATTTCCTTTAGCGCACGACGTCGAAGAGCATTGGGACACAAAAATAGTTTTTCTATAAAAATTAAAACATCTCTTTCTAAAATAATTAACGCTTAAGGTTTACCCGAGAATCACGTTGAGTGGAGCCACATAATCGATGTGTGGTTTTCATTTCCATTTTCGTACCTAGTTAGCCGAGAGACTCGTGTGTACGGACTGATCACTCACGGGTAAAGAGAAGTGCGCTCTACCCTCGAGAGAGGACGAGGTAACTCTCCCGAATTGGAAATAAAAACCCAATAGCGGGGTTCGCAACATAAAGCGAGTATTAAGAAGATTCGATTGTAGAACGAGAGTTCGGTCGAATATTCATAATCTCAGGTGGGCGTACCCTCGAGAGAGGAGCGTTCATAATTATGGAACCTCCACGGCCAAGTCATCTTAATATTTTGAAAAGTCATCACTTTTAATTCTATAAAAAATCTATTTTCGTCTCAAGGTAATTCGACGTCGCGCGCTATATTTCTCATCACTTAGAACTCTAGTAAATCGCTTAAATCATTTTTCGCATTTTATCATTTAGAACTCTAGTTAAATCAACTAAAAATATTATTCCGATAAAATAATAGTTCGTCCCTCGAAGTAGCATAATCAACACAACCCGCGGAAATATACGATCCCGATATTTTCTAAAAATATCCTGTATTACTTGCGATAAGGTATACTTGCCTTTATCAAATGATTAATTTGGACTAAAAATTCAAACACAGCTTTTCAAACTCATTTAGTGCAAAACTCTCATTTTCTACTATTCAATTCAATAGAATTCGGCATTGTAGCCGAAACGTAATTGTCAATATTCCGAAAGAAGAAAAAGATCGTTACTTCTATCCTTCGATAGGATAACGGTTAATTTCTCAAAGTAGGAGTACTTGCGAGACTCTTCGAAAATATCCGCCAATTCTAAACTCTTAATATAAAGGTTATCTTTTATTTATAAAACAAAAAGAAGAAGTCCAAAGCTCATCATCAGGAACCTTAGTTTTAATTTGAGTTAGGATCCACCTTTAGTGTCTAAGTTTATATCATAACATATCTTATAACTTAGATTAAATCTCATTAAGAAAGAAAGCTGAAAATAGATATATAATTAATAGGCAGAAAATAAGAGAAGAATAAAATTTACATATATTCTCTGCGTTCGACGAACGACCACCTGCGTTCGACGAATGACGTTTTGCGCTCGATGAATGGTATTCATTCTGCGCTCGACAAAATCCAACGGTTCAGCGCTCGACGATCCCGCCTCAGCTCAGCGGTTGACGAACAGACCCCGGCTCAGCGGTCAACGAAATCCTGCGTTCGACGAACTCAAGTCTGCGTTCGACGAACAGCTCAATATTCAGCGGTTGACGAAATATCAATTCTTTGCGTTCGATGAACAGTTCCGTTCGACGAACTCAAGTCTGCGTTTGACTAATATTCAGCAAATGTTCAGAAACAGTAAATCAAATGATCAGGTCGACGAATCAAATGATGAGGTCGACGAACTTGAACCTCAGCTCGACGAATTTCCGCAGCATTAATTTTATATTATTTAGCTCGACTAAAAATTATATATGCTGACAGATTTATTTAAAGTAATATTTTATTTATTCTATTTTATATATTGCTATATATATGTATTGTTGATCTGACATTACAGCTGTTGAAGCATTTATTAATAGAGTCGTTGGCAGAAAACAATAAATGTTGTAGCCGTTGCAGCAAGCTAAAGAAGGACATTTGTCTGCTCGAGGATCTGCGAGATAAAAGAAATATTATTTCTTTCCTCTTCCGTCGGCAAGAATCCAAAATAGCCCAGGAAAGAGGACAGCTCTCTTACACGACAGCAGAAGTCAACTCTTCAATATACAGCAAAATATATTACAGCTGATTACAGCAGATTATATATAGTTGTCTCTCTCGACAGAACATAGATTACATATATATCAATATTGTTGTATATATTAAATAGACAGATTTACATATACAGCAGATATCAATATTGCTGTACAGGAAAAAGAGAAGATGAAGAAGAGAAAAAGAAGAACAGGAGCAAAAAGAAGCAGATCAAATATATTATATCTTCTTTTTGCTAAAGCTCTTTCTTGCAGATCTTCTATACAAACTTGAGACACCAAATCAACATCATTTGCTCAGGGATCAAAACTGCAAGAAGAAGAAAAGAGGATTTGCAATCTAGAGAAGGAGCTCCATCCAAAAGCTGTCATCAAACTAAATCAGACTGGGGGAGCTTTCTTCAACATCATCTTCATCAAGTGTCTTCTTAGAAAGAGAAGAACAACATAATTTTTTCTATTTTCTTTTATTCCTTCCCATCTTGTAAAGGGTTAAAACTCCCTTCAAAAGTTTACTCCCAATGACAGGGCACCTTAGCAAAAACCTGCATCTTGGTTAGAGCACCTGATCAAAAGCTCCCATGGTTTTTAAGCACCTTATCAAAATCTTATTGGTGATTTGGGCACCTGATCAAACCTCCACTGGTGTGAGGGAACCTGATCAAAAACCTCCTAGTGGATTCCTACCAGTGGGTAGAAGAGTAGATGTACCCAGG
Organism: Dactylorhiza incarnata; assembly: GCA_033032865.1. Classification (NCBI taxonomy): domain Eukaryota; kingdom Viridiplantae; phylum Streptophyta; class Magnoliopsida; order Asparagales; family Orchidaceae; genus Dactylorhiza; species Dactylorhiza incarnata. The sequence goes on along the minus strand of JAWHQI010000040.1, from coordinate 1,144,035 downwards.
TTTTGGGGAAATACTATATTTTCTTGTGTCATCTGGATGCTTGTTGGTTTGCTTGTTTATTTTATTGTATTTTATTTCCTTATTGCTGTGATGTGTTTTATATGCATTCTTACTATTTGTTTTAATTACTCATACAGCACATCTATATATATATATCATTATTTTGGAAGTAAAACTTAAACAAGAAAGCTTTTTAATAATACTTAAGAACTAAACTCTCTTTTCAAAATTCTACGAACTATATGCAAGATTACCTATCATTCATAGTGTAGGATATTTTTAAAATAAAAATACCCAGTGTCGTATTCCACGGGTCTGTTGATTACTTTTACTGTTGCAAATTAATATTATTTTATCTAAATATAAGAAGATAATTAGAATAATAAAAGAGAAAAGGAAGAAGAGAGCATTCGATCGGAAATCCTTCTTAAGTTGAATAAATCGTAACTCTAAAATTAGTAACAAATATGATAGAATAATTCGACTGTGGAGCTTCCCAAATTATGAAAGCGCCTCTCTCGAGAGTAAACAACCAACTAACGTTAGGTTGATCGGTTAAGACCCCTCGGCCAGTCAAAACCCCTAATCTTTCTTTACGAGGTGAACCCCACTATTGGATTTAACTCCAATCCAGAATATTTATGTCGTCACCTCTCAAGGAGTGCATACAACTCCTTTCACCCTTGAGCGATCTTCTCGTATTCACTGATCTCTCGATCAAATAAACTATGGATCATTGATTGAAAAGCATATGCCGACAATATGAAATCAATACGATAAAAATCAAAGGTAAATAGTAATAATTTTAAACTAAAGCTATGAAAAATTGAGATTATGAAATAAGAGACTTAAGAATTCTTCCAATTGAATACTATAAAACTAGTTACTCAAAATTAAAGGGAAAAAACATTTTTATAAAATATGAAAAGAAATTACAAGTACAAGAAGGGTAAATTGTAAGTTAGGAATTAATGGTGCAAGACATAAAGTAAATTACATGAAAGAAAATACAATAAAATGATAGAAAATGATCCAATCTAAAGCAGGGACTGGATGATAAACTCTTGGAAGTAGGTGGCTTTTTATAGTTGAAAATTTCATGAGTCACGCCCTTGGTCATGCCCGTGAGCAAGGGCGTGTAAGGTGCATAACTGCTGTCTTGAAAGCCCGAGAACGTTGGGGAGAAAACTGCCAAAAATCAACTACTTGATGGGTCACGGCCTAGGTCACGCTCGTGCCCTAGGGCGTGTCTTGACCGAGAGTAGAAATGATGGAAAACGGTATGATCTGGAGTTAATCTGGCAGTTGCGGAAAGGATCACGGCCTCGGTCATGCCCATGACCGAGGGCGTGTAAGCTGGAAACCGTGCGATCTGGAAACTACTTGCATTGAAAACTGATCGGGCGTGTCACACCCATAATTTTATTGTGACGTGTCATGGGACTTGTGGGAGCTGGAAGCGGGACATGGTCATGGCGCTGGTCACGCCGTAGGTCACGCCCGTCACCTAGGGCGTGTACTTGGGATTTTTGCAGATTTGTTCCAATATTTCCCTTGAACACGGCTGTGGGCTTGGATAACGGGCCCCAGATTACCTGAAAATACATGAGAAAGCAAATTAGACATAAATTAAACTAAAACTAAATAAAAGTAAACTAATTATTACTAAAATATTTTATAAAAACAACTATTAATAATGTACTATCAAACGCGTCCTAGTTCTCCACTAATTGTAATCAGACCTAATAAATAAAGGAGGTCTACCAATCCCTTGTCCCTCATAAAAAGCGAGATCATGATGTGCCATTATTCTCGGTGGTGAAACTGTTTTGGAATAAACTCCCTATGATACCGCCATGCGCTAGCTCAAAGAGAATGAATTCCTTGAGGTATATAAACACTAACAAACCTTGCAATATATTTTGAGTTGAAACTTCAATAGAAAATATTATTTAAAATATTTATGAATAGGAAATAAAATCCAGTTAGTAAACAACAAAAAGAGACATGATTTTATTTGATAAGGCTTTGATTACAAAATGTTTGATATCAATGACACTAGAAACCAAGGCTACAATGAAAAATCCTTTTTCATTTTCTATACCGACCCTTCTCCCAAGGACCAGTTGGCTCTAGCCTATCTCTCCTCAAATGAAGCCTTGAGCTGCCCCAAGATCTAAACCCTAGTCTATAGTCGCCAATACAAGTGGTGAATCTACCCTAAGCCACATAAGGACAAAGTCGCCAACAACTGTGGTGAATTCCCCCAAAGCCACACAAGGGCCTAATCTCCAACAACTGCGATGAATTCTCCCTATGCCACACACAGACCTAGTCACCGACACGGGTGAATTTCTCTATTGGTAAACAAAAGAAAATACAAGATGTGAAATTTGAAATTAAAACTCCCTTTAAAGATTTCTGAAGGAGATGGTGAAGGAATGCAGGAGATTAGCATTATCGATGTGTTCGTTCCTCGCGTTGAATAAGTGTGATGAAACCACCTTCACAAGTACTCCTTTCGATCTCAAAGTTGTAGATGGGAGTGCTCTCAAACGTCTGAAATAAGGTCCCTCACATATTGCTCGGCCTGGTAGAGTAGGGTTCCTCGATCAGCAATGAGAGAATCAAAAATTGCCTTTTTATAGATTAAGATCCCAACCGTCGGCGGTATTGATAACACTTGGAGGTAACACTTAAGGCAACATTTTGAGTGCTAGAATCTTCAATCCGGGAAGGAGATTTTGTGCTTTAGGTAACATTTCATTTTAGTCAATACGAACGCCCGATGTTAGCGATACCGCCCAACGGTAGTGTCCTTCCATATGTGCATCCATCTTCCATGTCGTCTTAACCAGCATCTATATTGTCGTGAAGGTTCCATGTCATCTTGACCAGCATCCGTGTCATCGTGAACGCTCCATGTCATCTTGACAAGCATCCATATCATCATGAGGCTCCATATCGTCTTGACCAGCCTCCGACATGGGGATAATATCGTCAAGATGTTAATGCCAGCATTAGCTCTAATGACATGAGTTAGTCAGGAAGACTCCATGTCGACTAGAAGCCTCTATGTCATTTCGTCCAGCATCCGACACGGGAATAATATCGTTGAGATGCAAATGACAGTGCTATCTCTAATGCCACACGTTAGTGGTCACTTTTCATCTTTGTTCTAGATCATTGCTCCATTCAGCTTGTAGCATCCTAGTGTCAAACATGTGAGTTCATGTAGGCTATAAACACAAAATATGATTGATTAAATAAAATATGAGATTTATTATTCTCAAACCAAAGAGGTGAGGAAAAACATGTTCCAACAATGGTCTGTATAAATAGTGACCTTTGATAGAATGAGATAGGAGCGGAAATTATCAAAAGAAAAGATAAAAGTTATGGGTTCCATCATAGAATTAGTGTAGTTCTGCTGGGCTTCATTTAAGGTGCGGATAACATAGTGAATGGTATGAAAAATCTTGTTTCTGCGCTGCCCAAGAACAATCTGAATACAAGGTCACTAGCATCACACTTCAGCTCAAACAGCAAAGATCAATTAAGAGAAATTAAAAATGGGGCAGTGGTCATTTTTTCTCTTAATGTAGAGAATGAACGAAGGCAGATGTCATCAAAATGAAATGGGAAATCCTTTGCTAGAAGACTGCAAAGGGCTTACTAATTTTAGAAAAGTTTTTGATTAATTGACCGTAGAAGCCCGTGTGCCCTAGAAAACTACAGATTCCACTGAAAGAGGAAGGCAGTGGGACTTTTGAATAGTTTCAATCTTTGCATAATCCACTTCAATTTCATTATTGGAAATCTTGATGCAGACCATAAAGTGACACTTCTCCTAATTTTGTATGAGATTTGTGTCCTCGCAGTGTTGTAGTACTTTGAAAATATTGCGGAGGCAAATATCAAATGTCGAACAAAAAAGAGAAAAGTCATCCATGAATACCTCTAAGAAGTCATCCACCATATCAGGGAAGATTGCAATCATGCATCGTTGAATGGTAACGGGAGCATTGCAAAGACCAAAGCATATCCTATTAAATGCAAAAGTGCCAAAAGGGCATGTGAATGTGTTCTTCTCCTAACCATTTGGGTTGTTGATGATTTGATTGTATCTGGAATACCCATCCAGGGAGCTATAGAATTTATGCCTTGTCAGTCTCTCCAGCATCTGATCAATAAATTGTAAAGGAAAGTGATTTTTCCTCGTCACCTCATTGAACTTCTGATAGTCGATACAAACATGCCAAACTGTACCAGTGCGGGTTGGTACAAGTTCATTCAGCTCATTGGTCACAATAGTTATCCCTCCCTTTATGGGAACAACTTGCACAGGGCTAACACAATAGCTATCACTAATCAGGTAGTTGATTCCAAAATCAAGTAGTTTGATGACTTCATCTCTTACAACGTCTTGCATTTAGGATTCAAATGTCGATGGGGCTGGGCAAGCAGTCTGAATTTGTCCTCCATAAGAATTTTATGCATTCATATAGCAGGGTTAATCCCTTTTAAATTAGCAATAGTCCAACTAAATGCCCCCTATACTGGCGGAGAACATACACAAGACAGGCCTCATTATCGGTAAAGAGCAATGCTGAAATAATAATGGGTAACATGTTATGCTACCCGAGGTAGGCATACTTTAGGTGTCAAAAAAATTTAGAGGTTCGGAGTGAAGCAAAAAATGTGGAACGCTTCAACACAATCCACAAGCATGACAATCAATGACAATGAGAAGACTAATAGTGCTCTTGTAATTTACAATCACTTTACGATGCGAGACATACATGGAGAGACATGATTCATAAGAATCACAAAGGAGAGAAGAATAAGACACAAAAACAAGCCGCCAGCGAACTGCCAAGCAAAGACCGCCAGACCAATCGAACAGGCAAGACGCACGGTTACCCCTGAGACCGCGCGAATAGAACAGAGCACAAGCCGCTGCTATCAGACCGCAATCACAGATCGCACAACTTGCTGCTTTATTCCACTGCTGAAACAACTGTCCGCACTTCTTGATCACCCAGGTTGCACAGTCTCAAGATCACAGAAGAACCCATGAACACTTGACGAAGAAATTGCTTCATGCTGCAGACTGCACCTCAAGACCGCCTGATCACTTAAGACTGCCTGATCACTTAATGCCGCCTGATCAACAGAGTACGCTGCACAGTCCAAGAACACCTAAACACAGTCCGCCTAGACAGACCGCTGCCAGACTGGTTTATTCAAAGCTGGAAGAAGGGAGAATGTTGACGGTGACGGCAAGCCGCTAACCTGCGAACAAACAAAACCGCTCAGACAAAACTCAGAATGCGCAACCTAATAGAGAGACCGGCACAATCAAGAAAACTTTGGTTCTTACAGTTCTTGCGTTATTATGGCAACCCCGACACCCCTATTTATAGGAAAACGAATGGATGTCGTCACCACTCCAAGGGATACGCTCACCTTCCTTATTGAAGTACGCGGTCTCCAGAACCAGACTGCGCGGTCTCTTCAAGACCTTATTATATCTAATGCACAACTGTCCAGGAAAGACAACTCGCCAAGACAACCCGGCAGTACGAGACCGCAGTAGCGACCTTAGTACAGACCGCCTGGTCTAAACCGAAACAATGATACATGGGCAGAACAGGCAGACCGAACACAGGTTGCCAACACTAGAGACACTCGACCATACTAGCCAGGTCGCCACACCGAGCTTGCGGATTCCAGAGGTAAACCGCAATACAGCCCGCGCGGTCTCTGCGGTCTCTGCGGTCTCCAAAAAATAGACCTCCCGGACAGATCCACTTACACTTCAAAAATTTAACACTCCCCCTTCAAGTGGGAAGTGGAAGTTAGCCCAAGTAACCTCCTCAACAGTGTGAACGGTTCCTTCGACAACGGCTTTGTAAATATGTCAGTGACATTTTCTTTGCTCTGCATATGCTCAACCATAAGAGATTCCTCCAACACCTTCTCTCGAATGAAATGATGTTGAATCTCTATGTGCTTGGTTTGCGCATGACAAACTGGATTGTTCATGTAACACCCTGCCAGTACGAAAAGTATAACAGCAGGTCCGGCCGGGACCCCACGCCATACAAGCCACACTAGTTAGGAGTTAAAAGGTGATAACCAGAAAGGTAACTACAAAACGAGAGTACAAAACGTAAGCGGAAGCATTAATTAAACCATTCAAAAGACATGTCCACTATCATAGGAATGAGTCCAGAAGTAAGAGTTACGGCCTTAGGGCCTTACATCAAATCAATGTACAAAACTCCAAAAAAACATACATCGGCACGCAGGCCGGCAATACGTGAGAAAACAGGAAAAAGGCTGGCCTTCGAGGGCCAACACAGCAAAAGGGTCAACGCCCGCTACTTCCCGCTAGGCTCACCTGCACCTGCATAAGAACATTCCACCAAGCGGTGGCAAACAAAGTAACGGTCAGCACAGCTGACCAAATTATAACGACCCCACCCCATTCCCGGGGTGGCGGAGATTCTACCCTGCAAGTAAGCCATACTAGCACAAGTACTAATCTAAAGAAAGTGCAACTACACAAGGTGAGGTTTCAAGCACAATCAATCTTCTAGGTTGAGCATCAAAAGAAGGGAACCTAGGTATGCACATGATGTTGGTTGGGCTCACCCGAGGGTTTCCCACAACCGCCTAAGCAATCGCATGAGGCTAATCATAACATCAAATTCACAACACTCCACCCTAAGGGTCACAACCTTAGGTGGGAAACAAGAGCTTTTGGTCGGTCTAGGTATGACACCTTCCACGACCTCTCCCATGATCACACGGCCTTCATGAGGAAGGGACCTCTCGCCGATCTGCATGGAAACGGGTTCGGTTCAGCTTTGCCCGTGCTCTAATCGTCGCGATCTATCGCACGACGCGGGTATGGCTTCACCTCGGCCCGTAAGGGTTTAGCACTTTCAAGTGCTACACAAAAGTATACGCTACGCACCTAACCCCTTCACAAGGATCTAGGCTTCGCAAATTCTCAACAAGGGAGGTACATACGCTCCGCAACAATAACGTGGTGAAGGTTTGCCTTCATCCAAAACTCAAAGCATGGGGCTTTCGTAGGGATCTTCACAAGACGCCTACACTTAACTCCCGCAATACTATAGGTGAGTTCACGGAGTCATTCTCCGGCACGCATTCTAGGTCTAACCTAAATGCAACGTCGCAAATCAAGCATCACCGATTCGGGCTCACGGCCACGAATAGGCTTCACACAAAATGCCTAAATCCGCACGACTACCGGATTTTCTACATGCAATATGCTGGGGACGGACACAATCTACCCGGAGTCCCGAAGGACTTGAGGAAATCCTACACTTCACCCATTTGGTGAAAGAGATACCTCATGCAAGCAAAGAAGAGGAATAAATGGACAAATACAAGTCCAAAGTTCGGGAGGAAGAATCGTTACCCTAGACGTGTTCCTCTTCGCCATGGATCCGAGATTCTACGCGGAGGGAAAGAACCGCACCGGGCTGCACTCTCCGGATCTGGAAACGGCTCGCGAAACGGAGCTCCGGAGCTCCGTCAATGGCGAAATCTCCTCTTCTTCTTCCTTGCCCCCTTCTTCTTCCTCTAGCCTAGGAGAGAGAAACACTATGAAATAATGAGGGTTTAATCCCTCTCCAAAGCCCTAAGACCCCCCAGCATCAAATCCCAGCCGTTGGATCGAATTCCAAGAAATTTGATCGGTCGGATCCTCTTCTCCGCTCAAAATCGCGGAACAGAATAAACAGGGCGCACGATCACAGGCGCACGGTCAGTGGTCGTGCGCGACGAGGGCAATGGTCGTGCGCACTATCCGGGACAGAACTCTGAATTCTTGCGAATAAGCGCACGATCGCTGGCGCACGATCACTGGTCGTGCGCGAAGAGGGAAATGGTCGTGCGCACTGTCCGAGACAGAACTCGATTCTCTTCTGAATTAACGCACGATCGCTGGCACACGATCACTGGTCGTGCGCGATGAGGCCACTGATTGTGCGCTAAGAGCAGACAGGGAAAATTCTAGCCTGCTTCACGTGCCGCACTACCACTCCGCCTACTTCGCGGAACTACCAGACTTGGGGTGTTACAACTCCACCCTCCTTAAAAGAATTTCGTCCCGAAATCCAGGAAACAGTAATAGCATAAATTACAGTTATACTTTACCTGAGGGAAATAGCTCGGGATACTCCGCAAGCGTCGTTTGCTCTCTCTCCCAAGAGAGCTCCTCTCGGCCGCAGTTATCCCACCGGACTTTTACCATCCGAATGGACTTGTTCCGCAGCTGCTTTACTTCGGTATCTTCGATGCGTAAAGGCTTGACTTTCGTCGACAACCCACTATCGACCGGAACTTTGCCGACCGCAACGATATGAGTAGGCTCTTGCACTGCCTTCCTCAACACTGAAATGTGGAACACGTCGTGCAGACCGCTCAGCTCTGCAGATAGTGCAAGCCGATAAGCCGCATCACCAACACGCTCCACGATCTCGAACGGTCCTAAGTACCTCGGACTGAGCTTTTTCAAGCGTCGAATCCTTGATACCCCTTTGAACGGTTTGATCTTCAAGTAAACCCGGTCACCGACGGCAAACTCTAAGTTCCTATGCTTGGCGTTGAAATACTTTGCTTGCCTATCCTGGGCAACCAATAGCCTTTCGCGTATAGCCCGGATCGTCGAAGTTGCTTCTTCAACATCCTTTCGCTTCAATAGCTTAGTATCGCCCGTTTCCGCCCAAGACAACGGCGTACGACACTTCTTACCATAGAGGGCCTCGAAAGGAGCCATCTTTATGCTGGCTTGGTAGCTATTATTGTAGGCGAATTCGATCATATAGAGGTGATCCTCCCACCTCTTTCCAAAGTCTAGAGCGCACATTCGGAGCATATCCTCCATAGTCCTGTTGGTTCTCTCGGTCTGTCCATCCGTTTGCGGGTGGAAGGCCGTGCTGAACTTCAATTTTGTGCCCAACAGTTCATGGATAAGCCTCCAATCTTTCGATGTGAAACGCCCGTCACGATCGCTGACGATGCTACGAGGGACACCGTGCAGTCTCACGATACTATCCACATAGAGCTTTGCTAGCTTCTCTACGGAATCATCCTTCCGGTTCGGAATGAAGTGTGATACCTTTGTCAAACGGTCCACGATCACCCATATGGCGTCGTTTCCATGTTGCGATCTCGGCAATCCGTGCACGAAATCCATCGAAATATCATCAAACTTCCATTCCGGAATCGGCAAGGACTTCAGAAACCCACCGGGACGTTGACATTCCGCTTTCACCAACGCGCAAGTATGACACTTGGCTACGTAAAGGGCAATGTCTTTCTTCATGCCCGGCCACCAGAACAGTTTCTTCAAATCCATAAACATTTTAGTGCTCCCCGGGTGGATCGAGTACTTGGTATGATGAGCCTCGTACATCAATTCCGCCCGTAGAGTACCAACGTTTGGGATGCATAACCTTTCCTGCTTCCACATAAGGTCGTCTTCGAAGGAGAAATCAGCGTTTAACCCTTCAACGGTTTCCGCTTTGTATCGTTTCAAGCTCTCGTCCAACTCCAATGCTTGTCGAACTCGGTCGGCAAGGTCGTAGTGAACTTCCGTCCAGTTCAAGCATGCTGAAGTAGACGTTCTCCTATCAATGCATATGATCTCCATTTCTTCTAGCTCACGGATTAGACGCTCATCGTGCATCAAAATCCAATTTGCTTGAGCGGGAGCCCGACGACTCAACGCGTCTGCAACTACGTTTCCTTTACCGGGAGTATACTTGATATCGAAGGTGTAGTCCCCAAGGAACTCCATCCACCTCCTTTGGCGCATGTTCAACTCCCTTTGGTCTAGTAAGTACTTGAGGCTCTTATGGTCGGTAAAGATATCGATCTTCACGCCATATAGATAGTGTCTCCAAAGTTTGAGGGCAAAAACCACGGCCGCTAGCTCCAAATCGTGGACCGGGTAATTCCTCTCGTGAACCTTCAGTTGCCGGGAGCCGTAGGCAATTACCTTCCCGAACTGCACTAGGACACAACCCAAACCACTTCCTGAGGCGTCGCTATATATTTCGTAGCCTTCCGTACCCTGTGGCGAGCATAGAATGGGCGCCGTGGTCAGACGGCTCTTTAGCTCTTCAAAAGCTCGTGCGCACTCGGGCGACCAAACGAACTTATGATCCTTCCTAGTCAGTTTTGTGAGAGGAAGTGCGATCCTCGAGAAGTTTTCCACAAAGCGCCTATAATAGCCGGCAAGTCCTAAGAAACTTCGGACTTCCGCTACGTTTTTCAACAAAGGCCACGCTTGGATCGCTTCTATCTTCGACGGATCAACTGCAATTCCTTCGCCACTAACAACATGACCAAGGAATGCCACTGACGGTAGCCAAAACTCGCACTTGGAGAACTTGGCATATAGCTGACTCCTCCTCAAGGTGCTCAGGACTGCGTGCAGATGCCCTACATGCTCCTCTTCCGACTGAGAGTATACCAAAATGTCGTCGATGAAGACGATCACAAATTGATCTAAATACTCTCGGAATGTCCTATTCATCAAGTCCATGAATACCGACGGTGCGTTGGATAGACCGAACGGCATTACCGTGAACTCAAAGTGCCCAAAGCGGGTACTGAACGCTGTCTTTGGGATGTCGCATTCCCTTAATCGCAGTTGATAGTAGCCGGACCTTAGGTCTAGCTTGGAGTAAACCGTCGACCCCAACAGTTGGTCGAATAGATCATCGATTCTAGGAATCGGATATCGGTTTTTCTCGGTCAACTTGTTTAGCTCTCTATAATCGATACATAGACGCAAGCTCCCATCCTTCTTTTTCACAAAGAGGACCGGTGCACTCCAAGGCGAAGAACTTGGACGTACGTAGCCTTGCTCTAGCAGCTCTTGCAATTGGACCTTCAACTCTGCCAATTCCTTTGGCGCTATTCGGTATGGTGAGCGGGCCACAGGTTTGGCACCTGGCACCAACTCGATACAGAAATCAATCTCCCGATGAGGCGGAGCCCCAGGGAGTTCGTTAGGAAACACGTCGGCGTATTCCGCTACAACTGGGACATCACACAACCTGGGCTTTGGCTCCGAAGCCTCCAACAAGGTGAAGAACAACTCGGCGCCTTTTCTCACCGCCTTAACCACCTGGAGAGCAGACATCAGCGTCTTGCTCGCTCCTCGCATACCGGCGAATGTGGTTTCATCGTCGGTGTTCGTTCCCAGAGTGATCTCCTTTGTATTGCAATCTATGCATGCTCGCTGCTCCGAGAGCCAGTCCATGCCGAAGATCACATCGAATTCAGCTAACGGTAGTAACGACGCTTCCAAGTCGAAATCTTGACTTCCGATCCGCACCTTCACACGGCTCTTCCTATCCGCACTCATTCGAGATCCATTGGGTAGCACTACTTCCAATCTATCCTCTACAAAGGTAGACGGCACTCCGATTCGCACCACGAATTCCTCAGACAGAAAAGAGTGCGATGCACCCGTATCGAATAGAGCTCTCGCCGGATAGTTGAAAATTAGGACGAAACCTAATTGTACACAAATAACACATAAAGTCGTACAACAGTAAGAATCATATACATAGCTGTAAAAGCTAACTTCTAATTCGTACCTGTGACGACATCGGTTTGTCGTATAGCTTCTTGTTGGCCAAGCGAATAGACTCTCGGCTGAGTCGGAATGTGTTGGGAGGCCGAAGACTCTGCCGCTTTGCCCTTTTCCGCAGCCCGAGCATAATCCACCGCTCGATTTGCCGCCTTTGGGGGACCACTTCGACACACCGCAGCTTTGTGTCCCACCTTCCCGCAGGTGAAACACGTAATAGGAGTCCGCGCGGTCGTGGCTCCCGAAACGTTCGAAGAAGCTGGTTCCGCCTGCTTGAACTTCCGCTTGTTCCTTCTGAAGTCCGGCTTGGACTGAGAGGCCGGCGCATGAAACTCGGGTTTCTTTACAACACTCTTTGCTTGTACCCTCTTCATGTCCAACTCCAAAGATCTGGCGGTTTGCACCATCACTTGGAAGCCAAACGTCATAGGGCCTGCAAGGAGCAGCCTCAACTCGTCCCGAAGCCCTTCATAGAATTTATTCGTCTTCGTCTCCTCATCCTCCACCAATGCCCCCGCATAGCGACTCAGTCTGGTAAACTCATGTAAGTAATCGTCAACGGAGCGATCACCTTGAGTTAACCTCAGGAACTGGTTTTGTAACGCAATGCGTTGGGCAGAGGGGATAAACCGTTGGAGGAACGACTTTGAAAACTCAGCCATTGTTATTTCAGTAATGTCTCTATCGCCGAACTTGTGCAGTTCCTGCTCTTCCCACCACAGCACAGCCTCTCCGTCAAGAAGGAAAGTGGCTAAGGTGACCATCATGGCTTCGTCCGTCGCCGTCGCCCTCAGAGTTCTTCTAACTCTTGACAACCAGTCTTCTGCCTCCGTTGGGGACTCAGATCCCGAGAAGGTAGGAGGATTAAAGCTCAAGAAGTGCTTTAATTGTTGGTCACGCGCTCGCCCCGCAACTACTTGCGCAACTTGACGCTCCACCCTCGGTGCTAACGCCGGTTCCACTGCAGCTACTGGCACAGGGGCATCAACCCTTGGTGCTACCGCAGGTTCCATTGCAGGTTCAATTACCGGGGCCGCATCAGTAGTATGCGTAGCAGGCTGTGCAAGCCTTTGCGGTTGAGCATTGATCATCGCGAAGACTGCTTCTGCGACCATTCTGATCATCTCAGCTGAAGGAGTGGTCGCTGGCACCTCAGCCGACCCACTACTTTCAGCGGTGTTACGGGGTTGAGACCGCCCCGCAGCACTTCTAGTCACCTATAATCATGCAAGGCACAATTTAGTGACCCTAAACATATCAAACATCAATCATGGAACGCTCAGGTTCCGCAAACAAGTATGTTTTTTTTCATTCCTAAGTGGACATTCTTATTAGTTTTTGTCGTTTTAGGTGAATGCACAGCCCGTGCGCACCACCCCTTAAAAGGAATTCGTCCCGAATTCGCTAAACTACGGATCGACGCCTTTAGTCCGATACCAAATTGTAACACCCTGCCAGTACGAAAAGTATAACAGCAGGTCCGGCCGGGACCCCACGCCATACAAGCCACACTAGTTAGGAGTTAAAAGGTGATAACCAGAAAGGTAACTACAAAACGAGAGTACAAAACGTAAGCGGAAGCATTAATTAAACCATTCAAAAGACATGTCCACTATCATAGGAATGAGTCCAGAAGTAAGAGTTACGGCCTTAGGGCCTTACATCAAATCAATGTACAAAACTCCAAAAAAACATACATCGGCACGCAGGCCGGCAATACGTGAGAAAACAGGAAAAAGGCTGGCCTTCGAGGGCCAACACAGCAAAAGGGTCAACGCCCGCTACTTCCCGCTAGGCTCACCTGCACCTGCATAAGAACATTCCACCAAGCGGTGGCAAACAAAGTAACGGTCAGCACAGCTGACCAAATTATAACGACCCCACCCCATTCCCGGGGTGGCGGAGATTCTACCCTGCAAGTAAGCCATACTAGCACAAGTACTAATCTAAAGAAAGTGCAACTACACAAGGTGAGGTTTCAAGCACAATCAATCTTCTAGGTTGAGCATCAAAAGAAGGGAACCTAGGTATGCACATGATGTTGGTTGGGCTCACCCGAGGGTTTCCCACAACCGCCTAAGCAATCGCATGAGGCTAATCATAACATCAAATTCACAACACTCCACCCTAAGGGTCACAACCTTAGGTGGGAAACAAGAGCTTTTGGTCGGTCTAGGTATGACACCTTCCACGACCTCTCCCATGATCACACGGCCTTCATGAGGAAGGGACCTCTCGCCGATCTGCATGGAAACGGGTTCGGTTCAGCTTTGCCCGTGCTCTAATCGTCGCGATCTATCGCACGACGCGGGTACGGCTTCACCTCGGCCCGTAAGGGTTTAGCACTTTCAAGTGCTACACAAAAGTATACGCTACGCACCTAACCCCTTCACAAGGATCTAGGCTTCGCGAATTCTCAACAAGGGAGGTACATACGCTCCGCAACAATAACGTGGTGAAGGTTTGCCTTCATCCAAAACTCAAAGCATGGGGCTTTCGTAGGGATCTTCACAAGACGCCTACACTTAACTCCCGCAATACTATAGGTGAGTTCACGGAGTCATTCTCCGGCACGCATTCTAGGTCTAACCTAAATGCAACGTCGCAAATCAAGCATCACCGATTCGGGCTCACGGCCACGAATAGGCTTCACACAAAATGCCTAAATCCGCACGACTACCGGATTTTCTACATGCAATATGCCGGGGACGGACACAATCTACCCGGAGTCCCGAAGGACTTGAGGAAATCCTACACTTCACCCATTTGGTGAAAGAGATACCTCATGCAAGCAAAGAAGAGGAATAAATGGACAAATACAAGTCCAAAGTTCGGGAGGAAGAATCGTTACCCTAGACGTGTTCCTCTTCGCCATGGATCCGAGATTCTACGCGGAGGGAAAGAACCGCACCGGGCTGCACTCTCCGGATCTGGAAACGGCTCGCGAAACGGAGCTCCGGAGCTCCGTCAATGGCGAAATCTCCTCTTCTTCTTCCTTGCCCCCTTCTTCTTCCTCTAGCCTAGGAGAGAGAAACACTATGAAATAATGAGGGTTTAATCCCTCTCCAAAGCCCTAAGACCCCCCAGCATCAAATCCCAGCCGTTGGATCGAATTCCAAGAAATTTGATCGGTCGGATCCTCTTCTCCGCTCAAAATCGCGGAACAGAATAAACAGGGCGCACGATCACAGGCGCACGGTCAGTGGTCGTGCGCGACGAGGGCAATGGTCGTGCGCACTATCCGGGACAGAACTCTGAATTCTTGCGAATAAGCGCACGATCGCTGGCGCACGATCACTGGTCGTGCGCGAAGAGGGAAATGGTCGTGCGCACTGTCCGAGACAGAACTCGATTCTCTTCTGAATTAACGCACGATCGCTGGCACACGATCACTGGTCGTGCGCGATGAGGCCACTGATTGTGCGCTAAGAGCAGACAGGGAAAATTCTAGCCTGCTTCACGTGCCGCACTACCACTCCGCCTACTTCGCGGAACTACCAGACTTGGGGTGTTACAGTTCACCAGTTTGAGGGCACTCTCATTGTCACCCCAAAGCAGAGTAGGACCATGCTCCTCCCTATGAATGTCCTCCACAAGCCTCCTAAGCCAGATGGCTTCCTGGGCTGCCAAAGCCGAAGCTTTGTATTCCGCTTCCGTGGTAGAGACAGACACAGAATCCTGCTTCTTGCTGCACCATGATATAGCTGTAGAGCCTGTCATAAAGACATATCCAGAAGTCGATCTACGATCATCTGAATCTCCTCAATAATCAGTGTCCATGTATTCATGCACGCAAAAGCCCGAGTCCTTCCTCTAGAAGAGACCCAAATCAGAGGTGGTCTTGACATACTCCAAAATGCTCCTCGCTTCCACCAGATGAGGCTTCTGTGGTTCTGTCATATACCAACTCACCCGGCCAACCTCATAAGCAATATCCGGCCTCGTGATCATCAAATATATTAGACTTCCGACAAAAATCCGGAATACTAAAGGATCATAAAGAACCTTCCCCTCATCACGTTGATGATGAATACCAACCTCCAGTGGAGTAGAGCTGCTCTTCCCCACTTCCATGCCGAATCGCTTCACAATTCGTTCTGCATACCCCTTTTGGTAAACAAGCATTCCTCCCTCTTTCCTCTCCACATTGAGTCCAAGGAAATGGTGGAGCTCACCAAAATCCTTCATCTCAAATCTGATAGCAAGCTCAGCACGAATCCTAGCTACCTCCATTTCAGAATTCCCTGTGACGATCATATCGTCAACGTACAACAACACCAAGACCTGAAGCTCTACCGACTTCTTTACGAATAAGCTCAAATTTGAATCAGAAGGAAAATATCCGCAGAACTGGAGGTATTTTGTGATCTTCCCATACCACGCCCGAGGCGCCTGCTTCAAGCCATAAAGAGCCTTATTGAGCTTGCAAACATGTCTTGGGTGTTCTTCGGAAACATAACCAGGTGGCTGATCCATGAAAATATCCTTGTCAATCTCGTCATATAAGAAAGCATTCTTCACGTTGAGTTGCCAAATCTTCCACCCTTGGCAGGCTGCCAATGCGATCACCACCCATACCGAAGTCATCTTGGCAATGGGGTTGAACGTTTCTTCATTATCCTCCCCATACATCTGATAGAAACCTCGAGCTACAAGGTGAGCCTTGTACCGCTCAATACTTCCATCAGCCTTTTTCTTCAGTTTGAAAACCCACTTGCAAGTCACCGGAGTAACACCCTCAACCTTAGGCACCAAGTACCAAGTCTCATACTTCCTGAGGGCAGCCATCTCTTCATCCATGGCTCCTTCCAACTCCTTGACCCCAATGGCATTTTCATAATAAGATGGCTCTCTCTCATCCAGGGGACCTGCGAAGAAACATGAGACGAAGCTCACCAAGTTTCCCCCCATATACCGATCTAGTGGAATAATGGTCCTCTTGGACCTCCTCAGAGCTTTACTCTAAACCACCTCTTCAGCTACTTGTTCTAGACTAACTCTCTTCTCTGGCATGCTTGGAGCATCGCTCCCTCTGCTTCCAGAACCTGAAGCACCTGTCCCAGAGCTAGAAGCACCTGGAGCACCTGGAGAAATAGGCAACTCCACCAGAACCTCCTTAGTAGCTTCACCTGGTCCAACATCTACCTTGCTTCCTTGTAACTCAACAGAAAAGTTACCCTGGTAAGAAGTCAGCTTGTTGAATACCACGTCCCTTGAGACCACAGCTCTCCGTTTCTCTGGATCCATGCGTCTCCAACCCTTCTTCCAGTCATCATAACCGACGAAGACTAGCTTCCATGCTTTCGCATCTAGCTTCATTCTAAGGGCATCAGGAACATGCACATAACAAGTAGAACCGAACACTGGAAGGTGTTCCACTATAGGCTTTATCTTGAACATCAACTCATGAGGGGTCTTCATGTTGATGAGACTGAGAGGTATCCGATTGATGGCATAGGTTGCGCAAGACATTCCCTCTGCCCAGAAGGACTTTGGGATACTCTTGGCATGAAACCAACACTTGTAGGTCTCCGTCAGATGATGGATCTTCCGCTCTGCAATGCCATTCTGTTGTGGAGTATGAGCACAAGAAAGCTCCCTCTAGATGCCATGCTTCCTGCAGAAGTTAAAGAACGCTTTGGAGGTAAACTCCCCTCCATTGTCTGTTATGAACCTCTTTACCCGCAGGTTAAGCCGACCCTCCACTAGCTCCTTGAACTCCACAAACCTCACGAATGCTTCCGACTTCTCCTTTAGAAAATATACCCAAGTATATCTAATGAAGCCATCAATCAGAACTAGCCAATACATGCTGCCTCCAAGACTGACAGTTGCGGTAGGTCCAAACAGATCACCATGAATACACTCCAATGGTGCTTTACATCTGCTTTGTGATTTATCAAATGGAAGACGTTGAGCCTTACCATATTAACAACCTGCACAAACATGACCTTCGTGGAAGGATGACAAACTAGGCAAACTTCTCACAAGGCCTCTCCCTGCCATAGCTTTCAACTTATCCATCCCAACATGTCCAAGTCTTTAATGCTAGATAGCAGCGCTATCATTAGTCCTCATCTTATCAACATAGGAACTTGTTGATAACACAAACAAGTCCTTCACCCTTCTCGCGACATGAGTGACTTCAGCCTCCACTGCTGGCACGTTTCAAAGAATCTTCACTTTTGTTGGACCAAACAGAACTTGAGAGCCAGCATCCAAAGCGTTGGTCACCGGGAAGAGGTTTTTCTTCATACACGGAACATGATAGACACTATTCAACGTAAAAGTACTTCTATCATCATTCAAAGAAACTACACCCTCCTTCTCTACTGCATGTATAGTATCATCAGCCGTAATGATAGCAGCATTACCTGTATATGCCTGCAAAGAAGAGAACTTCGACTCGTCTCCAGTTAGGTGATGACCACAACCCGAGTCCACTATCCAATCCTCTTGATAGTTGATGGAAGTCATAGCCCGAACTATCATCTGCATTGGAACCAGCCTCCTCCTTTCCTGCAGCATGCCCTGGCTGAAGATTGACCTTGCAGTCCCTTTTGAAATGACCATGCTTGTTGCATCTAAAACATCTCAGTCCTTTCTTCTTCTTCCCTTCAAACTTATGAGCATAACTCCTCTCTTGCTGATATGAAGTAGACGGACCATCGTTACCAGATGACTTCTTCTTCTTGTCCCAACGCTTCTTCTTTCTAGAAAAGAGAACCTCATCTTCTCCCTCAGAGACAGACATCCCCGCCATTTGCTTAGCTAAACTCTCTTACGACGCAAGCAAGTTCTCCAGCTCCAGCAACGATGGGTGATTGGCCCAGCCTTGCATAGAAGTAAAAAAGGCCACATACTCCCTCCACAAGCCGCGGATTATGTGCCTCTTCAGCTTCTCTTCTGAGATAGGCTAATCCGGGTTCAAAGCTGATATTTCTGCACATAGGTACTTCAATTTCAAGAAGAACGTTGAAATGGACAAGTCTCCATGAGTTGCTTTTGCAAACTCATTTTCCAAGAACTGTAGCAGACCTACATTTTTCTTATTGAACAAGCCATCCAAGGCTGTCCAAATATCCGCAGCTGACCTACACCCGATGATGTGGTCAAACAACTCCAGAATGATAGCTCGCTTGAGAGTGAACTAAGCCTTCGCATTTGATCTCTTCCAAGCCTTCACGAGATCAGCATTCCCTTCAGCAGGAATAGCAGCTTGTCTTGCGTCTCCTCCAACTACCTCCCATAAGTCCTCACCAAGCAGATTGCTCTCCACGCACGACTTCAACTTCTTAAAGTTAGTCTGCGTAAGGAGCTCAATACCAAGACCTCTAGCATATCCTCCTTCCATTGCAATCCCACTGATTGACAACTGACTTGCAGAAAACCAAGCAGAAGACAACGCTAATTACTGCTCAGGAACCTTCCTCTGATACCATGATAAAAAAATTTAGAGGTCCGGAGTGAAGCAAAAAATGCGGAACGCTTCATCACAATCCACAAGCATGACAATCAATGACAATGGGAAGACAGAATAGTGCTCTTGTTATTTACTATCTCTTTACAATGCGAGACATACATGACGAGACATGATTCATAAGAATCACAAAGGAGAGAAGCACAAGACACAAAAAACAAGCCGCCAACGAACTTCCAAGTAAAGACTGCCAGACCGCTCGAGCAGGCAAGCCGCACGGTTACCCATGAGACCGCGCGAAAAGAACAGAGCACAAGCCGCTGCTGTCAGAGCGCACAACTCATTGCTTTATTCCACTGCTGAAAACAACTGTCCGCACTTCTTGATCGCCCAGACTACACGGTCTCAAGATCACAGAAGATCCCGCGAACACTTGACGAAGAAACTGCTTCCTGCTGCAGGCCGCAACTCAAGACCGCCTGATCACTTAAGACCGCCTGATCAACCGAGTCAGCTGCACATTCCAAGAACACCTAAACACAGTCCGCCTAGACAGACCGCTGTCGGACTGGTTTATTCAAAGCTGGAAGAAGGGAGAATGCTGATGGTGACTGCAAGCTGCTAACCTGCGAACAAACAAAACTGGTCAGACAAAACTCAGACCGCGCGACCTCAGAGAGAGACCGGCACAATCAAGCCAACTTTGGTTCTTACAGTTCTTACATTATTATGGCAACCCAGGAACCCCTATTTATAGGCAAACGAACGGATGTCGTCACCACCCAAAGGGATACGGTCACCTTCATTATTGAAGTACGCGGTCTCCAGAACCAGACCGCGCGGTCTCTTCAAGACCTTATTATATCTAAGGCAGAACTGTCCAGGAAAGACAGCTCGCCAAGACAACCCGACAGTATAAGACCGCAGTAACGACCTCAGTACAGACCGCCTGGTTTAAATCGAAACAAGGATACTTGGGCAAAACAGGCAGACCGAACACAGTTCGCCAACACCAGGGACACGCGACCGCACTAGCCAGATCGCCACACTGAGCTCGCGGATTCCAGAGGTAAACCGCAATACAGGCCGCGCGGTCTCCGTGGTCTCCAAAAAATAGACCGCCCAGACAGATCCTCTTCCACTTCAAAAATTTAACACTAGGTGCTCCACAAAGGATTCAGTGCAAGGCAGAGAGGTTGGGCACCCAAGGGAGGAATAATAACAGACGACTGGTCAAGCGGTGAGGAATTAAAAAATAAATTTCTGCGGGCGATGGACACCATAGAGCAGGTTTCGCTACCTCGTTGTGAATGTAATCAGATGAGGATCCCAGAGCAATCATGCAATATTTCAAATCAGAAAGTTCGTAGGAGCAGATATCCTCAAACCTGTAACTGTTGGAGAGATCAGACTCCAAGGACTTGATTTCCTCATGCATGTTAAATATTGCCTCATCCTCCCTAATTCTCAATCTGTCTTCCACGCTCTACATCAACTGTGGCGCAGTAACTAGACATAAATGGGCGATCAAGGATTAGCGAAACTATTTTATCAACCTCCATTTCAAGAATAAAAAAATCCATCGGAAAGCAAAAGTCCCCCCACTTGCATCAAAACATCTTCGACGACTCGCTGAGCTTTTTTAATTGAGTGATCTGCTAACTGAAGTGTCATGCACATGGAGCGCATTGCCTCTATTTCTAATTTTTCTGAAAATAGATAAGGGCATGAGGTTAAATGATCCACTAAGGTCGCAGAGAGCATTCCAATAGTCAAGTTGCCCAATCACACATGGGATTGTGAAGTTGCCCGTCTCCTTTAGCTTTTTCGAGAGCTGATTCAAAATTATTGTTGAACATTCTTTTGATAAGTTTACCAAGTCTGCATCCTCAATCTTCTTCTTCTTATTTGACAACAACTCTTTTAGAAACTTATCATAGCATGGCATCTGAGTCAGCGCATCAATGAGCGGTATGTTGACCTACACTCCCTTCATCATTTCCAAAAATTTAAGAAACTGCTCATCTCTCTTTACATTCATCAAACAATGGCAAATAGAGGACCGGGAGTGGGCGGAATGATAATGGTAGTAGGTGGTAATTCAGTCGGCAACTTGCTTGACTCTGCAGTTGGCGGAGGGTGATCACTTACTTTGGGAGTATAGGGTCTAGAATCGGAGCTCGAGAGTTCCCTTCCGCTGCGGAGCTATAAAGCATTTAGATTTACCTGTTCTCCTTCAAAAATATGCAAAACCATGTTGATCAGCATGCCAATACACTCCTGCCACCACATAATCGACTGTTGTAGTTCCTTACATGCTTGATCAGCCCAATTAGCAAATGCATTGAATTTTCCAAGCCTCTCTGGAATTTACTACGGTTCTCAATTTCTGATGGTGCTGAAACAGACACGTAGAGCATAGGAGAATCCCCCGCATTATAAGAATTTAGCCACTGGCTGCTTGTGAATGCAAAATTGTCTATAATTTGTTCGCCTCAAGCGGAGGTTTCTCAAAATAGATCCACCTACAGTAGTGTCGAAAAGTGTGTGAAAGAAAAGAGAATACCAAAGTAAAATACCTGCAGTAGGGTAGCGTCAGTGATGCCATGCTTGGGGAAAAATCTCTGAAGTCATGTAAGTCTTTCCCAAGCATCAACAATATATTCACCTTCTTCCTGCATAAAATTCAGAATTTTCTGGTGCTGCTCCAACAATCGCTGAGGGGATGTAACGACCCAGCATTTTGGCGTTCGAGCGGGACCCAGTCCACGATCTGTCCTCAGCTGGCCTCGTTACCGGGCTGCAGCCCAAGCACCCCAACCCTTCTCCGCCCACTGGCGGGTTGTTGGTGGCCACAACCTCCCTTTTGATGAGCTAAACTCGATAGTCAAGCATGCACCACGGGGACTTCCCAGGAGGTCACCCATCCCAGTACTACTCCAACCCGAGCACGCTTAACCATGGAGTTCTTTCAACTCTCATCACCAATTGACCTGCAGCTCAATTGGTGATGAGAGTTGAAAGAACTCTATAGTTAAGCGTGCTCGGGTTGGAGTAGTACTGGGATGGGTGACCTCCTGGGAAGTCCCCGTGGTGCATGCTTGACTATCGAGTTTAGCTCAACAAAAGGGAGGCTGTGGCCACCAACAACCCGCCAGTGGGCGAAAAAGGGTTGGGTGCTTGGGCTGCAGCCCGGTAACGAGGCCAGCTGAGGACAGATCGTGGACTGGGTCCCGCTCGAACGCCAAAATGCTGGGTCGTTACAGGGGAGATGAAGCAAGCTAGGAATCCTACTCAAACTGTTCCCATATAGAAAAGGAGTCCCTTCGCAAATCCCGATACAAGGTTTTTTGCATTCCTTTGGAGTGAAAATGGGA
Source organism: Dactylorhiza incarnata (assembly GCA_033032865.1). Lineage (NCBI taxonomy): Eukaryota > Viridiplantae > Streptophyta > Magnoliopsida > Asparagales > Orchidaceae > Dactylorhiza > Dactylorhiza incarnata. The sequence goes on along the minus strand of JAWHQI010000040.1, from coordinate 1,121,591 downwards.
AAAAAACAAATTTTGACCAAATAATTCTTTGAACCAGCGTAACTAAAAGTGCTACATATTTTGAGGAATGTTTGAATATGATGGGTGGAATCATCCCTGGGAAGAACGTAGAATTGTATCGACTATTTTACAATTTGAATTAAATTTGGGGGAATTTCAAATCTGTCAATAGGGGAATTAGCAAGTTCAGTTAATGAAATTTTAAAATTACGAGTAGTGGCAGTACCTGACACAGAATTAGAATGCAACATTATACTAAATGTCAAATCAAGACTTATGCATGGAATCCGAGTAACAATATTAAAATAATGGAAGGATTTTGTGGTTGGTTAAATAAATATATCTAGGCAAAACTTTGAATTCAGTCCCCAAACTTAAGTTACTTTATGAAATCAGTCTCAATTCTTTTTTTCACAAGATTTCAGTCCCTCTACTCTAGCAAATATATGAAATCAGTCCTCTTAGCTGTTTCCGTTACCTGTCTTGCATGGAAAAGTAAAAAATTCGAATTATTTTTTATAAAAGGAGGTCTCTTCTATACCAGCATAGTAAAAATATTTTAAAATACTTTAAAAAAATACAATTTATTAAAAAATTATTAAAAACAAAGCAATTTAAACGGCATAGTATAAATTATTTTAGTTTATCAAGATTAAGACTTTATTTGGCGCGGCGGTGGCGGGCAAGAACCGGCGGGTGCAAATGGCGATTTCGAACCGGAGGGCGGAGGCGGGGATCTAAACGGAGCTTTTGCTCCGTTTCTCATGGCGAGGCGGGTGCAAACGCGGCAAACGCCGCCGCCCGCCATTTGGTTAGGCGTCTTGCGTCGGCGTTTGCCGCAAACGCCGCCCGCCACCGCCGCCCGCCACCGCCGTCCGCCGCCGCCGCGCCAAATGAGCCCTGATTATAAAGTCATGCGTTGGATTAAATTGCATTGTATTTAATAACTTTTTAGTAAATTGCCCTATTTAAAAAAAACTCTTAGAAATATTTTTACTATGCTATTATAGAAGAACCCTCCTTTTATAAAAAAAAATTCTGAGTATTTTACTTTTCCATCCATGACCGTTAACGGAAAGAGTTAAGGGGACTGATTTCATATATTTACAAGATTAGGGGGACTGAAATCTTGTGAAAAAAAGAATGAGGACTGATTTCATAAAATAACTTAAGTTAAGGGACTCATTTAACAGTTTTGCCATATATCTATAACAAAGTTGAAAGACAACCGAAACTAAAAGGCGCAATATACAAGGACAAAGACTATTATTTAATCAACTTTCACTCAACACACACACACACACACACATGTCATATTCTCCAGTAACGGCGCCAAAAAGTTGATGGGCTGACATCAAGGATATCGCGATCGTACAAGTAATAAATAAAAAGGGAATATGTTCCTCGAGTATCAAACTCATGTGGAACACGGTGGGATGGAGTAATCTTTTGAGAAACACTTGAGTTAGAAGTCTTGGCGGGAAGTGTTTTTACCGTAAATGGGGCGTTCACTATCAACTATTGCAAAGAAAGAAAAGTAAACTAGAATTTGGGTCACATTCATCGCTTCGCTCCTCTACGGGTCGGAAACACCGCTTCGCACCTCTGTAGGTCGCCTTCCTCCACTTCGCTCTCACATTGCACCTTACACATGCAAAGGCCAACCTCGCTCTAACTAACTCACTTTCTCGCTTCTACAACAAGCTCACAACCACAAAGTCATCAACATTCACACAATCACAAAGCATAAAATCACACAAGCACAATATTACTAAAAGGAGAATACAATCCATAAATCCAAACCATCCACAACAAAGAGTATACATATGAACATCTATGCCCAATGGTCATAGTGCATAGATGCTTTATAGAGCACTTCGAAAGAGATTATTAGATTTTTAAAAGAGAATGGAAATATACAGATTACCACTCCTTGGTACAGAGAGAACGGGAGACTCATCCTCAGATTCGAAGGGGAGCTCAGATTTGTCCACCAGCTCTTCCTACTCCTCATTGGTTGCTTCCACGATAGGGGTTGTCACCTCCTCCAATTTGCATCTTCACCCAGATATATTCATCTCAACATCAAGTGCTCCGGCTTGGAGCTCCAATGGATCCTTGCAAATATCCTCTTGCAAATGTAGGAAGCTTGAGGAGGTAGAAGATGACGTAGGGACGAAATCCTAGATCTTAGGAACAAAAAAACAGCGCTCCCAAGTTCAGCGAATTGGAAGAAATCGTGAGCATGTTTTATATAGAAGAAATAGGTGCATGCGCATGCAGTGCAAAGCGCACAAGCGTGCATGAGTTAAATAGTGGCAAAAACTGGGTGCCCAGGTTGCGTACGCGCATATAAAATACCACACGCACGAATTCGGACCGTCCCAAACTTAGTAAAATTAGTAAAAATGATCACGCATGCATAATTGACAAGACGTGCACACGCAATTCCACATGCACACATGTGCGTGCGAAAATACCGCACGCGCAAATTTAGATCCACATATTATGTTGTGTCAAGGGGGAAAAGGGGCGCACACACATGTGAAAATTATGCACAGAGATGTGTGAGCGAATTTGAACATAACCTCCCCCGAACAAGCACAAAAATCCATAGTTGCTGTAAGATTACATCCACACAGTCCAGATGCACAATAAATCTAAATATGAACATTAACCATACACATCTAACACAGAAAAGGATGAGAACATATAGGAAATCCGGGAGAAAACACTATAAGAAATATATGCATCAGTAAAGGACCCTAAAGATCATCTTATCATTCTTTGAATCTCGAACCTAGGCAGAAGAATCATGGTTCCATATTCTTTCAGGGAGCAATCAACTCTCTTTATGCTATACATGACTTTATGCATTTACTACCAAAATCATATGAAGATCACAGATATCATAAATAGTGATAAAATTGTGCTAGCAATAATTCATTGAGCATTGAAAGACATAGTATAAAAGAAGATTAATCAAAATATTAATGGTAGTAATAAAATACTTCTCAAATCCATAAATGAAACCATAGAGATTGTAATGATTACATGATCAAATATTGAAGGAAGGGAATAGGAGAGGAGAATCCTTTGACTAGGGTTACATAAGACGGTTAATAAATAAACATGAGTACTTGTCTCTTAAAAGTCCTTTTCCCTCATATTTCCTTCCTTCTCCGAGGAGTTCGGCCACAAAACCTCTCAAATATAAATAATACCCTCTCTCTCTCTCTCACACACTCCAAGATCTCAATTTGAATACCTCCTCTGTCTATTTTTAAATTTGGTGAAATAAAGCACACACAGTCAGGGTCACGTGGTTAGGGGCACATAGTTGTGTGCCTCGGGCGTGTGCCCCGATCATTGTAGCTCTAGCCTCCAGACACATCCCTAAATCATTTCCTGCAGTTATAATGGCAAATGGTCTGCGCACACAATCATGTGCCTCTGGGCGTGTGCCCCATCCATCGCGTCCCAAGGCTCTAGATGTGGTCCCCATCCTTATCCAGCATTCAGTTGCGCACACGGTCAGAATGCCTCCTAGTGTGTGCCTCAAAGGTTGCACCATTTTGTGGGCAAACCATCCTATAACTTGTTGGAACATGCGTTATACATCTCTCAGGTTTGATAATAGCAAATCCCAAGTTGTATTTGATAATACATGCTTTGGGATAGTGTGTAGGTTTACAGGTGTGAAATTGCACAAAAAATACAATGTTGTGAGTTACCGCCGACGCTAGTGATACCTCCGCGCGCAAGCTCTGATTACACAGGATGACTAGACATACTCGAGACTAAGGCAATATCAGCTAGAAGAAGAACATATCGTAAAGACTACCTACTGCTGGTGGTAGAACTAATATGATACACTAATTTTGTTGACGTGAAGGAGCATGTCGTCTGGGTGATTGCAATATCGTCTAGACATGTCACCGATCGTCTAGGTGGCTTACCGTTGGCGCTAAAGTTGACCCAATGCACTAATGGTATCATCATGAAGGCGCATGTCATATAGGTGACTGCATGTCGGCTATAAGAGGATCAAATCGACCAGAAAAAGAATTCTATTACAGCTCTGTGGTAGCTATTAATGCTCCGCAGTAACTCTGATGTATAGGGAAAAGTCTGTCATCTTCCTGATCTGCAGACGACCAATTTTCCATGTTTTTAAGTCAAGCGAGGCAATCGAGTCGGGCTAGCAGTAACACTCCACGCTATGTAATGCATTTAAGGAAAACTCTACCTCCTTCCTTTCATAGAGCAAGACAGCTGGACAAAGACACATATACGGAGCCTACCGCAGTGCGGTAACCTACTGCTGGTGGTAACTTAATGAGAGTCCATTTAAAATCATCTCTATTTCTCTTGAGTCAATGAGACAGACAGAAGAACTTCTAAGGGTTTCCTTGCCGCCTCTGATGCAATGAACTACTAACTCAAGAGGAAGAATGAAAACTTGCACACTATTATTCTTGATCGAAGATCTCTGAAAAGCAAACTCAAGAGCAATGACTAGAAGATGATCGTGTGCCCAACGAACGAGAATCTCAAGCACCGATCTCTCAAAGTTCTACGAAGAACCATCTTTGAGGGAGAACTAGTTTTAAATCTCTTACTTTTATTTGTATTTTCATTTTTCTTCTTTGTCTGTGTGTTCAAGGAAAATCAACTAGGGAGGTCGTCAGAATTGGGGGAGAATTCCATAAGAAATTGTCTGGGAAGGACTTCTAGATCGGGGAGATCTAGTAAGCTCGAAGACCTTTTGGGGGGAAATGGAGAAAGCCAACCGATCCTCAGGGGGAGGGTCGATATAGAAACCACCTGATATTGTAATTCATCGCCTCTGATCTCTGGCAGCATGGAGATCGAGTTTTGATCTTGTAAATGTTATTTTATTATTCAAAGAAATCAAGGATTACAATTTTGATTTGCAATTGCATCTATGTCTGATGTATCCATTGTGGGTGTGCTGAAAAGATATTCTATAGTTGAAGAATACAGTTTCTGTTGATACTGCCGACAGTAGTCTTAATGCCCTGCGCTAGCGTCTAGATAGCGTGTCATCTCCATAGAAAGTTTTAAATCCATAGTGGGTGTTTAAGAACCTTATCCCCCACCACCCCGTCTATGTTTGGCCACCAGATCCAACAAGTAGTATCAAAGCAAGGTTATTCCAATACAGTTTCACCACCGGGAATAATGGCCAACCATAATCACGCATCTACTAGTGGGGATAGGGGTTTAGATACTAAAGATTCGCTAGCACCACCTTTGTTTACAGGTGAAAGATAAGAGTTGTTCAATCACATAGAGGGGGGTGAATAGATGTTTTAATAGTTTTATGATTTCTTTTAGGTTTTCTACTTTTTAGCACAACAAAGCAATAAGCAAGCACAATCCACAGCACAGTACACGAAGATGTATAGTGGTTCCTCAATTATGGGTACATCCACTTTCCCCCTCCACCTATCTAGCAGAGTGCTAGCTTAGGCCAACTTCTCCAAAATTCTCAGATCAAAAGATCTTACACTCAGAGTCCTTGCTCCTACAACTCAGGAACAACAATCCCCTACCTCAAACCTTCAACACAACATATTACAACTCAGATCTTCAATCACAAGATCCTACACTCAGGCCAAAAGAAACCCTACCTCAATCTCTCCAACAAGAGATCTACATTCAGATCTTTTCAAAGACCATACCTCAGATCACAATGATCCTAAAACTCAGATTCCCACTATAATTCTACAACAAACTCATATCCAAAAAGTATCCTACAATTACAAAGAAGTTTGTAAGGATTTGGCTCAAACAATAACACTTGTGTCTTCAATATTAGCGATGTGATGGCTTCTTCTTCCTTGATCAACACTTGAATATATTTGCTTAAAATGAATTAGGCTGAATCAAGAACACTTTTTTAAGAGAGAAATGTTCTTCAAAAAGAATGTTGTTATGTAGAGCCTTTGAAGAATTTTCCCTCAGGAGTACAGTTATTGAAAGCTTGGCGAAATTCTAAAGCTTGAGCACCGCAAAATTCTTGCACATAAATTCTCTCTAAGTGTGTGCACGCGTGCCTTCTTGTATATGTATATTTGTTCAATTTTCACATCCTTTTATATAAAAGACTAGATCGGTAGAGGCCTTGCTTCAACGGCTAGAGATTTTTCTTAAGGAAAGATCTTCAAATGGTAGCAATCTAAAATCAATGAGTATAACTCATTTCCTCTTAAAGCACCTTGATTATTGTAGCAAAAAATATAATTGAAATCAATTTGAATGTCTACGCAATTTAAAGCTTGATCTCAGCATAGGGCCATTAGAACACGCTTTAGGCCGACAAAATTATTTATGTAGTCAATAAAATCCTTCAACACTTATAGAGATGATGTAGTCGATAAAATCCTTCGACACATATAGATATGATGTAGTCGCCAACCTGCACCTTAAGAACACAACTTGATGCATTTCATACTTAAGCAATCAGTTCTGGAAAGATGCTCTTGTCACAGTCTAGATGATCCAGTCGATAAATCAAGTAGTCTCCTAGTCGATGCAGTCGACAAATTACTTAACTGTCTAGTTGATACAGTAGACAAATTAATTAACTGTCCAATCGATGTAGCTGATAAATGACTTAGCTTCCAGTCAATGCAGTCAATATTTCCTTAGTCATTCAGTCGATGCAGTCGACATTTGACTTAGACTAATCTTTGCTTCTTCCTTTAATTTCTTTTAACTATGCTGTTTTTACTCGTGATAATGACATGTCTTTTATTAGATTAGTTCATAGGTCAACAAGAGTTTTGCACCTTCAGGAATTATAAGGGCAAAACCTTGTTTGGGTGACCATAAGCCTAACCCTATATTAGCCAAGCATTTCTGTTGTACTTGTCACATCAAAACTTACATAGGTATCAAATACAAGATGTTTATTATCATCTTGAGGCTTTCTTTAAATCAGGAATCTTATGGACAATATTCCCAACAATCTTCCCCTATTTGAAGAAGTCAAAACCTCATATGATAGTAGACATAAAATGATAATAAGACATAAATACTTAGAGTGCAAAAATATTCCAGATTATATAAATATGTCATGAAAATACAGAGTACTACATTAAGACAAATAAGTGAAAATCCAACAAAAGTTCAAGGCAAGACATAACGTTTTTCAGCTCTCTCCAGCAACTTTCCTCTTCTGGCTTTGTAAATAACCCAGGGGCTTAGGGATATATCATAAAGGAGGAGATGGTCTATTTGGATGATTCCTCTTGTGAATCCTCCACTTTGCCTCCTGCTTTTTCATGTTTGTCCCATTCTACAAAATTATAATATATGTAAGTGTCGATCCCTAACTTTCTGTTGGAACAACCCTATTTATGATTTGGGCTTGGATCATAATATGTTGACTAGGATTAAAGTTGACCCCAATGTATAGTCTATGGGTCAAGAGTTTAGGCTGTTAGAACTCAAGAAATCATTCAGTTTCTGCGTTCGACGAACTCAATACTGCGTTCGACGAACTGCTCTCTGCGTTTGACGAACGGCTTACACTCTGCGTTCGACGAACGGCTTGCTTCAAGCACGTATCAGCGGTCAACGATCTTCAGTCTCAGCGGCTCAGCGTCTCAGCGGTCGACAAAATCATCCAGTCTCAGCGGTCGACATTTTTGCTCAGTTCAGCGGTCGACGAATTTGCGTTCGACGAATACCTTCAGATCGACGAAAATTCTTCTCAGCTCAACAAATTTAATTCTTCCTTCAAGATTCATTTGGGTCGACGAACTAAATATTGCGTTCGACAAAAATCTTGAGATCGACAAAAATTGCAATACAACAGATTTATTTCAGACAGATTATATTATTCATTCTCTGAACTCAGATCGACTACAACAACGGCTTTATTATATCAGATAAGTAAGGATAATATATTTCCATTCATTATTTCAAGATTATAGTCGTTGACCTATTCATGGAAAAGGACATATCCATGGAAAAGGAAAAAGGTAAACGACGCAGCAGATTTACAGTTCCCAGAATATCTATTCAGATTATTATATTCCTTAATATAAGGGATTTGCATTTAATATATGTCAGAGATTTTAAAAGAGAAAAAAGGACTAAGTTATACAAATTATTACTTCCATAGTTTTCACGTCAAGCATACAGAACATATCAATATAGTTGTACAGAGAAAAAGATAGAAGAAGATTACAAGAAGAAACAGAAGAACAAAAAGCTAACAGATCTACATCTTCTTCCTCAAGCAGCATTCATTTTCTGAGAACATCTCCATTCATTTCTCAGTGATCAGCTGCAAGTTTAGATCTTCAAAAGAGCAACAACAAACTGAAGAAATTATTCTCTCAGTTTAATCAGCTACAGGAAGATCATTTGATTCAAGAGAAAGCTCCAGCCAATCTACTATCAAACATTTTCAATCAGACAGAGGAGCTTTACAACTTACATCCACTAGAGTCTTCTCTCACCATATTGACAGAGAAGAACATCTAAACCCCTCCTTATCCCATTCTGTAAAGGGTTAAAACTCCCTTCAAAAGTTTACCTCTTGGTGGCAAGACACCTGATCAAAAAATCATGCTTGGTTTTTGGGCACCTTATCAAAAGCTCATTGGTGTTAGGACACCTGATCAAAAATCCTAGTGGATTCCTACCAAGGGTGGTAGAAGAGTAGACATACCCAGGTTTATTGGGGAACTACTATAGCTCCTTGTGTCCTCTGTGATTGCTTTACTTTTTTGTGCTTGTGATGTGCTGTGTTTTATTTTCAGTTTCTTATAAATCACTCTACTACACATATATATATCAGTATTTTTAATTCTGCAATAAAACTAATAAAAAGTTTTAATACTCTATTCACCCCCCTATAGAGTTAATTTAAGATCTAACCTCACTTTCAATTGGTATCATAGGTAGGTTGATTCTTTACATGCTAACACCTGAATCACAAAGATCAATTAGATCTTAAATTCTTTCAGAGTTTTTATTTTATTTATTTTTGTTTAAAAACTCATGACACAAAACAAAGAGTATTAAATCACAAGACCTCCTATGTGCAATCTCAGTTAGTTTGCACTATGGAAAGCAAGGATTAGGTTATATATGAACTCAATTGATGAAGAAATATTCAATGTTATTTTGACAGGGCCTCCAACACCTACATCAGCAACAAGTGCTGAAACCACAACTAACAACAATGCTGTTCCACCTCCTGAGTGGACTGAAGCCTAGAAAAAGCAAAGAAGTGCTGATGCAAAAGCCATGAACGTTCTGGCTCAAACAATGTCTGATGACATTTTTTAGAAAGTGGTGGAATGCAATTCTGCAATAGTGATATGGATCTCACTCAACAATATGGTTGAAGGATCAACTGATGAAAGAAAGGATAGAAGATCCCACCTCATTTCTCAATATGAGAATTTCAAAAAGGGAGAATCTGAAATAGTTGCTGATATGTATAACAGCCTCAGCCTCATAATTAATGAGCTGAAATCTTTGGACAAAGTGATCTCTATCACTGAGATCAATGACAAGATCCTAATGTGCTTCCCCAGCACATGGGACTCTAGGATCTGGCCTATCAAGGAAGCCAGAAGCCTCAATGATATTACTACTGAGACATTGTTAGGCAAGCTCAAATCCTATGAGCAGCTTGTCAAATCCAGAGAAGCTGAACAGTCCACTTCATCTCCAGCAACAAAGAAGGAAAAGAACATTGCCTTCAAAGTTACAAAAGAAGAAGGCGAGACTCTTGACATTGAGAAGTTGATGAGTCTACTTGCCAACAGATTCTACAAGATGGAAAGAAAAGACTTCAGGAGAAAGTCATCCAGGAGCTATGAAAAACCAATGTATGACAAAGCTCCATCTAATGAAGTTATATGTTTTGGTTGCAGGAAACCAGGATACATTGCACCTGACTGTCCAGAGAATCAAAATAAGAAGGACAAGAAGGAAAAGAGAAAAGAAAAAGAAGAAAGAAGACACTCCAGCAAGTCTTCCTCCCACAAACACAAAAAGAAGGGAAGAGGATTTGTAGCTGAAACTTGGAGTGACACTGAATCAGAGTCTTCATCCAGTTCTTCTTCTGATGAAGAAGAATCAAAGGAGAATGATCAGTGTCTGATGGCCATTTATGACTCAAGCAGTGAGTCAGTAAGTGCATCTTCATCCAGTTCTTCTGATGATGAAGATGATGAAGAAGAAAATAGCTTCTGTATGATGGTTATCAATGCCTCAGCAAACAACTCAGATGAAGAAAAATCAGAATCAGAAGCTGACAATGATGCAGATCAGGTAATCTCTAATTTTGATTTCAATTCAGTTGAATTCAAAGATAAATTCAAGGTTCTTTGCTTTGACTTAATAAAATCAGAGAAGGAAATAATCACTCTCAGAAATAAGCTAGCTGAAATGAACAAATTAAGTGAAGATAATGCTATTCTTAAGAAAGAATTGGCTGCCTCTAGAGAACAAATTATTCTCATTGAGAATAAACTTTCTGAGGCCAAGAAATTTGAAGAATCCCTAAATAGGAGAAGCATCAAACTGATGGACATTACAAGCACGGGAAATGCCAGATTAAGTGGCAAACTAGGCTTGGGTGCATCATCAAGTGAGCCACCTCTAATTAAGAAGAACATACTGTCTACACCTATAAAATTCATTTCTGCTAAGAGCAAAGAGGTTGTAGATGTAAATAAAGATATTTCAAGCAAGGCTGTTAAGAATAAAAGAATTCAGCAGAATTCGTCGAACGGAGCTCGACGAAATGAATTCAATTCGTCGAGCGGAGATCGACGAAAGCTGAAGACCGATTTTCAGTATAGTAATTATATGAATGGCGCTCGATGAAATCTCATTCATTCGTCGAACGACGATCGACGAACTCAGCCCAGTTCGTCGAACAGAAAATATACAGCAAATCTGAACAATTCTTATTCTTCACATACTATCAATCCTTTCACTGAATGGATAATTCCTCCAAGGAGATATCATCCAAATGGCTATAAGGATCAGCCTGAAATATCCTTTATTTCTGATTTTTGTGGAAACTCAAAAAGACCCAAGGTAGTCTGGGTCAAGAACAAATAGATTGTTTTTCTGTTTTTGCAGGTACACAGCTATCCAAGAATAAAAGAACAATGGTACTTGGATAGTGGATGCTCAAAGCATAAGACAGGAAACAAGGCCAATCTGAACAACTACAAGGCAAAGCTTGGACCAAAAGTGATATTTGGAGACTCCCACTGTGGACAAATAAAAGGATATAGAAAAGTCAAGGTTGGAGAAGTCACCTTCAAAGAGGTAGCTTATGTCAAGGGACTGAAGCACAACCTCATCAGCATAAGCCAATTATGTGATGAAGGATATCAGGTAACTTTTAATAAATCAAAATGCCTTATTAAGTCTCCTGATAATATTATTGTTTTATCAGGTATTAGGCAAGGAAATATCTATTTTGTAAATTTCAACTCATCAAAATCAGAAATCTATTAATTTAATCAATTAAGAAAACCTAGTGAACTTTGGCATAAGAGATTAGGACATGTAAATCTTAGGACCATTGCTAAATTATCTAAGGACAATCTTGTTAGAGGATTACCTTCTGGTTCATACAAGAAGGAAGGTCTTTGCAGGGCATGTCAACTAGACAAGCAAACTAAAAACAGTTTTAAATCATTATCTAAAAGTGATTCACCTAGAATCTTATACTTGCTACATATGGATCTTTTTGGACCAATAGCAACAAAGAGTTTAGGGGGGAAGTCATACACTCTGGTTATTGTAGATGACTTCTCTAGATTCACTTGGGTGTTCTTTTTGAGAGAAAAGTCAGATAACTTTAAAGTTCTTACAGACTTTCTTAAGAGCATTCAGATTGAGTATTCTACTCAGATTATATTGATCAAAAGTGATCATGGCACTGAGTTTGAGTCTCTTCTCATGCAAGAATTTTGTGAGAAGGAAGGTATCAGACATTGCTTCTCAGCTCCTAGAACTCCTCAACAAAATGGGGTAGTTGAAAGGAAAAATAGAACCCTAATTGAATCAGCAACAACATTACTTGCAGATGCTAATTTGCCCCATTTTTATGGGTAGAGGCTATTAACACATCAAATTATGTGTTGAATAGGAGTTTGATACATAAACTTAAGTGTAAGACTCCCTATGAGTTACTTAAAGGGAAGAAATCTAAAGTTAACTATTTTAGAACATTTGGTTGTAAATATTTTGTTCACAATAATGACAAAAAATACCTTAGGAATTTGAACCAAAATCTGAAGAAGGAATTTTCTTAGGCTATTCATGAATCAGCAAAGCATATTGGATATTTAACAAATCCTCTTTTAAAATTGAAGAATCTATGCATGTTTCTTTTGATGAAACTAACATGTTTTACAAGGAGAAGAATTCTTCTACCAAAGAAAACCTGCAGGTACCTACACTCTGTGAGCAGCTAGATCAATTAACTCTATAGAAGGAAGGATCTCTTAATCCTGTACAGCAGGATGGTGAAGAAAGTGATGAAGAAATCAGTGAAACTGTAACTGAAAAGGAAGCATTAAGTAACATTCCACAAGAGGAATTATTACAAATAATGTTGATCCCACTATGCCTGTTGATTATGTCAATATTAGAGATCACCCCAGATCTCAAATAATTGGAGACATATCAACTGGTGTCCAAACAAGGAATCAAGCTAATCAGAATCTGATGCACACTTGTTTTCTCTCTCAAATTGAACCTTAATTCATACAAGATGCAGAACAAGATCCCAAATGGATCATTGCTACGCAAGAGGAGCAATTCTCTAGAGGGGGGGGGGGTGAATAGAGATTTAAAAATACTTTGTGCAATTATATATATATGTATATATATATATGTGTGTAATAATCACAGATTTAAGCTTCCCACACACCAACAAGAATTAAGTAAGTAAAGAAGAAAAATAGCTAGAAGAAAATCACAGCACAACACAAAGAAATATAGTGGTTCCCCAAACTTTGGGTAGTCCACTCTTCTACCCCCTTTGGTAGGAATTCACTAACTTGCACTGAGTCTTTTGATAAGGAGACTCTTAGAAGCAGACTGAGTCTTTTGATAAGGAGGCTCTTAGAACCAAACTGAGTCTTTTGGTAAGGAGACTCTTAGAACCACTACAACTAAATTTTTTGAAGAGAGATTCTAAAAACTCTTTTACACAATTTGAAAATGGAATGAGAAGAAGAAGTAGAACAAGTAGAAGAACAGAAAACAATATATGTAAGAAAGAATCTTCTTCCTAGCAAGAAGATTAGAAGCACAAGTATAGTGAATATGATCTCTCTTCTATAGTGAGAAGGAGATTGTAAGCTTTTCTCTCTTTTGTGAGAGCATTCAGAATTTGCAGCAGAATGGCTTCAGGAGGAGAAGATGAAGGCGTTTTCTTTGCTGCAGCACACTATCTCTTTTCTCAGCTTTCTCACTCTTCACTTGGGAGCTCTTCCTCTTTTTCAAATGTATATGGTGGATCACTTGTCATTCTCTTCCGACCTCCTCTTTATTTATAGATATGTTTCAAAAGATGTTGCTAAAGGGGAATAATCAATCAGCAATTAGAGAGAAAAAGTTTCCATAATAATTAATTCTGTAGAAGGAAAGAATTCATTCTGATTTCAAATAATATCCATAATAATCTTAATCAAATTAGCCAAGAATCAAATAAAAGGAAAGACTGATTCAGAACGGCTATAAAAGAATAATATCATTCCATAAAAATCAGATCTACAAAAAGAAGGAAAGAGATCTGGCGTGTTTTTAAATTTCTTATAGAAATCGACGTGCGTCGATTACTATTCGACGTGAACGTCGATTTCATCCTGGCTGAACGTCAAGAGGAGAATAAGGAAGGTGCGTCGACTAAGGTGCGCCGACTTTATTAAATGCGTCGACTAGAAGTCAGAGGTACGTCGACAAAGATTACGTCGAATTCTTCTTAGAGTTACTTCGACTCATTCCGAGAGAAACGCCGATTACATTTCGATGATTCGTCGATTACTATTCGACACATATTTATTTAGACTAATTTTTCATTCTTAGAAAATTATATTCTTCTCAATTCTAGGGGTTAAGATAAATCATTTCCCCAACAATCTCCCCCTATTTTATCTTAACCCTATTTAGAGAGAAATTGTATCAGCTTTTAATCAACACAGCAAAGCATTTATATAGAGAAGAAATATAATTAGAAGAAATCATATAACAAGTAATTGTCTTTCACAAGATTTAAACTAGGAACTTCTTGTTATACATGAAGTTGACAAAGGCAGAATAAAGTTTCCTAGATAAATTTTCAATAGCATCAAAAATATAGCCCCTTGCTCTATCAGGATGCTCCTGGACATTTCTGATGATTGTGTGCAGTTTCTCTAGGATTTTGTCAGCATCAGGGAGAGTGTCATTTATAGAATAGCCCTTGCTGATGATAATTGCTTCCTTTTCATCAATCATCTCAATTGTAATGTTTTGAGGTTTCTTTTGTGTAGGCTTGGGCTCAGGTGGTCCTTTTTGTCAACCTTTGGCCTATATATTATCTTCTCTGATTCCTGTTTCTCAGGGATCTCAGACATTTTTCCTTTCCCTTTCCAGGGTGAGTCATGCTATTTGTCTAATCTTGCAGGTCTTTTAGGCTTCTTATAGGGAATGTAGATATCTTCTGCACACCCTACACCCCTCTTGTGCTTTTGTCCTTTTTCTAGGATGAGCCCTGCCTGAGGATTTTTCTTTTGATAAGCTTCAACATCAAACAATTTCTTTGGAAGCTTGATGGAAGATTCAGCAAGAATCTATACTTTAGTCATCCCCTTCTTGATCTTTTCCAACCAGATATTCCTTTTATCTTCTACTTCTTTCATAGCTGCTTCATATTCATACAGCTCTCTTTCTCTTATTTCTTCATGCCTCTTTTCCATGTCAGGATCATGGTACTCCTTTACAGGACTGTTAGGAGTGATATTAGGCATTCTTTTAAACCTTTTTATCTCCTCAACAGCCTTTCTATATTTCTTTTCCTTTGCATAGTCTTTTCTTTCTTCTTTGGAGAATTTTTGCCAATGAGGGATGGCTTCTCTTCTTCTTTCCATTTGTCCTATTGGTTTTTTCCTAGATAGCATTTGTGGAGGTAAAGGTAGCAGAGGAGGTAGAGATGGAGGTTGAAGTGGTGGAAGAGGCAGAGGTGGAGATGTAGTTTTCTTTTTAGAAGGAGAAGGTGGAGAAGGAACTTTTGAAGGAGTGGGAAATTGTTCTGTAACCTCTGGAGGAATATCCTCAAGTAAGGGTGTCTTGAGTTTGATATAGCTAGCAGAGAAGCCAGGAGAGTGATGCTGATATTCTTCCACACACAAGGGTGCCTCAATCCAGACTTGCTCTTTTAGGTCATCTGAAAAAGTTGTTTCTTCCTCCCCCTGGACTTCTATATTTTGTACTGCAACAATCTCCCCCTGAACATATGGGGCATCTACTCTGAATGCTGAATCCACAACATGGTCTCCTTCTGTATGGTAGGAGGAGGATTCACCAAGGTGTTTGTTGAAGGTGTAATCAGAGTGATTGGAGCCTATGGTAAAAGAAAAAATGAAGTTGGTTTAATACTTAAAGATAGTATTTAGAGATTGAAGAAGAGTTAGCCCTGAGCTTTAAGAAAATATAAAACCTGGATAGGGGGGTTTCTGGAGCAACTCTCCCCCTGGTTTATATCCTTCAGAAAGGATGTAAACCCTTTTGGCGACAGAGGTTGTTCTTGAAGAAGAACATGAAGCTCAGGAAGAGAAGCAGAGAGGTTGGCCAATTTGGCTTCACAGGTGGTGAGCATGTCGGCACACTCATTTGAGAAGTTGGTCAGACGTGTCTGGAAGTCATTCAGAAGTTGTTCCAGAGCATCGTTTATTGTTTTGATGAGAGCAGATTGAGCAGGGGTTGGCGCCATTGATGCAGAGAGAGAGAGGTAGAAGATGAAGATTTTGGTGGTTTGGGAGAGTATGAGTTCTGAAATAAGAGGTGTTATTTAAAGGAGGTGAAACGTCGAAAAGGAAACAGAAATCAAGGTATATTAGGTAACCAATCGTCAAAAGAAGAAGGGAAGATTTGTTTCCAGTTTTATTATGAAGTCGACGTTACGTCGAATTGGAGTCGACGCATGGTCGATGTGTCGGAGCATCTGTGATGTTGGTCATTGATGTCGACGTATGCGTCAATATGGAGTCGACGCTCCGTCAAAACATTGTCAGCCTAATGTCCTGCCGACGTGGTCGCAGACTTGTGTCGAGATTAGATCGACGGTGCGTCGATAAGGGATTGACGTATCTTTGTCTTTAAGAAATCAATGCTAGCGTCGAGTTCCTCTCGACGGTGCGCCGATAGGTAATCGACGTGTCTTCTAAGTACTTGCTTAGTTTTTCTGATCTCTTTTAGATTTCCCCAACAATGCTGTTTACAAGCTTCCATCAAGCATTCCCAAGGTGTTGATAAAGTAAGTATGCTTAGTTTCATCTAAGGGTTTGGTAAAAATGTCTGCTCTTTGACTATCTGTAGGAATATATTCTAAGGTTATCTTACATTTTTCTACATTGTCTCTAAGAAAGTGATGTTTGATCTCTATATATTTGGTTCTACTATGAAGGACTGGGTTGGATGCTATGGATATAGCACTAGAGCTATCACAATAAATTTTAGAGTTATTAACTTCCAATTTATAGTCAAGAAGCTGATTTTGCATCCAGCGGATTTGTGAACAACAGCTCCCAGCAGCTATATATTCAGCTTCAGCTGTTGAGGTTGAGACTGAAGTTTGTTTCTTACTGAACCATGATATTAATCTGTCACCTAGGAATTGGCAAGTACCAGATGTGCTTTTTCTATCAACCCTACATCCAGCATAGTCTGCATCTGAGAATCCTATTAATTCAAAATTTGTTTCTGCTGAGTACCACAGACCTAGTTCAGGTGTTCCCTTTAGGTATCTAAGAATCCTTTTTACAGAGGTGAGATGGGATTCTTTTGGGTCAACCTGAAATCTAGCACATATGCAGGTTGCAAACATAATGTCAGGTCTGCTAGCTGTTAGATAGAGAAGGGATCCTATGATTGCGCTATATGTCTTTTGATCTACTGATTTTCCCATATCATCCTTTTCTATAATAGTATTAGTTGCCATAGGTGTTTTCATGGTAGATGTTGATTCCATACCAAACTTTTTAATTAACTCTTTAGTGTATTTAGATTGTGAGATAAAGATTCCCTCACTGCTTTGTTTCACTTGTAGCCCTAAGAAATAAGAGAGTTCTCCCATACTACTCATTTCAAATTTTGATTGCATTAAATTAGCAAATCTTTTACAAAGTTTGGGATGAGTTGAGCTAAAGATGATGTCATCTACATAGATTTGAACAAGAAGGAGTTGATTTTTATGGGTTCTAGTAAAAAGTGTTTTATCTACTTTTCCTCTTTCAAAAGAATTTTCTAAAAGGAAGTTGGAGAGAGTTTCATACCAGGCTCTAGGTGCTTGCTTAAGACCATAAAATGCTTTGTTAAGTCTATACACAAAGTTAGGTGAGGAGGGATTGACAAAAACCTGGTGGTTGCTCTACATACACCTCTTCTTGAAGGTCACCATTCAGAAAAGCACTCTTGACATCCATCTGGTAGACTTTCATCTTCATGAAGGCTGCATAGGCAAGAAAGAGCCTGATTGCTTCCAATCTGGCTACTGGAGCAAAGGTTTGATTGTAGTCTATTCCTTCTTCTTGTCTGTATCCTTGTGCTACAAGTCTTGCCTTGTTCCTGACAATTACTCCAGTGGAATCTAGTTTGTTTCTGTATACCCACTTTGTACCAATAACTGAGTATTTTCTTGGTCTCTCAACTAGGTTCCACACTTTGTTTCTCTCAAATTGGCTTAGTTCTTCTTGCATGGCTATAATCCAGTGAGGATCATAATTTGCTTCCTCAAACTTCTTTGGTTCAACTTGAGATAAGAAGCATTGGAGCATCATCCCATTGGAGACTTGGTGTCTTATTCTTACTCCAGTATTGGGGTCTCCAATTAATTGGGATTGTGGATGATTTTTCATATTGATTCCTGTTCTGCTTGGATTTGTCAGATGCTCTTCTTGCTCATTAACAATGGGATCATTGTCCAACTATTCTTCCTGAACCATGTTCTCTTGTGGGAGTTGGTTTTGATTGCTCTTTTCTGGACCTTCTTCATGCTCTTGTTCAGACTCTTCATTTGGTTCCTGTAGCTGGTTTTCTTTCCAAGTGTCTCTGTTCTCTAGAGTCAGTTGTTCAAGCTGAGTCTCTATGCAGCTATTTTCCTATGGAAAAGGATTGGTGGAAGTTTCCTCCCCCTTAAACAGCATGTTAGTTTCGACAAATATAATGTGCATAAATTTTTCAATTCTGAGAGTTCTCCTGTTATAGCATCTATAAGCTTTACTAGATGATGAGTACCCCAGAAATATTCCATCATCAGACTTCTTGTCAAACTTGGCAAGATGATCTTTCCCATTATTTAGAATAAAGCAAGCACATCCAAAAATTTTAAAGTATTTAACAATGGGTGTTTTTCCCTTCAGAAGCTCATATGGAGTTTTTGCCTTAGTCTTGTGAATGAGGCTTCTATTTAGAACATAGTTTGCAGTGTTGACTGCTTCAACCCAGAAGGTTTTTGGTAATCCTGATTCTGCAAGCAAGGTCCTTCCTGATTCAATTAAGGTTCTATTCTTTCTTTCAGCAACTCCATTTTGTTGAGGAGTTCTAGGTGCTGAGAAGCTTTGTTTGATACCTACATCCTCACAGAAACTACAGATTAACTGATTTTCAAATTCAGTCCCATGATCACTTCTGATTATAGAAACATGAGTATTGAATTCAGATTGAATCTGTCTTATGAATCATGAGAGAATCTTGTGGGTCTCAGACTTAGCCCTTAGAAAGAATACCCAACTAAATCTAGAGTAGTCATCCACAATGACTAGAGTATAAGACTTTCCACCTAAGCTCTTAGTGGATATGGGACCAAAGAGATCCATGTGCAGTAAGTAGAGGATCCTGAGGGAGTCATCCTTACCAATTAGTTTGAAGGATGACTTGGTCTGTTTTCCTTGTTGGCAAGGTCTACATGGAGAGTCTTTAGAGAATCTACCCTTTGGTAGGCCTCTGACTAGGTTGTTCCTTGATAGTTTACTAATGGTTTTGTAGATTAGATGACCATGTCTTCTATGCTATAATTCACTTTTATTAATAATATTGAACAAACAAACTTCTGTGGGTGAGGAGCTAAAGTCTACTATATATACCTTCCCTTTTCTAATTACATTGAGTACTATGGAACCAATCTTGATATCAATAATATGGCAAAATAGTGTGGTGAATTTTACCTCACACTTACCACTGTCACATATCTGACTTATACTTATCAGATTGTGCTCCAGTCCTTTGACTACTGCCACATTCTTGAAGGTAACTTTCCCTTCTTTGAAATCTCCAAAGCCCCTGGTTTGGCCACATCTAGAGTCTCCAAAAGTCACTGGTGGTCCAAGTCTATCCTCAAAATTGATTAATAGGTTTTTGTACCCTGTCATGTGCATGGAGAATCCACTGTCCAAGTACCACACCATCTTGGAGATGTGATACATCTGCACATAAAATTTTAAACATTAGTTTGGACCCTCCTAAGCTGGGGTCCCTTCCTCCCAACAGTGAAAGGTTTAATGAAAGAATAAGTGGGTTTTTCAGAATATCCTTCCTCCTTTGGGGGTATTGGCTTATCATACCAATTTTCTTTGGTAATGTTGCAGAAATAGTGTTCATAATAAAAGGAAATGGATTGAGAAGACTTTTTCGAAAAGGAGACATTTCTCTTAAATTGGTTGCGTCGATATGAATTTGACGTATGTTTAAAGTTGCGTCGAGTGGAAGTAGACACTTCCTTCATTCTATGGTTACTTTTAGTCGAAGCATAAGAGAGATTGCGTCGATTGGTAGTCGACGTATTTTGTTGTCTGCATTGATTAGAAATCGATGCATTATTTGAGTTGCGTTGAGTAGAGTTCGACGCACGTCGATAATGATTCGACGCAAGTTTGTTTCTTTTCTGAGGATATTTACCTAGGATTCCTTCATGCATAGTGAGATTATTTTTGTTAAAAACAGTGGTTGTTTCTGCATTTTCTTGTGATCTTTCTCCTGTCAAATGATTCTCCCTAGTGAAGTGAATAGGATGTCTCCAGACAGATTTGCTGGGTGATTGAGGTTTGGGTTCTAAGCCACAAAACACGCGGATGCACCATACCCCCAGATTTTTGACTTGAAGCATGGGTGTGTGCACCGCCTACTCCCAAATACAAATTTCAAACAGATTTTTCAATTAAACTTTTCATTCTTCTTTTTCTTTTCAAATCTTTTTCTTCTTTTCTTTTCTTTCTTTAGCAATTTCAGCAAATTTTCAGAGATGCACATCCACATTTTCACATTGTATTTCCACAATCAACACCACCAATTTAAAATTTAAACAAAATGCTTGCATTTTGGGTGTGCGACTAGGATTGGGGTTTAGGCTTTGGTGAACAATAGTGGAGCTGAACCAAAAGAATGGGGTAGGCACAACTGGGCTAACGAGGAAAAGACGATAGGAATGGCACAAAGGCTCAACCGGGCCAAAATGATGGCCTACGTCATTCTCGCACAACAGAACTATCTTATGCCAATGCTTCAAGAATTGCTAGGGGCGAGTTCTTAGCCACCGAGAAAGATTATCCTTCCTCCCGACTCAGGCAATACGAGGCTAACGAACGTCTACACACATTCCCATGCTACCGTTTGATTCACACCGGATTCACCAATTCTGAGTAAAGTAAACAATATTTGCGCTAATAGAAAAATATAATCTAAAAGCATAAAAAGAAATTGAATCTACACGAATTTCTATACGAGACATGAGCACTCGACTAGGAGCACTACATGAGTCAACATTTTACTCCGCCTCATAATCCTAAGCTAGAACAATGATTTTCCTAATCACACAAAAAGAAATGAGTTCAGCTCAAGACGTGCCAACAGCTAAGTGCACGCTCAAGTGGGTGTAGTGGTGTGCGGTGCATATGAAAAACTTATAAACTGAAATAAACTGAAAGCTAAAATAATAATACCACCGGAATGCGTGTGTGCGTGCACGTGCATGGTTCTCACTCTCCCCCAGACTTATATGAAAGCATAATCTAAAATATGATCCTTTAAACATTCAACTAAGGAGAAAAGGAAGAGTGTACCCCATGCTCAGAAGTGAGCATACTGGAAGAATTGGTGTTAAATTCTGAAAAATCACCAGGTTCCCTGCCCGAAAAATCACTGCTCCTGCGAGTAAAGTAAGCACAACACCAAAAAGACAAGAGAACATAATATAGATGAAATTCCAAAATGATGCCCAGAAGAGCATTCACAATACTAATGTTAATAATACAAAACATACTAAGAGATGATTAGTCAAATAACAAGATAGTTAATAAAAACAAGAAAAACACGACAGGGCTGTGATTGACTCGCACACATGGGCTAAAAATCACTCCTCGTCGCTATCAGTGTCATGAATAATAACAGGAGATGGAGGACGCCTGGATGAAGATGTAAAACGAGCAGGAGGCGGAGGTACATGCAGCCCTCCCCACAAAGCTTGCTGGTAGACAAAGTTTGTCAGCCAATACTGATTTGCTTCCAAATCGGCGAGGCGCTGGTTGATGTTTGGAATCACCTGTCCCCGCGAAGAACTTCCCTGCTCCCTATGCTGCTGCTCCTGCTTGAAGGACTGCCGCCGTGGCTGTGGAAGATCTAGCTCCCGGTGAATAATTGGCGGCTCTGCTGGCTCTCCCTGCTCTTCTTCCGCAGGCCTCTCCATAGGCACATCACCTGGCATCACGACAATAAAGCGCCTGATGCTCTTCTTCCCCACTACCCGAAGTAAATGAAAGCTCACCATGGCGGCCCTGTTAATCAAGGAAGGCGCAGTCACCTGCACCATCGGAGGTAGCCGGTCCCAAATCCCCAAGCTCTTTGCAATACGGGTGATATAGTAGGCACCCCCGATTGCGCCGGTGAGACTGTAGGTAGCCTCATGATGGAAGAAGAAAGTAAGCATGTAGCCCAGGTGCACCGGCTGCTGGAACTCCATGCTGTATAAAGAAATCAAATCTTGCCATCCCACTACATTTTGGCTGAGTGCACGAGCAACAAGGGAATGGCTGAGTAAATGCTGCAGGTATCGGAGAGCAGGGGAGATAATCATTGTAGACTTGCTTTTCCTTGCCACATAATCTTCATCCCTTCCAGCTATAGCGCACCACGCGGCGCGCGGAGTGACACCATCAGGAAAAGAGACACTCAGATTTGAAAATTCAAGCATTGAAGCCTCCGCCTCGGTGTAGATTCCAGCATGTACATCGAGCTCCGACAAGGACAATGTGAAGACATTCCCCAAAATTCGGAAAGAGCAAATTGGCGGCTGGCAACCGGAGGGCATCACCTCCCACTCGAACGTCGACAGGAACTCTAAGGTGAGCTCTTTGTAGCCAAGATCGTTGCATTCAAACACCTTACTCCAGTGATCGAACGAGTAGCGGAGGAGGACGGCTTCCCTCAAATATCCATTGTCACCGATTGAGCCAAGCTCATTCCAATCCACCAATCTCTGAGGGAGAAATGGCTTATCCTTTAGCAAGTTGTAGCGCCGGGTGTGTATATCCTTTGAAAATTTTCCCATACATGCCAAGAGTTAGGCTGGAGACGCAGAGGGCCGACCGGAGCGACGGTATGCCTTGGCGAAGCGGCGATCTCCAGCATCCATGGTGGCAAAAGGCGGATAAGAAGGAGGAGGAACCCACGGAACTCACCGGAGAAGGGGTGGCACGCACGATCAGCGGGAGATCAAGTGGAGCGGCGCACGAACAGCACCGAACGAATACAGGAAGCAGAAACCTAGAATGTACGCACATAGCTCGGGCGAATCGGGTTTTTTATAATAATCTGGCTGATCGCACGACCAGTGGTCGTGCGCGATAAATAGTGCGCACGACCAGGGGTCGTGTGCTAAGGAAATTTTCGGGCAGCCAAACTTTTAGTGAAAACCCCATCCACCGTGCAGTATGCGTACAGAAAGGGTTCAGCACATGCAGCGAGACAATCACAGCCTTATGAACATCTTAATTAAACTAGAAGAAATAAAAATTCAGGAAAAGAAAAGATAACTACTGGGGTTATTGTCATCCCAGCACGACTTATTTAAAAACATAACAGTTCTAACTAATGGGCATATGAAAGAGAAAATGAACAGGTAACTGTTCTAATATGCGTGTCGGTAACGGGTACCGATACGGAGATAAAATAGTTACTCCCCTACCTAAATAAAAATACCCGCTCGTCACAGGTAGAGGGAATAGCAAGTAAGAAGAGGAGGAAGGCTGGTCCTCACTCGTCTCACCACAAAGTAAATCCTTGCCCAGTAAGGTATCGTCTTCTTCAGGACTAGTGCAGGAGGGAAAAGCAATGAATGGAGCTTCCACCATGGAGGGGGGGGGGGGGGGGGGGGGGGTCAACCTCCTCACATAAGGGATTGCTCTCCTCATTAGCATGAGCAAGATGCTCCAAATCCACCTGTAGTCCCTGTGAAGATTCAACCAGCACAGGCTCAGACACAAAAGAAGGGAGGTCAGGAAATAAAAGAGAAGAAAAACTAAAATAATCAACAAGCGGGGGAGTGGTCCCGGTCACACTCCTAGCAGGATCCAAGGATAGATCACTGTCGGTATCATATGAGTCGTAACGAGGGGAACCTAAGAGCTCGGGGTCCTCGGTGGTGAGCTGAATGTCCCCATCCAAGACGTAAGTAAATACCTCCTCCTCAGAAAGAGAATCCTCCTCATCCCACCGCAGTGCGTCATCGCGTTCAAAGGTATCACACTCCCCATCAGAGAGAATGAAATCCTCGTCCCACTTTGGCGCAACCTCAGGCGCCGAATAAACCACCTGCACGACATCATCAGCCGACTCACTAAATATAGGAGTAGATAAATTTTGCAAGGACTGCGGGGGAACCGGACTGCTCTCATGATCAGAAAATAAATGAGCAGTCGCCTCCGCGAAAATATCCACAGACGCCTCCCCGCAGGAAGAACCAGAATCTGCACACCATACTGGTGCATCCATGAGTTCCCAATCCTCTCCCTGTTGACCATCGAATGAGTGCACATCATCACTCAAGGGAAGCTCATAAAAGGGGATTGAGGGACACATGAAAGAGCTGTACGCGGCGAGAGATTCCTCGGTAATCTCCAAGGGCAATGATCGAGCAAGATGTGCGATGTCAGTGTAGGGGCCAGGCAACACTCTGGTGGGCCTGTCCGCTGTAGTCTCCCGTAAATGGGGGGATGCTGCGTACATGTCCTCAGAGGAGGAAGGATCGCACAGACGAGGGAAATCCTTCACCATATGGCCTAAACCTTGACATAGCAAGCACCTAATACAATGCTCAGCATTTATTGCAGTCATGGCGTCGATGTATCGACGCAAAGTGTCATAGAGGCGACACTCGGCTTCAGAATACATCACAGAAATATGTGGATAAAACAAAAATCAACAATTCCTTGCAAAATAAAACTACACGCAACCAGAATTAAATGAACACCTGCTATAGAAAAGCCAAAACTAGATAAAGGAAGAAATGAAATAGAAATATCAAATTTTAACACTAAAATAAACAAAAGAAATGGTATAGACAAATGGAGAAGAGCTACAATCTCTCGACTCCCTATCCAGCAACTCACACGTCTGTGTTCCCCGGCAACGGCGCCAAAAACTTGATGCGCAAATCTTAGCACACCGCTATAGGCGGTAGTAAGACTGCGGCACGAAACGGCAGTGTACCGATCGTTCAAGTAATATAAAACGAGGAGTAATCCCCGAGTATCGAATCTCTCAAGGAACACAGTAAGGTGGAGTTAACGTTCGAGGAAGGACTTGAGATTGAAGTCCTTTACGTCGGATGGATGCGGAAACGGGGGATTTGGATTGTGAAAAATAAAAAGAAAATAATACACTAACTACTCCTATGCAATGCCGCTATGCAATGCTTCGCTTGGCGGGATGGAGACTAGGCAGGCCTTGAGCGCGCTGCGTCGCAAGGGCGGATGGACGAGTAGGCAAGCGGAATCGAACTGTGCACGCCTTGAGCGCGCTGCTTCGTTAGGCGAATGGAATACACGGGACACTATTCCACGCTTCGCTAGGCGGATGGAAGAGTAGGCATAGAGATGAGGGTCGCAAGCACCTGTTCAACAAGCACGCCACTAGCAATTGCTAGTGCGGCACACGAACGTGATTGCGGGATGGAGGATGGAATGGGGCGCACCTCAAGCAACTCAAACAACTCAAACAACAAAACATTTCACATAGACATGAAATATATAGAAATATAAGCTAGTTTAAGTGATGCTTCATCATAATAATAAAGATCAACAACATATACACATCAATAAGAGAAGAACAAGGCAAGAAATCGACCGAATCCGAAGGCTCGTTGTAGATTCACGGTTGGAATCGCCGGGTTGTCAATCCCCGTCCAAGCTCGGTCCGCAACTACGTCCGAGGTAGAGAGAGCTGTCACGACTCTCCAATGAACACGTCTTCTTCGTCTCACGATCCGGTAGAGGTTGCAAACTGTTGGATCGGTAGGCGCCCTTAGAGGGGGGGTGAATAAGGGTTTTCAAAAACTTAAGATTATATTTAATAACTTTGAAATATTGCAATATTAAAACAATAAGAAGTTTAGTAAAACCAAAAGAAGAGACATGCTTTATTAATATCAAATAACGTTTTACAAAACTTGATTCCTGTGACGCTAGAAATCGGAGGCGACTAATAAAAATACTTTTTGTTTTCTATACCGACTCGTATCCCCACGAACCGGTTGGCTTTAGCCGATCTCTCCCCAGATACGGCCTCAAGCCGCTCTAGCCAATCTATCCCCAGAAAGGCCTCGAGCACCCCCTAGACCTAGCCTAGATCTAGTCGCCAACACGAGGCGATTTTCAGCCCTAAGTCCTACCCCAGACCTAGTCGCCAACACGAGGCGATTTCACTACCGTTTACATAAAAGATATGAAATGAAAAGACAATAATATAAAAACTCCCTCTATGTGGATCTCTTGGAGAAGTGGACGAAGGCCCGCAGAGTATGATCGTAGTCGATGCGGCCTTTCGTCACGATGATGACGCGTGTTGAAATCTTCTCCACGGATCTCCTTAAGGCTTTATGGAATGGTGGGAGTATCGCTCTGAATCTTCCTCTCTCTGCTATGACATGAAGCTCTGGAGTTTGGGATTGGAGGAGGATCAAGAATTCGGAGCCAAAGCATTCATTTTATAGCCTTCATGCTACCGCCGGCGCTAGCGCTACCGCCGGCGCTAGCCCGGATTAGGAATGATCTTGCGCGGCCGAATCTCCCATCCGTGGAAATAATTTGCCCTATGCCTCTTGTGCTCCATGCTACCGCCAGCGCTAGTAGCTACCGTCGGCGCTATCCCCGATTAAGAAACTTCTTGCGCGGCAGGATCTTCAATCCGAGGCAACAATGCCAGCATGCCTTCTGTGCATCGAGCTAGCGCCGGCGCTATCCACTATCGCCTGCGCTAGTGATCAGTTTGGAGTTGATGGCTTAATTTCGGGGCAACCACCATATGTAAACCTTGAGTCATTTTGACCTGTTATCCTGCACACTTAGATCACACAAGATTAAATACACACATATGATTTGTTATTCTCAAACCTAGGAGATGCGGAAGACCGTGTTCCAACAAACTCCCCCTTTTGATAATAACAAATCCATTAATGATAAATCAGAGCATTAATCTAAATAAGCATGAAGAAACATATTTATGTGTGTGTGTGAAAAGGATGACTTAGGATAAATAATGATTATAGCATTTTAGTATTGCTCCCCCTAAATACGTGCTCCCCCTAAGTGAGTGCTCCCCTAATTTGTCATGTTGGGTTTATGATAGCGAGTTATATTTATCATATTAGTTCTCCCCCTTTGCATTTTATCATGATAGTTCTCCCCCTTTGTTATTAGCAAAAGTGGGTAGGGAAACAGAGCACTAAAAAAATGTGTAAATAAAAGAGAAGGCATGATCGAGCTTTTTAAGTAAATGATAAGGAGTTTTAGACTTGTCTTCCATTGAAGATGATCAAAGTTATGACTAATTTTATCCCTTTTGTTTGTAGTTCTCCCTCTTTTATATATCAGAGTTTAAGCAAACAATAATGATTTCTCCTTTAAATAAGAGTTTTAAGCATAAGACAAATAGTGATTTCCAAGTAATCCATCTACCCAGACAATACGTCTACACCCTAGCCCCGTACTAAGTGACGGATGGGCATGAGGAGCTGCACACATGCCGTAGGTTGGGGTGTTAGTCCCATATGCAAACACTAGACAAAACTTAACCTAGCACTCTTTCCCCCCAGTGCCTCGCAAGGCCCCACTGGAACCCTCCCCAGTTAAGGACAAGACATGACTAGAGATAAGGTTATCTAATGTCTACAACCCTACGCCCCCGCTATGGTGAGAAATGAAGTCAAGGATAACAATTATTGGAAGCATTAAGCATTTATATCTAATGGGAAATAAAATACTCTTAGCTATATTGAAATTCATGAATGAATCAGAGTTTGAGCATTGCGGAAGATTTCGAAAAAGAAACATCATAATACTAAATAAGAGTTTAAGTTCAAAAAAGGAGATGTTTTTGAGTTTCAAAATAAACTTTATAAAGATAAGAGTTGAAGTATTTTCGAATAAATAAACGACATCCTTTTAGCAATTAGAGGTAAGAGGTAAACTTTGATTTGAGATTCAATAATAAGAGGATGTTTTTATAAGTGACATTTTACTTGTTGTAGGAGTGTTTAGCATGAAAGTGTACATAGAAATAAATCAGAGTTTATAGCATAAAAATGATATGCGTGTTAGAACAACCAATATAAATTTTACCAAGTAAGTCTAACACTTGTTTTTAGAAAAATTGAGATTTAAGACTTGATATGAGCATGAAAGCGCAAGGTAAAAATTCATATGGTGATGATGTGGAAGACTGATAGAAATACGAGACATATCTTAATGTAAGCAATGATGATTCATAACAAGATATGAGTTAAAGTTCAAAAAGAAGATGTTTTTGTAAATCATTTTCAATTAAATCTTTAAATTTGATAATAACCAAGCATGAAATAATGTTTACACAAAGAGATTACTACAATGTTATTTCAATTCACAATTTCAAAACAAACCAAACATCGTAGAAAACATGCTTAGGTTATCTAGTGCATTTCATAAATAAAGAGTAGCATAGAATTAGCGTTAGGATCCAATACTCATAAGAAGAAGTGTTATGGACGATAATGATGTGCACATAAGTGTATTTTTGAGTATAGTATACAATTGTTTTAATCAAAAATACAAGAGATATGTAAAGTAGAAGCATAACAAAACACAAATAATTTTACTTCCACACACTTTAATGCACACAAAAAATGTACAACTACCAAGGTGCTTTGCACACACAATGCTCATTAAGACTTATCAGGGTGCAAAGTAGTGCTTGGGGGATCACATAATTTTATTCTTGTTTTTTTTTATTGTGATCCGGTGTACTTAAGAATAAGTGGTTTTTATTTTGAAAGAAAGTAATGGTTTGCACAAGATACTTTACTATTCTTTCAAAGGTGCTCAACCTCACAACGCTTATTAAGACTTATCAGGAGGTTCAAGTAGTGCTTGGTGGAGATAACTTTGTTAAATTATTTCATGATTTTTTTTTGTTTTGTGCAAAGTTCTCCGAATACACTTGTTTTGCAAACCAATATAATTTATAAGAAAGATAACCACTTTTCTTATCTTTTAAAAGTGCAAAAGAAGGAGTGTAGGTAAGATACTTGTGCGATTTTAATTTATTTGTACTAATACAAAACATACACAAGCATTCTTAAATTAAACCATATGTAGACAATGCCAAAAAGTGAGTGAATATCTATCATTATCAAACATAAAACATTTCTCATACTTAGAGGCATGCTAAGCATAGTTCTACACACCTTTTCAATATAATTTATGCACATATTAATAGATATATCTAAGCATGATGAAAACAATGTTCAAAGTAGTTTGAAAAAAATAAATTGAACCATTATAGAAGTTCTAAATGATAGATTAAATCATGCTTGATTTTTACAATAAAGTTCATACAGTATTTTTTGCTATTTTTGAAAAAATAATCTTTATTTAAAGTTTGAACTTATAAAATTGATCTCGGACTTCCCGAGGACTACCTTGTGAGAGGTTCGCCCGGTACTAGGTGATATGATGGGATGATAGCCCAAATCACCCTTTCACAAGATACATAGAAAAGTCAAGTTCAAAAGAATAATTTTGATACTTGTTTTTGTTTTGTTTTATATTTTTGTAGTTGATTTTTACAAATAAAAGCATATTTCTGTAATTTTTGCTTTTGTATTTTTTATATTTGATTTTTGCATAAAGATGAGTAAACAAAGGAAACAACACAAGCAAAAAAAAACAAAGCATATTTTTAGTAATTTGGTTTTTGTAGTTTTGTATTTGATTTTTCAAAAATAAAATAGAATAAGATGTGCAAAACTAAATAGTACATATAGATCAAAATATTTTTAGAAATTTTTCAAAATTTTAAAAACACAAAATTTCGAACCTCGACGCTAGCGCCGGCGCTAGCGCTAGCGCGGGAAACAGTAAGTGATTTTTTAGGATTTTGAAAATTTTGATGCTTGAACTTGATTAGGTGTCCCATTAGTAGTTTCATGCTGAATTTGCAGAATTTTTGGAAATGTTTTGGATGGTCCAAATTGCATGAAACGTTAGCGATTTCTTATATGACTTGACAAACTAATCATTGCACGAGATATATTTACTTATGTTTTCATTTTGACTTTTCTAAAGACTTGTTCTTATAACACAAAAAATAGGAAATGAAAACCTAAGATATCATGTTTGAACAAATCAAATATGCATGGTTTCGGTGAACAAGGAGTAATGTTCACGCAGATAGTAACATGGATATGCCCTAACATAGATATAAATATTCTTTAGGTGACACTGTTAGAATGATGAATTTGGGATTAATGTTATGCCAAAGTTTGATTGTGTTTCAACTTAGAAACCTAGAATGGAGTGACAATTCTATTTGATTTGATATCAAAATGATTCAAAGTTCTAAACTAGAAATAAATCACAATACACACATGGTACACCATAACACCAACCAAGGTAAACAATTATAATGTCAATTGTTATCATATAATTTGTGATAGTTGTTTATAGATGATTCTTGATATGAATTAGAGATGTTTAGCAAAGGATATCACTAGATCATGGTGGTGTTTGTGAATTCAATATTCATTATGAAGATAACTTCTTTCAATGCATTTTAGTGATTTTCCTTTAATTAAGAATTTTGAATATATATGTAATTTTTTGATAGGTGAACAATAGTGATGATTTAGATCATGTTTGATATTAAGGAGAGAACACAATATAATTTTTCTTGTTGTGAACAATGACACCCATATTGAAAGTTGATCTTTTATTTAAACCTTGAATTTTCTTTTAGATCAAGTTATTTCACTAAACCACTTGTTGGTGAAGGCTAAGAATCTTAATAGCCAAATAACCTGATTTAATTTGAAATATCTTATAGCAAATTTATAGTTTGATTCATATGGATAATATAAGATATTTAGAAGTATTGAATATACTAATCAAAGATAGGTCATCAAAATAAAATATGATTTGGAATTTTGATCAATTTGATTTTATAAACATTATTGAGCTTTTAATAGATAAGATCATATTTTCAAAAATTGTATAGGATGACCATGACATGATAGTTCAAAAGAAAACAAAAAATAGAAAAGACATTAAAGCACATCATGAAGTAGAAATTTGTGTATTTCATTTTAATTGATTTCTACTTCATGCAAATGATGGGATACTAATGAATAAGAGATTTAGGTATCCAAAGAGGACCGGGAGTGACGGTTCCTTTGGGTACCCAAATACATCGTGTTTTCTTTTGGGGAGATATGATTGAATGGACCCTTTCTTTTGACATTAGTGCGTTATTCTTAATAATGGGTCTCCATTCATACTTTGGTTTAATGTTATTCTTATATGTCAAATTTCCATTATGATAATCTTTATATTGATGATTATGAGTGTAATGATTATTGAAGGTATTTTTCATAGGAAATTTGTGAACGTTTAATTTTTCGGTGGGAGAATATTGATATTGTAAATGATGATGATGATAGTGTTTTGGAATTTCATTTACAATCTTTTGATGTTCTTTATTCCCATTGTTGAGCTTAGGCATATTATGAAAATTCATATTTGTATTCAACTTGCTTTTGGAAATTGCTTGATATTGTGAACTTGTGTGTTTTGAATTTTTATTCATAATTTCCATAAGCAAATTGATTTTTGATTTTAATTCATCATTTTTTATTTTTAAATTATGTCTAGCTTTATTATAATTTATTGCACTATTTTTAAGAGTGGTAACAATTGAGTCAATATGTTTTTCATATTTATCCCTATACTCATCAAATGTTTCATCCATCTCTTGAATTTCAATTTTAAAATCTTTGCACTTAGCACAATCATTTTTCAAGGAAGAATTTTCTAAACATAATTTTTCATTTTGTTCTTTTATAAAAATAATTTCTCTTTCATGTTCCTTAAGTTTTTCCTTAAAGTTATTACAATCAAAACAAGGTTTTGTGTTTTCAAGTAAAGGACAAGATGGTGAAACTAGATCACAATTTGATTCTAAATTAACATTAGCTTTTAATCTCTTATTTTCTAAATGTAAATTTTTAATAGTGATTTTCAATTTCTTGATCTTACGATTAGCAGTTTTTAGTATATTGAAACTAGAAATGGAAGTTATCACACAAGAAGAAGATTTAGTTTTCCTTACAGCGCTATTGGAGGAGGCAGATTGTGAACATGAAATCCCTTCGTCATCTTTTAGTTCTTCCTCCATTATGGATGGATCTATATCTTCTCTTTCTCTTGGTGTATGGTTCTCCTTTTCTATTTCAATATTTTCCATGGCTTCGCTCCGAGAGAGATCTTCTTGAATTATAGTGGATGCTTGTACGTTCTTTTCCTCCTGTGTTTGTTCCATACCTGCGAGAGGAAGATCATACATTTCTTCAAGAAAGCGCCATATTTTGTATGCACTAGAAAAGCAATATATGAATTTGAAAATTTCATTAGATAGTGCACAAAATAATTAGTGTTTGGCTTTGGCATTTAGCTGATGTCCTTTTTTATTCGACTCATCCGCACGTCTTATAATTGCTAAGTTCCATACTTCGATATCTAAAGTTTTAATAAATTTTTCCATTAATAATTTCCACCCTTTATAATTTTTCCCTTCGAATAAAGGTGGTGCAAGTGATTTTTCCTCTTCACAAAAATCTCCCCCACTAGTAGAAGCGAGATCATGAGACGCCATTATTCCCGGTTGTTAAGCCGATTGGAATAACCTCGCTCTGATACCACTTGTTGGATCGGTAGGCGCCCTTAGAGGGGGGGTGAATAAGGGTTTTCAAAAACTTAAGATTATATTTAATAACTTTGAAATATTGCAATATTAAAACAATAAGAAGTTTAGTAAAACCAAAAGAAGAGACATGCTTTATTAATATCAAATAACGTTTTACCAAACTTGATTCCTGTGACGCTAGAAATCGGAGGCGACTAATAAAAATACTTTTTGTTTTCTATACCGACTCGTATCCCCACAAACCAGTTGGCTTTAGCCGATCTCTCCCCAGATACGGCCTCAAGCCGCTCTAGCCAATCTATCCCCAGAAAGGCCTCGAGCACCCCCTAGACCTAGCCTAGATCTAGTCGCCAACACGAGGCGATTTTCATCCCTAAGTCCTACCCCATACCTAGTCGCCAACACGAGGCGATTTCACTACCATTTACATAAAAGATATGAAATGAAAAGACAATAATATAAAAACTCCCTCTATGTGGATCTCTTGGAGAAGTGGACGAAGGCCCGCAGAGTATGATCGTAGTCGATGCGGCCTTTCGTCACGATGATGATGCGTGTTGAAATCTTCTCCACGGATCTCCTTAAGGCTTTATGGAATGGTGGGAGTATCGCTCTGAATCTTCCTCTCTCTGCTATGACACGAAGCTCTGGAGTTTGGGATTGGAGGAGGATCAAGAATTCGGAGCCAAAGCATTCATTTTATAGCCTTCATGCTACCGCCGGCGCTAGCGCTACCGCCAGCGCTAGCCCGGATTAGGAATGATCTTGCGCGGCCGAATCTCCCATCCGTGGAAACAATTTTCCCTATGCCTCTTGTGCTCCATGCTACCGCCAGCGCTAGTAGCTACCGTCGGCGCTATCCCCGATTAAGAAACTTCTTGCGCGGCAGGATCTTCAATCCGAGGCAACAATGCCAGCATGCCTTCTGTGCATCCAGCTAGCGTCGGCGCTATCCACTATCGCCTGCGCTAGTGATCAGTTTGGAGTTGATGGCTTAATTTCGGGGCAACCACCATATGTAAACCTTGAGTCATTTTGACCTGTTATCCTGCACACTTAGATCACACAAGATTAAATACACACATATGATTTGTTATTCTCAAACCTAGGAGATGCGGAAGACCGTGTTCCAACACAAACTTCCTCTTGCTTGAAAGTAATGCCAGCTAGATCTTCCTTTGAAGCTCTAGGATGAAGGAGGAGGCCGAGAGGAAGCTCCGGCTCAAGATTGGCATGAAGAACAAGCCCGGAGCACCTCCTGGTGGTGGAAGATGATGCGGGGGGTGGAAGAGGCGAACAGGACTCAAAAACGGCGGAGCAGAATGGTCGTCCGACCTATTTTCGTGGGCTGGATATTTATAGAAAACAGGGTGCACGATCAGTGGCGCACGATCAAGTGATCGTGCGCACTAAAAGCTGGTGATCGTGCGCTCTGTGCCCGAAACCTGCAAAACAAAACTGCAGAAAAAATATAAAGCGCACGACCGTGTGCACGATCGTGCGTAGAAAACGCACGACCAAAATCCGAAGCTGTTTTTGGGCAGCAATTGAACTCGCACGATCAAAGGCGCACGAGCAACTGATCGTGCTTGAAGGAAACGCACGATCAGTGGCACTTCAGGCAGAAATTGCCCCCAAACAGACTCCGAGCATCGCACGATCCATGAACCTGCATGAAAACCTCCAGGACTACAGGAAAATAAGGGATCACACCAAGAATGGGCATACATGTGCACTAAGAGTGGAATAATAGATGGCTATTAAATATAAATGAAAACAAGCCTAAAGTGTGGTGCAAAGACTAGAAAATCGGCCCAAATGAGTCCAAAAATGTATATATAAATGGGACTCATCATGGTTCCCCAAACTTTAGGTAGTCCACTCTTCTACCCCCTTTGGTAGGAATTCACTAACATGCACTGAGTCTTTTGATAAGGAGACTCTTAGAACCAGACTAAGTCTTTTGATAAGGAGACTCTTAGAACCAAACTGAGTCTTTTGGTAAGGAGACTCTTAGAACCACTACAACTGAATTTTTTGAAGAGAGATTCTAAAAACTCTTTTACACAATTTGAAAATGGAATGAGAAGAAGTAGAACAAGTAGAAGAACAGAAAACAATATATGTAAGAAAGAATCTTCTTCGTAGCAAGAAGATTAGAAGCACAAGTATAGTGAATATGATCTCTCTTCTATAGTGAGAAGGGGATTTTAAGCTTTTCTCTCTTTTGTGAGAGCTTTCAGAATTTGCAGCAGAATGGCTTCATGAGGAGAAGATGAAGGCTTTTTCTTTGCTGCAGCACACTATCTCTTTTCTCAGCTTTCTCACTCTTCACTTGGGAGCTCTTCCTCTTTTTCAAATGTATATGGTGGATCACTTGTCATTCTCTGCCGACCTCCTCTTTATTTATAGATCTGTTTCAAAAGATGTTGCTAAAGGGGAATAATCAATCAGCAATTAGAGAGAAAAAGTGATGGCAACAGCCACCATGACGGCCAACTTGAAGACGAAGATGACGGACACGGCGCACTGGTTGGTCATGGAATTGCGACGGAAGATGATGATGATGACCCACCGGCTAAAGACATGCGGCGCCGTGGCGACCACGGCTACAATCTTTGTCCACGCCGCAAGAATTAATTAATATTCTTATTTTTATTTTTTGCTAAGTTATGACTTAATTTAATTATGGCTTGCATCTTATTATTTTAATTTTGAACTATTGGTGTGCATTTAGCACCATATTTGGTGTGCTATTAGCACTTGTGTTGTAAGGCCTATAAAAGGCTAAGACTTGAATTAAAAAGGTAGAATATATTTTGCTATCAAAAATTGCCTAAACCTAATTCTCTCTTTCCCCCTCCCTCTCTCATTGTCGCCGCCCCCTTGGATTCTCCTCCCAAGTTTCGGCCCTCCCTCTCTCTCCCTCTCTCTCTCTCTCTCTCTCTCTTTCCCTCTCCAACTCTCTCTTTCGTTACCTCTTCTCCCTCCTCATATCTACCCTCATCCTCTTCAACAAATCCCCTTTAGCCGAACCCCTTCGAGAAGAAGACAACAAGTGCAAGAGTCTACAGTTTGGTGAATCTCTCTTGTGCAAAGGCGAGGAAGGCGAACGAGTTTCTACATCATTTGGTGCCCCTTCCGTGTTCCAAAGGAGAGCGATCATTTCATAGTGGATCCAATATCTCGGATCTACGATTCCGAGTGGGGTAACAAAATTCTACTTCAAGAGATCTCCTTTCTTAGATCGTTTTTGTGGTGGACGATTTTAGCGTGATTTCTCGAAGCAAGAAAATTTCTCGCGGTGATTTCTTTGGTAGATTTGTATTTTTCGTTTGATTTTCTGGATACTATCGAAAGGATTGGCGACCCTTGTTATTTTCTTGTTGGGGAAAGATCAACCGTTTGCGAATCGGGATTTTGTTTGGTGGATCTTTCTTTGGTACAACAACGCTCGTTCGGACGCAAATATTCGTCCTTTTAGCTTGATCGGATCTTGGCCTCTAGCCGTGATACGATCTCTAGCGGGTTGGCTATCCGCACGTTAGCGCGATAAAATAAATAACACAATTGTGCTGCTGCGTTTAGTTATTGTGTGGAATCGAGAGAGTGTATTTGTGTCGAGGTTATCATAGACGTCATCCGTGTAGGCTCGTAGGAACGTGCTACATCAAATTTGGTATCAAAGCGAGGTTGTATTGAGTTCTATCTCGACACCATCCTTACTCTCAGATCTGTAGGTTACCCGTCCTCTAGTCGGTGCGTTCGATAGCACGGTCAAAATCTAAAATTTTCGGATTGGTCTGCATTTAGTAAAAATCTCAGAATTTAAAAACTTATCAAAAAAAATCTGAAAATTTTTCTGTTGTTTCCTGCACGTATTTCAAGCAACATTAAAACTGAAAATTTTTCGATTCGTCCTCGTTTATAACTAGTCTGCGAACTTCAAAAAAAAATTTTTTTTTAGTAAAATTTCTGGTCCCATTGTTGTATGCCCACGAGGCATGGTACGGAATATCTCCCAACCGTTTCCACCATGGCAGATAACCATGATGACGGGCACGCTCCTGCAATGATTGCGGAGCTTCGAGACGAATTTAATGCTAAGTTCGATGCACTCACGCAGTTAATACAAGGGTTAGCTTTCAATCAAGCGGCGCCTCGAAATCCCGTTGCCGACCAGCGAGATGAGAGACCAAACCATTATCGTAATCAGAATGATGAGCAAGCGCCCCGTGCTCCTCATGAGTTCGATGTAACTAGAGCCGTTAAAATTGATCCACCATCATACGATGGACTGGGTGAGCCCCAAGTATTTTTAAACTGGACTATGGAGATCGAGTGTTATTTTGAGTGGAAGAATCTGACGGATGGTGAGAAGGTGCGAGTTGCACGGATGATGCTTTTGGGTAGAGCCAAAACATTCTGGTTGAACGAAGAGAGGCGTTTAGGTACCGTGAATGGGGCACCCCCAATTGGGTGGGCTGCCATGAAGGCACTTTTGACTGACCAATATGTCCCTGCGTATCACAGAACGCAAATGTTCGACGAGTTAGCCACCCATCGTCAGGGTAGCAAATCGGTATCGGAGTATATGGGAACTCTGAAAGATATGATGGTGCGGTGTGACATACGGGAAATGCCCGAAGTTACATTATCTCGCTTTCGTAAGGGGCTTAACCCAGACATCCAAGGCAAGCTATTGCGTTATGGTCATACGGACCTTAACACGACATTCAATGCTGCTTTAGACATAGAGAAGCACAACGCTTACAAGTCCAAGGGACGAGCATTCCAGAAGGGAAAATCCCTTTTAGGAGCCCCACCTTCGTCCTCCATGAGGGACAAAGGAAGATTTCGATCGACTGATTCGAATTCGGTAGTTATCACCGCTAGGAACACTAGGAATCCCACGGGCGAGAGAGTTCCGGTAGGACGGATAAATAAGACAAATGCCACGTGTTATTCTTGCGATATCCAAGGACATTACTCTAGCGAGTGCCCCACTAAGAGTAAACCACTAGCACTATTAGAGTCCACGTCTGATCCCACCGAGATCGTCTATGAAGCCGGTACTGAGTCTGACGCCGAGCCGAGTGATATTGATGACGACTCTTTTATGATGGTTATGAGATGTATTCTGAATACACCACGTGCGACGGACGATTACAATCGGACGAATATCTTTTCGGTAAATTTTAAGAACGGTGACAAGTGGTGTAAGTTAATAATCGATAGCGGAAGTAGTATGAACGTCGTTTCGGAGAATGCCATCACTCGAATGAACTTAGTCACCGAGCCGCATCCATATCCGTATAAGATAGCATGGGTGAACAAAACGTCTATCGCAGTTTCTAAACGATGTTTGGTACCGCTCACAGTGAAGAGCTATGTTGATAAGGTGTGGTGCGATGTCATCCCTATGGATGTATGTCACGTTTTACTAGGCCGTCCATGGCTTTATGATTATGACGTGACCCATTTTGGCAGAGCCAACACTTACGAGTTCAAATTCAATGGTAAGACCATTGTTTTGAAACCCACACCACCTAAGGACCCGTCGGTTGCTTCCAAGGACACAGTGGTGCCTGCGGAAAGGAAAACCATAAGTTTTATAAGTAGGAAAGAGTTAGAACGCGAGACCTTTCTAGATGGCATCATTTATGCGTTAGTATGCCTACAAGCTAAGGAAGAGTCACCGTCTTTAGAGAACCTACCGTTATCTCTGCGCACGTTATTGGATGAATATAAGGACGTCTATCCGGCAAATTTGTCTTCCAAATTGCCACCCATCCGGGACATTCAACACGAAATTGATTTCGTCCCGGGCTCATCCTTGCCTAATCAACCCCATTATCGACTTAATCCCTCCGCACATAATGAACTACAAATATTAATTTCCGATTTATTAGCAAAGGGATTTATCCGCCATAGTAAAAGCCCTTGTGCCGTCCCTGCCTTGTTGGTCCCGAAGAAAGATAAGTCTTGGAGGTTGTGTGTAGACTACCGGGCCATTAATAAAATAACTGTCAAGTATAGGTTTCCCATTCCCCGTTTGGATGATATATTGGATATGTTATCCGGTGCCACCGTGTTTTCAAAATTGGATTTAAAGAGTGGTTACCACCAAATAAGAATTCGGGAGGGAGACGAATGGAAAACGGCCTTTAAGTCTAAGGACGGGCTTTACGAGTGGTTAGTGCTAGGAGAGGGGCTCACCAACGGACCTAGTACCTTCTCACGATTAATGACTCAAGTATTTAAGCCATACATGGGAAAATTTGTCGTAGTCTATTTCGATGATATTTTGGTGTTTAGTATTTCGCCGATCGATCATGAAACTCATTTGCGAACAATCCTTACTACATTGCGCCAAGAGAACTTATTCATTAATCTTAAGAAGTGCGCGTTCGGTGTGACTTCCGTGGAATTTTTAGGATACATAGTGAGTGCCGAGGGTATACATGTTGACCCTAAGAAGGTCCAAGTGATTAAAGAATGGCCGGAACCACAAAATATTAGGGAGGTTAGGAGTTTTCATGGATTGGCCACATTTTATAGACGATTCATTCGCAATTTTAGTAGCATCATGGCACCAATAACTGAATGTATGAAGAAAGGTGATTTCAAATGGACCAAATCGGCCTCTAGCGCGTTTCAAATGATTAAGGATCGGATGTCCGAAGCCCCACTACTACGGTTGCCGGATTTTAATAAAGTGTTTGAACTATCATGTGACGCTTCGGGGATAGGAATTGGGGGGGGGGGGGGGGGGGGGGTGCTAAGCCAAGAGGGACATCCGGTTGGGTACTTTAGCGAGAAACTTGCGGGCCCAAAATTAAATTATTCCAATTATGATCGTGAGTTTTATGCCGTAATACGTTGTCTCCAACATTGGCGACACTACCTTATATCGAAAGAATTTGTAATCCTCTCGGATCATGAAGCGCTAAAATTCGTAAACTCTCAAAGTAAAATCAGCCCTCGGCACGCCAAATGGGTCTCCTATCTTCAGGAGTACACATTCATTATTAAGCACCTTAAGGGTACGTTAAATCGAGTGGCGAACGCCCTTAGTCGTGTCACTCTATTAATATCTAAAATGGAGGTGACGGTCATAGGATTTGAACGCATTAAAGACGAGTACGTCCTATGCCCGGATTTTAAGGACATTTATTTAGCCGCTCAGGAACAGGCTCCCTCTACTATTTCGGCATACTACATTCGTGAGGGTTATTTATTTCGGCATACGCAATTGTGTATTCCCCGCTCTTCACTACGCCATTTCATTGTATGGGAGCTCCATAGTGGAGGGCTAGGGGGACATTTCGGCCGGGATAAAACGATAACACTAGTGGAAGATAAATTCTTTTGGCCGGTGCTTAAACCAATGGTCAATAAGATCGTTGGGAGTTGCCGTGTGTGTCAATTAGCAAAAGGAAACAAGACCAACGCGGGTCTTTATACACCTCTTCCTATTCCGTCGGTTCCTTGGGAGGACGTTAGTATGGACTTTATTTTGGGCCTACCTATGACATTTCGGCGACACGATTCCATCCTTGTCGTCGTCGATAGATTTTCTAAAATGGCATACTTTATCGCTAGTCACAATACCAACGATGCATCCCATGTTGCTAAGTTGTATTTCAAAGAGGTCGTGGCGCATCGGGGCGTTCCCAAAATGATAGTGTCTGATAGGGACGTCAAATTCACTAGTTACTTCTGGAATACGCTTTGGAAGCTTATGGGTACAACACTTATGTTTTCGTCGGCCTATCATCCCCAAACGGATGGGCAAACGGAAGTGGTCAATCGAAGTTTGGGTGGATTACTTCGTTGTTTAGTAGGCGATCATAAAGGTACGTGGGACCTTATTCTTCCTCATGCTCAAATAGCTTACAATAATTCAAGGAATAGGTCCACGGGTTGTCTCCGAATGAGATTGTACATGGTTATAAGGCACCCATGCCTCTTGATTTAGTGCCGCTACCCCCATCTTTTAAAACTAGTCATTTTGCCCAGGATTTTGCCTCGCACGTTCACAATCTCCATAAGCAAATTAGCGAGACGCTAGCTAAACAATATGCTATTTATCAATCGAATCCTAACGAAAATAGGCGAGCGGTCCACTTGAATATTGGTGATTTGGTAATGGTTCGTCTAACCCCTGAACGGATGCCTTCGGGCACTATAAAGAAATTAGCAAATAGGAGAGCCGGTCCTTTTCGAGTGTTAAAGAAGTTGGGCGAAAACGCATATTTATTACAGTTACCCGCTGAGTGGGGAATCTTCCCTGTTTTTAACGTTTCGGATTTAACGCTCTATGTCGCTCCACCACCTGAACTTTCTGCCTCTCCGTTTAATATTTCCACTAAAACTTCTAATGGGGTGGGTAGTGAGATTGTTTCTGGATCGCCCTCTCCTACGGACTCTACGGGAGGTAAGCCACCTGTTGATGATGAAACTTATTTTTCTTCTTTGCCTAACGCATTTCCGAGGTTTTCCCAGACCGTTTTCTTGCCTGACAGGATTTTGCAGGATGCTGTGTTTCCAACTCCCGACGGTGATGTTCACAGGTTCTTGATTCGATGGAATGGCCGTCCTGCCTCAGACGACTCTTGGCTCTCCGCGTCGGAGGTGAAGCTACTTGATGCGGATCTCTTTCGCCGTTATGTTCCAGCCCACTCATCGGTGATGAGTTCTTTCGAGCGGGGGAGGATTGATGGCAACAGCCACCTTGACGGCCAACTTGAAGACGAAGATGACGGACACGGCGCACTGGTTGGTCATGGAATTGCGATGGAAGATGATGATGATGACCCACCGTCTAAAGACATGCGGCGCCGTGGCGACCACGGCTACAATCTTCGTCCACGCCGCAAGAATTAATTAATATTCTTATTTTTATTTTTTGCTAAGTTATGACTTAATTTAATTATGGCTTGCATCTTATTATTTTAATTTTGAACTATTGGTGTGCATTTAGCACCATGTTTGGTGTGCTATTAGCACTTGTGTTGTAAGGCCTATATAAGGCTAAGACTTGAATTAAAAAGGTAGAATATATTTTGCTATCAAAAATTGCCTAAACCTAATTCTCTCTTTCCCCCTCCCTCTCTCATTGCCGCCGCCCCCTTGGGTTCTCATCCCAAGTTTCGGCCCTCCCTCTCTCTCCCTCTCTCTCCCTCTCTCTCTCTCTCTCTCTTTCCCTCTCCAACTCTCTTTTCCGTTACCTCTTCTCCCTCCTCATATCTACCCTCATCCTCTTCAACGAATCCCCTTTAGCCGAACCCCTTGGAGAAGAAGACAACAAGTGCAAGAGTCTACGGTTTGGTGAATCTCTCCGGTGCAAAGGCGAGGAAGGCGAACGAGTTTCTACATCATTTGGAGCCCCTTCCGTGTTCCAAAGGAGAGCGATCATTTCATTGTGGATCCAATATCTCGGATCTACGATTCCGAGTGGGGTAACGAAATTCTACTTCAAGAGATCTCCTTTCTTAGATCGTTTTTGTGGTGGACGATTTTAGCGTGATTTCTCGAAGCAAGAAAATTTCTCGCGGTGATTTCTTTGGTAGATTTGTATTTTTTGTTTGATTTTCTGGATACTATCGAAAGGATTGGCGACCCTTGTTATTTTCTTGTTGGGGAAAGATCAACCGTTTGCGAATCGGGATTTTGTTTGGTGGATCTTTCTTTGGTACAACAACGCTCGTTCGGACGCAAATATTCGTCCTTTTAGCTTGATCGGATCTTGGCCTCTAGCCGTGATACGATCTCTAGCGGGTTGGCTATCCACACGTTAGCGCGATAAAATAAATAACACAATTGTGCTGCTGCGTTTTGTTATTGTGTGGAATCGAGAGAGTGTATTTGTGTCGAGGTTATCATAGACGTCATCCGTGTAGGCTCGTAGGAACGTGCTACATCAAAAAGTTTCCATAACAATTAATTCTGTAGAAGGAAAGAATTCATTCTGATTTCAAATAATATCCATAATAATCTTAATCAAATTAGCCAAGAATCAAATAGAAGGAAAAACTGATTCAGAATGGCTATACAAGAATAATATCATTCCATAAAAATCAGATCTACAGAAAGAAGGAAAGAGATCTGGCGTGTTTTTGAATTTCTTATAGAAATTGACGTGCGTCGATTACTATTCAACGTGAACGTCGATTTCATCCTGGCTGAACGTCGAGAGGAGAATAAGGAAGGTGCGTCGACTAAGGTGCGTCGACTTTATTAAATGCGACGACTAGAAGTCAGATGTACATCGACAAAGATTACGTCGAATTCTTCTTAGAGTTACTTCGACTCATTCCGAGAGAAACGTCGATTACATTTCGACGATGCGTCGATTACTATTCGTCGCATATTTACTTAGACTAATTTTTCATTCTTAGAAATTATATAATTCTCAATTCTAGGGGTTAAGATAAATCATTTCCCCAACAGGTATATAGAGCAATTGTTCGCTCATTACTTTATTTAACAGCAAGTAGGCCTGATATCATGTTTGCTACTTGTATTTGTGCTAGGTTTCAAGTTAACCCCTAAGAATCTCACCTAATTTTATTAAAAAAAATTTGAGATATATAAAGGGTTGTCCAAATCTAGGACTTTGGTATCCAACATCGTCTGAATTTGAATTAACTGGATTCTCAGATTCAGATTTTGCTGGATGTAGAATAGACAGGAAAAGCGCATCAGGAACTTGCCAGTTTCTTGGTGATAGGCTTGTGTCTTGGTTTTGTAAGAAACAAACATCTGTGTCCACATCAACAGCTGAAGCTGAGTACATAGCTGCAGGCAGTTGCTGCTCACAGATGTTGTGGATACAAAATCAGCTCCTAGACAATGGGATCAATCTAAATAATTCAATTATATTTTGTGACAATACTAGTGCAATATCTATAGCACAAAATCCAATTCTCCATAGTAGGACTAAACATATAGAAATTAGGTACCACTTCCTTAGGGATAATGTGGGTAAAAATAAAATTTGCCTACAATTAATCTCTACTGATTTGCAAAGGGCTGATATTTTCACCAAACCCTTGGATGAAAAGAAACATATCTTCTTTATAAATCAGCTAGGAATGATAGATGGAGATTCAATCAATTAAAAAATTAAATCTTCTATTTATCCCCTCATTCCCTTGAATACCAAACTAAGTTTTTCTGATTATCTAAATGCCTACAGAATTGCTTCTCTCTCTAGTTCCCTTTGCACTTGATATCTATTTCATTTTGCTGGAACAATAGCAATATAAAGATGGCATCCTTACCTACCTCCTCAAATGTCCCTTCTTTTAGCGGCCTAACCTCAGGCTTTCCTGAAACTAGGCAGGGGAGATGTCTTGAAGAAGCTCCTTTTTGTTAGGGGGAGACACTTTCCTTTGACAGGGGGAGTTGTTCTGAAGAAACTCCTGGGAAGTTCTTTAAAGAAGCTCCATATGATGCAATTGCTCAGGGGGAGATATTCTATGAACTAGGAAGGGGGAGTTGCTGAAAAAGGCCACATCAGTTTGTTTCAAAAGGAAATGTTGTATGAAGAAACATGTTCTCAATTCTTGAAATACATAACAGCTGTTTGCAGATTTAGTGGAAGATGCTGCAGATTTCAGTAATGGGAGATAGCATATTCATATTATAAAGCTGTTCAGATCAACAAATTCAGAAAGCTGAAATATATCAGATACAAGCTTAGCTAATCAGAATTCAGAAAAATCTGAGAAAGGCAATATCAGATTTCAAAATTCAGAAAGCAGATTTCAGGAAAAATTCAAAAAAATCTGAGAAAGGCAATATCAGATTTCAGAATTCAGAAAGCATATTTCAGAGAAAAATTCAGAAAAATCTGAGAAAGGCAATATCAGATTTCAGAATTCAAAAAGCAGATTCAGAGAAAAATTCAGAAAAATCTGAGAAAGGCAATATCATATTTCAGAATACAGAAAGCATAATTCAAAGAAAGAAAAGATATATATATATATGCTCTGTTGTAATTTCTG
Source organism: Dactylorhiza incarnata (assembly GCA_033032865.1). Taxonomy (NCBI): domain Eukaryota; kingdom Viridiplantae; phylum Streptophyta; class Magnoliopsida; order Asparagales; family Orchidaceae; genus Dactylorhiza; species Dactylorhiza incarnata. The sequence goes on along the minus strand of JAWHQI010000040.1, from coordinate 1,076,856 downwards.
TTTATTTATTTAATTTTTGTCAAATAGTGTCCTAACCCAAATAGGGGGAGATTATTGGAACAACTCTATTTCTGATTTGGGCTAGGATCATTATATGTTGACTAGGATCAAAGTTGACCCCAATGTATAGTCTATGGGTCAAGAGTTTAGGCTGTTAGAACTCAAGAAATCATTCAGTTTCTGCGTTCGACGAACTCAATACTGCGTTCGACGAACTGCTCTCTGCGTTCGACGAACGTCTAACACTCTGCGTTCGACGAACGGCTTGCTTCAAGCTCGTCTCAGCGGTCGACGATCATCAGTCTCAACGTGTTGGGAAAATGATTTCTCTTAACCCCTAAAAATAAGTTAAATATGAATTCTAAGAAAGAAAAATCAAGGTTAAGTAAATATGCGTCGAATAGTATTCGACGCAACGTCGAAGTGGTATCGACGTTCCTTTCAGAATGAGTCGAAGTAACTTTAGGAAGAATTCGACCTATCCTATGTCGACGTAGCTCTGACTTCTAGTCGACGCATCTTGAGAAGTCGACGCACCTTAGTCAGCGCACCTTCCTTATTCTTCTCTCGACGTCCAGCCAGGACGAATTCGAAGCTTACGTCGAATAGTAATCGACGCACGTCGATTTCTATGTCTAATTCAAAAATCGCCAGATCTCTTTCCTTCTTTTATAGATCTGATTTATATGGAATCAATTTATTCTTTATAGCCGTTCTGAATCATTCTTTTCCTCTAATAGATTCTTGGCTAATTTGATTAAAACCATTATGGACATTATTTGAAATCAGAATGAATTCTTTCCTTCTATTGATATAATTATTATGGAAATATTTCTATATTTATATTTCTCTGTCTACTAATCAATTATCCTCCGATAGTATTATTTGAATGGACAGAGCTATAAAATAATAGGAGGTCGGTAGAGAATGAACAGGTTATCCACCATTTTTACATTTGAAAAAGAGGAAGAGCTCCCAAGTGAAAAGAGAAAATTGAGAAATAGTGCTGCAGCCAAAATCAAGCTTCCTTCTCCTTCTCACTCTGAAGCCATACTGCTGCAAACTCTGTTAGCTCTCATAAAAGAGAGAAAAGGCCTACAATCTCCTTCTCACTATAGAAGAGAGATTTCCTTCACTACTTCTTGTGCTTCCAATCTTCTTGCTAGGAAGAAGATTCTTTCTTGTCTTAAATACTTCTTCTTCTTTTTCTTATTTAACTTTCACATATTGTAAAAGAGTTTTTAGAATCTCTCTTCAAAAAATTCAATTGTACTAGTTCTAAGAGTCTCCTTTTCAAAAGACTCAGTTGGTTCTAAGAGTCTCCTTATCAAAAGACTCAGGGTGGTTCTAAGAGTCTCCTTATCAAAAGACTCAGTGCAAGATAGTGAATTCCTACCAAGGGGGTAGAAGAGTGGACTACCCAAAGTTTGGGGAACCACTATATTTCTTTGTGTTGTGCTGTGATTTTTCTTCTTGCATTTATTTTCTTTACTTGTTTAATTCTTGTTGGTGTGTGGGAAGGACTAATTTGTGATCACTACACATATGTATATATAATTATTAACTTTGCACAAAAATATTTTAAATCTATATTCACCCCCCTCTAGAGAATTCTAGTGAGGATAACTGTGAACTTTCAATTGGTATCAGAGCTAGGTTGATCTAAAAAGGATAACTCCTTGATCAAAAAGATCCTACCTCTTATTTTTATATATATATATTTCTGAAAAATATTTCTTTCCACATGGCACAAATCAAAGATTATGCTTCCACCAGACCACCAATGTGCAATCTTGAAAAGTTTGCAGTTTGGAAAACAAGAATTAGGATTTATATGAATTCTATTGATGAAGATTTATTTAGTGTTATCTTGATAGGTCCTCCCAAGCCTTATAGAAAAGACTCAAGTGGTGAAGTGACTCAAACACTTGTCCCAAAGGCTGAGTGGACAGTTGAAGAGAAGAAGGCAGGAACATGTGATGTAAAAGCTGTAAATATTCTGGTCTCAACCCTCTCTGATGAAATCTTTCAAAGGGTTGTTGAGTGTGAATCAGCCAAAGAAATTTGGGAGGCTCTCATAAATATGGTAGAAGGAAGTGCTGATGAAAGAAAAGATAGGAAGGCTCTATTGATCTCTCAATATGAGAACTTCCAAAAGAAGAATGAAGAAAGCATCTCTGAGATGTATGACAGATTCAGTCTGATCATCAATCAACTCAGGGGCTTGGATAGAGAATTTCTCTCACAGAGATCAATGACAAATTGCTGATGAGTCTCCCAAGTTCATGGGACTCAAGGATATGGGCAATAAGAGACACAAGAGGACAAAGGGAAATTTCAACCGATGCTCTCTTAGGAAAACTCAGATCCTATGAGCAACTGCTGAAAACCAGAGAAGAGAAGAAGAGAAGAGAAAATACCCCAACTTCTTCAAAAGACAGGAACATTGCATTAAAAGCAACAGAAGAAGGAAGCTTTGTCACTGAAGAAGAACTATTCAGTTTCCTGGCCAGAAAATTCAAGAAATGGGTCAGGACAGATGGATCAAGAAGGAGAGAGTCAAAACCAAGGTATGACAAAACTCCTACTAAAGAAATTATTTGTTACTCTTGCAGGAAACCTGGACATATTGCCCCCAAAATGTCCAAAAAATGCTGAGACAAAGAAAGATCTGAAAAAGAAAGATCTCAAGAAAAAGGGGAAGAAGAAAGAAAGAGGCTTTATAGCAGAAGCCTGGAGTGAGACAGACTCTGAGGACAGCTCCTCTTCTAAGAGTGACAATGAAGAGCCTAAGCAAGAAGACCTATGCTTAATGGCACTTGAAGGCTCAAGGAAAGATGATGATGCTAAATCATGGAGTGAGACAGGATCAGAAGTAAGCATATCTTCTGAAGATGAAAGAGAAAATATCCTTATTCTCATAGATGAATCTGAGGATAAGGATGAGGTAAACATTTTTGATGAAATAGATTTTCAAAGTGATAATTTCAGAAATGATTTTATGGGAATGTGTCTAGATCAACTAAAAGCTACATAAGAAATTAATGATCTAAAAGAACAAATTAATATGGCTAAAAACCAGAGAAATAGAGAGGTTAAATGCTCTAAAAATTATGAATTAAGGGCTAACATCATAGAAAAGGGAGCAGAAAGGGCTAGAATAGAAAACCAGCTCCTTAAGGATAAGGTATCCCAGGCAAAAGCTTTTGAAGAATCAATAAAGATGAGAAGCCAAACTCTCAAGGAAATTACTGAACAACAAACAAGGAGACATAAAAATCTTGGTCTAGGGGCTGATCCCTCAACCAGCCAAATTCCATCCAACAAACCTGCTTGGATGATCCCTGTAAAATTCACAAAACCCATCAAATCAAACCAAGAAAAAGACTCACTAAATAAGGAAGAAGACTCCCTCAAGGAAATAAAACGATTTGATGAAACATCATATTATTCAGCTGATGACTCTCAAACCTCATCTGAGGAAGCAACTAAGCCAAAAGAAACAATACATAAAAGAGTAAAATCAGAAAAAGGGAAGAATAAAATTTATGAAGATACAGTTGCGTCGACTTCATATCGACGCATGAGTGATAGTGCGTCGAATTCTACTCGACGCAATTTCTCAGATGCCTCGACCTCAACTCGACGCTTAAATAAAAGTACGTCGACATCAAATCAACGCAACTTTGTTCACGCATCAATGCCAGATCAACGCAATCTGGAGAAAGCGCCGAATATAAATCGACGCAACTATCAACATACGTCGAATAAATATCGACGCATAATAACTTAGAGCAACGTAAATGCCTATACTCCAAAAACCTTCCATCTTAACCCCTATTCAGGACCCATTCATCCGAATCATGATTTCTATCCTAACCAACACCTCTATCCTAACAAAACTTTCTATCCTAACCAAAATTCCCATCTAAATCAAACTTTCTATCCTAATCAACACTTCTATCCCTCTCTAAATTCAAATTCTCACAATACTAAGATAATCAAGTGCTACATATGTAACAAAACTGGCCACCTTGCCAAACAATGTTGGCACAATCAATCAAACTATCTGTGAAAACTAGTCCAAGACTAACTTAGAAACCTTTAGGATTAGGAAGGAATAAAAAGAAATAAACACCTAGAATTTTTCAGGAAAATTAAAAGTCACGCCGACTTCTAATCGACGCACCGTCGATGACTCAACTCAATAAGTGAAATCGACGCATGCGTCGATTACAATCGACGCATACGTCGATACGAAACCCTAGCATCTTAACGTGGGCTGTATCGACGCTTACGTCGAATTCCACTCGACGTAACGTCGATTTCATAAAAACAAGCGGCAATACAAAAATATTTTCGGTCACATCCACTGAAGTACCGAATAAGCCTCGAATAGTGTCGCATTTCGATGTTTCACCTGACTTAAAAAGACTCTTCAGTTAGAAACCTTCACTACTCTGCATCCTTCATCCCTCTTGCTCCTCAATCCAGCCGATTTCCTCATCTCTCTCACTGACCTAAAATGGATCCAAAGACCAACTCTGGTTTTGACATTGACCTTGAATCTTTCCAAGCCGCCGCAGAAAACTACAAGAGCATCATTGCTCTGTTCACTGAAGCTGGAATAGATAAGCTCATCTCCACAAGATGCAAGCTCCTAGAAACAGAGCTCACAGAGCTGATAACTCATGTTCAGATATCTGAACAAGGAGAAATCCAAGGAACAATCCATGAGACACCTGTCTCAATATCTGCAGAACACATTAGGACAACCTTTGATCTTCCATCAGGTACACCCTAATATTATTTTTGTTCAAAGCAAATAGGGAAAGAAAATCAGCTTCTAAAGAATAACTAAATAAGTCTTCATCACTCCCTTATTAGGTGATGAATCTATAGACCTCACACCTGATGAAATCAAGCATCTGCTAACCACCATGAAGTTTTCAAAAGATAGACCAATCCATCTAAAGAAAACAGACTTTTCTGAGGAGTACAAACTGCTAGCAGATATAGTAGGAAAAATCCTGCTATGCAAGACCTCAGCCCATGATGCAGTGCCCAAGCAGCAACTGAATATCATGGGGCCCTGGTGCTGAAGAAGAAGGTGGACTGGGCCACATGCTTGCTCAAGATGATAAGCTCTAAATACTCACACAAAGAAAATGCATATATGAGGATTATGAGTCAAGTACTCTTCCACTCCTTCCCTGACCTATGTAGGTCAAAAGGAATCCCTATTCCTCCTGGGAAAAGGATGTCAATATCTCTATTCTCCAAATGGACCAGGCAAATCCCTAAGCCTGGTTCCATTCCTGAAAAGACTCCATCTCCTCCTAACTCTCCTGTTCATCCATCATCTCCTCCTCCTCCTCCTCAAAGAGACAATCCTTCTCTACCACCATCATCTACTCCACTAGTCTCTACCACTCTCACAACCCCTTCTCTACCTACCTCTTCTCAAACACCTGCTCAAACAGCAGTTTCTCCATCTCTTCCTCCTCATACTTTCTCATCCTCCCCACCTCCTTTATCACCTATACCTCATGTATCAACTAACTTCTCTCCAGCTTCATCACCACCTCCACCACTCTCTCCTCATCACCAACAACAACATGAACCATCTACATCCACTGAAGCTCTCCTCACCCAGTGCATTGCATCAGCAGCTCAAATATTCTATGCAATGCTGGATGAGCACTGCTCCCAGATTCATTCCTCCATCCTTCACATGCACACCCAAATAGATGGGGCCAGTGCCTCTGTGCAAAGTCTAAAGACCTCTCTCTCTTCCTCTAGAGTAACCAGGTCTTTGTTAACCTCCTTGGACAAGAAGGTCAAGAAGGGGGAGAAGCTAGATGAAGAGCAACCCTCCACTCCTAAATCTCTCTCCCACAAGTCACCTCCTACCTCAAAAACTAATAATCCTGCACTGCTCAAGACAATTGGAAATGAGATAGTACCTGAGCTACATATTGAAGAACAAACAATAGTGGTACTCAATATATCAAGAGAGGCTGCAAGTCAAGTGGTACTATTACAAGGGGAGGCAAGCAGGGCAGAAAATGAAGCTGAAAAGGAAGATGTGGCAGATGGTGAGAAAGATAAAGATAAAGAAGCTAAAACTCAGGGGGAGCAAATTGTTGAGACTCAGGGGGAGCTAAGGGAATCAACTGCTACTGAGAAGGAGCAACCCACAAAAGTATTTACTAGAAAAAGGAAAACTCCTCCTACCCCTCCTGAGTGATATGTTGAAACAATGATGATATACTATATGCTTAAATACTGATTGCTCTGAACATAAAACTGGTTTATATATGCTTTCTTATTCTAATTTCTCTTCTGATTGTTTAACATATTTCCTATCTATAAATGCTTTGCTATGATTGATCAATATGCTGATACAATTTCTCTCTAAATAGAGTTAAGACAAATAGGGGGAGATTGTTGGGAAAATGATTTCTCTTAACCCCTGAAAATAAGTTAAATATGAATTCTAAGAAAGAAAAATCAAGGATAAGTAAATATGCGTCGAATAGTATTCGACGCAACGTCGAAGTGGTATCGACGTTCCTTTCAGAATGAGTCGAAGTAACTTTAGGAAGAATTCGACGTATCCTATGTCGACGTAGCTCTGACTTCTAGTCGACGCATCTTGAGAAGTCGACGCACCTTCCTTATTCTTCTCTCGACGTCCATCCAGGATGAATTCGACGCTTACGTCGAATAGTAATCGATGCACGTCGATTTCTATGTCTAATTCAAAAATCGCCAGATCTCTTTCCTTCTTTTATAGATCTGATTTATATGGAATCAATTTATTCTTTATAGCCGTTCTGAATCATTCTTTTCCTCTAATAGATTCTTGGCTAATTTGATTAAAACCATTATGGACATTATTTGAAATCAGAATGAATTCTTTCCTTCTATTGATATAATTATTATGGAAATATTTCTATATTTCTATTTCTCTGTCTACTAATCAATTATCCTCCTATAGTATTATTTGAATGGACAGAGCTATAAAATAACAGGAGGTCGGCAGAGATTGAACAGGTTATCCACCATTTTTACATTTGAAAAAGAGGAAGAGCTCCCAAGTGAAAAGAGAAAATTGAGAAATAGTGCTGCAGCAAAAATCAAGCTTCCTTCTCCTTCTCACTCTGAAGCCATACTGCTGCAAACTCTGATAGCTCTCACAAAAGAGAGAAAAGTCCTACAATCTCCTTCTCACTATAGAAGAGAGATTTCATTCACTACTTCTTGTGCTTCCAATCTTCTTGCTAGGAAGAAGATTCTTTCTTGTCTTAAATACTTCTTCTTCTTTTTCTTATTTCACTTTCACATATTGTAAAAGAGTTTTTAGAATCTCTCTTCAAAAAATTCAAGTGTACTGGTTCTAAGAGTCTCCTTTTCAAAAGACTCAATTGGTTCTAAGAGTCTCCTTATCAAAAGACTCAGGGTGGTTCTAAGAGTCTCCTTATCAAAAGACTTAGTGCAAGATAGTGAATTCCTACCAAGGGGGTAGAAGAGTGGACTACCCAAAGTTTGGGGAACCACTATATTTCTTTGTGTTGTGCTGTGATTTTTCTTCTTGCATTTATTTTCTTTACTTGTTTAATTCTTGTTGGTGTGTGGGAAGGACTAATCTGTGATCACTACACATATGTATATATAATTATTAACTTTGCACAAAAATAATTTAAATCTCTATTCACCCCCCTCTAGAGAATTCTAGTGAGGATAACTGTGAACATTCACAGCGGCTCAGCGTCTCAGCGGTCGACGAAATTATCCAGTCTCAGCGGTCGACATTTTTGCTCAGTTCAGTGGTCGATGAATTTGCGTTCGACGAATACCTTCAGATCGACGAAAATTCTTCTCAGCTCAACAAATTTAATTCTTCCAGCAAGATTCATTTGAGGTCGACGAACTAAATATTTTGTTCGACGAAAATCATGAGATTGACGAAAATTACAATACATCAGATTTATTTCAGACAGATTATATTATTCATTCTCTGAACTCAGATCGACTACATCAACAGCTTTATTATATCTGATAGGGATAATATATTTCCATTCATTATTTCAAGATTATAGCCGTTGACATATTCATGGAAAAGGACATATCCATGGAAAAGGAAAAAGGTAAACGGCGCAGCAGATGTTTCTTGAAAGGCTAAGTGAAGATTTTCTCCAATGGCAACTTGATTATCCACTATTGCTTGCAAGCCTTTGGTGAGTCATGTCATTTTGCTGTGTAGTGACATCTACAACATTTGCAGCCTTCAGATGATGCATTTCTTCTTGGAGAGTTGTAATCTTTTCATTCGTCTCAGTCCTCAGTCCTTGGACTATCTTTTGTACAAAACTTTCTACTTGTGACCATTGATTGTCAAGCAGGATTTGTAGTTGAGCTAGTAAAGAACCATGAGGTACTTCACTTGTTGATGGAGATGGAACCTTAGGCTCTTCTACAGCAGCACTATGTGATGGACCTGTATAAGGCTCATAGTCCTCATAAAGGCAGTCAAGAGTAAAAGTCTGGGAGGTGAGCTTGTGAGTGTTTGGCTCTTCCAGCACGCTCTTTCCTTTCCATAAAACTATCTCCTTCCATGTAAGTATTATTTCTTTTGATTCTTCTTGGACTGGTGGTGGTGTTGGTGTGGAATCTATAATCTTCTTGATGACCTTCTCAACTTCATCCAGGTCAAGACCAGTCTGGGCAGAGTCTTGCTGGTGTGACTCCCCCTCAATCACCTAAGTGATTGACCTCTTACCTTCATCCAGCAGCTTAGTCTCTTGGGCAGAATTTTCCTGGAAGAATACCCCCTCAACTGTTACAGTACCTTGGGCAGCAAGTTCTTAGTGAACTTCTTCTTCTTCCATTATTTCTGTATATTGGGTAGACAGTTCTTGTTGAACTTCTCCCAGATCCACAGTTTCATTATACTGAGGAGCAAGTTCCAGATGACTTCTCCAATATTCTCAGCTTGTTTTTCAGCATCTTCCCTGGACATTTCCATATGGGCTGAGTTTTCTAAATCTTTTGGGACAATAGTGCTAGATGTGTTTGGGTTTACTTCCCCTATATGCTCTCCCTCAGTATGACTGGGGGATTGAATGGAGCTTGGAGTGTGTTCTTTCTTCTTCTTCAGTCTTCTCTTCTTTTCTTTCATCTTTCCTTGTGGACTTCCTTCACTTTTCCTTTTCGCATCTTGTTGTTGCTTAGAGCTTTCTCCTATTTTCTATGATTTGGGGAAGTGCTTCTCCCACCTCTCTATTGTACTGTAGTCTATTTTTTTAGGTAGTGCAGTGGTACCTCAGTGGACTGATTAAGCTTGTCTCCTAAGCATTTAGAAAGGTATAGGAAGACAATTCTCCCCATATTAAGGTCTTTTAAGCAACCCTTTAATTTCCTGAAGATAATCTAACTCCAGTCAATCTTCTTGTTGAGAATAATTATCGTCATGAGTTTGAACATTTCTTTTGATAATCTGTCATGTGAACCTGGATTGCATAATAATACTTTGCCTACATTGCCAGCTAATAACTTACCTGGAGGGTTCATGTAACTGTTAAAAAATTTGAGGTCCGGAGTTGAAGTAAAAATGCGGAACAAATCACAAACTTTCCACAAGTGTAGCAACACAATGACAATGGGAAAACCGAATAGTGCTTTGGAATTAACTATCTCTTTAAAATTCGAGGTATACATGGCGAGACATGATTCATAAGAATCACGCAGGAGAGAAGCACAAAAGACAAAACTACAAGCTGTCGGCGACTTGACAAACTAAGATCGCCAGACCGCGCGAACAGACAAGCCGTGCGGTTAAACCATGAGACCGCACGAACAGAGCAGACCGCACCTGCATCCCGCAACCACTGTCCGCTCGACCTGCTGCTTTATTCAACTGCTGAAAGATAACCTGTTCACACTTCAGACCGCCAGACCAAGAGGTCGCCCAATCACCTAAGCTACCTACGATCACTTGACGAAGAAATTGCTTCGTGCTGCAGACCGCACTCAAGACCGCCTGGTCTCTTAAGACTGCCTGATCAATTGAGTCTGCTGCACAGTCCAAGAACACCTAAACACAGTCTGCCCAGACAGACCGCTGCCAGACTGATTTATTCAAAGCTGGAAGAAGGGAGAATGCTGACGGTAACTGTTAGTCGCTAACCTGCGAATAAACAAACCGGTCAAAAAAAACTCAGACCGCGCGACCTCAAAAAGAGACCGGCACAATCAAGCCAACTTTTGTTCTTACAGTTTTTTTTTTCAAATGACGGGCCCTGCACCCATATTTATAGGCAAGAGCAGGGATGTCATCACCGCCGAAAGAGGGATACAATAACCACCCATCAACCCGCATGCGGTCTTACAAAGCAGATCGCCCGAGCTCAGCATAGCTGACAGCTCCCTTATTAAACCAAACGGTTTCATACAAACTGCCCGGTAACCGCGGTATCCCAAAACAGACCGCCCGGTCTTTATTGCAAAAGCAAAACACTTCTTCAGTAACCCAGACCGATTAGAACAAGTCGACAGACCCTCCGGTCACTGCAAGAAGGCTGACCTACTTGAACATCTGGCCGACTTGAACAAGTCGCCAGAATAACCCGCGCAAGCCGCTGGACACATTGCGGTCTCCCAGATCAGACCTCCCAGAACATATCGCCTGAGACAAACCAACCAGAAAACCAGCGCAGACCGCGTGGTCTCTGCAGCCTCCAATCTGCAGACCGCCCAACACCTTTCCACTTCCACATCAAAAAGTTAACACTCCCCCTTTAAGTGGGAAGTGAAAGTCATCCCAAGCAAACTCCACAACCGACCAAACAGTCCCTTCGACAGCGGCTTAGTAAATATGTCAGCAACATTATCCTTGCTCTGCACATGCTCCACAATCAGAGATCCCTCCAACACCTTCTCACAAATGAAATGGTGATGAATCTCTATGAGCTTTGTATGCGCGTGACAAACTGGATTGTTCTCCAGTTTGAGAGCACTCTCATTGTCACCACATAGTAGAGTAGGACCTTGCACTTCCCTATGAATGTCCTCCACAAGCCTCCTAAGCCAGATGGCTTCCTGAGCTGCCAAAGCTGAAGCTTTGTACTCTGCTTCTGTGGTAGAGACAGACACAGAATCCTGCTTCTTGCTGCACCATGATATAGCTGTAGAGCCTGTCATAAAGACATATGCAGACGTTGATCTCTGATCATCTGAATCTCATCCATAATCAGCATCCATGTACCCGTGCAAGCAAAAGCCCAAATCTCTCCCATAGAAGAGACCCAAATCCGAGGTGGATTTGACATGCTTCAAGATACTCCTAGCCGCCACAAGATGAGGCTTCCGAGGCTCTGCCATAAACCGACTCACCCTGCCAACATCATAAGCAATATCTGGCCTCATGATCGTCAAGTATATCATACTTCCAACCAAAGCTCGGAACACCAAAGGATCGGTAAGAACCTTCCCTTCATCTCGTCAAAGATGAACTCTAAACTCCAGTGGAGTAGAGCTGCTCTTCCCACTTTCCATGTCGAACCTCTTCAGGATTCGAGCCGCATAGCCTTTTTGGGAAACAAGCATACTTCTCTCTTTCTTCTCCACTTTGAGCCCAAGGAAATGGTGGAGCTCACCCAAATCCTTCATCTCGAATCTGATCGCTAGCTCAGCACGAAGCCTAGCTACCTCCACTTCAGAATTCCCCGTGACGATCATATCGTCAACGTACATCAGCACCAAGACCTGAAGCTCCCCCGTCTTCTTTACGAATAAGCTTGAATCTGAATCTGAAGCAAAGTATCCACAGAACTGGAGGTATTCTGCGTTCTTCCCGTACCACGCCCGAGGCGCTTACTTCAAGCCATAAAGAGCCTTCTTGAGCTTGCAAACATATCTTGGGTGCTATTCGGATACATAACTAGGTGGCTGATCTATGAAGATATCCTTTTCAATCTCTCCGTTTAAGAAAGCATTCTTCACGTCAAGTTGCCAAATCTTCCACCCTTGGCAAGCTGCCAAAGAGATCACCACCCGCACCGAAGTCATCTTTGCAACGGGGCTGAATGTTTCTTCATAATCTTCCCCATACTTCTGAGAGAAACCTCGAGCTACAAGATGAGCCTAGTACCGCTCAATACTTCCATCAACCTTCTTCTTTAGTTTGAAAACTGACTTGCAAGTCACTGGGGTAACTCCCTCAACCGTCGGCACCAAATCCCAAGTCTCATTTTTCTTGAGGGCAGCCATTTCTTCATCCATGGCTCCTTCCCACTCCTTGACTCCAATGACATTTTCAAAACAAGATGACTCTCTCTCATCCAGGGGACCTGCGAAGAAACATGAGACAAAGCTCACTAAGTTTCCCCCCCGTATACCGATCTGGTGGAATAATGGTCCTCTTGGACCTCCTCAGAGCTTGACTTTGAACCACCTCTTCAACTGCAGCTTCTGGAATAGCTCTCCTTTCAGGTAAACATGGAGCATCGCTCCCCCTGCTTCCAGAACCTGAAGCACCTGACCCAGAGCTAGAGATACCTAGAGCACCTGGAGAAACAGGCAACTCCACCAGAACTTCCCTTGCAGCTTCCTCTGGTCCACCATCTACCCTACTTCCTTATAAATCTACAGAAGAGCTACCTTGGTATGACGTCAGCTCATCAAATACCACATCCCTAGAGACCACATATCTTCGTGTCTCGAGATCCATGCATCTCCACCCTTTCTTCTTGTCATCATAACCGACGAAGACTAGTTTCCTTGCCTTTACATCTAGCTTTGTTCGAAGGGCATCTGAAACATGCACGCAGCAGGTAGAACCAAACACTCAAAAGTGTTCCACGCTTGGCTTCTCCTTGAACATCAACTCATGAGGGGTCTTCATGTTGATGGGACTGAGAGGCATCAGGTTGATGACATAGGCCGCACAAGACATTCCCTCTGCCCAGAAGGACTTTGGAATACTCTTGGCATGAAGCCAACATTTGCAGGTCTCCATCAGATGATGTATCTTCCACTCTGCAACTCCGTTCTGTTGTGGAGTGTGAGCACAAGAAAGCTCTCTTTGGATGCCATGCTTCCTGCAGAAGTTAAAGAACGCCTTGGAAGTGAACTCCCCTCCATTGTCTGTTCTGAACCTCTTGACCCGCAGGTTGAGCCGAGCTTCCACCAGCTCCTTGAACTCCACAAACCTCTCGAACGCCTCCGACTTCTCCTTCAGAAAATATATCCAAGTATATCTGGTGAAGTCATCAACCAAAATCAGCATATACTTGCTACCTCCAAGACTGACAGTGTTGGTAGGCCCAAACAGATCACCAAGTATACACTCCAATGGTGCTTTGCATCTGCTTCGTGATTTGTCAAACGGAAGACGTTGAGCCTTACCAAACTGACAACCTACACAAACGTGACCAACTCTGAAAGATGACAAGCTAGGCAGACCTTTCACAAGGCCTCTTCCCGCAATAGGCTTCAACTTATCCATCCCAACATGCCCAAGTCTTTCGTGCTAGATAGCGGCGCTGTCGTTAGCCCTCATCTTATCAAGATAAGAACTTGTTGAAAGAACAAACAAGTCCTTCACCTGTCTCCCTACATAAGTGACCTCAGCTTTCACGGTTGAAACATTTCGGAGAAATTTCACTTCTGTTGGACCGAACAGAACGTGATAGCCTGCATCCACAACATTAGTCACTGAGAAGAGGTTCTTCTTCATCCCCGAAACATGATAGACACTCTTCAATGTAAGAGTACCTCTATCATCATTCAAAGAAACCACACCCTTCTTCTCAACTGCATGTATAGTATCATCAGCCATAATGATAGCGTCATTACCTATATATGCTCGCAATGAGGAGAACTTTGACTCATCCCCAGTGAGGTGATGACCACACCCAGAGTCCACTATCCAATCATCCTGATAGTTGATGGAATCCAATGCCCGAACACAAGTGCCCGTCATGAATGCACCTCCACCACCCCAACTACCTTCAGAATTGGAACCAACCTCCTCCTTTCCTGCAACATGCCCTGACTCATCCCCAGTGAGGTGATGACCACACCCAGAGTCCACTATCCAATCATCCTGATAGTTGATGGAATCCAATGCCCGAATACAAGTGCCCGTCATGAATGCACCTCCACCACCCCAACTACCTTCAGAATTGGAACCAACCTCCTCCTTTCCTGCAACATGCCCTGGCTGAAGATTAACTTGGCAGTCTCTCTTGAAGTGACCAAGCTTGTTTCACCTGAAGCATCTAGGTCCTTACTTCTTCTTTTCATCACGCTTAGGAGCATAGCTCCTCTCCTGCTGATATGAAGTAGACAGACCATCATCTCTAGATTTCTCTTCTTCTTAACCCATCTCTTCTTCTTGCCAGAAAAGAGAACCTCATCTTCTCCCCCCAGAGACTGACATCCCTACCATTTCCTTAGGCAAACTCTCTTGTGAAGCAAGTAAGTTCTCCAGCTCCAGCAACGATGGCTGATTGGCTCAGCCTTGAATAGAAGTAACAAAGGCCACATACTCCCTCTGCAAGCCGCGGATTATGTGCCTATTCAGCTTAGCTTCTGAGATAGGCTCATCCGGGTCCAATGTCGATATCATTGTGCAAAGATTCTTCATCTTCAAGAAGAATGTTGAGATAGACAAATCTCCCTAAGTTGCTTTCGCCAACTCATTCTCCAAGAACTGTAGCCTAGCTATATTCTTCTTATTGAACAAGCCATCCAAGGCTGTCCAAATTTCTGCAGCTTATCTACATCCGATGATGTGATCAAACAGCTTCAGAATGATAGATCTCTTGAGTGTGAACTCCTCCTTAGCATTCATTCTCTTACAAGCCTTCACGAGCTCAGCATTCCCTTCAGCAGGAATAACAGCTTGTCTTGCTTCTCCTCCTCCTACCTCCCATAAGTCCTCGCCAAGAAGATAGCTCTCCATGAAAGACCTCCACTTCTTAAAGTTAGTCTGCGTAAGGAGCTCAATACAAAGACCTTTAGCATATCCTCCTTCCATTACTATCCCACTGATTGCTAACCACCTTGAGGAACCTGAGAGAAGTAACAACAACTACTGCTCAACAACCTCCCTCTGATACCATGTTAAAAAATTTGAGGTCCGGTGTTGAAGTAAAAATGCAGGTCACTTCACAAACTTTTCCCAAGTGTAGCAACACAATGACAATGGGAAGACCGAATAGTGCTTTGGCATTAACTATCTCTTTACAATTCGGGGTATACATAGCGAGACATGATTCATAAGAATCACAGAGGAGAGAAGCACAAAGCACAAAACTACAACTGCTGGCGACTTGACAAACTGAGATCGCCAGACCGCGCGAACAGACAAGCCATGCGGTTAACCCCTGAAACCGCGCGAATAGAGCAGACCACACCTGTCAGTCCGCAACCACAGACCGCTCGACCTGCTGCTTTATTCAAATGCTGAAAGATAACCTGTTCGCACTTTAGACCAAGAGGTCGCCCGATCACTGAAGCTACCTATGAACACTTAACGAAGAAACTTCTTCCTGCTGCAGACAGCACTCAAGACCACCTGGTCTCTTAAGACCGCCTGATCAACTGAGTTCACTACACAGTCCAAGAATACCTAAACACAGTTTGCCCAGACAGACCGCTGTCGGACTAGTTTATTCAAAGCTAGAAGAAGGGAGAATGCTAACGGTAACTGCTAGACGCTAACCTGCGAACAAACAAACTGGTCAGACAAAACTCAGACCACGCAAACTCAAAAAGAGACCGGCACAATCAAGCGAACTTTGGTTCTTACAGTTCTTTTTTTCAAATAACGGGCCCTGCACCCCTATTTATAGGCAAGAGGACGGATGTCATCGCCGCCGAAAGAGGGATACAATAACCTCTCATCAACCCGCATGCGGTCTCGCAAAGCAGACCGCCCGAGCTCAGCAAAGCTGACAACTCCCTTATAAAACCAAACGGTTTCATACAAACTACCCGGTAACCACGGTCTCCCAAAACTGACCGCCCGGTCGTTATTGCAAAAGCAAAACACTTCGTCAGTAACCCAGACCGACTAGAACAAGTTGATAGACCGTCCAATCACTGCAATAAGGCAGACCTACTTGAACATCTTGCCAACTTGCACAAGTCGCCAGAATAACCCGCGCAAGCCTCCGAACACATTGTGGTCTCCCAGATCAGACCTCCTAGAATAGATCGCCTCAGACAAACTGACCAGAAAACCAGCGCAGACTGCGCGGTCTCTGCGACCTCCAATCTGCAGACCGCCCAGTACCTCTCCTCTCCACTTCCACTTCAAATATTTAACAGTTACTCCTCTCAAGTGAGTCATACTCTACCTGAATAATCGCACCATTATTGGGTTGCCTCATGATCTGCTCTAGAAAATTCCTCTTCTCCTTCTCCTTCAGAGAGGGCTGTTAGGTCAAGCAACCGACTCAAGATTTTGGGGGTAATTCTCAAATTATTTCCAATAATAGTGGTTTTGTTATTTTTCCCTGATGCACTTATCTCTCCTTCTTTGAAGAATTCTTCTACAGATTCTGGCACGTTCCTTTTCTGTTCAGATAGTAATGTCTCAAGTCCTGTGACACTGAGAAGGAATATGACATTATGTATCTCTTCTGGAAAATTTTTGAAGTCGCCTCGCACTACCTCACTGCCTGTGTTTATTTTGCCAGACGAAGTTGTCTTTGGCACCATTGAAGAAGCAAAAGGTTTTTGAGGAGAAAGAGGGGAAAGCTTTTACAGGAAGAGAGAGAGCGAAAGGCTTGGTGCCGACTTTTGGGATTTTTACAGCCTATTTATCCTAATGTTTTCCATAATTTCTGATTTATTTACAAAAAAGGTAGTTGAATAGGTGCGTACCTTATTAAGTGATAAATTTGAGAATATCTTTTAATATGGTGTGCTGATATCCTTCCTTGTATATGGCAATTTGTTTCCATGTTTCCCCATCAAGATGATATTCTTCCTTCTAGGGCTTATTTCCTGCAATCTTTGTTAAGTGCATAATATCTACTAACTTGCACACAATAATGGTTATATAATAAATAATTTTAATGAGCTAAATTATGGCATATAATTTTGAAATATTGGATAGACATGAAAATTATTCTAAATTTAACATGCCTAATTCAATTTTGATGAAATTGAATTTTTCTTCGTCTAGAGGCTTGGTGAAAATATCTGCCACTTGTTTGTCAGTGGGGACAAACTCAAGGCAAATATCTTCTTTCTCAACATGCTCTCTAATGATGTGATATATAATCTCAATGTGATTGGTCCTATTGTATGACACAGGCTTTTTAGCAATTGAGATTGCACTTGATGAATAACAGAATAATGGAGTTTTACTTAGCTGGATGTTGTAGTCCTATAGTTGATGTTGTATCCAATGCAATTGGGCACAACAACTTCAAGCAGAGTGTAACACCCCAAAGATCGTGGTTCAGTGAGGTAGGCGGAATGGTAGTGTTGCGCTCGGGATAGGCTCAAAAATCTAGATCAGGTCAATGCGCACGACCATTGTCCTCTTCGCGCACGACCGGTGATCGTGCGCCAGCGACCGTGCGTTAATTCAGAAGAATATCGAGTTTTGTCTCGGACAGTGCGCACGACCATTTCCCTCTTCGCGCACGACCACTGACCGTGCGCCTGTGATCGTGCGCCCTGTTTATTCTGTTCCGCGATTTTGAGCGGAGAAGAAGATCGGACCGTCCAAATCTTTTGGAAATTGATCCAACGGCTAGGTTTAGTTGCGGGAGACCTTTAGGGCTGATGAGAGGGTGTTAAACCTCATATTCTCTAAGCCATTCTCTCTCCAAACCCTAGAGAAAGAAGGAGGAGCCAAGGAAGAAGGAGGTAGATCCCGCCATTGACGGAGCTCCGGAGCTCCGTTTCGCGAGCCGTTTCCAGATTTGGAGAGTGCAGCCCGGTGCGGTCGTTTCTCTCCGTGTAGAATCTCGGATCTATGGCGAAAAAGAATGCTCCTAGGGTAACGATTTCTTCTCCCGTTGTTTGGACTTGTCTTTTGTCCTCTCCTTCATTTCTCTATGCTTGCATGAGGGATCCCTTTCACCAAATGGGTGAAGTGTAGGATTCCTTCAAGTTCTCCGGAACTCCGGGTCGATTGTGTCCGTCCCCGGCATATTGCATGTAGAAAATCCGGTAGTCGTGCGGATTTAGGCATTTTGTGTGAAGCCTATTCGTGGCCGTGAGCCCGAATTGGTGATGCTTGGATTGCGACGTTGCATTTAGGTTAAGCTTAGATTGCGTGCCGGAGAATGACTCCGTGAAATCATCTATAGTAGTGCGGGATTTAAGTGTAGGCGTCTTGTGAAGATCCTAACGAAAGCCCCATGCTTTGAGATTGGATGAAGGCAAACCTTCACCGCGAAATTGACGCGGAGCGTATTATACCTCCCCTTTTTGAGTATTTGTGAAGCCTAGATCCTTGTGAAGGGATTAGGTGCGTAGCTTATATTTGTGTAGCACTTGAAGGTGCTAAACCCTTACGGGCCGAGGCGAAGCCGTACCCGCGTCGTGCGATAGATCGCGACGATTAGATCACGGGCAAAGCTAAACCGAACCCGTTTCCATGCAGATCGGTAAGAGGTCCCTACCTCATGTAGCCGTGTGATCATGGGAGAGGTCGTGGAAGGTGGTTTACCTAGACCGACCAAAAGCTCTTTTTCCCACATAAGGCGATGGCCCTTACGGTGGAGTGTTTGTGGAATTGATGTTGTTAGCCTCATGCGGTTGTTTAGGCGGTTGCGGGGAACCTTCGGGTGAACCCAACCAACATCATGTGCATACCTAGGTTCCCTCCTTTTTGATGCTCAACCTAGAAGATTGAATGTGCTTGAAACCTCACCTTGTGTAGTTGCACTTTCTTTAATTTAGAACGTATACTAGTATGGCTTGCTTGCAGGGTAGAATCTCCGCCACCCCGGGAAAGGGGTGGGGTCGTTATAATTTGGTCAGCTGTGCTGACCGTTACCTTGTTTGCCACCGCTTGGTGGAATGTTCTTATGCAGGTGCAGGTGAGCCTAGCGGGAAATAGCTGGCGATGGCCCTTTGCAGTGTTGGCCCTCGAAGGCCAGCCCTTTTCCTGTTTTTCATGTATGGCCGGCCTGCGTGCCGATGTATGCTTTTGGAGTTTTGTGCATTGGGTGAATGTAAGGCCTTAAGGCCGTAACTCTTATTCAGGTTACATTCCTATAATAGTGGACAGTTCTTTTTGAATGGTTTAATTAATGCTTCCGCTTACGTTTTGTACTCTCGTTTAGTTGTTACTTTTCTGGTTATCACCTTTTAACTCCTAGCTAGTGTGGTTTGTATGGCGTGGGGTCCCGGCCGGACCTGCTGTTATACCTTTCGTACTGGCAGGGTGTTACAATTTGGTATCAGACTTAAGGCGTCGATCCGTAGTTTAGCGAATTCGGGATGAATTCCTTTTAAGGGGTGGTGTGCACGGGATGTGCATTCACTTAAAACGACAAAAACTAATAAGAATGTCCACTTAGGAATGGGAAAACATACTTGTTTGCGGAACCTGAGCGTTCCATGATTGTTGTTTGCTATGTTTTCAGTCACTAAAGCGTGTCTTACATGATTATAGGCGACTAGAAGTGGTGCGGGGACGTCTCAACCCCGTAACACCGCTGAAAGTAGTGGGTCGGCTGAAGTGCCAGCGACCACTCCTCCTGCTGAGATGATCAGGTTAATCGCAGAAGCTGTCTTCGCGATGATCAATGCTCAACCGCAAAGGCTTGCACAGCCTGCTACGCCTAATACAGATGCGGCCCCGGTGATCGAACCTGCAGTGGAACCTGCGGTGGAACCGAGGGTTGAGGCCCCTGTGCCAGTGGCTGCAGTGGAACCTGCGGCGGTGCAAAGGGTGGATCGTCCGGTAGAGCGTGTAGTTGTTGCGCGAGCGCGTGATCAACAGCTGCAACACTTTCTAAGCTTCCATCCTCCAACTTTCTCGGGGACCGGATCCCCAACGGAGGCGGAGGACTGGCTGTCAATGGTTATTAAGATTCTAAGGGCGACAGCAACAGAAGAAGTTATGATGGTCACTTTAGACACCTTCCTCCTTAACGGAGAGGCGGAGCATTGGTGGGCTGAACAGGAAGTGCACAAGTTCGGAGGCAGGGAGATTACCGAGATCACGATAGCGGAGTTCTCAAAGTCTTTTCTTCAAAGGTATATTCCTTCTGCCCAACGCATTGCGTTGCAGAACCTGTTTCTGAAGTTAACTCAAGGCGACAGCTCAGTGGATGAGTACTTGCACGAGTTCACTAAACTGGGTCGTTATGCGGGGCCTATGATGGAAGACGAAGAGACAAAGACGAACAAGTTCTATGAAGGTCTTCGGGACGAGTTGAGGCTGCTCCTGGCAGGCCCAAAGACGTTAGGTTTCCAGGTGATGGTCCAAACTGCCAGATCCCTAGAGTTGGACATGAAGAGGGTACAAGCAAAAGCCGTGGCAAAGAAACCTGAGTTTCATGTGCCGGTCTCTCAGTCTAAGTCAGAATTCAGAAAGAACAAAAGGAAGTTCAAACCGGCGGAACAAACCCGCTCAAATGTTTCGGGAGCAACGACGGTGCGGAGCCCTATCACGTGTTTCACCTGCGGGAAGGTGGGACACAAGGTCGCAGTGTGTCGAAGTGGTCCCCCGAAGACAGAGAATCGAGCTTTGGACTATGCTCGAGCTGCGGGAAAGGGTAAAGCCGCGGAGTCTTCGGCTTCCCAGCACATTACTCCGACTCAGCCGAGAGTCTACTCGCTTGGCCAGCAAGAAGCCATACGACAAGCTGATGTTGTCACGGGTATGAATTAAAAAAATTAGCTTTTACATAGCTATTTGTGATTATACTGTTGTGCAACTGTATGTTTTTTGTGTGCAATTAGGCTTTGTCCTAATTCTCAACTATCCGGCGAGAGCTCTATTTGATACGGGTGCATCGCACTCTTTTCTGTCTGAGGACTTCGTGGTGCGAATCGGAGTGCCATCTACCTTCGTAGTGGATAGATTAGAAGTAGTGCTACCCAATGGATCTCGCATGTCTGCGGATAGGAAGAGCCGTGTGAAGTTGCGGATCGGAAATCAAGATATCGATTTGGAAGCATCGTTATTACCGTTAGCTGAATTCGATGTGATCTTCGGCATGGACTGGCTCTCGGAGCAGCGTGCATGCATAGATTGCAATTCTAAGGAGATCACTCTGGGAAGGAATGCCGATGGAGAAACCACGTTTGCCGGTATGCGAGGAGCGAGCAAGACGCTGATGTCTGCTCTCCAAGTGGTTAAGGCGGTGAGAAAAGGCGCCGAGTTGTTCTTCACCTTGTTGGAGGCTTCGGAGCCAAAGCCCAGGTTATGTGATGTCCCAGTTGTAGCGGAGTACGCCGACGTGTTTCCTAACGAACTCCTTGGGGCTCCGCCTCAGCGAGAGATCGATTTCTGTATCGAGTTGGTGCCAGGTGCCAAACCTGTGGCCCGCTCACCGTACCGGATAGCGCCAAAGGAATTGGCTGAGCTGAAGGTTCAATTGCAAGAGCTGCTAGAGCAAGGCTACGCACGTCCAAGTTCTTCGCCTTGGAGTGCACCGGTCCTCTTTGTGAAAAAGAAGGACGGGAGCTTGCGTCTATGTATCGATTATCGAGAGCTAAACAAGTTGACCGAGAAGAACCGATATCCGATTCCAAGAATCGACGATCTATTCGACCAGCTGGTTGGGTCGACGGTATACTCCAAACTGGACCTAAGGTCCGGCTATTACCAACTACGGATTAGGGAATGTGACATTCTAAAGACAGCGTTCAGTACCCGCTTTGGGCACTATGAGTTCACGGTGATGTCGTTCGGTCTGTCTAATGCACCGTCGGTATTCATGGACTTAATGAATAGGACATTCCGTGAGTATTTGGATCAATTTGTGATCGTCTTCATCGACGACATTTTGGTATACTCTCAATCAGAAGAGGAGCATGTAGGGCATCTGCACGCAGTTCTGGGCACCTTGAGGAAGAGTCAGCTTTATGCCAAGTTCTCCAAGTGCGAGTTTTGGCTACCGTCAGTAGCATTCCTTGGTCATGTCGTTAGTGGAGATGGAATTGCGGTTGATCCGTCGAAGATAGAAGCGATCCGAGCCTGGCCTTTGTCGAAAAACGTAGCGGAAGTCCGAAGTTTCTTAGGACTTGCCGGCTATTATAGGCGCTTTGTGGAAAACTTCTCGAGGATTGCACTTCCTCTCACTAAATTGACTAGGAAAGATCATAAGTTCGTTTGGTCGCCCGAGTGCGCACGAGCTTTTGAAGAACTGAAGAGCCATCTGACCACGGCGCCCATTCTATGCTCGCCATGTGGTACGGAAGGCTACGAAATTTACAGCGACGCCTCAGGGAGTGGTTTGGGTTGTGTCCTAGTGCAGTTCGGTAAGGTAATTGCCTACGGCTCCCGGCAGTTGAAGGTTCATGAGAGGAATTACCCGGTCCATGATTTGGAGCTAGCGGCCGTGGTATTTGCTCTTAAGCTTTGGAGGCATTATTTGTATGGCGTGAAGATCTACATCTTTACCGACCACAAGAGCCTCAAGTACTTGCTAGATCAAAGGGAGTTGAATATGCGACAGAGGAGGTGGTTGGAGTTCCTTGGGGACTACACCTTCGACATCAAATATACTCCTGGAAAGGGAAATGTAGTTGCGGACGCGTTGAGTCGTCGGGCTCCCGCTCGAGCAAATTGGATTTTGATGCACGATGAGCGTCTAATCCGTGAGCTGGAAGAAATGGAGATCATTTGCGTTGATCAAAGAGCGTCTACTTCAGCATGCTTGAACTGGACGGAGGTTCAATACCACCTTGCCGACCGAGTTCGACAGGCTTTGGAGCTGGATGAGAGCATGAAACGCTACAAAGCGGAAACCGTTGATGGGTTAAACGCTGATTTCTCTTTCGAAGATGGCCTTATGTGGAAGAACGACAGATTGTGCGTCCCAAACGTTGGTACTCTACGGGAGGAATTGATGTACGAGGCTCATCATACCAAGTACTCTATCCACCCGGGGAGCACGAAAATGTACATGGACATGAAGAAACTTTTCTGGTGGCCGGGTATGAAGAAGGAAATTGCCCTCTACGTGGCCAAGTGCAACACCTGCGCGTTGGTGAAGGTGGAATGTCAACGTCCCGGTGGATTTTTGAAGTCCTTGCCGATTCCGGAATGGAAGTTTGACGATATTTCGATGGATTTCGTGCACGGTTTGCCGAGATCGCAGCATGGAAACGACGCCATCTGGGTGATCGTGGACAGACTGACAAAAGTATCGCATTTTATCCCGAACCGGAAGGATGATTCTGTAGAAAAGCTAGCGAAGCTCTATGTCGATAGTATTGTGCGGCTGCACGGTGTCCCTCGTAGCATCGTCAGCGATCGTGACGGGCGTTTCACATCGAAAGATTGGAGGCTTATCCATGAATTGTTGGGCACTAAATTGAAATTTAGCACGGCCTTCCACCCGCAAACGGATGGACAGACCGAGAGGACCAACAGGACTATGGAGGATATGCTCCGAATGTGCGCTCTAGATTTTGGAAAGAAGTGGGAAGATCATCTCTATATGATCGAATTCGCCTACAATAATAGCTACCAAGCCAGTATAAAGATGGCTCCTTTCGAGGCCCTCTATGGTAAGAAGTGTCGTACGCCGTTGTCTTGGGCAGAAACGGGCGATACTAAGCTATTAAAGCGAAAGGATGTTGAGGAAGCAACTTCGACGATCCGAACTATTCGAGAAAGGCTATTGATTGCCCAGGATAGGCAAGCAAAATATTACAACGCCAAGCATAGGAACCTAGAGTTCGCCGTCGGTGACCGGGTTTACTTGAAGATCAAACCGTTCAAAGGGGTATCAAGGATCCGACGCTTGAAAAAGCTCAGTCCAAGGTACTTAGGACCGTTTGAGATTGTGGAATGTGTTGGTGATGCGGCTTATCGGCTTGCACTATCTGCAGAGCTGAGCGGTCTGCACGACGTGTTTCACATTTCAGTTCTGAGGAAGGCAGTGCAAGAGCCTACTCATATCGTTGCGGTTGGCAAAGTGTCGGTGGATAGTGGGTTGTCGACGAAAGTCAAACCCTTACGCATCGAGGATACCGAGGTAAAGCAGTTGCGGAACAAGTCCATTCGGATGGTAAAGGTCCGGTGGGATAATTGCGGCCGAGAGGAGCTAACTTGGGAGAGAGAGCAAGCGATGCTTGCGGAGTACCCCGAGCTATTTCTCTCAGGTAAATTTTCTTTAAAAACTGTAAATTCCTGCTATTATTGTTTTCAAAATTTCGGGACGAAATTCTTTTAAGGGGGGTGGAGTTGTAACACCCCAAAGATCGTGGTTCAGCGAGGTAGGCGGAATGGTAGTGTTGCGCTCGGGATAGGCTCAAAATTCCAGATCAGGTCAATGCGCACGACCATTGTCCTCTTCGCGCACGACCGGTGATCGTGCGCCAGCGACCGTGCGTTAATTCAGAAGAATATCGAGTTCTGTCTCGGACAGTGCGCACGACCATTTCCCTGTTCGCGCACGACCGCTGACCGTGCGCCTGTGATCGTGCGCCCTGTTTATTCTGTTCCGCGATTTTGAGCGGAGAAGAAGATCGGACCGTCCAAATCTTTTGGAAATTGATCCAACGGCTAGGTTTAGTTGCGGGAGACCTTTAGGGCTGATGAGAGGGTGTTAAACCTCATATTCTCTAAGCCATTCTCTCTCCAAACCCTAGAGAAAGAAGGAGGAGCCAAGGAAGAAGGAGGTAGATCCCGCCATTGACGGAGCTCCGGAGCTCCGTTTCGCGAGCCGTTTCCAGATTTGGAGAGTGCAGCCCGGTGCGGTCGTTTCTCTCCGTGTAGAATCTCGGATCTATGGCGAAAAAGAACGCTCCTAGGGTAACGATTTCTTCTCCCGTTGTTTGGACTTGTCTTTTGTCCTCTCCTTCATTTCTCTATGCTTGCATGAGGGATCCCTTTCACCAAATGGGTGAAGTGTAGGATTCCCTCAAGTTCTCCGGAACTCCGGGTCAATTGTGTCCGTCCCCGGCATATTGCATGTAGAAAATCCGGTAGTCGTGCGGATTTAGGCATTTTGTGTGAAGCCTATTCGTGGCCGTGAGCCCGAATCGGTGATGCTTGGATTGCGACGTTGCATTTAGGTTAAGCCTTGAATGCGTGTCGGAGAATGACTCCGTGAAATCATCTATAGTAGTGCGGGATTTATGTGTAGGCGTCTTGTGAAGATCCTAACGAAAGCCCCATACTTTGAGATTGGATGAAGGCAAACCTTCACCGCGAAATTGACGCGGAGCGTATTGTACCTCCCCTTTTTGAGTATTTGTGAAGCCTAGATCCTTGTGAAGGGATTAGGTGCGTAGCTTATATTTGTGTAGCACTTGAAGGTGCTAAACCCTTACGGGCCGAGGCGAAGCCGTACCCGCGTCGTGCGATAGATCGCGACGATTAGAGCACGGGCAAAGCTAAACCGAACCCGTTTCCATGCAGATCGGTAAGACGTCCCTACCTCATGTAGCCGTGTGCTCATGGGAGAGGTCGTGGAAGGTGGTTTACCTAGACCGACCAAAAGCTCATTTTCCCACATAAGGCGATGGCCCTTACGGTGGAGTGTTTGTGGAATTGATGTTGTTAGCCTCATGCGGTTGTTTAGGCGGTTGCGGGGAACCTTCGGGTGAACCCAACCAACATCATGTGCATACCTAGGTTCCCTCCTTTTTGATGCTCAACCTAGAAGATTGAATGTGCTTGAAACCTCACCTTGTGTAGTTGCACTTTCTTTATTTTAGTACTTATACTAGTATGGCTTGCTTGCAGGGTAGAATCTCCGCCACCCCGGGAAAGGGGTGGGGTCGTTATAATTTGGTCAGCTGTGCTGACCGTTACCTTGTTTGCCACCGCTTGGTGGAATGTTCTTATGCAGGTGTAGGTGAGCCTAGCGGGAAATAGCTGGCGATGGCCCTTTGCAGTGTTGGCCCTCGAAGGCCAGCCCTTTTCCTGTTTTTCATGTATGGCCGGCCTGCGTGCCGATGTATGCTTTTGGAGTTTTGTGCATTGGGTGAATGTAAGGCCTTAAGGCCGTAACTCTTATTCAGGTTACATTCCTATGATAGTGGACAGTTCTTTTTGAATGGTTTAATTAATGCTTCCGCTTACGTTTTGTACTCTCGTTTAGTTGTTACTTTTCTGGTTATCACCTTTTAACTCCTAGCTAGTGTGGTTTGTAAGGCGTGGGGTCCCGGCCGGACCTGCTGTTATACCTTTCGTACTGGCAGGGTGTTACACAGAGATATATTTTGATTTAGTTGTTGAGATAGCCACACTAGTTTGCCTCTTGTTGCTCCATAAAATTACCCGTTTCCCAAGAAATTGGCATGTCCCTGAGGTGCTTTTCCTATCTTCCTTACATCCTGCAAATTCTACATCGGAAAATCCTATCAGCTCAAAATCATTACTTCTAGGGTACCATAAACCAAGATTTGGTATACCCTTAAGGTATCTTAAAATCCTCTTGTCAGAGGAGTAGTGAGATTCCTTGGGGTACACTTGATATCTGGCACCAAATAGGTAGAGAACATAATATTTGGTCTACTAGTAGTTAGGTAAAGCAGAGATCCAATCATGCATCTGTACTTGTTTCATTAAAAGGTTTCCCTTTCTCATCCTTATCCAGAGACACATTGGAGCTCATTGGAGTTTTCATTGAGGTTGAGCCTCCATTCCAAATTTCTGTATAAGTTCTTTTGTGAACTTGGTCTGGGAGATGAATATACCATCCTCAGATTGCTTCACTTGAAGTCCTAAGATGTATTTCAACTCTCCAATGTTGCTCATTTCAAATTTCCCTTGAACAAGATTGTCAAATCTTTTACAAAGGTTATCATCTCTAGATCCAAATATTATGTCATCTACATATATCTGGACCAGCAAAGTCTTGCCTCTTACTTCCCTTAGGAACAATGTTTTATCTATCTTTCCCCTTGACTTGTTTCCAATGAGAAAGTTAGACAATATCTCATACCTGGCTCTAGGTTCTGGTTTTAGACCATATATAGCTTTCTTTAAATAGTAAACATGGCTAGGGTGAGATGAATTAACAATACCTAATGTTTGTTCTACATATACTTCCTCTTTCAAATTTCCATTGAGGAAGGCAGACTTCACATTTATTTGATATACTTTGAATCCTTTTTGAGCTGCATATGATAGAAACAACGTTATTGCCTCCAATCTTGCTACTGGAGTAAAGGTTTGATCAAAATCTATTCCTTCTTCGTGTCTATATATCTTTGCAACCAGCCTTGCTTTATTCTTGATGATAACTCCATGTTCATTTTTTTAATACCCACTTTGTTCCAATGACATTGTGGTAGTGGGGCCTTGGGGCCAGCTTATAGACATTACACCTCTTGAGTTGGTTCAACTCCTCTTGCATAGCCGAGATCTAGGATGGATCAGAGTTGGTTTCTACAAACTTCTTGAGTTCTACCTGAGAGAGAAAGGTCAGGTAGAGCACTTCATTCAGTGTACTCCTTGTTTGAACTCCTTGACCTATGTCACCAATAATCTGATTTTCTGGGTAATCTCTCATGTGCCTTGTAGTTGTTGGCATTCTTCCCGCAGTCTCTTGTGCTCTAGGTCCAACTTATACCTTAGCCTACTATGTTCTTTCTACACCATCCTGTAAATCTTCTATTTGACAGCTTTCTCTGATTAGTACATATGGTGAAGTTATTTTACTTTCTTCTTGCTTGTCATTGATAGACATCTTTTCCAGTATTTGTTCAATACTTGTAGCACTAAGAGAACTAGGCCAGCCTTTATAGATCAGGTTGGTCTCATCAAATACAACATGAGTGAATTCTTCAACTACTTAAGTATTTATGTTGAACATTTTGTATGCTTTACAATGGGATCTATATCCCACAAAAACACCCTCAAAAGCCTTTTCAGCAAACTTGGTTACATAGTACTTCTCATTGTTTAATACATAACACTTACTTCCAATGATCTTGAAGTAGATTAGGGTTGGTTTCTACCTTTCACAAGGTCATAGGGAGTCTTGTTATAATTCTTGTTGATTAATGCCCTATTTTGCACAAGGCAAGCTATGTTGACACCCTCAGCCCAGAAATATTCTGGAAGTGAGGAGTCACTCAGCATAGTTCTACAAGCTTCAATAAGGATTCTATTCCTTCTCTCTGCAACTCCATTTTGTTGAGGAGTTCTAAGAGAGGAAAACTCTTGAAAGATACCAAGGCTTTCATATAGTTTGGTCATGGCTCCTGATTGAAATTCAGTTCCATGGTCACTTCTTATTTTAGCAATAGAACTGCCTATTTCAATCTTGATTTGTCTAACAAAGTTTGTGATTATTTCTAGAGTATCTAACTTTTGGTTAAGAAAGAACACCAATGTGAACCTACAGAAATCATCAATAGTTACAAGTGCATAGACTTTGACTCCAAGCTGTGAATGGGCATAGGACCAAATAAGTCCATGTGCAGCAAGTATAAACATCTAGAGGAATCCTTAACCCCAATTGCTTTGAATGAAGCCATTATTTTCATGCCCATTTGGCATGCACAACAAGGGTTTTCCTGAACACATTTCCACTTGGGGCCAGCTCTAACCAAATTTTCTGATAAGAGCTTGTTGATAGTCTTATAGTTAATGTGAGTTAGTCTCTTATGCCATTGCACACAGAGACTAGCTATATTCTCAGCCATAAGACAAATTGAAGAATCTAAATTTGCACATAATAAATTAAGGCAATAAATATTTCCACTCCTCGTGCCAGTTAGTATGATCTCTTCAGATTTCTTAATCAGGCACTCATCCTTGTGGAATATAATCACATAGCCAAGATCACGCAGTTGACTTATGCTGATCAGATTGTGCTGTAATCTTTCTACATAAGCCTCCATTCTGATGGTGACTATGTCATTTGAGATCTTACCATAGCCATTCAACTTTCCTATGTTGGATCTTCCAAAAATGACTTTTGGACCATCTTCTACTAAGGAATATTCTGTTAATAGGCTTCTTGTTCAATTCATGCACCTGGAACATCCAATGTCCAAATACCAGATAGGAGTGTGGTTGGTCTTTGGAAACAACTGCAAAAAGAAAATCACATCTTCTTCGGCACCCAAATAATGTTGGGTCCTAGATTCTTGTTAGCATTAAAGATTTTCTTCAACTTCTGACCAATCTGAAATGCATTATGGACTACTCCAGGTTTGGATGCTGGCTTGCCATTAGTTGCCCATAGAGTTGTTGGATTGTACTAGCAGTCAATGGCAAATTGGCAAACTTTTCCACAGCACCTGTTTTGAAATTTGTTGTACATTCTTTTTGGGTTCACAATAAGAAATGGACAGCTTTTACTGTGGTTAGAAGGATATCTGAATGGTACTTCATGTGAATCTTTGCATGACATGCTTTGATGCGCTGGTTGTTTCTTGGGTCACACATCCACTGCCTTGCCCTTCTTTATAGTTATCCTTTCAGATGCTTTTACTTTGCCCTTAGTTCTGGTGTTGGCACAAAAAACAAAATGTCCATGATCTTTCATTTCAATTTCTTCATGAGCGTCTTTGAAGGCACTTTGGAGCACTCATGTTT
Source organism: Dactylorhiza incarnata (assembly GCA_033032865.1). NCBI lineage: Eukaryota > Viridiplantae > Streptophyta > Magnoliopsida > Asparagales > Orchidaceae > Dactylorhiza > Dactylorhiza incarnata. The sequence continues at coordinate 1,047,134 of JAWHQI010000040.1, read as the reverse complement.
CCACTTGTGGATCACTTATTTTTCTAGTGTCATATACACTATCTTGGTCATAGCTGTTTGAGGACAATAGAACCTTTAGAAAGATGGTTGGTTGAACTTGTCCCTTTCCCTTGGCATCTACCTTCTCTCCTCCCTTTCTCTCATATCCTACACCACTTCTATATGATGCTGAGAAGCAATCAATTATAGGAAGGATAGTGCGTGTCTTAGAAAAAATAGCCACTAGGTTCCTCTCATTGAGGAGCTCTCCTTCCAACTTCGTAATGGTCCTTTCTTTTTGAACCAATAGATCAGCTTGATAATCAGTTATATGCTTGAACTCAATTATCTTAGAGTTTATTTGATAGATCGTATCTAGCTTCTCATCAAGTTGAGATTTTAGGGGTTTGAGATGCTCAATCTCCTCAGCCTGCTTCATATCAAGCTTTCTGCTTTTCTTCAATGCCTCAAGGAGAGCAATATATTTCTCAACAATCTCCTCAAACTTGTTCTCTGATTCAGAGTCATTCTCATCATTAAGTGATGAGTCTGCCTCTGATTTAGCACCAATCTCATAATCAGATATTGAAAAAGAAGTTTTAACTTTTACCTCATCATGATGAGAGTCATCCTGATCTTCCCCTTTAGTCATATCCATGAGCCCACAACTATCATCATTTTCTTCAGTGTCACTATCAGTTAGTGATAGTGGTGCTCTGATGCTTATCCTGGCAGCAGTTTGTTCTATTTTTTCTGTTAGTGCAGTCAACCCAACATAGGCTTCTTCTTCATCAGACTCAGAAGATCTTGAGTCATTGTCACTCATGGACTTTTCCTACTTTCCAAGAGGCTCTTCTCAGACTTCTTGCTTGAGTGATGCCTTTTCTCCTTAGACTTATTACTGCTCTTTCTCTTTGATGGCCAGTCAGCAATCATATGTCCTGATTTTCTTCACCCAAAGCAAATTGTGTCATCAAAAATGAATTTATTCTATTTAGATTCATACTTGTCCCTCTTGGGGTCTCTCCTTGATTTGTCTGAATTGTCGTGATGCTTTTTGGAGCTAGAGGATGATGAACAAGGTTTGCTCTTCCATTGCTTCCTCCTTCTCAACATCTTCTTCAGCTTCCTTGTGATCAAGGACATGCCTCCATCTGACAGCTCTTCTTCAGAAGTGATGGGTTTAGAATCCTTTGACTCAGATGGTCTTCTTGGAATGGATGAGGTCCTCTCTTTGCCTCTTCTTGAGCTCTCAGCCTTCAGGGCCACTGATTTTTCATTATTGTGCCCTTCTTCACTTTTCCTAGTATTCAAGTGCAATTCATGGGACAACAATTTCCCAAACAAATTCTGAGGCTGGATGTTGCCCAGATTTCTCATTTCTCTTATTGCACATATCTTAATGTCTCATTCCTTGTTGAGGGATCTTATGAACTTATCATTTAGTTCATAATTTGTGAAGGATCTACCATAATTCTTCAGTCCATTCACTATCCTAACGAATTTCTCATAACGGTCTGCTATAGTGTCCTTCTTCTTTTACCTGAAAGCTTCATATTCTTGATTCAATAGGGACTTCGTGCCATCCCTTACTTCATATGTACCTTCTATGTAAACAATCAAAGTGTCCCACATCACTTTAGTTGTTTGACAGTGAATGAGGTTTTGAAATGTGAAGTCATCAATGCCACAAACTAAAATATTTTCAGCTCTTTTATCCATAGTGGCCAAGATGAGTTCATCTTTTATCATCTCTGACAGTTTCTTTGGAACTCTCGGATTTTCATCAATCGATGAGATCTTCATTGGGATGAAATGTCCCTCTTCAATAGTTGTAAAAATCTTAGGGTCAAAGGCCTCCATGAAGAGCTTAACCCTTTGCTTCCATACAATGTTTTCCTTCCTACAGATAGGAAGTTTCATAGAGCATAATTCCTTATAGCTTTCTCCAGAAGTCATGATTCTTTTAGACTTTTAACCCTTAATGGATCTTGTTCAGCTGTGAAGCCATTTTGAACAACATACCTCTGAAACCACTTGAAAGATAAGTGTTGTCTAATCACCTAGAGGTGGGTGAATAGGTGTTTTAATAGTTTTATGCTTTCTTTTAAGTTTTCTAATTTTAAGCACAACAAAGCAAAAAAACAAGCACAATCTACAGCACAGTACACCAAGTGTTGGATTTGTATGCGCCCTTAGAGGGGGTGAATAAGGGTTTTAAAACTTTTAGTGCTTAAGTGAAATTATAGTTATATGTTGAATATACTTTACGAAATATTTCTCTCAAGATAATGATATATGTTTTTATGAAACAGTGTTGCACAATGCAAGAGAGATGGAGTCTCTATGGCTAATGTCAGCGGTACAAGTTACCGTTTGGCCTTAGTGACAGAGACATCCCATTTTTTATTATAATCTGGCGATCAGAGGTAAGCAGTCAAGACAAGAGTAGAAGATAATATTATTGAATTAAAAATGTTTACAAAACTTGATCCCAATGACACATGGAATTTATGCAAACGTAAAAACCTTTTTGGTTTTCTATACTGACCCTTCTCCCAAGGACCAGTTGGCTCCAGCCAATCTCTCCTATATGAAGCCTCGAGCCGAACCCTAGATCTAACCCTAGAACTAGTTGCCACACCCACACAACAAATTCTTCCTAGTCCTCGCAAGGCCCTAGTCGCCAACCACGAGCAAATTTCTCTACCGATAAAAGATAAGAATTAAAATCATAAAAGATAAAATCAAAAACTCCCTCATAGGTTAAACTTGAAGATGATGTCGAAGGCGCGCCAAAGTAGTCGTTGGAGTCGATGTGTACGACCTTCACGTAGAATAAGCGAGATAGATCTTTCTTCGAGTTCTTTGTGTTTAGGAATGTTGATGGAGTTCTCTTTGCTGCAGGGAGGAGTCTCTCATCAATTGTCAATCTTTAAAAGGAGGAGGACCGCTCTTTAAATAGACTTAAAACCTAGCGCCAGCGGTAGTGCTACCGTCGAGCGGTAGCCTTTTTAGGCATCAGGCTGGCACACATATTGAGTTAAATTGGGCAAACTTCATGCTCCAATTTTGACAGCCCCTCCTACCGCAATGCGGTAGTACTAACACGCCGTGTTAGCACAATATGTTTCCTTGCAATTGGATCTCCTTCCTTTTTTCTCTTCAATCAGCAGCATGATGGCGGTCCTTCCATAAGTTACCGTCTGGTGTTTGCGTTAACACACCGTAGTAGAACTTGATATATATGAGTCTCATCGACATTCTATTCTCGATGATATTGCTATCTCACATTGTTTCCAAATATGTCGACATTACTGCCAGCAATAGTGTTAATGTGCCGCGTTAGCAAGAGAGCATCATCGTCTTTCTTTATCATCATCTTTCTTTATCGTACTCATAGGGTCTTGAAAGCTGAAGTTCTTACACACTATAAACACATGGCAAGTATGTTCAAATACAATGGGATTTGATATTCTCAAACCAAAAGATGTGGAAAGTATGTTCCAACAAACTCCCCCTTTTGATAATAACAAATCCTCTTAGAAAGAAAACATTTAAATATAAGATTTGTGTTTATAGTAAAGCATAAGCATGATAGTATGCATATGGTCCCCCTATATAGATGCTCCCCCTATATGAATGCTCTCCTTACATCAAAACTTCCTATTTATTTTACTTCCCTTATATGTGAATTTCTTTTAAAGTTATTCTCACCCCTTTTGGTATTATCAAAAGATGGTGGAGAGAAAATATATCATTTAAAGTTTAATATTTTTATATTGATTTCATAGATTAAGGAATGTGCATAACAAAGACTTAGCACTTAGTGATACAACATGGTGAGTGAGTAAAAGAAATTTGGTTTGTAAGTATGAGGTGTCATTAGTTTAGTAAAAAAAATACAACTTATTGGGTAAGAAAAATATTCATGATCGAGCGTACAAGTAGTAAAATAGTGGATAATATGTTTAAAGATTTTGTAAATAAACATCTTTATAGGTGTTTTAAGTATAGTAAATAAGTAAGAGTTTTTAGCATTGTAGAAAATAGATGTTTTATCGTTTGTAGGCCAAGATCAAATATCACTTGCTATCAAAACAATATAGCACTTGTTGAGAATGTAAATAATCAAGATTGAGCACACAAGGCGTAACGGAAGATAAGTTCAAAAAGAATGTTAGCATGATTTACTTTATTAAGACAAGATAGGAAAGTATAATGTTCTAAATTCATAATTCAAGTAAACTTAAAAATTGTAGAGATCATACAATGCTATCTAGTGAATATACTAAAGATTATAGAGAAAAATTGAAGATATGCATTAGAATCCAATTGTCATGAGAAGAAGTTTTATAAGAGATAATAACGTACAAATAGTGTTTTTGATAAGAGTATACACATGATTTAATAAAAACACATGACATGTATAATGGAATAAACACAACATTGTCGAAAATGCATTTTTAGAATTACTTCTACCCAAAAAGCTATATTTGTTGTCAATGAACATGAAATATAGTACAACTATCAAGGTGCTCTACACATACAATGCTTATTAAGACTTATCAAGGTGCAAAGTAGTGCTTGGGGGATCACATTTATAATATTTACTTTGATTTATTTTGTGATCTGGTGTACAAGAAGTAGTTTATAGAAGTGTTTGCACAAGAAACTTTATAATTCTCTCCAAGGTGCTCAACATCACAATGCTCATTAAGACCAATCAGGCGGGTGTGTAGTGCTTGGTGGAGTTATCTTTTTCAATTATTCATTTTAATTTTAGCTTAATGACAAAGGTCTCTGTTGGAACAACCATATTACTGATTTGGGCTAGGATCACTATCTGTGACTAGGAATCAAGTTGACCCCATTGTATAGTCTAAGGTTCATGGTCGAAGTTTGTCTAAGTTAGCTAGAACTTAGGAAAATTTCAAGTTTCTGTGTTCAACGAACATCTTTCTGCCTTCGACGAACCTCTTCCTATGTTCGACGAATGTCGTGTTTCAGTTTGACGAACTTGTTCTTCAGCTCGACGTATCTAGTCTTCAAGCCAGTTCAACAGATTTTATATCAGTTCGACGAACTCCAGATTAAGATCGATGAACTCAGCTTTCTGTTCAACGAATGAGTATCTCAGTGATCAGTTCGACGAATTCAGCTATGTGCTCGTCGAAAACATTTTCTCTTCAGCTTGACAATTTCTGAAGAATCAATTCTATTTTCTCTGAACTCAGATCAACTATTTAGCAATGGATCTATTCATCTATTTGGAATTATTCATTATCAGATAAGTCAAGATTTGATCTTTCCATTTATTATTCCTTTCTATTATCGTCTTTCGAGAATGTAGCCGTTGACATATTGGAAAAGGATACTTTCATGGAAAAGGAAAAAGGGATTAAAGTATTATTGCTGAATCAGATTGCAGTCCCCAAAAAGATTTAATTCAGATTATTCTATTCCTTAACCAGAAGATTTGAATTTAAAATCAATCATATATCTCAAATGAAAAATATAAATAAGAAGCAGAGTACGACTGGAGAAAAAAAACATACTTGTGAAATACAAGAAGTCAAAAAGGAATACAGAGATCTTCTTCATCAACAGCAGCATTTTTCATTCTCTGAGAACATCAAAAATCTTCTCTCAGTTTCAGCTGCTGGTTCTTAATCTTCAAAGAACAACAATAATCTAATAAACATCTTCTCTCAGATTCATCTGCTATCAATGAAGATCTTTTACATCCAAGAGAAAGATCCATCCATTATCTGTCAAAAAATTCTATCAGAAAGGGGGAGCTTTACAACACAACAATCCACTAGTCTTCTCTCAGATCTTATTGACATAGAAGAACTTCATAAACATCTTTTTGTTTATCCTTTTTACCCATCTTGTACAGGGTTCTAACTCTCTTCAAAAGTTAAACCTTTGGTGGCAGGGCACCTGGTCAAAAACATGTGTTTTGATTTGAGCACCTGATCAAAAGCTCAGTGGTGTTTGGGCACCTGATTAAAAATCCCAGTGGTAATAGAGCACCTGATCAAAAACCTAGTGGATTCCTACCAAGGGTGGTTGAAGAGTAGATGTACCCAGATTGATTGGGGAACTACTATAGATCCTTGTGTCTGCTATGATTGGGTTTTTCTTTCTGTACTGTTCTGTGATTTTTGTCTAGCTTTTATACTTACTCTGCTATACATATATATCACTATTTTAATTCCGCTATAAAATAAGTTAAAACATTTAAATACTCTATTCACCCCCCCCCCCCCCCCCCCCCCCCCCCCCCCCCCCCCCCCCCTCTAGAGAAAATCTAAGATCTAATACCTCACTTTCAATTGGTATCAAAGCTAGCTTGATTGATTACACAGGCCAACACCTGAATCAAAAGATCAATTAGATCTTAACATATTCTAGAGTTTTCTTTTTCTAAATAAAAACTCATGGCACGGAACAAAGATTACTCAAGCACAAGACCTCCTATGTGCAATCTTAACAAATTTGCATTATGGAAGGCAAGGATCAAATTATATATGAACTCTATTGATGAGGATATCTTTAATTCTATTTTGACAGGACCTCCTACCCCTTCAGCAATAACAAGTACTGAAACAGCAACCAACAATAATGATGTTCCACCTCCTAAGTGGACAAATGCTCAGAAGAAACAAAGAAATGCAGATGCCAAAGCTATGAACATTTTGGCACAGACCATGTCTGATGACATATTCCAGAAGGTTGTGGACTGCACCTCAGCTAGGGACATCTGGATCTCTCTCAACAACATGGTTGAAGGATCTGCAGATGAGAGAAAGGACAGGATATCTCATCTCATCTCCCAATATGAGAACTTCAAGAAGGGAGAAACAGAAATAGTTGCAGACATGTACAACAGACACAGTCTCATCATCAATGAGCTGAAGTCTTTGGATAAAGTGATCTCAATCACTGAAGTGAATGATAAGATCCTAATGTGCTTCCCCAGCACATGGGACTTAAGGATCTGGCCAATCAAGGAAGCCAGAAGCCTAAATGAGATCTCTACTGAGACCTTATTAGGAAAATTAAAATCCTTTGAGCAGATTATCAAGTCAAGAGAGGCTGAACAGTCTACCTCCTCTCCAGCCACCAAAAAAGAGAGAAGCATTGCTTTCCAAACAACGAAAGAGGAAGACAAAGCTCCAGGATAAATGGAGTTTATGAGCCTCCTAGCCAAAAGATTCTACAAAATGGCTAGAAAGGAGCTCAGAAAGAAGGATTTCAGATCCAAGGAAAAACCAAGGTATGAAACCTGGACACATCCTACCTGAGTGTCCAAAAAATCAAAAGAAGGACAAAAGAAAAGATAAAGAAGAAAAGAAACACTCCAGCAAGCCATCCTCCCACAAACAAACACACAAGGGAAGAGTCTTTGTAGCTGAGACATGGAGTGATACTGAGTCAGTATCATCATCCAGCTCCTCTAAAGATGAAGATGATACAGATGAAAAGGATCAATGCTTGATGGCTGTTTATGACTCATGCAATGATTCAGAACATGCACAATCATCCAGCTCTAGTGATGATGAAGATGATGAAGATGAAAGAAGTTTCTGCATGATGGCTATCAATGCCTCAACAAACAATTCTGACGAATTAGAATCTGACAATGATAGCGATCAGGTAATCTCTACCTTTGATTTTAATTCAAATGACTTTAAAAATGAATTTAAAATTCTTTGTTTAGATTTAATTAAATCTGAGAAAGAGATAATCTCCCTCAGAAGTAAGTTGGTTGAAATGAATCAACTGACTGAAGATAATGCCAATCTTAAGAAAGAACTGGCTGCCTCCAAAGAACATATTGTTCTCATTGAGAACAAATTATCTGAGGCTAAAAATTTGAAGAATCCCTCAATGGGAGAAGAATCAAACTGATGGACATCACAAGCACTGTAAATGCCAGACTCAATGGAAAATTGGGCTTGGGTGCATCATCAAGTCAGCCATATCTTCTTAAGAAAGACATTCTATCTACTGCAGTGAAGTTCATTTATACCAAGAGCAAAGAGGCAGTAGAAGTAGGTAAGAATATCTCAAGCAAGGATGTTAAGAATAAAAGAATGCTAAATAATTTGTCGAATGGCGCTCGACGAAATCACATGAATTTGTCGAACGAATATCGACAAACCCTGAATAGAAATTTTTAGTATAGCTACTCATCGAACGAAGCTCGATGAAATTACTTCAATTCGTCGAACGACGATTGACGGACTCAGCCAAGTTCGTCGAACAGAAAGTGCAATGCATTTCAAAAGAATTCTCATTCTCAACATACCAAAAATCCCTTTACTGAGTGGATTATTCCTCCTAGGAGATATCATCCACAAGGCTATACGGATCAGCCTGAGATTTCTTACCTTTCAGATTTTTATGGTAAGACAAAAGGACCCAAGGTAGTCTGGGTCAGAACAAGTAGTTTATTTCTGTTGTGCAGGTACAAGGTTATCCAAACATAAAGGAACAGTGGTATTTGGATAATGGGTGCTCTAAGCACATGACAGGAAACAAGACCAACCTAAGCAATTACAAGGCAAAGCTTGGACCCAAAGTGATTTTTGGAGACTCCAACTGTGGACAAACTATAGGATATGGAAAAGTCAGAGTTGGAGCCGTTACCTTCAAAGGGGTAGCATATGTCAAGGGTCTCAAGCATAATCTCATCATCATAAGCCAGTTATGTGATGAAGGTTATCAGGTAACTTTTAATCATTCCTTATGTCTTATTACCAATAATAAGAATATCAATATGTTATATGGTATTAGATATGGAAATATTTATTTAGTCAATTTTGATTCTGCCAATTCAGACATTTGTTTATTTAATTCAATAAGTAAAACAAATGAATTATGACATAAAAGGCTAGGGCATATTAACCTTAGAACTATCTCTGCTCTCCAAGGACAATCTAGTAAGAGGACTGCCTTCTAGTTCATACAAGAAGGAAGGACTCTGCAGGGCTTGTCAACTAAGAAAGCAGACCAAGAGTAGTTTCAAATCTTTATCCAAGAGTGATTCACATAGGATTCTGTACTTACTGCATTTGGATCTCTTTGGACCCACTGCAATACAGAGTCTAGGAGGGAAACATTACACTTTAGTTATTGTAGATGACTTCTCTAGATTCACTTGGGTGTTTTTCTTAGGAACAAGTCTGACACCTTCAGTGTTCTGAAAGACTTTCTCAGGTCCATCTAGATTGAGTACTCTACTCTAGTTGAATTGTTCAGAAGTGATCATGGCACTGAGTTTGAATCTCTTCTGATAAGAGAATTCTGTGGACAAGAAGGGATCAGGCAATGTTTCTCTGCTCCTAGAACTCCTCAACAAAATGGGGTAGCTGAAAGGAAAAATAGAACATTAATTGAATCAGCAACTACATTGCTTGCTGATAGCTCACTTGCCAATCTTCTTTTGGGCAGAGGCAGTGAACACATCAAATTATGTGTTGAACAGGAGTCTGATACACAAACTTAAGGGTAAAACACCCTATGAATTACTTAAGAATAAAAAGCCTAAGGTTAACTATTTTATGATTTTTGGTTGTAAATGCTATGTGCATAACAATGATAAGAAGTATCTAAGGAAATTTGAAGCAAAGGCTGCTGAAGGTATATTCCTTGGATACTCTCTTTATAGTAAAGCATGTAGAATTTATAACAAATCAACTTTTAATTTAAAAGAGTCCATGCATGTTTCTTTTGATGAAACTAACATGTTAAATGAGGAGAGGAATACCACCTCTACCAAAGATATTTGGCAAGAACCAGCTCTATGTGAAGAGCTTAATGGATTAAATCTACAAAATAAAGACTCTCTACTCCCATCAACTCAAACTATTGACGACGGTGAAGAAGGAGATAATCCAGAAGAACTTGCTGACAATTCTAATCAAGTGACAGTTGATCAAATCCCTCAAGAGGAAACTCTTGCTGAACCTATTCCAACTGTTGATCACATCATAGTTAGAGATCATCCAATATCTCAAGTTATTGGAGATATCTCAGCAGGTGTTCAAACAAGGCATCAACTCAATCAAAATCAGATGCATACTTGTTTCTTATCACAGATTGAACCTCAATCCATAAAAGATGCAGAACAAGATTCAAACTAGATTCTTGCAATGCAAGAGGAACTCAATCAATTTGAAAGGAACAAAGTTTGGGATTTGGTTCCATGACCAAAGGGCCATCCAGTCATTGGCACTAAATGGGTTTTCAGGAACAAGCTAGATGATCAAGGCTTCATAATCAGAAATAAAGCAAGATTGGTACCCAAGGATACTCTCAGGAAGAAGGAATTGATTATGATCAATCCTTTGCTCCTGTTGCTAGACTTGAAGCTATCAGGATATTTCATGCATTTGCTGCTTTCAAGAAGTTCAAAGTCTATCAGATGGATGTGAAGAGTGCATTCTTAAATGGAGATATCAAAGAAGAAGTATATGTCGAATAACCACCAAGTTTTATCTCTCCAACTCTCTCTTCTTATGTCTTTAAGCTTAATAAATCTCTCTATGGTCTCAAGAAAGTTCCCAGAGCATGGTATGAGACCCTAGCTAATTTTCATTTAGAGAACAAGTTCTGTAGAGGCAATGTTGATAAAACTTTATTTTCAGGATACCTCAAAATCAAACCTTACTAGTTCAGATTTATGTAGATGATATTATTTCTGGCTCTACTGATTCAAATTTATGCAAAAGGTTTTCTGACCTAATGCAATCAAAATTTGAAATGAGTAGTATGGGTGAGTTATCTTACTTCCTTGGCCTTCAAGTGAAGCAAACTCCCAATGGCATATTCATATCACAATCCAAGTATGCTAAGGAATTAATGAAAAGATTTGGTATGTCTGATGCTTCTTCTATGAAAACACTCATGCCCTCCAATGATGTTGTAGACAATGATGAATCAGGGAAACCTGTTGATCAAAAAGTAAATAGAACACTTGTTGGCTCTTTACTTTACTTAACAGCTAGTAGACCAGACATAACGTTTGCTACATGCATTTGTGCTAGGTTCCAAGTTAACCCCAAAGAATCTCACCTTATTTAATTAAAAAGAATTTTGAGATATATAAAGGGTTGTCCAAATCTAGGACTTTGGTATCCAACTGCATCAGAATTTGAATTAACTAGATTCTCAGATTCTGATTATGCTGGATGCAGAGTAGATAGGAAAAGCACATCAGGAACTTGCCAGTTCCTTGGTGATAAGCTTGCGTCTTGGTTTTGTAAGAAACAGACATCTGTATCTACATAAACAGTTGAAGCAGAATATATTGCTGCTGGCAATTGCTGCTCACGGATTTTGTGGATACAAAATCAACTTCAAGATTATGGTATCAACTTAAATAAATCAATTATATTTTGTGACAATACTAGTGCAATATCTATAGCACAAAATCCAGTACTCCGTAGTAGGACTAAAGACATAGAAATTAGGCACCACTTTATCTGAGATAATGCGGATAAAAATAAAATTTGCCTACAATTTATTCCTACTGACTTACAAAGGGCTGATATTTTCACCAAACCTTTGGATGAAAAGAAGCACATCTTCTTTATAAATCAGCTAGGAATGATAGATGGAGATTCACAAAATAAAAAAAAATTTACTTATTCCCCTCTTTAGTCGAACGGAGATCGACGATATTTAGTCGTTCGTCGAACGGAGATCGACAAAACCTATTAAATCCAGAGATCGACGAAGTCAGCTCGTTCGTCAAACTGAGATCGATGAAAATTTATTCTTCATCTAATGCAGGTTGATAAAACTCAATGACTCTTCAACTTCTGATTTTATTAGGTTTAGCCGAACCCTGTTCTACGAAAGTTTGCGCTTTCTCCGTTCCCTTTTTTTTATATATAATCAAATTTCGATTCCTTTTCATCTTTGCGCCTACAGAACTTGCTCTTGCCTCTAGTTCCCTTGCACTTAATCTTTTCCCTTGCAGGTACCAATGGCAATCTCTCAGGCATTGCTCTCGTCAATGAAGTTTGATGCAGGTTTTGATATTGACATGGAGTCGTTTGCTTATTCTGACCAAGTATTCCAAAACATTCTTCAACTTTTTGAAGAACAACAGTTAAAGAAGTTCATGACAACTAGGATATAGCTTCCAGTTGCAGAAATCAAGGAATGGGTACACATCATTCAGTCACTGAATGCAACAACAATCTTAGGAACAATCTCAGGAAATCAGGTCTCTCTTTCCCTAGAAGTTTTAATAGAAGTTTTTGGTTTGATAAATGGTGAAGATGAGTTAAATATCACCTCTGATGAGTTTAATGCTGAATTGGTCAAAATGGGTCACTCCACTGGAAACCTTAATCATCTTCTGAAAAAGAATTTGTCAGTTGAATACAAATTCATGGCTGACGTAGTTGGCAAGGTTTTACTAGGAAAAACCTCTCCTCATGATTACATTCCCAGGCACCAATTTCTGTTGATGGTGGCGTTGGTGGAGAAGAAGCAGGTGAATTGGGGATTGATTCTCTTTGAATCAATCAAGAAGAAGCAAAGCAAATTCAGTGCTTGCTATGGCAGGATCTTAGGCATTGTTCTTCAATCAAAATGCCCAGAGTTGTTGGTGTCACCAACAGACTTTATCAATGCAAGAAAGAGGCTGACTCCAGCTCTCTTTGGTAAGTGGGGGAGAGTGATTCCCAAGAGGACTCCAAGGGCAGAATCTTCCAGGAAAGCTTCTGAAAGCACAAGGGCTGATACAACCACTCCCTCAACCCTTCCAGAAGTTCCTCTCCCTGAATCTTCTTCTCCTCTCCCTTCTCAATGTTGGAATATGCTTTCCGCATCTCTTGGTTTGACAATAACAAATCCTATTGTATTTGATCATACTTATTTTGTGTTTATAGTATGCATGATTCTGTGCTTTAAAATTTCCATGGAAATGTGCTTTTGTTGTTACTACCTTGTAGAATTAAGACTACCGCTGGCGCTAACAAACAGCTGATAAGGAAACTGATGAGAAGGAAACTGGCATTCGACAAACTGAAAGCTCCGTTCGACGAACTGAGAGCTCCGTTCGACGAACTGTGAGCTCAGTTCGATAATCTGCATGTTCTACCACGGTGCTCGACGAAATGTATGTCTTATAGCGACGCATTAGCACTACCGTTGGCGCTAGTGTTCGTTCGACGAAATGGAAGCTGTGTTCGATGAACTGGTGTTCGACGAAATGAAACATGCATTCAACGAACTGCATGCTCTACCACAGCGCTCGACAAAATGCATGCTTTACCGCGGCGCGTTAGAACTACCGCAGGCGTTAGCGATCGACGAAATGAAAGCAGCGATCGACGAAATGGAGGTCGACAAAATGAATGCGGCGTTCGACGAAGATGGCGTTCAATGAAATGTGTTCGACGAAATGATAGCGGCGTTTGACGAAGATGGCGTTCGACGAAATGTGTTCGAAGAAGATGGCGTTTGACGAAAGGTGTTCGACCAAAATAAATGCCGGTCGACGAAAATTGATGTCAGGCGTTTCTACCGCGGCGCGTTAGCACTACCGCTGACGCTAGCATAAATGAAAACATTTGATGAGAAGGAAATAGTGGAGAAAAAGGAATGTCGACGGGACGCTATTTTGGCAAGTACTATCGCGGCGTGTTAAGGACTAACGCCCGGCGGTAGCTTGTGGAAACTTCCCGTCTGCAGTTGATTGAGGAGCAGATTTGGAAGGAGATAGTGGCTGAAGGAAGGATATCTCGCTATTACGGGGCATTAGCGTTACCGCGGAGAGCTAGTGTTTGGCGCTCAAAATGTTGCCTAAACTACCACGATCTGTGTGCTTCATTGCCTAATGTGGATACCGCGGGGCGGTAGTACTACCGCAGGTGGTAGTGGCTGATTCTATAAAAAGACGCGCGCCTCCTTAGTTGTTGCTTGCTGATACAGAAGGAATTGGAGCCATATATTCAGAGCACTCTTGAGAGCCTTCTCTTAGCAGCCCGAAGAACTCCGGCAACATCCGTGAACGCAAAGAACTTGAGGACCAATCCGATTGTATCTAAATTGACATCAAGTTCTACTTTTGAGGGAGTTTTTAGTTTGTCTTTTGTTTTACTTTCAAATTGTAACCTTTATATCTTTTGTTCGGTAGAGGAACTCGCCATACGGCGACTAAGGCCATGCGGGGACTAGGGGGAATTTGCCACACGACGACTAGGTCAAGGTAGGACTTAGGGAGGAATTCGCCACATGGCGACTAGGTCTAGGGAGTAGATCTAGGGGGTGCTCGAGGCCTTTCTGGTGATAAATTGGCTAGAGCGGCTTGAGGCCGTATCTGGGGAGAGATCGGGTAAAGCCAACCGGTTCGTGGGGATACGAGTCGGTATAGAAAACAAAAAGGGTTTTCATATTATTCGCTTCGATTTCTAGCATCATTGAAATCAGATTTTGTAATCAATTTTATAAATGATAATCATGTCTTTTCTTGTTTAATAAAATTAATTTCATTTCTAATTTCATTATCTCTTTACTTTTGATTTAACTACGATCAAAATATCGAAAGTTTTCTGTTAAAGTTTAAAGTTTTTAAAACCCTTATTCACCCCCCCCCCCTTTAATGGCGCCTATAGATCCAACAAGTGGTATCAGAGGCAGGTTATTCCAAATAGGCTTAACAACCGTGAATAATGGCGTCTCTTGGTCATTATCTCGCTTCTACTAGTGGGGAAAATTTCAATATAAATGAAAAAGTATTATCACCTCCTTTATTTGTGGGCATAAATTATAAAGGGTGGAAAACATTAATGAAAAATTTTCTTAAGGCCTTAGATGAAAAAGTTTGGAATATTACTATTGAAAAGCCACCTAGCGTACTAACTAGAAACGAAATTGTTTTAAATGCAATATCTATGAATAGTTTATTTTGTGCGTTAGATCAAAATATTTTCAAACTTATTTATACGTTACCTACCTCATATTAGATTTGGAATTTTCTTAAAAGAACTTATGATTCTCCTTCTACAGGTATGGAACAATCGCAAGAATCAGAGAATATACAAGATTGCACAAGTCTTCAAGAATGCTCCTCTCATGACGAATCCATGAAGTGTACATCAAGTGAACGAGAACAAGAAGTACTGTCTTCGGAAGAGGAGTGCCAAAAAGATGTCAAAGAAACTATATGTTCAAATCGTGCCTCTCCCGGAAGCAATGTAAGGAAATCAAATCCCATTTTCTGTACTTCTATTTCTACATTACAATTGCTTCAAACTACAAAGCGCAAAATTAAGAAATTAAAGAATGCTAATAAACATTTGCGCTTAGAAAATAAAAATTTAAAGGCAAAAATTAATGAAGAATCAAATTCTAATTTATCTAGTTCTATACATGACTCCTTAATTGAAAACATTACACCTTTTGTAGAATATAATGAATTAAAAGAAAAACACAAGAAACTTGAAAAGGAGTTTACTTTTGTAAAAGAACAAAATGAAAGATTATGTTTAGAAAATTCATCTTTGAAAAATGATTGTGCTAAGTGCAAAGACTATAAAATTGAAATTAAAGAGATGGATGAAACATTTAATGAATATAGAAATAACTATCAAAATCATATTGATTCAATTGTTTCCACTCTTAAAAATAGCACAATCGCTTATAATAAAGCTAGACATAATTTAAAGATTAAAATGATGAATTAAAAAAAAAATCAACTTGCTTATGAAATTTATAAATAAAAATTCACAATATCAAGAAATATCTAAAAACAAGTTGAATATGAATATTTTAACTAAGACAAATAATGGGAGTAAGAAACACAAAGTATTTGTAAATGAAAGTCAAAATCACCATTATATACAAAATCATGTTTCTCCCAACATAAAATTAAATGTTCACAAATTTCCTATAAATAATGCTTTGCAAAATCATCATGGAAATTTGACAAATAAAAATAATATTAAACCAAGATTTGAATGGAGACCCAAAGTTAAAGATGAAACACAGACTCAAATCAAAAGAGCCCATTCAATCATATCTCCCCAAAAGCAAACACGATGTATTTGGGTACCCAAAGGAACCGTCACACCCGGTCCTCTTTGCATACCTAAATCTCTCATTCAATTGTATCTTATCATTTGCATGAAGTAGAAATCAATTAAAAATGAAATATCAACTCTCTACTTCATGATGTGGTCTATTTCCTTTTTGTTTTTGCTTTTATTTCTTTGAGCCATCGTGATAAGATCACTTTATATAACATGTTATATGACTTTCACATATCAAAGCAAAATTCATAAATAAATCAAATTGAATAAAGTTGAATAAAAAGTCATATCATTTTTCAAGTGATCTACTTATCCTTTTTATTTTTATCCTTTTAAATCCATTTCCTAAAAGTCTTATAAAATTAAAAAAAAACCTAAAATTGTCATATGATATGTTGAAACCGATTTCTCGGTCTCTGTGGAGTTTGGGACCCTCAGCAAGCTGAGGGGCGACCAACCCTTACTCCCCCCAAGGGAGACCTCTAGGTTGAAAGTTGAGGAACTATGGACTGGACCAAGTGCTTAGTGGGGAGGTCCCGCCACCTACCCGGAAGCCCCTTAGGAACTTCCCCTCCCAAGCCACTACTATGCTTGGGCACCACTAGAGGCTCTCCTCACCCCCTAAAGAGACTTGGGTAGGGAGAGAGAGAGAGAGAGCTAGCCTAGAATCAGCTTCCCCCCAAATGGTGCCCCTTGGTCCAATTTATAAGATTTCGGAGATGGTCTACCAATAGCCGAAATCTGACATGCGAGATTACCAAAATACCCCCAGGTTGGGTCTGCGAACAACCAAATCCCATTGTTCCCAGGCGCTAAATGCAGACAGGAATACCCTCCCGGGGCTGGGCGAGAGGGGGCCGACCTCATCCCCTCTCCGCCCCCTCTGGCTGGGCGGGGGAGAGAGGGGGGGCAGGCCGCCCCTCCCCCTCTCCGCCCCCTCTTGCTGGGCGAGGGCGAGAGGGGGGGGGGGGGGGGGGGGGGGGGGGGGGGGGGGGGGGGGGGGGGGGGGGGGGGGGGGGGGGCAGACCGCCCCTCCCCCTCTCCGCCCCCTCTACTGGGTGAGGGCGAGAGGGGGGCAGGCCGCCCCTCCCCCTCTCCGCCCCTCTGGCTGGGCGAGGGTGAGAGGGGGGGGGGGGGGGGGGGGGGGGGGCAGGCCGCCCCTCCCCCTCTCCGCCCCCTCTTGCTGGGCGAGGGAGAGAGAGGGGGCAGGCCTCCCCTCCCCATCTCCGCCCCCTCTACTGGGCGAGGGCGAGAGGGGGGGGGGGGCAGGTTGCCCCTCCCCCTCTCCACCCTCTCTGGTTGGGCGAGGGCGAGAGGAGGGGGGGGGGGGCAGGTCGCCCCTCCCCCTCTCTGCCCCCTCTGTCTGGGCGAGGGCAAGAGGGGGGCAGGCTGCCCTCCCCCTCTCCGCCCCCTCTTGCTGGGCGAGGGTGAGAGGGGGGGGGGGGGGGGGGCAGGCCGCCCCTCCCCCTCTCCGCCCCCTCTGGCTGGGCGATGGCGAGAGGGGGGTAGGCCGCCCCTCCCCCTCTCCGCCCCCTCTTGCTGGGCGAGGGCAAGAGGGGGGAGGCCTCCCCCTCTACCTCTCCGCCCCCTCTATTGGGCGAGGGCGAGAGGGGGGGGGGGGCAGGCCGCCCCTCCCCCTCTCCGCCATCTCTGGCTGGGCGAGGGCGAGAGGGGGGCAGGCCGCCCCTCCCCCTCTCCGCCCACTCTGGCTGTGTGAGGGAGAGAGGGGGGGGGGGGGGGGGGGGGGGGGGGGGTCAGGCCTCCCTTCCCCCTCTCTGCCCCCCTCTACTGGGCGACGGCGAGAGGGGGAAAGGCTACCCATCCCCCTCTCCGCCCCCTCTGGCTGGGCGAGGGCGAGAAGGGGGGCATGCCGCCCCTCCCCCTCTCCGCCCCCTCTTGCTGGGCGAGGGCGAGAGGGGGGGGGGGGGGGGGCAGCCGCCCCTCCCCCTCTCCGCCCCCTCTACTGCCCGAGGGAGAGAGGGGGGGGGGGGGGGGCAGGCCGCCCCTCCCCCTCTCCGCCCCCTCTGGCTGGGCGAGGGCGAGAGGGGGGGCAGGCCGCTCCTCCCCCTCTCCGCCCCCTCTTACTGGGCGAGGGCGAGAGGGGGGGGGCAAGCCGCCCCTCCCCCTCTCCGCCCCCTTTGCTGGGCGAGGGCGAGATGGGGGGGGGGGCAGGCTGCCCCTCCCCCTCTCCACTCTCTTCTTGGGCTAGTCGAGCGGGAGGTCTCTACGTCCACCGCTCTCCCTCCTCTTTTCTTACCCTGGATCATACCGAACAATAATGTTAAAAATATCTCGTGCCTCAAGAACATACTCGATGAATATAGGATTTTACACAATCCCCGCTCTTTTCGAGCAAGGTACACGCTCGGAAAGAAATGTTCAACCCTGCATATTCGACGAGTGTCGTTGGGAATCCGGCTAACGGTGCTACCTCGGAAAAAATATATAGCCTCCCCGAGAGTTCCCCCAACCCCGCCGGCTAGAGAGACCATTTTGGGGGAAAAACACTTGTCCTCCCTGGGAGGTCGACCTGCACCTGCCAGCTAGTGAGAGCCCGGTCAGCGGAACCATCCGAGGGGTGAAGAACATAGCCTCCCTGGGAGGTCAACCTGCACCTGCCGGCTAGTGAGAGCCCGGTCAGCGGAACCATCCGAGAGGTGAAGAACATAGCCTCCCTGGGAGGTCAACCTACACCTGCCGGCTAGTGAGAGCCCGGTCAGCGGAACCATCTGAGGGGTGAAGAACATAGCCTCCCTGGGAGGTCAACCTACACCTGCCGGCTAGTGAGAGCCCGGTCAGCGGAACCATCCGAGGGGTGAAGAACATAGCCTCCCTGGGAGGTCAACCTGCACCTGCCGGCTAGTGAGAGCCCAGTCAGCGGAACCATCCGAGGGGTGAAGAACGTAGCCTCCCTGGGAGGTCAACCTACACCTGCCGGCTAGTGAGAGCCCGGTCAGCGGAACCATCCGAGGGGTGAAGGACATAGCCTCCCTGGGAGGTCAACCTGCACCTGCCAGCTAGTGAGAGCCCCGTCAGCGGAACCATCTGAGGGGTGAAGAACATAGCCTCCCTGGGAGTTCAACCTGCACCTACCGGCTAGTGAGAGCCCGGTCAGCGGAACCATCCGAGGGGTGAAGAATATAGCCTCCCTGGGAGGTCAACCTGCACCTGCCGGCCAGTGAGAGCCCGGTCAGCAGAACCATCCGAGGGGTGAAGAACATAGCCTCCCTGGGAGGTCAACCTGCACCTACCGGCTAGTGAGAGCCCGATCAGCGGAACCATATGAGGGGTGAAGAACATAGCCTCCCTGGGAGGTCAACCTGCACCTGCCGGCTAGTGAGAGCCCGGTCAGCGGAACCATCTGAGGGGTGAAGAACATAGCCTCCCTAGGAGGTCAACCTGCATCTGCCGGCTAGTGAGAGCCCGGTCAGCGGAACCATCCGAGGGGTGAAGAACGTAGCCTCCCTGGGAGGTCAACCTGCACCTGCCGGCTAGTGAGAGCCCGGTCAGCGGAACCATCCGATGGGTGAAGAACATAGCCTCCCTGGGAGGTCAACCTGCACCTGCCGGCTATTGAGAGCCCGGTCAGCGGAACCATATGAGGGGTGAAGAACATAGCCTCCCTGGCAGGTCAACCTGCACCTGTCGGCTAGTGAGAGCCCGGTCAGCGGAACCATCTGAGGGGTAAATACTTGTCCTCCCTGGGAGGTCAACCTGACCTGCCGGCTAGTGAGAGCCCGGTCAGCGGAACCATCCAAGTGGAAAATACTTTACAAAGAACATTTATTACATTAGTCATCCAGTTACACGCAAGAAAAACTAAGTATGGAAACACATCGTCACACTACATGGACTAAAAGAAAAAAACCAAGCATGAAGGCCGGGACTCGGACTTCTACTCCCAGGCATGATCCTCCTCGACCACCTCTTGTTGCTGACGTTGTGGTTCGGACCCCTCGCCTCCTTCATTTCCAAGAACTCGGGGCAGGCGGATGTCGCGTGACCCTCCTCATCGTGGAAGTCACAGTAAGGTAACTCCACCCGGACGCCCCTTCTTCCTCCTGTACGATTTCTTCTTTTTCTTTTGCCGATCACCATAGCTTGTTGGGGTGGTGGAGAGGGTGCCTTCGGTCCCTGCCTCCACTCTGGGAGGTCGGCCACCTCTCCCTGGAAGTTAGCCTCCTCCTGGTCGAACTTCCTTTTGGGGGCCCCTACCCACCCCCCTGCTGCCTTACCTCTGGCTCACTCAGCTTGGCCAACCTTCTCGCGAACTCCGGGTTGGCCTCCTCACTCTCCACTTCTTCTGCCACCCTTTCCATCAACTCCTCAAAGGACGAAGGAGCTCTCCTCTTGAGGTCCATCTTGAAGAAGCCCTCCCGCAGCCCCAACGTGAAGGCAAGCTTGAGGGTGTACCCGGACACTTCTTGGACGAGGAGAACCTCCTCCCTGAACCGCTCCAGATAGTGAGCCAGCGAATCCTCTGGCTCTTGCTTGATCTTGAAAAGTGCTTCGGCATCTTTCTTCCTCTTCCTTGACATCGACAAGCGTAGCAGGAAAACTCGGCGCAAGTCTTCGAAGGCATAGATGGATCCCGCAGGGAGCCGGTGGAACCAATCTCTAGCCTTCTCCTTTAGAGTTGTCGCGAAGAGTCGACACTTGAAAGCGTCTGTCATGGGCTTGATGGAGACCATGTCCTCAAACCACTGCAGGTGCAGGACGGGGCCATCCTTGTCGGAGTAGTGAGACATCTCTAACCTCCCGAACCCCTCTGGAACCGGGGCCGAGAGGATCAACTCACACAAAGGACTTCCTATGGTCTCCCCCTTTGGAGCTGGGCGAGACGGGGTTTGACACCTCCCCACTCGCCCCCTTGGGTCTCGGCGAGTGGGGGTCGAGGACCTCCCCACTCGCCCACTTGGGTCTCGGCGAGTGGGGGTCGAGGACCTCGCCACTCGCCCACTTGGGTCTCGGCGAGTGGGGGTCGAGGACCTCCCCACTCGCCCACTTGGGTCTCGGCGAGTGGGGGTCGAGGACCTCCCCACTCGCCCCCTTCCAGCACCTCCTTCCCGGATGGCTGGCCGAGGGTGCTCTCGCCCACCTGCTGAGGTGAGGCCTCCGGACCACTTTCTCTCCTGCCTTCGCTTATCATGGCAAAAGCTACCTGCAAGGTATGCATTACCTCCCGCTTGAGATTTTCGAACATCTCCAACGTCACTCCAGCCACCGAGGGTTGCGAGTGTCCTGGGTCGGAACTTCCTCCACCTCCGTCCATGGAGCTCATCTTGAGGGTTCTCACCGCACCATAATGTTGAAACCGATTTCTCGGTCTCTGTGGAGTTCGGGACCCTCAGCTAGCTGAGGGGCGACCAACCCTTACTCCCCCCAAGGGAGAGCTCTAGGTTGAAGGTTGAGGAACTATGGACTGGACCAAGGGCTTAGTGGGGAGGTCCCGCCACATACCCGGAAGCCCCTTAAGAACTTCCCCTCCCAAGCCACTACTAAGCTTGGGCACCACTGGAGGCTCTCCTCACCCCCTAAAGAGACTTATGGAGGGAGAGAGAGAGAGAGAGAGATAGCCTAGAATCAGCTTCCCCCCAAATGGTGCCCCCTTGGTCCTATTTATAAGATTTCAAAGATGTTCTACCAATAGCCAAAATCTGATATGCGAGATTACCAAAATACCCCCAGGTTGGGTCTGCGAACATCCAAATCCCGTTGTTCCGAGGCGCTAAACACAGACCGGAATACCCTCCCAGGGATGGGTGAGAGGGGGCTGACCTCCTCCCCTCTCCGCCCCCTCTGGCTGGGCGGGGGCGAGAGGGGGGGCAGGCCGCCCCTCCCCCTCTCCGCCCCCTCTTGCTGGGCGAGGGCGAGAGGGGGGGGGGGGGGGGGGGGGGGGGGGGGGGGGGAAGGCCACCCCTCCCCCTCTCCACCCCCTCTTGCTGGGCGAGGGCGAGAGGGGGGGGGGGGGGGGGTATGCCGCCCCTCCCCCTCTCCGCCCCCTCTACTGGGCGAGAGCAAGAGGGGGGGCAAGCCGACCCTCCCCCTCTCCGCCCCCTCTGGCTGGGCAAGGGCGAGAGGGGGTGCAGGTCGCCCCTCCCCCTCTCCGCCCCCTCTGGCTGGGCGAGGGAGAGAGGGGGGGGGGGGGGGGGGGGGGGGGGGGGGGGGGCAGGCTGCCCCTCCCCCTCTCCGCCCCCTCTTGTTGGGCGAGGGAGAGAGAGGGGGCAGGAGGCCCCTCCCCCTCTACTGGGCGAGAGGGGGGCAGGCCGCCCCTCCCCCTCTCCGCCCTCTCTGGCTGGGCAAGGGCGAGAGGGGGGGCAGGACGCCCCTCCCCCTCTCCGCCACCTCTGGCTGGGAGAGGGCGAGGGGGGGGGGGGGGGGGGGGCAGACCGCCCCTCCCCCTCTCCGCCCCCTCTTGCTGGGCGAGGGCGAGAGGGTGGGGGCAGGCCGCCCCTCCCCCTCTCCGCCCCCTCTACTAGGTGAGGGCGAGAGGGGGAGGCAGGCCGCCCCTCTCCCTCTCCGCCCCCTCTGGCTGGGCGAGGGCGAGAGGGGGGTAGGCCTCCCTTCCCCCTCTCCACCCCCTCTTGCTGGGCGAGGGCGAGAGGGGGGCAAGCCGCCCCTCCCCCTCTGGCTAGGCGAGGGCGAGAGGGGGGGGGGGGGGGGGGGGCAGGCCGCCCCTCCCCCTCTCCGCCCCCTCTGGCTGGGCGAGGGCGAGAGGGGGGCAGGCCGCCCCTCCCCCTCTCCGCCCCCTCTTGCTGGGTGAGGGCGAGAGGGGGGCAGGCCGCCCCTCCCCCTCTCCGCCCCCTCTACTGGGCGAGGGCGAGAGGGGGTGCAGGCCGCCCCTCCCCCTCTCCGCCCCCTCTGGCTGGGCGAGGGCGAGAGGGGTGGCAGGATGCCCGTCCCCCTCTCTGCCCCCTCTTACTGGGCGAGGGCGAGAGGGGGGGGGGGGGGGGCAGCCCCTCCCCCTCTCCGCCCCCTTTTCTAGGCGAGGGCGAGAGGGGGGGGGGGGGGGGGGCAACGCGCCCCTCCCCCTCTCCACCCTCTTCTTGGGATGGGCGAGCGGGAGGTCTCTACGTCCACCGCTCGCCCTCCTCTTTTCTTACCCTGGATCATACTGAGCAATAATGTTAAAAATATCTCGTGCCTCGAGAACATACTCGACGAATACAGGGTTGTACATGATATTATTATGACTAAATGAAGTAATTGTCAAAAGGGATTCAAAAGGTGTATTTTAGGGGTATTAGACTAAATTTATAAAATGTGCAAGGTATTTAATATATTTGCGTCATTTTTTTATTACCCCTAGTATGTTTAATCATAATCATGTCAAATCGGAATTAAAAAATTGCATGAATATTATTTCACTTATTTATGATCATTTCACTCATGCATATGTTGAGCAAAACTCAAGAATTTAGGTTTAATGAATATGGAGCTTTAATAAATTTGAAACCCATGTACTAAAATTTTAACTTCCGCAACTTTTTGCGATTTCTTCTCGTCTCCTCACTTTATTAGACATGCCTTACATTGCACAAACATAATTAAGAAAAATCGGAAGCAAAATCGAAGAAAATCTAGGCCATATGATTAAAATAAGAACTCTATGTGAGCTAACGCAGGCGCTAGGACCTAACGCTGGCGCTAGCTCATGTATCCAATTTTCTGTAATTTTAAAATTCTGAAAAATCACTAAAATATATTATCTTATCTGTACTAGTCATTTTTGCAATTCCGCCTGTAATTTTTATAAAAAATTAAAATACAAAATTACAAAAGCCAAATTACAAAAAATAATTTTTTTCTTTGGTTATTTGTTTGATTTCTATTCCTATATGCAAAAATCAAATACAAAAATATAAAACAAAAATAAGTATCAAAATTATTATTTTGAACTTAACTTCTCTATTTACATGTATCTTGCGAAAGGGTGATTTGGGCAATCATCCCATCACATCAGCTAGTACCGGGCAAACCTCTCACAGGGTAGACCTTGGGAAGTCCAAGATCAAATTATATGAGTTCAAACTTTAAATTAAAATTATTTCTCAAAAATATCAAAAATACTGTATGGACTATTGTGAAAATCAAGCATGATTTCTTCTATCATTTAAGACTTTCTACAATGTTGTGATTCATATTTTCAAACTACTTTGAACATTGTCTTTATCATGCCTTGGTACTTCTAAACTCATGTGCATAAATTATATTGTAAAAATTGTGTAGAACCAAGCTTAGCATGCCTCTAAGTATGAGTAAATGTTTTATGTTTGATAATGGTATCTATTCACTCACTTATTTTGGCATTGTCTACATATGATTTTAATCTAAGAATGCTTGTGTATGTTTTGTAATAGTACAATGAATTAAAATTACACAAGTATCTTACCTACACAACATTTGTTTGCACTTTTAAAAGTTAAGAAAAGTGGTTATGTTTTCATAAATTATATTGGTTTGCAAAATAAGTGCATTCGGAGAACTTTGTACAAAACAAAAATCATAAAATAAAGTGACAAAGATAACTCCACCAAGCACTACTTGAACCTCCTGATAAGTCTTAATAAGCGATGTGAGGTTGAGCACCTTGGAAAAATAGTAAAGTATCTTGTGCAAACCATATTTTTCTTTTAAATTAAAAACCACTTACTCTTAAGTACACCGGATCACTAGTCTCAACATTAAAATAAAATCAAATATGTGATCCCCCAAGCACTACTTTGCACCCTGATAAGTCTTAATGAGCATTGTGTTTGCAAAGCACCTTGGTAGTTGTACATTTTTTTGTGCATTGAAGTTTGTGGAAGTAAAACTATTTGTGTTTTATTGTGCTCTTTACTTTACATATTCCTTGTATTTTTGATTAAAACATTTGTTTACTCTATTCAAAATACACTTATGTGCACATCATTATCTTCCATAACACTTCTTCTCATGAGTATTGGATCCTAATGCTAATTCTGTACTACTCTTTATTTATGAAAGGCACTAGATAACCTAGCATGCTCTCTACAATGTTTGGTATGTCTTGAATTTGTGAATTACAATAACATTGTAGTAGTGTCTTATTGATATATTTCTTTCATGCTTGGTTACTTTATTGTCAAAATATTTTACAATAACTTGATTTGCAAAAAACATCTTCCTTTTTGAATTCAACTCATATTTCTTCTTATGAATAATCATGATTACAAAAATGATGTTTTCTTGTATCTCTATAATTCTTCTGCATCATCACCATATATTTTTACCTTGGCTTTCATGCTTATATCAAGTATTAAAAATCAAAATTCCTTTATTTTTCAACAAATGGTAGACTTGCTTGGTAAAATTTATATTGGTTATTCTAACACATATATCACTTTTATGCTAAAACTCTGATTCATTAATGTAATTCAAAATAGCTATGTGAGTTGTTTGTGTAAGAAAAATTCAAATAAAAATATAAATCCATAGGCTATGTACCTATCATTAGATTTAAATCGCTTAAATGTTTCCAATAATTATTATCCTTGACTTCAAATCTCACCATAGCGGGGGTGTAGGGTTGTAGACATTATATTACCTGACCTCTAAGTCATGTCTTGTCCTTAACCGGGAAGGGTTCCAGTTGGACCTTGCGAGGCACTAGGGGGAAAGAGTGTTAGGGTGAGGTTTGTCTAGTGTTTGCATATGGGACTAACACCCCAACCTACGTCATGTTTGCAGCTCCTCATGCCCATCCGTCACTTAGTACGGGGCTAGGGTGTAGACATATTGTCCGGGTAGATTGGTTACTTGGAAATCATTACCTTTTTTATTCTTAAAACTCTTATAAAGCAAAATCCTTTGTGAACTTAAATTGCTACAACATCTAATTTTGTCATACCTAAGACTCTTAATAATCTACCATGCTTCACCATTCTTATATAGATGTTCTCTTCAAAAATATATTTCTTCATTCTTTCCACCTCTTTACTACTTGTACGCTCGATCATGATTATGTTTTTCCCAATAGGCGGTTTCTTTATGACAATTTCTTCACACTCTTTTTTTCACTCCTATATATTGTATTTTTCCTAAGTGTTTAACTCTTTATCATGTTCATTCCCTCTCCATACATTTATGGCACACCTTAACGTTTGCCTTTTTCTCCACCTTCTTTTGATAATACCTAAAGGGGGAGAATAAATTTGAAAGAAATTCACATGTTTGGGGAGTAAAGTTCATAGGAATTTTTGTTGTAGGGGGAGCATTCATTTAGGGGGAGCATATGCACATGTCTTAAATTTCATTCTTATCTCTATTATAAACACAAATTCCTATCAATTGAATTATTTCTTTCTAAGGGGATTTGTTATTATCAAATGGGGGAGTTTGTTGGAACATGCTTTCCGCTTCTCTTGGTTTGACAATAACAAATCCTATTGTATTTGATCATACTTGTTTTGTGTTTATGTATGCAGGATTCTGTGTTTTTAAATTTCCATGGAAATGTGCTTTTGTTGTTACTACCGCGTAGCGTTAAGACTCCTGCTGGCACAAACAAACAGCTGAGAAGGAAACTGCTGAGAAGGAAACTGGTGTTCGACGAACTAAAAGCTCCGTTCGATGAACTGAGAGCTCCGTTCGATGAACTGCGAGCTCTGTTCGATTATCTGCATGTTCTACCATGGCGCTCAATGAAATATATGTCTTACCGCGATGTGTTAGCACTACCGCTGGTGCTAGTGTTCGTTCGATGAAATGGAAGCTGCGTTCGACGAACTGGCGTTCGACGAAATGAAACCTGCATTCAACGAACTGCATGCTCTACCACGGCGCTCGACAAAATGCATGTTTTACCGCGGCGCATTAGAACTACCGCTGGCGTTAGCAATGGACAAAATGAAGGTCGATGAAATGAAAGCAGCGATCGACAAAATGAAAGCGGCGTTCGACGAAGATGGCGTTCGACGAAATGTGTTCGACGAAATGATAGCGACATTCGATGAAGATGGCGTTCGACGAAATGTGTTCGACGAAGATGGTGTTTGACGAAAGGTGTTCGCCAAAATAAATGTCAGTCGACGAAAATTGATGCCAGGCATTGCTACCGTGGCGCGTTAGCACTACCGCTGGCGCTAACATAAATGGAAACATTTGACGAGAAGGAAACAGTGGATAAAAAGGAATGTTGATGGGATGCTATTTTGGCAAGTACTATCGCTGCGCGTTAAGGACTAACGACCGACGGTAGCTTTTGGAAACTTCCCATCTGCAGTTGATTGAGGAGCAAATTTGGAAGGAGATAGGGGCTGAAGGAAGGATATCTCGCTATTGCGGGCGTTAGCGTTACCGCGACGCACTAGTGTTTGGCGCTCAAAATGTTGCCTAAACTACCACGATCCGTGTGCTTCATTGCCTAATGTGGATACCGCGGGGCGGTAGTCTTATCGCAGTCGGTAGTCTTACCGTAGGCGGTAGTGGCTGATTTTATAAAAAGACGCGCGCCTCCTCCGTTGTTGCTTGCTGATACAGAAGGAATTAGAGCCATATATTCAGAACACTCGTGAGAGCCTTCTCTAAGCAGCCCGAAGAACTCTGCCAACGTCCGTGAATGCAAAGAACTGAGGACCAATCCGATCGCATCTACATCGACATCAAGTTCTACTTTTGAGTGAGTTTTTAGTTTGTGTTTTGTTTTACTTTCAATTGTAACCTATATATCTTTTGTTCTGTAGAAGAACTCGCCACACGGCGACTAGGGACTTGTGGGGACTAGGGGGAATTCGCCACACGGCGACTAGGTCTAGGAAGGACTTAGGGAGGAATTCGCCACATGTCGACTGGGTCTAGGGAGTAGATCTAGGGGGTGCTCGAGGCCTTTCTGGTGATAGATTGGCTAGAGCGGCTTGAGGCCGTATCTGGGGAGAGATCGCCTAAAGCCAACCAGTTCATGGGGATACGAGTCGGTATAGAAAACAAAAAGGGTTTTCATATTATTCGCTTCAATTTCTAGCGTCATTGAAATCAGATTTTGTAATCAATTTTATAAATGATAATCATGTCTTTTGTTGTTTAATGAAAATGATTTCATTTCAAATTTTATTATCTCTTTACATTTGATTTAACTGCGACTAAAATATCAAAAGTTTTCTGTAAAAGTTTAAAGTTTTTACAACCCTTATTCACCCCCCCCCCCTCTAAGGGCGCCTACAGATCCAACAAGTGATATTTGAGGGGCAGGTTATTCCAAATCGGCTTAACAACCGGGAATAATGGCGTCTCTTGATCATGATCTCGCTTATACTAGTGGGGAAAATTTTAATATAAATGAAAAAGTATTATCACCTCCTTTATTTATGGGCATAAATTATAAAGAGGGGAAATCATTAATGAAAAATTTTCTTAAGGCCTTAGATGAAAAAGTTTGGAATATTACTATTGAAAAGCCACCTAGCGTACTAACTAGAAATGAAATTGTTTTAAATGCAAAATCTATGAATAGTTTATTTTGTGCGTTAGATCAAAATATTTTCAAACTTATTTATACGTTACCTACCGCATATGAGATTTGGAATTTTCTTGAAAGAACTTATGATTCTCCTTCTGAAGGTATGGAACAATTGCAAGAATCAGAGAATATGCAAGCTTGCACAAGTCTTCAAGAATGCTCCTCTCATGACGAATCCATGAAGTGCACATCAAGTGAAAGAGAAGAAGAAGTATTGTCTTCGGAAGAGGAGTGCCAAAAAGATGTCAAAGAAACTATATGTTCAAATCGTGCCTCTCCCGAAAGCAATATAAGGAAACCAAATCCCATTTTCTGTACTTCTATTTCTACATTACAATTGCTTCAAACTACAAAGCGCAAAATTAATAAATTAAAGATTGCTAATAAACATTTGCGCTTAGAAAATAAAAATTTAAAGGCAAAAATTAACGAATAATCAAATTCTAATTTATCTAGTTATATCCATGGCTCCTTAATTGAAAACATTACACCTTGTGGAGAATATAATGAATTAAAAGAAAAACACAAGAAACTTGAAAAGGAGTTTACTTTTGTAAAAGAACAAAATGAAAGATTATGTTTAGAAAATTCATCTTTGAAAAATGATTGTGCTAAGTGCAAAGACTATAAAATTGAAATTAAAGAGATGGATGAAACATTTGATGAATGTAGAAATAACTATCAAAATCATATTAATTCAATTGTTTCCACTCTTAAAAATAGCACAGTCGCTTATAATAAAGCTAGACATAATTTAAAGATTAAGAATGATGAATTAAAAAAAAATCAACTTGCTTATGAAATTTATAAATAAAGATTTACAATATCAAGAAATATCTAAAAAAAAATAGAATATGAATATTTTAACTAAGACAAATAATGGGAGTAAGAAACACAAAGTATTTGTAAATCAAAGTCAAAATCACATTATTTACAAAATCATGTTTCTCCCAACATACAATTAAATGTTCTCAAATTTCCTATAAATAATGCTTTGCAAAATCATCATGGAAATTTGACAAATAAAAATAATATTAAACCAAGATTTTAATGGAGACCCAAAGTTAAAGATGAAACACAAACTCAAATCAAAAGAGCCCATTCAATCATATCTCCCCAAAAGCAAACACGATGTATTTGGGTACCCAAAGGAACCGTCACACCCGGTCCTCTTTGGATACCTAAATCTCTCATTCAATAGTATCCTATCATTTGTTTGAAGTAGAAATCAATTAAAAATGAAATATCAACTCTCTACTTCATGATTTGCTTTATTTCCTTTTTGTTTTTGCTTTTAATTCTTTGAGCCATCATGATAAGATCACTTTATATAACATGTGATATGACTTTCAGATATTAAACCAAAATACATAACTAAATCAAATTGAATAAATTTGAATAAAAAGTCATATCATTTTTTAAGTGATCTACTTATCCTTTTTATTTTTATCCTTCTAAATCCATTTCCTAAAAGTCTTATAAAATTTGAAAAAAAAACTAAATTTGTCATATGATATTATTAAGACTAAATGAAATAAGTGTCAAAATGGATTCAAAAGGTGTATTTTAGGGGTATTAGACTAAATTTATAAAATGCGTAAGGTATTTAATATATTTGCGTCATTTTTTATTACCCCTAGTATGTTTAATCATAATCATGTCAAATCGGAATTAAAAAATTGCATGAATATTATTTCACTTACTTATGATCATTTCACTCATGCATATGTTGTGCAAAACTCAAGAATTTAGGTTTAATGAGTATGGAGCTTTAATGAATATGAAACCAATGTACTAAAATTTTAACTTCCGCAACTTTTTGCGATTTCTTCTCGTCTCCTCACTTCATTAGACAAGCCTTACATTGCACAAACGTAATTAAGAAAAATCGGAAGCAAAATCGATGAAAATCTAGGCCATATGATTAAAATAAGCACTCTCTGTGAGCAAACACAGGCGCTAGGACCTAACGCCGGCGCTAGCTCAAGTAACCGATTTTCTATAATTTTAAAATTCTAAAAAATCACTACAAATATATTATCTTATCTATACTAGTCATTTTTGTAATTCTGCCTGTAATTTTTTTTTAAAAATTAAAATACAAAATTACAATAGCCAAATTACAAAAAATATTTTTTTTCTTTAGTTATTTGTTTGATTTCTATTCCTATATGCAAAAATCAAATATAAAAAAATAAAACAAAAATAAGTATCAAAAATTATTATTTTGAACTTAACTTCTCTATTTACATGTATCTTGCGAAAGGGTGATTTGGGCTATCATCCCATCACATCACCTAGTACCGGGCAAACCTCTCACAGGGTAGACCTCGGGATGTCCAAGATCAAATTATATGAGTTCAAACTTTAAATTAAAATTATTTCTCAAAATATCAAAAATACTGTATGGACTTTATTGTGAAAATCAAGCATGATTTCTTCTATCATTTAAGACTTTCTACAATGTTATGATTCATATTTTCAAACTACTTTGAACATTGTCTTTATCATGCCTTGGTACTTCTAAACTCATGTGCATAACTTATATTGTAAAAGTTGTGTAGAACCAAGCTTAGCATGCCTCTAGGTATGAGTAAATGTTTTATGTTTGATAATGGTATCTATTCCCTCACTTATTTTGGCATTGTTTACATATGATTTTAATCTAAGAATGCTTGTGTATGTTTTGTAATAGTATAATGAATAAAAATTACACAAGTATCTTACCTACACAACATTTGTTTGCACTTTTAAAGTTAAGAGAAGTGGTTATGTTTTCATAAATTATATTGGTTTGCAAAACAAGTGTATTCGGAGAACTTTGTACAAAACAAAAATCATAAAATAAAGTGACAAAGATAACTCCACCAAGAACTACTTGAACCTCCTGATAAGTCTTAAAAAGCGTTGTGAGGTTGAGCACCTTGGAAAGAATAGTAAAGTATCTTGTGCAAACCATATCTTTCTTTCAAAATAAAAACCACTTACTCTTAATTACACCGGATCACTAGTCTCAACATTAAAATAAAATAAAATATGTGATCCCCAAGCACTACTTTGCACCCTGATAAGTCTTAATGAGCATTGTGTGTGCAAAGCACCATGGTAGTTGTACATTTTTTTTGTGCATTGAATTTTGTGGAAGTAAAACTATTTGTGTTTTATTATGCTCTTTACTTTACATATTTCTTGTATTTTTGATTAAAAAATTTGTTTACCTTATTCAAAATACACTTATGTGCACATCATTATCTTCCATAACACTTCTTCTCATGAGTATTGGATCCTAATGCTAATTCTATACTACTCTTTATTTATGAAATGCACTAGATAACCTAGCATGCTCTCTACAATATTTGGTATGTCTTGAATTTGTGAATTACAATAACATTGTAGTTGTTTCCTATTGATATATTTCTTTCATGCTTGGTTACTTCATTGTCAAAAGATTTTACAATAACTTGATTTGCAAAACCATCTTCCTTTTTGAATTTAACTCATATTTCTTCTTATGAATAATCATGATAACAAAAAAGATGTTTTCTTGTATCTCTATAAGTCTTCTGCATCATCACCATATATTTTTACGTGCGCTTTCATGCTTATATCAAGTCTTAAATATCAAAATTCCTTTTTTTTCAACAAATTGTAGACTTGCTTGGTAAAATTTCTATTGGTTATTCTAACACATATATCACTTTTATGCTAAAACTCTGATTCATTAATGGATTTCAAAATAGCTACGTGAGTTGTTTGTTTAAAAAAAAATTCAAATAAAAATATAAATCCATAGGCTCTGTACCTATCATTAGATTTAAATCGCTTAAATGTTTCCAATAATTATTATCCTTGACTTCATATCACACCATAGCGGGGGCATATGGTTGTAGACATTAGATTACCTGACCTCTAAGTCATGTCTTGTCCTTAACCGGGAAGGATTCAAGTGGGACCTTGCGAGGCACTGGGGGGAAAGAGTGCTAGGGTGAGGTTTGTCTAGTGTTTGCATATGGGACTAACACCCCAACCTACGACATGTTTGCAGCTCCTCATGCCCATCCGTCACTTAGAACGGGGCTAGGGTGTAGACATATTGTCCGGGTAGATTGGTTACTTGGAAATCATTACCTATTTTTTGTGCTTAAAACTCTTATAAAGCAAAATCCTTTGTGAACTTAAATTGCTACAACATCTAATTATGTCATACCTAAAACTCTTAATCATCTACTATGCTTCATCATTCTTATATAGATGTTCTCTTCAAAAATATATTTCTTCATGCTTTCCACCTCTTTACTACTTGTACGCTCGATCATGAATATGTTTTTCCCAACAAGTGGTTTCTTTATGACAATTTCTTCACACTGTTTTTTTCACTTCTATATATTGTATTTTTCCTAAGTGTTTAACTCTTTATCATGTTCATTCCCTCTCTACACATTTATGGCACACCTTAACGTTTAACTTTCTCTCCACCCTCTTTTGATAATATCAAAAGGGGGAGAATAAATTTGAAAGAAATTCACATGTTTGGGGATTAAAGTTCATAGGAATTTTTGTTGTAGGGGGCATTCATTTAGGAGGAGCATATGCACATGTCTTAAATTTCATGCTTATCTCTATTATAAACACAAATTCTTATCAATTGAATTATTTCTTTCTAAAGGGATTTGTTATTATCAAAAGGGGGAGTTTGTTGGAACATGCTTTCCGCATCTCTTGGTTTGACAATAACAAATCCTATTATATTTGATCATACTTGTTTTGTGTTTATAGTATGCAAGATTCTGTGCTTTCAAATTTCCATGGAAATGTGCTTTTGTTGTTACTACCGTGTAGCGTTAAGACTACCGCTGGCGCTAACAAACAGCTGAGAAGGAAACCGCTGAGAAGGAAACTGGCGTTCGACAAACTGAAATCTCGGTTCGACGAACTAAGAGCTCCATTCGACGAACTGCGAGCTCCATTCGACGATCTGCATGTTCTACCGCGGCGCTCAACAAAATATATGTCTTACCGTGATGCGTTAGCACTACCGCTGTCGCTAGTGTTTGTTCGACGAAAAGGAAGCTGCATTCGACAAACTGGCGTCAGGCGAAATGAAACCTGCGTTCAATGAACTGCATGCTCTACCACGACGTTCGATGAAATGCATGCTTTACCGCTGCGCATTAGAACTACCGCTGGCGTTAGCGATCGACGAAATGAAGGTCGATGAAATGAAAGCAGTGATCGACGAAATGGAGGTCGACAAAACGAAAGCGGCGTTCGACGAAGTTGGCGTTCGACAAAATGTGTTCGACGAAGATGGCGTTTGACGAAAGGTGTTCGACCAAAATAAATGTCGGTCGACAAAAATTGATGTCAGGCATTGCTATCGCGGCGCGTTGGCACTACCGATGGCGCTAGCATAAATGGAAACATTTGACGAGAAGGAAACAGTGGAGCAAAAGGAATGTCGACGGGACGCTATTTTGGCAAGTACTATCGCGGCGCGGTAAGGACTAACGCCCGACGATAGCTTTTGGAAACTTCCTGTCTGCAGTTGATTGAGGAGCAAATTTGGAAGGAGATAGTGGCTGAAGGAAGGATATCTCACTATTGCGGGGCGTTAGCATTACCACATCGCGCTAGTGTTTGGCGCTCAAAATGTTGCCTAAACTACCACGATCTGTGTGCTTCATTGCCTAATGTGGATATTGCGGGGCGATAGTACTACCGCAGGCGGTAGTGGTTGATTCTATAAAAATACGTGCTCCTCCTACATTTTTGCTTGCTGATATAGAAGGAATTGAAGCCATATATTCAGAGCACACGTGAGAGCCTTCTACAAGCAGCCCGAAGAACTCCGTCAACGTCCGTGAACGCAAAGAACTTAAGGACCAATCTGATCGTATCTACATCGACATCAAGTTCTACTTTTGAGGGAGTTTTTAGTTTGTGTTTTGTTTTACTTTCAAATTGTAACCTTTATATCTTTTGTTCGGTAGAGGAACTCGCCACACGGCGACTAGGGCCTTGCGAGGACTAGGGGTAATTCGCCACACGGCGACTAGGTCTAGTTAGGACTTAGGGAGGAATTCGCCACACGACGACTGGTCTAGGGAGTAGAACTAGGGGGTGCTCGAGGCCTTTCTGGTGATAGATTGGCTAGAGCGGCTTGAGGCCATATCTGGGGAGAGATCGGCTAAAGCCAACCGGTTTGTGGAGATACGAGTCGGTATAGAAAACAAAAAGGGTTTTCATATTATTCGCTTCGATTTCTAGCGTCATTGAAATCAGATTTTGTAATCAATTTTATAAATGATAATCATGTCTTTTCTTGTTTAATAAAATTGATTTCATTTCTAATTTCATTATCTCTTTACTTTTGATTTAACTGCGACCAAAATATCAAAAGTTTTCTGTTAAAGTTTAAAGTTTTTAAAACCCTTATTCACCCCCCCCCCCCCCCCTCTAAGGGCACCTACAGATCCAACACTTAACCTCTTCAGAACACCTCTACTGAAGCAGTTCTTCCCTCAAATTCTCCCATAGAAACTCCTTCCTCATTGCCTTCTTCTCCTCCTCTCCAGACAAATCTGTCTGCAGAGCCTCCATCATCATCGATGTTGATTCTCTTCCCCCTCCTTCATTTGACCTATTGTCTCCACAATATACTCCACCTCAATCTCCTATCCCTGAAGATATTCATCCACACATCTCATATGCTATTAACATTTTCCTTCCATCCTCAGTGTGCACCAATCAGGCTCCCACTTCTATTCCCTCATCTTCCCATCCAACACCCTCATCTTCTCAACATACATCTGATTTTGTGTATGTTGATTTCTCTTCAATTACTGAACAAATTTTCACTCATATCTCTCTTAAGCTAACTGCTCTTCTAGAAGAAAAATTAGCTCTAGTTCCTTAAGCTATATCTGACCTATCTTCTAAGCTTGCATCTGTTGGAATAACCCTATTACTGATTTGTGCTAGGATCATTAAATGTTGACTAAGGATCAAGTTGACCCCATTGTATAGTCTAAGGGTCAAGTCTTTAGGCTGTTAGATTAGCTAGAACGTAAGGTAAAATTTAAGTTCCCAGCGTTCGACAAATGGATAACGGCGCTCGACAGATGGTTGCCAGCGCTCGACGAATTCCTGTCAGCGCTCGACAGATTCCAGCCAGCGCTCGACAGATTCCAGCCAGTGCTCGACAGTTTTCAGCCAGAGCTCGACAAATTCTTTATTGAAGTTAAGGTCAACAAATTCAGTTCCAAGATTATTTAATTCTTAAATATCAGTTATTTGTCAGTACTCTGAACACAGATCGATGACTCTAACGGATATATTCAATATATTTGGACGTATTCAAGTCAGTTAAGTAAGGATATTATATTCTTTGAATATATTCCTTTCTTTCCTTTATTCTAAGGCAAAGATAGCCGTTGAAAATTAATGCAAAGGAGTATTTCACGGCCAAGGAATTAAAGGACCTGCCAAAGTCGTTTTGTCTTTGTTGTTCTTCCAAGAAAGAATTAAAGTCTGATTATTCTATTCCAAAAAGAGAATATATCAAAGACAGACTTTATTGTCTCATTATCTCGACAGAATTAAAATACATTTCTTACAAAATATAGAGAGAGTATAACAACAGGGATAGAGAAAGAAAAAGAAGAACAATCAGTCAAATATTCTCAGTCTCCTTCTTCCTCGAGCAGCAATCACCATTTCTCTGAGAACATCTTCTTCAAAGATCAATCTCTCAGATATCTGCTAAAAAGTTCAAGTCTTCTAAAAGAGCAACAAAGAATCTGAAGAACTATTTCTTCCAGATCAATCTGCTACAGAAGATTTCTGTTTCAAGAGAAAGCCTCTCCACCATCTGTCAAATACTTCAATCAGATAGGGGGAGCTTTACAACAAATCCACTAGAGTCTTCTCTCAGCATCATGATAGAGAAGAACACTATAACCTCTTTCTCACCTCTCTTGTACAGGGTTAATACTCCCTTCAAAAGTGTAACTCCCTGGTGGCAAGACACCTGATCAAAAAATCTAGTTGGTTTTGAGCACCTGAACAAAAGCTCTGTGGTGTGTGGACACCTGATCAAAATCACCTTGGTGTTAGGGCACCTGATCAACACTCCTAGTGGACTCCTACCAAGGGTGGTAGAAGAGTGGACTACCCAGATTTATTGGGGAACCACTATAATTCCTTGTGTCCTCTTTGTTTGTTTGTTTCTCTGTGCTGTGTTGTGTGCTTTTACTTATTTAGTTTTTCTGCTTATATATATCTCACACTGCTTACACATATATATAACACTACTTTAATTCCACTATAAAAACTAAGGAAAAGTTTTTAATACTCTATTCACCCCCCCCCCCCCCCCCCCCCCCCCTCTAGAGTAACTTAAGATCTAACCTCCACTTTCAATTGGTATCAGAGGAAGTTGATTCTTTAC
The DNA here is from genome assembly GCA_033032865.1 of Dactylorhiza incarnata. Taxonomy (NCBI): domain Eukaryota; kingdom Viridiplantae; phylum Streptophyta; class Magnoliopsida; order Asparagales; family Orchidaceae; genus Dactylorhiza; species Dactylorhiza incarnata. Next base: position 1,010,167 of record JAWHQI010000040.1, on the reverse strand, counting down.
AGGCTAACACCTGAATCACAAAGATCAATTATATCTTAAATTAATTTAGAGTTTTTGTTTATTTATCTTCTGTTAAAAACTCATGGCACAAAACAAGGAGTATTCAAGCACAAGACCTCCTATGTGCAATCTTAGTAAGTTTGCACTGTGGAAAGCAAGGATTAGGCTTTATATGAACTCAATTGATGAAGAGATTTTCAATGTTATTCTGACAGGTCCTCCAGCACCTACAGCATCAACAAGCACTGAAGCAACAACAGACAACCATGCTGTCCCACCTCCTGAGTGGACAGAAGAACAAAAGAAGCAAAGAAGTGCAGATGCTAAAGCCATGAACATTCTGGCTCAAACTATGTCTGATGAAATATTTCAAAAAGTGGTTGAATGTACTTCAGCAAGAGAGATTTGGATCTCACTAAACAATATGGTTGCAGGTTCTGCAGATGAAAGGAAAGAAAGAAGATCACACCTGATCTCTTTGTATGAAAACTTCAAGAAAGGAGAAACAGAGATAGTTGCAGACATGTATAACAGACTCAGTCTCATAATCAATGAGCTGAAATCTCTGGACAAAGTGATCTCTATCACTGAGGTCAATGATAAGATCCTAATGTGCTTCCCTAGCACATGGGATTCTAGAATCTGGCCAATCAAGGAAGCCAGAAGACTCAATGAGATTACCACTGAAGCTTTGTTGGGAAAAGTCAAATCTTATGAGCAGCTCATCAAATCCAGGGAAGCTGAATCATCCACTTCATCTCCAGCAACAAAGAAAGAAAAGAGCATAGCTTTCAAAGCAGATGATGCTGAAGAAGGAGAGAAGTATCCAAAAGTTGAGGAGTTCATGAGCCTCATATCCAAGAGATTTTACAAAATGGCTAAGAAGGACTTCAGAAAGAAAGAGTCTAGAACAAGAGAATAATCAAGGTATGACAAATTAAATCCTAAAGAAGTTATTTGCTATGGCTATAGGAAACCTGGACACTACCTGACAGAATGCCCAGAAAATCAAAAGAAAGAACAGAAAAAGGAAAAAGAAGAGAAAAGAAGCTCCAGCAAATCTTCCTCCCACAAGCACAAAAAGAAGGGAAGAGGATTTATATCAGAATCATAGAGTAAAACTGAATCTAAATCATCATCCAATTCATCTAATGATGATGAAGAAAAATCAAAGGAAAGTGACCAATGTCTGATGGCAATATATGACTCAGGAAGTGAGTCAGAATATGCTTCCTCATCCAGCTCCAATGATGATGAAGAAGAAAGAACATCCTGCATGATGGCTATCAATGCCTCAGGACATAATTTTGATAAAGAAAAATCAGAATCAGAAGCAGAAGATGATGCAGATCAGGTATTATCTCACTTTGATTTTACTTCAGTTTAATTCAAAGCTGAATTCAAAGTTCTTTGCTTAGACTTACTAAAATCTGAGAAAGAAATAATCTCACTCAAAAGTAAGCTAGCTGAAATGAAAATTATAAGTGAAGAAAATATAAATCTTAAGAAAGATTTGGTTTCCTCCAGGGAACATATTGTTCTCATTGAGAGCAAGTTGTCTGATGCCAAAGAGTTTGAAGAATCCCTAAATGGGAGAATCATCAAACTGATGGACATAACAAGCACAGTAAATGCTAGACTTAATAGCAAACTGGGCTTGGGTGCCTCATCAAGTGAGCCACATCTAATTAAGAAGAATATATTATCTACACCCATAAAATTCATATCTGCTAAACGCAAAGAGGCTGTAGAAGCAAATAAAGATATTTCAAGCAAGTCTGTTAAGAATAAAAGAATTCAGAAGAATTCGTCGAACGAAGTTCGACGAAAAGTTTTCAATTTGTCGAACGGAGGTCGACGAAAACTGAAAACAGATTTTCAGTATAGTTATTACATGGACGGCGTTCGATGAAATCATGTACATTCGTCGAATGACGATCGACGAATTTACCCAAATTTGTCGAACAGATACTATACAGAAAATTTCAAGAATTCTAATTCAAAACAAACTAAAAATCCTTTCACTGAATGGATAATACCTCCAAGGAGATATCATCCACAAGGCTATAAGGAACAGCCTGAAATGTCCTTTATTTCTGAATATTGTGGTGAGACAAAAGGACCCAAGGTAGTCTGGGTCAAAAACAACTAGTTTATTTTTCTGTCCTTGCAGGTACACAGCTATCCAAAGATAAAGGAATATTGGTACTTGGATAGTGGATGCTCAAAGCATATGACAAGAAACAAGGCCAACCTGAGCAATTATAAGGCAAAGCTTGGACCCAAAGTTGTCTTTGGAGACTCCAACTGTGGACAGACAAAAGGATATGGACAAGTCAAGATTGGAGCAGTCACCTTCAAAGAACTATCATATGTCAAAGGTCTCAAGCACAACCTCATCAGCATAAGCCAGTTATGTGATGAAGGTTATCAGGTAACCTTTAACCCTTCCCAATGTCTTATTACCAATAATAAAAATATAAATGTATTATCTGGTATTAGACAAGGAAACATTTATCTAGTCAATTTTGACTCTGCCAATACAGACATCTGTCTATTTAATTCAATAAGTAAGACAAATGAATTATGGCATAAAAGGCTTGTACACATTAACCTTAGAACTATCTCTAAGCTTTGTAAGGACAATCTTGTCAAAGGACTGCCTTCTGGTTCATACAAGAAGGAAGGACTTTGCAGGGCTTGTCAGCTAGGTAAGCAGACTAGAAGTAGTTTCAAATCTTTATCCAAGAGTGATTCACCTAGGATTCTGTATTTGCTGCATTTAGATCTTTTTGGACCAACTGCTATACAAAGCTTAGGAGGGAAGCATTATTCTCTAGTTATTGTAGATGACTTCTCAAGATTCACTTGGGTCTTCTATCTTAGGAATAAGTCTGACACCTTCAAAGTTCTAACAGACTTTCTCAGGTCCATCAAGACTGAGTACTCTACTGTAGTTGCATTGATCAGAAGTGATCATGGCACTGAGTTTGAGTTTGTTCTGATGGGAGAATTCTGTGGAAAAGAAGGGATCAGGCAGTGTTTCTCTGCTCCTAGAAGCCCTCAACAAAATGGGGTAGCTGAAAGGAAAAATAGAACACTAATTGAATCAGCAACTACATTGCTTGTTGATGCTCATTTGACACTCTAATTTTGGGCAGAGGCAGTGAACACAGCAAATTATATGTTGAATAGAAGCCTGATACATAAACTTAAGGGTAAGACTCCCTATGAACTACTCAAGAATAAAACACCTAAGGTTAGCTATTTTAAGATTTTTGGTTGTAAATGCTATGTGCATCACAATGATAAGAAATATCTAAGGAAGTTTGAAGCTAAGGCAGCTGAAGGCATATTCCTTGGATACTCTCTATCTAGTAAGGCATATAGAGTCTACAACAAATCTACTCTTAAGATAGAGGAGTCCATGCATGTTTCTTTTGATGAAACTAACCTTTTAAATGAGGAGAGGAATACCACCTCTACCATAAATACTTTGCCGGTATCTAATGAGTCCCATATATATATATATATATTTTTGGACTCATTTGGGCTGATATTCTAGTGTTTGCACCACATTTTAGTCACGTTTTCATTTACATATACTATTCCATGCTAGGTGAACCATTAAGCCCATTTTGGTGTGCAATTGCATTCCTTATTGTTGGGGGTAAGCACACTGTGCTCCCCTTCCCTTCTTTTATGTATCTCTGTGCTGGACGTGTATTCCCAGCTAGTATATCTTGTTTGCAGGTGACCTGATCGTCCCATTTTCTCCCAAATATAATTTCTGTGCATATCGCACGGTCGTGCATTTCCTTGACGCACGGTCTGCGCGGTCGTGCGTTTGTGTCTGGGAAGAAAATGGAGCGTCAGGGTTTACTTGTGCATTTTAACGCACGGGCGAATCCGCCCGTGCGTGAGTAAAACGCACGGTCGACCTGTATCTTTGTGATCTCAGAGCGTCGGATTTTACCCGTGCGTTTGAACGCACGGGTGGCGTTGGTCGTGTGTGAACAAATCGCACGGGCGGCGCAGCGTATTATACAAGCCATATTTCATCTGTTAATATCGCACGGTCTGCGCACGATCGTGCGTTCGACCGTGCGTGACCAATTTTCAGCCTGCTTCCTATAAAAATCAGGAATCGAGGCAATCAGAAAGAGGACCGGGAGAGGACGACCGGGAGTGATTCAGAGAGCGGGAAATCTCTTCCTTCCCGCTGCTCTTGAGGGTTGAAGGCTTCCCCTTCATCTCCTCCACCATCAAGGCCATTTCTGGTGATTTCCACCTCCATCCTTCCATCCGGGAGCATTAGGGAGCTTCATCCTATAACATCCCCAATCCTTCTAGACCCCTAGATGGTGTTAGGGCCTGGGTGGTGTGCAGTGTGGCCACTAAGGCCCTTGGACCAAGTGGAGTGTGCTAAGTGCACACCAAGGGCACAAAATCAACATAGCCCAATACCACTCCCTTAGGCCAATTGACCCTCAATTCACCAAATTGACCTCCCCCATACCACCCTAACCACTGAGGAAGACCATAACCATGGAAATTGCCCTTGGGTGGGACCCAATTGCATGAAATTGACCAAAGTCAACAATAGGTCAACATTAAACAAACTAAGTCAATTAGGGTTCAATTGACCCTCAAATGTTCAAATTAACCTTACCACCACACTCTAAACACTTTAAGGAACTCATTGGACCCAAAAGCCCCATCATGGTGGGAAAAATTGACCCTAATTGACCAAAGTCAAACTTTACCCAATTTTGGTCAAATCTACACCCTTTGATTAAATTGAACCAATTGGAGCCCTACCATGGACCAACCTATGTTGGGTGATGTTAAGGGACCCATGATCCCCAAGTGGGGTCAACCCACTCACCTTGGTTGACCAAAGTCAACCATAGTCAACATAGCCCATTAAAGGTTAATTTCAAGCCTAAATTGAAATGAACCCTAACACCAACCAATTACCCTCAATCATGGACCTTAGGCCTTGCCATCAGCCCTAGACTGAACTACACATTGAGCTTGATTAGATCAATGGAGGGGGGGGACCAAAAGTTGATCAAAAGGTTAAAGCATAAAGCAAAAGGCTAAAAGTATTCCCCTCCTCTACACTCCTCCTCCCCAATCATTCTTGGACCCTTCCCTGATTGCTGGGGGTCTGAGCTTGACCCAGATGGAAGCAAGAGGTCGGCAGCTACAGGAGGGTGGCAGCAAGGGGGCACAACGGAGGAGCTCGATTTCAAAACCCCCTAAAGAGGCCTCCCCCTCCCATTTCAGCCATCCCATTAGCTTCAGAGCACTGAGAGCAGACGAAAACCACATCTGGAGCGAAGCTTTAGCTGAAGAAACGAGTTTAGGAGCGGGATCGCCAGAGCAAGGATTTTCCATGGCCAACCGCCGCCGGAGCCGCCGCCACGCACCAGCAATGGTTCGTTTCTCCTCCCCTCCCCTCGTGCTAGCTTCTCATCACAAGAGATTGAAGGATCGGGCTCAATTGAGCCCGAATACATTCGTCGATTTCATGGAAATTGGCTCAAATCGAGCCACCCAGGCTCGCTGGAAAACCCCCCTCCGGCGGCCATGTCGCCGGGAGTTGTAGCCCCGACCACCACGAAGGTGGTGGCGGTGGTGGCCGGCCGTGGTGGCCACCAGGTGGCCGGGAAATGGGGGAGGAAGTCGGCCCAGGATGGTGCAATCCCAGCCGTCGGCTGAAGGAAGAAGATGAAGGAGGAGGGTTGGATTTGCGCCAAGATTCGTGCAGAGCTCTTTTATCCTTTAATTATTTAATTCATTTCATTATATTTCTGCCTATTTCATTCAGTCAATTTCAAATTAAAATTAAGGCCACTTAATGGCAGATTTAGAAAAAATGCCCAATATGAAAGTTGTAGCCCTTGGTCTTAACTTTCATTTGGCCTTGCGTTTAGGTCATTTGGTGATCTACAGCTCCCTAGGGAGCTGTTTTACTAGGACTGGTCCTACACTAGGTCAGTCCATTAGAAAAATTACCTAGGTCAAACCCTTCAAGCTTTGGAGCTGTGCTTTTAACCATGGGTTGGTATACCCTAGGGGCACCCCCTGGCAAAGGGACAGCCCTTGGTGGACAATTTTACCTAGGGTTTTTGTGGTAATTAGAATATTTAAATTAAGTTGATTTTTGGGGCATATGATGTCCAAATGACACCAAACTTTGGTGGTATAATCTTTTGTACCTTAGTAGTGCCTACCTAAAATTTCACTCCATTTGGAGTTGATTTGGTATTGAAAATTGGAAACCCTAATGAGGGCCTTTAAGGGTCAAATTAGGGTTTAGGTCATTTTGAGGAGTTGAGTGTGTTAGCCTCCTCCCATCATGTTGGATATGTGAGTATGTATATACAAATGCTGGTGTCATACCCTAATGGTCCATTTGGAGCCATTAGGGTGGTGTGACCTAAAACCCTTAGGGTAAACCCTTAAGGGTGCAATGTTGAGATTTGTGAAGGACATGGAAGCAAATGGTCTTGCCTTGGCTCAGAACTTTGTGGTTATGTTTGTAGGAGCATAAAATGATTTAGTTAATTTAATGGGAATTTCTAGAGGCATCTAAGTATTTTTCTTCCTAAAAATTGAAATTGCCACCTTGTCCTTAATAAAATAAAATGCAAGGTCATATGACCTTGTATGACTTTGATGTACTATCAGTGGCTGTATTAAGGTGAAATAAGGCTATGGTAATTTTGTTTTGAGTTATGGAATCATTATTCCTTGTGTAGGAAATTTCAAGTGCTTGCTAGCTTAAGTGATTTTAATTTTGAAAATTATCAAATCATGGGGCAAAATTGTGAAACTTGGTTAACTGTCATTCAATGCTATTATATACCCATGATAATTGTTTGGAAGCTTGTAGAATAGTATTTTATGTACTTCATGTAGAAATTGAGATTTACATCACTTGAGTATTTAATCATTTTAAAATATCAAATCATGGGGCTTTGTCATGATACTTGGTGATATGTGATTTTAGGTTAATATATGCCCATGACCATAGTTTGGAAGCTTGTAGAATCATTTTGAGGGTAGTTCATGTGTAATTTGGCTTAAGGCCTTAACTACTTTAAATTATAATAAATACCAAATTAATATGGAAAATTATGGAACTTGGACCATACCTTATTAAGGTCAGTAGGAGCCTAGGATAATTATACCAGACCCTGGAGATGAGTTTTTAGAAGGTTTCCCTTATGGGGTTGATATATAGTTCAATTCGGTGGTCTGCGTTTAGTAAAAACAGAATTTTGAGTTTTTGACAATTCAGATCCCTAAGTAGTGGATAGGGGTTATACCCAATCAGTAAATGAGTTATAGCACACCATGATTCAAGGAGGGTCAATCCTAGGGTTAGTTGTGAGGGTGCGCTAGAGATAACGTAGGAGGAATGAAGGTACGTCCAACCCATTTGGGTGGGACGGGTGTTGAGCTAAATCACTTTAACCATATGAAATGATGAAGGGTGAACCAAATGTTATCCACCAACTAAAGTAATTGTCTTGAGGAGGATGGTGGGGTTGAGCCCACTGATCCGTAGTACCGTTAGGGGCCCCTTATGGAGTACACCGCGGGAAGTCCAAGACTCACCCTAAATATAACACTAACTAAATTGTAGGCAAGAGTAGCCTAAGTAGGGATGCAGACTGGTATGGATCTCCTCCGGGAAGGAGATGGGTGGGATCAGCTTGTGTGTTAGTCCCTGAGCCGGAAGCTCGAGTGGACATGTTAACACATGTTACTTATTCAAATAGTGGCAAGTATTCGGTACTAGGCTAGTCGTGTCACCGACGGTAGTACGTTGACTCAGGTGAGGGTGAGGTTTAGAGGGCCGGTAAGTTTGAGTACCGCGGTCTGGAGGACAATCCCTAATAACCCACCCCGACCTTAAAGTCTGGTGGATTCCAGCAAGAGTAAGCAGGAGCTCCGTTGTTGTGTTATTAGCGTTGAGGCGTACATGAGGTCTAGGCTTGGTAGTGACCATACCCGCCTAGGATATGGAGTGCCCGATCCACTACCACCGTGAGCCACGACGGTCGGTACCCAAAAGGTTGGCTTCCTTTCAAACAAATTGGGAACTATAAAGGTCTGTGCGCATAGAGTCGTGTGGGTGAGTCACATTGCATAAAGTCATTAATACATCATAACCATAGCATAGCATAACATACACATTAGCATACCCCCATCATATAAATTAGTATGGGCTCTTTTATATGATGGGTTACCTGGACATCTTAACTTATATGTCGTATGGGCGTTCATATAAGTTAAGGTACGAATCTGTGATGGTAGTTTAGATTTACTTACTGCACTGCATTTTCTTTCTATTTACTGCTTACTTCATTGCTCTACTCTACTGCCTTATACCTGCACTATACTGCTAGCTAGATTTTACTGCTTTACTTATACCTGCTAGAGTAGTGCCATGTCACCACCTTCTTGTTTACCCCTTGTTTGTCCTCCGCTTCTTCCTCCCGCTCGGTGCCTAGGAGTCGTGGAGGGAGGCGAGGAAAAAATGGTTTAGTCTTTATGACTAACGGTGTGTGTGACCGCAGGAGTCTGAGGAGACGGAGTTGTCCCGCGCGCAGCAGGACGAGATGGCAGGACCTGAGCAGCAGATGCAGCGCACTACCACGACGCCACAGGTTGATGATTAGATAGTTAGACTTCCGCTTTTTGAGAGCTTTTGTTGTAGACTTCCGCATGTTGTAGAGAGAGAGAGAGATAGTACATTACTTTGCATATGTATCGGGTTTAAGCCCCTTTAGTTGTACTTCTCTTATGGACTTTTTGTTTTCATTATATATTTATATGATGCTGTGATTGTGGACATGCCTTCTATTATGTACTTACCTTTTGACATATTTTACTTATGATCGTATAGCCGACAGGGTTGGTGTTGAGCGGTGTTAGTCAACCCGAGTGTTGGTGACACCGCAAGGCAGCGATTCTGGGCGAAGGTCCACCTCAACCGTGCGATACGGGAGAGGTTCGAGTTTTCAAGTACCCGAACGGGTTTTGGAAAAAGAGATCTTACAAATGGTATTAGAGGGCGAACAATCATAAGAGAACAGTCCACAACATACTGGGTCACCCCGCTCGAGTGTAGTGATAATGCTATATTTATTGTTATTTTCACATAATATTTTATTAATAATTAATTTAATTTAATTTAGTTTTAGTTAATTTATCACTAATTTATCTTCTTTTTATAGATTCAGATAATTTGGGCTGCCAATAGCAATTTAAAGCTCATAAGACTAATCAGGAGATTATTTGGAGCATTTCGGCCAAAATCGCAAAGTACACGCCCTCGGTCACGGGCGTGACCTAGGGCGTGACATTTTGTCACGGCCGTGATCCAGCCCCGCGCATTCCAGTTGAAAAGTCAGCCGCCACGTCAGATTAAAATTACACGCCCTCTGTCACGGGCGTGACAGAGGGCGTGACCTAAAGTGTCACGGGCGTGACACGCCCGGAATGCATTCAATTCAGCCAGCAATCAATTCCCGCCGTTTCTAGCTTACACACCCTTGGTCACGGGCGTGACCAAGGTCGTGACTCTTCTGCAACCGCCAGATTAACTCCTGTTCGCGGCGTTTCCCGCCGTTTCCTGACCCGTTCAAGACACGCCCTCTGTCACGGGCGTGACCGAGGCCGTGACCTACCATGCAATTGATTTCTGCCGGTTTCTCTTCCCCAACGTCCCGGGTTTTCATGACAGCAATTACGCAGCTTACACGCCCTTGGTCACGGGCGTGACCAAGGGCGTGACTCCCCGATTTTTCAGCTATAAAAGGCAGCAATCTCCAGAAGTTCAGGAGTTCGATTTTGGAGTTTACTTACAGCTTTAGTCTACTATTATCGTTGTTCTAGCTAGTTTTTCTTCAAGTTGTAAGCTTTTATTATTGCAATTTCATTTCAAGTATTCTAGTTTTTTTAAATCATGTATTTCTCTCTTATCATATGTGTTTCCTCCATCATGATGAGTAGCTAAATTTCCTTTAGCACTTGGTCATGATGAACTTTGGAATGAAATAAAATATGTTTTGAATTTTTCTAATTAGCAAACTCTCGTATTGTTTATCTTCGATTTATCTTTGAATTATTTCGTTTTGATTTCATATGTCCGGAATATGACTTTCAATCTAAGATTCGTTTGCTAGTGATCGAGAGATCCATGCGAACGAGGAGATCACTCAAAGATAAAAAGAGTTGTATGCATTCCTCGAGAGAGGGTGACGCAAATCTTCCGGATTGGAGTCAAATCCAATAGTGGGGTTCACCGCTTAAAGCAAGCTTAGGGGGTTTCGACTGGCCGAGGGGTCTTAATCGATCAACCTAAGGTTAGGTGGTAGTTCTCTCGAGAGAGGCTCTACCATATTTTGGGAACCTCCACGGTCGAATATATTTCAATAAGAGTTTGCGGTTTCATCTTTTATAAAATTAAATTTTATTCCAAAGGGATTCAAGACCAAGTGCTAATCCTTTTAATCATAATCTTTCTTCGTAGTTAATTTTCTCCAAATCGTTTTTCCAAAACAAACCCAACTTTTGATCGATAAAATAATAGCTCTTCTTTGTGAGTAGAAGTACTCAACAAGCCCGGAAAAATACGACACTTGATTTTCTAAATCCTATACTATAAAGCGATAGGTACACTTGCCTTATCGAATTATACGTGGATAATATTTTAATTTTTGCGCAGCGCGAATTTATCTCATCAAGTTTTTGGCGCCGTTGCCGGGGAAAAATTGTTGATATTTTGAAAGCTTAGTTCTATTAATTTTATCATTTTTTTTTTCTCTTCTTCTCTCTTTTCTACGTTTTTTCTGTTTGGTGTATGACCCGAAGGAATCCGTCCGATCTTCTTGAATTGGATCCGGAAATCGAGCAAACCATTCGGCGACGCTTAAGATTCCAACGACCAAGTTCTCAAGATCCGATTGAGGAATCCGTAGGTGACACTTCCTTTCCGAATACTCTTCCTTCTTCATCTTCTTTTTCTTCCCCCTCCTTTTCTACCTCTTCTAATATGGGTGATCCAAATCCGGATGAGGTCGCGCAACGGACTATGTCCTATTATGCCCGGCCTAATCTAGAGGATACCACTTCTAGTATTGTTCGACCTGCTATAGCGAACAATAATTTTGAATTAAAGCCGTGCATCATTCAAATGGTACAACAATATGTACAATTTGATGGGCTTCAAGATGAGGATCCCAACGCGCATATTTTTAGTTTTCTAGAAATATGCGATACTTTCAAAATTAACGGGGTATCCGATGACGCAATAAGGCTTCGGCTTTTTCCTTTCTCCTTGCGCAATAAAGCTAAGCAGTGGCTCAGTTCTCTTCCAAGAGGATCTATCACCACATGGGCCCAAATGACGGAACAATTTCTCACGAAATATTTTCCGCCCGCTAAATCGGCTCAATTGTGTAAGGATATCATTTCTTTCTCCCAAGTTGAAACGGAAACACTTTATGATACTTGGGAGCGATTTAAGGAATATTTGCGCCGATGCCCCCATCATGCAATCCCCGATTGGTTGCAAATTCAGACATTTTATAACAGCCTCAATTCTCAAACGCGTCAAATGATTGATGCCGCCGCCGGTGGTACCTTGAATAACAAAACACCGGCAGGAGCGCAAGAGCTTTTAGAGAGTATGGCCATGAATACGTATCAATGGAGTACACCTCGGTCGCGCTCAAATAAACCGGCCGGTTTGTATGAAGTTGATGCAATTTCGAATTTATCTGTCCAGGTTGAGCTTTTAAATAGAAAAATAGAAGAGATGACTGCTTCCTCTTCTACACCTACCTGGGGATCCCCCTCCACCATCGCCGAACATGTGGATTACATGGGTAATCCGAATCGGCCAAACTTTAATTCGGGTAACACTCATTATGGTAACACATATCACCCGGGTTTCCGTAACCACCCAAATTTCTCTTGGAGTAATCCAGGGAATGCGGCACAACCCCCAAACACAATTCCACCTGGTTTTCCTCCACCACAAGCTCCAAAATCTCCCTCTCTTGAGGAGGTTTTCACCAAATATGCAGCAAATAACGATGCCAATATCCGGAATCTTACCGGATCTGTTCGCAATTTGGAGAATCAAATTGGGCAAATCGCGAAGATGCTCTCCGATCGCCAGCAGGGAGCACTTCCAGGCAATACAGAGCCCAACCCAAAGGAGCAAGCAAAGGCTATCACGCTACGGAGCGGGAAGGAGGTAACTACCCCTTCACACTTGGTTGAACCAGAGGTAACAATCTCTTCATCTTCTCCTCCTCCTCAAGTTCCAACGCAAAATAAAATTAAGGAATTTCAACCACCACTTCCCTATCCGTCTAAATTAAAAAAAGATCGAAATGATGAGCATTACGGTAATATTTTTAGATATGTTTAAACAAATTCAAATTAATCTACCGTTTTGCGAAGCTATCGCGCAAATGCCGAAGTATGCTAAATACCTCAAGGATCTTTTGTCTAATAAAAAGAAACTTGAGGATATTTCTACCGTTCAATTGAATGCGGAGTGCTCGGCAGTTTTACTTAATAAATTACCTAAGAAATTAACCGATCCGGGTAGTTTCTCAATTCCTTGTTTATTTGGCGATTTCTTAGTAAAACATGCGTTGGCCGATCTAGGCGCCTCTATAAATTTGATGCCTTATTCTCTTTTCCGAAAATTGGGTTTAGGAGAGCCTAATCCTACGAGAATGAGCATCCAATTGGCGGATCGAGCCATAAAATACCCAATGGGTATTATCGAGGATGTGCTTGTCAAGGTTGATAAATTTATCTTTCCGGTAGATTTTGTCATCCTTGACATAGATGAGGACGCCGAGGTACCACTCATTCTCGGTCGCCCTTTTCTTGCCACCTCGCGCGCCATAATTGATGTTAGTAACGGTAAACTTCTCCTTAGAGTCGGAGATGAGGAAGTTACCTTTACTATAAATTCTTCTATGAAAAATACGCTCTCAAATGACGACTCTTGTTTTTTCTTGGAGGCTTCACCTGATGAAGACTCAATTTTATTTTCTGAATATATTTCACCGTCATCTTTCTATGATGAAGAATTTGAAAATCTCGAACTTATTTCTCATGAAATTATTGACGGCACGATCACTCACGAACCTATTTTTGAAATTTTAGAATTAAGTAGTGATCGATTAAAAACTTCTTATGAGGAACCTCCCGTAGTAGAATTAAAACAATTGCCTAATCATTTAGAATATTTATTTCTAGCGGAGGATTCTAAGCTTCCCGTAATCGTGTCGGCGTTTCTGTCCGATGAAGAAAAATTAAAATTATTAAATGTTTTAAAACTTCATCGCCGCGCAATTGCGTGGAAAATTACGGATTTAAAAGGGATTAATCCCTCCTTTTGTACGCATAAAATTTTATTAGAAGAAACTTCACGTAAATCTATTCAACCTCAACGCCGCCTCAATCCTAATATGAAGGAGGTGGTTAAGGCGGAGGTAATTAAATTATTAGATGCGGGCATCATCTATCCAATTTCGGATAGCTCTTGGGTTAGTCCGGTCCAAGTGGTGCCAAAGAAAGGAGGGTTAACGGTAGTGCCAAACGAAAAAAATGAATTAATCCCAACTAGAACCGTTACCGGATGGCGGGTTTGTATTGATTATCGCAAATTAAATGATGCGACCCGTAAGGATCATTTTCCTTTACCGTTCATCGACCAAATCCTTGAACGATTATCCGGACACTCGTTTTATTGTTTTCTTGACGGTCTCTCGGGGTATTTTCAAATCCCAATTGCGCCCGAGGACCAAGAGAAAACAACCTTCACTTGTCCGTTTGGCACCTTCGCCTATCGTAGGATGCCATTTGGGTTATGCAATGCGCCGGCTACATTCCAAAGATGTATGCTAGCAATTTTTGACGAGCTAGTGGAGGATATTATGGAAGTTTTTATGGATGATTTCTCCGTTTTCGGAGATTCATTTGATTTATGTTTGACTAACCTTTCCCGCGTTCTCCAAAGATGTGAGGAGACAAATTTAGTGTTAAATTGGGAGAAGTGCCATTTTATGGTACGGGAAGGTTTAGTTTTAGGCCACAAAATTTCTAGTAAGGGTATAGAGGTAGATAAAGCTAAAATTGAAACTATAGAAAAATTACCTCCCCCTTCAAATGTTAAGGTCGTACGTAGTTTTCTTGGGCATGCCGGTTTCTATCGCCGGTTTATAAAAGACTTTTCTAAAATCACCAAGCCCCTCACTCACTTATTAGAAAAAGATGCACCGTTTATTTTTGATGAAAATTGTTTGCATTCTTTTTCTATTATTAAAGAAAAATTAATAAACGCTCCTATTATGATAGCTCCCGATTGGGATCTTCCTTTTGAGATTATGTGCGACGCTAGTAGTTTTGCCGATGGTGCAGTCCTAGGACAACGCATAAATAAAAATTTTCATCCTATTTATTATGCGAGCAAGACACTTACCGACGCACAAGAGAATTACACGACAACCGAGAAAGAGCTTTTAGCCGTGATTTTTGCTTTTGATAAATTTCGCTCTTATCTTACTTTATCTAAAGTAATTGTTTTTACTGATCACTCGGCTTTACGTTATTTGCTAACAAAAACTGATGCCAAGCCAAGGTTGATTAGGTGGATCTTACTTTTACAAGAATTTGATTTGGAGATCCGGGACAAACGGGGAGCGGAAAATTTGGCGGCGGATCATCTTTCTCGGTTGGAGAATCCCAATTCGGAGGAGCTCATAGAGGAAGAAATTAATGATACTTTTCCTGAGGAACGCCTCCTCGTTATTCATAAGGTAATAGATCTCCCCACCCCTTGGTTCGCCGATTTCGCAAACTACCTTGTTGCGAGATTTCTCCCAAAAGATTTTTCCTATCAAGAAAAGAAGAAATTCTTTTCCGATTTGAAAAATTATTTTTGGGAGGATCCGTTCCTTTTTCGAGTTTGTGCGGACCAAGTGGTGCGGAGGTGTGTATCTCATGAGGAGGGCGCTCAAATTTTAAAGCATTGCCACGAGGGACCCGCCGGCGGGCATTATAAAGCAAATCGGACGGCACGGAAGGTACTTGAAGCGGGCTTCTATTGGCCGAGCATCTTCAAAGACGCTCACGCACATGTAAGTCGTTGTGAACAATGCCAACGCTCAGGTAATATCTCCCGTCTTGATGAAATGCCCTTAAAATCTATTTTAGAAATTGAGGTTTTTGATTTATGGGGGATCGATTTTGTCGGCCCGCTACCAGTTTCTTTTGGAAATCGATATATTTTGGTAGCGGTCGATTACGTGTCTAGGTGGGCGGAAGCGCAAGCCTTTCCCACCAATGATGCCCGAGTCGTAACCCAATTTCTCAAAAAACTCTTTTCGCGATTTGGAGCACCGCGGGCGATAATTAGCGATAGGGGAACTCATTTTTGTAACGCCCAATTCACTAAAGTTTTATCTAAATATGGCGTTACACATAGGATGGCCACCCCATATCACCCTCAAACAAGTGGCCAAGTAGAAGTGGTTAACCGTGAATTAAAACGAATTTTAGAAAAAACGGTTTCCACCAATAGGAAAGATTGGTCGCATAAACTCGATGATGCTTTATGGGCCTATCGGACCGCGTACAAGACCGCTATCGGTTGTACGCCGTATCGATTGGTCTATGGGAAAGCATGTCATTTACCGGTCGAGCTTGAGCATCGCGCCTTTTGGGCGCTTAAATTTCTTAATCTAGATAGCAATATTGCTTCCGAGCTCCGCAAGTTCCAACTTAACGAGCTCGATGAGTGGCGCTCCCTTGCTTATGAAAGTAATAAATTATACAAAGAGCGCACTAAATTTTATCATGATAAGAAACTTAGGAATCCTACAACTTTTCGACCGGGAGACCAAGTTCTCCTCTATAACTCGCGCTTACGACTTTTTCCGGGAAAACTTAAGTCCCGTTGGTCCGGCCCCTTTATCGTCAAAGAGGTTTGGCCCTATGGGACCGTTTCAATAACACATCCTGAAAAAGGTGAATTTAAAGTGAATGGGCACCGGTTGAAATTATTTTTCACCGGCGATAATTTTCATGAGCATCGGGAGGAAATTCTCCTTCCGAACACCTAAATCGGCGTGCCACTATGGTCGAGCTCAACGACCGTAACCAAAGCGCTCTTGGGAGGCAACCCCTGTTTTATTTTATTTTCCGTTAAAAATAATTCTAAGTTTTTTTTTTTTAAAATATAAAAAACATATAATAAAAATATAATAAGAACAAAAAAAAAACAAAAAACAAAAACAAAAAAAAACAACAAAAAAAATTTTATTCTATTTTGAGGTTTTTGCAGGTTTGGAGGAGATTTGCGTGATAACGGTCACTCGCGCATACGCATGAAACCCCGCTCTCCAAGTCGGTACTTTCTTTTTAGTATTTCTCTTTTTATTTTTATTACCTTGCTTTTGTTTTTTATTTTGTTTTCTTTTCAAAAAAAAAAAGATAAAAAAAGATTCCAAAACCAAAATAAAAAAAAATGTTTCTGAAAAAAAGTCTTGGTCACGGCCTCAGTCACGGCCGTGACTAGGGCGTGGCGCGTCATGCTTCGTTTTCCTGGCGAGTCTCTCGACGAGCTGCCTCCCATTCCGCCTTCCGCAAAAGTCACGGGCGTGACCAACCTTGGTCACGGGCGTGACATTGGCGGAAGAACATTTTCACCCATCACGGCACTCCCGGGCTCAACATGACATGTCACGCCCGTGACAACACTAGGCACGCCCGTGACAATTGAAGGTCACGGCCGTGACTCATCCAGCTGGCATATCACCCCACCGCGCCTGGTCAAAGATTCCCTTTGACTGTCACGCCCGTGACAGTCAAGTCACGCCCATGGTCACGGGCGTGACTCTGACCGATGACACCTCGGGGACCGCCTTTTGACCGGCCAGCATTGGATTCTCTGGCCGGTCCTGCTTTTCCAGTTACACGCCCTCGGACACGGGCGTGACCGAGGGCGTGACATGCTAAAATTCCGCTTTTTGACCGGTCCAGCCTCGGATTCCTCCCTCACGCCATCTTTTCACGTGTCGCCCCTTACACGCCCTCGGTCACGGGCGTGACCGAGGGCGTGACATCTAAATTTTCACCTATTTAAAGGCCCCTTCCCCTTCTCTTTTCTCCACACCTTCTCCCCCATCTCTCCCTTCTTTTCTCTCATCTTTGGCCGATTTCTTCATTTCTTCCCTCCAAATGGCCGGCCGCCGCCGCAATCACCCCATTGGCGAGTCCTCCTCTTCACTCCCCGATGAAACTTTTGATGCGGAGGCTATGCTCAATTTTTCCCATCCCACTCATCAAGACCGCAGTACCCGCCTACGTGGGAAAGAATTTGGCGTTTTCCGCGTCATTGATTGGAACGTTCTCACCACCCTCGGGCAGGCGAACGCGGTGCGAGATCTACTCACTACTCCGGGGTGGGCTCCTTTCTTCTCCATTTCGGAGCCGGCGTACTACGAGCTGACGGTGGAGTTTTTCTCCTCCTTTGATTTTCACTGGGCCGGGGCCGACAACGTGCTTGAATTCCGAATGGGCGGGCTTTCGCAAACTCTTCCTTTGCGTCAGTTCAACGTTCTCATGGGCTTCTGCGACGAGGCCTTCACCCTTACGGAGGCCTACACCGCTCTCCCCCTAGATTTCCCTCGTGAGTATAACCTTCCCGGATTTTGGGCGGAAATCAGTAACGACCCCAATCCATATTCGCCAAAAAAATCCAAGGGTAGTCATCTCCTCTCCCCCGCCTTACGCTATCTCCACTACCTCCTCACTTTCACACTTTCCGCTCACGGCGATAGCCATGGAGTGGTGACCCGCGCGGACCTGTTATATTTATATAGCATGCACGAACGAGTCCCCCTCAATCTTGGTTCGGCGCTAGCGATGTTTTTCCGGCATCAGGCCGAAAATCGGAGGCTTAGTGCGCTACATGGAGGCTCGTTTGTTACATTTTTGGCCAAGCGTTTGGGGCTCTGGGATGCACTTCCTCCCATGTCTCCACTCCAAACGCCTACGCCTATCACTTTCCAAAACCTCCGAGCCCTTGGTTTGATGCGTCGGCGTGGCCGCGAGTACGAGGCCGTTCCTGGCGAAGTGGGTGGCGACCCGATCGATCTTGATTTCGAAGCTGATTCCGGTGGCGTTGCTCCAGCTCCACAGTTTCCACAGCCGCCACAGCAGCATTTTCCCCCTGCGCCCGACTCATCGACTTATTTCGATCAGCAGTTTGGGCGGATCCACACTCGTTTGGATCAAATTCAGACAGAGCAGCTGTCCATGCGCACTCATTTTGACACACGTTTTGATACCCTCGAGCAGCGCCATGCTTCCTCTATGGAGCATCTGCAGCGGGAATTTGCTGATCTGCGTGCTTATTATCAGCAGGAGGACGACGACGATGATGTTTGAGATTTTTATTTTTGGTCGTCTGTATCTTTTATTTTCTGTCCTGCACTTTTGTATTTGTTTTATTTCTCTTTTATTTCTGCCAAAATATTAAAAATATCAAAAAAAATGTTTTGCTTTATGTCTTTCTTCAGGATGGCTTGGGTATTTATTTGCTCTTCATCAGGGAAGTTTTCTCTTCTTTACTCGTACTTATTTCTAAAACATTGGGGACACTGTTTTCTTTTCAGTATGGGGGGGAGGGTATTTCACGACGGTTGTATTGCAAAGCAACACCCAAAATTTTTATCAAAAAAAAAAAAAAATCTACAAAATTAAAAAAAATTTTATAAAAAAAAAAAGAAGCAAAAAAAATACAAAATTAAAAAAATCTACAAAAAATATATATATATATATATAGTTTTATCAATATTTCTATATTTACTTGTTTGCAAAATTCTTAGTAGATTTACTTTTACATAGTGTTGTAGAAAATTTTATATACTTCATTAGATTTTGAATTTTGGAGTAAAATTGTTGACTCGTGCAGTGTTCTAGTTACGCGCACGCGTTAGTAGGATCTCATGTCGAATTAACTATTCAGCATAAAATTAGATTTATGTTTTTCTAAACTGCGTAGAATATTTTTGTTTTACTTTTAATTTGCAACCGGTAGAATCCAAAAATACTTTTAGTGAGTATGTAGAAGTTTACTGGAGAAATATTACCCAATTTGAACGGAAGGGTATTCTTTCTCGATGTCTAGAACTTGCCTCTAGCGACTCTCAAGACATTTGCATAAGTTAGATTCATGAGCATGAAAATGATTTAGGCCACCTCTTGATTCGTTTGAGCCTTTGCATTCCAAGCCATAAAATCTTAACCGTTGCTAGCCATTTTGTGCTTTTTACCGTTTCTTTTGTAAGCCCCACTCATTTTCACCAAAGCCAAATGGCCTACCTATGGTACACGCTTGAAATTTAGAGCTTTATTTGTTGCTAGCTTGTGTTTCTTATTTGGGAAAATGGTGATTTTAATATTGCTATCATTTTGCTGCAAAAGAAGAAAAAAATGAAAAAAAAATAAATAAAAATAAAAATAATAATAAAAAAAATGAGAAAAAAATATTGAGAAAAAAATTTTTGCAGAGTACATTTTTGACCCCTACCTTTATACTTCAAAATTATTTGGGGTGTAAAAATTAATTAGCATACAAGTTTTTGCAAAGCTCTTATTTTTGTTTTAAGTGTGCCTTAACCCTTCACGTTTATCTTTTGATATCCGCACCTTGAACCTAAGCCACATTTCAACCTAATTAAGTCCTATTGATTCATGCTTATGAGTTAAACTAGTGCCGTGGCGAAAGTGTGAAAGGGCAAGCCTATGGCCATCGTCATTGATGGATTTCTTTGGAGGCTATCCCAAACTTTGATTTTGCGTAATATTGATCTTAGTAAACACGCTACCCGCTCCTTAAATATCATTTTAGGATTTACCGGATTTTCAATTTGAAAGTAATAACAATATGTTATAACGCACTTTTGAAAATTATAAGCTAATGTTTATGCTGAATAGGTTTTTCTACTAGAATTTCTACACGCTTAGGCGCAAGACTTCGCATTTTTACTCTTTAGGTTCAAAATTCTTTTCTTGTATTTAAATTTTTCTACTCCTATGGAAAGTTGTTTGCTCGGGACTAGCAAACGAATAAGTATGGGGGTATTTGATAATGCTATATTTATTGTTATTTTCACATAATATTTTATTAATAATTAATTTAATTTAATTTAGTTTTAGTTAATTTATCACTAATTTATCTTCTTTTTATAGATTCAGATAATTTGGGCTGCCAATAGCAATTTAAAGCTCATAAGACTAATCAGGAGATTATTTGGAGCATTTCGGCCAAAATCGCAAAGTACACGCCCTCGGTCACGGGCGTGACCTAGGGCGTGACATTTTGTCACGGCCGTGATCCAGCCCTGCGCATTCCAGTTGAAAAGTCAGCCGCCACGTCAGATTAAAATTACACGCCCTCTGTCACGGGCGTGACAGAGGGCGTGACCTAAAGTGTCACGGGCGTGACACGCCCGGAATGCATTCAATTCAGCCAGCAATCAATTCCCGCCGTTTCTAGCTTACACACCCTTGATCACGGGCGTGACCAAGGTCGTGACTCTTCTGCAACCGCCAGATTAACTCATGTTCGCGGCGTTTCCCGCCGTTTCCTGACCCGTTCAAGACACGCCCTCTGTCACGGGCGTGACCGAGGCCGTGACCTACCATGCAATTGATTTCTGCCGGTTTCTCTTCCCCAACGTCCCGGGTTTTCATGACAGCAATTACGCAGCTTACACGCCCTTGGTCACGGGCGTGACCAAGGGCGTGACTCCCCGATTTTTCAGCTATAAAAGGCAGCAATCTCCAGAAGTTCAGGAGTTCGATTTTGGAGTTTACTTACAGCTTTAGTCTACTATTATCGTTGTTCTAGCTAGTTTTTCTTCAAGTTGTAAGCTTTTATTATTGCAATTTCATTTCAAGTATTCTAGTTTTTTTAAATCATGTATTTCTCTCTTATCATATGTGTTTCCTCCATCATGATGAGTAGCTAAATTTCCTTTAGCACTTGGTCATGATGAACTTTGGAATGAAATAAAATATGTTTTGAATTTTTCTAATTAGCAAACTCTCGTATTGTTTATCTTCGATTTATCTTTGAATTATTTCGTTTTGATTTCATATGTCCGGAATATGACTTTCAATCTAAGATTCGTTTGCTAGTGATCGAGAGATCCATGCGAACGAGGAGATCACTCAAAGATAAAAAGAATTGTATGCATTCCTCGAGAGAGGGTGACGCAAATCTTCCGGATTGGAGTCAAATCCAATAGTGGGGTTCACCGCTTAAAGCAAGCTTAGGGGGTTTCGACTGGCCGAGGGGTCTTAATCGATCAACCTAAGGTTAGGTGGTAGTTCTCTCGAGAGAGGCTCTACCATATTTTGGGAACCTCCACGGTCGAATATATTTCAATAAGAGTTTGCGGTTTCATCTTTTATAAAATTAAATTTTATTCCAAAGGGATTCAAGACCAAGTGCTAATCCTTTTAATCATAATCTTTCTTCGTAGTTAATTTTCTCCAAATCATTTTTCCAAAACAAACCCAACTTTTGATCGATAAAATAATAGCTCTTCTTTGTGAGTAGAAGTACTCAACAAGCCCGGAAAAATACGACACTTGATTTTCTAAATCCTATACTATAAAGCGATAGGTACACTTGCCTTATCGAATTATACGTGGATAATATTTTAATTTTTGCGCAGCGCTAATTTATCTCATCATGTAGTTTGCGGACAAACTATGCAGCGGAAACTGTGGTGTGCCCATGTATGAAATCACATAAAACAGTCCACTAAGCAGCAAGTTAGGTCAAATTTTGACTTACTTAGACAATTTAGTGACGCACCCTAGTCTAAAGAGCGACCTCGGGTCTAGATTTGGTTGAAGGTTAAGGATACCCAACGTAGCTAAGGGAAGAAGTCAGTATAAGTCTTGACGTGGAGACTTTCATGCTGAGGGTTACGCTTTACTATCAAGTGGTAGGACCATCTCGAGGAGATCGGGTGTCGGTAGTCTTCTTTAGAGTAATAGAAGATCCATAAGCATAACCCCCTTACCATAACTTGATACTTCCCATTATAGTACGTTGAGACAACCACCATAAAATACCAGAGGTCGAATGGGAATTTGAATATTTTGTTTTGAAAAGGCCCCTTTCCTAGTTAATCATATAGGGAACTCAGAAAATTTAGCATAATTTATAGCATTGGGAGCTTAAGTCTTGTCATAACATTATGTCTCAGGGTGGAACACCAAGTCAGAGATTATATGCCCTAAAGTTTTTGCACGTATGTAAGATGAATATACCGTAGAAGTATTGAAGAGACTTAGCCCAAATCGGTAGGGGCTTATCCTTTTGTTTATTGGGCCAATAAAATACCGACTTGGATTACCCCCTAGACGTTGTTTAGAAAAGGTTGTGACATTTTCGTAGTAATCTCAAATTTTTGAGTATTCAATGAAACTCAGGTGATGACGAGATCTTATTCATACACTTTTGCTTTGTGGACCAACCCTCCTTAGAAGTTTGAGACCCTTGGAGAATTACTTCACCTTAAAAAGCAAGGATTGATTATACCAAGTTGGGATCGCTATAGTTTTATTTACAAGTTAAGTGAATGGTACACTTCAAGAGTGAGCGTATACTCATCTTATTGCTCCAAGGATGATTCTAAGTCGGCAAAAGTGATCAACTTGCTAATCAATTGATTATACGTAAAGGGTTGTCTAGTGTATGGGCATAACACTCTCGGAATCAAGAAAGTCAGGTTAAGAATTTAGGGAATTTCACCAACTTCCTGATCCAAGCAACGTGGTCTTGTCTTTTATAAGGACGTTTGGTCATCAAGCTCTTACCGGTCACAAGGGAAGAACGTCATAAACGGCGGATTCAGTGCAAGACCAAGTAGAATTTAGAATGGATAGAAGTAAGACTGGGCTATAAGTCCGCATGACCATATGAAATAATCAGTTTATCGTAACAAACTCGCTAGTGTATTATTGTAAATACACCTTCTTAACCTCGAGTCATCGAGTTGTAGAGTCATCCAAACAATTAATAATCATTGACGTCCGAACAAATGTCTCGATTTAGTCAAGTATTGAAAACAAGAAGGAATGCCAGGTTTAGTAGCTTGGGATAAATGTGTCACATCATGGAATTTTGAAGTTTGGAGTCAAGTTTTCGCAAGTAAAGATTACAACTAGAGTTTCTTGCACTCCAGGACTTTCAAGGGTAATTTTCGGATAGTAATTTTTTTAATTAAAATTCAAGCCCTCTCCGTGGTGAAAATTTAGTTAAGATCAATTTACTCTTAGAGTTGGTTTATGCACCGTCGGAGAGCTTAGGAAGGTGACTCTTTGGATCTTGTAATACGATGGTATAATCTATTAGGGCTAAGATGGAGAATCTCACTATGTTCAGATCTCGGGAAAGATCACAACGACCGTCAGGTGTTGAAATATTGAGGAATGAGGAGTTAAAACAATTGATTAGTGTCGTTACTATCAACTCCCGCTTAAGATGGTTAACTTTACTTGATGATACGTAGCGACGTAATTTTTGGATGACATAACTATGAGAAGGGTCGTTATGATGAAATCTTTAATTCATAATTTATAGCATAAGTGAGATGAGACCTCTTGTCTTTGAAAGTTTAGCCCACCCGTTATTGGAAATCTAAAGTGAAATTTGTCGAATGATATATTGAAGATATATAATCTACATACAACCCTCCGATCTTAAGAACCAGAAATTTACGATTTCTCCAAAATTTATAACCTCAGTTAGGAAGATTCAGGAATAAGGGAGACAAGTTTGATTTTCAGATATAAATGGTGGAATTTCTCAAGGAGTAATGGGTTTTAATGAGTCACCCTTCATGTTGAAATCTTTTTGTGCCAAAACTTGTCATGATAAAAAAAAGGGTTTTACCCTCGTGAGTTATGAACCAATGGATATGGAAAGTAGATGGGAGTCATTTCGCGAACATCATATTAAACTACAGACGTATGTTCCTCAAGAAAAGCTTGGAAGATACCTACATTTATTTAACGTGTAGAAGCGTTAACCTCGTGTAACATTCGTAGGACATAAGAGACTCTGGTCCAAGTGTAATCAAGGTTTATGTTATTGTTTTGTAGCTGATAAACCTGACCTTGTATCCGTGGAGTCGGAAACGGTTTATCAGCAGAGACCTCATATGTTAAGGGATAAGGTCTCTTGGTGTAGGTGGTGTTGAACACCTACGTGTAAGGGAATCATATAGTGAAGGATCAACATAGACAATGACGGTTGGGTAAATGGTCACGTCCTGGCTAATCGATTTATGAGCAGAGTATTAAGTAAGCATGGTTCGTGAGTATAACCTTATGAAGTTAAGTTAAACTCGAAGGTTTTTGGTGCCGTCTAGCGCGGCATGATAGTATAAATTAACTCGGTAAGTTCTTATATATTTCAGGTAGATCCTCCTTCGGGGAGTGTAGTGATTTTGATAACACCCGCGCCTAGTTAGCTTGTTTTGATTTTTGAAGTGTCTGTCTCCTATTTATTACCGGGATGGAGCAAGTAGAACCCGCTTTGCGATTAATGGCACGATGATCTGAGCGACGGGTTAAACCTTCAAATAACCCCTAGTGGGAATATTGCCGACAATCTTAATAAGTAATAGTAGAAGTACAATGAGAAATTTTGGTAAAGAATGTTGTTCCGGTTGGAGTTCTCATATAGTAGAGGTCTGAGTTCTTCCGTGGAATGAGATTCTGATGTCCTATTATTATAGTTCAATCATGGGCAAGAGGAGCACAGCTGGGTGCCCTTGGACTTCATGCAACAATGTTTCCCGGAACTCTTCACCTCAGGTGCAAATTAATTATCTTTGAAATCCTTTACTCTTATAAGTACTTGCAACCCGTAGACCAAAACCTAAATTTTGAGGACGAAATATTTCTTTTGTTTATTGGGATTTGTAACATCCCCAATCCTTCTAGACCCCTAGATGGTGTTAGGGCCTGGGTGGTGTGTAGAGTGGCCACTAAGGCCCTTGGGCCAAGTGGAGTGTGCTAAGTGCACACCAAGGGCACAAAATCAACATAGCCCAATACCACTCCCTTAGGCCAATTGACCCTCAATTCACCAAATTGACCTCCCCCATACCACCCTAACCACTGAGGAATACCATAACCATGGAAATTGCCCTTGGGTGGGACCCAATTGCATGAAATTGACCAAAGTCAACAATAGGTCAACATTAACCAAACTAAGTCAATTAGGATTCAATTGACCCTCAAATGTTCAAATTGACCTTACCACCACACCCTAAACACTTTAAGGAACTCATTGGACCCAAAAGCCCCATCATGGTGGGACCAATTGACCCCAATTGACCAAAGTCAAACTTTACCCAATTTTGGTCAAATCTACACCCTTTGATTAAATTGAACCAATTGGAGCCCCACCATGGACCAACCTATGTTGGGTGATGTTAAGGAACCCATGACCCCCAAGTGGGGTCAACCCACTCACCTTGGTTGACCAAAGTCAACCATGGTCAACATAGCCCATTAAAGGTTAATTTCAAGCCTAAATTGAAATGAACCCTAACACCAACCAATTACCCTCAATCATGGAACTTAGGCCTTGCCATTAGCCCTAGACTGAACTACACATTGAGCTTGATTAGATCAATGGAGGGGGGGGACCAAAAGTTGATCAAAAGGTTAAAGCATAAAGCAAAAGGCTAAAAGCATTCCCCTCCTCTACACTCTTCCTCCCCAATCAGTCTTGGACCCTTCCCTGATTGCTGGGGGTCTAAGCTTGACCCAGATGGAAGCAGGAGGCCGGCAGCTACAGGACAGTGGCAGCAAGGGGGCACAACCGAGGAGCTCAATTTCAAAACCCCCTATAGAGGCCTCCCCCTCCCATTTCAGCCATCCCATTAGCTTCAAAGCACTGAGAGCAGACGAAAACCACATCTGGAGCGAAGATTTAGCTGAAGAAACAAGTTCGGGAGCGGGATCGTCGGATCAAGGATTTTCCATGGCCAACCGCAGCCGGAGCCGCGGCCACGCACCAGCAATGGTTCGTTTCTCCTCCCCTCCCCTCGTGCTAGCTTCTCATCACAAGAGATTGAAGGATCGGGCTCAATTGAGCCCGAATCCATTCATCGATTTCATGTAAATCGGCTCAAGTCGAGCCACCCAGGCTCGCCGGAAAACCCCCCTTCTGGACGCCATGTCGCCGGGAGTTGTAGCCCCGACCACCACGAAGGTGGTGGCGGTGGTGGCCGGCCGTGGTGGTCACCAGGTGGCCGGGAAATGGGGGAGGAAGTCGGCCCAGGACGGTGCAATCCCAACCGTCAGCTGAAGGAAGAAGATGAAGGAGGAGGGTTGGATTTGCGCCAAGATTCGTGCAGAGCTCTTTTATCCTTTAATTATTTAATTCATTTCATTAGATTTCTGCCTATTTCATTCAGTCAACTTCAAATAAAAACTAAGGCCACTTAATGGCAGATTTAGAAAAAGTGCCCAACATAAAAGTTGTAGGCCTTGGTCTTAACTTTCATTTGGCCTTGAGTTTAGGTCATTTGGTGACATACAGCTCCCTAGGGAGCTGTTTTACTAGGACTGGTCCTACACTAGATCAGTCCATTAGAAAAATTACCTAGGTCAAACCTTTCAAGTTTTGGAGCTGTGCTTTTATCCATGGGTTGGTATACCCTAGGGGCACCACCTGCCAAAGGGACGGGCCTTGGTGGACATGTTTACCTAGGGTTTTTGTGGTAATTAGAATATTTACATTAAGTTGATTTTTGGGGCATATGATGTCCAAATGACACCAAACTTTGGTGGTATAATCTTTTGTACCTTAGTAGTGCCCACCTAAAATTTCACTCCATTTGGAGTTGATTTGGTATGGAAAATTGGAAACCCTAATGAGGGCCTTTAAGGGTCATATTAGGGTTTAGGTCATTTTGAAGAGTTGAGTGTGTTAGCCTCCTCCCATCATGTTGGATATGTGAGTATAGATATACAAATGCTGGTGCCATACCCTAATGGTCCATTTGGATCCATTAGGGTGGTGTGACCTAAAACCCTAAGGGTAAACCCTTAAGGGTGCAATGTTGAGATTTGTGAAGGACATGGGAGCAAATGTTCTTGCCTTGGCTCAGAACTTTGTGGTTATGTTTGTAGGAGCATAAAATGATTTAGTTAATTTAATGGGAATTTCTAGAGGCATCTAAGTATTTTTCTTCCTAATAATTGAAATTGCCACCTTGTCCTTAATAAAATAAAATGCAAGGTCATATGACCTTGTATGACTTTGATGTACTATCAGTGGCCGTATTAAGGTGAAATAAGGCTATGGTAATTTTGTTTTGAGTTATGGAATCATTATTCCTTGTGTAGGAAATTTCAAGTGCTTGTTAGCTTAAGGGATTTTAATTTTGAAAATTATCAAATCATGGGGCAAAATTGTGAAACTTGGTTAACTGTGATTCAATGCTATTATATACCAATGATAATTGTTTGGAATTTTGTAGAATTATATTTTATGTACTTCAAGTAGAAATTGAGATTTACATCACTTGAGTATTTAATCATTTTAAAACATCAAATCATGGGGCTTTGTCATGATACTTGGTGATCTGTGATTTTAGGTTAATATATGCCCATGACCATAGTTTGGAAGATTGTAGAATCATTTTGAGGGTAGTTCATGTCTAATTTGGCTTAAGGCCTTAATTACTTTAAATTATAATAAATACCAAATTAATATGAAAAATTATGGAACTTGGACCATACCTTATTAAGGTCAGTAGGAGCCTAGTATAATTATACCAAACCCTGGAGATGAATTTTTAGAAGGTTTCCCTTATGGGGTTGATGGATAGTTCAATTCGGTGGTCTGCGTTTAGTAAAAACAGAATTTTGAGTTTTTGACAATTCAGATCCCTAAGTAGTGGATATGGGTTATACCCAATCAGTAAATGAGTTATAGCACACCATGATTCAAGGAGGGTCAATCCTAGGGTTAGTTGTGAGGGTGCGCTAGAGATAACGTAGGAGAAATGAAGGTACGTCCAACCCATTTGGGTGGGACGGGTGTTGAGCTAAATCACTTTAACCATATGAAATGATGAAGGGTGAACCAAATGTTATCCACCAACTAAAGTAATTGTCTTGAGGAGGATGGTGGGGTTGAGCCCATTGATCCGTAGTACCGTTAGGGGCCCCTTATGGAGTACACCGCGGGAAGTCCAAGACTCACCCTAAATATAACACTAACTAAATTGTAGGCAAGAGTAGCCTAAGTAGGGATGCAGACTGGTATGGATCTCCTCCGGGAAGGAGATTGTGGGATCAGCTTGTGTGTTAGTCCCTGAGCCGGAAGTTCGAGTGGACATGTTAACACCTGTTACTTATTCAAATAGTGGCGAGTCTTCGGTACTAGGCTAGTCGTGTCACCGACGGTAGTACGTTGACTCAGGTGAGGGTGAGGTTTAGAGGGCCGGTAAGTTTGAGTACCGCGGTCTGGAGGACAATCCCTAATAACCCACCCCGACCTTAAAGTCTGGTGTATTCCAGCAAGAGTATGCAGGAGCTCCGCTGTTGTGTTATTAGCGTTGAGGCGTACATGAGGTCTAGGCTTGGTAGTGACCATACCCGCCTAGGATGTGGAGTGACCGATCCACTGCCACTGTGAGCCACGACGGTCGGTACCCGAAAGGTTGGCTTCTTTTCAAACAAATTGGGAACTATAAAGGTCTGTGCGCATAGAGTCGTGTGGGTGAGTCACATTGCATAAAGTCATTAATACATCATAACCATAGCATAGCATAACATACACATTAACATACCCCCATCATATAAATTAGTATGGGCTCTTTTATATGATGGGTTACCTGGACATCTTAACTTTTATGTCGTATGGGCGTTCATATAAGTTAAGGTACGAATCTGTGATGGTAGTTTAGATTTACTTACTGCACTGCATTTTCTTTCTATTTACTGCTTACTTCATTGCTCTACTCTACTGCCTTATACCTGCACTATACTGCTAGCTAGATTTTACTGCTTTACTTATACCTGCTAGAGTAGTGCCATGTCACCACCTTCTTGTTTACCCCTTGTTTGTCCTCCGCTTCTTCCTCCCGCTCGGTGCCTAGGAGTCGTGGAGGAAGGCGAGGACAAAACGGCTCAGTCTTTATGACTAACGGTGTGTGTGACTGCAGGAGTCCGAGGAGACGGAGTTGTCCCGCGCGCAGCAGGACGAGATGGCAGGACCTGAGCAGCAGATGCAGCGCACTACCACGACACCACAGGTTGATGATTAGATAGTTAGACTTCCGCTTTTTGAGAGCTTTTGTTGTAGACTTCTGCATGTTGTAGAGAGAGAGATAGTGCATTACTTTGCATATGTATCGGGTTTAAGCCCCTTTAGTTGTACTTCTCTTATGGACTTTCTGTTTTCATTATATATTTATATGATGCTGTGATTGTGGACATGCCTTCTATTATGTACTTACCTTTTGGCATATTTTACTTAGGATCGTATAGCCGGCAGGGTTGGTGCTAAGCGGTGTTAGTCAACCCGAGTGTTGGTGACACCACAAGGCAGCGATTCTAGGCGAAGGTCCACCTCAACCGTGCGATACGGGAGAGGTTCGAGTTTTCAAGTACTCGAACGGGTATTGGAAAAAGAGATCTTACACATCCACCATTAGCTCAAGCATTCCTCGCCAAGGAGACCAAGGAAGCGCTGAAGATCGTAAGAGCGGTGACAGCCTCCTTCGAGCCAAGCTCACCATCTGAGGGCCGAGTCCGGAGAGAGCCCGACAACCTCTCATTCCGGCCGTGAACCCAAGATGTGACCTCTTCTCTGTGGTCCTCTCTAACCTTGAATGCTTTTACTTCATTTTGTGTTGTATGAACATGTGTTAAGCTAATCCTAGGTAGTTTTGCTTTCCTTCATATGCACTGATGTTGTGGTGTCATGAATAGCCCCTTTGTTCCTAGTAATTTTCTGTGATTTGTTGTGGGTGAAGCCACTAGCAATTGCTAGTGGTGATGTTTTGAGAAGAGGTGCGTGCGACCCTCAACTGTCATAGTGATTTCCCGTCCACGTGGCTTCCGAAGCACGGCATCGCAACCGTTGCACCCATCTCGCCGTGCGAAGCAGAGTTTTGACCCGCATCTTTCTTCATTCTGCAATAGCGTAGGAAACCAAATCAAACCCCACCATGGTTACTTATCACTCCTTTTAACTGATTTCCTGTTTAGTGCAAATCGTACTACGCAACTTGCAGTCCTTGAGAGATCGATACTTGGGGATAACTTCCCATTTTTATTACTTGAGCGACCGGTGCACTGCCGTCGTATCACATTCCGTGCCTGCTAATTAGCAGTGCCGAAATAGCGCATCAAGTTTTTGGCGCCGTTGCCGGGGACTGCAATCGTGTTTGATTTGTTTTTAATTGGAAATTCATTTTAAGGTACTGTGTCCTTCTTCAGTATGTTATTTTCTTCTTCTATATCATGTGGGCACATTTGAACATCCGTTGTCATTGCTGTGGGGACACATCCCACGCTAGTGATAGGTGTCCCAAAGAGTATGGTGTTGTTCGGAAACCGTACGGAGATCATAAATCCTTTGGCTACTGTGCTGCACCTTCGTTATCGCACCTTTTTGCGGCTGCTGCACCTTTGGTGCCGGCTTTGCCGGCAAAGCCGGCAAAGCAATGCCTATTTTGCAAAAGTAAAGAGCACGCCTTGAAGGACTGTACTGCTTATCTTCGCGAATTGGCGGATGACGATGAGCCGGATATCCGGATCATCTCATCTTCAAATCCCGCGAGCACAGCTCCTTCTGCTGGTTACGTATCCCTTCCACCTTCACTTCTTGAAGTCTCTGGAATCGACTCATGCATCAGTGTCTCTTATGACTCTGTTTCTGATGCGACCCCCCATACCTCTTCAGTTCATATACCACTTCGCGAGGACTTGTACCCTTGTGTGGAGAGTGAGTCCGAACTAGTAAGAAGCACGTCCTCTCCCGCCATACACGAAATTACATCTGTTGCTGATATTCTTATTGAGGTCACTTTGCAGGATGTTGCAGATCTGTGCAACGTTGCGCCCTCTCTCATGGAGGAGGACAGCCTTGATTGTGCTGAAGCAACCACTTCGGTTCAGTGCGGGGAAGTCAAAATTGTAAAGGAGGACATTGCGTGCGCCGTTGAGCCTATTGAAATCTTCAATGAAGAAATCAGTCTTTCTTTGTCGCACCCACTTGGGAGTGATACCGGGATCGCTTCCAAAGATGATAACCTTTTACGTCATTCTTCTGATTTATTTCTTAACCCGGTTCTCGTGTCTTACTCAATGCAGGATTCTGCATTTGATCTGATCCAGGAAGTTGATGGTCCTGCTATGCAAGCCGATGATGTAATGGGCCAACTGCATGATGAGACAGACACTGAGATTTCTTTGTCATTTTATCTTCCCCTGCCAGACATCCGGAGCAGGTATCTATATTCAGGGGTGGGGGTAACTGTCCTATCATCACATAGGCATTGGTTACCAAATCACATAAAGGAACAAAGTCCTGTGCACTTCACTTTTCACAGACCGATCAGTTGATACGTGCAAGCTGTTAAATAAGTCGTGCTAGGAGGACACAAAACCCAGTAGTTATCTAGGCGTAGGAAGAACTTAATTTAATTTTATCAAATTAATTAGTATTGTTTGTATTCGAATTAAGAAAACCTTCTCTTTTGTTTTTAAGTTGTGTCTTTGTTCGTCTCGTACATCTTGGAGCGCGCTTGTTTTTCCCCATTTTGTTCACATCGAAAAAAATC
Organism: Dactylorhiza incarnata; assembly: GCA_033032865.1. Taxonomy (NCBI): domain Eukaryota; kingdom Viridiplantae; phylum Streptophyta; class Magnoliopsida; order Asparagales; family Orchidaceae; genus Dactylorhiza; species Dactylorhiza incarnata. The sequence goes on along the minus strand of JAWHQI010000040.1, from coordinate 978,209 downwards.
GAGTCAGTTGGGGGCTGGTTTGTACAAACGCACGATTGGAACGATCGTGCGCGGCTAAATCGCACGATCGTGCGATTTTTAATTTTATAAAACGTGTGTTCCTTCCCGTCAGAATGCACGCAGGCCCTAATCCGCACCATCGTGTGATTAGCAAAATCCCTCTCCCGTGCGCGATCTCTCTTCCCTCCTCCAATTTCTCCTACGTTTCCTCTTCCATTCATCGTTGCCCCTCTTCCATAGCTTGTGAGTGGAGCTTTATGGGATTCAAGAAGACCGTGAGCATTTTTCGCCGCAGAGGAGGAGCTTCGGCTTTAAGTTCTGACGAACCTCGTTTCGAAGCAATACTGCAGTTTGGGAAGCCAGAGTTCTTGGAAAGGTACAACTTGCTATGTCATAAGACTTTCCTTGATCATCGTGTAGTCTCTACTACGGAACTTCAAAAGATTGAATTAGTGGCGGCAGTGAATAGGCTGCTCCATATGGGTTCATGGGGGAACCTCTTCTCCATCACGGAGCTGGGTTACCGTGAACTCACGCTCGAGTTCCTTTCCACCTTCCGCATCATTGACTACCTCGATGAGGAAACCGGAGAGTCTGCATCGGTTTCATTCCGGATGAAGGGCCGCTACTATACCATGGGTGCTGGCCAACTGGCGGTTTGCGCCGGGATTTACACCAAAGATGAACTCCTCCAGACGGATATTATTAGCCATCCGAGTGAGTTCCCGGATGGGGTATCTCCTAGCGAGTTCTGGCAGTCCATCACGGGACGGGATCAGCCGTATGAGGCTCGTGCGGCGAAATCATCCCACATTATCTCTCCCGAGCTTCGCTATGTCCAGCATTTGATCGGGCATAGCATCAATGCCCGCGCCATGAGTCAAAACGTTGCAGGATGGCAGGATCTTCTCTACCTTTACAACATGCAGTATGGAGTACCTCTCCATCTTGGGCTAGTGCTTGCCCAATACCTTCTTCGGCAAGCCACGTACCTCCCCCTGAAGGCGATCGGAGGTTCTCAGTATATCACCAGGATTGCCAAAGGGCTTGGGATTTGGGATACACTCCCCCCTATGACACAAATCTCCGAGGGTTCCAGCATCACAATAGCCATGATGACAACTTTTAAACTTGTCGAGAGAGTGAAGGTAGGACATAATTGGCGTTTCGAACTCTGCAGACCCGGGACTGGACGTGAGGAGTGACGCGATCATACTGACACTGCCGGAACTAGTACTACGGCAGGGACGAGTGAGCAGCCCTCTGCTGTTCCCCACTTCGCGTACCCGGATGCTCAATGGCAAGCCCCGCGGCCCAACATAGAGCAGCACTATCCAGAGTTTTACGAGAGGTTCCTACGCATGGAAGATACTATGGCCATGCAATACGAGCTCTCGTCGCGGATTGGTGTGCATCTGGGAGTTGTGCCTCCGGATGTCCCTGCCCGAGCTTCTGTTTCTGGATCTAGGCGGCAGCGTACTCCTCCTCCTCCTTCGCATTCATCTCCGCAATCGCCGTCGTGATCATTTCAATGCAGCTTCCTTGATGACGTGACTCCTTAGTTAGTTTTGTTTATGTTAAACTAGTTTGTGATGTGCTTTGATTGTATTATGACATTATTCAGCTAGGTCATCGCCCCTAGGGTGTGATTTTGGACATCTTTTCTGTATGTTATATCATGCCTCTTTGCTGTGTTGTCTCATTTAATCTGTATCTATGAAACTTTTCTCTAGATTCTCTGCTATTTGAACAATGATTAATACAGGTATTTGGTCCACCTTAAAGGACGTTAAACAAAAGGGCTTCTTGGGAGACAACCCATGGGAACCACCCGGTTCCGTCTATCTTTTTAATCCTTTTGCGTATTATTATTTCAGTTTTGCTAACATTGTAGGTGAAGCTATGCTCTCGCGTGGAAGGAGATTTATCTTTAAAGAAATTGGGATTACCGCACTTCTGGCATGCTCCTTTGTGAGCATAGGTCAACTATTACCCTCTCTTACTTATGTTTGAATTGCTTATTTTAGATGTTCTCAATCGAGTCTGGGGAGAGAGCGAGCTGTGCATGTGCACCAACGTTGCATGACATGCTAGAATGTGCTGAGTTAGGATTTATATTTTGTTGCATACACTTGCACCTAGTTAACGCGCACTTGATCACGCGTGCTTATTGGGCATCACTACGAGGTTTTCCCGCTCATAAGAATTGAATTGTTAGTATTTGAGTGAGGAGTAGAGAAAATTGTTGACTCGAGTAGTGCTCTAGTCATGTGCTCCCGTCACACCTAGAAATTCAATTAGGGTAGAATAAAATTCAGAGTTGTAATGTAATTATTTCTGTTATAGTAGATGAAATTTATTTTACTTTAGTGGTGAATCCGGTGAATCCAACAGTAGAAATAGGTCGAGTGTAGCAGGCTAGTAGTAGCTTATTACTACTTTCAAAAGGAAGGACAACCTTTCTCGGTGGCTAGAACTTACACTAGGCGACTCTCGACACGATTGTGTTGATGTACTCGTCATGAAATGTGATATAGGCCACCTCTTGATCCGTTTGTGCTTTTGAAATCCTTACCTACGTAATCACCATTGCAAGCCCATTTGAGCCTACTCTTCCTCCTTGTTTAGCTCCACTAATAATGTAACCAAAACCATACAGCCGAACCTATGTTCGCACCAACCGTTGAGCTGAAAGAAATTTCTTTCTCGATCGCATTTGGTGTCATCTATGTTGCGTATGGCAGCTTTAATTTAGCTAAAGGAGTCATTTTATTGCGCTTAAAAATGTTCTTTTGCCGAAAAGAGAAAAGAAAAGAAAAGAAAGAAAAGAAAAGAAAAATAAAAGAGTTGTGCAATAATAATTCTCTCTCGGCAAAATTTTCGTATATCTGGCTCAACACGCACCTATTGTTCAGTTGAAGTCCGGGGTGTCGTGTAAATACTGAAAATGTTGTATGGGTGATTGTCATTCTCTTGAGTGTGACGGTTGTGTTGAGTGCGATTCCCATCGTCCTTCTACTTACCTAGCCTATACTCAAACTAAGCCCAATAATTGCCTATAAGTCCTATTGATTTTAGTTACAAGTCGTCTCACGCGGTAGAGAGGGTGTCAACGTGCAAGCCTATTGACACCGACTTTGATGGATTTCTAAGGAGATTGTCCCTAGCTTCGATTTGAGTAATACTTTACTCATTAGTCACACTATTTTCCCTTTTTGCGGCACCGAAAGATTCACCAGGATTCACCATCCAAGTAATATAAATTCCAAACTACTGTTTTAGAAAAAATTAGATATAACCTTGAGTTTAATTCTGTTCTAATGTATTTCTACGTACAAGAGCATGCGACTTCGCATAATTCTCTACCGCTCAAACTTATGCTAACATTCAATTGTTCCGACAGGAGAGCTGAGTAGTTTGCCCGAGACGTGCAAATGGTTAAGTCTGGGGGTGTGATGAGTCCCATTTATATATATATTTTTGGACTCATTTGGGCTGATATTCTAGTGTTTGCACCACATTTTAGTCACGTTTTCATTTACATATACTATTCCATGCTAGGTGCACCATTAAACCCATTTCGGTGTGCAATTGCATTCCTCGTTGTTGGGGGTAAGCACATTGTGCTCCCCTTCCCTTCTTTTATGTATCCCTGTGTTGGACGTGTATTCCCAGCTAGTAAATCTTGTTTGCAGGTGACCTGATCGTCCCATTTCCCCCCAAATGTAATTTCTGTGCATATCGCACGGTCGTGCATTTCCTTGACGCACGGTCTGCGCGGTCGTGCGTTTGTGTCTGGGAAGAAAATGGAGCGTCGGGGTTTACTCGTGCGTTTTAACGCACGGGCGAATCCGCCCGTGCGTGAGTAAAACGCACGGTCGACCTGTATCTTTGTGATCTCAGAGCGTCGGATTTTAACTGTGCGTTTGAACGCACGGGCGGCGTTGGTCGTGCGTGAACAAATCGCATGGGCGGCGCAGCGTATTCTACAAGCCATATTTCATCCGTTAATATCGCACGGTCTGCGCACGATCGTGCGTTCGACCGTGCGTGACCAATTTTCAGCCTGTTTCCTATACAAAGCAGGAATCGAGGCAATCAGAAAGAGGACCGGGAGAGGACGACCGGGAGCGATTCAGAGAGCGGGAAATCTCTTCCTTCCCGCTGCTCTTGATGGTTGAAGGCTTCCCCTTCATCTCCTCCACCATCAAGGCCATTTTCGGTGATTTCCACCTCCATTCTTCCATCCGAGAGCATTAGGGAGCTTCATCCACCATTAGCTCAAGCATTCCTCGCCAAGGAGACCAAGGAAGCGCTGAAGATCGTAGGAGCGGTGACAGCCTCCTTTGAGCCACGCTCACCATCTGAGGGCCGAGTCCGGAGAGAGCCCGACAACCTCTCATTCCGACCGTGAACCCAAGACGTGACCTCTTCTTTGTGGTCTTCTCTAACGTTGAATGCTTTTACTTCATTTTGTGTTGTATGAACATGTGTTAATCTAATCCTAAGTAGTTTTGCTTTCCTTCATATGCACTGATGTTGTGGTGGCATGAATAGCCCCTTTGTTCCTAGTGATTTTCTGTGATTTGTTGTGGGTGAAGCCACTAGCAATTGCTAGTGGTGATGTTTTGAGAAGAGGTGCGTGCGACCCTCAACCATCATAGTGATTTCCCGTCCACGCGCCTTCCGAAGCACGACATCGCGGCCGTTGCACCCATCTCGTCGTGCGAAGCGGAGTTTTGACCCGCATATTTCTTCATTCTGCAATAGCGTAGGAAACCAAATCAACCCCCCCCCCCCCCCCCCCCCCCGTGGTTACTTATCACTCCTTTTAACTGATTTCCTGTTTAGAGAAAATCGTACTACCCAACTTGCAGTCCTTGAGAGATCGATACTTGGGGATAACTTCCCATTTTTATTACTTGAGCGACCGGTGCACTGTCGTTGTATCGCATTTTGTGCCTGCTAATTAGCAGTGTCGAAATAGCGCATCAATATCAGATCTATGTGAAGATCTAGGTGAGCTAAATCTAGAGAAAAGAGATTCTTTACTTCCAACAACTCAAACACTTGAAGATAGTGAAGAAGAAGATCATCCAGAAGATCTTGCTGACAAATCAATTCAAGTGACAGCTGATCAAATTCCCCAAGAAGATATCATTGCTGAACCAACTCCAACTGTTTACCACATAACAGTTAGAGATCATCCAATACCACAAGTAATTGGAGATATTTTAGCAGGTGTTCAAACAAGGCATCAACAACACCAAAATCAGATGCATACTTGTTTCCTATCACAAGTTGAAGCTCAAACTATAACAGATGCAGAACAAGATCCAAATTGGATTCTTGCAATGCAAGAGGAGCTCAACCATCTGAAAGGAACAAGGTTTGGGATTTGGTTCCAAGACCAAAGAGCCATCCAGTCATTGGCACTAAATGGGTCTTCAGGAACAAGCTAGATGAACAAGACAATATTGTGAGAAATAAAGCAAGACTGGTAGCCCAAGGATATTCACAGGAAGAAGGGATTGATTATGATCAGACCTTTTCTCCTCTTGCAAGACTTGAAGCAATCAGAATCTTTCTTGCATTTGTTGCATATAAGAAGTTCAAGGTATATCAAATGGATGTGAAGAGTGCATTTTTAAATGGAGAAAGCAAAGAAGAAGTGTATGTGGAACAACCACCAGGTTTCATCTCTCCAACTCAATCCTCTTATGTATTTAAGCTTAAGAAAGCTCTTTATGGTCTCAAACAAGCTCCTAGAGCATGGTATGAGACTTTAGCTAGTTTTCTTTTGGAAAACAATTTCTGTAGAGACATAGTAGATAAAACCCTATTTTTCAAGATACATAAAAATCAAACCTTGCTAGTTCAAATATATGTAGATGATATTATTTTTGGCTCTACTGATTCAAATTTGTGCAAAAGATTTTCTAATCTAATGCAATCTAAATTTGAAATGAGTAGTATGGGTGAGTTATCATACTTCCTTGGTCTTCAAGTGAAGCAAACTCCAAATGGAATCTTCATATCCCAATCTATGTATGCAAAGGAATTAGTGAAAAGATTTGGTATGTCTGATTCTTCCACCATGAAAACACCCATGCCCTCAAATGTTGTTGTTGATAATGATGAATCAGGGAAACCTGTTGATTCAAAAGTATATAGAGCAATTGTTGGCTCACTACTTTATTTAACAGCTAGTAGGCCTGACATAATGTTTGCTACCTGTATTTGTGCTAGGTTTCAAGTTAACCCCAAAGAATCTCACTTAATTTTATTAAAAAGGATTTTGAGATATATAAAGGGTTGCCCTAATCTAGGACTTTGGTATCCAACAACATCTGAATTTGAATTAACTGCAATCTCAGATTCAGATTATGCTGGATGCAGAGTAAACAGGAAAAGCACATCAGGAACTTGTCAGTTTCTTGGTGATAGGCTTGTGTCTTGGTTTTGTAAGAAGCAAACATCTGTGTCCACATCAACAGCTGAAGCAGAATACATGGCTGCTGTCAGTTGCTGCTCACAGATGTTGTGGATACAAAATCAGCTCCTAGACGATGGTGTCAACTTAAATAATTAAACTATATTTTGTGACAATACTAGTGCAATATCTATAGCACAAAATCCAGTTCTCCATAGTAGAACTAAACACATAGAAATTAGGCACCACTTCCTTAGGGATAATGTGGATAAAAATAAAATTTGCCTACAATTTATTTCTACTGATTTATAAAGAGCTGACATTTTCACCAAGCCCTTGGATGAAAAGAAGCATATCTTCTTTATAAATCAAATATGAATGATAGATGGAGATTCAATCTGTTAAAAATTAAAATTTCTATTTATCCCCTAAATTCGTCGAACGGAGGTCGACGAATTTGAATCATTTGTTGAACGATGGACGACAAAATCTTTTAACTTCAGAAATGAAAAAGAAAATCTCACCTGTCGAGCGGTGGTCGACGAAAAAGATATTTTTGTCGAACGCTGTCTGACGGAGACCTAAAGTCTTTTTGACTTCTGCTTTTATTAGGTTTTTGTCGAACATCGCTCCACAAATGCGCCCCCTTCTCCGGTCTATATAATCTCTATTTTATTTCTTAATAGATTGCGCCTACAAAAATCGTTTACCTCCAGTTCCCCTCTGCACTTGATCTTTTTCTCTTGCAGGTACTAATGGCGATTTCTCAAGCCGCGCTTTACTCCATGAAGTTTGATGCCGGATTTGACATTGATATGGAATCATTTGCACAATCAGACCAAGTATTCAAAGATATTCTTTAACTTTTTGAAGAACAATAGTTGAAGAAGTTCATGAGCACAAGGATAAAGTTGCATACTGCAGAAATAAAGGAATGGGCTTACACGGCTAAGCCAGAAGATGAAAGTTTAACTGGAACCATCTCAGGTCATCAGGTTTCTCTTACCCCAACCATTTTATCTAAAGTTTTTGGTTTTGTGAATGGTGATGATGATTTAGAGCTAAGCTCTGTTGAATATGGTGAAGCTTTGATTAAAATGGGTCATTCTACTGGAAACCCTAATCATTTGCTTAAGAAAAACTTGTCCTTGGATACAAGTTTTTATCTGATATTGTTGGAAAGGTTTTGTTAGGCAAGACATTGGGTCATGATTACATTAAAAGGAACCAATTTCTGTTGATGGTGGCCTTGATGGAAAAGAAGAAAGTAAATTGGGGATCAGTTCTTTTTGAGTTAATTAAGAAGAAAGATTCTAAGGATAATGTCTGTTTTGGAAGAATTATAGGCATAGTTTTGCAGGAAAGGCACCAAGACCTTCTGGTCTCTCCCAATGTAACAATAAATGTTAGCAAGAAGCTGACCTCAGCTCTCTTTGCCAAATGGGACTGGGTTATTCCAAAGAAGAACCCAGGAGCAGTTGCACCAAAGAAAGCTTCTGAAGGCACCGGGACTGATCCAGTCACTCCCTCAACCCTTACAGAAGCTCCTCCTCTTGTTTCTTCTCCTCCTCTCCCATCTCCACCTCAGCATATTTCCCCTGCACAAACTCCACCTCCAAATTCTCCTACACCCATTGATGACATTCCACCTCCTTCATTTACCCTTCTACCTCCTCATACTTCTCCACCTCCATCTCCCATGCATGATGATCATCAGTCACCCATCCATCATTCTTGCCCTATTCATTCAGACATCCCTACATAATCTGCCAATGTCAGAAACATCTTTGTACCAACTTCCATTCCATCCACTTCTCAATCATCTTCATCTCATCCACCTGAATTTTTATTTCTAAATTTCTAATCTGTTGCTGATCAAATTCTTGATTACATTCTTCCCAGGCTAGATCAAATCTTGGATCCAAAACTTGCTCCAGTTTATCATATTCTTTCTAATCTTGACTACATCCTGGATGCAAAACTTGCTCTAATTCTTACAGCCATTTCTGAATTATCTTCTAAAATATCTTCAATTCCTTCCTCTTTCCGTCCCTTCTTCTAGGGGTCTGGATTCAGGTTTCCCTGAAGCTAGGCAGGGGGAGATGCCTTATGAAGAAGCTCCAGAAGCTCTAGTTTCAGAGGCTCAAGTTTTTGTTGAAGATGCAGTTCCAGTTTATGATTTAGAAATGTTTGATTTGTTTGAAGTTTCAGAAATTCCAGTCATAGAGGAGACAAATAATATCTATATTCATCCTTCTTTAGATATTATTCATTTGCTGTCTAAGTTCAATTCTGTTTACTCAGTTTTGCCAAAATATCATGAATATTCTAGAGCAATTGTTCCATATACTTCTCCAATAGATAAAGTTTTGTTGAAAAAGATTATCAGAAGTTTTGAAGTTCAGATTGCAGATCCAGTTCCTATTTCAGTTCAAATTCAAAGTCAAGCAGAAGAATCAGATGTAATTTCATAGGAAATTATCAAAAGTTTTGATGTTCCAACCTTTGTTTTTGATGAATCCCCAATTCCTGATTTTGGTGAAATATGGAAAGCAGAAGATGCAGCTTTTGAAGCTGAAGAACAAAAGATTAAAGCTCTTAAATAAGTCAATGCTTTATATGATGAACCAATTCCATCTTCTGATTCTAATGAAGATGATAGTGAAAGTGATTCTGATTATACCTCATCAAAGAAGAGAAAGAAACGAAAAGCAAAGTCAATGGCTGTCCCTAAGCCTCCTAATCCTGATAGTGATATCCCTTATTATATTCTTCATAACATTCCTCTTGATAAAGATACTCCACACTGGATGAAATTTTCCAGGAATGAGAACAAGAGAAGAAAGAAGATGAGGAAAACTGGTTATTATTCTGACAAGCCTGTCAAATATAATCATCCTCCTCCTCCTCCAGCAGCAGATTCAGCAGCACCCTCTTCTTCCTCTCAGAAGTTCACCTCTCAGCAATCAAGTACACCAGCTAGCACAAGTGGTTATCAGAGTTCTTGGTCTTCAGGACTTCCTTCAAATTCTTCAAAGAATGTTTCCACAGAATACAAGTATCAAATATCTGATGGATCTTTGCACAGGCAAAGAAATATTCATTTTGACCAACCTTCATTACAGGCCATTGATCCTGATGAAAGGCCTTATTCCCCAGTTAATACAGAAGCTGAAGAAATAGCTCAGATGGCTAGATTCAAGGAGAAAATTGCCACAGCTCAAATAAATAAAGGAAAAGCTGAAGGAAAAGATTACTCTCAATATTCAACCATGTCAGAGTATAGAAGAAAAGAATTTGAAAAGTATAAATCAAAGAATATGTTCAATGCTGAAGAATTTTTGATACAATACCCATAAGCAGTAGTTATTCAAGGTAAATCTCAAACTATTATAGGAGCTCAGGATCTGTACTTGAGTAAGAAGAATTCTAAAGATCCTAACAGAGAAATTATCTTTAAGCCTCCCTCAGCAAAGAAATGAAAAAGGTTCAGACTCTATTTTGTTCTTGTTTAACATTTTGGTTATAATGTTTATAAACTCAGAGCACTATATTCTATTTTATCTGCTGAAATGAATTTACATTCTGTCAGATATATTGTTATGCTCTTCTGTTTATTTTTCGGTTGTATTTATTTGAATGATTGTAAAATATTATCCTAACCCATATAGGGGGAGATTGTTGGAAAAACACAATTACTGATTTGGGCTAGGATCACTATATGTTGACTAAGGATCAAGTTGACCCCATTATATAGTCTAAGGGTCAAGTCTTTAGGATGTTAGATTAGCTAGAACTTAAGGTAAAATTTAAGTTACCAGCATTCGACAAATGGCTATCGGCGCTCGACAGATGGATGCCAGCGCTCGACGAATTCCTGTCAGCGCTCGAAAGATTCCAGCCAGCGCTCGACAGATTCCAGCCAGTGCTCGACAGTTTTCAGCCAGAGCTCGACAAATTCTTTATTGAAGCTCAGATCGACAAATTCAGTTCCAAGATTATTTAATTCTTAAATATCAGTTATTTGTCAGTACTCTGAACACAGATCGACGACTCTAACGGATATATTCAATATATTTGGACGTATTTAAGTCAGTTAAGTAAGGATATTATATTCTTTGAATATATTCCTTTCTTTCCTTTATTCCAAGGCAAAGATAGCCATTGACAATTAATGCAAAGGAGTATTTCACGGCTAAGGAATTAAAGGACCTGCCAAAGTCGTTTTGTCTTTGTTGTTATTCCAAGAAAGAATTAAAGTCTGATTATTCTATTCCAAAAAGAGAATATATCAAAGACAGACTTTATTGTCTCATTATCTCGACAAAATTAAAATACATTTCTTACAGAATACAGAGAGAGTACGATAACAGGGATAGAGAAAGAAAAAGAAGAACACTCAGTCAAATATTCTCAGTCTTCTTCTTCCTCAAGCAACAATCACCATTTCTCTGAGAACATCTTCTTCAAAGATCAATCTCTCAGATATCTGCTAAAAAGTTCAAGTCTTCTAAAAGAGCAACAAAGAATCTGAAGAACTATTTCTTCCAGATCAATCTGCTACAGAAGATTTCTGTTTCAAGAGAAAGCCTCTCCACCATCTGTCAAATACTTCAATTAGACAGGGGGAGATTTACAATAAATCCACTAGAGTCTTCTCTCAGCATCTTGACAGAGAAGAACACTTTAACCTCTTTCTCACCTCTCTTGTACAAGGTTAATACTCCCTTCAAAAGTGTAACTCCTCGGTGGCAAGACACCTGATCAAAAAAGTCTAGTTGGTTTTGAGCACCTGAACAAAAGCTCTGTGGTGTGTGGACACCTAATCAAAATCACCTTGGTGTTAGGGCACCTGATCAACACTCCTAGTGGACTCCTACCAAGGGTGGTAGAAGAGTGGACTACCCATATTTATTGGGGAACCACTATAATTCCGTGTGTCCTTTGTGTTTGTTTGTTTCATTGTGCTGTGCTGTGTGCTTTTACTTATTTAGTTTTTATGCTTATATATATATCTCACACTGCTTACACATATATATAACACTACTTTAATTCCGCTATAAAAACTAAGGAAAAGTTTTTAATACTCTATTCACCCCCCTCCCCCCTCTAGAGTAACTTAAGATCTAACCTCCACTTTCAGCATCCTTCCCTACCTCCTCATCCTATGTCCCTTATTCTAGGGTCCTAGATTCAGGTCTCCCTGAAACTAGGCAGGGGGAGATGCTTGATGAAGAAGCTCCAGTTGATGCAGTTTCAGTTATAGCTACTGATTCAGATATGATAGATTCAGTTGCAGTTATAGATTTAGTAAATAATATCTTTATTAATCCATCAGTAGATATTATTTCTTTATTATCAAGATTCAGTTCAGTTTTCAGCAGGCTGCCTAAGCCTCAAGTTTTTTCAAAAGCTATAGTTCCCTATACAGCTCCAATTGATTCAGTTTTGTTAAAGAAATTCATCAAGTTTTCAAGTTCCAATTCAGGTTCCAGTTACAGTTGCAGTAACAGAAGAAGTTGGTTTGGTGAATTCACCTCCAACTTTTGTGTATGATGATTCTCCTCTTCCAGAGGATGTTGAGCAAGATTTGGATATTGCTCTTAAAGATCTTGATGATCTGTATGATAACCCTGCTCAGTTTTTTGATGATGATGATAGTGATGATTCTGATGATTCAATGCAAAATTCTCAAAGAAAAGAAAGTCCAGAAGCAATGCAAAGGCTGTTCCTAAACCTCCCTCTTCAACAAATGATACTCCATATTACATTTTGAATACTATCACTCTCACCAATGATTCTCCAGCATGGATGAGATTCTCTAGGAATGAGAATAAAAGGAGAAAGAAATTGAAGAAATTAGGATTCTACTCTGACAAACCAGTCAAGTTTAATCCTCCTCCTCCTCCAGCAGCAGGCTCAGCAAGCATGTCTTCTTCCTCTCAGAAATATCCCTCAGCATTCAAGAAAATCAGGAGAGAGTCATAGAAGCTCAAGTGGCTCTCATAGTTCAAGATCATCCAGAGCTCCTCCTTCAGGATCTGCTAGAGCTCTTTCATCAATTTATAAATATCATGTCTCTGATGGTTCCTTCCACAGAAAAAGAAATTCTCATGAAAAATTTTCATATCAGACCAGTGAAATTGATGAAAGGCCTCCATCTCCTATCAATCTAGAATCAAAATAGAATGCTTATATGGCTAGATACAAAGAGACTATTGCTACAACTCAGATAAATAAAGAAAAAGCAGAAGGAAAAGATTTCTCTCAGTATTCAACTATATCTTAATTCAGAAGAAAAGAATTTGAAAGGTACAACTCAAGGCATCTCTTTAATGCTGAAGATTATCTAAGGTTGCACCCAGCTGCAGTGGTTCCTCATGCTTCATCTCAAACACTGCTGGGAGCTAATGACCTCTATATGAGCAAAAGAGAATCAGAAATTCCAAACAGATAAATCATTTTCAAGCCTTCCTCAAAGAAAGAGTAAAGCTTCAAATTGTTTTGGTTTTGCTATATTTCTGCTTTCAGTGTAAAGCTCTCTAAAATCAGAGTACTATATTTCTCTATCTGCTGAAGTGAATTTAAATTCTATCAGATATATATGCTCTGTGTTTGTTGTTTGTTTTATTATTTGATTTTGTCAAATAGTATCCTAACCCAAATAGGGGGAGATTGTTGGAACAACCCTATTATTGATTTGGGCTAGGATCACTATCTGTGACTAGGACTCAAGTTGACCCCATTGTATAGTCTAAGGGTCAAGGTCTAAGTTTGTCTAAGTTAGCTAGAACTTAGGAAAATTTCAAGTTTCTGTGTTCGACGAACATCTTTCTGCGTTCGACGAACTCCTTCATCTGTTCGACGAACGTCGTGTTTCAGTTCGACGAACTTGTTCTACTCGACGTATCCAGTATTCAAGCTAGTTCAACAGATATTATCTCAGTTCGACGAACTCCAGATTGAGATCGACAAACTCAGCTTTCTGTTCAACGAATGAATATCTCAGTGATCAGTTCGACGAACTCAGTTTTCAGTTCGACGAATTCAGCTTTCTGCTCATCGAAAACTTTTTCTCTTCAGCTTGAAAATTTCTGAAGAATCAATTCTATTTTCTCTAAACTCAGATCGACTATTCAGCAATGAATCTATTCATCTATTTGGACTTATTCATTATCAGATAATTCAAGATTTGATCTTTCCTTTTATTATTCCTTTCTATTCTCTTCTTTCATGAATGTAGCCATTGACATATTGGAAAAGGATACTTTCATGGAAAAGGAAAATGGATTAAAGTATTATTGCCGAATCAGATTGCAGTCCCAAGAAAGATTTAATTTAGATTATTCTATTCCTTAACAAGAAGATTTGAATTTAAAATCAATCATATATCTCTAAAAATATATATAAATAAGAAGCAGAGTACGACTAGAGAAAAAAATATACTTGTGAAATACAAGAAGTCAAAAAGGAATACAAAGATCTTCTTCATCAACAGCAGCATTTTTCATTCTCTAAGAACAAAAAAAATCTTCTCTCAGTGTCAGTTGCTGGTTCTTAATATTCAAAGAACAACAATAATCTGAGAAACATCTTCTCTCAGATTCATCTGCTATCAAGGAAGATCTCTTACATCCAAGAGAAAGCTCCATCCATTATCTGTCAAGAAATTCTATCAGACAGGGGGAGCTTTACAACACAACAATCCACTAGTCTTCTCTCAGATCTTGTTGACAGAGAAGAACTTCATAAACACCTTTTTGTTTATCCTTTTTACCCATCTTGTACAGGGTTCTAACTCCCTTCAAAAGTTAAACCAATGGTGGCAGGGCACCTGATCAAAAACCTGTGTTTTGGTTTGAGCACCTGATCAAAAGCTCAGTGGTGTTTGGGCACCTGATCAAAAATACCAGTGGTGATAGGGCACCTGATCAAAAACCTGGTGGATTCCTACCAAGGGTGGTAGAAGAGTAGATGTACCCAGATTGATTGGGGAACAACTATAGATCCTTGTGTCTGCTGTAATTGTGCTTTTCTTTCTGTACTGTGCTGTGATTTTTGTCTAGCTTTTATACTTACTCTGCTACACATATATATATCACTATTTTAATTCCACTATAAAATAAGTTAAAACTTTTTAATACTCTATTCACCCCCCCCCCCCCCCCCCCCCCCCTCTAGAGTAAATCTAAGATCTAATACCTCACTTTTAGTCCCCGAATTCACTTGTTTTTGCAAACATTAAGTTTTTTTTTGAACACACTTCTTCATATGTGGGTGCATGAATGAGATTTTTATTATGGTGTAGGTAATCTAATCACACATCTCAATTATGTTAAGTTTTTACACTTACACAATAATGCAAGAGTAAGATTAAAAACATATGTAGGTTATCAAAGAGATGAGTGAGTTTATCATTATCAAACATAAAACATTACTCATACTTAGAGTTATGCTAAGCAAACCTACATTTGTTTTCTACATTCAATTTCATTGTACAATACAAGATAGTTTTCAAGGCAAGACACCAAACAATGTTTTGAGACACTTGAAACTTGAATTAAACATTGTGTTTTAATCTTGAAAAGATAAACCTAATCTTCCTTGAAACATTTCAATGAATATCAATTAGTTTTTATGAATTTTTTTTAAATTTTAAAGACAGTATCAGAACAATTGAAAACATATTTTTTGTGTTTTTAGTTTGTTTATATATATACAAGCAGTCGTGCACGGGGGACCCCGTGCAGGGGCGGCGACATTGGTCGTGGGCGGCGACATTGGTCTTGGGCGGCGACATTCGGCGTGTGCAGAAAAATTGGTCGCATGCGGCGACATTCGGCGTGGGCCGCGACATTGGTCGCATGCGGCAACATTCAGCATGAGCGGCGACATTGATACTGGGCAGCCACATTCGGCATGGGCTGCGACATTCTGCGTAGGCGGCAACATTTTGCATGGGCGACGACATTGATCGTGGGCGGCGACATTTAGTGTGGGCGGCGGCATTCAATGTGGGCGGTGACATTAGTCGTGGGTGCTGACATTATCAATGGGTGGCGACATTGGTCGTAGGCGACGACATTCGCCGTGAGCGGTGACATTCGACGTGCTTTCTTCGCTCATAGGCTAACTGACTGTGCCCGCAAACATATTCGATGTTGCTTATGAAAAACACAAATTTAAAAGAGCTTATGTCTAGAAAACACACAAACGGCCACTTTTGGCCAAAATAGAGATTCAAACATTATTTGTCGTCAAATTATTACATAACCTTTTGTGTCAAGATTGTAATTTATTTTACTTTTACTAATCCACCCTATTCCCCGACTTGGATGCACAAGTGGGGCAACACATACCATATCAAGACATAAAAGCAATACATCGAACAATATATGAGCAACTCGAGTTCATGTTCTAAATAGATGCCGAAGTTAATCAAGATCATATTATAATTATATACACATCATCTGATATATTAGCTGGAAGGGTTTCTACTCAAAGATTTATTTGTTAGATCCTCTTCGCATCCGATTTGATAAAAAAATAAAGCAAATAAAAAGAAGTAATATTGTTTCTACTGAACACGTATTAGGTCCTCTTTCATCACCAACGCGTGCAGATATTTTGCTTGGAATGTAGCTATCACCAAGCTTATAAACAGCATAAATCACCTACAACAAAAAAAACATATCATCCATTATTTAAACAATTGCATACCAACGTAGAAAATGAAAATGAGAAAGGACTTGCTTGCAGCTTGGCTGTGCTCCATCAGATCTACAGGAAAGGAACAATGTTTCTCAAAACTCAATCAATTAGCTCCTAGAGGACCTAGAATCCTGTGATTGGAAACTTATCTCTGGATCAAGTTCAAAGAAATTAACAGTGGGATAATATAAATTTATAAAAATTAAATCTAATAAAAAGTTTATGAAAACATCATCCAAAATTCATAAAATTTGGCTAAATAGATATCACCCCTACAGATCTGCACACAAAATTTCAAGTCAGCTAGAGGAATGAAATCAGAGTGATGAAATCCAAATGAAATAAGAGTTACATGTGTCACACTGATTTTAAAAATTATGAGATCTTGGACTGCTGAGATTTTAATAGGTCTGTGCACTCTGATAAGGCCCGAACAGACTTCAAAATTAATTAAAACAATGCAATGAAGTTGTTGGACATAACAAACATGTTGATATACCTTGGGGGCAATGAAGTTGCTACCACATTAATATTGGACTACACCCAGAAATCGAGTAAATGGAAACAAAGAAGTCGGCGAATGGAAGAGAAGAAGTTGAAAAGAGCTTACGACTGTTTTGTCGTTCAGAAGAAGGAGAAAATCCAAAGGTGAACCCGCGTAGTCATTGAATGGAATAGGAATTTGTGAAGAACTTATAGCTGTGAACATGCTCAAGCAGTGAAAGGCGTCCGGCAAGGCGTCCGGCAAGGAGCTTTGGAGGCGTGATCTGGGATGTGTTTTCTGGAGAGGGTTAGGGCCGATGCTTTTTGGCTTTTGAAAAAGTGGGAACCAACTGAGCGATTAGTAGGAGAGGGTTTGCTTTCGATGGGCAATAGTGATGAGCAAATGGTTTGCTTGTAGGAGAGGGTTTACTTGTAGTAGATGGTTTTGGGAAGTTGTGCTTTGATTGGAAATAAAGGGTGGGAGAAGCCCGCAGCCAGTGGTGTGATAGTTTGGGGAGGTGTGCTTTGGCAGGAATAAAATTGACCCAAATGCCATTCATCTTGATATGATGTAGGGATTTTTGATGGGTATTTCGGGAAGGGAAATGTTTCACCATGAGCAATTTGCTCTTCCCTTATATAATAAAGATATTTAAATATATATATATATAAACTTGTTTTTGTTTGATTCTTTTAATTGTCTTACATATTTATTTTATTTTTAGCATTTAGAGAATAACATGAAATGAATATATATCAGAGCTTTTTATATTACCACCGTCGGTAACATCTTACGCCAGGCAAATGCATTTAGCAAATTGGTGAAATTTTCATTTTCAAATTCCCTTCCATGATCCCAATGAATGCATTTAATTTTAAATCTAACTCATTCTGTATCGATTTCATAATTATGTAAATTCAAAAAAAATCATCGGATTTGGTGGTAAGAAATAATATCTGCATGAATCTAGAGTAATCATTAATCAACACAAATGTGTACTTTCTAGCTCCTAGACTGCAGGTGCTAATTGCTACAAATAGGTCCATGTGAATTATTTGTAGGGGTCTAGTTGTAGAATTTTTTATTTTAAATGAAGTTTTAGAAAATTTTCCTTTTTGGTAAGGCGGGCAAAGGGAAGATATGTTTCAATTAAGCATTGGCAAACATCTAATTATTTTATTTTTTGGCAATTTTAAAAGCAACTTGGTTCGAGAGTGACCAAGGCGTTATGCCATAATTCTAGTTCATCATTTTTTAAGATTGGACATTTTAGTGAAGCAAGTGAAAGATCATGAAAAGCAATCAAATACACATTGTGGGTTCTTCGTGCAGTGAGTACAATATTATTAGTTTTTAGGATTTATAATTTTACATAAATTTGTAAAAGATTCAAATAGAACATTAAGCTTTTATCGCACAGTTGACTAATAGAGATTAGGTTATGTTTTAAGTTGTCTACATATAAAACATTTATAATAGAGAATGAGTCGTTACCCACTGTACTGATGCCCAAGATTCTTCCCTTTCCATTGTCACCAAAAGTAATCATTCCTCCTTTCTTCTTTGTAAGGCTATGGAACATTGCTTTTTTGCCCGTTATGCGTTTGGAGCATCTCGGGTCCAAGTACCACATGTCTTCCTTTTTCCTTTGCCTGCCAACACACCTAAAAAGAAGATGAGAGTAATGATTCAGATACTCAAGAGGTTCCTCCCATAAAATAGGTGGAAGTCTTATGAACCCAAATTTGCTTGAACACACATTGTCCCTTCATCCTCCAAGAGTCCATGGTGTGTCCAAAGGGAAAAGCACTTAGCACAAGACACAAAAGGGGTTTAGACCTTTTTCAATATTTTCTTTGGACTCATGCTGGAGGGTGAGGAAATAGCAGAAAATAGTGTAGGTTTGTTATTATATGGGTTATTCTTTCTTTTACTACCGCCATCAGTAAATGGTACCGCCGGGCGGTAACTTCCAGAGCCATATCCTAGCCCATAGTTAGCACTTCCATGCCTTTGGTTGGCCAAAATCTTGTCAAGGGTCTTCTAGCCAACTCCGAATTTTTCTATAGCCATGCTCAAGTCATGGATTTGGACTTTTAAGAAAGTGTTTTAATTAACTAGATCTCTACACCTATTTGCAAATCTTTTCTTTCCATCTTCAATTTGAGAATAAGAGTTTTTTACACTTCTTTCTAAGTCTCCATTATGTTCTGTAAGAGATTCAATATTCAAGAGAGCCAAAGAAAGATTGTCTTCTAGTTCTTTTATCCTTGCCAAGTGGTAGTCATACTCTTGGCAAAACACCTTCTCTTCTCCCAAGGATTTTACTACCTTGGTTAACTTTTAATTTTGTTTTACAAGTATATTATTTTCTGATTTTATAAAAGATAAAGACCTTTTAGACTTTTGTTGAAAAATTTGTAGGTTTTCATATATTCAATATAAAGATCTTCATAAGTACATGGAAGTACCTCCGTGTCACTTTGGACACTGCAATCGTCATCCAATGATTCATGGCTTCTTCCCATGAGGCACGTATTTACCTCTTCACTGTCGCATGAAGTAGAGTCGTTTGAGCTTTCAGATGAAGATTCATCCCATGTTGGAGCCTTCAGAACCATCTTCTTCTCTTTTCCTTTGTACCACTTTTCTTATTTATTCTTTCAGGTACTTTGGACACTGGCTTCGTATATGCCCAGTCTTCCTACAATGGAAGAACTCCGGTCAAGGACACTCGCCGTCATCATCGCTTGATTTCTCCTTTTTGGATGACGAGCCTTTCCTTCTTGTGTCTTTTCGGAGATACATCCGGAAGTTGTTCCTCCTTTTCAAGTTTTCATGAACTTTGTGAAATTTTTCATGAAAAGGCTCACTTCGTCATCCTCCTCCTCCTCGTCCGTTTTCCTTCACTTCAGTGTCGAGGCTTTCTCCTTCGGCTGTTTGTTGTATTCTTCATCTTGGATTTTGAGTTTACCCTCATGGGTTTTGAGATTCCTAATGAGGCTCTCAATCTGGAGCCGTCTTAGAACACGTGACTCAGAGATGGATGTCACCTATGGATTGAACTTCGAAGGGAGAGACCGAATGATTTTCTTCACCAAGTCACAGTTAGAGAAAGTTTTCCCAAGTATCTTTGAGGCGTTGACGATCTTGGTGAAGCAAATTTACATCGAGTCTACGTCATCGTCTATATCCATTATAAATCTTTCAAACTCCGTCTCCAGTTGGAATATCTTTGAGTCTTTAACCTGCGAAATACTCTCACGAGTTATTTCCAATAAATTCCAGATATTGTAAGAAGTTTCGCAAGCACTAACTCGATTGAATTCAGTTCTATCTAAAGCACAAAATAAGGTGTTCATTGCATTAGCATTATTTTTGCATATTATTTTATCTCCCTCATCCAATTTATCTCTAGGCTTTTAAATGGTTATCCCTCTAACTACAAATGTAGGAGTAGTATAATGTTGTTCTACCCAAGTCCAGACATCTAAATCTAAATTTATTAGTAAATAAAGCATCCATGTTCTCCAGTAGTTATAATCAGTTCAGTGAAAAGTGGAGGTCTACTTATCCCTTGCCCCTCCTGAAAAGCAAAATCATAGAGCATTATTATTCTCGGTTGTTTGACTATTTTGGAATAACCTCACTCTCATACCACTTGTTGGATCTGTAGGTGCCCTTAGAGGGGGGTGAATAAGGCTTTTAAAACATTTAGTGCTTAAGTGAAATTATAGTTATATGTTGAATATATTTGACGAAATATTTTTCTCAAGATAATGATATATGCTTTTATGAAACAATGTTGCACAATGCAAGATATATGGAGTCTCTGTTGCTAACGACAGCGATAGAAGTTATCGCTCTCCGTTAGTGACAGAGACATCCCTTTTTATTACAATCCGATGATCAGAGGTAAGCAGTCAAGACAAGAGTAGAAGATAATATTATTGCAATAAAATTTTTACAAAACTTGATTCCAATGACGCTTGGAATTTTGGCGAACGTTAAAACCTATTTGGTTTTCTATACCTACCCTTCTCCCAAGGACTGGTTGGCTCTAGCCTATCTCTCCCATATGAGTCCTCGAGCCTCCCCTAAGTCTAACCCTAGACCTAGTCACCACACCCATGCGGCGAATTCTCCCTAGTCTTCGCAAGGCCCTTGTAATATTTCATCACTCGCCATACAGGCAATAGCAGCAACAACAATATCATTCTTCCACTCCCTCGAACTTTCGCATCTCTCCACAACAGTGTCTACTTCAGTTTATTCCATGATTTCATCAAAGTCATTTCTCCTTTCGATACACTCTTCCCTGTACTCAATGATACTCGAACTATCATCAGATTTCAATAAACATGTATCAAGGAATAAATTAGGCTCATCATTGGCCATAGTGCGCATGGGAAGTGATAGAGGGTGTTCAACCTTAGTTGATAAGGTTGCATGCCTCACGGAGAAATGCAGAGTTGCTCAACTATCTTTCAGAAAGGGAGTACTTAAGATAGGGATAAAGTCGTTCTCCATGGGTCCCAAGACCTTGAAGTCGGTGATGACATCTGTCCCATCCACACTAACGTGCACATTTTTACCTCACATTCGGTCTCAACTACAACACCATTCGCCAGCACTAACGACGCCCGCTCATCTTTGTTCATGTTCAAGTTCAATTTCTCCACATCTTGCAGAGTAAGAACGTTTCGAGATGATCCCGAGTCGCATAGTGAGGACATCTCAATATCATTAATTTTGCAGCCGACTACACATGTGTCCTTATGGCTACCATCCGCATCCGAGATGCTTCTCCTTGCACCCGTGGATTTTTTTCAGTGTTACACGGGAGAGCGCCCTGGGTGCGCTCGGAGATCACTTGGGCCAATTGGTCTAACTGTGTCTCCAAGTTCCTCATAGAAGCAAATTTATTGGCCATATTAGTTCGGGCCAGATCAACGAACTTCTCCATCATTTCTTCCAAAGCACTCTTCCTTTGGGGAGGTGCAGGTTGCATATAACTCGGGTGTGAAGGCCGCGGATGGATAACGGAGGCTTGAGCATCATATTGATGCTGGCCCCCTTGCCATCGTTTGCCAGAAGCATTTTGATTCCACAAAAAGTTCGGGTGATTTCTCACACCCGGGTTATAAGCATTATTAAACGGCACCGCTCGGTTTTGACTATTCAGAAAATTCACACTTTCATCATAAGAAAGGTCAATAGATTGCTCACCTGCGGGGCACTCATACGCATGGTGCCCGGGGTTTCCACAACCTTGGCATGAAATTGCCATCACTTGGGCATGCTAAGTAGTCACTCATGGTAGTGCGATTGCATTCACCTCGAAAAGATTCCTAACACCTCTCAGTGCATTCCTTCCCGCATTCCAATAGGTGCTATGCAAAGCCGTGTCACGGATGATCCTCAGTGCCTCGTCTGGAGTTAGATTCATAATCATTCCACCTGCAGCAGCGTCGATCATTGCCCTGTAGTTAGGTTCAATAGCAAAATAGGAGATTTTCACTATATTCTAGGGCTCACAACCGTGTTGCGGGAATCTGCATAGCAGTTCCGCAAACCTCTCCCATGCTTTGGATAAAGACTCCTGATCCAGCTGTCTGAAAGTAGCGATCTCTCGTTGGGCATTCACAATCTTGTCCACAAGGTGGAACTTTGACAAGAACTGTGAAGAGAGGGCCTCCTATGTGGCAGCGGTCCCAGAGGGGATAGTATGCAGCCATGCCTTAGCTTTATCCCTTAAAGAAAAAGGGAACATCCTAAGCTTGACCACCTCATCAATGATCTCAACATAATGGAAAGTACTGTAGATATCTGAGAACTCTGCAAGGTGAAGATGTGGGTCTTCACTCGGCAGCCCGGAGAACTGTGTGTTATTCCGAATCATGTTCAGTATGGCCGGCTTGATCTCGAAGTGATTGTTGGCAATATTTGGGCCAAACCCGGATAAACACTCCCCACGGTAGAAGTAGTGAAATCACGCATCGTCTGCACATGAGGGCGGACCACTTCCTCGTCATCAGGAATTCTTTCACCCCGGCCATTACCAACTAGGCCCACACCCTCAATAGTTTCTCTTTCTCTCACATCCATCTCACGCAGACAAGCTCTTCTAGCCTGTTCTGTCTCCAGATTAACACCAGCAGGTTCACCTGGATTCTCTCCTTACATAATAGAAAAGACACAAAACAATCAAAAGAAAACAGCACGCTTACAATTATTCTCCTGGTAGAGAAAACACACGACAGTTGCACTCCCCGGCAATGACCCCAAAAACTTGATGCGCGTTCGGCAAGTGCACCGGTTGCACAAGTAATAAAATGGGAGCAAGTCCCAGAGTATCGATCTCTCGAGGAGTGCAAGTAGGGTGTGTGGATTTCCTAATCAGAAAAATAACTGCAAGTGTGATTTCGAGCCAAACGGGGGTTCTGATTTGGGATCCTAGGTTATCAACAAGAAATAAAATGAGGGTCGCAATCACCTCTTCGCCAAGCACGCTCCTAGCTATTGCTAGGACGACACTATCACAGCACACTGCAACACAAGATCTTAGAACAAGGAACACCACTTATATAAAAACCACCAAAATAATCACACAAACATGATTATCATCTAAAGAAATGTTAGGATTTTTATACATCATGACAACATCTCAAAACACATTATCAATACTACAATAAGGAAAGGGGGGAGAAATACAACCGAGCATACGAAGGCTTGCCTGGATTCGCGGCCGGACTCAAGGGTTGTCAGTCCTTGTCCGAGCTCGATCCACGATTGATGTCCGGGGTACGGAAGGGCTGTCAAATCCTTCTATTAAGCCCGTCTTCTTCATTGATCTATGCTGGCAGCAATCTTACCGGAAACATCCCAAAATGCAGCACGTAATGACCAGAAACAGATCTTGAGAGCTGGCAACATTGGCAATGGCCGAAGACAAATCTCTAGCAAGAGTTTTACGAAGATATGGTGGTCGGAGCTTCTCTCCCATGGTGGAGCTCAGTTGAGGGAGAAGATGTAGCTCTCCCGCTTCTCCAGACGGCTCGCCAATGAAAAGGCCAAAAAAATGGATGTTTAGGTCCGACGATCCTGCGCACTTAAATAGAGGCGTTAATTTTAAGGAACGCACGATCAAAATGCACGACCGTTCATTTTGGGCTCTGCGATTTACAGTGATAAACAATGCTTGGAGCTACAGGAAGGTCGTGCATTTTTGTTCATGCATGAGCAGTGCGCTCATGCACGACCAAAACACACGGGGTATGACAGACCACATAATTCGATGGTATTCACGCAGGTCGTGCATTTTCCTTTGCGCACGATTGAATTCAATCGTGCGTTAAGGAAAGCACACGATGAACATCATCACGTAGAGCTCTGAGTAAATCGCACGATCAAATCAATCGTGCGTTAACAATAATCGCACGATCGTGTGATTTACCCAGACTACAATGCTCAGCTCATGGGTTTGATCCACCTACATTCAATCAAAATATAAGCTCCTACCACATAGGAAATCACATAGCATCCACAATACAAACATGAACAGGCATGGGGATCCCCCAAAGGCATGCCACCAGCACAGAATGCGCAATTGCACACCCCGATAGGAGAAAAAAGTGAACTACATGTAAAATGATAACTAAAGTAAATATGAGCGTTTTAAGGCTAAAAGGGTTGTGCACGAGTGAGAAAACAAGCCTAGATGTGTCCAAAAAACCCTATATAATTGGGACTCATCACGAAAAACCCTATCTCGATGAAAAACCCTAGATGAGTCCAAAAACATTGCACTAGTCACCAAACACGGGCGAATTTCTCTACCCATTCTTGACGATATTGTCTTCTCGATGATGTTTCCAAATATGCCGACGCTACCGCCAGCAATAACGTTAATGCGCTGTGTTAGCAACAGAGCATCGTCATCTTTTTTTATCGTCATCTTTCTTTATCGTCATCTTTCTTTATCGTAATCTTACTTTATCGTACTCATAAGGTCTTGAAAGCTGAAGTTCCTGCACACTATAAATGCATGGCAAGTATGATCAAATACAATGGGATTTCCTATTCTCAAACTAAGATATGTGAAAAGCATGGTCGGAAACCAAGATGTATAGTGGTTCCCCAATTATGGGTACAACCACTTCCCCCTTCACCTATCTAGTTGCGCATAAGCTTAGGCCAACTTCAACAAATTTCTCAGATCAAGACATCTTACACTCTGAGACTTTGACTCCTACAATTTAGGAACAACTGTCTCGTACCTCAGACCTTCAACACAAGGTCCTACAACTCAAATATTCAATTACAAGATCTTACACTCAGGACAAAAGCAGCCCTACCTCAATCTCACCAACAAGAGATCTACACTCAGATCTTTTCAAATACCCCACCTCAGATCACAATGATCATACAACTCATATTCCCATTGCAATCCTACAACAAACTTAGATCCAAAAAGGATCCTACAGTTATAAAGAATATTGTAAAGATTTGACTCAAACAATAACACTTGAGTCTTCAATAGAAGCACTATGATGGTTTCTTCTTCCTTGATTAGCAGTTGAATATATCTGCTTGAAATGAGTTTGGCTGAATCAAGAAGACTTTTTCAAGAGGTAAATGTTTGTCAGAAGGAATGTTGTTTTGTAGAGCCTTGGATGAATTTTGTCTTCGGATTGCAGTTATTGAATACTTGGCAGAATTCTCAGGCTTGAGCACAGCAAAATTCATGCATAGAAATTCTCTCTAAGTGTATGCACGTGTGCCTTCTTGTATATGTATATTTTTCGATTTTCACATCCCTTTATATTGAAGACTGAATCAACATTGTCCTTGCTTTTGAAAAAGGAATGCTTCAATGACGAGATTTTTCTTAAGGAAAGTTCTTCAAATGGTAGCAATCTGAAATCAATGAGTATAATTCATTTCCTCTTAAAGCACCTTGATTACAAAGAACAACAACACTCAAGTCTTTATCCCACCATAGTGGGGTCGGCTATATGGATCCTCTATCACCATTGCGCCATATCTTTAATCATAGTCTTACTAATGCCTAAGTACATCATATCTTTCCTTATAGTTTCATTCAATGTCTTTTTTGGTCTACCCCTCCACTGTTTAACATGTCTAGTAACTAAACTCTCACAACGCCTAACAGGTACCTCTAGTGGTCTCCTATGTACATGTCTGAACCATCTTAAACGAGCTTCTCGCATCTTTTCTTCAATTGGCGCCACTCCTGTCTTATACCTGATACATTCATTCCTAATTTTATCCAGTCTCGTGTGACCACACATCCACCTAAGCATTCTCATTTCCGCAACTCCCATTTTTTGCTCATGTACACCATTCACTGCCCAACACTCAGAACCGTAGAGCATTGTTGGTCTAATTATAGTACGATAAAACTTGCCTTTAAGTTTTAATGGTACTTTACGATCACATAAGATCCCAGACGCACCTCTCCACTTCAACCAACATGCTTGGATTCTATGTATCACATATTTATCTACACCTCAATCTATTTGAACTACGATCCCAGATATTTAAAGCACTCACTGCGGAAAATATCTTGGTTACCTAATTTATTGACTGAGTCATCCGACCTTCTTGCACTACTAAATTTAAGCTATATATACTCCATCTTTGTCTTGCTCAACCTAAAATCCTTCTTTTCTAAAGTGTCTTGCCAAGATTCAAGTTTTGCGTTTACAACCTTGTGTGTCTAATCGACCAAAACAATATCATCTACAAATAATAAACACCAAGGTAGTGCTTGTTAGATATGTCCGGTGAGCTCATCTAAGATAAGGGTAATGAGATAAGGGATTAAAGCTGACCCTTGATGTAAGCCAACAACGATAGGGAATTCCCTTCCTTCCCACCCTAAGCATTTCCATACTTCAATGGGTATATTGTCTGGTCCAACCTCCTTTTCATTTTTCACCTTCTTCAAAGTGTCATCTATCTCTGATGCATGAATTTTACGATAAAAAGTTATGTTTCTATACTCCTCCGATTTACTTAATTCTTCCAAGTTCAGTTCATTGTCTTTTCCTTCATTGTATAATTGATAAAAATATCTTTTACATCTCTCCTTAATAGCCACATCATCTCTATTTCACCTTTTATGCATTTAACTTGGCTTAAATCTCATGTCTTCCTCTCTCTAGCTCGAGCAATTTTATATATATCACGCTCTCCATCTTTGGTATCTAGTCATTTGTAAAACTCTTCATAAGCTTGATTTCTTGCTTTACTTACTGCATTTTAGCTTCTTTCTTGGCGACTTTATACTTTTTACTTACTTTAAGTACCTTGATTATTGTAGCAAAAAGCAGAATTCAAATCAATTTGAATGTATGCGCAATTTAAGCCTTGATCTCAGCATAGGGTCGTTAGAACACGCTTCAAGCCGACAAAATCATTTATGTTATCGATAAAATCCTTCAACACATATAAAGATGATGTAGTCGATAAAATCCTCCAGCACTTATAGATATGATGTAGTCGACATCCTACACCTTAAGAACACAACTTGACGCAGTCCATACTTAAGCAATCAATCCTGGAAAGATCCTTCAATCACAGTCTGGGTGATGTAGTCGATAAATTAAGTAGTCTTCCAGTCAATGCTGTCGACAGATTATTTAACTGTCTAGTCGATGTAGTCGACAAATTACTTAACTGTCCAGTTGATGCAGTCGATAAATGACTTAGCTTCTAGCCGATGCAGTCAATATTTTCCTTAGTCACTTAGTCGATGTAATCGACATTTACTTAGACTAATCATTGCTTCTTCCTTTGATTTATTTTAGCTATGTTGCTTTTCCTCATGATAATGACATGTCAAATATAGGATTAGATCATAGGTCAACAAGAGTTTTGCACCTTGAGGCATTACAAGGGCAAAACCTTGTTTGGATGACCATAAGCCTAACACAATATTATCCAAACATTTTTGGTGTACCTGTCACATCAAAACTTACACAGGCATAAAATACAATATATTTATTGTTGTTTAAGGGGTGTCTACTTAATCACCTAGAGGGGGGGAGTTGAATAGGTTTTTCTGATTATAATATCCCCGTTAGGTTTTTCTTAGTTTCTGGTTAATAGAATTATGAAATAAAGAGCAAACCACAGAAAGCACACAATGATCTATAGAGGTTCCTCAAGACAGGGTATCTTGAGTAGTCCTCTCTCCCTCTATGCCTACCCAGCAATGTGCTAGGCTCGACAAATGCCGCCTAAAACTCCAGGCCCTCAAGCCTTACACCACGGACCTGCAAATCCAACAGCCTAGGCCCGCAAAGCCCCTACTGCCCCCGAGCCCGCAAGCTCGACACTCAGGACCGCAAGCCCTACACAACACAGACCCGCAAGTCCTGTGCCTACACCCTAGGTCCGTAAGCCCCCACTGCGCCCGAGCCCTCAAGCTCGACAAATCGCACCCGCAAGTGCACTGCCCTGGCCCTCAAGCCTCACAGCTCTCCAGCCCTCAAGCTAGACGGTGTCGGACCCGCAAGTCCACTTCCCTGGCCCTCAAGCCTCATAGCTCTTCATCCCTCAAGCTAGACGGTTTGGCCCGCAAGCCTTACAAGAGATTACAGTAAGTAAAACTGCTTCTTCTGCCGGATGGTGATTGGCGATTTAGCCAGATGGAGATCGGCTTCTTTAGGTTGAAGAAGATGCTTCTTGATTTGGAGATTTAGCACTGGATCTTTCTTCAGCCTTCACTTCATTTACCTGGTGTTGATCGGCTACTTTTCAGTCGATGATGATGACTGATTCTTTTTTAGAGCATTTGATGCTTGCTCTCTACCTGTCCTTCTTCTTCTCCGCAGAATATATTGTTCAAGAGTAGTGGCGGGATACTTCCTTGCTCTGATGTTCGAGAGTGTTCCGAGGGAACCCATCGTTCCTTTTTATAGGGCCTTGGAATCGCACAACGGTCATATGCAATGTCCTTTTCTGTCAGATGCCCATATCATTGGAGCACGCGCTGATGGCTCCATTCCTTAGGTGCACGCGTTGATTGGTCAATCAGGCAGCGACATTAACTGCTGACATCATGTCCGCAAGATTTGAATTCGGGCTTGAAGATATCTGCATTATTACGATGACAAGTTGTCTCTGACTTTGTCGTCGCGATCTTCCTTCTGCCACTGATGGAGGTATCTCGATGATACAAGATATCCTGGCGATTCTGTATATACGATGATCTTCTTTCTCTGACAGTGTCGTCGTGAGCTTCCTTCTTGCATCATGTAGTCGTAATCATTTGTTTTCTCGATGACATGAGTTCCACACGACGATGTCCTGTAGCTTCTCTACGTTCAATGAATAGCTTTCTGCGATCGACGAACTTGCCATCCTTCATTCGACGATCGCCACATCTCAGCATTCGACGATCTGCATTCTTCGTTTGACGATCTCGCCTTGTCTCAACGTTCGACGAACTCGCTACTTCTCGGTGGTTGCTTCTCTTCCCGTCATTACGATGACAGGCGCGCTTTGTCGACGATATCTCCTATGCTTCTCGACTTTATATTACTCAGTTAAATAACTAAGGTACATGACTTATTGTCGATTCCTGCAAGTATGAACTAAGTGGAATATTAAATACAAAGTGAAGTATTCTTGACTTGTTGACTTCTTCAAATCAGGAATCATGTGGGCAGGATTCCCAACAATCTCCCCCTATTTGAAGAAGTCAGAAGCTCAATTCAAGACTACTTTCACTTGACAGTAATTATTATAATCTTGCATAGAAGGCTCTGTATTTAAGGGTTTACTTATCTTTAGATGAAAATATGAGTACATCAAGTCTTGTGGCTCCCCCCTAGATTCGATGCCTCTTCTTTTGTGGCTCCCCCGTCTTCTTGACATCTTTGCTCCCCCTATCTTTGAGGTCTTCTTGAGCATCTTAGTCTTGAGCATATTGATGTCATTCTCCCCTTTCTGACTTCTTTCCTCCACTTGAGATTTTCTTGAGTGAGTGACTCCCCCTTGATGTGATAACGCCCCTTGGAATGACATAGGGTTAGGATTTCTTTAGTCCAGAGTTGACCCTGGATCACTTATGGTCCATTAGCCTTGTGTGCTGCTGATTGGCTAAATGGACTTCCCTGCAAAATGGATTTAAAATCCCTTAGGATATACCAAGATAACTTGGGTTCCAGGTTCTTGTTATCCCAATAAGGAATTCTTATACTTACCTCAGCTGCTCTGGAAGGTCTCTTCTTTGTACTGGGCACACTAGAGTTGTGCCAACAGTCAATGGTAAAGTGTCTTGTTTTTCCACAGCACCAGCATTCAAACATGTTGTATCTTCCCTTTTGTCTGACTGTATGAGTAGGGGTTCTTTGTGTGCGAACGACTGAATGAACCAAAGAAGGTGAACTGTGTTGATGGTGGACATGATTTTTGTTGTTGTCGACCACAGTTATCCTTCTAGAGTCAGTCCTTTTTAAGGATTTCTTCTCTTCTCTGAGCTCAACATGTTTTTGCCTCCTCACACCTTTCTGGGGCTCTTTGTAGATTCTGGGCATGATCTTGGATTTGAAGGAGCTTGCACCAGGCTTTACTTCAGTGACAAGCTTATCCTCCACCCTTCTGGTGTTGACATTCTTGACCTTCAGGACATTGGGATGCATTTTGTCCTTCTTTAGAAGAACTACTTCTCTGGTGAGTGAGCGGCACAGCTCCTTGCTTTCAATCAGTGCCTTCAGAGTTTTCCCAAATTTGTCTATCAAGTCCTTTTTGAGTTGGCAAGACTCGGCACTCTCTAGAGTTAGCTTCTTTGCTTTTTTGTGAGAGATCAAGATTTCTTGCTTGAAGAGAGGAGATTTTTGCATCCTGCTTCTTGCACAACATCTTGAGAGTCTTGACCTCTTCTAGAAGATCATTGTATGATTTGGACCAGCCATCATTGCTGGATGAGTTTGTCTCCGAATCTGAGTCTGAAGTAGAAAGAGGAGCCCTTATGCGCTTGGGACAAACCGCATCCTGATGATTCTCTTCTTCTGACGCAGATGAGACGGTCAGTCCAAACTCATCTTGATGACTGTCTTCTTGAGGTCCTTCCATAAGGATAGTTAGAGAGTTCCACATCTCTTTTGTTGTCATGCAGTGAGCCAGTCTCTGAAACGTGGAGATATTAACTGCACCAGCAATAATGTCTTTGGCTTTCTTATCCAAGTTGTCTAGGATTTTCTTGGACGCTGACTGAGAGAAATAAGCCCCTTCTTGAACAACTCCGAACATTCTAGGATCTATTGCATCCATGAATATTCTTGCTCTTACTTTCCATAGGGCAAAGTTCTCCCTAGAGCATTCAGCTATTCTTGATTCCATAGCCTATGGTACTTAGACACCCACTGGCAGATCTGTTCAAGCTGTTAAGCTTTTCTTTGAACAACCTCGCTTTGATACCACTTATTGTTTAAGGGGTGTCTACTTAATCATCTAGAGGGGGGGGGGGGGTGAATAGGTTTTTCTGATTATAATATCCCCCTTAGGTTTTTCTTAGTTTCTGGTTAATAGATTTATGATATAAAGAGCAAACCACAGAAAGCACACAACGATCTATAGAGGTTCCTCAAGAACGGCTATCTTCAGTAGTCCTCTCTCCCTCTACGCCTACCCAGCAGTGTGCAAGGCTCGACAAATGCCGCCAAAAACTCCAGGCCCTCAAGCCTTACACCACGGACCCGCAAGTCCAAATACCTAGGCCCGCAAGCCCCTACTGCCCCCGAGCCCCCAAGCTCGACACTCAGGCCCGCAAGCCCTACAGAACACAGATCTGCAAGTCCTGTGCCTACAACCTGGGCCTGCAAGCCCCTACTGCGCCCGAGCCCTCAAGCTCGACAAATCGCACCCGCAAGTGCACTGCCCTGGCCCTCAAGCCTCACAGCTCTCTAGCCCTCAAGCTAGACGGTGTCAGACCCGCAAGTCCACTGCCCTGGCCCTCATGCCTCACAGCTCTCCAGCCCTCAAGCTAGACGGTTTGGCCCGCAAGCCTTACAAGATATTACAGTAAGTAAAACTGCTTCTTCTGCCGGATGGTGATTGGCGACTTAGCCTTATGGAGATCGGATTCTTTAGGTTGAAGAAGATGCTTCTTGATTTGGAGATTTAGCACTGGATCTTTCTTCAGCCTTCACTTCATTTGCCTGGTGTTGATCGGCTACTTTTAAGTCGATGATGATGACTGATTCTTTTTTAGAACACTTGATGCTTGCTCTCTACCTGTCCTTCTTCTCCGCAGAATATATTGTTCATGAGTAGCGGCGGGATACTTCCTTGCTCTGATGTTCGAGAGTGTTCCTAGGGAACCCATCGTTCCCTTTTATAGGGCCTTGGAATCGCACAACGGTCATATGCAATGTCCTTTTCTGTCAGATGCACATCTCATTGGAGCACGCGCTGATGGCTCCATTCCTTAGGTGCACGTGTTGATTGGTCAATCAGGCGGCGGCATTAACTGCTGACATCATGTCCGCAAGATTTGAATTCTGGCTTGAAGATATCTGCATTATTACGATGACAAGTTGTCTCTTACATTATCGTCGTGATCTTCCTTCTGCCACTGATGGAGGTATCTCGACGATACAAGATATCCTGGCAATTCTGTATATACGATGATCTTCTTTCTCTGACAGTGTCATCGTGAGCTTCCTTCTTGCATCATGTCGTCGCAATCATATGTTTTCTCGACGACATGAGTTCCACACGACGATGTCATGTGGCTTCTCTGCGTTCAACGAACAGCATTCTGCTATCGACGAACTTGCCATCCTTCGTTCGACGATCTCGCCATGTCTCAGCGTTCGACGAACTCGCTACTTCTCGGCGGTTGCTTCTCTGCCCGTCATTACGACGACAAGAGCGATTTGTCGACGATATCTCCTATGCTTCTCGACATTATAGTACTTAGTTAAATAACTAAGGTACATTACTTATTGTCGATTCCTGCAAGTATGAACTTAGTGGAATATTAAATACAAAGTGAAGTATTCTTGACTTCTTCAAATTAGGAATCATGTGGGCAGGATTCCCAACATTTATTATCATATTGAGGCCTTCTTAAAATTAGGAATCTTATGGACAATATTTCCAACAACAGGTGTGAACTATAATGGGTGGAAAACTTTTATGAAACGATGCCTCATCTCTCTCAATATAAAAGTTTGGAATATAACTATTATAAAGCCACCAAGTAAACTAAACAGTGATGACTGTCATTTAAATGCCAAGTCTATGAAAAGCTTATTCTGCGCACTTGATAAGTATATTTTTAAGCTTATCTACACTCTCCCTACTGCATATGAAATTTGGGTTTTTTCGAGAAAACTTATAGTCTCTCCTACGCAGACACAGAGCTTGAACAATTTCTCATGGATCCAAGAGAAGACACAAATGACGATGTCTGCTTGGAAGAAGAACTATTAGAGAAAGAAGAATGCAAGCTCACAATGTTATGCTCTGATGGAGACACGACAAGCACATTATGCATTAAAGAAGATGTCAAAGGAACTTTATGTTCAATTCTTGCCACATCCGAGAACACTGTAAGCAAAAATTATTTCTTTGCTACAACTTCAGTTTCTGCGTTGTGTATGCTAAATGTTGCTAAACGTTAAATTAAGAAATTAAAAAATGTTAATTCACAATTACGTTTAGAAAATAGAAATTTAGAAGTAAAAATCAATGTAGAATCTAGTCTTGATGTGTCTAGTTCTTCAGCTTGCTCTTTAGTTGAAAATGATATACATTGTATGGATTATAATTCGCTTAACGAAAAATTCAAGGTACTTTAGAAAGAACTTCTTAATTCAAAAGAGAATAATGAAAAATTGTATTTAGAAAATTCAACTTTGAAAAGTGAGTGTGCTATGTGCAAAAATTATAAAATTGAAATTACAGAGATGGATGAAACATTTGAAGAATTAAAAAATGATTACAAAACTCATAGTAATTTGATGGCTAAAATCGTGATTCGTAAAATTTAAGATGTGATCCAAATATAATCCGAAGGTAAGTGTACCTATCATTTTATAGTATAAGATTTAGGAAAAAAGGTGTCGTATTCTTTTCGAGTTATTGAGTACTTCTACTTACAAAGAAGAGCAATTATTTTATCATTCAAAAAGTGGGGTTTGGTTCGAAAAACGGTTATGCGCGATTCAACTAAGAAGAAATTTGATGATTGAGAGATCAACATTTAATCTAGAATCCCTTTGGAATAAAATATAAATTCATAAAAGATTAATTTGCAAAGCTCTTAATAATATAACTTCGACCGTGGAGGTACCCAAAACATGATAGCACCTCTTTCGAGGAATACTACTAACTAACCTTAGGTTGATCGATTAAGACCCCTCGGCCAGTCGAAACCCCTAAGCTTGCTTAAAGCAGTGAACATCACTATTGGATTTAACGCCAATATGGATGATTTATGTCGTACTCTCTTGAGGAGTGCATGCAACTCCTTTTATCTTTGAGCAATCTCCTCGTATGCATGTATCTCTCGATCAACTAGAATACATATCTTAGATTGAAAGTCATATTCTGATTATATGAAATCAAAGCAAAGTACATAAAAGATAAATTGAAGATAATAGAAACGAGATCTTGCTAATTTAGAAAAATTCAAAACTCCTTTTATTTCACTCCAAATTTCATCATGAACAAGTGCTTAATGAAGTTTAGCTACGCATCATGATGATGGGAATACAAGTAGAGGTAGGAGAAGACATGATTCAAAGAAATAAAAAAATAAACTACAATACTTGAATTGAAATTGCTAATATTAAACTTACAACTTGAAATAGAAACTTGTGAGAACATTGAAACAGTATAACAATGCTGAAAACAAACTCCAAAATTGAACTCCCAAGCTTCTGGATGTTGTTGCCTTGTATAGGTGAAAAATGGGGAGTCTCACACTTGGTCACGCCCGTGTCCAAGGGTGTGTCTAGGAATAACTGCTTTCTTAAAAACCCTGGGAACGTTGGTCAAGAAATTGCCAAAATCAACGTAACTCAACATTACACGCCCTCAGACACAGGTGTGTAACTGGGTGTGTCTGGCTAGATCTGAAATGGGCATGAGCTGGAGTAATTAGCTTTCGTTTCCATTATTAATCAGGTGTCGCGCCCTCTGGTCACGGGGGTGACCAAGACCGTGTAATTTCAAATTAAGCTGGCGGCAGTTTCCGAATCGCGGAGGAAGTCATGGCGGTGACACTAAGTCACGCCCTCTAGTCACGGGTGTGACCGAGGGCGTGTAATTTTAATTGAGCTGGTAGTGAGTTCTGGTCCGCGGGTAGCATCCTGGTCATCACTCATAAGACGTGCCCTATGGTCACAGGCGTGATCTAGGGCGTGTAAGCAGAAATTACGCCGGAATCAATTTTTTCATTGCTAGAATGAACATTGGCATAATATGAGTCACACCCCTAGGTCACTGGCATGAACTAGGGCGTGCAAATTGGATTTTGGCAGAAATGCTTCAAATTTCTCCTAGTCATGGCTATTAGCTTGAGGGCCAGGGCAGTGGACTTGTGGGTCCGACACCGTCTAGCTTGCGGGCTGGAGAGCTGTGAGTCTTGAGGGCCAGGGCAATGCACTTGCGGGTGCGATTTGTCGAGCTTGCGAGCTCGGGGGCAGTAGGGGCTTGTGGGCCTAGGCTGTTGGGACTTGCGGGTCCTTGTTGTAGGGCTTAAGGACCTAGGTGTCGAGCTTGCGGGCTTGGGGGCAGTAGGGGCTTGCGGGCCTAGGCTATTGGGACTTGCGGGCCCGAGTTGTAAGGCTTGAGGTCCTGAAGATTTGGCGGCATTTGCCGAGCCTAGCACACTGCTAGGTAGGCGTAGAGGGAAAGAGGACTACTCAAGACACACTGTCTTGAGGAACCTCTATACATCGTTGTGTGTTTTCTGTGTTATGCTTTACAAATTTTAGATCTACTAACTAGAAATCAAGAACACCAAAATGGGGATAATATAATTTGAAAAACCTATTCACCCGCCCCCTCTAGGTGATAAGTTGACACCCAATAAACAACAAAGTGGTATCAGAGGGAGGTTGTTCAAAGAAAAGCTTAACAGCTTGAACAGATCTGCCATTGGTTGTCCAAGTATCATAGCTATGGAGTCAAGAATAGCTATATGTTCCAGGGAGAACTTTGCCATTTGGAAAGTTAGAGCAAGAATATTCATGGAGGCAATGGATCCAAGAATGTTCTTGATTGTTCAAAAAGATCCCTCCATGACAGCGTTAAAAGATGAGACTCTTCTAGCCAGCTTGGACAAAGAAGCAAGAAGCATTCTAGCTGGTGCAGTAGATCTGGCAACACACCAGAAGATGAGTCATTGCACAACAACAAAGGACATGTGGGACTCGTTTGAAGTTCTCATGGAAGGGTCAGAGGAAGAATTTGAAGAAGAAACCTCTCATGAAGAGGTATGCATCAGAGCACCACTGACTACTTCAGACAGTGAATCAGAAGATGAAGAATGCTCTGGAGCAGGAGAAAGAATAAGAGCACCCTTGACTCTCACAGACTGTGACTCTGAGGATGAGGAAGTCTGTGGGTTGATGGCTCTATCAGATAAAGAAAATCATGATGAATCACATCATGATCAGGTATGCATTACTCACACATCTTTACTACCTGCTTCAATTAAGAAAACCAAGAGTGCATCAGGTGATTGTACATCCTCTGAAGATGATGCAGAAGACTGCTCATCATGCAACAATAAGAACCATGCTGATCTAATAGAACAGTTTGGTGATCTCTTGGGAGCTCTGAGAGAGAGAGTAAGAAGCTTGCTAAGAAGCAAGCTAAGGAGCTAGAATCACTCAGGATCATCAAGGCTGAGATGAAAAAGGAAATGGGTATGCCCCCCAATGAGGGCACCAACTCTAGTGAGCTCAAGAAAATTATAGACAAGCTTTATGATGAGAGAAGCCAAAGAGAAGAGCTTATCAAGAGACTTAAGAATGATCTTCTTAAGGAAAGAAGCTTGGTAGCTCAATTCTCTAAGCCAAAAACTGTTCTGCCCATCATTGACACCTTCTCCTTCTATAAAAATAGGAGGGGATTAGGTTACAATGAAGGGGCAACATATGCTGGGAATGGAGAAAGGGGCAAAACTAAAGCAAAGCCTCACACCACCTTTCAGAAGGTAGTGTTTCCCTCTAACAGGTATGATCGGGACAGTGTCCATGGTCACTGGATGAATGGAAACTCCATTAGTCATGGAAATGCCTATGGAAAGAGAAATGGCATGGGGATGAGTGCATTAAAGGCTCCCCATGAGGAAATCCAAATGGCCCATCATGGACCATTTGTGTTTGGTGTCCCAGCCCCCACTTTCTAGGATAAAGGAGCAACATCTCCCCAATCTCTTCCAGATAAGAAGCAGACTGGTAGCCCCAGTATAATCAATTCTCACTTGATCATATCTGATGTCATCAACACCATGTCGGCTACCAAGCTGACATCTGTTGCTGACAAACAGATAAAGTCAAGTAGAAACAATTATACTAGAGCAGCTAGTCAGCTCTTCGCTGAGAAAGATAGTGTAACGCCCTTGTATTTCCTTATAGTCTTCTAAGTAGGGTTATGGTAATATTGATAGTTTAAATATTAAAGTAACCGTTGCGTGACTATTGCGGGAGGGCGTTGCCGTTTCGTGTGCGTCGCCGTCCGGTGAGTTTGATGCTAGGTTTTTACGTGAGTTCGTATAGGCAATTTTTATTTTTATTTTCATAAGGAAATGTATGTGTATATATATATATATATGTAAATATATATATATATATATATATATATATATATATATATATATATATATATATATAAATATACATATATCTGCATACATATATATATATATATGCATATTAAGTAATCGGCAGAGCTGTTCCTAATCTCTCCTTTCCCCGTGCTTTTCTTTCGCTGCCTAGGAGGGTTAGGTTTCCATCGAGCGAGTGTCGCGTGGCGCCGGAGCCGTCGGAGTAGGGAGGTTCGAGTTCGTCGGGGGCTTGTATCGTCGCCGGAGCGGGGTTGCGGAGGACCCTAGTTGGCTTCGGTTGTGGTTTTCGCTTCGACGAGTGGCGTCGGCTCCCGATTCAGGCAAGAAAACCGCCTCTCCTTCTTCCCCCTTCGTTCCTTGTTTGAGATGGTTTAGGATTTCAAGATTTCCCAGTTTGGATTTTGATTTGGAAAGGCTGCTATGCATATATTCCAAATAGGGGTAATTCACTAAATAAATCTAGCCTAGTCTTCAAAATGTTATCCATGGGATTGTTTATTTTAGGAATACTCATGTCTCTAAATCTCTTATCTGCTTAATTGATGTTAGTACTTAAGTAATAATACGATATTTTTCTTGTTTAAGAAATGAACCATTAACTGCCATTAACCCTATTACTATTTTATTGATAATAGGGTATAACTCTGATAGGAGAAGCCAAAACCAATATAATAGAGGCATTTTTGACTGTTTTTAGCAATTATATAGCGGAATTATTTTATAAATTCAAAAGCTTATCCTGTAGAATCTAAAGGATTCACTGTTGCTCTTGATCTTAAGCAACCCCTGTCTCAAACAGCTAAATAGAAGCTAAAGTATTCAAAAGCTTATATAGTAGGATCTAAAGGATTCCAGTTTTGATGTTTTCGTTGGGCTGCTCCTTGTGTTTGTCTAATTGGGGCTGCCGTTTTTTTTGTTCCAAATGGGATGCAGGCTCACGCCTTCGAATAGTGTGAAAATATAGGATTATATTACCTGAACTCATGTTTTTAAGCAGAGAATTTTCTAATATTTTTTTTTTATATCTAAATCTTCATCATCTGCTGTTTCAAAAGAGAATCCTACTATTCGTATTACTTGTAATTATTCATTATTTGTAGTTGAAATAGTATTGCTATTCCAATGACATTGATATGGAATAAAATGAGAAATCGGTAATCGAGCTTTGTAATAAAGCCTGTTTTTTTTATCGTCTAAAACAACTTCGATACCATCCGCTTTAAGATCCGTTATTGTACATGTAACTGCCATATTTTTTTTGTATGTTTCTCCAGCTTTTTGAAATGTATCTTCACCTAACTGCTTAATTCCAAGCCCTATACGTTCTTTTTCAATATCAAATGATAACTATTTACAATCTATTAACTCATTCTTTTTATATGTTTTAAGTAATTCATTACCATTACCTTTCCAACTTATATCACTTTCATGGATCATTCCGTCAATATTATCATCCAGAGCTACAAAAAAGAGCAAAATCAGTAATATTTCTTATCTGTACCTCTTTAATTATGCTGCCAACTGGGTAATTATGCGAAAATTCAATTAAAGGATTTTCTTGGCATGGTTTAATACATAAAGATATTCTAAGTTTAATAGTATCAACTTCTAAGATTTTAAATTGTACTTCTTGTCCTATAGTTAGAATTTTTTTGGGTGCTGATTGGATTTTACCCAGCTAGTTTCACTGGAGTGATCAAGTCCTTCAATACCATCTTATAATTCAATAAATACTCCATAATTCTTCTACTTCTTTAAGGCGCGGAGCATTTTCTTTAGCAATTCTTTCCAGTGCTTCTTGTCTTGTTATCACACCTTCACGAATTTGATTAGATCTAAAACAATCGTTTTCAGTATACCCAGCGTGCGTGAAGTAAATCATATTGTACAAAGGAGCTGTACCATC
Source organism: Dactylorhiza incarnata (assembly GCA_033032865.1). Classification (NCBI taxonomy): domain Eukaryota; kingdom Viridiplantae; phylum Streptophyta; class Magnoliopsida; order Asparagales; family Orchidaceae; genus Dactylorhiza; species Dactylorhiza incarnata. The sequence goes on along the minus strand of JAWHQI010000040.1, from coordinate 938,833 downwards.
ACCAATCCTCCATGAAGAAGGGTAGTTAGGATCCCGTTCCAATCATTGACAATTTCCTCAGTGCAGAAAAGTGATCATTTATGGTGTCTTGTCGTGCCTTATTCATCGTACGGTTACGAGAAGTTCGTTGGGAGTCAAGTTTGGACTCACCAAGTATTTTCTTTTGGCCTTTGAGTGTTGTACTGGTGTTTGGCCTTTGTGTTAAGTTACCTTCGTCTTGTTCCGACACCAGACCTGGCATGGTGTCGGCTTTCTGCAGTCTTCGACCTTGTCGTAAGTTGAATGTCGTTGTATTGATTAATTGCTGAACCTGGTGCTGACTAATCCTCTCGTCATGAGTTGTGGTTACAACTATCTGAAATCCTGTTCCCCCGCCGGGCACTCCTCTGTTTGCTATGTGGGATTTATGAGCTAAGTATGCTATGTTGTTTAATTCTCCTGGATCGTTCTGGTGAGTGGTTCCCGATCTCTATGATCTTCGTTGTTTAAACGTTCTGAGTATTCTCTGGTAAACTGCACCGTGGTATAGTTGTATACTTATTTATATACATATACTTATATGTATGATTGTGCACCCTGCTTCTGGTGCCATGTGTGAGTCTGTTGTGCGTGTGAGCTGAAGGTCACCGCCACAGCGCCTCTGTTGGGCTGTTGGTTTGGGTGGATTGGAGTCACCGCCGCAGCACTCCTGTTTGGTTTTTGGGCTGTGGACTTTAGTGGAGATACCACCGTCGCAGTGCCTTCTTTTGGGGGACGCTTTTCCCTCGAGCTGATCAGTCTCAAGTTTTAATAAGCTTATATGCTTATATGGTATTATGATGGTATATGTATAACCACCACCTCTGAGTCGCACTTGCGGACACGTGGTTGGCTTTGATTGCTTTGGCTATTACCTTTCAGTGCAGGCTTTTCTTTTCCTCTTGCCGAGTGCACTCGTTTGTGCTGGCTCTTGTTGTGGTTAGATTATTGATGTTTACCTGCTTAGTTCTTCTTTCTGTACTCCCTTATTGCTAATTGCTGCTAATCTTGGTTTTCTTGCACCCTCTTGGGCTGAGGCATTCTTTTCTTATGAATGTCTCAGGTTCAGGTTTTTAGCCGCCGTAGGAGTTAGAGCGGCGTCGTTCAGTGTTCCTGTCGAGGCCCTTCCCCTCTTAGGTAAGGGGCAGTTGCTTATTTGTTGTCTCTCCTTTAGCTGTTTTTCCTTCTTCCCTGCGGGTTCGTGTCAGCTGTTGGCGCCCGTATGGCTTTTTGTTTAGATTACTTATTGTTTGCTTTGCTGTTACTTTGAGTACTTTACTTACTTGCTCTCTGGGAAGCCTTTTCGCTAAGATGTAGTAGTTACTTTATTGATTATAGCAAATGTCGTTCTTGCATATCATGCTTTTAAATAAAGATCGCATATTTTGAAATTCGTAGAAAAATACTTTCTTACTATACTAAACCTAGAGATGTGCATACCATTTCTGGAAATGTTTATTTTCTTGCTCATGTAGGCTAAAAGAAATAAACCTATTTTCCGCTGCGTATGTATAATTTTCTACTTGTGGACTAGATGATCCACCAGACCGAGGGACGCGGTCTTAAGCTAAAAATGAAAATTTCTCTTTTAATCCAATCACATGTATGTTTTTTTATAAAAATTATCGTAAAGAGTGTTTGCCTGAGCGTCTGTAGTCGTCTCCTGCAGGCGTGGCATCACGACGCGTATTTTTCCCTTGCTCTGATATTACGTATTATATTTTGGGAAAAATGTGGGTTGTGACAGTTGGTATCAGAGGGAGGTTAGCCGGGTGGCTGTGATAGTCTAGTTGCCTGGTTAACCGCCTGGTGAGAATCGTCAATCATTGCATACACACACCGAAGGGTCATCGGTATGTCTTGGCTGAAGCATGAACACTACACTCATAGCATGATAAGAAGTATACGGGGCATATTATGTAGTATGGGATGCATAATATGTGTTTGTATATGGATCCTCATAGGTGACAACATACGACTGTTATGTAGTATGGGATGCATAACGTAGGTCGCATGCGTGTCCATTAGCTCGTTTTTCTTTTTCGTTACATGCGATAATATGTAGTATGGGATGCATAAGATCGCATGTGTACGCCGCTCATAACATGCATTAAGGCCTTTTTAGATTGCATAGCACTGCATATGCATCATAACATAGCATTTGCACACGTGCCAAGCTAAAGACATACATGATGACGCTCGTACACACATGATTTGAAATAAAATTTGGCATTCATGCATTCATATTATATGCACATAAGTTGATAGGATGATGATATATCATCCTAAGTTAAGCATAACATCATTTCATGAATTCCCAGAGCAAGGTAACAGCAAGAGCAAGTATCTACTCTTTTCGATCTGTATCGAGTTAGGAAATTCTAGTTCCTAGCTGTTGCGTCTTAAGTTAGGTGTATTGAGGTGTTCGTTCGTAATTGCAGTCGATGACTCCAGAGCGTCGTGCGTCGGAGTCGGCTCTCCAGTCAGAGGGTGAGTCTTTGGGTGCGCGCAGTGAAGCGGCAATTGAGAGGTTGCGTCAGAGTATCGAGGTGTTGTCGAGGCAAGTGGCCGAGATGCAGGCTCAGATTCAGATTTTGTTGGCGGCTACTTTTGGGCAGCAGCCTGAGGCGCAGGACCCTGTGGTGGGTCAGGAGGCTGTGTCGGGGAGGAAAAAGAGGAAGGTGGATAATGGTGGCAGTCCTGCCCCAAGAAAGAAGGGCAGTCAAGGTGCCTCGAAGAGTATCAGCTATTGCACTTTTTGCAGAAAGATGGGGCACGATCTTATCCAGTGTTGGAGGAAGGACAAGTCCTGTGAGTATTGTGGGCAAAGAGGGCATGATGCGACCCATTGCCGGTTGAAGGATAAGGCGTGCTTTCAGTGCGGGCAGAAAGGGCATGTGAAGTCCCGGTGTTCGCAGTTCCCGTTGGCTGGCCACCAGCTTGCTCCTACGGCTCTGGTACCGCCACCGCCTCAGCAGCGACAGTTAGATCAAGGAGAGGCCGAGATAGATGCAGTAGCAAAGGAAAGAGAGCAGTTGTCCCCCGCGGTAATTCCAGGTTAGATTCTAATCAAATTCTTAACTTTCAGCTTTGGTTCTAGTTGTTTCCGCTCGTTTAGTTGCGTATCCAATCTTATAGGAGAGTTTGAGGTATATAACCTTTAAGCGCGTATTCCTGCTCGATTCTGGTCCTACCCTCTCGTGCGTGGCTAGGTCTTTAGTAGAACGTCGTGGTTTGACCCTCGATCGGGTTGGTGATCCCCTTAGTGTTAAGTTTCCCTTCTGTTGTTTTTGTGGTGTCGAATCAGGGCTTTCAGGGTTTTCCTGTCCTCTTAGGTGGTTTCGTAAATTCTGTTAATCTAAAGGTGCTAGACCTGGAATTTTTGTCGTGATTGTGGGTTTGGGCTGGTTGTCCAGGTTTGATGCTGTTAACCAACGCAAGGTAAAGTGTTTGGTCTTTAAGCTGGACATCGGTCGACCCTTGAGAGTGTTTGGTTTTCCACGCTATGTTTTCCGCGACTATTGCCACGATGTGTGCCGGGAGCCTTTAGTTTCCAATGGTGTTGCTTATCTTGTTTCAATGTTAGAAACTGGTAGTAGTCGTTGCGTATCGAGGTTTTCCCTGTGGTGCGAGATTTCGCTGATGTCTTCGTCGTTGTCTCCCTGGTTTTCTACCGTGAGAGTTGAGGTGTTTGTTTCTGACCTTGAGCCGGGTACCCGTCCTGTTGCTAAGGCACCGTACCCTTTGGCCCCGCGTGTGTTGCAAGAGTTGCGCACTCAATTAGATGAGTGGTTGCGGTGTGGCTTTTTCCTGGCCTAGTTCCTTGCCCTGAAGTGCTCCCGTCTTGTCCGTAAAGAAGGAAGATAGTTCGATGAGAATGTGTATCGTTATCGAGAGCTGAACAAGGTGACCATCAAGAACCGGTATCCGTTGCCTCAGATGGATGATTTACTTGATCAGTTGCGTGGTAGTTCGGTGTTTTCGAAGGCTGATCTTCGTTTAGGCTTCCTTTAGTTGGGGCCCTGCGAGTCGGATGTTCCGCGATTTGCTTTCTGTTCTCGGCTTGGACATTTCGAGTTCTTGGTAATGTCCTTCTCCTTTTGGGTAATCTTATTCACATCTATTTTCCTAGCCCTTTTCGGTTAGCGTTTCTATCTAGCGAGTGTGAGTTTACCTCTCCCTTTGCTCTTTTCATTCGCTGTTTTCTAAGTTTCGGTTCTAAGTTTCGGGACGAAACTTCCTTCTTGGTGGGGTGACTGTAACGCCCCAGGTTTTCTCTTATAATTAATCTAAGCGGGTTTGTGGGAGATGATAGTGGTAAAATGTTTGGTATTGTTGTTGCAAAGTTTCGTGGCGAAACTTTTTGTTAGGAGGGGTGGTTGTAACGCCCTTGTATTTCCTTATAGTCTTCTAAGTAGGGTTATGGTAATATTGATAGTTTAAATATTAAAGTAACCGTTGCGTGACTATTGCGGGAGGGCGTTGCCGTTTCGTGTGCGTCGCCGTCCGGTGAGTTTGATGCTAGGTTTTTACGTGAGTTCGTATAGGCAATTTTTATTTTTATTTTCATAAGGAAATGTATGTGTATATATATATATGTAAATATATATATATATATATATATATATATATATATATAAATATACATATATCTGCATACATATATATATATATATATGCATATTAAGTAATCGGCAGAGCTGTTCCTAATCTCTCCTTTCCCCGTGCTTTTCTTTCGCTGCCTAGGAGGGTTAGGTTTCCATCGAGCGAGTGTCGCGTGGCGCCGGAGCCGTCGGAGTAGGGAGGTTCGAGTTCGTCGGGGGCTTGTTTCGTCGCCGGAGCGGGGTTGCGGAGGACCCTAGTTGGCTTCGGTTGTGGTTTTCGCTTCGACGAGTGGCGTCGGCTCCCGATTCAGGCAAGAAAACCGCCTCTCCTTCTTCCCCCTTCGTTCCTTGTTTGAGATGGTTTAGGATTTCAAGATTTCCCAGTTTGGATTTTGATTTGGAAAGGCTGCTATGCATATATTCCAAATAGGGGTAATTCACTAAATAAATCTAGCCTAGTCTTCAAAATGTTATCCATGGGATTGTTTATTTTAGGAATACTCATGTCTCTAAATCTCTTATCTGCTTAATTGATGTTAGTACTTAAGTAATAATACGATATTTTTCTTGTTTAAGAAATGAACCATTAACTGCCATTAACCCTATTACTATTTTATTGATAATAGGGTATAACTCTGATAGGAGAAGCCAAAACCAATATAATAGAGGCATTTTTGACTGTTTTTAGCAATTATATAGCGGAATTATTTTATAAATTCAAAAGCTTATCCTGTAGAATCTAAAGGATTCACTGTTGCTCTTGATCTTAAGCAACCCCTGTCTCAAACAGCTAAATAGAAGCTAAAGTATTCAAAAGCTTATATAGTAGGATCTAAAGGATTCCAGTTTTGATGTTTTCGTTGGGCTGCTCCTTGTGTTTGTCTAATTGGGGCTGCTGTTTTTTTGTTCCAAATGGGATGCAGGCTCACGCCTTCGAATAGTGTGAAAATATAGGATTATATTACCTGAACTCATGTTTTTAAGCAGAGAATTTTCTAATATTTTTTTTTATATATCTAAATCTTCATCATCTGCTGTTTCAAAAGAGAATCCTACTATTCGTATTACTTGTAATTATTCATTATTTGTAGTTGAAATAGTATTGCTATTCCAATGACATTGATATGGAATAAAATGAGAAATCGGTAATCGAGCTTTGTAATAAAGCCTGTTTTTTTTATCGTCTAAAACAACTTCGATACCATCCGCTTTAAGATCCGTTATTGTACATGTAACTGCCATATTTTTTTTGTATGTTTCTCCAGCTTTTTGAAATGTATCTTCACCTAACTGCTTAATTCCAAGCCCTATACGTTCTTTTTCAATATCAAATGATAACTATTTACAATCTATTAACTCATTCTTTTTATATGTTTTAAGTAATTCATTACCATTACCTTTCCAACTTATATCACTTTCATGGATCATTCCGTCAATATTATCATCCAGAGCTACAAAAAAGAGCAAAATCAGTAATATTTCTTATCTGTACCTCTTTAATTATGCTGCCAACTGGGTAATTATGCGAAAATTCAATTAAAGGATTTTCTTGGCATGGTTTAATACATAAAGATATTCTAAGTTTAATAGTATCAACTTCTAAGATTTTAAATTGTACTTCTTGTCCTATAGTTAGAATTTTTTTGGGTGCTGATTGGATTTTACCCAGCTAGTTTCACTGGAGTGATCAAGTCCTTCAATACCATCTTATAATTCAATAAATACTCCATAATTCTTCTACTTCTTTAAGGCGCGGAGCATTTTCTTTAGCAATTCTTTCCAGTGCTTCTTGTCTTGTTATCACACCTTCACGAATTTGATTAGATCTAAAACAATCGTTTTCAGTATACCCAGCGTGCGTGAAGTAAATCATATTGTACAAAGGAGCTGTACCATCACCAATCCTCCATGAAGAAGGGTAGTTAGGATCCCGTTCCAATCATTGACAATTTCCTCAGTGCAGAAAAGTGATCATTTATGGTGTCTTGTCGTGCCTTATTCATCGTACGGTTACGAGAAGTTCGTTGGGAGTCAAGTTTGGACTCACCAAGTATTTTCTTTTGGCCTTTGAGTGTTGTACTGGTGTTTGGCCTTTGTGTTAAGTTACCTTCGTCTTGTTCCGACACCAGACCTGGCATGGTGTCGGCTTTCTGCAGTCTTCGACCTTGTCGTAAGTTGAATGTCGTTGTATTGATTAATTGCTGAACCTGGTGCTGACTAATCCTCTCGTAATGAGTTGTGGTTACAACTATCTGAAATCCTGTTCCCCCGCCGGGCACTCCTCTGTTTGCTATGTGGGATTTATGAGCTAAGTATGCTATGTTGTTTAATTCTCCTGGATCGTTCTGGTGAGTGGTTCCCGATCTCTATGATCTTCGTTGTTTAAACGTTCTGAGTATTCTCTGGTAAACTGCACCGTGGTATAGTTGTATACTTATTTATATACATATACTTATATGTATGATTGTGCACCCTGCTTCTGGTGCCATGTGTGAGTCTGTTGTGCGTGTGAGCTGAAGGTCACCGCCACAGCGCCTCTGTTGGGCTGTTGGTTTGGGTGGATTGGAGTCACCGCCGCAGCACTCCTGTTTGGTTTTTGGGCTGTGGACTTTAGTGGAGATACCACCGTCGCAGTGCCTTCTTTTGGGGGACGCTTTTCCCTCGAGCTGATCAGTCTCAAGTTTTAATAAGCTTATATGCTTATATGGTATTATGATGGTATATGTATAACCACCACCTCTGAGTCGCACTTGCGGACACGTGGTTGGCTTTGATTGCTTTGGCTATTACCTTTCAGTGCAGGCTTTTCTTTTCCTCTTGCCGAGTGCACTCGTTTGTGCTGGCTCTTGTTGTGGTTAGATTATTGATGTTTACCTGCTTAGTTCTTCTTTCTGTACTCCCTTATTGCTAATTGCTGCTAATCTTGGTTTTCTTGCACCCTCTTGGGCTGAGGCATTCTTTTCTTATGAATGTCTCAGGTTCAGGTTTTTAGCCGCCGTAGGAGTTAGAGCGGCGTCGTTCAGTGTTCCTGTCGAGGCCCTTCCCCTCTTAGGTAAGGGGCAGTTGCTTATTTGTTGTCTCTCCTTTAGCTGTTTTTCCTTCTTCCCTGCGGGTTCGTGTCAGCTGTTGGCGCCCGTATGGCTTTTTGTTTAGATTACTTATTGTTTGCTTTGCTGTTACTTTGAGTACTTTACTTACTTGCTCTCTGGGAAGCCTTTTCGCTAAGATGTAGTAGTTACTTTATTGATTATAGCAAATGTCGTTCTTGCATATCATGCTTTTAAATAAAGATCGCATATTTTGAAATTCGTAGAAAAATACTTTCTTACTATACTAAACCTAGAGATGTGCATACCATTTCTGGAAATGTTTATTTTCTTGCTCATGTAGGCTAAAAGAAATAAACCTATTTTCCGCTGCGTATGTATAATTTTCTACTTGTGGACTAGATGATCCACCAGACCGAGGGACGCGGTCTTAAGCTAAAAATGAAAATTTCTCTTTTAATCCAATCACATGTATGTTTTTTTATAAAAATTATCGTAAAGAGTGTTTGCCTGAGCGTCTGTAGTCGTCTCCTGCAGGCGTGGCATCACGACGCGTATTTTTCCCTTGCTCTGATATTACGTATTATATTTTGGGAAAAATGCGGGTTGTGACAGATAGGAAGAATGTTGCTGCCTTCTCTACTGAACACACTTCAAAAACTATTCAGAAAAGAAGGTACAACATCCATGAATGTTGGTGTTATGGCAAAGTGGGACACTTTGCCATCGACTGTTGGCACAACCCTAGTGTTCCTAGAGCAAAGGTGAGACCTCCTGGATGGGTTGGGGTGAGTAGAAGATTTCCTTATTATGATAACAAGAACCTAGGACCCTAGTCACCTTGGGTTCCTAAGGGATATTAAATCTGTCTTGCAGAATAGTCCATTTAGCCATTAAAAAGCAAACAAGGCTTATGGACAATAAGTGCTCCAGGCTCAAATCTGGACTAAGAAAAACTCACCACATACCAAGGTGCACTGATCTGGGGGGAGCTAGTAGTAAAGATAAGTGGACATTCCATCGAGGGGGAGCCACTAGCTCAAGAAGACTTAAAGGCTAAGGTGAAGGTAACCATGTTAATGTTTAACACATAACCTCGTCTTTATCTAAGATTGTAAAATTATTTTCCAAAAACCATACCGTCGGAATGATGATTGCATCACGGCGATATCCAATCGTCAGCGGACTATTTATTAGGCCTAAGCTCAATCATTACAGCTAAACTTGAGTTAGTTAGACATTTAACAAATGACACTTCAACTTCCAACTCGGACACTATAAATACGGTCAAATGTCTTAAGGTTAAAACACTCTCTACATTTGCCCTAAAAAGGCATCGTGTTCTCCACGCCTTCTAAGAGTGAACGAGTCGACATTACTGAAATCCTCCTGGATCAAGCAAAAGATGGCGCCAAAGAAGGAAGATTTTCTGTTCGAAGGAAGTGAAGTGGTGAGGAATGGATTCTCAGAAGGATCAAAAGAAATCCAGAGCACCATTAAGCTACTCGAGGCCATCGGGCTGGAATTCGCCCTCTCTGAGCCAACAGTAATATTAAAAAGAGAAGTGCTGGAGTTCTACTCAAATGCCAAGGGTGGCTCGAAGGGAACGTCTGTGAAGAGCGTAATCAACAGAATAAAGGTCAAGGTGAATCCCAAAAGATTGAACAGGGCTCTTCAGTTGCCAGCCTTTGCCAAGGGGGGAGGAAGACGAAAAGATTACTCAGGAAGACCTTGACAAGGCTCGGGCTTGGTGCGGGCATTCGAGCAAGATCTATGGATCTCTGGAAAGGAAAAGCTTCAATCAACAAGGAAAGCTGATGGCATACATTATGGGAAAAGCCCTCCTCTGCAAGGTAGGGTCGCATGATAGGATATCCAAGCCCATGTTCGAGATGATGGCAAGGATAATCCTAAGTAAAAGGATCAACTGGGGTCAGCAAATCTTCAAGAGGATACAAGAAAGCTTTCAAGCCCCAAATCTGGGAAGAATTCTATCACTATATCTTATGTTGTCCTACCCTGAAAGCTTTAACAAAAAGTATGGAGTAAAAATTCATCACATGAGAAGGATGGACATCAAGATTCTTGACAGGTGGGAGAAAACTCTGACTAAGCCTCCCAAGAAGTTGAAGACTGCAGAAGATGTGAAAAGGAAGGGAGAAAGTTCATATGAAGAAAGTGAGTCTAGAAACAGCCCACCTCCATCTACCTCTAGGCAGCTATGGAGACAAGGAATGTCTCCCTCCAGACCTCTGCTCCAAGTCAGGGATTCAGGATAACAGCAGGAACAGATCAAGGAAGTGCTGAAACTGAGGGGAGAAGAACAGTGAGCTCCCATCTCAAGTGGAAGAAGTGATTAATAAGATCATAGGAGCTGAGGATACTGGTCATTCTGAATCAGCAATGCCAGGGGACAACTAAGAGAACCCTGCTGATGAAACTAGCAAAGATCTGCAAAGTCCTGAATAGGAGAATGAGCCAAACCATTCACTCATAAGAAAATCTCTATCTCCAATAATTGAAGGGGAGGAAGAAGAGGAACACTATAGTTCACCCCAGAGGATAGTCCAGTGGAGCTCTCACTGCTGTCTCAGATAAAGATGCTCCTGGAAGAGCAAAGAATAAAAACTGGAAGCTATATCACCTCTGATATCAATGAACTGAAAAGGGAACTATCTATTGAAACAAAGAACTTGAGAAGTGATGTGAAGAATCTGCAAGAATACACTGCCCGTACCCACAAGGGTATATATAACCTAGGTGTCAATAAGTCATTGATTGTCGGCAACATAGAAAAGGCATACATTGCATCCACCAAGAGGATGGCTGAACATAAAATAGATCTCAAAGAGAGTCTAGATCACCACAACAAAGAGCTAGACAGTCATCTGCTTGAAACCAAGAATCACTTGGAAGTAGGAATCCACATGCTCAAGAATAAAATATTGGCCTCCGAGGAGGATCTCCAAAAAAGGATGTCTGAAGAAGTCATAAAGGGGGAGAGATCAATGATAAAGGCCAGTAGTGATCATGCCATCTGGACCACCAACACCATCAGGGAAGCAATGAATCTCCCTCCTCTATATTATGATGAACCTACTGAAGATCAACATACAAATATTACTGATAAGGGTACAAATATTACTAATAAGGGTAAAGAGAAGGAAGCACTGGAGGATGAAGAAACAAAAGTGAGGAAGAGAAAGTATGGGGAAGAAATGGAGAAAAAGGATGACTATGAAAGATGGAGTCCCATATCCAGGACCATCATTCTAAAAGCATGGAAGCAAGTGAAAGTTAACAAAGGTGAAAGATACAATATATATAGTCCTCAAGAATGGGCTAAGCATGAAGATCAAGAAGAAGTAAGGAGAGAACACAGAAGAAATAAGCAAGCAGGAAGAATTCCAGCTGACACTCCTGAACCCTTAAAATATCATCCTAAGCCGTTTGAGTACTTCATCAGGCAAGCTGATAAGGAGCAGGAAGTCAGTGCCAAGAAAGCAAAGGGCGATGCTGATATGAGAGCATCGGAGATATAGATTGCTAAATCTTTTGGGGGATAAATGTAGAAATGTCAAAACCATTAAAAACATTTGGCACTATTTGTAAATGAAGTAACATTTGCCAAATTTCTGTGTTCACTCATGTTTAGCTGAGATATCATCACTATATGTTTATCTGCTTGAAATGTTAAACTTTTTTATGTGAATGACATTTATCATTGAGTGAGTTATGACTTCTTCAAATAGGGGGAGATTGTTGGGAACAGTGCCCAGCAATGTTCCTGATTTGAAGAAGTGCTCAGCTCAATGATAAGTGCAAGCTGTATTTAATGCTCCATCTAGCTCATGCTTGCAGAGATCGACAAATTTCAAGTACTTTAACTATTTCTGTAAGTACTATATATATCGTCAAGAAGAACAAGATTCGTCGAACGCAGAAGGGAGTTCATCGAACGCAGAATGGAGATCGTCAAACTCAGAAGGAAGATCGTCGATCGATGAGACTTGGCGTGTTCGTCGAACGAAAAAGGAAGATAGTTGAACTCAGAAGGAAGATCGTCGACCGCTGAGACTCGTCAAGATCGTCGAACCCTGAGAAGATGCAGTATCGTCGACTTCATCAAAGTGGACTTCACGTCGAGAAAGAACAATCATCATCGTGAAGAAGCCTTGTCGCTAAAAAGGCTAAGTATGACAGATGGCGTTGAACATCGTCCTAAAGAAGGAATGTCGTCGAGAAGACTGAAGAAGGACAGTTGAAGACTAGCAATTGGTGAAGTATGATCTGTCGACATAGTATCACTCATGTCGTCGAGAGAACAACATGAATACGACGACAATCTACAAGAAGGAAGATCACGACGACACGGTCAGAGATAACATATCGCCGTATATGAAGAATATCTCGTATCGTCGAGATGAGAGGCAGAAGCAAGAATATCTTCGAGACAGATTCAAATGCTGTCGTCGAGATATTGTTCATGACGTTGTAACAATGGAAATATCTTCGAAACAGATTCAAATGTTGTGGATGCGCTGTCAGCATTTAATGCCGCCGCCTGATTGTCCAATCAGCGCGTGCTCTTATAGAATGGGCGTCTGACATTAAAGGACATCACATGTTACCGTTATGCGACTTATCTGTCCTATAAAAGGGAACAATGATGCCCTAGAAAACAACTAAGAATAAAGATAAAAAGAACGAGAAAGTATCCCGCCGCTACACTTCAATAGAACAGTATTCTCGGAGGAGAAGAAGAAGATCAAGTAGAGAGCAAGCATCAAGTGCTCTCTAAAGAATCAGTCATCATCATCGACTAAAAAGTAGCCGATCAACACCAGGCAAAAGAAGTGAAGGCTGAAGAAGATCCAGTGCTGAATCTCCAGATCAAGAAGCATCTTCTTCAACCTAAAGAAGCCAATCTTCATCAGGCTAAAGTTGCCAATCTTCATCCGGGCAGAAGTAACAGTTATTTCTACTGTAATCTCTTATAAAGGCTTGCGGGCCTATTTGTCTAGCTTGAGGGCTGGAGTACTGTGAGGCTTGAGGGACAGGGGAGTGGACTTGTGGGTCCGACACCGTCTAGCTTGCGGGCTGGAGAGCTGTGAGGCTTGAGGGCCAGGGCAGTGCACTTGCGGGTGTGATTTGTCGAGCTTGGGGGCTCGGGGGCAGAAGGGGCTTGCGGGCCTAGACTATTGGGACTTGCGGGTCTGTGTTGTAGGGCTTGAGGGCCTGACTGTCTAGCTTGCGGGCTTTGGGGCAGTAGGGGCTTGCGGGCCTAGGCTGTTGGGACTTGCGGGTCCGAGTTGTAAGGCTTGAGGGCCTGAAGATTTGGCGGCGTTTGCCGTGCCTAGCACACTGCTAGGTAGGCGCAGCGGGAAAGAGGACTACTCAAGACACACTGTCTTGAGGAACCTCTATACATCGTTGTGTGTTTTCTGTGTTATGCTTTACAACTTTTAGATCTACTAACCATAAATCAAGAACACAAAAAAGGGGATAATATAATTTGAAAAACCTATTCACCCCCCCCATCTAGGTGATAAGTTGACACCCAATAAACAACATTAAGTATGAAACAAATCCAGAGGACATTTCAAAATGATATGCTCTTAATTTTGCACTTTAAATAATTCATAACTCATGAAAAATAAAAATTTTAACAAAATTTAGATTCATAAGAAATAGGTCATGATTCATAAATTGATATGCGTAGAATAAAAATTAGTTTCAAAAATTCTCTAATTAAATTTTCATGAATAAAATTGTATTTAATTAAGTAGAATAATCTAAGATTAAAATTATAAAAACTTTTAATATCATTAGAAAATTGTGTAGAAAAACCTAAAATATTAACTAAGATCTCTCATTAATATCTTGATTATGAAAAGATCTTGGCTAAAGAGGGGTTAAAATTGATGATATACGTAACGAATGGGCCGCCATGAAGTGCACTAAACCTCTTATTTTCAGCCTGATGCTGAAAAAACAAAGCAAGCGCCGAGCCAAGGTGTAGTGGGATTTTTACGTACATACTATATAAATATACTATGTCTGTCCGGGTCACCACTCCATGGCTTTCGCCTCGAGCGGAAAGAGTGAAAGCGAGGAGGTAGTGGAGATAATGTAATGTGGGAGAGAGGAGATGAATTCCCCTTGACTTCTTTGGCGAGTAGGGGTTGGGTTAATCACTTCATTCCGCCCAGAATCATTGGCGATTGTAACCTTGGGGAAAATCAAGTAAGAGTGTGAAATATGCCTCAGAAAGAGTGAAAGGCTCGTATAAACCCATGATATTGCTAAACTCGCGCAAAGAGAGGCAGTGTTTCAGCCCGCCCATTTGGAACTCGATGACATTTTCCGGCCATGCCCAGCTAAAATTGAAAGAGGAGAAGAATTCCACAATGAGCTCGAAGTAAGTGATGCGCAAATCTTAGCACACCGCTATAGGCGGTAGCAAGACTGTGGCACGAAACGGCAGTGTACTGATCGTTCAAGTAATATAAAATGTGGGAGTGAATCCCCAAGTATCGATCTCGAAGGAACACAGTAAGGTGGAGTTTGCTATTGAGTGAGGACTTGAGATTGAAGTCCTTAAGTCGGAATGGGTTGCGGAAACGGGGGGGGGGGGGGGGGGGGGGGTTTGGTTTGTGGAAATAAAGAGAAAATACTACAACTACTCCTATGCAATGCCGCTATGCAATGCTTCACTTGGCAGGATGGAGACTAGGCAGGCCTTGAGCGCGCTGCTTCGAAAGGGCGGATGGACGAGTAGGCAAGCGGAATCGAACTGTGCAGGCCTTGAGCGCACTACTTCGTTAGGTGAATAGATTACACGGGCCGCTATGCCACACTTCACTAGGTGGATGAGCGAGTAGGCAGGAGGAATGAGGGTCGCAAGCACCTCGTCGACAAGCATGCCACTAGCAATTTCTAGTGCGGCAGACGAACATGATGGCGGGATGGAGGATGGAATGGTGCGCACCTCACTTGCATAAACCACACATAATAATTTCACATAGACATGAAATATTAAATGACAAAACAAGGTTTAGCAAACATTGTTCATACACCCAAATAATTAAGGAATAACACACTACAATGTAAAGGAGGTTTAGATTACAACCAAAGCACAGAGACTCATTGGAGGTTCACGGCCGGAATCTAGGGTTGTCAATCCTTGTCCGAGCTCGGGCTCCAACTGCCGTCCGGTGTCCGGAAGAGCTGTCACCTTCTTCTATTATACCCGTCTTCTCCGTCAATCTTCTTTGGCCACGATCTCACCGGAGAACTTCATATATGCAGCAGAAAATCCCTCAAAATGGAGCTTTGGAGGTGCACAAACAATGGAGGAGGCCTAGAGGATGCTCTGGTTTGAGATTTGCAAGAGAATGGCGGCCGGAGCTCCTCCCGAAGGTGGCGGTGATGGAGCGGTGAAAATGGGCGAAACTGGAGCTCTTGGACGCGGGAAAGAAGGTCTCTCCATCTAGGGCGGAATCTGCAGTTTATATAGAAAATCAGTCAGAAATTGGTCACGCACGGTCGAACGCACGACCGTGCATGGACCGTGCGATATTTAACAAACAGCCAGGCCAGGAAGATGAAGCTGGCGCGCCTGTGCGTTTTACTCACGCACGGTCGAAGCTGACCGTGCGTAAAAATGCACGGGTAAATTCAGAAAACTCGAAATCTGGCAACCAATAGGAGGTCGTGCGTTTTGTTCGCGCACGGTTGAGGCCAACAATGCGTGAAGAAAATGCACGAGCGGGGCAGATCACCATTTAAAAATACTGTAAGAATAGCACGGTCGCTGAAATCGTTCGTCAAGTAATCGCACGACCGTGCGATTTCTACAAGTTATAATTCCCATAGAATGAAGATCTGCCCACCTGCAATATAAACCAACAAGCTGGGGAACATACCACCAGCACACAGAAATATATAATAACAACAAAATAAAGACATTGGGAGCATCATGTGCTTACCCCCAGCAGAATAGTGTCCAATTGCACACCACAATGAGCCAAAATGAGCACTTCGTGAAGAAATGTGTTCAAGTAAAATATAAGCAATAATGTGCAGAAAGTGAAGTGCATGTGCGTGAAAATAAGCCCAGATGAGTCCAAATATGTGTATATAAATGGGACTCATCACACCCCCAGACTTACCTGTTTGCGCGTCCCGAGCAAACAAATCTCTCAAGCGGATGAGAAAATAAAAAGCTGGCATAGAAATTGCAAGGGTGGAGTACCATGCGAAGTCGCAAGCTCACGCTCATAAAAATTCAGTAGAAGAAATATTTAATTCTGAATAAAAGTTTACATTTTTCTAGGAGCGTATCTATATATTATTATTACTCAAAATCTGAATCGTGGTGAATCATCTGGTCACGCGTAGGAAGACAGTAAACCGATCGCTAAGGTGAGAATTGCTAAAGATCGGGGCTCGGGACAACCTCCAAAGAAATCTATCAATGTTGGTGACCATAAGCTTGCCCGTTCGCACTTTCTCCATGACACTAGTTTGATTCAAAGCACAAATCAGTAGGACTTTAGGTATAAGACAGGGCTTGGGTTTCGGTGGGATATACAATGATAAACATGAAGTCTTACGCACGAAACCCAAATGAGCTAGTGCAAAATAAATTATCCACGCACCACGATAAACAAGCGAGTGCACCACACCCCCAGACATGAACTTAACTATATGGGTGTGAACACCGCCTACTCCCAATCATAAATCTATAAAAATTTTCAATTAAACACTTCTTTTTCTTTTCTTTTTACTTCTTTTTCTTTTTCTCCTTTTTTTCTTCTTTTCTTTTCAAAACATTTTCAGCAAGAAGAACAATGAAGCGCATCCATATTTTCACAAAAATATCACAACATCAACACCCCAATCATGAAAATACTAAACAACTAGAGCTCAAATTCGGGTGTGCGACTAGGATTGGCTTTTAGGCTTTGGTGAGATAAAAGTGGGGCTGAATCAAAGAACGGGTAGGCACAATTGGGCTAACGAGGATAGGGCGATAGGAATGGGCACAAAAGCTCAACCGGGCCAAAAATGATGGCCTACATCATGCTCACGCACTAAACTAACCTATGCCAATGCTTCAAGAGTCACTTGGGGCAAGTTCTTAGCCACCGAGAAAGACAATCCTTCCTCCTGACTTGAGCAATACGAATCAAGCAAACGTCTACACACATCCCTACGCTACCATTTGATTCACACCAGATTCACCACTTCTGAGTAGAATAAACAATATTTACGCAAAAAGAAAAATATAAAACAATAAGCATAAGGAAAAATTAATTCTACACAAATTTCTACGCGAGACGCAAGCGCTCGACTAGGGGCACTATGGGAGTCAACATTTTACTCTGTCTCACAATCCTAAGCCAGCACAGAGATTTTCACAATCACACAACAGAAACGAGTTGAACTCGTAATGCGCCTACGGCTAAGTACACGCTCATGTGGGTGCTGTGGCGTGCGATGAAAATGAACATATAATATAACTGAAAATAAAATACTTCTAGCATGCTATGCAAAAGTGCACGTGAGTGGGCACACAAAACTGCTCTCCCCCGGACTTAAACTAGACAATACACACAATATATAGTTATGAAATTCAGAAAAGAGCTAGGGGAAGAGAGTACCCAATGCTCAGCAAATGAGCATACCAGAAGACGCTAGAAATCCAAGATAAAGCTGCAACATCCCCAACCAGAAAAAGAACCTGCATAGGTGAGCTCCGCAAAAACAAAAGAAAATATACAAACTAAAATAATGTAAAACTAACTAAACAAACTAGATAAACTAACATTGCAAGAAAGGTAAGATAACTACTTGGGTTATTGTCTTCCCAGCACGACTTATTCAAATTTAAACAGTTCTAGCTAATGGGTCTATGAAAAGAAAAGTGCACAGGTAACTGTTCTAATATGCGTGTCGGTAGCGGGTACCGATACGGCGATAGAACAGTCACGCCTCTACCCGAATATAAATAATACCTGCTCGTCACAGGTAGAGGGAATAAAAATTAAGAAGAGGAGGAATCCTCACTCAACTCACCAAAACTATCCTTGCCCAGCAAGGTATCATCTCCAGGGAGGCAGCAGGAGGAGAAGGCAATGAGTGGAGCTTCCTCTACGGAGGGGGGATCAACCTCCTCACATAAGAGGATGCTCTCAACATTGACTTGAGCATAATGCTCCAAGTCCTCCTGAAGTACCTGTGAAGACTAAGCCTCCACAGGCTCAGATGAAGAAAGGGGATCAAGAAATAAAGAAGAAGAAGAACATAAATAAAAATCAATCGGGGGAGTGGTCCCGGTCTCACTCCCATCAGGTTGGGGAAATAAGATATTGTCGGCATCATCGACAATGTTGCAGGGCTCAATAGGATCATCAGTGACCTCCTCCACGATTTGGACTTCCTCCACCGGTGCTGAGGTAGAATCCTCGTCACCTTGGAAAATATCCTCCTCCATCGGAATAGGCACAACACATAAATCACTTGCCTTATCCTGCGAAACATTCTCAATAATGTCGTCAGAGATAAATGTAGTATGCACAACAGGGGGAGGAATAGTGCTCAGAAAAATTCAAGCACCGATTCCTCACAAAGAATCGAATCTACACATGGTGATATATGCATAGGGGAGATGGGCTCAGCTATGTTAGTGCCTAGATCAGCAACACATCTGGTGACTGTGTCCACGCCATACCCTTCAAAATGTGAAGGTAACACGGACACATAACTAGATGTTGATGGTGTGCCGCCAGAGTTAGGATTCGGGATGATCCGGATATCCGGCTCGTCATCCTCATCCAATTGGCGAAGATACTCGGCACAGTCCTTCAAGACATGATCCGTGCTCCGACAAAATAAGCACTGCCTTACGGGCTTCTTTGGCACAACAGGTGCTGAAGCCGAAAAGAAGTATCACGGTAAAGGCTCGGCAGAATAGCCATAGGACTTACGCGCACCATATGGAGTACCAGACAAAGTCGGTGCTCCATATACTGGGACTTGAGTGCTAGGGCTATTATCTCCCTTTGGACATCGATCACTAGCGTGAGAGATATCTCCACACCAACGACAACGAATATTAAATGAAGCCCACATTGCGTGAAGATAACTCGATTCAACAGAGAAACACCATTGCGCAAAATACTACACCCAACAATAATTTACTAAGCAACCGAATATAAACAGAAAAATAGAATAAGAAGAAATAAAACAAAAAGGATGCAATAAACAAATGTAAGGGCTTCTCTCTCAGATTCTCCCTCTCCAGAAAACTCACACGTCTGTGTTCCCCGACAACGGCGCCAAAAATTTGATGGGCAAATCTTAGCACACCGCTATAGGCGGTAGCAAGACTGCGACGCGAAACGGCAGTGTACCGATCGTTCAAGTAATATAAAATGTGGAGTGAATCCCCGAGTATCGAATCTCAAAGGAACACAGTAAGGTGGAGTTTACTTTTAAGGAAGGACTTGAGATTGAAGTCCTTTAGTCGGATGGAACGCGAAGGGGGGTGATTTGGTTTATGGAAAATAAAGGAAAAACCACTAAACTATTCCAATGCAGGCCTTAAGCGCACTGCTTCACCGGGCGGATGGAAACTATGCAGGCCGCTATGCACTACTTCGCTAGGCGGATGGACGAGAAGGCAAGCGGATGAGGTGAGTGTAACTGCAGAAAGGTTTGAGGGCCGTTAGCACCTCTTGGCTAGGCAGATGGATTACACGGGCCGCTATGCACCGCTTTGCTACGCGGATGGAAGAGTAGGCATACAGAGTGGAAGAGTAGTTAAGCGGAATGGAAGAGTAGGCTAACGAAATGAAGTGGAGAGTGGAGTGGATTTGGTGGCGCACCTCAAATACACATATAAACAAGATAATTTCATAAAAATGAAATAAACATTACAAATCAAGGTTTATAGTGCACATCATCAATATAATGGAGATCTAGTTACATTCATCAAAACAAAAGGAAGGAGTGCAAGAGAATCGACCAGATCCGAAGCCTCGTTGGGATTAACGGTAGGATTCGTCGGGTTGTCAATCCGTGTCCTAGCTCGGTCCGCAACTGCGTCCGGGGTAGAGGAGGGCTGTCACTTCCTCCCAATGGACCCGTCTTCTTCATCTCACGACCCGATCTACTCCGGTGCGAAGCTTTCCTTTCTCAATGATGAGTGTAGGACTAGAATCCCCTCCTTGGAAGCTCTTGGATGATGGAGGCGGCCTAGGGCAAAGCCCTCATGGAAGGGTGGAAGAAAACGGATCTGGAGCTCTCCTTGCGGTGGAAATGGCGGAACTGAATCGGGTCCCAAATGACCTAAAAATCGGGCTTTAAATAGAAAACATGTCAGAAAATCCTTCACGCACGACCAAACGCACGTTCGGAGTCAACCGTGCGTGAAGGAATTGCACGGGCAGAGCAGAAATGTAATATTTTAGCTATTCTGAATTTGATCGTGCGTTTTACTCACGCACGGGCAAAATGCTTGTGCATGAAGAAAACGCACTAGCAAATTCAGAACGGCAGATTTTCATGATTTTGAGCGAAATGACAACGCACGATCAACTAGATCGTGCGTGAAGGATAAACGCGCGACCGTGCGATCTGGAAAATTGCAAAATAACATAAACTCTTGAATAAAAGAGGGAAACTCATGCGATTTTGCTCACGCACGATCAAAACTGACCGCGCGCGAACAAAACGCATGAGCCGGGGCAGGTCACCATTTTTAAGTACTGTAGGAATCGCACGGTCGCAGAAATCGTGCGTCAAGGAAATGCATGACTGTGCGATTTCTCCAGGTTACAATTCCCATAGAATGAAGATCTGCCCACCTGCAATATAAACCAACAAGTTGGTGAACATACCACCAGCACACAGAAATATAATAACAACCAAATAAAGACATGAGGAGCACCATGTGCTTACCCCCAGCAGAATAGTGCGCAATTGCACACCAAAACGGGCCCAAAGAGTGCACTTTGTGAAGAAATATGTTCAAGTGAAATATAAGCAATAATGTGCAGAAAGTGAAGTGCGTGTGCGTGAAAATATGCCCAGATGAGTCCAAATATGTGTATATAAATGGGACTCATCAGTAAGCGGATTCCAAAATGGATAATAAGGAAGCCCACCCCGGAGTAGAAAGGAAGTCCCGCACCGCACAGGCCTTCCCGAAAGTAGTTAGCACATTGCCGTCGATGATCTGGAAAATGCCAAATTCCATGGAACGGAGGCGATCACACCTAGCCTGATGGGTAGAAGAGGGAAAAAGGAACATGACTTCCATAGCGAGAGAGTCTTCGGGGAGTGTGTTGGAACACAGTTTCCCGCATCCCTTTGGTTTGAGAATAACAAATCATACTTGTAGTTTATCTAGTTTCCAATGTGTTTTCAGCATGCAGGTTTTAATAAAAATGACACTAGGATGTTGTATTGTTCATATGTACTTGCCCACAAGCTGAAAAGAAGAATGTGGTCTAATGCAAGGTGTTAGGACTTAATGTCGGCGTTGACTTTCGTTCCCACCAAGATGAAAATGACATGGAGGGAAGCTATCGTGATTGCAAGAGCATTTTGGGAATGATTTAGCTTAACGCTAGGCGTTATCCTCAACGCCAGCGTTAGGGTTGCCTAAAATGAATTTTTCCAAAGATGCAGAATCTCCTTCCTATTTTGAAGATCCGAGCCATCAAGTTATTTCTATACAGAGTCAACGCCTGGTGTTAGCCTTAACGCCGGTGTTAGCTTCCTGTTCTATAAATAGGTGGCATTCATTCTCTTCAACTATTACTCCCAAGGAGCCCTATTCCAGCACTTCAGAAGATCTGTGAGGGTCGTATTTCTAGACCACCATCTCCCACACAAATTCAGGAGAAGAATTCAAAGGAGGATCGGATCAATGCTAACCCAAAGAGAAGAACGCACGCTTCATCTTCGACGATATTCAGCGGGTCTTCGCCGTCTCCAAAATTCTTCATAGGGAGTTTTTTAATTTGTCTTTTATATTTTGTTGTACCTTTCTCCTTTGTGATTGTTTGGTGAATTCAACGCCGTTGTTGGCGACTAGGTCCGTGTGCGACTTAGGGGAATTCACCGCAGTTGTTGGCGACTAGGTCTAGGAGTTAGATCTAGGGGGTGCTCGAGGCCTTTCTAGGGATAAATGGCTAGAGCAGTTTGAGGCCAGATCTGGGGATAGATCGACTAAAGCCAACCGGTTTTTAGTGAGAAGAGTGGGTTTAGAAAACCAAAGAGTTTTCTATATTCTCCTTTGATTTCTAGCGTGATAGAAATCCAGTTTTGTAATCATTTTCATAAATGATAATCTTGTCTTTTCTTATTTAAGAAAATTGATTTCTTGCTCTTCTCTTTTTGATTTAACTTACTTCATATAAAATATCAAAAGATTGTCTTAAAATCATAAAGTTTTCAAAAACCCATATTCACCCCCCCCCCCGCTCTAAGGGCGCCTAAAGATCCAGCAAGTGGAATCAGAGCGAGGTTTTTCCAAAACAATTTCATTATCGGGAATAATGGCGCACCATGATCTCACTTTTTATGAGGGACAGGAAATTAGTAGGCGGCTACTATTTATCGGGTTCAATTATAGCTACTGGAGAGCTAGGATGCGATATTTTCTAATGAATTTAGACATAGAAGTTTGGTGAATGTTAGAACAATGCTATTCTCCTCCTACCACTGTAGTGGGAGAAGTTACGCTTCTAAAACCTAAATGATAAATGGGATGATCAAGACAAACACAGGTGTAAAAATAATGCTAAGGCAATGAACGCATTATTTTGTGCATTAGATAGAACTGAATTTATAGTGTTTGTGCTTGTGAAACTGCATATGATATATGGAATTTATTGGAAATTACTCATGAAGGTACCTCAAAGGTGAAGGACTCAAATCTTTTTCAACTGGAATCGGAGTATGAAAGGTTCCGCATGGAACCTGACGAGGATATCGACGTCATGTACACAAGATTTACAAAAATTGTAAACGCATCAAGAATCCTTGGAAATACCTTCGCAGATGGAGGCATAATGAGGAAGATTCTTAGATCTCTTCCACAAAAATTCAATCCGAAGGTGACGACGATATTAGAATCTTATGATCTAAGACAACTTCACATTGAGAACCTCATTGGGAATCTTAAGACCCATGAGATAGAACTCAAGATTCAACATGAAGAGTATAATGCAGAGCCAAATAAAAAGGCCTTGGCTCTAAAATCCAAGAAGGAGGTCAATGATGATGAAGAAGACGAAGAAAGCCTTTTTGCAAATAATTTCAAGAAATTCATGAAGAATCCAGAGAGAATAAACTCTTTCCGAAAATACTTTGTGAAAATGCAAAAAGGAAGGGATCATCCTCTACAAATGAAAAAGGTAGCAACAACGATAAACAGCGGCCACCGCCAGAGTGCTACCATTGCCGAAGGACCGGACATATCCGGAGGCAGTGCCCAAAATACCTGAAAGAGCAGAAGGAAAGGAGGCACAAAGGAAAAGAAAAGATAAAACTTCTAAAGGCGGCTACATAGGATGATTCTTCCTCGAAGGAGTCAAGTGGATCTTCCTCAGGCGAGGATGAAGAGGCAAACATGTGCCTCATGTGTAAGAGCAATGATCTCATCGATGAAGAAACAAGTGTCCAAAGGAACATTGAGGTACCTCCTCCCACTTATGATGAACTCTATGAGGGATTTCTTCAAACTTGCAAATATTTTGAAAATGTCTTAAAGATATTGATCTTTTAATAACTGAAAATAAAATCTTATTAAAAGAAAATAAAAAACTAAATAATGAAATAAAAACTATTGGAAAAGAAAAGGGAGATTGCCATGATATATGATCTTTCATTGGCAAAAATTCAAGAACTTGAAGAAACTCTTTCTAAGTCTCTCTCCGAACAAAAAACTCTGGTAAAAGAGAAGGGGAACTTAGAAAGAAAACAAAAAACATCTCTTCTCCAAATTAATGAAGGAAATAAATCATTTGCAAATCGATGTGTAATGCTTGTTACTGAAAATACCTATTTGAAAAACCGAATCAATGATCTCAATATGGCAATAAAAACTCTGGGGTTGGCCAAAAATCACTGGACATGATTTTAGACAACCAGTGTCATGGCTCTGCAAAGGTTGGGCTAGGGTATGAATCGGGAAGCTACCACCCAGTGTTAACCCCTAACGCTGTCTTTAGCTCTAGTTCCAAAAATCAATAGTCTTTTTGTAAAAATCCATCTATTACCCTTTCTACCAGCAAGAGTCAACAAAATTCTTTGAAAAAGGTCTCAACCCCTTTTATTGCCTGTGCGAACTGTTTGTTTTTTTGTCACACCACGGACTCTTGTAGGAAGAAGGGAATGCGCACTTTAAAGCTAATCTGGGTACCTAAGGCCTCCACCTATATTATGGGAGGGACCTCATGCGTATCAGGATCTTTACTAACATCCTCTTCTTAGGTTTGTTGGTAGGCTAAGGACAAGATAGATATTTGGTAGTTGGACTCAGGCTGCTCCAAGCACATGATGGGTGAAAAAGCAATGTTCCTTAGCCTCATGATGAATAAAGGAGGGATGGTGACGTTTGGCAACTATGGCAAGGGAAGGATCATGGGCAGTGGGGTAATGGGTAACGACTCTTTTTCTATTTCAAATGTTTTTCTCCTTATGAGAGTACTTATGGCCAATTAACGTCAAAAGATATCTTCCCCAATTTATCTACTTATTAAGAACTAGGACACCAATGATCTAGAGCTGTTGCTTGGGGATGGCATCATGTGCTGATATCTTTCATAGCAGTACCTTTCCCACTATATCTGCCAGGAATCTATATTCTTCAGAGAGATCAATCTTCTTTAGGTTTATGGCATTCTCCTTCCTGAACTGCATTATTTGTAAGGCCTGTCTTGTCTCTTCCCTTGATAATTCATCAGAGTCATTACCAATAGGTAGATCAAAAGTTTGAGTTAGCATCTCCTTTGTAATATTGATGTCATTTTCATATATTCTTCCATTGATGGAGCCATCATCTCCTATGTAGAAGTTGTCCTTCAGTTCTGTCAATTCAACATCAAGGATCTTGCACCTTGCTAAGATTAGTTTCATCACTCAGCAACAACATTTAATGATTCAATATCGACATCGAAACCCGAGTTCACCATAGGTGGAGCCATCTTATCTAAAGTACCTACAAAGAGAAGAGAAAGAGAGAGAGAGAAAAAAAAACAAGAATACGAGAGAGAGATGGAGAGAAAGAGAGCACGAGAGCAAGAAAGAGAGAATTCAAAAGCGTGATGAATTTGACGCCTATGTTGCTTAAAAGAAGATGATTCATCGCAACTTAGGGTTTTATTCGAAGCACTGTCGATAAAGATTAATAGTCAGCGCACCAAAATTTGTCGAAGCAACATCTAGAAGTGAAACTGCGCGTGCTTGTTATGTCGACGTTGCGTCGATTAGAACTCGACGCACCTTCGAAGTTCACGAGCAAGTATTAAATTGACGGATGCGTCGATATGATGTTGACGTCGCATCGAATTCTATTCGAATTATCAATTGCATATTGCTCTCAAAGCAGACATCGAGTAGAATCCGATGGTACGTCGAATTCTATTCGACGCAACTCTGAATAAACAGATCTATTTTCTTAGAAAGTTCTTGCTGTTTTTCCCAGCAATGATTTTTATTAAAAATAGTATTTATACTATTATTTTTATGAACCAAAGAAAATAACATGGGGGTTCAGAGAAGAAATCACTCACTTTGTTGGATTTAATTCTTTATTAAGGCCTTAGTTCTTCCTTCCCCCTCCATTATCTCTTAGGAAGGATCCTACCTCATCCTGCACAAGTAGCTCAAATATTAGAAGGTACCATGGTTACCTTGGGCCCTTTGCTTCTACCATTATAAGGTTTTATGAAATAATAGAAGGGTCTTTCATGATATCCTTTTGGATGGCAGAGAATGAGTTTATCAAATCTACGTTTATTATTTTGGTACTTGAAATGTGTATAAAATGTATCCAAATGTACTAGATCTGCAGAATGACTAATTATTCTACATTTGACTTTAGCCTTTTGATTGTTGTTGGTTAATTTCTCTGAATTACTCTTGCCTAAAGATTTCTTTTCATTATTTAGATTTACTTTATTAAATACAATTATTTTATTAGGATTATCAATATCCTGATCCTTAAATATTACACTCCTCTCACTTGTCTGATAGTCACTATGTCTAACAAACCTAACTGAATTTTTCAAGGCTGGTCTACTATGGACTTCTGTACTAGTGCCTGGGTTTGCTCCTAGACCTAGGTGCTTAAATCTCATGGAGAGATTTTGGGTAATATCTTTGGGCTTTTGGCTCATCCCATTGAGAGAGTCCTCAAAGGCTTTTGCCTTTGTTAGCTCTTCTTTTAGTGTTAGATTTTCATTTCATATTTCAATTAGTTCTGATTCCTTATTATTAATCTCACCTATTAAATCCTGATTTCTCAAATATACATCATCTTTCTTAAGGTTCTATAGTTCTTCCCTAATTGTCTCTATTTCTTTTTGTACATCTAGATGATCATTGCAAAATTCTTTGAAGCAATTTTTAAATTCATCTGAACTAAAATCAAAATTATCAAATAGTGATACATGTTCTTCTTCAACATCTGAGAAGATCCCTACTACCATCATGCAGGAAGCTTCAGCAGCTTCTTCATCACTTTCCGATGAAGAGGAGCTTAACTCTGCTTCATAGTCACTCCAGGTTTCAGTAATGAAACCTCTACCTTTCTTCTTGTTTTCTTCCTGAAAGACTTCTTCTTCTGCTCCTCTTTGCTGCTGCTCCTGACCCTTTGTTCTTATTGACACTCAGGGGCTATGTGCCCTGGCTTATTGCATGAGAAGCAAATCACTTCCTTCTTTGGGGTCTTATCAAATCTAGGTTTTAAGCTCCTCTCTTTTCTTCTTGAGTCTTCTATCTTGACCCACTTTCTGAATCTCCTTGCTAAGAGACTGAACATCTCATCTTCAGTTGTGGAGGATTCTCCTTCAGCAACCTTCAAGGCAAGACTCCTTTGGATGGGAGTTGAGGTTGTCTCCTTAGACTCTATTTCAGCCCTGCTCTTCAGTAGCATCTCATATGATTTGAGCTTTCTTAGCAAAGCATTAGTAGAGATCTCTCTATGGCATATGGACTCTCTGATAGCCCAAATCCTTGAGTCCCATGAGCTTGGGAATCATATGAGGAGCTTATCATTTATTTTAGTTAGAGAGATTTCCTTATCTAGACCTTTCATCTCATTTATTATAGAGTTGAATCTGTCATACATTTCAGCTACATTCTCCTCAGCTTTCTTATGAAAGTTCTCATACTGGGATATGAGAAGGGACTTCCTGTCCTTTCTTTCATTAGAACCCCCTTCAACAATTCTGGAAAGGGATTCTCATATCTCTTTTGTTGATTGTCAGTCAGTAACTTTTTGGAAAATGTCATCTGACATTGTGGAGACCAGAATATTCATTGCCTTGGCATCACATGCCTTTTGCTTCTTCTCAGCATCTTTCCACTCATTCCTTGGGATAGCTTCCAACGTTGAAGATCCACTGGCATCATGTCTGACTGGAGCTGGGGGGCCTGAAATGATAACATCAAAGATGTCTTCAATAATAGAGTTCAAATAAAGCTTTATTTTAGCCTTCCATAGTGTAAACTTACTTAAGATACACACTGGTGGTCTTGTTGATGCATAGTCCTTAGAACTCATTTTTATTTATAAAATAGTTTTAGTTAATTTAAAATAAAGAAATGAGAGTGAGGAGATCTTTTGATCAAGGTGTTAACCTTTTAATGATCAACCTACCTATGATACCAATTGAAAGTGCACAGTGTGCCTCAGAGTATTCTCTAGAGGGCGGGTGAATAGTGATTTAAATTCTTTTATACTAAATGTGTACACACAATAGAACTACTAATAATTATGCAATCAACAATACCAATACAAAATAAAGAAGGTTCAGAAAATGTAAACTAGAAAAGCAATAAATTGGGACAGTACATAAATGCAAAGCAGAAGACACAAAATTTAATAGTGGTTCCCCAAAATGTGGGTAGTCCACTCTTCTACCTCCCTGATAGGATTGCACTAACTGTGCCTGAGTTTTTTGATAAGGAGACTCTCAGAACCAGTGAGTCTTTTGATAAGGAGACTCTCAGAACCACTAAGTCTTTTCATAAGGATACTCTTAGATCCACTGAGTCTTTTGATAAGGAGACTCTTAGAACCACTGAATCCTTTGAAAGAGGGATTATTAAAACACTTTTACAGTAGGTGGATGAAGAAGAAAGAAAGTGGAGTGATTGCGCAAAACTATATTCGGAAATGACAACGGCAAGTGTACCGTATCGAAAGTAGTATAGGTTTATAAAAACCAAGGTCGCATTAGACTCGGGGCAGTTGAATACTCTTACTTCAAGAAAATCTCAATTATTTAATCAATAGAACTTTGAGTTGGTTTTTGCACAAAAGAGAGAAAAAATAAAATTAAAACAATAATTTGGACGATTAGCATTTGATCTTGAATAACCTTGGAAATAAAATAGAAGAAAAATAATAGTTCTAATTCTCTTAAGAAAACTGATTCGACCGTGGAGGTTCCCGAATTCTAAATGCACCTCTGTCGAGGATGCATTCAACTGAGTTTAGGTTGATCAATCAATCTTTCGCTCTAGAATCAAAAGACCTAAAACTCGCTTTATTGTTCTGAACCCCTCTATTGGATTTGACTCCAATCCGGGAGATTTTTGTCATCCTCTCTCGAGGGTTGCAAGCAACTCTCTTTATCCTTGAATGATCAATTCGTATTATGAACTGCTCGGCTAAATTAAATACGAAAACATGTTTGATAATTATATATCGAAGATATAATCTCATAAAAAAATCAAGGATAAATCTTAAGCATTTCCGAAGAAGAGAAAAAGAAACTCTAATTTACTTGATATCTTATATTATTCCTTGGATCATCTCGACCAAGTACTAATAAAGATTTAACTACTCATTGAGATTAAGGAATCAATAGAAATAAAAGAGTGCATTATGAAAGAAAAAGAGAATAAGAAGAACTATTTTATTGATTGCAAAAGAGAATTACAAACTAAGGAATTTAGATTACAAACTATTGAAATGAAAGTTACAATTACAAAAGAAAAGTACACGAATTGAAACTTACAAGTGTACTTGAAAGAGAAATACAAGAAATGCTTAAAATATGAAAATAAAGCAAGAAAAGAAGACTTGAGCCTCCAAAATTTGTACCCTTGAGTTGTAGAGGAGTTGGCTTTAAATAGGCTGAAATTTGAGGTTACACGCCCTTGATCACGCCCGTGACCAAAGGAGTGTAAGGGTCGTGGTCGATGCTGGTGCCGAAAGGGCGCCTTCTGGCTTCAATATGGGTGTTACATGCACGTCACGCCCGAGGTCACGCATGTGACCTAGGGCGTGTAATCTTTAAATCTGACTGCTAGCGGGAAGCTTCGGTGGGAAGGAGCGCGGGATGAGTCACGCCCGTGGCTGGATGTCACATCCTCCGTCATGCCCGTTATCGGGGGCGTGTAATATTAAATGATGTGTCAGGCTTGTTCTGGCTGCCGAAAGGGCGCCTTCTGGCTTCAATATGGGTGTTACATGCACGTCACGCCCGAGGTCACGCATGTGACCTAGGGCGTGTAATCTTTAAATCTGACTGCTAGCGGGAAGCTTCGGTGGGAAGGAGCGCGGGATGAGTCACGCCCGTGGCTGGATGTCACATCCTCCGTCATGCCCGTTATCGGGGGCGTGTAATATTAAATGATGTGTCAGGCTTGTTCTGGCTGCAGGAGGCGGGTCGCGACCGTGACACTAGGTCACGCCCGTGACCTGGGGCGTGTTCTTGGCGAATTTTCACGGAATGAGCCCGGTGTGGCGGAATCGGGTCTCGATCACATCTTTGGCTGTCACGCCCTTGGTCATGCCCGTGATCGAGGGCGTGTAACTTTAAATGACGTGGCAGGCTTATTCTGCCTGCAGGAGGCGGGTCGCGGCCGTGACACTGGTCACGCCCTAGGTCATGGTCGTGACCTGGGCGTGTACTTGGCGAAGTTTCACGGAATGAGCCCAGGGTAGCGGAATCGGGTCTGGATCACATCTTTCACTGTCACGCCCTTGGTCACGCCCGTGACCTTGGGCGTGTACTTGCAAATTTTGCTCAAAATGCCCAGAAAACCTGAAAACGCAGAATATGCTTAAGTTAGTTTATAGAAATAAAAAGAAATGAATTTAATGGGATAATTCATGCAAATTATACAAATTCATATTAAAAATTACTAAAATTATATTTAAAGGATGAGTACAAAAAGTACTCATCAAACACCCCCATACTTGAGCTTTTGCTATTCCAGAGCAAAAGAATGAGGAAAGAATTACAAGACATCGATATTATTTTTAATTAACTAAAATTTCATTAAACCAAGAGTAAGTTAAAAGTAAATTCTTGGAATTCAAGAATTAAGTCATAAGTTATGGTGATAATTTAAAAAGAGAAATTTGTTTAGATAACTACTTCTCAAGATAACTATTTAGCAACCGAAATTATAGAAATTTTCAAACAAAATTAGATTGAAATTATAGACACTCTAACATAAAAGAAGCTTAAGCAGAAGACACCTACTAAAATATTGCTTTCTTAATAATTTTATTTAGGACTAGAATCAATAGACTTTGCTAGGGATGGGTTTTAATAAAATGTCAAAATGAAGAGTTCTTAGATTGGAGGTGGTGAAACCTCACTCATAAATTCATATTTGTATATGTTTATGTAAATTATGAATTTTTTCCTCTCATTTTCCATGCCATATAATCTTTTAAAAATTCCCTTCATTCAAAAACCCAAAATGTATATGTTTAGATATAATGAATTTTATCCTCTTACATCATGACATATAGTCTTTTAAATGATTTTGGGTGCATATGTTTAGGGAATAATGAATTTTATCCTCTTATTCCCATGACATATGATCTTTTGCTACACTTTTTTTTATTTGCCAACAAAGGGTGAGGGTAAAGAAATACTTCTAGTTTATAAAATAAACTACTTTAAGAGCAACTTTTTTAGTGGAATGAAATTTCCTAAGATCTTAAAGTTAATAGAGAATATAATAAAAATCTAGAGATGCTTAGCCAATTTACCACAAAGTGAAGCTATTTAAAATTAAAAGGAGAAGTAGTGCTAAATAGATTCTCTAATCGAATTAAAAACCTAAAGTGTTTCTTAAAACTAAATTACTTCAAATTTAAATTTAAAAAATTCTGATAAAATAAAAATTAGCTAAATTAAAAAGGTAAGAATACTTATAGTTAAGCCGCAAACTAGATTTCTAGAAAAAGAAAAAACAACAAGTAAGGAATATTTATTTTTATTATATATTTTTTTGGATTAATTCTTAGACTTCCCGAGGTATTACCTATGAGTGGATCTCACCGGTACTAGGAGATATGATGGGGTGACATCCCAAACCTCTCTTTCCAAGAAATTAGATTTTTATAATATTTTTTTTAACAAAAAATTTTTTGTTTCTTTTTATAAATTAAAAAGAAAGACTAGAAAACTACACTACACCCCCATACTTAAAGCTAAACATTGTCCCCAATGTTTAAAACTAAGTATGAAGTTTCATCAATATAATTAAAAAAATGCAGTAAATGAAAGGGGGGAGAAGAGGGCTTCCCTGGTTTGTAGTTTGGGTTGCCGAAATAAAAACCTGCAAAATAAGTTAAAGAACAAACAAAACATTAGAACACGAAAGAAGATAACGTTGGGGTGCCTCCCAAGAGCGCTTTGTTTACCGGCGTGTAGCTTGACTAAGTGGCAATTATTGCTTTTTTAAAAAAAATAGGGAAATTAAGCATTTCAATTTGTCTGGACGCCGGGTCGCCGGGGCGATACAATTTTAGCCGGTGGTTGTTAACCTTAAAGAGCCTTTTTCTGGGTGCACTATTATCACAGTCCCATATGGCCAAACCTTTTTTACAGTAAAATGGCCAGACCATCGGGATTTTAACTTGCCCGGAAATATTTGAAGCCTAGAGTTATATAGAAGGACTAAATCTCCTGGTAAAAAAGATTTTGAAATTTTGATTTTTTTATCATGATAAAACTTAGTGAGCTCCTAATAAAATTTATTATTTTTGTAGGTGTTTGCACGCCATTCGTCTTATTCATTTAATTGGAATTTACGTTGTTCGGAGGCTAAGTTTAAATCTAAATTCAATGTTTTAAGCGACCAAAATGCGCGATGTTCTAATTCCACCGGTAAGTGGCACACTTTTCCATAGACTAATCGGTACGGTATACATCCAATGGCAGTTTTAACAGACACAGTTTTTTCTAAAATTCTTTTTAATTCACGATTCACCACCTCCACTTGGCAACTTGCTTGTGGGTGATAGGCGGTGGAGAGCATGTGCGTAACGCCATACTTTGCTAAAGTTTTAGCCAGTTGGTTGTTACAAAAGTGTATTCCCCTATCACTAATAAGTGCGCGTGGTGAGCCAAATCATGAAAATATTTTTTTTTAAATTTTTACTACGACTCTCGCGTCGTTGGTGGGAAGGGCTTGTGCTTCCGCCCACTTAGACACGTAGTCGACCGCAACAAGAATATATTTATTGTTAAAAGAAGAAGGGAGTGGTCATACGGAATCTATTCCCCATAAATCGAATATTTCGCATTATAAAAATCTATTTTGGGGCATTTCATCCCAGTTAGAAATGTTACCTGACCGTTGGCACCGATCATAATTACTCACAAAATTGTGAGCGCCTTTGAATAAGGTGGGCCAATAAAAGCCCGCCTCTAGCACCTTCCTTGCGGTCCGGTTCGCTTTATAGTGACCACCGGTTGGTCCTTCTTGGCAGTGCTAAAAAATTTGGACGCCTTCCGCACCTGAAATACACTTTCTTACCACTTGGTCCGCACAGACACGAAATAAAAAGGGGTCCTCCCAAAAATAATTTTTCAAATCTGAAAAGAATTTCTTCTTTTGTTGACTTGAGAAATCTTTTGGTAGGACCCGGGCCACTAGATAGTTGGCAAAATCTGCGTGGCAAGGGTTGGAACAAGTCGTTCCCTTTTCGATGGCGAGGAGGCGCTCTTCAGGGAATTTATCATCAAATTTGGCCTCTACTAGTGCTCCTGCAGTCGGATTCTCCAACCGTGAGAGTTGGTCGGCCGCAACATTCTCCGCTCCTTTCTTGTCTTGGATTTCTAAATCGAATTTTTGTAGTAGGAGAATCCATCTCAAAAGTCGGGGCTTGGCATCCCCTTTGTCTAGCAAATATCGGAGGGCAGAGTGATCTGAAAAGATGATAACTTTTGAAAGCGTTAAATAAGAATGGAATTTATCGAATGCAAAACCAATCGCCAAAAGTTCTTTCTCCATCGTTGTATAATTAGCTTGGGCGGAAGTGAGTGTTTTGCTTGCGTAATAAATCAGGTGAAATTATTTATTCACCCGTTGGCCTAAAACAGCCCCAACAGCAAAATCACTCGCATCGCACATTATTTCGAATGGCAGAGACCAATTTGCGCAATTAAAATTGGCGACTTTATTAGTTCTTTTTTTTTCAAAAGCTTTCAAACATTCATCGTAAACGCGGATTCTTTTTCTAAGAGATGATTTAAAGGTTTTGTAATTTTAGAAAAATATTCAATGAATCGCCTATAGAATCCTGCGTTTCCTAGAAAACTTCTAATAGATTTAATATTGGTGGGCGGAGGATGTTTTTCTATTACTTCGATCTTGGCCCGATCGACCTCGATCCCCTTACTAGAAACTTTATGTCCGAGGACTAACCCCTCTTGGACCATAAAGTGGCACATCTCCCAGTTGAGTGCCAAATTCGTGTCTTCGCAGCGTTGAAGAACACGATCAAGATTATTTAAATAGTTTGTAAAAGAATCGCCAAAGACAGAAAAATTAACCATAAAAACTTCCACGACGTCTTCTACTAATTCATTAAAAGTGCCAGCATACATGATGCGCAAACGGCAAGTGCATCGGTCGCACAAGTAATAAAATGGGAGCAAGTACTCGAATATCGATCTCTCGAGGAGTGCAAGTAGGGTGTGTGTATTTCCTAATCAGAAAAATAACTGCAAGTGTGATTTCGAACCAAATGGGGGTTTTCATTTGGGTTCCTAAGTTATCAACAAGAAATAAAATGAGGGTCGCAATCACCTCTTTTCCAAGCACACTCTTAGCTATTGCTAAGATGACACTATCACAGCAGGTTGCAACATAAGATCAAGGAACAAGGCACACCACTCATATAAAAGCCACCAAAATAATCACACAAACATGATAATCATCTAGAGCAAAGTTAGGGTGTATATACATCATGACAACATCTCAAAACACATTATCAATACTAAAATAAGGAGAAGGTGGATGAAATACAACCGAGCATACAAAGGCTTGCCGGGATTCGCGGCCGGACTCAAGGGTTGTCAGTCCTTGTCCGAGCTCGGTCTACGCTTGACGTCCGGGGTATGGAGAGGAGTTGTCAACTCCTTCTATTGAGCCCATCTTCTTCGCTGGTCTTTGCTGGCGGTAATCTTGCCGGAAACTTCCCAAAATGCAGCACAAAATGGCCGAAAACGGAGCTTGAGAGTTGGAAATAATGGCAGTGACGGAGACGAAGCTCTAGCGAGAGTTTTACGAAGAGATGGTGGTCGGAGCTTCTCTCCCAAGGTGGAGATCAGTTTAGGGCGAATATGGAGCTCTCCCGCTCCTCCGGATGGCTCGCCAATGAAAAGGCCAAAAAAAAACCTTCTAGGTCGGACAATCCTGGGCGCTTAAATAGAGGCGTTAATTTTAAGTAACTCACAATCGTGCATTTTGGGATGTGCGATTCATAGAGATAAACAGTGCCTGGAGATACAGGAAGGTCGTGCAGTTTTGTTCACGCATGAGCGGAATGCTTGTGCGCGACTAAAAATGCACGGGGTAAGACAGGCCGCAGATTTTACCTGCTTCCAGGTAAGTTGTGCGTTTCCTTCACGCGCGATTGGATTCAATCGTGCGTTAAGGAAAATGCACGATGAACATCATCACAAACATCTCTGAGTAAATTGCACGATCGCCTCGATCATGCGTCAACAATAATCGCACGGTCATGCGATTTACCCAGATTGCAATGCTCAGCTCAAGGGCATAATCCACCTATACACAATCAAAACCAAAGCTCCAACCACACAGGAAATAAGACTAACATCCACAAAACAAGCATGAACAGGCATGGGGAGCCCCCAAAAGCATACCCCTAGCACAAAATGTGCAATTGCACACCCCGGTAGGCGAAAAGAGGCACTACGTGTAAAATGATAACTAAAGTAAATAAGAGCATTTTAACGCAAAAAGGGCAGTGCACGATTGAGAAAATAGGCCCAGATGAGTCTTAAAAACCCCATATAATCGGGACTCATCACACCCCCAGACTTAACCGTTTGCGCGTCCCGAGCAAACCATTCTATGCTGATGGGGAAAATAACTAGCTAGCACAAAAATTGTGACACGGAATACCATGCGAAATCGCACGCTCTCGTGCACAGAAATACAGTAGAATAGATTTCTAATTATACAAGATAGTTTATAAATTTCAACTATAGTAAATGTCTATTACTACTACTCAAAATGTCAATCACGGTGAATCGTTCGGTCATGCAAAGGAAGAAAATAGACTGATTACTAAGATCTGCATTGCCAAGGATCAGGGTTCGGAATAGCCTCCACCGAAAACCATTAGTGTCGGTGACCATAAGGTCACCCGTTTGCACTCTCTCCACGACACTGGATCGATTCACTGCACGAGTTAGTGGGACTTTAGGTAAGATACGGGGCTTGGGCTATGAAATGGTAAAAAATGATAAACGAGAAGGCTAGCACCTAACCCAAATGAGCATAAATAGAAAGCTACCTACGCACTACAAGACTTGTGAGTGCACCACACCCCCAGACTTGGAATTTGCAACACGGGTGAATGCACCGGCTACTCCCAACACAAATATTTTTAGAATTTTTCAAATTAACTTTTTCGTACAAATATTTTCTTTTTCTTTCTTTTTCATTCTTCATTCTATTTTTTTCTTTTCTTTTCTTTTTCAGCAAATTTCCAATAAACAAAACCACAATCTCCACAAATAGAATTCACCACATCAACACCCCAATAAAGAAAATAAAACAAGACGAAAGCTCATATTTGGGTGTGGGGCTAGGATTGGCTTTTAGGATTTGGTGAGGTGAAGGTGGAGCTGAATTAATAGGATGGAGTAGGCACAAAGGGGCTAGCAAGGATAGTATTAACGGAAGGGTAATACACAAGATCAACCGGGACAAAATTATGGCCTACATCACGCTCGAGCATTAGAATCATCCTATGCCAATGCTTCAAGAGTCACTTAGGGCAAGCTCTTAGCCACCGAGAAAGTCCATCCTTCCTTCCGAATCGAGCAATACGAATCTAGCAATCGTCTACACTCATCCCTATGCAACTGTTTGATTCACACCAGATTCACCAATTTGATTAGAGTAAACAACATTTACACTAATATAAAAATATAAAACTAAAAGTACAAAGAGAAATCTATTCTACATGGATTTCTATGCAAACAATTAGCACTCAACTAGGATGAGTTGACATTTTATTCCAACTCATAATCCTAAGCCAGCACAAAGATTTTCCCAATCACACAAAAGAAATGAGTTGGACTCGTAACGCGCCTACTACTAAGTGCGCGCATAAGTGGGTGTTGTGGTGTGCGGCAAATATGACCCAAGAATAAGAATGTAATATTCTAGTATGCTGTGCTTTGAGTGAGTGCACAGGTACACGCATCGCAGTCCCAACCCCTAGACTTAAATGAAAAGCAGGAAGGCATATACTTTAAGCAGAAATTAATATGAGGTAAAACGAGAAAGCGTAACCCATGCACCGTGGTAGACATACCCGAAGATTGCATTAAATTTGTAATATGGAGTTAACCCATATCGAAGGGTATCCACCTCCGGAAAGCATTAACTACCGCCAAAAAAAATTTAAGAATAAAAGGAAGTATAATATGAATTCTTTTTAACCAATTACTACTCTAGCATCACGCAGATGCAAAAAGTAAGCACGCAGCAAAGGTAAGGAAGCATTAGAAAAGACTAAACCACCCTGGGACGAAGCCCCAGCAGAATAAAGTACTACAAAAAAATTTCGAGGGATATAAAGGTACAGCTGGGTTGTCTCCCGCAACCCCTTTTCTTTATCGTCCTTGAGGTGGACCAAGAATTAGGCTCAATAGAGGACTACATCCCTTCCGGGTCTTGAAGTAGGATACAATGAACTGTGTCCGTGGTAGCACTTTCTTCGAAGATCTTCAGACGGTGACCATTAACTTTAAAAGTCCCTTTCTTTTCGCCATGCACTTCAATAGCACCATACGGTGATACACTCTTGACGATATATGGTCTACTCCATCTCGATTTTAGATTCCCGGGAAAAAAGTCTCAATCTTGAAATGTACAACAATACCTTTTCACCTGGCTAAAACACCTTGGGAACAATATGTCGATCGTGTCAACGCTTCGTTCTTTCCTTATATATACTGGCGTTCTCATAAGACATGTGCCAGAACTCCTCGAGCTCACATAGTTGGTTACGTCTTTTATCACCGACGGCTAAAACATCCAAGTTGTGCAGTTTTGTCGCCCATAGCTCTCTATGTTCCAACTCGACTGGGAGGTGATAAGACTTTCCATAAACTAATTGAAATGGTGACATTCTGATAGGTGTCTTGAATGGTGTTCTATAGGCCCAAAGAGCTTCATCCACCTTCTGAGCCCAATCCTTCCTGTTAGACTTTATAGATTTCTCCAGAATCCGCTTCAATTCCCGGTTATAAACTTCCACTTGCCCGCATGTTTGAGTATGATATGCCAGCGCCACTTTGTGGTGGACTACGAACCGCTTCAGTAATTGAGCAAATTGCTAGTTGCAAAAGTGACTCCCGCCATCACTAATTATTGTGCGAGGTGTACCAAAACGAGAAAATATATTCTTGTGGATGTACTGTAGAACTGTACGTGCATCATTCGCAGCAACAGCTTCTGCTTTGACCCATTTAGAAACATAGTCCACTACCACAATGATGTAAAGCTTTCCATAAGACATGGGGAATGGTCCCATAAAGTAGATTCACCACACATCAAACAATTCACAATCAATCATATTATTCAAGCGCATTTCATCCAGCCTAGCGATATTTCCTGTGTGTTGACACTCATTGCATTCTTTAACGTGAGTGAAGGCATCCCGAAATAATGTGGGACAGAACAGCCCACACTGGAGTACCTTTGAGCTATTTGAGCAGCCCCGAAATGTCCACCTGCCTCCCGGTCATGATAGTGATGAAGGATGGACTTGATTTCGTAATCTTGAACACACGTCTAATGTTTCCATCAGCACAAGTGCGAAATAGTGATGGATACTCCCAATAATAATATTTGATGTCCGAGAGGAACTTCTTCTGTTGTTGATATGTCAAATTCGGAGGGGAAGCTTTGCTTGCCAAAAAATTAGCAAAATCAGCATACCATGGTGTGGATGAGGTGGATGCAACCGCAAAAATACTCTCATCCGGAAATTTATCAGCAACTTGGGACCCCAGCATTTTGGAATCACCATGGTGTTCGAGCCTCGAAAGGTGATCAGCAATAACATTATCAACACCCCGACAGTCGCGCACTTCAATATCATATTCCTGCAGTAGCAAAATCCACTGGATCAGTCGAGGTTTTGCATCCTTCTTTTGCATGAGATATCGTAGGGCAGCATGATCCTTGTGTACCAAAACCTTTGAGAGGTTAAGATACGAATGAAATTTTTCAAAGGAGAAAATTACCGCTAATAACTCCTTTTCCGTCGTGGTGTAATTACGGTGAGCATCATTCAGAGTTCGACTGGCATTGTATATGGTGTGGAAAATTTTATTCCTGCGGTGCCCTATGACAACCACTACAGCAACATCACTCGCGTCGCATATTACTTCAAAGGGAAGGGTCCAGACCGATGATGATAGGATGGGTGCGGAGGTTAGATATTCCTTCAGAATATTGAAAGCATGTAGACACTCACTGTTAAATTCAAACTTTATGTCTTTTGCAAATAGGTTGGATAGCAGCTTAGCTGTACGAGAAAATTTGGGATGAATCGTCTGTAAAATCCAGCATGCCCCAGGAAACAATGAATACCTCGAACTGACGAGGGAGGGGAAGTCGTCTTATGATATCGACCTTCGCCTGATCAACCTTGAATCCCCTTCTAGAGACTTTATGTCCAAACACTACTCCTTCGCCGACCATGAAGTGGCATTTTTCCCATTTTAGTACCAGATTTGTGTCCTCGTAGCATTTTAAAACTAAAGCCAGATTTTCAACCCGACATTGAAGCTCGTTCTGAATAGAGAAAAATCATCCATGAATACCTCTAAGAAATCGCCAACCATGTCATGGAATATTCTCATCATGCAGCATTGGAATGTGGCTGGGGCATTTCAGAGCCCGAATGGCATGCGCTTGAAGGCAAAGGTCCCGGATGGACAGGTAAATGTGGTCTTCTCCTGATCTGCCGGATCAATCAAAATTTGATTATAACCTGAGTATCCATCAAGAAAACAGTAATAGTCATGTCCTGCGAGCTTTTCCAACATTTGATTAATGAATGTGAGAGGGAAATGGTCCTTTCGAGTGGCAAGAATGAGCTTTTTGTAGTCAATACACACTCTCCAACCAGTTATCGTCTGGGTTGGGAGTACATCGTTATCCTCATTAGTGACTACAGTCATTCCTCTCTTTTTCGGGACAAAATGACCTGGGCTCACCCACTTGCTATCACTACTGGGATAAATAATCCCGGCATCGAGAAGTTTAATAATCTCATCCTTGACAATCTCTTACAACTTAGGGTTCAGTCGACGTTGGGGTTGAGCCGAAGGTTCGAAACTCTCTTCTAAAAGTATTTTGTGCATACAAACCGTGGGGCTGATCCCTTTGATGTCAGAGATTTACCACCCAAATTCCCCCATGTGTGACTTCAACAATTATACTAGCTGGCATTCTTGATCATCCATTAGCAGAGCAGAGATTATGACCGGGTGTGTCCTGCTTTCCCCCAAGAATATGTATTTTAAAGTCTCCGGTAGTTGTTTGAGTGAAGGAGCATCAGAAGCCGCGAAATATGACACCAGAACTAAGTCACAGATGATGGTTTACTCAGTATCAAACATACTTTTCTCATCTTCATCAGCGTGATCAGTCTCATCATCATATCTCTCAAATTGATTAATTGGGCACTCCATTAGCTCAGTAACAACGGAATCAAGATGTTCAGACTCGGTACTCGTGACTACTCTTTGTGCTTTGTACATATCAAATGTGATTGACTCCATTCTAAGGCGCAATGTTAACAATCCATTCTCAGCATCCATCACTGCCTTTGTCATAGCTAGGAATGGTCTCCCTAAAATAATTGGTGTCTCATCGCCACTTTCTATATCGAGGATCACGAAGTCCGTGGGAAAGACTAATCTGTTGGCAGCCACCACCAGATCCTCCACTACGCCCAGCAGCTTCTTTCTTGATCGATCAGCTAGTTGTAACGTGATATCGATAGGTCGAATGATGCCCGTGCTGATTTCATGAAAGATTGATAGCGGCATCAAATTAATTGAAGTTCTAGAGTCGCACAGTGCTCGATGGCAAGTTGACTGACCAATTGTGCAAACAATGGTGAAACTACCTGGATCTTTTTGTTTTACAGGCCAATGTAGTCCCGCCATGGTTGAGCACTCCTCCAAGGTTGATACTTCACCGACAAAATCTGAAGTTCTTGCTTTTGCCAAAAGATCCTTTAGAAACTTAGCATAGTTAGGAACTTGTGTGAGCACATCTATCAGGGGAATGCTCACCTGCACACCTTTCATCATGTCCAAAAATCTGAGATTTTGTTTCTCTTTTCGAAGATTCAGCAGTCAATGAGGGAATGGCGGTGTGGTCATCACAGGATGTTGCGGCAAAGATTCCGGTGCTACACAAGCTGGTGTTTCGACAGTAGTCCCGGTCTCCGTCAGCAAACCCATATGTCCAGAAGGTCGACTACGTTGTTGATCACCAACCTTAACGACTCTTCCACTTCAAAGATTCATAGTGTTCACAGTCTCAGTCTGTTGATGTTTTAATAATTGAATCACTCCTCTTAGGGTGGAG
Source organism: Dactylorhiza incarnata (assembly GCA_033032865.1). Lineage (NCBI taxonomy): Eukaryota > Viridiplantae > Streptophyta > Magnoliopsida > Asparagales > Orchidaceae > Dactylorhiza > Dactylorhiza incarnata. The sequence continues at coordinate 897,783 of JAWHQI010000040.1, read as the reverse complement.
CACAATGTATCTATTTTTCGACTGATTAATTCCTGTGAACACCACCACTCCTCGAACCACCTTATGAACTGTTGGAATTTCTCCTCCTAAATCATGGCATCGAGGGTTGTCTCCACAAAGCTCGCATCACAGTCAGAGTTTTCCATAACATGGGACTTGAGAGATCGTCCCCACATTCTACTAGAGCGAATGACGTCATCGACAATCTGCCAAGCCTCAGATATGCCTCGACTGAGAAGTGCTCCCCAGCCGCATTGTCGAAGAGTGGTCAGTACTGCTCCCGCATTCCAAAATAAAGCGTTTGAAGGCCATTGACTCTTAACATATTTTAAGCGCAGCACCAAGCTTGCAACCGGCGAAATCTCCCTCAGGCTTCAACAAGGGGTTCATCAAGAGACTGTGTAAAGGTGACAAACTCCAAGTGCTTTTTGGGTAAGAGTTCTCACGAGCAATACCTCTTCAGAAACAAGACTTCAGCTTGCCTCCAAGACTTGATCTCAATTGGACAGATATCCCTATACCAATTTCTAGCTCTTCCCGCAAGTGAGAATGCCAATAGCTGTAACTTAAACTTATCTTGGAATCCCTCCGAATACTGGAAGGTGTCACACACTTCCAAAAAGTCATTAATGTGTGAAATGTTAGGTTTTCTTTAAAGGTATACACATCAAATGTGCGCAGTGGAATATATCAAGAACAACCCAAAGAGACATGTGGACCTTGCTAAAACCATGAATCAAGAATTGAGGCAACAAAATTACCTTCTCGGAATTAAGTCAGCACTCAATCAAAAGGCTCCAAGAAAAATCTTCTAGGATTCGGAATCCTATTCCAAGTCCTTGCTCTGCACTTCGTATCTGCTCCGTCAACAATGGACTGCTCGTCGGAGGAGTAAGTGTGGAATTGTGTCCACCCCTCTACAGAAGTCCACACAAGTGAAGGAGAACCCTAGCTTCTTGTCGCACAAGAACTAGGTCGGAGAAGAAGAGTCCTCAACGTCTTCCAAGGACTGCTAGGTCCAATTACATGAAGAGGCGGCGACTAGCGAAAGAGGAGAAAAGCTCTAGCGGAACGATTCCGGCGCTGCTCTCTCAAATCGCAAAAGGGGTCGATCTAAGTTTTCGTCTTCCATAAGCCGTAAGTGGTCAGCCGTCAGGAAACCTAAATCGCGAACTGATTTATATAAAGCTCTGTTCGATGAACTCAAGAGGCCTGTTTGTTAAAATTTTTGATTGGACCGTTTAGGAGTAAGCAAGAGTTGCATCAACAAGAGTTATAGCCAAACAACCACAATGCCAAAACAAGCAACACAAGAAATCTTTATTGAAATAGAACTGCTTTACAATGCGAGGCATACATGGCGAGACATGATTCATAAGAATCACGGAGACGAGAAGAACAAACACACCAAAAAACAGAAACCGGCGGTTTGCCAGAAAGAGACCGCTCGGACTGTAACAAAGGCTCAGGCCGCCCGGCTTGTTCTGCTGTACTCCCAGACCGCTTGCACAGTCAGACCGCAGAAACAACTTGAGATCGCGCGAACAGAAGCAAACAAGTTGCACTGCCAGACCGCAATCCCAGACCGCACGAACTGAAGCTTATTGAACTGAACAAAGAACTGAGGCTGTCGCCAGACCGCAACTCTGATCGCCTAACCGCTGAAGGTCGCCTGATCGCTGAGTTTTATGCGAACAGCACAAGAACAATAAACCAATTCGCTGACAGACCGCAGACGAACTGTTTATTCAAGCCACCGGAAATCACCAAGGAAGGAGACCGCATCCTGCTAACCGCAAACCTGTGAACACAACAAACGGTTAACTCGCAACCAATCCGCGCGAACTCAAACTTGAGACCGCAAGAATCTATCCGGGCTCTTGTTCTTATAGTTCTCGTTAGGAATGATGAGCCATGCACCCCTATTTATAGGCGAGTGGACGAATGTCGTCACCGCACAAACCGGGATACAATCACCACCCATCAGATCGCGAACGGTCTCAAAATGCCAGACCGCGCGAACACAGCACTTGGACAATATTCAGTTCAAGACCGAAGTCAGCAGCAAGCCGCGCAAAAACCGCGCGGACACAGCGATCACCCTCCCTGAGATTGCCAACACAGAGAAGCAACTGGCCGACTTGAACCAAGTCGCCAGAACAGCACAACCAAGCCGCCCGGTCACGGCGGTCAACCAGGAACAGACCGACCAGAACAAGACCGGAAACAACCCGCAACTGGACGCCAGAACTAGCGACCAAACCCAAGGAGCAAGCTGGCCGATCACACCAGATTGCCAGAACCAAACCGCCAGAGAACCAGCGCAGACCGCGCGGTCTCTGCGGTCTCCAGCCTTCAGACCGGCTGGACTCCTTTTCCACTCCACTTCAACAATTTCAACACTCCCCTTGAAGTGGGAAGTGGAAACTAGCCCGAGCAACCCCCTTAACCGAGTAAACGGTCCCTTCGCCAGCGGCTTTGTGAAGATGTCAGCGACATTGTCCGCACTCCGAACATGCTCGACCATAAGAGATCCTCCCAACACCTTTTCACGAATGAAATGGTGCTCAATCTCTATATGTTTGGTCCTCGCGTGACAGACTGGATTGTTAACCAGCTTGAGAGCACTCTCATTGTCCCCGCGTAGCATAGTGGGACCTCGAACCTCTTGATGAACGTCCTCTACCAACCTCCTGAGCCAAATAGCTTCTTGAGCTGCCAAGGCCGAAGCCTTGTACTCTGTTTCCGTGGTAGATACAGACACCGAGTCTTGCTTCTTGCTGCACCAAGAGATAGCTGTGGGACCCGTCATAAAGACATAACCAGATGTTGATCTCCGATCATCCACGTCTCCCCCATAGTCAGCATCCATGAAACCATGCAACTCCAAGCTTGACCCTCTCCTATATAGGAGACCCAAATCAGAGGTCGACTTCACATACTTCAATATGCCTTTTGCCGCCAGAAGATGAGGTTTCCGTGGTTCCGCCATGTACCGACTCACCTTGCCAACAACATAAGCAATATCTGGCCTTGTGATCGTTAAGTAGATCAAGCTCCCAACCAGAGCTCGGAACACCAACGGATCAGATAAGAATCTACCCTCATCCTTCCGAAGCTTATGATGTTGCTCCAAAGGTATAGAGCTGTTCTTCCCTTCCTCCATGCCAAATCGTTTCACGATTCGCTCCGCATATCCTTCCTGAGAAATGAGCACTCCGCTCTCCCGCCTCTGGACCTCGAGTCCAAGGAAATGGTGAAGCTCCCCCAGATCCTTCATCTCGAATCTGATAGCAAGCTCAGCCCTGAGTCTTGCAACAGCTTCCTTTGAGTTCCCGGTGACAATCATGTCATCCACATACAGCAGCACAATCACCCGAAGCACCCCCTCCTTCTTGATGAACAAGCTAGAATCAGAGTCTGAAGCAACGAATCCGCAGAATAAGAGATATTCTGCAATCTTCCCGTGCCACGCCCGAGGCGCTTGCTTCAACCCGTACAAAGCCTTCTTCAATTTACAAACATAGTCCGGATACTCCTTCGAGATGAAACCTTGCGGTTGAATCATGAAGATATCTTTGTCAATCTCGCCGTATAAGAAAGCATTCTTCACGTCGAGTTGCCAAATCTCCCAACCACTCGAAGCCGCCAAGGCAATAACAAATCGAACCGAAGTCATCTTTGCTGGACTAAACGTTTCATCATAATCTTCTCCGTACTGCTGTGAGAACCCGCGAGCTACAAGGCGAGCCTTGTAACGCTCGATACTACCGTCAGCTTTCTTCTTCAGCTTGAAGACCCACTTGCAAGTGACAGGAGTAGTGCCCTTGGGCTTGGGCACAAGAGACCAGGTCTCATTCTTCTCGAGAGCTGTCATCTCTTCTTGCATAGCAATGTCCCACTCCTTCACACCTCTGGCCTTCTCAAAGCTCGACGGCTCCCTTTCATCTAAGGGACCAACAAAGAAACATGAAACAAAGTTCACCATGTTTCCTCCTATGTATCGATCTGGTGGTTGAATAGTCCTTTTCGACCTCCTAAGAGGTTGCTCCTGACTAACCACCTCCCCAGCTGCTTCTTCTGTGCAAGCTCCTTTTCCAGATGAACATGGAGCATCGCTCCCCCTGCTTTCAGAACCTGAATCCCCCATCTCAGAGCTTGACACAACTGGAGCTCCTGGTGAAACAGGCAACTCCACTTGAAGACTTCCCGCAGCTTTTCCTCCTTCATCAATCCTGCTCTCTGGTAGTTCAACTCCTGAACTCCCCTTGTAGGAAGTCACTTCATCGAACACCACATCCCGAGAAACAATTGACCTCCGTGTCTCAGGATCCATGCATCTCCAACCCTTCTTCCGCTCATCATACCCAACAAAGACTAGCTTCCTTGCTTTCGCATCTAGCTTTGTTCGAAGAGCATCAGGAATATGCACATAGCAGGTTTACCCGAACACTCAAAGGTGTGCAACACTCGGCTTCTCCTTGAACATTAGTTCGTGAGGGGTCTTCATGTTGATAGGACTTAGAGGCAATCTGTTGATGACATAAGCTGCACAAGACATTCCCTCCGCCCAGAAGGACTTTGGGATACTCTTGGCATGAAGCCAACATTTGCAAGTTTCCGTCAGATGACGGATCTTCCTTTCGGCAACGCCATTCTGCTGTGGAGTATGGGCACAAGTAAGCTCTCTCCGAACGCCGTGTTTCCTGCAAAAACTTGAGAACTCACCAGAGGTGAACTCCCCACCATTATCAGTTCTCAATTTTTTCACCCGCAGGCCTAAACGACCTTCCACCAGCTCCTTGAACTCCACAAACTTTGCAAAGGCTTCCGACTTCTCTTTTAAGAAATACACCCAGACATATCTGGTGTAACCGTCAATCAACACCAACATATATCTATTGCCTCCAAGGCTTGGGGTGGCAGTTGGTCCCATCAAATCACCGTGGATGCATTCCAACGGCACTTTGCACCTAGTTTGCGATTTGTCAAATGGAAGTCGATGAGACTTACCAAACTGACATCCTTCGCAGACATGACCGTCTCCATAGGAGGACAAGCTAGGCAAGCCATTGACAAGGCCCCTTACCGCCATAGCCTTCAATTTGTCCATGCCTACATGCCCCAACCTTTCATGCCAGATGGCCGCGCCATCATTTGTCCTCATCTTATCAACATAGGTACTTGTCGATAAAACGAACAAGTCCTTCACCCGCTTGCCGACATGAATAACTTCTCCCTTTATTTCCGGTTGAGTTTTGAGAAACTTCACTTCTGTAGGGCCAAACAGAACGTGATAACCGGCATCGACCGCATTGGTCACAGAGAAGAGATTCTTCTTCATACCAGGCACGTGATAAACACTCCTCAACGTGAGTGGACCCTTATCACTGCTCAGAGAGACGACTCCTTCGTGCTCTACTGGATGAATAGAATTATCAGCCGTAATGATAGCATTGTTACCCGAGTAAGGCGCCAAAGAAGAGAACTTTGATCCATCCCCGGTGAGATGATGTCCACACCCTGAATCAACAATCCAGTCCTCTTCATAGTTGATGGAAGCCAAGGCCTTAACGGGCATCGCCGTTATATTAGACACAAAGGCTCCTCCCCATCCAACTTCACCAGACTTTGGCATCTCCTTCTCCACTGCATGTCCCGGCTGAAGATTTACCCGACAATCTTTCTTGAAGTGCCCGATCTTATTGCATCTAAAGCACCTCGGTCCCTCTCCTTTCTTCTTCCCGTCAGACTTAGGAGCATAGCCCCTATCTTGCTGACCTGAAGTGGAGGGTCCATCATGACTCGGCTTCTTCTTCTCCCATTTCTTCTTCCTTTTCCCAGAGAACATCACATCACTTTCTCCCCCGGAGATAGAAACCCCCGCCATCTGTCTTGCTAAACTTTCTTGCGAAGCAAGAAGGTTCTCCAGCTCCAACAACGATGGTTGATTTGCCCAACCCTGAACTGAAGTTACAAAAGCAAGATACTCCTTCCGCAACCCGCGGATGATATGCCTCTTCAGCTTTGCCTCAGAGATTGGCTCATCAGGGTCCAAAGCAGAAATTTCTGCCGTGAGGTTCTTCAACTTGAGGAAGAAGGTAGAAATATAAAGATCACCTTGAGAGGCTCTCGCCAACTCATTTTCAAGAAATTGTAACCTTGCTACATTCTTCTTATTGAACAATCCATCCAAGGATGTCCAAATCTCAGCAGCAGACTTACATCCGATAATATGGTCAAACAGCTCCGGTGAGATAGCCCTTTTGAGAGTGAACTCTGCCTTAGCATTCAACCTCCTCCAAAGTCTCACCTCTGCCATATTATCTCCTGCAAGAAACACCTCCTGTGTGTCTTCTCCGCCAACTACCTCCCATAGATCCTCGCCAAGCAAATAACTCTCCATACATGACTTCCACTTTTTAAAGTTAGTCGATGTGAGGAGTTCAATACCAAGACCTCTTGCGAATCCGCCTTCCATGGCAACCTATGTGGTCTCTTCTTCACAAAGACGATGGCAACTCTAGTTGATCACTGCTTATCCACTCCAGCAACCTTGCTTTGATACCATGTTAAAATTTTTGATTGGACCGTTTAGGAGTAAGCAGGAGTTGCATCAACAAGAGTTATAGCCAAACAACCACAATGCGAAAACAAGCAACACAAGAAATCTTTATTGAAATAGAACTGCTTTACAATGCGAGGCATACATGGCGAGACATGATTCATAAGAATCACGGAGACGAGAAGAACAAACACACCAAAAAAACAGAAACCGGCGGTTTGCCAGAAAGAGACCGCTCGGACTGTAACAAAGGCTCAGGCCGCCCGGCTTGTTCTGCTGTACTCCCAGACCGCTTGCACAGTCAGACCGCAGAAACAACTTGAGATCGCGCGAACAGAAGCAAACAAGTTGCACTGCCAGACCGCAATCCCAGACCGCACGAACTGAAGCTTATTGAACTGAACAAAGAACTGAGGCTGTCGCCATACCGCAACTCTGATCGCCTAACCGCTGAAGGTCGCCTGGTCGCTGAGTTTGCTGCGAACAGCACAAGAACAATAAACCAGTTCGCTGACAGACCGCAGACGAACTGTTTATTCAAGCCACCGGAAATCACCAAGGAAGGAGACCGCAACCTGCTGACCGCAAACCTGCGAACACAACAAACGGTTAACTCGCAACCAAGCCGCGCGAACTCAAACTTGAGACCGCAAGAATCTATCCGGGCTCTTGTTCTTACAGTTCTCGTTAGGAATGATGGGCCATGCACCCCTATTTATAGGCGAGTGGACGGATGTCGTCACCGCACAAACCGGGATACAATCACCACCCATCAGATTGCGAACGGTCTCAAAATGCCAGACCGCGCGAACACAGCACTTGGACAATATTCAGTTCAAGACCGAAGTCAGCAGCAAGCCGAGCACAAACCGCGCGGACACAGCGATCACCCTCCCTGAGATTGCCAACACAGAGAAGCAACTGGCCGACTTGAACCAAGTCGCCAGAACAGCACAACCAAGCCGCCCGGTCACGGCGGTCAACCAGGAACAGACCGACCAGAACAAGACCGGAAACAACCCGCAACTGGACGCCAGAACTAGCGACCAAACCCAAGGAGCAAGCTGGCCGATCACACCAGATTGCCAGAACCAAACCGCCAGAGAACCAGCGCAGACCGCGCGGTCTCTGTGGTCTCCAGCCTTCAGACCGGCTGGACTCCTTTTCCACTCCACTTCAACAATTTCAACACTGTTGGTCGACGAACTCAAAGAATCCTGCGTTTGATGAACTAGCATAAACCTGCGTTCGACGAACCCGCAGAAAGCTGCGTTCGACGAACCGGCAGAAACCTGCGTTTGACGAACCCGCAGAAAGCTGCGTTCGACAAACCGGCAGAAACCTGTGTTCGACGAACCCGCAGAAGATTGCGTTCGACGAACACGCTGACCCCAGCGTTCGACGAACACGCTGACCCCAGCGTTCGACGAACACGCTGATCCCAGCGTTCGACGAACACGCTGATCCTAGCGTTCGACGAACACGCTGATCCTAGCGTTCGACGAACTAAATCAAAAAGTTCGACTAAACCCTTTAAATGAATTCTCCTATACCTTATAGACGAATTCGACTATACTAATTCGGCTATATAAATAAAATTCGTTTAAACCATTTAGTCAAATTTTGACTTAGCCAAAATCGTCTAAACACTTTAACCGAATTCGTCCAAACCTATTTGCCGAATTTGACCCAGTTCAGTTAAACACTTTAGCCAAATTTGTCTAGTATAAGTCTAATTGTTTAAACACTTTAAAAGATTTCCCGTTGAGACATTCTCAACTTAATTCCAAACAGTCAAAAGAATGATCCTCTACTCATATCCAATATGAGCAAGATCAACTCAATTCTTTCTCCAATTTCTCCAAGTACTTTTATGTGCGACCCTATAGGCTCATATCGCATTGGTAGTGAGACTAGATATTTGACCACTTCCAAATCACCATGGAAGTACCAACAGTCTCCCACTTGATCTTGAACGTATCAAATAAAAGTCTCACAAACAATGAGCGACATCTAGCAATTCATCATTGCTACCCAAGCAATAAGAGTTCATAACTCAGCAAGCCTGTCATGACCAATGTATTAGTGTTGTCATGTCCCTTTGTCCTTTACATCCAGATAGAACTAGAGGCATGGACCGTGTCACCCTCATAATTGTTCAATCCCAGTTTCCTGATCTAGAATAGACTGTCTGAAATTGGTGAGCTCAATATCATATATTGACTCAACCAAGCATGTCCATGCATTTCTCAGTCTCATTCCATCAAGGGGCCCATGGATGTAACTCCTGTCATAAAGGAGGACAAATCCCATTTTTGCTCACACACAAACATCCAAATGATTCGTAACATACCCAACAACCACCCTTATCGTCAACCTTTCTTAAGAGAAGACTTTAGATGACATCAATGTACGCTCTTCCTCACCTGATGAATGTTGTGACTTCAGGTCAAAGGACCATAAACACCATTGCCAGTTGAGATCTACTTGTAACACGGTCATATAACAATCCACAAAGTAGTCTCACGAGGGGTCTGTCCAGTACAACTTGTTCTTAATAAGTACCCATGTGATGACTTGATATCACAATATCATGACTGTGAGAACCAGTCATCAGTCAACTCACATGCTAGTCTTATGGTACCTTGACCAGGGACCATTTAAGAATGAAGCTTCATATAAACATAGGCCCTCACATTCAAGTCACGTACTTGAATTCCTATGGAAGCAAACATTCTAAGGGCATTCATTATGTTAATTAGTCTATCATATAGAAACAGTTGACATAATAAAATGACTTGCCATAAATGTAAAATGAAACATACAGTACATATCACAATTCATCAAATGAATAAACAACCGACAAACATGCAATCCACAAGGCTCCCACAAAAGATGATCATTCAGGTATCTAATACCCATTTATCTAACATGACCATCATGCTTCCTTTGCGCAAGAGGCTTTGTCAGTGGATCCGCTATGTTATCTTCAATCGGTACTCTGCAAATGCTCACATCTCCTCGATCGACAATCTCTCGAATAAGATGGAACCGACGAAGTATATTCTTAGAGCGCCGATGAAAACTAGGTTCCTTAGCTTGGGCAATTGCACCATTGTTGTCACAGTAGAGAACTACGGGATCAACAATGCTAGGAACTACATCTAGCTCGCCGATGAATTTCCTAATCCACACAGCCTCCTTTGCCGCATTTGCGGCAGCAATATATGATGAGTCCCAAATATATACACATTTATGGACTCATCTGGGACGATTTTCTAGTCTATGCACTACACTTTAGGCATGTTTTCGCTCATATTTGTTATTCCATGCTATGTGCACTTCTAGGCCCGTTCTGGTGTTATTTCCTATTTATCATTGTTATTAGTCGCTATGCATTGTTAAGTGCCACTTTCAGTAGCTGGATTAGTGTTGTATGCTGGAACAGGCATTGTGCAGGTGTTCCCGGTACAAATCTGTACAGGAACACTGCGCACGATCACTGGTTCTATCGCGCACGACCACTGGTCGTGCGCGACTGATCGTGCGCACTTAACGCCCATTTTATGAGTTCTGTTTGGCTTATCGCACGACCACTTACGATAGTGCGCACGACCACTGGTCGTGCGCCACTGGTCGTGCGAACATTGTATTTTATAATTTTCTTCCCTTGCAGGCTCCGACCAGGCAGGCGCACGATCACAGGATGCTAGTGCGCACGACCACTGGTCGTGCGCCAATGATCGTGCGCACTGTTTATTCCAGCGCCTATAAATTGACCTGCTCGCGAATTAGGTCGGATCCCGCATTTCTTCCACCCGAGTCCGCCGTTTCGCCCCTTCCGCAGGTTCTCCGCCCCCCTAGGCCTCCTCCATCATCCTTGAGCTCCAAGGAGAGGTTTCTAGCCCAAAGATCGCCAACATCGAGCAAGGAGATCGTGTATCGGAGGAGATTGGATCGTGACACGAAGAAGACGAGCCATTGGGAGGAAGTGACAGCCCTCCTCTACCTCGGACGCAGTTGAAGAGCGAGCTTGGACGCGGATTGACAACCCCGCGATTCCAACCGTGAATCTTCGGCAAGGCTTCGGATGTAGTCGACTCCTTTACTCTCATTTTCCTTCCTTATGTTGTTGATTGTATAAACTAGTTTCCTCTATATTTTGATGATGTGTGCTATGAACAATATTGCTTAATGTTTATTTCATTTATTTGGAATCATTTAGTTCATATGTGCTATTTGAGGGGCGCCCCCATCTAATTTCCATTCCACCATCGTGTTCGTCGCCGCACTAGCAATTGCTAGTGGCGTGTTTGTCGAAGAGGTGCTTACGACCCTCATTCCGTTAGCCTACTCGTCCATCCGCCTACCGAAGCGTGGCATCGCGGCCCGTGTAATCCACTCTCCCTACGAAGCAGCGCGCTCAAGGCCTGCATAGTTCGATTCCGTCTGCCTACTCGTCCATCCGCCCTTACGACGCAGCGCGCTCAAGGCCTGCCTAGTCTCCATTCCGCCAAGCGAAGCATTGCATAGCGGCATTGCATAGGAGTAGTTGATAGCTTTTATTTTATTTCCACAAACCAAATCCCCCTTTCGTCCGCATTCCACCTATCGCTGGACTTCGATCTCAAGTCCTTCCTCGAAACCTAACTCCACCTTACTATGTTCCTCAAGAGACCGACACTCGGGGATTTTCCCCATTATTATTACTTGCGCGACCGGTGCACTTGCCGAAAATAATCGCATCAAGTTTTTGGCGCCGTTGCCGGGGAACACAGTCGTGTGAGTTTTCTGGAAAGGGAGAATCTGAGAGAGAAGCCCTTCCATTTGTAAATTGCATCTCTTATTTTATTTCTGTTCTTTTTATTCTATTTCTTGTTTTAATTAGGTTGCTTTAGTAATTTTTGTTAGGCATAGTATTTTGCACAATAGCATTTTTATTTTGAATCTTTTTATCTTCACACTATGTGGGCACATCTTAATATTCGTTGCCGTTGGTGTAGAGATACCTCTCACTCTAGTGATGAATTCCCTACGGAGAATAGTAGGCATAATTCTTATAGCCCAGCATATGGAGCACTGACTTCGTCTGGTACTCCATATGGTGCGCGTAAGTCTTATGGCTACTCTGCTGAGCCTTTACCGTCTTACTTCTTTTCGGCTCCAGCACCTGCTGTGCCAAAGAAGCCTGCTAGGCAGTGCCAGTTTTTTCGGAGCACTGATCATGTCTTGAAGTACTGTGCCGAGTATCTTCGCCAATTGGACGAGGATGACGAGCCGGATATCCGGATCGTCCCAACTCCTAACTCTGGCAGCACACCTTCAACATCCGGTTATGTGTCTTTGTCACCTTCACATCTTGAAGGGTATGGCATGGACACGGTCCCCGGATGTGCGGCTGATCTATGCACCGACATTGCTGAGCATATTCTCCATGTGCATCCACCACCTCTAGTGGATTCGATTCTTTGTGAGGAACCGGTGCTCGACTTTTATCCGAGCACTATTCTTCCCCCTGTTGTGCAAACTACATTCGTCTCTGACGACATTGTCGATGATGTGTCACAAGAGGAGGCGGTTGATCTTAGTATTGTGCCTACTCCTATGGAGGAGGATAACCTTCTAGGTGAAGAGGAGTTTTCCTCAGCACCGGTGGAGGAAGTCCAAATCCTAAGCCTTGCCACTGTTGATCCCACCGAATCTTGTAGCATTGATGACAATGCCAACATTATTTTACTTCCCCAACCTGATGGGAGTGAGACCGGGATCACTCCCCCGATTGATGTTTATTTATGTTCTTCGTCTTCTTTATTTCTTGATCCCCTTCCTTCATCTGAGCCTGTGCAGGTAGAGTCTTCACAGGTACTTCAGGAGGACTTGGAGCTTTGCGCTCAAGTCAATGATGAGTGTGTCCTTTTATGCGAGGAGGTTGATCCCTCCTCCATTAAGGAAGCCTCATTCATTACCTTCTCCTCCTGCAGACCTGCGGTGGATGATACCTTGCTAGGCAAGGATTTAGTTTGTGGTGAGATGAGTGAGGACCAGTTCTCCTCCTCTTCTTACTTCCTATTCCCGCTACCTGTGACGAGCAGGTATTTTTATTTAGGTAGGGGAGTAACTGTTCTGTCGCCGTATCGGTACCCGCTACCGACACACGTATTAGAACAGTTACCTGTTCATTTCCTTTTTCATAGACCCATTAGCTAGAACCTTTAGTTTTGGAATAAGTCGTGCTGGGATGACATTAACCCAAGTAGTTATCTTTCTGTCCTGCATTTTTATTTCTTCTAATCATGTTTAGTTAGCTGTAGTATTTTAGTTAGTCTTTTTCTTTTGTTTTTGCGGAGCTGACCCATGCAGGTATCTTTTCTGGATGGCGGATGCTGCAGCTTGGTCTAGAGTTAATCGCCAATCTTCTGGTATGCTCACTTGCTGAGCATTGGGTACTCTCTTCCCCTAGCCCTATTTTGATTTTCCTATCATATATTATGCGGATTGTTTAGTTTAAGTCCGGGGGAGAGTAGTTTTGTTTACCCGCTCACGTGCACTATTGCACTGCATACTAGAAGATTTCATTTAAAATGTTTTGTTTATTTTCATTGCACACCACAGCACCCACTTGAGCGCGCTTAGCCGTTGGCACGTCGCGAGTTGAATTTGTCTTTTTGTGTGACTTGGAAAATCATTGTGCTGGCTTAGGATTATGAGGCAGAGTAAAATGTTGACTCCTGTAGTGCTCCGAGTCGAGTGCTCATGTCTCGTTTAGAAATTCGTGTAGATTCAATCTCTTTTTATGCTTTTAGTTTATATTTTTTTCTATTAGCGTAAATATTGTTTACTCTACTCAAAATTGGTGAATCCGGTGTGAATCAAACGGTAGCATAGGGATGTGTGTAGACGTTCGTTAGCCTCGTATTGCCCAAGTCGGGAGAAAGGATTATCTTTCTCGGTGGCTAGAACTTGCCCCAAGCGATTCTTGAAGCATGGGCATACGGTTAGTCAATTGCGTGAATGTGATATAGGCCATCATTTTGGCCCGGTTGAGCCTTTGTGCCCACTCCTATCGCATTATCCTCGTTAGCCCAATTGTGCCTACCCTTCCTTTGATTCAGCCCCACTGTTGTCTCACCAAAGCCTAAATGCCAATCCTAGTCGCACACCCAAATCTGAGCTTTAGCTGTTGATTATTTTTATGAGTTGGGTTGTTGATTTGGTGATATGTTTGTGTAGATGTGGATGTGTTTTATTGATTAGTTGCTGAAAATGATGAGAAAAGAAAAGAAGAAAATGAGAGAAAGAAAAGAAGTGAAAAGAAAAGAAAAAGATATGAGCTTTAATAAAAAAATCTGTGTATAAATGTATGTTTGAGAGTAGGCGGTGCACACACCCATGTTGTTAAGTCCAAGTCTGGGGGTGTGATGTACCCGCGTGTTTGTGTGGTGAACGAGAATAATTTCTGCATAAGCTTATTTGGGTTTAGTGCTTGAGCCGTCATTTTTATCTTTGTTTATCCTCACCTAAACCCAAGCCCCAATTAAAACCTAAAGTCCTATTGATTCACGCATTTGAGTCAAACCAGTGCCGCAGAGAGAGTGCGAACGGGCAAGCTTATGGTCACCGACATTGATGGATTTCAATGAAATTGTCTCGAGCCCCGATCTTTGGCAATGCTCGCCTCAGCGTTCAGTTTACTTTCTTCCTATGTACGACCTTGTGATTCACCGTGATTCAATTTTTGAGTAAATGTAATATATAAATACGCTCCTAGGAAATTAAAAACTAATATGTATAATTAGAAATTTTATCTACTGTATTTCTACGCATATGAGCATGCGACTTCGCATGGTACTCCGCTTGATAGTTTCTTCGCCAGCTTATGTTTTTCCTATCCGCGAGAGATGGTTTGCTCGGGACGCGCAAATAGTTAAGTCTGGGGGTGTGATGAGTCCCAAATATATACACATTTATGGACTCATCTGGGCCGATTTTCTAGTCTATGCACTACAATTTAGGCATGTTTTCGCTCATATTTGTTATTCCATGCTATGTGAACTTCTAGGCCCTTTCTGGTGTTATTTCCTATTTATCATTGTTATTAGTCGCTATGCATTGTTAAGTGCCACTTTCAGTGGCTGGATTAGTGTTGTATGCTGGAACAGGCATCGTGCAGGTGTTCCCGGTACAAATCTGTACAGGAACACTGTGCACGATCACTGGTTCTATCGCGCACGACCACTGGTAGTGCGCGACTGATCGTGCGCACTTAACGCCCATTTTATGAGTTCTGTTTGGCTTATCGCACGACCACTTACGATAGTGTGCACGACCACTGGTCGTGCGCCATTGGTCGTGCGAACATTGTATTTTATAATTTTCTTGCCTTGCAGGCTCCGTCCAGGCAGGTGCACGATCACAGGATGCTAGTGCGCACGACCACTGGTCGTGCGCCAATGACCGTGCGCACTATTTATTCCAGCGCCTATAAATTGACCTGCTCGCGAATTAGGTCGACGATCCCGCATTTCTTCCGCCCGAGTCCGCCGTTTTCGCCCCTTCCGCAGGTTCTCCGCCCCCCTAGGTCTCCTCCATCATCCTTGAGCTCCAAGGAGAGGTTTCTAGCCCATAGATCGCCAACATCGAGCAAGGAGATCGTGTATCGGAGGAGATTGGATCGTGACACGAAGAAGACGAGCCATTGGGAGGAAGTGACAGCCCTCCTCTACCTCGGACGCAGTTGAAGACCGAGCTTGGACGTGGATTGACAACCCCGCGATTCCAACCGTGAATCTTCGGCAAGGCTTCGAATGTGGTCGAATCCTTTACTCTCATTTTCCTTCCTTATGTTGTTGATTGTATAAACTAGTTTCCTCTATATTTTGATGATGTGTGCTATGAACAATATTGCTGAATGTTTATTTCATTTATTTGGAATCATTTAGTTCATATGTGCTATTTGAGGTGCGCCCCCATCTAATTTCCATTCCACCATCGTGTTCGTCGCCGCACTAGCAATTGCTAGTGGCGTGCTTGTCGAAGAGGTGCTTACGACCCTCATTCCGTTAGCCTACTCGTCCATCTGCCTACCGAAGCGTGGCATCGCGTCCCGTGTAATCCACTCGCCCTACGAAGCAGCGCGCTCAAGGCCTGCATAGTTCGATTCCGTCTGCCTACTCATCCATCCGCCCTTACGACGCAGCGCGCTCAAGGCCTGCCTAGTCTCCATTCCGCTAAGCGAAGCATTGCATAGCGGCATTGCATAGGAGTAGTTGATAGCTTTTATTTTATTTCCACAAACCAAATCCCCCTTTCGTCCGCATTCCACCTATCGCTGGACTTCGATCTCAAGTCCTTCCTCGAAACCTAACTCCACCTTACTGTGTTCCTCAAGAGACCGACACTCGGGGATTTTCCCCATTATTATTACTTGCGCGACCGGTGCACTTGCCGAAAATAATCGCATCGATATACTCGGCTTCTGTCGTAGAATCAGCAACTGTCTCTTGCTTGGAACTCTTCCAGCTTACAGCTCCTCCATTGAGGAAAAATACAAAACCTGATTGGGACTTTGAATCGTCCTTATCAGTTTGGAAGCTAGCATCCGTGTAACTACTTAGAACGAGCTCTTCCTCTCCACCATACACCAAGAACGTATCCTTAGTCCTTCTCAAGTACTTTAGGATATTCTTGACAACAATCCAATGACCATCACCAGGATCAGACTGATACCTGCTTGTCATGCTCAAAGCATAAGAGACATCGGGTCGAGTACACAACATTGCATACATGATTGATCCAATTGCCGAGGCATATGGAACCAATTTCATGCGGTCCTTATCTTCCAAAGATTTCGGACACTGGTCCTTAGAGAGACTCACACCATGTGACATGGGTAAGAATCATTTCTTGGACTCAAGCATGTTGAACCGTTTCAACACCTTGTCAATGTATGTACTCTGGGTCAAACCCAGCAACTTCTTCGATCTATCTCTATAGATCATAATACCAAGTATGTAAGTCGCTTCACCCAAGTCCTTCATAGAAAAACAGTCCCCTAGCCTGTTCTTAACAGCTTGTAGGGTTGGAATGTCATTCCCGATCAGCAGTATGTCATCTACATACAATATCAAGAAGACAACAATGCTCCCACTAATCCTTTTGTAAACACAAGGCTCATCTTCGTTCTTGATGAAACCAAACTCTTTGATTTTATCATCAAAACGCAGATTCCAACTTCGAGAAGCTTGTTTCAATCCATTAATGGATCGATTCAACTTGCATATTTTAGTGGCTTCACTTGGAGATACAAAACCCTCGGGTTGTGTCATAAACACTTCCTCAAGGAGGTTTCCATTAAGGAAAGCCATTTTGACATCCATTTGCCAGATCTCGTATTCATAATACGCAGCTATAGCAAGTAGAATTTTGATGGACTTGACCATGGCTACAGGGGAAAAGGTCTCATCATAGTTAACACCATGAATTTGCCTGAAACCTTTAGCCACCAGCCGACCTTTGAATGTCTGTACATTCCCATCCATGTCGGTCTTCTTCTTGAAGATCCACTTGCACCCTATGGGTCGTACCCCTTCAGGTGGTTCCACCAAGGTCCAAACTTGGTTTGCATACATGGAGTCCATTTCAGATTTCATGGCCTCAAGCCACTTCTCGGAGTCAGGTCCACACATAGCCTCCTGATAGGTTGCAGGCTTATCATCATGATCCATAAACAATACATTACCTATTTGATACACGAGAAATCCATATCTCTCAGGCTCAAATCTTGGTCTATCAGATCTACGTAGGACTTGTGTTTCTTGAGCAGGTTCTCCAGCTACAACAGATTGTAGTCCTTGCTCAGGTTCCAATTCACGTTCATTCATTGTTTGTGCTTCTTGAACCTCTTCAAGTTCCACCTTTGCAGTCTTTCTGGATAAGAACTCTTTCTCCAAAAAGACGCCAGTCCTTGCGACAAACACTTTGCCCTCGGACAGCAGGTAGATGTAATACCCTTTGGTTTCCCTAGGATATCCCACAAGATAACACTTATCTGATTTGGGTTCCAGCTTGTCAGACATTTGACGTCGTATGTATGCCTCACATCCCCAAATCTTAATGAAAGACATACTAGGACGCTTCCCAGTCCATATCTCATATGGTGTCTTTTGAACCGTTTTCGTCGGAACTCGATTTAGTGAAAAAGCAGCAGTCTCTAGAGAAAAACTCCAAAAGGAAACGGGCAGATCTGCATGACTCATCATCGACCGCACCATGTAGAACAAGGTACGATTCCTCCTCTCAGAAACACCATTATGTTGCGGTGTTCTGGGTGGGCGAGCTGTGATACAATACCACACTCTTTCAGATGATCACGAAACTCCTAACTCAAATAGTTGCCACCTCGATCAGATCAGAGTGCTTTTATTCTTTTACCCAGTTGATTCTCTACTTCATTCTTAAACTCTTTGAACTTTTCAAAGGTCTCAGATTTGTTCTTCATAAGAAACATGTATCCGTATCTACTGAAATCATCAGTAAATATAACAAAGTAGTGGAACCCACCTCTAGCCATAGAACTCATGGGTCCGCACACATCACTATGTATGACACCCAAGAGATCATATGCCCTCTCAGTATGACCAGTGAAAGGGGATTTAGTCATTTTGCCTAATAAGCAAGACTCGCATCTCTCAAATGATTCATAATCAAATGAGTCCATTAGTCCATCTCTATGGAGCTTGGATATGCGTTTCTCATTTATATGTCCCAAACGACAATGCCAAAGGTATGTAGGATTCGAGTCATTTGTTCTTAGTCTTTTATTATTTTCTACATTATAGATCGGATGGTCTAAGTTCAAAACATATAAACTGTTGGGATCATTGTCCACAATGTCTTAGATTTGGAGAAGTCCATTCGTAAGTTAAAGATATATCTCAAAATGTTTTTGATACACTCTCTAGAATCAATGTGCAGGAGATCAGGTCAGGCAAAGTGCTCAAGGAATTCATCCAAGTTCACAAGCGTTGAGACATCATACATCGCTCGACGCCTGTGACCCAGAAGCGTTGACTCATGTCTACTGCTCAAATAGACAAGGTCGCCGCTGAAGTTATGAGACCAAGTTTGGAAGCGTCGAGCCAAGTTATATCCCTCGACGCCGTGGAAAGAGAAGTATCGACCAAACTTCAGTTAGCTCTACACCAACAAGAGGAGTCTAGATATGAAGGCATAGTTAATAAGCGTCGAGCCTCTGTACGTTGCTCGACCTCTACAGATAAAAAGCATCGACTAACTGATGATTGCTCAACACCTAAGAAGGAGGAGTCGAGAGCTTCAGTCTAAGAAGTATGTGTCGAGTCTCTACATATCACTCGACGCCTAATGGAAAAAGCGTCGACAGAGATGCTCAGTGCTCAACGCCTTTTCTACAGATACTCTGAACTGAGAAATTTCTTCTACAGCTAGCTGAGCCTTTGTTTCTTCTGAAGCCATTAAAGACCGTTGAAGACTTAGCGTCGTGCTGACATGGAGGAGCATAAAAGATGTTGCAGATGGCGGGATATAAATAGAAGGCATGACCTATGAGTTAAGCAGTTGATTACTCCTATCTTTCGAAAGCCATTATCGTCTCCATCATTTTGAGGGAAAGTCTGAGAAAGAATCTGAAGAAGTCGGCTTCTCTTTCAGAACTGATCTAACTTGAAGATTTCTTTCAGCAATCTGGTGTTGATACATCTTTCTGAAAGAAGAAGATTAAGAAGGAAGAATCTGTCTTCCTAGGAAGAAGAACAGTCATCACAGCCTGTCGAATCAAGAAGATCATTTGCTGCTGCTGTTCTATTGGATATTTCTGTCTGATCATTCAGGAAGATCAAGAAGACTCAACAATTTGAAGAATCTGAGTCTATGTATTGTTATTTTCTTTATCAATCCTTGTAGGTTCTGAGTTGTCAGATCTGAGTGTAGGATCTGTCAAGGATCTGAGTTGTAAGATCAGGTGTGATCTGAGTTGTAGGATTCAGGGGTGAATCTGAGCTATAAGCCTAATTATAAAGGCTGAGGTAGGATCTGTGAGATCTGAGTTTGTAAGATCTGCTGAGATCTGAGAGAGTAAGATCTGTGAGATCTGAGTCTGTAAGATCTGTTGTGATCTGAGCTGTAAGGCCTGTTTGTGGTCTGAGATCTGGAGGAGATATAAACCCTATCTGGCACACTGCTAGAAGGGAGAAGGGGGAAAGTGGATTACCTAAGATAAGGGGAACCACTATAAAATTTTGTGTGCCTTTTCTGTGTGTGCTCTTATTCTTGAAAGCTCTGATCAGTCTTTTAGGTTATAATTAAGAACTGCAATAGTTTTTCAAATTACCTATGTTGGAACATGGTCTTCCGCATCTCCTAGGTTTGAGAATAACAAATCCTATGTGTATTTGATCTTGTGTGTTCAAGTGTGCAGGTTAACATTGTCCACATGACTCAAGGAGTACTCATGATGTCTGCCCCCAAAATTGAAGCCAAAATTCGAAGAGGCTCACTAGCGCCGGCGGTAGCGATAGCGCCGGGCGCTAGCGATGATTAGCGACAATCCGGCGGCGTTTATAGAAGGATGCTAGCGCCTGGCGGTAGTGGATAGCGCCGGCGGTAGCGTGACGCACATAAGGCATAGAGCAGCATGTTGCCGCGGATAGGAGATTCTGCCGTGCAAATTGTTTCTTAATCCGGGCTAGCGCCGGCGGTAGCGCTAGCGCCGGCGGTAGCGCTAGCGCCGGCGGTAGCGCTTGGTCTATATAAAGGACCCCTCACCTCTCGTTTCTGTAGAGAGATCAGGGAGAGAGAGGCAGTGCTACAACTCCAGAGGCCATCTTGGCCGAAACTTGAAGTCCTAGCGAAGCTCTGCAAACTTCTGAAGGAGGATTACGTCACATCGGATCCAAACGAAGTCCGCTTCTACAAACACTGATTCTACAGGGGATCTTCGCCTCCACTTTCAGAAGTTCATCTTAAGGGAGTTTTTATTATTTTATTTCTCTTTGTTATTTGTAAACGGTAGTGAAATCGCCTCGTGTTGGCGACTAGGTCTGGGGTAGGACTTAGGGCTGAAATTTGCCTCGTGTTGGCGACTAGGTCTAGGGACTAGGTCTAGGGGGTGCTCGAGGCCACATCCGGGGAAGGGTTGGCTAGAACGGCTTGAGGCCGAATCCGAGGGGGATAGGCTAGGGCCACCGGTTCGTGGGGATGCGAGTCGGGATAGAAAACAAAAAGAGTTTACTATTCATCGCCACTGATTTCTAGCGTTATAGAAGTCAACTTTTGTAAAACCATATTTGATATTAATAAAACATGTTTCACCTTTATTTCAATTGTTTTACTTGACTTCTTATTATCTTTGTCTTGCATTATTACAAAGCTTTTCAAAATATCACTAAAGTCTTTAAAACCCTTATTCACCCCCCCTCTAAGGGCGCCTACCGATCCAACAAGTGGTATCAGAACCAGGTTATTCCAATCGGCTTAACAACCGGGAATAATGACGTCTCATGATCTCGCTTCTATTAGTGGGGGAAAGTTTTGTGAAGAAGAAAAATCACCTACACCACCTTTATTTGAAGGGACAAATTATAAAGGATGAAAAATCTTAATTGAAAAATTTATTAAAACTTTAGATATCGAAGTATGGAATTTAGCCATAGCTAGACCTGCAAATGAATCAAATAAAAAGGAACTTCAGTTAAATGCAAAAGCTAAACATTATCTATTTTGTGGTCTTTCAAATGAAAATTTCAAATTAATATATTGCTTTTCAAGTGCATATAAAGTATGGCATTTTCTTGAAGAAATGTATGATTCTCCGTCTGCAGGTATAGAACAATCGCAAGAACCGGAGAATATGCAAGCTTGCACAAGTCTTCAAGAATGTCCCTCTCATGACGGATCCATGAAGTGCACACCAAGTGAAAGAGAAGAAGAAATACTATCTTCGGAAGAGGAGTGCCAAAAGAATGTCAACGAAACGATATGGTCAAGTCATGCCTCTCCCGAAAGCACTGTAAGGAAATCAAATCATCATATTGTTTGCAATTCTATTTCTTCATTACAATTGCTACAAATTACAAAGCGCAAAATTAAGAAATTAAAAAATACAAATTGCAAATTGCGCTTAGAAAATAAAAATTTAAAAGCAAAAGTTAAAGTAGTATCAAAATCTGATTTATCTAGCTTTACTCATGTCACTTCAATTCAAAATACAAAACCTTGTCTTGATGATATTAAAGAAAAATTTAAGGAACTTGAAAAAGAAATTATTTTTATAAGAGAACGAAATGAAAAATTATGTTTAGAAAATTCATCTTTAAAAAATAATTGTGCTAAGTGTAAGGACTATGAAATTGAAATAAAAGAGATGGATGAAACATTTGATGAGTATAGGGATAAATATGAAAAACATATTGACTCAATTGTTAACACTCTTAAAAATAGCACAATAAATTATAATAAAGCTAGGCATAATTTAAAAATCAAGAATGATGAACTAAAATCAAAAATCAACTTGCTTAAGGAAATCATTAAGAAAAATGCTCAAAACATTCATTCACAATCTCAAGGTATATCTAAAAGTAAGTTGAATATAATTTCTCAAAATGTTGATAAATCCAACAAAGGAAATAAAGAATATCAAATGCTTGAAAATAAAATTCCAAATCATTATCATTTACAAAATAACCACTCTCCCAACATAAACTTAAAGATAAACAAATTTCCTATAAAGAATGTTTTGCAAAATAATCATGGAAATTTGATAAATAAGAATAATATTAAACCAATGTTTGAATGGCGGCCAAAAGTTAGAGATGAAACACAAACCCAAATCAAAAGGGCCCATTCAATCACATCTCCCCAAAAGCAAACACGATGCATTTGGGTACCCAAGGGAACCATCACTCCCGGTCCTCTTTGGATACCTAAATCTCTTATTCATTAGTATCCCATCATTTGCATGAAGTAGAAACCTAATAAAAATGAAATATCATTATTCTACTTCATGATTTGCTTAAATTTTTTTTGTTTATTCTCTTTTGTTTCTTCTTAAACTATCATGCTATGATCACTCTATTTATCTTGAAAAGTCATATCATTTTGTTTAGTTATCTACTTATCCGTTTTATTTTTACCTTTTAAATCCATTACCCTTAAATGTCTTGACTATCATTATTAATTAAATATTGAAACTATTATCAAGACTAATGAAATTATCAAGACTAATGGATTTAAATAATAAAGGGCTTAGGCAAACAAAAAATTAAAATGCACAATGTGTTGATTATTATCGATGTTGTGTGATGAATATGATAGCCCTTATATTTGAGAAAATTTACAATAACTCTTCAAACTAACCAAAAATAGCTTCTCACTTCTTTCATGTTCACGATTCACCTCACAATCTCTCTTTAAAATATTCTGAAAAATGTTGAATATGACTTGTGCTACATGCTTCACCATCATAATTATGTAATATCAAAAGGTCTTTAAATTCAAACATTACAAAAGATCCACTTAGTTCTAACATTTGATTGGTGATCATAATAAGTACATGAATGTATTAATGAAGTATGACTTGCATGTATCTCATTTGATTATAAACCATAGAATCAACTTTATATTAATAAATCAAATGAAATCATAAATTCATTCCATGTAAAAATATTAAATCACGTTCTTGGATACATGCAACATTATCTCAATTAATCTTGTGGTATAACAATTGCAATCAAACTCATTATTCTAGCATTATCAACTAATAGATATTATTCATGCTAGTTATCTCATATTAACATAATGAATTAATTATGAAGTAAAATAAAATAAAATTGAACGATAAAATAACCGTGTGACTTTAAATTGTTTCCATTGGACTAAAATGCTTATGAATGTGCATGACATTCTTTTGCATGAACATTATTTTCTAAATCACTAATATTATGCATATTTGTTCCTTCATGTCTTCTCGTGCTTACATTTCCTATCACTCTTCAAACTACATTAGATTGATAAAAGTCTAGAAAAATTTGAATTCACATACATTATGATAATCTATCTTATAGCTCATGCAAGATCTCGTTTGTTACGACTTGAGATAGGTGTCCTAGATCTTTCATGTTAAAACATGCTTACAAATGCAATTTTCTTCATCAAAAACATTTCCAAAAATTCTGCAAATTCAGCATGAAACTACTAATGGGACACCTAATCAAGCTCAAGCATCAAAATTTTCAAAACCCTAAAAAATCACTTACTGTTTCCCGCGCTAGCGTCGAGGTTCGTTTTTTTGTAATTTTAAAATTTTGAAAAATCTCTAAAAATATATTAATCTATGGGTACTATTCATTTCTGCATTTTTGCTTTTATTATATTTTTGAAAAATCAAATACAAAAATAGAAAATCCAAATTACAAAAAAATATGTTTTGCTTTCTGTTTTTTTTGTCATTTGCTTAAAGTCTATTTTTTCTTAAAAATCAAATACAAAAATATAAAACAAAAAAAAATTATCATAAAATTGTTATTTTTGAACTTAACTTTTTACTTGTATCTTGCGAAAGGGTGATTTGGGCTATCATCCCATCATATCACCTAGTACTGGGCGAACCTCTCACAAGGTACTCCTCGGGAAGTCCAAGATCAATTTTATAAGTTCAAACTTTAAATAAAGATTATTTTTCAAAAATATCAAAAAAATACTGTATGGACTTTATTGTAAAAATCAAGAATGATTTAATATATTATTTAGTACTTCTATAATGTTGCGATTTATCATCTCAAACTACTTTGAACATTGTTCTCATCATGCTTAGATATATCTATTAATATGTGCATCAATTATACGTTAAAGATTGTGTAGGATCAAGCATGCCTCTAAGTATGAGAAATGTTTTATGTTTGATAATGATAGATATCCACTCACTTTTTGGCATTGTCTACATATGGTTTAATTTAAGAATGCTTGTGTATGTTTATATATTAGTACAATGAACCAAAATTGCACAAGTATCTTACCTACACTCCTTTATTTGCACTTGTAAAAGTTAAGAAAAGTGGTTATGTTTTTCATAAATCCATTGGTTTGCAAAACAAGTGAATTCGGAGAACTTTGTACTAAACAAAAATCATAAAATAAATAACAAAGATAACTCAACCAAGCACTACTTGAACCTCCTAATAAGTCTTAATAAGCATTGTGAGGTTGAGCACCTTGGATAGAATAGTAAAGTGTCTTGTGCAAACCATATCTTTCCTTCAAAATAAGAAAAACCACTTACTCTTAAGTACACCGGATCACAAGTCTGAAACAGTAAAAATAAAATTTGTGATCCCCCAAGCACTACTTTGCACACTGATAAGTCTTAATGAGCATTGTGTGTGCAAAGCACCTTGGTAGTTGTACATTTTTTTGTGCATTAAAGTGTGTGGAAGTAAAATTATTTGTGTTTTGTTGTGCTTCTACTTTACATATCTCTTGTCTTTTTGATTAAAACAATTGTATACTCTACTCAAAAATACACTTATGTACACATCATTATCTTACATAACACTTCTTCTCATGAGTATTGGATCCTAACGCTAATTCTATGTTACTCTTTAGTTATAAAATGCACTAGATAACCTAGCATGCTTTCTACAATGTTTGGTTTGTTTTGAAATTGTGAATTGAAATAACATTGTAGTAATCTCTTTGTGATAACATTATTTCATGCTTGGTTACTATATTGTCAAAATAAAATATTTTTAAATGCAAAATGATTTACAAAAACATCTTCATCTGTGGAACTTAACTCATATATTTTCTTATGAATCATCATAAAAAGATGTTTCTTGTATTTTTATAAGTCTTCCGCATCATCACCATATCACTTTTACCTTGCGCTTTCATGCTCATATCAAGTCTTAAATCTCAATTTTTTCTAAAAACAAATGGTAGACTTGCTTGGTAAAATTATATTGGTTGTTCTAACACGCATATCATTTTTATGCTTAAAACTCTGATTTATTTCTAGGTAAACTTTTATGCTAAACACTCCTCCAACGAGTGAAATATTCCTCTTATTATTAAACCTCAAATCAAATTTTACTTCTGTGTTTCTATTTGCTAAAAGGATGTTATTTCTCAATGCTTTAACTCTTATCTTTATAAAGATTGTTTTTGAAACTCAAAAACATCTCCTTTTTGAACTTAAACTCTTATTTAGTATTATGATGTTTCTCTTTCGAAATCTTCCGCAATGCTCAAACTCTGATTCATTCATGAATTTCAATATAGCGAAGCGTGTTTTATTTTCAAATACAATCCAAATGCTATGAATTTTCCCATTAGATTTAAATGCTTAATGTTTCCAATAACTATTATCCGTGACTTCATATCTCACCATAGCGGGGGCATAGGGTTGTAGACATTTGATAAACATATCTTTAGTCATGTCTTGTCCTTAACCGGGGAGGGTTCCAGTGGGACCTTGCGAGGCACTGGGGGGAAAGAGTGCTAGGTTGAGTTCTGTCTAGTGTTTGCATATGGGACTAACACCCCAACCTACGACATGTTTGCAGCTCCTCATGCCCATCCGTCACTTAGTACGGGGCTAGGGTGTAGACTTATTGTCTGGGTAGATTGGTTATTTGGAAATCCTTATTTTTATGCTTAAAACTTTTATATAAAGGGAAAATCATTATTCTTTGCTAAAAACTCTGACTTCCTTCTATGAAAAATTTTGTAATGCTTATAACTCTGACCTATTTAAATGAAAAACAATTCTAAAACTCCTTATCATTTACTTTAAAAGCTCGATCATGCCTTATCTTCTATTTACAAATTCTTTGGTGCTTTGTTTCCCTACCCACTTTTGCTAATAACAAAGGGGGAGAACTAACATGATAAATATAACCCGCTATCATAAAACCAACATGAAAAATTCAGATGATAGCTTACATATTAGGGGCGCACTCACTTAGGGGGAGCATGTATCTAGGGGGAGCAATTCTAAATGCTAATGCTAAAATCAATAATTATCCTAAGTCATCACTCTCACACACACACAAGTATAGTTTCATCATGCTTGTTTATTAATGCTTTGATTTATCATTAATGGATTTGTTATTATCAAAAGGGGGGGTTTGTTGGAACATGGTCTTCCGCATCTCCTAGGTTTGAGAATAACAAATCCTATGTGTATTTGATCTTGTGTGTTCAAGTGTGCAGGTTAACATAGTCCACATGACTCAAGGAGTACTCATGATGTCTGCCCCCAAAATTGAGGCCGAAATTTGAAGAGGCTCACTAGCGCCGGCGGTAGCGATAGCGCCGGGCGCTAGCGATGATTAGCGACAATCCGGCAGCATTTATTGAAGGATGCTAGCGCCTGGCGGTAGTGGATAGCGCCGGCGGTAGCGTGACGCACATAAGGCATAGAGCAGCATGTTGCCGCGGATAGGAGATTCTGCCGCGCAAATTGTTTCTTAATTCGGGCTAGCGTCGGCGGTAGCGCTAGCGCCGACAGTAGCGCTTGGTCTATATAAAGGACCCCTCACCTCTCATTTCTGTAGAGAGATCAGGGAGAGAGAGGCAGTGCTACAACTCCAGAGGCCATCTTGGCCGAAACTTGAAGTCCTAGCGAAGCTCTGCAAACTTCTGAAGGAGGATTACGTCACACCGGATCCAAACGAAGTCCGCTTCTACAAACGGTGATTCTACAGCGGATCTTCGCCTCCACTTTCAGAAGTTCATCTTAAGGGAGTTTTTATTATTTTATTTCTCTTTGTTATTTGTAAACGGTATTGAAATCGCCTTGTGTTGGCGACTAGGTCTGGGGTAGGACTTATGGCTGAAATTCGCCTCGTGTTGGCGACTAGGTCTAGGGACTAGGTCTAGGGGGTGCTCGAGGCCACATCCGGGGAAGGGTTGGCTAGAGCGGTTTGAGGCCGAATCCGGGGAGGATAGGCTAGGGCCACCGGTTCGTGGGGATGCGAGTCGGGATAGAAAACAAAAAGAGTTTACTATTCATCGCCACTGATTTCTAGCGTTATAGAAGTCAACTTTTGTAAAACCATATTTGATATTAATAAAGCATGTTTCACCTTTATTTCAATTGTTTTACTTGACTTCTTATTATCTTTGTCTTGCATTATTACAAAGCTTTTCAAAATATCACTAAAGTCTTTAAAACCCTTATTCACCCCCCTCCCTCTAAGGGCGCCTACCGATCCAACAACCTATTCACCCCCCCCCCTCTAGGTGATTAGCTACCCTTAATTAAAGTCTTTCAAGTGGTATCAGAGGGTTGTTGTTCAAGAAAAGGTTTAACAGCCTGAACAAGATCTTCTAAGGGTAGATTTCTTAAGTCGTGATGGCTAATACAGAAGGAAACAAAGAATTCACATCTATGAAGCTACCAATTTGCAGAAAAGAAAACTTTGGGATTTGGAAGGAAAGGGTCAGACTTTTCATGGTAGCCTCTGATCCTAGGATATACATAACTGTTCTAGAGGGACCTTTTGTTCCTATGAAGGTCTCATTTACAGATGGAAGTATCAAGACTCCTAAAACTTATTCTGAGATGACCAAAGATGAAGTGATTCTGGCCTCCATGGATAAGAGAGCTCAGAACATCATTGTTAGTGCTATTGAGGATTCAACCTTCCAATACTTAGTTCATTGCAAAACTGCCAAAGAAATATGGGAATCTCTCATTGTCTATATGGAAGGGACTGAAGAAGTCAGAGATGACAGGAAGTCTCTTCTAAATCAGCAATATGAAGCTTTCAGACAAGACAAGAAAGATTCAATAGCAGTCTGCTATGAAAAATTCTTCAAAATTGTAAATGGTCTAAAAACTTATGGAAGAACTTTCACAGATTATGAGCTGAATGATAAATTCTTAAGATCACTGAACAAAGAATGGGATATCAAGATCTGTGCAATCAGGGAAATGGGAAATCCGGGAAATATTCAGCCACAGAATTTATATGGGAAACTCTTGTCCCATGAACTTCATCTGAATACCAGAAAAGCTGAAGAAGGACACAGCAGGGAAAATCCTATTGCTCTAAAAGCAGAAAGTTCCAAGAAAAGCAAAGAAAGAATGTCATTATCCCCCAGGATACCATCTGAATCAGAAGAATCAGAAACCAGTAATTCTGTTTCTGAAATATCAGATGTTGAACTGGCACTCTTCACCAAACAACTGAAAAGGATGTTAAGAAGAAAACAACACTGGAAAACTAGACCCTCTCAGTCATCCAGATCTAAGAAGCACTCCAATTCTTCAGAGGGATTCAAACAAGACTCCAAGAAGGACATGTACAACTCTAAACACAATAAATTTAATTCAGAAGAAATTGTGTGTTTTGGTTGCAGGAAATCAGGACACATAATTGCTGATTGTCCTTCAAAGAGAAAGAACAACAAGAAATCTGATGAAAGGAGGCACAAATCTGACAAGAGACATGAGAAGAGTCTAATAGCCAAGAAAGGCAAAGTCACTCTTAGTGACAGTGAATCTCAATCATCAGACTCAGATAGTGAGGAGGCACTCATAGCTCTAATGGCTGCCAATGAAAGTGAAGACATTCTAAATCATAGATCTATGATAAGAGCCCCACTATCAAGGTCTGATATTGAAGAGGATGAAGAAGAAAATGCAAGACTCATGGCACTGAGTGATGAAGAGGATCAGGAGACAACTACTAATGTAAAGGTACTTGATAAAACTCCTTTATCTGATTCTGATTCTGAACCTGAAATAGATTCATTCTCTTCTGATGAAAATGACTCACAATCTAACCTTAATGAAGATGAAATTATTGAGAAATATCAATTACTTCTCAAAGCACTTAAAAAGAGCAAAAGGCATAATAAAAGGTTACAAAAAGAAATATCTGAATTAAAGCAAACTAATTCCCAAAACTCTGAGGCAGCTGAGAGGCTGAATCAGACAAGCAAAGAACTTAGCAAACTAAAAGTCATGTTTATTATTCACATACAGACTTTATGCACTAAGGAGAAGTTAATAAAAGAACTTGAAGCAAAACTCCTAACAGAAAGGAAGCTTGTAGCAAAGTTCTCAAAACCACAAACTATCCTTCCCATAATAGACACATTTTCTGCACAATACAGATCTGGCATAGGATATGATAGGAAGGCAGATAATAACCCTAAAAGTAATGACAAGGCACCTATGCAACCTATAAAATTCAACAAAGCCATGCCTATCACAAATAAGCATGATCAAAAAGGTGTGCATAAGTTTTATAAGGGTGAGTGTTCTAATAGCAAAGATGATTCAATTCAACCAAGTAACAATGATGCCAAATCACTATGCAAAGAAAAAGTATTAACTCATCATGACTCCTTTGTATTTAAAGCAAACACTAAATTCAAAAGAGAGGAACTAAGACCTGAAGTGAAAACCACTGCTGTCAAGAAAACCGAACCAGTAAAATTTACTAAAACAACTTACATAGCTCCTTTGAATAAGGCAATTAAGCAAAATATGAGTCAATATAAAGAAGTGAGAAGACCTCCAAGGAGATATAACAGATATGAATGCTGGTGCTGTGGAAGGGTTGGACATTTTGCTCTTGACTGTTGGTTCAATCAAACTGTTCCAAGATTCAACTCTGGGAGACCAGTACTCAGACCTATGACAACTCTCACAGCACCAAGGATTATTCAACAACTAAATATTCCAGCTCATACTAACAAGGTTCTAGGACCCAACTTGGTGTGGGCTCCTAAGAAAAGGAAATTTCTTCTTGCAGGGTTGTCCAAAGACCAATCAACTTCCTATCTGGTACTTGGACAGTGGGTGCTCTATGCACATGACAGGAACAAAAAGGTTGCTGAATGATTACACTCCTGTGAATAATGGACCAAAGGTTATCTTTGGAGGGTCTGAAAAAGGTAAAACTAAAGGTTATGGTAATATCACAAATGGAATTATCACCATCACCAAAGTTGCTCATGTTGATGGACTGCAACACAATCTCATCAGCATAAGTCAATTGTGTGATATTGGGTATGACATTTCATTCCACAAGGATGAGTGCCTGATTAAGAAAGAGAATGAGATAATTCTCTCAAGCACTAGGAGTGGCAACATTTACTGCCTAAACTTTATATGTTCTGATCAAGTTAATTCCATATGCTTAGTAGCAGAGAATAAAATTTCTAGTAGTGTTCAATGGCATAAAAGGTTAGCCCACATAAACTATAAGACTATAAATAAGCTTATTTCAAAAGACCTAGTGAGAGCTGGGCCTAAGTGGAAGTGTGTGCAGGAGGGTCCATGCCATGCTTGTCAAATGGGTAAGCAGACCATGTCTTCCTTCAAATCAATAGGTGAGAAGGATTCCATTAGATGTCTATACCTACTTCATATGGATCTATTTGGACCAATGTCAATCCATAGCTTAGGAGGAAAGTCGTACACCCTTGTAATTGTTGATGATTATTCCAGATTCACATGGGTATTCTTCCTTAAACATAAGTCAGACACTTTAGAAATATTTAATAGTTTTGTTAGGCAAATCATCAATGAAATAGGAAATCCTGTAGACAAAAATAGAAGTGATCATGGGACTGAATTTCAGTCAGGTGCAATGACCAAA
Source organism: Dactylorhiza incarnata (assembly GCA_033032865.1). Lineage (NCBI taxonomy): Eukaryota > Viridiplantae > Streptophyta > Magnoliopsida > Asparagales > Orchidaceae > Dactylorhiza > Dactylorhiza incarnata. Next base: position 866,571 of record JAWHQI010000040.1, on the reverse strand, counting down.
TTTTGTGAAAATCTAGGCATTTCTCAAGAGTTCTCATCTCCTAGAACTCCCCAACAAAATGGGGTTGCTGAGAGAAGAAATAGAACCCTTATTGAAGCTAGCAGGAGTATGCTAAGTGACTCTTCTCTTCCTGAGTTTTTCTGGGCTGAAGCCGTAAACACAGCATGCCATGTGCAGAATAGGGCTCTTATCAACAAAAGACTGGATAAGACCCCATATGAGTTGTTAAAAGGTAGAAAACCTACTTTAGCCTATTTCAAAATATTTGGTAGTAAATGCTTTGTATTAAATAATGGAAAGCACCATCTCACTAAATTTGCTGAAAAAGCACTTGAGGCAATTTTTGTTGGGTATAGCTCTCAAAGTAGAGCCTATAGAATTTTCAACAAAAGGTCAAATAAGATAGACAAGACATTGTTTCTTAGGATAGTTAAAGGTCACATTATTCTAGTACAAATATATGTAGATGATATAATCTTTGGCTTAACTGATAATAACCTTTGCAAAAGGTTTGCAAACCTTATGCAAGGGAAATTTGAAATGAGCAGCATGGGTGAGCTTAAATACTTCTTAGGACTCCAAGTGAAACAGTCTGAGGAAGGAATTTTCATTTCTCAGACCCAAGTACACAAAAGAGATTATCAAGAAGTTTGGAATGGAAAATTCCACTGTCATGAAGACACCGATGGCAGCAAATATGTCACTGGACAAGGATGACAAAGGGAAACCTATTGATGAAACCTTGTACAGAGGAATCATTGGCTCATTGCTCTACCTAACTGCTAGCTTGTAACGGTATTGGCCAGCCTGACCCGGGCCCCTAGCCCAGTACCGCCGGCACCGACGGCCCAGGACCGTCAACAGAGCTACTGGCACCGCCGGTTCAGCCTGACCCAACAACTGGTCAACAACAAGCCTGCAGGCCGTACACCCCAACCCCTCTCTGGCCTGCCACAGGGCACAGCGGGTTGTTGGAGGGGGGCACGAACCCACAACCTCCCTTCGATGAGAATTGAGCCAGTTAAGCGGCAGCGCGTCGACTTCCCAGGAGGTCACCCATCCCGTGACTACTCCAGCCGGAGCACGCTTAACTACGTGTACTTCCCAGGACGGTCCTGGGCCAGCACCGACGGCCCAGGACCGTCAACAGACCTACTGGCACTGCCTGTTCAGCCTCACCCAACGGGTTAACCACAAGCCTGCAGGCCGTACACCCCAACCCCTCTCTGGCCTACCACAGGGCACAGCGGGTTGTTGGAGGGGGGCACGAACCCACAACCTCCCTTCGATGAGAATTGAGCCAGTTAAGCGGCAACGCGTGGACTTCCCAGGAGGTCACCCATCCCGTGACTACTCCAGCCCGAGCATGCTTAACTACGGAGTACTTTCAATTCTTATCACCAACTGAGCTTTCGTGCCCCCCTCCAACAACCCGTTGTGCCCTGTGGCAGGCTAGAGAGGGGTTGGGGTGTACGACCTGCAGGCTTGTTGTTGACCAGTTGTTGGGGTCAGGCTGAACCGGCGGTGCCAGTAGGTCTGTTGACGGTCCTGGGCCGTCGGTGCCGGCGGTACTGGGCTAGGGGCCCGGGTCAGGCTTGCCAGTATCGTTACAAAAAGTGCACTTTTTTTATAACGATACTGGCTAGCCTGACCCGGGCCCCTAGCCCAGTACCGCCGGCACCGACGGCCCAGGACCGTCAACAGACCTACTAGCACCGCCGGTTCAGCCTGACCCCAACAACTGGTCAACAAAAAGCCTGCAGGTCGTACACCCCAACCCTTCTCTTGCCTACCACAGGGCACATCGGGTTGTTGGAGGGGAGCACGAACCCACAACCTCCCTTCGATGAGAATTGAGCCAGTTAAGCGGCAGCGCGTGGACTTCCCAGGAGGTCACCCATCCCGTGACTACTCCAGCCCGAGCACGCTTAACTACGGAGTACTTTCAATTCTCATCACCAACTGAGCTTCACGGGATGGGTGACCTCCTGGGATGTCCACGCGCTGCCGCTTAACTGGCTCAATTCTCATCGAAGGGAGGTTGTGGGTTCGTGCCCCCTCCAACAACCCGTTGTGCCCTGTGGTAGGCCAGAGAGGGGTTGGGGTGTACGGCCTGCAGGCTTGTTGTTGACCAGTTGTTGGGGTCAGGCTGAACCGGCCGTGCCAGTAGGTCTGTTGACGGTCCTGGGCCGTCGGTGCCGGCGGTACTGGGCTAGGGCCCTGGGTCAGGCTAGCCAGTATCGTTATAAAAAAGTGAACTACGGAGTACTTTCAATTCTCATCACCAACTGAGCTGCAGCTCAGTTGGTGATGAGAATTGAAAGTACTCCGTAGTTAAGCATGCTCGGGCTGGAGTAGTCATGGGATGGGTGACCTCCTGGGAAGTCCACGCGCTGCCGCTTAACTGGCTCAATTCTCATCAAAGGGAGGTTGTGGGTTCGTGCCCCCCTCCAACAACCCACTGTGCCCTGTGGCAGGCCAGAGAGGGGTTGGGGTGTACGACCTGCAGGCTTGTTGTTGACCAGTTGTTGGGGTCAGGCTGAACCGGCGGTGCCAGTAGGTCTGTTGACGGTCCTGGGCCGTCGGTGCCAGCGGTACTGGGCTAGGGGCCCGGGTCAGGCTAGCCAGTACCATTACATAGCAGGCCAGACATTATGTTCTCAACATGTGTGTGTGCTAGATATCAAGTGAACCCTAAAGAATCTCACTACACTGCTGTCAAAAGAATCCTGAGATATCTGAAGGGCACTCTTAATCTTGGCCTTTGGTATCCTAGAAGCAATGACTTTGAACTAATTGGTTTTTCAGATGCTGATTTTGCAGGATGCAAGGAGGACAGAAAAAGTATATCAGGCACATGTCAATTTCTTGGCAAAAGACTAATATCTTGGAGTAGCAGGAAGCAGACCAGTGTGGCTATTTCTACAGCAGAATCTGAGTACATCTCAGCTGGAAACTGCTGTGCTCAGCTAATATGGATTCAACACCAACTCCAAGACTATAATGTTCAGCTAAGTAAATCTCCTTTATATTGTGATTCAACTAGTGCTATTGCTATAGCTAATAATCTTGTATCACATAGCAGAACTAAGCACATAGAAATTAGATATCATTTCATTAGAGAACATGTAGAAAATGGAGATATCACAATTGAATATGTCCCCACTGACAAACAAGTTGCTAATATATTTACTAAACCCTTGGATGAAACAAAATTCAATAACTTTAAAATTGAATTAGGAATGCTAAAAATGGATTAAAGTTGTCTTGAAATAAATAAATGAAAATAATGATTGAGTCCTAAAAGGTGAGTGGAGAGGTTATCAGGCGTCGAGAGAAGTTATCTGGCGTCAAGAAAGGATACCTGGCGTCGAAAGAAGATACCTGGCGTCAAGAAAGGATACCTGTCGTCGAAAGAAGATACCTGGCGTCGAGAAGATTCCTGGCGTCGACCGAAGAAAAATGGCGTCGAGTTATCTCAACGCTTTAGCGAACATAGCTAGTCCATCTCGACAGGGTAAATTTGAACCATTTGATCAATCTTGTCAAACAAGTTCGGCGCGCGGTTATTCATCTTCTTGAATTAGAAATTCTATAAATAGGGAAGACACTTCGTTAGTACATATGCCCTAGATCTCTAAGTTCGAAATTATTTGCCCTAGAAAATTTCTCCATCAATTCTTTCTCTCTCCGATCATCAACCATAATGCCTCCCAAGAGCATTGATTACCTTTATGAAGGAAGCGAGCTTGTTCGCAATGAATTCCAATCAGCTCCAGTAGAAATCAAATCAACCATCGAGTTAATCTACAAAGCAGGACTCGAATTCGTACTATCTGAATCGACTCTTATCTGGAAATGAGAGGTCTTAGAACTTTACTCCAATATAGTAATAGACTCAGTCAATTCGAAGCTTAAGACCACTGTAAATGGTAAGAAGATTAAGATCACTCCTTCAAGACTCGCTAAGGCACTAGAACTGCCAAAAATAAAAAGCAATGAAGAAGAAGAAGAAGTGAGCTCTGAACAGATTAGATTAGCACAAATCTGGTGCGGAATTGAAACATCACGTGAAATCACTGGAAGTATTCTTGGGAAAGGAGTGAATTCAAAAGGAAAATTGCTAACAGATGTGATCGGAAAGGGCCTGTTGTGCAAGACTGGATCTCATGATAAAATTTCCAGGAAAATGTTTATTCTACTAACCAGGATTTTTCATTCTTTGAGAACAGATTGGGGGAGGGTGGTGTTTGACAGAATAATTGAATGTATCCAAGTACCCAACATGGGTAGGAAATTATTTCTATATTTAGTAAAAGTCATTCCAGACTCTTTAAATAAGAAACTTGGATCCAAGATAAATCACATGAAGAAAATGGACATTAGAATGATAGAGAGATGGGAAAGAGTTTTATCAAATCTTCCACCAGCAGATCTTTCTCCTTAGCAGAAGAAAGCTAAGAAGCAAAAGAAGAAGAAGGTTTCTTCCAGCTCATCAAGCTCATCCTCTTCCAAAGGAAAATCTAGATCCTCTCCAATTCATGATCCTAACCTCACAACATCTGAAGAAGAAGAAGGGAACAAACCTAGGGACAGTACTCCTGACACACCAAAAGGTACTGATCCATTACTGGAAGGGGTTGACAAGTTCTATAAAGAAAAGGATGAAAATGAGAAAGAAGAAGAAGAGAGAGGAAGTCATCATGGATCCCCTGCTAGAGTTGAAGGGATTTTTCAAATTGAGGGGGAGGCTCAGGATGAGATCCCTGCTCAAGACAAAATTGATCTGATCAATGCAGACATTGAGGGGGAGCCTCAAGATGAAATTCCAGCTCAAGACAATGCACCATTTGAGGGGGAGTCTCAGGCTGAGATCCCTGCTAAAGTGAATTCTGTAGTTGATGTTATGGATGTGGAAGGAGAGCCTGAAGCAACAAAGAAACATGATGAGAAGGTGATCAAAATAGAATCCTCTAGCTCACATATGAGCCAGAGAAATGATTCTTTCATCAGAGAAGAGAGCAGTAGAGGTAATGGAATGGAAAAGGAAATCAATGTGGATCTAAGTGCTATACTACCTCAGCTAGAGGTGTTTCTTAATAATCAAAGAAGATTATTAGAACAATATATTGAAGATAATAACACAAAAATGAAAAATGAAGTAGATTTCCAGATGAAATTGGTTAGATTTGAAGTTAATCATCAGATGACTGCTTTGAGAAAGGAAATGGTAAAGTTTTTCAAAAGAGCTGGTGCTTCAGTAGATTATACAACTGAACAACTTGATGCAATTAAAGAGACATCAAATGTTCTTAAAGAGTTACAAGCAAGAATTACAAAGATAGTAGATGATGTTCAAACAAATCAAGGAATTCTAAGTAACAACATGCAAGTTTTGTATAAAGAACAGGTTGCACAAGTCCTTACAGGTACAGCTAAGATTGAAGCTAGACTGCAACAGTAGGATACTGCTATTTTGGCTAAAATTGATGAGAGCTCTACAATTCTAAAAGATCAAGCAAAGTTGAATGCATATACCATAGATGACCATCTCCTTAAGGTAAAGAAAACCATTGAAAGTGGAATTCATCATTTGGAGGGTCAAGTCAGGTTTCAGAAGAATGGATAAGAGATCATATAGTTGAAGAAGTCCTAAAGGGGGAGAGGTCAATGATTCAAGCCAGCTCTGAGCATGCTGTGTGGACCTCAAATTCTATAAGAGAAACTTTTGGATATCCTCCCATAGATTATGAGAATGATCAAGTTTCTGAGACCAGGCCAGCTTCTCTTACACAAGTCCAAAAGCAAATTTCTAAAATGTATAGTCCTGAGGATAAAAGCAAAAGAGAGAACTTTACTAGTGAGCAAGTAGAATCTAGTAAAAGAAAGTTCAGAGAAGAGGTTCAATCAAGGGTTGATTTTGAACATTGGTCTCCCTCTTCAAGAGAAATGATTCTGACAGCATGGGAAGCGGTGAAAGGTAATCCTGATGAAAGAGGAAAATGGTATTCTGAAGCTGAATGGTTGAAGCATAGGGATCAAGAGGAACTGAAGATGAAATTCAAGGCTGACAAATTGGCTGGGAAGGTTCAGGTAGGTGATAAGGAGCCAATCAGATACTTTCCAAAGCCTTTTGGTTATTTCAAGAGAAGAAAAGAAGTTGTTGAAGCCCTTTCCAAAAGAGCCAAATGAGGAATAGAGATCAAGGAACCTGAACAGTATTAGGATTTTAATCTTTACTAAGTATTTTCAGAGAAATGTAATTGATATATCTTTGAACAATCTTGATGAGTTCCCAGTGCTAACTATTTTTCATTATCATATATATATATATGCCCGTGATGTGATCCTTTTTCTCTTCATGACATGTTTTATTCTGAACTGCTTGTGTTTTTGTACTTATATGAGAAATCATGTCTGAGATAATTTCTGTGGATAGAATGTTTTGGTAATCTAATTTTATAAGGTATTATACTCTTTATTTTGATTACCTGTATAGAAATTAAAAAATATTGATTATCTTTGAAAAGAGGGATATATCATTGACTGAGATTATGACTTCTTCAAATAGGGGGAGATTGTTGGGATCATTGTCCACAATGTCTTAGATTTGGAGAAGTCCATTCTTAAGTCAAAGATATATCTCAGAATGTATTTGATATACTCTCTAGAATCAATGTGCAGGAGATCTGGTCAGGCAAAGTGCTCAAGGAATTCATCCAAGTTCACAAGCGTCGAGACATCATACATCGCTCGACGCCTGTGACCCAGAAGCGTTGACTCATGTTTACTGCTCAAATAGACAAGGTCGCCGCTGAAGTTATGAGACCAAGTTTGGAAGCATCGAACCAAGTTATATCCCTCGATGCCGTGGAAAGAGAAGTGTCGACCAAACTTCAGTTAGCTCTACGCCAATAAGATGAGTCTAGATATGAAGGCATAGTTAAGAAGCGTCGAGCCTCTGTACGTTCCTCGACTTCTACAGATAAAAAGCGTCGACTAACTGATGATTGCTCAACGCCTAAGAAGGAGGAGTCGAGAGCTTCGGTCTAAGAAGTATGTGTCGAGTATCTACATATCGCTCGACGCCTAATGGAAAAAGCGTCGACAGAGATGCTCAGTGCTCAACGCCTTTTCTACAGATACTCTGAACTGAGAAATTTCTTCTACAGCTAGCCGAGCCTTTGTTTCTTCTGAAGCCATTAAAGACCGTTGAAGACTTAGCGTCGTGCTGACGTGGAGGAGCGTAACAGATGTTGCAAATGGCGGGCAATAAATAGAAGGCATGACCTATGGGTTAAGCAGTTGATTACTCCTATCTTTCAAAAGCCATTATCGTCTCCATCATTTTGAGGGAAAGTCTGAGAAAGAATCTGAAGAAGTCGTCTTATCTTTCAGAACTGATCTAACTTGAAGATTTCTTTCAGCAATCTGGTGCTGATACATCTTTCTGAAAGAAGAAGATTAAGAAGGAAGAATCTGTCTTCCTAGGAAGAAGAACAGTCATCACAGCCTGTCGAATCAAGAAGATCATTTGCTGCTGCTGTTCTATTGGATATTTCTGTCTGATCATTCAGGCAGATCAAGAAGACTCTACAATTTGAAGAATCTGAGTCTAAGTATTGTTATTTTCTTTATCAATCCCTGTAGGGTCTGAGTTGTCAGATCTGAGTGTAGGATCTGTCAATGATCTTAGTTGTAAGATCAGGTGTGATCTGAGAAGTAGGATTCAGGGGTGAATCTGAGCTGTAAGCCTAATTATAAAGGCTGAGGTAGGATCTGTGAGATCTGAGTTTGTAAGATCTGTTGAGATCTGAGAGAGTAAGATCTGTGAGATCTGAGTCTGTAAGATCTGTTGTGATCTGAGCTGTAAGACCTATTTGTGGTCTGAGATCTGGAGGAGATATAAACCCTATCTGGCACACTGCTAGAAGGGAGAAGGGGGAAAGTGGATTACCCAAGATAAGGGGAACCACTATAAAATTTTGTGTTTCTTTTCTGCGTGCGCTCTTATTCTTGAAAGCTCTGATCAGTCTTTTAGGTTATAATTAAGAACTGCAATAGTTTTTCAAATAACCTATTCACCCCCCCTCTAGGTGATTAGCTACCCTTAATTAAAGTCTTTCATAAACCATTAAACAATAGGGCTACACCATAACAAACATCATTCATAAAAATCGAACAACAATTGTTCTTAATTATAAACGAAAAACCCTTCATGTCAAGACATGAAATGGATATAATGTTTCTAGTTATGGCTGGAACATAATAACAATTATCTAGTTCTATTACAAGCCTAGTTGGCAAAGAAAGACAGTAGACACCAACGACGACGGCAGTAACTCTTGCTCCATTCCCGACGCGCAGATCTACCACCCCTTTACCCAGCATTCTTCTCCTTGTCAGTTCCTGCACATTTGTACAAATGTGAGAACCACATCCGGTATCCAATACCCAAGATGAAGGAGCAAAAAGGTTTATCTCTATAACGTAGATACCTAAAGCGGAGGTCATACCTCCCTTCTTCTTCTGCAGATCCACAATATAGAGGGGACAGTTCTGCCTCCAATGCCCTGCCTTACCGCAGTGGTGGCACTTTCCTTCCTTCGCCAGACCTTTCCTTTTTAGTGCAGAAGATTTGGGTCAAGATGAGACTTAGATCCATTCTTCGTCTTCTTAGATCCCGTGGCCTTGCCCTTGCTCTTATGCACCATCAATATGGGGCTGGCAGGCTTGGCCTTCTTCATGTTGTTCTCAGCAGTTCTCAACATGCCAAGGAGCTCGGGCAGTGTCTTTTCTATTTCATTCATGTTATAGTTCAAAACGAACTGCTCATAACTTTCCGGCAATGATTGTAGGATCAGATCTGTGGCCAACTCTTGGCCCAAGGGAAAACCCAGTTTTTCAAGGTTCTCTATATACCCAATCATGTTGAGTACGTGAGTCCCTACTGAGTCTCGAGCTCCCATTTTGCACTGAAACAATGCCTTGTATATGTCAAACCTCTCTTGCCGGGCTTGCCCCTCGAACATTTTCTTGAGGTGCCTGATTATCTCATAACCACACATGCTCTCGTGTTGCATCTGAAGCTCAGAGGACATGGTAGCAAGTAATAGGCATTCCACATCCAAGGTATCATCCTGATACTTCTTGTAAGCATCTAGGTCTGCTCACGGAGCATTTCCAGTCGGCTCTGTGGGGGCTTCCCCTTCCAAGACATAGAGCTTGCGCTCTTGCCTGAGAACAATTCTCAGGTTCCTATACAAGTCGAGGAAGTTCTTCCCATTGAGCTTGTCCTTCTCAAGGATGGCTCTCAGGGACAACGTGGAGTGAGATGTATTTGCCATGGAAATTCTACAATAAATTTACAAAAGATTTTCAGTACTATATTTCAAAATACATTTTATTTTAATAAGGACTTTAATGAAATATAGCTCCCATTATTTTAATCAAATCGATAACCCTTAATATCGATTCGGAGAGTTTATGCGAGCTACTCTCTTAGTGGACAAGATCCATATTTCACCAACACAATGAGTCCGCTTCGGCGTTTCTCTCACGATGTGGTTTTTTAGGTAGACAACACTTGTCAATTGCATCACTATGCAACTCTTGTATGGTTGGTGAATAACTCTTTATTCGCATCCTACATATGGTGCATGTCAACCCTATGCCTCTAAGCACTCAACCTTTGAGGTCACTTAGTTAAGTTGGACCCGATGTCGACAGTGGGATATCACAATTATCCGCTCGCACCCTTATCAAGATAGATTAATGCACCTTGCTTTGGCAAGCCCACACTTCATCGATCGAGGCAGGAAGAGTGTCAGCCATCGGAAGGCATCCGAATATTTAATATTAGATTAAGGGATTTTAATATACAGTCGATGAACATTTCATTGTGATTAACATTTAAACATGATTAACATTAAATCAATGTGCACACAATTCACAAACAGACCAAGCATAACCCGGATACATTCCAGATGCACAAAACCATCAACACTTGATGATATGGATTAAATCCGAGTATTTAGAACATTTCTAAATCTTCGGATTTACATGTACCAGATGCTAGCAAAAGCAAACACCCTTATTGCAGTAGACAAGCTCGTCTCTCTAGTCTTTAGTTTCACGAACTATCATTGAGACAGACGGTTACTGCGAAGGGAACAATTTCTGAAACACAGAATTAGCAGTAACCTCCCACTGATACCACTATTAGGTTTTCTTTAAAGGTATACACATCAAATGTGCGCAACGGAATATATCAAGAACAACCCAAAGAGACATGTGGATCTTGCTAAAACCATGAATCAAGAAATTGAGGCAACAAAATTACCTTCTCGGAATTGAGTCAGCACTCAATCAAAAGGCTCCAAGAAAAATCTTCTAGGATTCGGAATCCTATTCCAAGTCCTTGCTCTGCACTTTGTATCTGCCCTGTCAATAATGGACTGCTCATCAGAGGAGTAAGTGTGGAATTGTGTCCACACCTCTACAAAAATCCACACTTGTGAAGGAGAACCCTAGCTTCTTGTCGCACAAGAACTAGGTCGGAGAAGAAGAGTCCTCAACGTCTTCCACGGACTACTAGGTCTGATTACGGGAAGAGGCGACGACTGGCGTAAGAGGAGAAAAGCTTTAGCGGAACGATTCTGACGCTGCTCTCTCAAATCGCAAAAGGGGTCGGTATAAGTTTCCATCTTCCGTAAGCCATAAGCGGTCAGCCGTCAGGAAACCTAAATCGCGAACTGATTTATATAAAGCTGCGTTCGACGAACTCAAGAGGCCTACTGGTCGATGAACTCAAAGAAGCCTGCGTTCGACGAACTAGCATGAACCTCCGTTCGACGAACCCACAGAAAACTGCGTTCGACGAACCGGCAGAAACCTGCGTTCGACGAACCCGCAGAAAGCTGCGTTCGACGAACCCACAGAAACCCGCGTTTTATGAACCCACAGAAGATTGCGCTCGATGAACACGTTGATCCCAGCATTCGACAAACACGCTGATCCCAGCGTTCGAAGAACACGCTGATCCTAGCGTTCGACAAACTAAATCAAACAGTTCGACTAAACCCTTTAAACGAATTCGCCTATACCCTATAGACGAATTCGACTATACTAATTCGGCTATATAAATAAAATTCATTTAAACTATTTAGTCGAATTTTGACTTAGCCAAAATCGTCTAAACACTTTAGCCGAATTCGTCCAAACCTATTAGCCGAATTTGACCCAATTCGGTTAAACACTTTAGCCGAATTTGTCTAGTATAAGTCCAATCATTTAAACACTTTAAACGATTTCCCGTTGAGACATTCTCAACTTAATTCCAAACAGTCAAAAGAATGATCCTCTACTCATATCCAATATGAGCAAGATCAACTCAATTCTTTCTCCAATTTCTCCAAGCACTTTTATGTGCGACCCTATAGGCTCATATCGCGTTGGCAGTGAGACTAGATATTTGACCACTTCCAGATCATCATGGAAGCACCAACATGAAATGGCATCTTCGTTGTGGTTCCCCTGGAACACACAGTTCTGAGAAATATAGGTGATTACCTCGTCAGGTATTTCCAAAGTGTCTTCTGTTTGGCCGATCTGAGTGAGAATGGTCTGCATTGGTAGAAACTGAAGCAAAACACCATAATAAAATAATAATAAAAACAAACAAACACTGATAGTTATTCTTGAAATAGGAAAATCACACGAATGAATGCACTCCCCCGGCAACAGCACAAAAAACTTGATGCGCAGACGGCAAGTTCACCGGTCGCATAAGTAATAAAATGGGAGCAATTCCCCGAATATCGATCTCTCGAGGAGTACAAGTAGGGTGTGTGTATTTCCTAATCAGAAAAATAACTGCAAGTGTAATTTCGAACCAAATGGTGGTTTTGATTTGGGTTGCTAGGTTATCAACAAGAAATTAAATGAGAGACGCAATCACCTCTTCGGCAAGCACGCTCCTAGCTATTGCTAGGACGGCACTATCACAGCACGCTGCAACACAAGATCAAGGAACAAGGCACACCACTCATATAAAAACCACCAAAATAATCACACAAACATGATTATCATCTAGAGCAAAGTTAGGGTTTTTATACATCATGACAACATCTCAAAATACATTATCAATACTACAATAAGGAGAAGAGGGAAGAAATACAGCCGAGCATGCGAAGGCTTGCCGGGATTTGCGGTCGGACTCAAGGGTTGTCAGTACTTGTCCAAGCTCGGTAAACGATTGACGTTCGGGGTACAGAGAGGAGTTGTCAATTACTTCTATTGAGCCCGTCTTCTTCGCTGGTCTTTGATGGCGATAATCTTGTCGGAAACTTCCCAAAATGCATCACGAAATGGCCGAAAATGGAGCTTGAGAGTTGGCAACAATGGCAGTGGCCGGTGATGAAGCTCTGATGAGTCCCAAATATATACATATTTCTGGACTCATCTGGGCCGATTTTCTAGTCTATGCACTTCACTTTAGACATGTTTTCACTTATATTTGATTCTCCATGCTAAGTGCACCTTTAGGCCCATTTTTGGTGTTATTTCGTGTTATTCTACTTTAGTAGTTGCTATGCATTGTTAAGTGCCACTTTTTTCAGTGGCTGGATTCGTGGTTGTGCTGGAACAGGTGTCGTGCAGGTGTTTCTGGTACAATTCTGTACAGGAACACAGCGCACGATCACTGGTTCTATTGCGCACGACCACTGGTCGTGCGCCAATGATCGTGTGCACTTGACCCTTTTTTCTGAGTTCTGTCTCGGACAGTGCGCACGACCACCTACGATAGTGCGCACGACCACCGGTCGTGCGCCACTGGTCGTGCGAACATGGTATTTTATAAGTTTCTTACTTTGTAGGCTCCACCCAGGTAGGCGCACGATCACAGAACTCCAGCGCGCACGACCACTGGTCGTGCGCCAATGACCGTGCGCGGTATTTATTCCAGCGCCTATATAAGGTCCTGATCCGCAGATTAGGGATACGGGGGTTCCGGGAGCGCGATTTGTCGTCCGTACGCCGCCGTTTTCCACTTCCAGCCACCTCCACCTCATCATCTCCGCAAGGGGAAGTCATCTCCAGCCATTCTAAGCAATCCTCCATCGTCCGGGAGCATTCTCCGCCCTCCGCAAGCACTCAAGCAAGCTTTCTCCAGTTCGGTCCGGTGAAAAGAATAGTCATCCTGAGGTAGAAGACGACGGAAGCACGTGGAGAGGTCGTGACAGTCTCTCAACGCTGGAAGCACTGTCCGCCCAAGTTCGGAGGTAGCTTGACAAACTACCATTCCGGCCGTGAACGGCCGCTAGTCTTCATCCATTGGTTGATTTCTTCCTCCCCTTGTTGTACTCCTTTGAATCATTTAAACTTGAATATCATGATGTTTAGTTTAAATGCAATGGTTGTTTCTTATCCATTCTTCAGTATTTGCTTGTGATACGTCTCACCTTCACTCACTCACTCCCCGCACTAGTGACCACTTCATTCGTATGCGCACCGTCCATCCGCCTCACGAAGCTCGACATCGCGGCCGTTGCATCCATCTCACCTTGTGAAGCGGTGATTTCGACCTGCATTTCTTTTATTGTTGTTAACGATAGGAAACCAAATCAAAACCCCATTTTCTGTGATTGTTCCCGCTTGTGTAACAATTGTTACAAAACGCAATTCGTTCACCCAACCTGCATTCCTCAAGAGACCGACACTCGGGGATCCTATTCCCAACATTTATTACTTGCGCGACCGGTGCACTTGCCGAACATCGCACCAAGTTTTTGGCGCCGTTGCCGGGGAATGTTCAGGCGTGTAATGTCTTGAGTTGTGAACTTTTGTTATAAGAGCAGTTGTTTTTGTTTCTTTGTTTTGTTTTCTTTTTTTGTTGTGACTGTGCATGCAGAGACAAGCCGCGGGGGAACTTGTACCCTTCGATCCAGAGATCGAACGGACCGCTCGTGCACGAAGGCGCGCAGCAGCCGTACAGGCGGCAATGGGTGACAACATAGACCCAAACAATGCTGAACCAAGAGTGCCTGACGTGGGGCTGCACCAACCTGGAGATGAGCAAGAGGTAGTGAGGCCTCGACCCAGAACAATGAGAGATTATACCACTCCGACAGCTGGGAGTGTGTATCCTGGTTTTGGTCCCAACATTATGAACAACCAGTTCGAGATCAAACCTGCGATCTTGAACATCATCCGGAACAATGCTCAGTTCTCGGGGATGGCCAGTGAAGACCCGCACCTGCACCTGGCAGAGTTTTCCGATATCTGTGGAACTTTCCGCTACGCTGGAATTCCTGATGATACAGTCAAGCTGCGACTGTTCCCATTCTCACTTCGCGACAAGGCCAAGGTGTGGCTCCATTCTATTCCTCCTGGGACCGTCGCGACTTGGGATGCTCTCGCATCCAAGTTCCTGGCCAAATTCCACCCCGTTGATAAAATTGTGAGCCTGCGGCGGGAGATCGCCACCTTTTGCCAAGCTGACCAAGAGACCCTTGCCGAGGCGTGGGAGCGCCTTAATGATCTTCTCCGCCGCTGTCCGAGCCACGAGCTCCAACCTTCGAATGTGGTAGAGACATTTTACTTCGCGATCTAGCCCAACTACCGGGCAATGATCGATGCTGATGCGGGAGGTACTCTAATGAACCATACTCCAGAGGAGGCCCTTCGAATTCTGCGGGACACTGCCTCCCACAGTACATTTTGGACGGCCGGGAGAAATGCACCAAGAAGCGCCCGTGGTCTCTTCGTGGTTGACTCTCTTCCGCCTACATCCGCACCGACTGCTGTTATTACGTGCGAAGGATGTGGAGGCGGTGGACACTGATGAGTCCCAAATATATACACATTTATGGACTCATCTGGGCCGATTTTCTAGTCTATGCACTACACTTTAGGCATGTTTTCGCTCATATTTGTTATTCCATGCTATGTGCACTTCTAGGCCCGTTTTGGTGTTATTTCTTGTTTATCTTCATTATTAGTTTTCATGCATGGTTAAGTGTCACTTTCAGTGGTTTGATTAGTGTTGTATGCTGGAGCAGGAGTCGTGCAGGTGTTCCCAGTACAATTCTGTACAGGAACACTGCGCACGATCACTGGTTCTATTGCGCACGACCGCTGGTCGTGCGCCGCTGATCGTGCGCACTTATCCCCTGAAATCTGAGTTCTGTTTCCCTTATCGCACGACCACCTACGATAGTGCGCACGACCACCGGTCGTGCGCCACTGGTCGTGCGAACATTGTATTTTATAATTTTCTCACCTTGCAGGCTCCGTCCAGGAAGACGCACGATCACAGGATGCTAGTGCGCACGACCACTGGTCGTGCGCCAATGACCGTGCGCACTGTTTATTCCAGCGCCTATAAATCATCCTGCTCGTGAATTAGGTCAGATCCCTCGCCGTTTTTCTCGCCCAGCTCCGCCGTTCCGCCCGATTTCGCCCCTCCATCGCCGCCCACCATCGGGAGGTGCTCCGGGCTTGTTCTTCACGCCAATCTTGAGCCGGAGCTTCCTCTCGGCCTCCTCCTTCATCCTAGCACTTCAAAGGAAGACCTAGCCGCCATTACCTTCAAGCAAGAGGAAGTTTGCAACCTCTACCGGATCGTGACACGAAGAAGACGGGCTCATTGGAGAGTAGTGACAGCTCTCTCTACCCCGGACGTAGTTGCGGACCGAGCTTGGACGCGGATTGACAACCCGACGATTCCAACCGTGAATCTACAACGAGCCTTCGGATTCGGTCGATTTCTTGCCTTGTTCTTCTCTTATTGATGTGTATATGTAGCTAGAGCTAACATTATGATGAAGTTGCACTTAAACTAGTTTGTATTTCTATATATTTCATGTCTATGTGAAATGTTTGTTGTTTGAGTTGCTTGAGGTGCGCCCCATTCCAGCCTCCATCCCGCCGTCGTGTTCGTCGCCGCACTAGCAATTGCTAGTGGCGTGCTTGTCGAAGAGGTGCTTATGACCCTCACTCCGTTAGCCTACTCGTCCATCCGCCTACCGAAGCGTGGCATCGCGACCCGTGTAATCCATCCCGCCTAACGAAGCAGCGCGCTCAAGGCCTGCATAGTTCGATTCCGTCTGCCTACTCGTCCATCCGCCCTTGCGATGCAGCGCGCTCAAGGCCTGCCTAGTTTCCATCCCGCGAAGCGAAGCATTGCATAGCGGCATTGCATAGGAGTAGTTGATAGCTTTTATTTTATTTCCACAAACCAAATCCCTTTCGTCCGCACTCCACCTATCGCTGGAATTCGATCTCAAGTCCTTCCTCAAAACCTAACTCCACCTTACTGTGTTCCTCAAGAGACCGACACTCGGGGATTTTCCCCATTATTATTACTTGCGCGACCGGTGCACTTGCCAAAAATATCGCATCAAGTTTTTGGCGCCGTTGCCGGGGAACACAGTCGTGTGAGTTTTCTGGAGAGGGAGAACCTGAGAGAGAAACCCTTCCATTTGTAAATTGCATTTCTTTGTTTTATTTCTTTTTATTCCTTTTTCCTGTTATAATTAGGCTGCTTTAGTAATTTTTGTTAGGTGTAGTATTTTGCACAATAGCATTTTTATCTTGAATCGTTTTATCTTCACACTATGTGGGCACATCTCAATATCCATTGCCGTTGGTGTAGAGCTACCTCCCACTCTAGTGATGAATGCCCTACGGAGAATAGTAGGCATAATTCTTATAGCCCAGCATATGGAGCACCGACTTCGTCTGGTACTCCATATGGTGCGCGTAAGTCTTATGGCTACTCTGCTGAGCCTTTACCGTCATACTTCTTTTCGGCTCCAGCACCCACTGTGCCAAAAAACCCTGCTAGGCAGTGCCAGTTTTATCGGAGCACTGATCATGTCTTGAAGGACTGTACCGAGTATCTTCGCCAATTGGACGAGGATGACGAGCCGGATATCCGGATCGTCCCGAATCCTAACTTTGGCGGCACACCTTCAACATTCGGTTTTGTGTCTTTGCCACCTTCACATCTTGAAGGGTATGGCGTTGACACAGTCACCAGATGTGTGGCTGATTTGGGCACCAACATTGCTGCGCCTATTCTCCCGGTGCATCCACCACCCCTAGTGGATTCGATTCTTTGTGAGGAATCAGTGCTCGACTTTTATCCGAGCACTATTCTTCCCCCTGTTGTGCGTACTACATTCGTCTCTGACGACATTGTCGATGATGTGTCACAAGAGGAGGCGGTTGATCTTAGTATTGTGCCTACTCCTATGGAGGAGGATAACCTTCTAGGTGAAGAGGAGTTTTCCTCAGCACCGGTGGAGGAAGTCCAAATCTTAGGCATGGCCACTGTTGATCTCGCCGAACCTTGTAGCATTGATGACAATGCAAACATTATTTTACTTACCCAACCTGATGGGAGTGAGGCCGGGATCACTCCCCCGATTGATGTTTATTTATGTTCTTCGTCTTCTTTATTTCTTGATCCCCTTCCTTCATCTGAGCCTGTGCAGGTTGAATCTTCACAGGTGCTTCAGGAGGACTTGGAGCTTTGTGCTCAAGTCAATGATGAGTGTGTCCTTTTATGCGAGGAGGTTGATCCCTCCTCCATTAAGGAAGCCTCATTCGTTGCCTTCTCCTCCTGCGGACCTGCTGTGGACAATACCTTGCTGGGCAAGGATAGTTTTGGTGAGATGAGTGAGGACCAGGCCTCCTCCTCTTCTTACTTTCTTTTCCCTCTACCTGTGAGGAGCATGTGTTTATATTCGGGTAGAGGCGTGACTGTTCTTTCTCCGTATAGGTACCCGCTACCGACACGAATATTGGGCCAGTTACCTGTCCACTTCTCCTTCCATACTCCCATTAGCTAGATATTATAAAGTTTTGAATAAGTCGTGCTGGGATGACAATAACCCCAGTAGTTATCTTAATTTTTCCTGCATTTTCATTTCTTTTCTAATTTTATTTAGTTAATTGCACTTTATTTCAGTTTTCTATTTTCTTTTGTTTTTGCGGAGCTGACCCCTGCAGGTATCTTCTTCTGGATGGCGGATGCTGCAGCTCATTTTAGCTTACACGCCAATCTTCTGGTGTGCTCATTTCTGAGCACTGGGTACTCTCTTTCCCAAGCCCTATTTTGATTTTCCTGTCATATTTTATGCGGATTGTTTAGTTTAAGTCTGGGGGAGAGTAGTTTTGTTTACCCGCTCACGTGCACTATTGCACTGCATACTAGAAGATTTCATTTGAAATGTTTTGTTTATTTTCATTGCACACCACATCACCCACTTGAGCGCGCTTAGCCGTTGGCACGTCGCGAGTTGAATTTGTCTTTTGTGTGATTTGGAAAATCATTGTGCTGGCTTAGGATTGTGAGTCGGAGTAAAATGTTGACTTATATAGTGTTCCTAGTCGAGTGCTCATGTCTTGTTTAGAAATTCGTGTAGATTCAATTTCTTTTTATGCTTTTAGTTTATATTTTTCTATTAGCGTAAATATTGTTTACTCTACTCAAAATTGGTGAATCTGGTGTGAATCAGACTGTAGTATAGGAATGTGTGTAGGCGTTCGTTAGCCTTGTATTGCCCGAGTCGGGAGGAAGGATTATCTTTCTCGGTGGCTAGAACTTGCCCCAAGCGATTCTTGAAGCATGGGTATACGGTTAGTCAATTGCGTGAATGTGATATAGGCCATCATTTTGGCTCGGTTGAGCTTTTGTACCCATTCCTATCGCTCTATCCTCGTTAGCCCAGTTGTGCCTACCCGTTCTTTGATTCAGCCCCACTTTTATCTCACCAAAGCCTAAAAGCCAATCCTAGTCGCACACCCAAATTTAAGCTTTAGTTGTTTATTATTTTCATGATTGGGGTGTTGATGTTGTGATACTTTTGTGAAAATGTGGATGCGCTTCATTGCTCATTTTGCTGAAAATATTTTGAAAAGAGAAAGAAAATAAGAAAAAGAAGAGAAGTGAGAAGAAAAGAAGAAGATTTGAGCTTTATTGAAAAAAATCTGTGTATAAATGTATGTTTGAGAGTAGGCGGTGCACACACCCATGTTGTTAAGTCCAAGTCTGGGGGTGTGATGTACCCGCGTGTTTGTGTGGTGAACGAGAATAATTTCTGCATAAGCTTATTTGGGTTTAGTGCTTGAGCCGTCGTTTTTATCATTGGATACCTCACCTAAACCCAAGCCTCATCTAAAACCTAAAGTCCTATTGATTCACGCATTTGAGTCAAACCAGTGCCGCGGAGAGAGTGCGAACGGGCAACCTTATGGTCACCGACATTGATGGATTTCAATGGAGTTGTCTTGAGCCCCGATCTTTGGCAATGCTCGCCTCAGCGTTTAGTTTACTTTCTTCCTATGTACGACCTTGTGATTCACCGTGATTCAATTTTTGAGTAAATGTAATATATAAATACGCTCCTAGGAAATTATAAACTAATATGTATAATTAGAAATTTTATCTACAGTATTTCTACGCACATGAGCATGCGACTTCGCATGGTACTCCGCTTGATAATTTCTTCGCCAGCTTATGTTTTTCCTGTCCGCGAGAGATGGTTTGCTCGGGACGCGCAAACAGGTAAGTCTGGGGGTGTGATGAGTCCCAAATATATACACATTTATGCACTCATCTGGGCCGATTTTCTAATCTATGCACTACACTTTAGGCATGTTTTCGCTCATATTTGTTATTCCATGCTATGTGTACTTCTAGGCCCATTTTGGTGTTATTTCTTGTTTATCTTCATTATTAGTTTTCATGCATGGTTAAGTGTCACTTTCAGTGGTTTGATTAGTGTTGTATGCTGGAGCAGGAGTCGTGCAGGTGTTCCCGGTACAATTCTGTACAGGAACACTGCGCACGATCACTGGTTCTATTGCGCACGACCGATGGTCGTGCGCCACTGATCGTGCGCACTTATCCCCTGAAATCTGAGTTCTGTTTCCCTTATCGCACGACCACTTACGATAGTGCGCACGACCACCAGTCGTGCGCCACTGGTCGTACGAACATTGTATTTTATAATTTTCTCACCTTGCAGGGTCCGTCCAGGCAGGCGCACGATCACAGGATGCTAGTGCGCACGACCACTGGTCGTGCGCCAATGACCGTGCGCACTGTTTATTCCAGCGCCTATAAATCATCCTGCTCGCGAATTAGGTCAGATCCCTCGCCGTTTTTCTCGCCCAGCTCCGCCGTTCCGCCCGATTTTTCCCCTCCATCGCCGCCCACCATCGGGAGGTGCTCCGGGCTTGTTCTTCATGCCAATCTTGAGCCGGAGCTTCCTCTCGGCCTCCTCCTTCATCCTAGCACTTCAAAGGAAGACCTAGCCGCCATTACCTTCAAGCAAGAGGAAGTTTGCAACCTCAACCGGATTAGTGACACGAAGAAGACGGGCTCATTGGAGAGTAGTGACAACTCTCTCTACCCCGGACGTAGTTGCGGACCGAGCTTGGACGCAGATTGACAACCCGGCGATTCCAACCGTGAATCTACAACGAGCCTTCGGATTCGGTCGATTTCTTGCCTTGTTCTTCTCTTATTGATGTGTATATGCAGCTAGAGCTAACATTATGATGAAGTTGCACTTAAACTAGTTTGTATTTCTATATATTTCATGTCTATGTGAAATGTTTGTTGTTTGAGTTGCTTGAGGTGCGCCCCATTCCATCCTCCATCCCACCGCCGTGTTCGTCGCCGCACTAGCAATTGCTAGTGGCGTGCTTGTCGAAGAGGTGCTTACGACCCTCACTCTGTTAGCCTACTCGTCCATCCGCCTACCGAAGCGTGGCATCGCGGCCCGTGTAATCCATCCCGCCTAATGAAGCAGCGCGCTTCGATTCCGTCTGCCTACTCATCCATCCGCCCTTGCGACGCAGCGCGCTCAAGGCCTGCCTAGTTTCCATCCCGCCAAGCGAAGCATTGCATAGGGGCATTGCATAGGAGTAGTTGATAGCTTTTATTTTATTTCCACAAACCAAATCCCTTTCGTCCGCACTCCACCTATCGCTGGACTTTGATCTCAAGTCCTTCCTCAAAACCTAACTCCACCTTACTGTGTTCCTCAAGAGACCGACACTCGGGGATTTTCCCCATTATTATTACTTGCGCGACCGGTGCACTTGCCGAAAATATCGCATCAGACACCACGCGTATGAATGCTCGGGCAGTGATTTATCAGGTAACTTCTCGCACCTCTCTTTAAACGAATCGGTTAATTTTGTTGGTAATCAATCTAAGGGGGTGCCATTCAATAACACATATCATCCGAGAGTGAGAAGTCACCCAAACTTCTCATGGAACTCCAATGCACCTGGCCAACGATGGGCACCGGGGCAGCATCAGAATGATGCCTACGCCTCCGGGAGCCAACCAAGGCCACCTCATCCGGAATATAACCAAGGCCCCCCGGCTCCCAAAAAGAGTAACTTGGAGGAGATGATGGAAAAATTTATGCAAGCGGCTAACTCAAACATGGTTAACCAAGCCGCGTCAATGCGGAATTTGGAAACGCAGCTGGGCCAATTGGCCCAAGTGCTAACCGAGCGGTCGCATGGGACTCTTCCTAGTAACACTAAAAAAAACCCAATAGACCAAGGGAAGAGTCTCGGCGACGCGGAAGTGGGTCATCCGCATGAGTTAGTGATCTCCTGCTCCATTAATTAAATAGAGACTAAGGCTTTGTGTGATTCTGGCTCTTCCCGCAACGTCATTGCTTTGCAAGACGTTGATAACTTGCAACTTGAAATTAATCCGGAGGAACGGAAATCTCTTGTGCTCGCAAACGGTACCGTCACACAATCGGAAGGGGAAGTGAAAAATGTAGAAGTTATAGTTGAGGGGACAGTGGTGGTTGCTGATTTTCAAGTGTTAGGACCCCGGGAGAATCACTCCATCCCCATCTTGGGTGTACCGTTCTTGAAAGAGAGCGGTGCCACCCTTGACTTTTCTGCGGGTTGTGTCCTCCTACCCAATAAGGTACCTTTGCCCACTTGTACCAAGACTATAACTGAAACATCCATTTGCCCTCCTCCTTTTATTTCTGATGAATCACTAAGTTGTGCAGGGGATAAGAAAGGTGATGGATCATCTGAAGGAGAAAAGGAAGAGTACCAGTCAAGCGGAGAGGAAGAAGCAGACTTTTGGAGAGACTATGATTCCAAGAGGGAGGAGGACAGCAGTCCTAAACATATTGAGCTGAACGTGATTCGGGACGACGTCCCATTATTTTCTTGCATCGAATCCTGTAATAAACAAGTTAAGCGTTCCATCTCTTGGGCCGATCCGGTCGTCACTGCGGCGACGGAAATGACGCCTCCCGCTCCTATGAGAGGAGGATCTGAAAAGGCTCAACGTTGGCAGTCTCCCACTGTTGCTAAACTTACACAAGAGAAGCGTCTGCGCAATGCGCGCTCTGCCGCTCTCCGTGACAAGAGGGCGGAGGTTAGGGGAACACTGGGTGACACTACTGTTGGCCCTAAAGCCTTCACCTCCCGCCTACATGCTACGGGAGACGAGCACCATAAAAGCGCTTACAGCTGATGTTCTGCTTATCTCTTATTTTGCAAAACTCTCTGTTTCATGCACTTTTTATTTTATTTCTGTGCTCTGTAAACAATTTAATACAGGTATTTGGTCCAGCTTAAGGACATAAAACAAAAGCACTGCTGGGAGACAACCCAGATTTGCTGATTTCTGTTTTTCTAACTTGTCTCAATTCAGTTCTTATATATTTTTGCTGCTTTTAGTTGTACCGCTTGCAGGTGTGCTTTGTACTTTGTGATGGTGGATGCTGCGGATTGTGCACGAAATTAACGCCAATCATCCAGTATGCTCAATTCTGAGCATTGGGTAACACTTCTCCCTCCTAGCTTTCAGTTTTGTGATGTAATGTTTAGATTAAGTCTGAGGGAGAGCATGTGTTATCCACTATGCGTACGAGTTGCACCGCATGCTAGAAGTTTGTTTAAATTTTTCATTACCATCATCATTATTCCACGCTTCATGCACCACTTCACCCACATGAGCGCGCTTTCCTATTTGTTTTGTTTCCAAATAAACTATTTTGGTTAGGAATGTGAATTGGGGTGTTAGCTTAGGTATTACTATTTGGAGTGCGATGTTGACTCGAGCAGTGTTCTAGTCGCACCGGCATGCTGCAGTAGAATTTGAGTAAAACTAGATTATCTCTATGCGTTTAATTTATGATTAGTATTTTTGCGTAGTTTTAGATTTGTTATACTCAAATGGTGAATGTGAACGAAATTGGTGATAACCCGGTGTTGTGTGTTCACGAGCACTAGTTGTGTGTTGCTCGAGTCGGGAGGAAGGTTTACCTTTCTCGTGGGCTAAGAACTTGCCCCAAGCGACTCTTGAAGCATGGGTGTGAGCGATTCTTTGAGTTAAATATGATGTAGGCCACCTTTTGGCGAGTTTGAGCCTCAGCTTTCCGTGTCCTATTCGCTCACCTTTGCAAGCCAACATTTGTGCCTACCACTTCTTTGTTTTAGCTCCTCCTCCATTCACCAAGGCCTGAAGCTCTTCCTACTCTCGCAACCAAATAGCTGTTTAACTGCACTCATATTCGTGATTTGGTGTGATGTTTGGAATCTGTGTGATGTGAAGGAGAAATAAGTTTTATTTGCTGATTATGAACCAACCGGAGGATAAGAAAAAAAAATATGATATTAAAATAAAAATCTGGGAAAAGAATTGTATTGAAAAGAAATCCTTCCGCGCGTAATAGAAAATCTGTTGGTATTTGTGAAGTAGGCCGTGTTTACACCTAGTTTTCATGATAAGTCTGGGGGTGTATCACACGAGCTTTGTTCATGGTTTTGTTGGGTGCAGCGTTCCGTTGACTCATTCGGGTTGCGTAGCCTTCGTCTTTATCCTTGCATATCATACCGCAACCTAAGCCCCAATATAATCCTAAAGTCCTATTGATTTATCTCGTGAGTTTGCTAGCGCCGTGGAGAGAGTGTGACCGGGCAAGCTTATGGTTCTCGACGCTGATGGATTTCAGCGGAGTTATTCCTGAACCCCGACCTTGTGTAACACCCTCCTTAGTGGCTTGTTACTTTCACACCGGGCATGATCGTTCAAGTTCTTCACAATTCACCAACTGAGTATTGACAAATCTTTATTTACGCTCTAATACTTTTGTAAATTAGTTAGCATAGTTAAAATCTCTTTTTACTAAATTTCTATTTGCATGCTTCTGTTACTTCGCATTGTACTCCCTTGTGTAATTTTCGTTGTTAACTACCATTTTCACACTCCGCCGATTTCGCTTGCTCGGGACGCGCAAACAGGTAAGTCTGGGGGTGTGATGAGTCCCAAATATATACATATTTCTGGACTCATCTGGGCCGATTTTCTAGTCTATGCACTTCACTTTAGACATGTTTTCACTTATATTTGATTCTCCATGCTAAGTGCACCTTTAGGCCCGTTTTTGGTGTTATTTCGTGTTATTCTACTTTAGTAGTCGCTATGCATTGATAAGTGCCACTTTCAGTGGCTGGATTCGTGGTTGTGCTGGAACAGGTGTCGTGCAGGTGTTTCCGGTACAATTCTGTACAGGAACACAACGCACGATCACTGGTTCTATTGCGCACGACCACTGGTCGTGCGCCAATGATCGTGTGCACTTGACCCTTTTTTCTGAGTTCTGTCTCGGACAGTGCGCACGACCACCTACGATAGTGCGCACGACCACCGGTCGTGCGCCACTGGTCGTGCGAACATGGTATTTTATAAGTTTCTTACTTTGTAGGCTCCACCCAGGTAGGCGCACGATCACAGAACTCCAGCGCGCACGACCACTGGTCGTGCGCCAATGACCGTGCGGAGTATTTATTCCAGCGCCTATATAAGGTCCTGATCCGCAGATTAGGGATACGGGGGTTCCGGGAGCGCAATTTGCCGTCCGTACGCCACCGTTTTCCACTTCCAGCCACCTCCACCTCATCTTCTCCGCAAGGGGAAGTCATCTCCAGCCATTCTAAGCAATCTTCCATCGTCCGGGAGCATTCTCCGCCCTCCGCAAGCACTCAAGCGAGCTTTCTCCAGTTCGGTCCGGTGAAAAGAATAGTCATCCTGAGGTAGAAGACGACGGAAGCACGTGGAGAGGTCGTGACAGTCTCTCAACGCCGGAAGAACAGTCCGCCCGAGTCCGGAGGTAGCTTGACAAACTACCATTCCGGCCGTGAACGACCACTAGTCTTCGTCCATTGGTTGATTTCTTCCTCCCCTTGTTGTACTCCTTTGAATCATTTAAACTTTAATATCATGATGTTTAGTTTAAATGCAATAGTTGTTTCTTATCCGTTCTTCAGTATTTGCTTTTGATACGTCTCACCTTCACTCACTCACTCCCCGCACTAGTGACCACTTCATTTGTTTGTGCACCGTCCATCCGCCTCACGAAGCTCGGCATCGCGGCCGTTGCATCCATCTCACCTTGTGAAGCGGTGATTTCAACCCGCATTTCTTTTATTGTTGTTAACGGTAGGAAACCAAATCAAAACCCCATTTTCTGTGATTGTTCCCGCTTGTGTAACAATTGTCACACAACGCAATTCGTTCACCCAACCTGCATTCCTCAAGAGACCGACACTCGGGCATCCTATTCCCAATATTTATTACTTGCGTGACCGGTGCACTTGCCGAACATCGCATCAAGCTCTAGCGAGAGTTTTACGAAGATATGGTGGTCGGAGCTTTTATCCCAAGGTGGAGATCAGTTGAGGGCAAATATGGAGCTCTCCTGCTCTTCCGGACGGATCGCCAATGAAAAGGCCGAAAAAACCATCTAGGTCGGACAATCCTGCGCGGTTAAATAGAGGCTTTAGTATTAAGTAACGCACGATCAAAATGCACGACCGTGCATTTTGGGCCGTGCGATTTACATAGATAAACAGTGCCTGGAGCTACAGGAAGGTCATGCGCTTTTGTTCACTCATGAGTGGAATGCTCGTGCGCGACCAGAAATGCACGGGGTAAGACAGGCCGCAGATTTTACCTGCTTCCAGGTAAGTCGTGTGTTTTCCTTCACACGCAATTAGATTCAATCGTGCGTTAAGGAAAATGCACGATGAACAACATCACAACATCTCTGAGTAAACCGTACGATCACCTCGATCGTGCGTCAACAATAATCGCACGATCATGCGATTTACCCAGATTGCAATGCTCAGCTCAAGGGCATAATCCACCTGTACACAATCAAAACCAAAGCTCCCACACGGGAAATAATACTAACATCCACAACAAGCATGAACAGGCATGGGGAGCCCCCAAAGGCATACCCCCAACACAAAATGCGCAATTGCACACCCTGATAGGCGAAAAGAGGCACTGCGTGTAAAAAGATAACTAAAGTAAATATTAGTGTTTTAATGCAAATAGGGCAGTGCATGAGTGAGAAAATAGGCCCAGATGAGTCCGAAAAACCCTATATAATCGGGACTCATCAATACACCTTTGAAATGTAGCGGGCGCGTTACAAAGACCAAAAGGCATCCTCCGATATGCGAAGGTGTCGAAGGGACACGTAAAAGTGGTTTTCTCTTGGCCTTCGGGTGCAATTGTGATTTGAAAGTATCCTGAAAGACCATCAAGAAAACAATAGTGTGAGTGACCGGATAGATGTTCTAAGATTTGGTCAATAAAGGGTAATAGAAAGTGAACCTTGCAAGTGGCATCATTTAATTTTCTAAAATCGATGCATACCTGCCAACCCGTAACGGTACGAGTTTGAATTAACTCATTATTTTCGTTTGTAACTACCGTTATTCCACCCTTTTTAGGCACGACTTGCACTGGGCTAACCCAAGTGTTATAAGAAATTGGATAAATAATCCCCGAGTCTAAAATTTTTATAATTTCAGCTTTAACGACGTCCTTCATATTGGGATTAAGCTGTCATTGAGGCTGAATAGTGTCGCTAGAGTTATTTTCTAAGTTTATTTTATGCATGCAAAACGAGGTATTTATTCCCTTAATGTCAGAGTTTTGCCATGCAATTGTGTGGTGGTGGTTATTTAAAATTTTTGTTAAATCAGAAATTTCCGAATCATTTAGCGCAGAAGAAATAATTACGGGCAATTTTGAGTTATTTTCCAGAAAAAAATATTTTAAATGCTCTGGGAGATGTTTTAGTTCTAGGCTCGGCGGCTCTTCATAAGATGTTTTAATTTTTAAATTATTTAAATTTATTTGTTCAAATTTAAGTTGTCGAGTCATTTCGTTTAAACAAAATAAAGTTTCTAACTCTGGGTTTTCAAAAAGAGGAGAAATTACTTCAGCAAAAGACGACAATTCTTCTTCTAAATTTGACTCTAAGGTGAAATAAGAATCGTTGTTAGGAAGCGCATTCCTCATTGATTGATTTACGCAAAAAGTAACTTCTTCATCCCCAACCCGAAGGAGAAGTTTTCCGTTACTTACGTCAATTATTGTCTGAGCGGTGGCTAGGAAGGGTCGACCGAGTATGAGGGGTACCTCGACGTACTCTTTGATATCGAGGATGACAAAGTCTACCAGGAAGATAAACTTATCAACCTTCACTAGCACATCCTCCATGACCCCTATTGGGTATTTAATCGACCGATCTACTAGTTGGATGCTCATACTGGTTGGGCTTGGGGTTCCCAAACCAAGCTTTTTAAATAAAGAGAACGACATCAAATTGATACTAGCTCCTAAGTCGGCCAAGGCATGTTTGATTGATAAATTTCCGAATAAATATGGGATGGAAAACCGTCCCGGATCATTAACTTTTTGCGGTAATTTATTTAGAACGACCGTCGAACATTCTGCCTTAAGAGAAACACGCAAAATATCATCAAGTTTTTTTATTTGATAGTAAATCCTTGAGATACTTGGCGTATTTAGGCATTTGAGAGTGTCTCGCAGAATGGAACATTAATTTGAATTTGTTTTAAAATATTTATAAAAATTTATATTGCTCCTCGTTGCGCTGGTTTTGAATTTTTGAAGGATAAGGGATTGATGGAGTTTGAATTTTGCGCGGAGCTAAATCAGAAGAAATAAAATGCGGAGGTGAGGTTTACCTCCTTTCCGCTGCAGAGGGTTATTACGATGGCGCTCTCCCGTGGATTGGGCTCAGTATTGCCCGGCAGAGCTCCTTGCTGGCGTTCGGAGAACATCTTGGCGTGCTGTCCAATCTAATTTTCCATGCTCTTAATAGACCCGGAAATATTCCGGATGTTGGACTCGTTGGAGGCAACGTATTTGGTGAAGACCTCTTCAAGTGAAGAGGGCTTGTGTGGTGGTGGCGGAGCGAATCCGGGAGGATTCACTTATGGTGGACGTTGAGCATTATTGGGGTTGCTCCATAAAAAATTAGGATGGTTCCTTAAACCAGGATTATAACTATTATTTAATGGAAGATTATTATTCGGGTTATAAGGAGGACGATAGGAGTTCACCATATAGTCTACATGCTATTGAATAAAATTATTATTATTATTAAAATTATTATTATTATTAAAATTATTATTATTAGCCCGATTACTGGCGGAGGAAGCAGACATCTCCGTCACTTGCTTAGTAAGCATTTCTACTTGAAGTGCTAAATTCGGGGTGGCATCGACTTCAAAAAGTCTGGTCGGCTTATTAGGGCGTGACCGTGGCACATTCCACTGATAAGCATTCATGTCCATCTCCTCGAAAATTTCTTGAGCATCCTCGGGGGTTTTCTTATTAAGGGTCCCCCCCCGGTCGCATCAATCATCTGCCTCGTTTGGAGATTCAAACCATTATAGAAAGTTTGAACTTGTTGCTACACAGGAAGGGCATGATGAGGATATATCCGCAACAATTCCTTGAAGCGCTCCCATGTGTCGAAGAGAGACTCTGAGTCTATTTGCATGAAGGATAGAATGTCTGTACGTAATTTAGCGGACTTTGCCAGAGGAAAATATTTCGTTAAGAATTTCTCCGTCATCTCGGCCCATGTAGTGATGGAACCTCTAGGAAGAGATCCCAACCACTTCTTTGCCTTAGTCCGCAAAGAAAAGGAAATAAACGCAAACCAATGGCATCATCGGTGACGCAATTTATCTTGAATGTATCTCAAATTTCAAAAAAAATTAATAAATGTAAATTAGGATCTTCATTCGGTAAGCCATCGAAAACGATGGTTTGCTGTACCAACTGAATGATACTCGTTTTAATTTCAAAATTATTATTCTCCACCGCTGGGCGACAAATGCTAGATTTTGTTCCCTCCCAATTTGGCCTCGCATAATAGGACATGGTCCGTAGCGGGGCCTTGTTATGGTCGGGATCTTCGATTATATCTTCGTTAGTCTCTCTGATTGACTCTTCTCGAATTATTGGTAGATCACTAAATCGGAGACATCACCGCAAGGTGCGCTCGATTTTCGGATCAAAACACAATTCAAGATTAATTGAAGAGTTTCTTCAGGTCATAAACTAAAAGAAAACAAAAGAGAAAAAGAGGCGAAAAGAATAAAAAGGTGAAGAAAGAAAAATTAAACTTATTATAATATTATTATAATATTTTAATTAAATATATATATATAATTTTTTTCAAAAGCGGGTTAAGTTAGTCCCGAACATCCCGAGGTCTACCCTGTGAAGGGCACACCGGTACTAGGCGATATGATGGGGTGACAT
The DNA here is from genome assembly GCA_033032865.1 of Dactylorhiza incarnata. Taxonomy (NCBI): domain Eukaryota; kingdom Viridiplantae; phylum Streptophyta; class Magnoliopsida; order Asparagales; family Orchidaceae; genus Dactylorhiza; species Dactylorhiza incarnata. The sequence continues at coordinate 836,903 of JAWHQI010000040.1, read as the reverse complement.
CCCAAACCTCCCTTTGCTAGAAATTAAATTGAGCATTTTAAGTTTTTTTTTATAATTTTTAAGAAAAAGGGGAAGAAGAAAGAGAATGATAAAATTAATAGATATTACTTTTTTCAAAATATCAACTCATATTCCCCAGCAACGGCGCCACAAACTTGATTACGCAAAACTATATCCGCAAATGACAACGGCAAGTGTATCGTATCGAAAGTAGTATAGGTTTATAAAAACCAAGGTCGTATTAGACTCGGGGCGGTTGAATACTCTTACTTCAAGAAAATCTCTATTATTTTATCAATAGAACTTTGAGTTGGTTTTTGCACTTAAGAGAGAAGAATTAAAATGAAAATTAAAACAATAATTTGGATGTTTAGCACTCGATCTTGAATCAACTTGGAAATAAAATAGAAGAAAAATAATAGTTCTAATTCTCTTAAGAAAACTGCTTCGACCGTGGAGATTCCCGAATTCTAAACGCACCTCTGTCGAGGATGCATTCAACTGAGTTTAGGTTGATCAATCAAACTTTCTCTCTAGAATCAAAACACCTAAAACTTGCATTTTCGTAGTGAACCCCTCTATTGGATTTGACTCCAATCCGGGAGATTATGTCATCCTCTCTCGAGGGTTGCATGCAACTCTCTTTATCATTGAATGATCAATTCGTATTATGAACTGCTCGGGTAAATTAAATACGAAAACATGTATGAGAATTATATATCGAAGTTATAATCTCATAAAAAAATAAATCAAGGATAAATCTTAAGCATTTCCGAAGAAGAGAAAAAGAAACTCTAATTTACTTCATAGCTTATATTATTCCTTGGATCATCTCGACCGAGTACTAATAAAGATTTAACTACTCATTGAGATTAAGGAATCAATAGAAATAAAAGAGTGCATTATGAAAGAAAAAGAGAATAAGGGAATTAGAAGAACTATTTTATTGATTGCAAAAGAGAATTACAAAGTAAGGAATTTAGATTACAAACTATTGAAATGAAAGTTACAATTAAAAAAGAAAAGTACACGAATTGAAACTTATAATTGTACTAGAAAGAGAAATACAAGAAATGCTTAAAACATGAAAGTATAGCAAGAAAAGAAGACTTGAGCCTCCAAAATTTGTCCCCTTGAGTTGTAGAGGAGCTGGCTTTAAATAGGCTGGAATTTGAGGTTACACGCCTATGGTCCCCTTGAGTTGTAAGGGGCGTGATTGATGCTGGTGCGGAGAGGGCGCCTTCTGGCTTCAATGCAGGCGTTATGTGCGCGTCATGCCCTAGGTCACGCCCGTGACCTAGGGCGTGTAATCTTTAAATTTGGATGCTGGCGGGAAGCTTCGGCGGGAAGGAGCGCGGGACAAGTCACGCCCGTGACTAGATGTCACGCCCTCGTTAACGCCCGTGACCGGGGGCATGTAACTTTAAATGATATGGCAGGCTTGTTCTGGCTGTAGGAGGCAGGTCACGGCCGTGACACTGGGTCACGCCCTTGGTCACGCACGTGACTTGGGGTGTGTACTTGGCGAATTTTCATGAAATGAGCCCAAGGTGGCGGAATCGGGTCTGGATCACATCTTTGGCTGTCACGCCCTTGGTCATACCCATGACTGGGGGCGTATAACTTTAAATGATGTTGCAGGCTTGTTCTGGCTGCAGGAGGCGAGTTGCGACCATGACACTGGGTCATGCCTTTGACCTTGGGCGTGTACTTGACAAGTTTTCATGGAATGAGCCTAGGGTGACGGAATCGGGTCTGGATCACATCTTTGGTTGTCACGCCCTTGGTCACGCCCATGACCTTGGGCGCGTGTACTTGTAAATTTTGCTCAAAATGCTTAGAAAACCTTAAAACGTAGAATAAGCTTAAGTTAGTTTATAAAAATAAAAAAAATGAATTTAATGGGATAATTCATGCAATTTTTACAATTTCATACTAAAAATTATTAAAATTATATTTAAAGGATGAGTACAAAAAGTACTCATCAAGGATAATAGAATTCTGCTTTCAGAATTCTTCCAACGTTGTTTCTTGAATGATGTAGCTTCTGTTTATCACAGTATCTGAATGTGATGAACCATTGCTTATGATTATGATGATTGCAAGGGTTATGAGCTTGATCCTGATTCTCTGCCCTTTTGTTGTCTTGCTACTATGTAAAGAGTAAGATGAAGCAGTTGTGATATTATTTTCCTGTGCAGAGAGAGATGTTCTTCTTATCTGTCTAAGAGTTGAAGGAGGAAGAAGAAGAACTCTATTTCGACAGACAGAGTAATAATTTGTTGATTGTCTTTCTCTGCTCCTCTCAGCATACTTACTCTCTATCATTTGCATTTGAATTTTTTTTTCTTCTGGGCTGTCCTTAAAAGGAATGTCCATTAGACAATTGATACTTCCTTTTAATTTTGTTTCCGACCCGTCCATCTGATTTTAATAACTTCCAAGAATGTCATTGCTGTATTTCTGGATTACTCCAATCCATTCTTGGCAATAAACGAGCCATTGGAGAACAATCTTCATCTTTGTAGACCTTCTAAAAATGTATTAGAAAGGATAGCAGAAAAAATTCTATTCCTGATTGTATTCGATGCTGCGTCAACTTCATAATTATTCATATTGACGCACCTCTGAGTTCTTATCGAAGTAGCTTAGAATTGTTGAATTTTTTGACGTGGAAGATGGAAGTTGGGTGGTCTATGGTTTGATAACCGTAGAGACCGCGTGGTCTGCGCAGTTTGTTCTAGCGATCTGTTCTGATCGGTCAGGATGCTCAAGTATTTTTGGTATCCTTGTTGTTGCACTGAGCCACCAGAGGAAAGATGATCGCGGAGTGAAAGTCAATTGAATATCAGTTGAAAGTGATTGATATAATCAACCACGCTTTGATACCAATTGAAATTGAGGTTAGATCTTAGATTTACTCTAGAGGGGGGTGAATAGAGTATTAAAAACTAAATACAGAAAATAGCACACAGCATAACAACACAAAAAATCACAAGCACGGAGACACAAGGATTTTATAGTAGTTCCCCAATAAATCTGGGTATGTCTACTCTTATACCACACTAGGTAGGATCCATTAGGTTTTTGATCAGGTGCCCTATCACCAAGGGGTTTTTGATCAGGTGTTTACACACCAAGGAGCTTTTGATCAGGTGCTCTAACCAAACCATAGGTTTTTGTTCAGGTGCCCTGCCACCAAGAGGTTAACTTTTGAAGGGAGTTAGAACCCTGTACAAGATGGAATAAAGGGGTTAAGAAGTTCTTCTCTATCAACAATATGAGAGAAGACTCTAGTGGATTGATGGTGTAAAGCTCCCCCTATTTGATTGAAATTCTTGACAGCTTGAGGATGGAGCTTTTTCTTGAATGAAGATATCTTCCTTGATAAGCTGATGAATCTGAGAGATAGAAGTTCCTCAGATTATTGTTGCTCTATTGAAGATTTGAAACTTGTAGCAGAAAACTGAGAGATTGATCTTGAAGAAGTTCTTAGAGAATGAGATGGGCTGCTTGAGGAAGATGATCTTTCTTTTTCTTTCTGAATATTTTTTTTCTCGACTGATGCTCTGATATTTTCTATCTCTGTTACAGTTTTTTTTCTCTTGCTAGTATCCTCTTTCCTTCGAGAGAAGATAACTGATTTGAAATTCAAATCATTGAAGAGGAATAGAAAAATCTGCATTAATTATTTCCTTGGAACTTCAACTGATTCAGCAAATCTTAATTCCTTTCCTTTTCAACAATAAATGATATCCTTTTCCAATAAGCCAAACGGCTATTTTTCTCGAGAGAAGGAAATGGAAGGGGAATAAAATAAAGGAAGGATAAAACTTGTCTTATCTAGACGAATAACTCCAAATTAAGAATAGAACTGAATCTGATAGTTGAACTGAGTTCAGAGAATTAGAATAACTGATCTGAATAGACTGATAGAAAATTCGTCGAGCTGAGATAAGAATTCGTTAACTTGAAGGATGAGTTCGTCGAACTGAACATTTGATAAAGATTCGTCAAACACAGGCTGGAGTTCGTCGATCTCAAGTTAGAGTTCGTCGAACTGAATGATTCGTCGACCACTGAGCCGCTGAGCCACTGAGTATTGAAGATCGTCGACCGCTGAGACTGAAACAATCCGTTTGTCGAACGCAGAGTGTAAGCCATTCATTGAACGCAGAGAGTAATTCGTCGGACGCAGTATTGAGTTCGTCGAACGCAGAAACTTAGAGAAATCCTAAGTTCTAGCTATCTTATCAGCCTAAAGCTATGACCCTTAGACTATGCATTGGGGGTCAACTTAATCCTATTCAATACATAGTAATCCTAGCCCAAATCAGTAATAGGGTTGTTACAACAATCTCCCCCTATTTGGGTTAGGATTCTATTTGACAAATTTCAAATAGAAAACAATAGAAAAATAGCAGAGCATATATATATCTAACAGAATGTACAGCCATTTCAGCAGATAAAATAAGTATAGTTCTCTGAGTTTAACAATTTTACAATGAAATAGAAATATAACAAAAACAATTAGGTCTGAACCTTTTACTTAGAAGGAGGCTTGAATATTATCTATCTGTTGGGAATTTCTGATTCTTTCTTGCTCATATAAAGATCCTGAGCTCCCAAAATAGTTTGAGATTTAGCTTGAGGAACCACAGCTTCTGGGTGCTTCTCTAAATAAACTTCAGCATTGATTAAATTCTTGGATTTGTACTTTTCAAATTCTTTCTTCCTGTATTCTGACATAGCTGAATATTGGGAGTAATCCTTGCCTTCAGCTTTTGCTTTATTGATCTGTTCTACTGTAACAGATTCTCTGAATCTGGTCATCTGAGCTATTCTTTCTTCTTCTGGATTGGGAGAAGGAGGCCTATACTCAAAAATACTGTCTTGAACAGGAGAAAGATCTTGAGGGTTTTTGTCTCTATGAGATGAGCCATCAGAGACATGATACTTATACCCTGAGGATATTAATCTTGAAGAACCTGAAGGAGGTCTTGAAGACCTAGAGCTCTGAGAACCACTGGAACTAGGTAGTCTCTTGGATTGCTGAGAGGAATATCTTTGAGAGGAGGAAGAATCATTTGTTGATCCAGCTACACCTGCGGCTGGAGGAGGAGGAGGAGGAGGAGGAGGATTGAATTTAACTGGCTTATCAGGATAATAACCAGTCTTCCTTATTTTCTTCCTTCTATTGGCTTCATTTCATGAAACTCTCATCCAAGCAGGAGAATCCCTGGTGAGTGTGATATTATGCAAGATGTAGTAGGGAATATCATTGTTAGGATTTGGAGGCTTAGGAGCAGCCTTTGACATATACTTAGCCTTTCTTTTCTTTGATGACTTATCATCAGAATCATCATCATCACTTTCATCATCATCACTATCATCAGATGATTGAGGATTATAATAAAGATCATCAATAAGTTTCAGGGCTTTAGAAATATTTTTCTCAATATTAACATTTTAAACATTAACATTCTGATCTTGAACTGGGGCTGGACTTTCTTCAATAACTGGAACTGGTACTTCAAAACTTTTGAGAAATTCTTTCAATATAACTTTATTTATAGGAGTAGTATAAGGAATAATTGCTTTTGAAAAAAACTTGATACTCTGGCAAATTTCTGAAAATTGTATTGAACTTAGAAAGCAAATAAATAATATCTATACATGGATGAATAGAAATATTATTTATTTCTTCTATAACAGGAATAACTGAATCTGTCATCTCTGAATAACTAATTACAACAAAATCTGCTTGAATTGAAATTTCTTCAATCACAACTGCATATGCACTGAAAACTGTAAGAACTGGAGCTTCTTCATCGGACATCTCCCCCTGCCTAGTTTCAGGAAAACCTGAAGCTATGCCCCTTGAAGAAGGGACAAAATAAGAGGGTGAAGTGAATGAAGCTATTTTAGCAGATAGATCAGCTAGGGCCTGAAGAACTGGAGCAAGTTTCGCATCTAGTAGATCATTCAGCTTAGGAGCAATGTGTTGATAGATCTGATCAGCAATAGATGAGAAATTAATATAGACAAGATCTTGGTTAGGGTGAGAAGATGATGAGATGGAGTATGGGAAAGAGATGTTAGTAGCATGTGCTATGGGTGGTGAATAGGGCAATGCGGGTGGATAGGTGAGTGTGGATGAATAAGTGATTGAGGGATAATGGGTGACTGAGGTGGAGAGATATCTTGAGGGATAGGAGACTGGGGAAGTGTAGGTGATTGAGGTGGAGATGATGGAGAATGTTGGATGGGTGACAAAGGTTCATATGAATGAAGTGGAATGTATGGGGGAAGAGTATTGTCATTTGGAGTAAATGAAGATGGAATTTCTGATGAGTCATTTACTTGAGGAGGTGGAGCAGAAGGCATGGAGGTAGGTTTGTCAGTGTGAGAGGTGGAAAGATGAAGTTCTTCAGATATGTATGGTTGTCAAAAGAGGTGTAGGAGGGATTGGAGTTGAGGATTCAGAGAGGGGAACTTCTAGTAGGGTTGAGGGAGTGACTGTGTTAGTCCTGGTGCCCTCAGAAGCTGTATTTGATTGTTCTGCCCATGGAGTCCTCTTTGGGATAACCCTTTCCCATCTCCCAAACAAAGCTGAGGTCAGCCTCTTACTAGCATTGATAAAAACTTTAGGAGAGACCAAAAGGTCTGGATGCCTTTCCTGAAGAAAGATTCCCAATATTCTGCCATAACCAACATTTATCTTACTGATTTTCTTCCTTATTGATTCAAAAATGATCAGTCCCCAGTTGACTTTCTTCTTCTCTACCAAGGCCACCATCTCAAGAAATTGATGCCTTATTATGTAGTCATGGACTGAGGTTTTTCCTAGCATGACCTTGCCCACTACATCAGCTAAAAACTTATATTCCACAGATAAGTTTTTCTTTAAGAGGTGGTTGGGGTTTCCACTGGAATGACCCATTTTAACCAAAGCATTATCGAACTCGGAAGAAGATATATCCAAATCATCATTTCCATTCACTAAACCAAAAACATCAGATAGTGTTAGTGGGTTAGAAGAACCGGGTTTCCTGATATGCTTCCTGATAATGTATTATTCTCTGCCTTTGTCGTATAAGCCCATTCTTTAGTTTCTGCAACTGGTAATTTGATTCTTGTTGTCATAATCTTCTTAAGCTGTTGTTCTTCAAATAGATGAGGAATATCCTGGAATACTTGATCAGATTGTGCAAACGACTCGATGTCAATGTCAAACCCGGCGTCAAACTTTATTGAGGAAAGAACTGCTTGAGAAAACGCCATTGTTACCTGCAAAAGAGAGAACGATCAAGTGCAAAGGGGAACTGGAGGGAAAAGCAATTTCTGTAGGCGCAAAGATGAAATAAGATAAAAGATTTGATTATATAGAGAGATCGGAGAAGGGCGCACACTTTCGTAGAACAGGGTTCGGCTAAACCTAATAGAATCAGAAGTCGAAAAGACTTAGGGCTTCGTCTGACTGCGTTCGACGAAAAAATAATTTTCGTCGATCTTCATTCGACGATCACGCTTGTCTTTGTCGATCCTGACCTATTAAGTATCGTCGATCTCCGTTCGACGAACGATAGCATTTCGTCATTCTCCGTTCGACGAAATGAGGGGATAAATAGAAAATTTAATTTTTTATCAGATTGAATCTCCATCTATCATTCCCAGCTGATTTATAAAGAAAATATGTTTCTTTTCATCCAAGGGTTTGGTGAAAATATCAGCTCTTTGCAAATCAGTAGAGATGAATTGTAAGCAAATTTTATTTTTATTCACATTATCTATGATAAAGTGGTGCCTAATTTCTATGTGTTTAGTTCTACTATGGAGAACTGGATTTTGTGCTATAGATATTGCACTAGTATTGTCACAAAATATAATTGAATTATTTAGATTGACACCATAGTCTAGGAGCTGATTTTGTATCCACAATATCTGTGAGCAGCAACTGCCAGCAGATATGTATTCAGCTTCAGTTGTTGATGTGGACACAGATGTTTGTTTCTTACAAAACCAGGACACAAGCCTATCACCAAGAAACTGGCAAGTTCCTGATGCTTTTCCTGTCTACTCTGCATCCAGCAAAATCAGAATCTGAGAATCCAGTTAATTCAAATTCTGATGATGTTGGATACCAGAGTCCTAGATTAGGACAACCCTTTATATATCTCAAAATTCTTTTTAATAAAATTAGATGAGATTCTTTGGGGTTAACTTGGAACCTAGCACAAATACAAGTAGCAAACATTATATCAAGCCTACTTGCTGTTAAATAAAGTAAGAGCCAACAATTGCTCTATATACTTTCTGATCAACAGGTTTCCCTGATTCATCAGCATCAACAACAACATTTGAGGGCATGGGTGTTTTCATGGTGGAAGCATCAGACATACCAAACATTTTCACTAATTCCTTAGCATACTTGGATTGTTATATGAATATGCCATTGGGAGTTTGCTTCACTTGAAGACTAAGGAAGTATGATAATTCACCCATACTACTCATTTCAAATTTGGATTGCATTAGGTTAGAGAACCTTTTGCATAAATTTGAATCAGTAGAGCCAAAATAATGTCATATACATATATTTGAACTAGTAGAGTTTGATTTTTATGTATCCTAAAAAATAAGGTTTTATCTACTATGCCTCTACAGAAATTGTTTTCCAAAAGAAAATTAGCTAAAGTCTCATACCATGCTCTGGGAGCTTGTTTGAGACCATAGAGAGCTTTACTAAGCTTAAATACATAGGAAGAGTGAGTTGGAGAGATGAAACCTGGTGGTTGTTCCACATAGACTTCTTATTTGATGTCTCCATTAAGAAATGCACTCTTCACATCCATTTGATATACCTTGAATTTCTTGAATGCAGCAAAGGCCAGAAAGATCCTGATAGCTTCAAGTCTTGCAACAGAACAAAGGTCTGATCATAGTCAATTCCTTCTTCTTGTGAATATCCTTGAGCTACCAATCTTGCTTTGTTTCTGACTATGTTGCCTTGATCATCAAGCTTGTTCCTGAAGACCCATTTGGTTTCATTGACTGGATGGCCCTTTGGTCTTGGAACCAAATCCCAAAGCTTGCTCCTTTCAAATTGGTTGAGCTCCTCTTGCATTGCAAATCAGATTTTGGTGTAGTTGATGCCTTGTTTAAACACCTGATGAATTATCTCCAATGACTTGGGATATTAGATGATCTCTAACTGTGATGTGGTCAACAGTTGGAGTTGGTTCAATAATGATATCCACATGGGGAATTTGTTCAGTTGTCAATTGATTTAAACTGGCAGCAAGATCTGGATGATCTTCTTCTTCACTGTCTTTAAGATTTTGAGTTGATGGAAGTAGTGATTCTTCTTTCTGTAGATCTAGTCCATTGAGTTCTTCACATAGAGCTGGTACCTGCAAAATATTTTTGGTAGAGGTGGTGTTCCTCTCCTCAATTAACATGTTAGTTTCATCAAAAGATACATGCATGGACTCTTCTATCTTAAGAGTGGATTTGTTGTAAACTCTGTATGCCTTACTAGAAAGAGAATATCCAAGGAAAATGTCTTCAGCAGCTTTTGCTTCAAACTTCCTGAGATACTTCTTATCATTGTTGTGCACATAACATTTACATCCAAATACCTTAAAATAGTTAACCTTAGGCTTTTTATTCTTGAGTAATTCATAGGGAGTCTTGCCCTTAAGTTTATGTATCAGGCTTCTGTTCAACAATAATTAGCTGTGTTCACTGCCTCTGCCCAAAAATAGAGTGGCAAGTAAGCATCAACAAGCAATGTAGTTGCTGATTCAATAAGGGTTCTATTTTTCCTTTCAGCTACCCCATTTTGTTGAGGAGTTCTAGGAGCAGAGAAACATTGCCTGATCCCTTCTTTTCCACAGAATTCTCTCATCAGAAGAGACTCAAACTCAGTGCCATGATCACTTCTGATCAATGCAACTACAGTAGAGTACTCAATCTTGATGGACCTGAGAAAGTCTGTCAGAACACTGAAGGTGTCAGACTTGTTCCTAAGAAAGAACACCCAAATGAATCTTGAGAAGTCATCTACAATAACTAGAGAGTAATGATTCCCTCCTAGACTTTGTATTACTGTAGGTCCAAAAATGTCCAAATGCAGCAAATATAAAATCCTAGGTGAATCACTCTTGGATAAAGATTTAAAACTACATATAGTTTGCTTACCTAATTGACAAGCTCTGCAGAGTCCTTCCTTCTTGTATGAACCAGAAGGTAATCCTCTAACAAGATTGTCATTAGAAAGCTTAGAGATAGTTCTAAAGTTAAAATGTCCAAGCCTTTTATGTCATAATTCATTTGTTTTACTTATAGAATTGAATAAGCAAATATTAGAATTGGTAGAGTCAAAATTGACTAAATAAATATTTCCATGTCTAATACCAGATAATACAGTAATATTTTTATTATTGGTAATAAGACATAAGGAATGATTGAAAGTTACCTGATAACTTTCATCACATACCTGGCTTATGTGATGAGGTTGTGCTTCAGACCCTTGACATAGGCTACTTGTTTGAAGGTCACTGCTCCAACTTTGATCTGTCCATAGCCTTTAGTTTGTCCACAGTTGGAGTCTCCAAATATCACCTTGGGTCCAAGATTTGCCTTGTAGTTGTTCAGGTTGGCCTTATTTCCTGTCATGTGCTTTGAACAGCCACTATCCAAATACCATTGTTCATTCTTGTTTGGATAGTTGTGTACCTGTAAAACAGAAAAATAAAGTAGTTGTTTTTGACCCAGACTACCTTGGGTCTTTTTGTATTACCACAAAAATCTGAAATAAAAGACATTTCAAGTTGGTCCTTATAACCTTGGGGATGATATCTCCTTGGAGGTATTATCCATTCAGTGAAAGGATTGTTAGTATGTGAAGAATAAGAATTGTTCTGATTTTCTGTATAATTTCCGTTCGACGAACTGGGCTGAGTTCGTCGATCGCCATTCGACGAATGGACATGCTTTCGTCGAGCGCCATTCGAATAATGACTATACTGGAAATATGTATTTAGAGTTCGCTGAGGTCTGTTCGACGAAGTGAATTCATTTTGTCGAGCTCCGTTCGACGAATTCTGCTGAATTCCTTTATTCTTAACAGCCTTACTGAAATGTTTTTATTTGCATCTACAACCTCTTTACTCTTAGCAGAAATGAATTTTATAGGTGTAGACAGTATGTTCTTCTTAATCAGAGGTGGCTCACTTGATGATGTACCCAAGCCTAGTTTGCCACTTAATCTGGCATTTACTGTGCTTGTAATGTCCATCAGTTTGATGCTTCTCCCATTTAGGGATTCTTCAAATTTCTTAGCCTCGGAAAGTTTATTCTCAATGATAATAATATGTTCTCTAGAGGCAGCCAATTCTTTCTTAAGAATAGCATTATCTTCACTTAATTTGTTCATTTCAGCTAGCTTATTTCTGAGAGAGATTATTTCCTTCTAAGATTTAATTAAGTTTAAGCAAAGAACATTGAATTCATCTTTGAATTCAATTGAAGTAAAATCAAAATTAGATATTACCTGATCTGTATCATTGTCAGCTTCTGATTCTGATTCTTCTTCATCTGAGTTGTTTGCTGAGGAATTGATATCCATCATGCATAAATTATTTTCTTCTTCATCATCCTCGTCATCACTGGAGCTGGATGAAGGTGCATTTTCTGACTCACTGCTTGAGTCATAAATGGCCATCAAGCACTAGTCTTTTTCTTTTGATTCTCCTTCATCTTCAGAAGAACTGGATGAAGACTCTGACTCAGTCTCACTCCAATTTCAGCTACAAATCCTCTTCCCTTGTGTTTGTGTTTGTGGGAGGAAGACTTGCTGGAGTTCCTCTTGTCTGTTTTGTCCTTTTTCTTTTCTTTCTTCTGATTCTCTAGACATTCTGGCAGAATATGTCCAGGTTTCCTGCAGCCAAAACAAATAATTTCTTTAGAATTTGATTTGTCATACCTTGGCTTTTCTCTGGATCTGGAGTCCTTCTTTCTGAAGTCCTTCTTAGCTATCTTGTAGAACCTTTTGGCTAGAAGGCTCATGAACTCCTCATCTCTTGGAGCCTTTTCTTCCTCTTCAGCTTGAAAAGCTATGCTTCTCTCCTTCTTGGATGCTGGAGATGAAGTAGATTGCTCAGCTTCTCTGGTTTTGATAAGCTGCTCGTAGGATTTGAGTTTGCCTAACAAGCTCCCAGTTGAGATCTCATTAAGGCTTCTGGCTTCCTTGATTGGACAGATCCTAGAGTCCCATGTGCTGGGGAAGCATATTAGGATCTTATCATTTATCTCAGTGATAGAGATCATTTTGTCCAAGGTCTTCAGCTCATTGATTCATAGGCTAAGCCTTTTATACATATCAGCTACTGTCTCAGGTTCTCCCTTTTTGAAGTTCTCATACTGAGAAATAAGGTGGGATCTTTTGTCCTTTCTTTCATCAGATGATCCTTCAACCATATTGTTGAGAGAGATCCAAATCTTTCTTGCTGAGGTGCATTCCACCACTTTGTTTGTGCCAGAATGTTCATAGCTTTTGCATCTGCACTTCTTTGCTTTTTCTGGGCTTCAGTCCACTCAGGAGGTGGAACAGCATTGTTGTTAGTTGTGGTTTCAGCACTTGTTGCTGCTGTAGGTGTTGGAGGCCCTGTCAAAATAACATTAAAGATTTCCTCATCAATTGAATTCATGTACAACCTAATCCTTGCTTTCCATAGTGCAAACTTACTGAGATTGCACATAGGAGGTCTTATGCTAGAATATTCTTTGTTCTGTGCCATGAGTTTTTAACAAAAACAAACTCTAAAATAAATTAAGATCTAATTGATCTTTATGATACAGGTGTTAGCCTGTAAAAATCAACTACCCTCTGATACCAATTGAAAGTCAATTGAATATCAGTTGAAAGTGATTGATATAATCAACCACGCTTTGATACCAATTGAAAGTGAGGTTAGATCTTAGATTTACTCTAGAGGTGGGTGAATAGAGTATTAAAAACTTTTCCCTTAATTTTATTGCGGAATTAAAATAGAGTTATATATATATATATGTGTATTGAGTGATTTATAAAACTAAATAAAGAAAACAGTACACAGCACAACAACATAGAAAATCACAAGCACAGAGACACAAGGATTTTATAGTAGTTCCCCAATAAATCTGGGTACGTCTACTCTTCTACAACACTTGGTAGGATCCACTAGGTTTTTGATCAGGTGCCCTATCACCAAGGGGTTTTTGATCAGGTGTCCACACACCAAGGAGCTTTTGATCAGGTGCTCTAACCAAACCACAGGTTTTTGTTCAGGTGCCCTGCCACCAAGAGGTTAACTTTTGAAGGGAGTTAGAACCCTGTACAAGATGGAATTAAGGGGTTAAGAAGTTCTTCTCTGTCAACAATCTGAGATAAGACTCTAGTGGATTGATGGTGTAAAGCTCCCCCTGTCTGATTGAAATTCTTGACAGCTTGAGGATACCTTTTCTTGAATGAAGATATCTTCCTTGATAAGATGATGAATCTGAGAGACAGAAGTTCCTCAGATTATTGTTGCTCTATTGAAGATTTGAAACTTGCAGCAGAAAACTGAGAGATTGATCTTGAAGAAGTTCTCAGAGAATGAGATGGGCTGCTTGAGGAAGTTGATCTTTCTTTTTCTTTCTGAATATTTTTTTTCTCGACTGATGCTCTGATATTTTCTATCTCTGTTACAGTTTTTTTTTCTTGCTAGTATCCTCTTTCCTTCGAGAGAAGATAACTGATTTGAAATTCAAATCTTTGAATAGGAATAGAATAATCTGCATTAATTATTTCCTTGGAACTTCAACTGATTCAGCAAATCTTAATTCCTTTCCTTTTCAACAATAAATGATATCCTTTTCCAATAAGCCAAACGACTATTTTTCTCGAGAGAAGGAAATGGAAGGGGAATAAAATAAAGGAAGGATAAAACTTGTCTTATCTGGAAGAATAACTCCAAATTAAGAATAGAACTGAATCTGATAATTGAACTGAGTTCAGAGAATTAGAATATCTGATCTGAATAGACTGAGAGAAAATTCGTCGAGCTGAGATAAGAATTCGTCGACCAGAAGGATGAGTTCATCGAACTGAACATCTGATAAAGATTCGTCGAACACAGGCTGGAGTTCGTCGATCTCAAGTTAGAGTTCGTCGAACTGAAGGATTCATCGACCGCTGAGCCGCTGAGTATGGAAGATCGTTGACCGCTGAGCCTGAAGCAAGTCGTTCGTCGAATGCAGAGTGTAAGCAGTTCGTCGAACGCAGAGAGCAATTCGTCGAACGCAGTATTGAGTTCGTTGATGAGTCCCAATTATATACACATTTTTGGACTCATCTGGGCTAGTTTTCATGCATTTGCACTTCACTTTAGTTCATTATCGCTTAAACTTTACTTGAACACATTTCTTCACAAAGTGCACTCTTTTAGCCCATTCCGGTGTGCAATTGCGCTCCTTGCTGTTGGGGGCAAGCACTTGGTGCTCCCCTTCTCTTCTTCTATGTTTTTCCGATGCTAGACGTATATTCCCAGACATTGTATCTTGTATGCAGGTGGCCGGTTCGTCCCGTTTTCCCCAGAAGTAATGTCTGTGCATATCACACGGTCGTGCGTTTCCTTGACGCATGGTCGGTTGCGGTCGTGCGTTTGTGTCTGGGCTGAAAATGGAGCGTCGGAGTTTACTCGTGCGTTTTTACGCACGGGCGGATTTGCCCGTGCGTGAGTAAAACGCACGGGCGGCGCAGCGTCTTCCCCAAGCCAGCTTTTATCATTTAATAACGCACGGTCTGCGCACGATCATGCGTTCGACCGTATGTGACCATTTTCTGACAGTTTTTCTATTTAAGCCGCAGGTCTTGCCCTATTGTGGATCGTTCGTTCTTCCCGCTCCCAGAGCTCCAGCTTCGCGCCCTTTTCGCCCTCCATCGCCGCCCACCTTCGGGAGGAGCTCTGGGCATATTCTTCACGCAAATCTCGAGCCGGAGCATCCTCTAGGCCTCCTCCATCATTCAGAAGCTTTCGAACTCCATTTCAATGGATTTTGCACTATATCCTTGGATTCTCCGGTAAGATCGTGGCTGAAGGCTATTGACGAAGAAGACGGGTCCATTGGGAGGTAGTGACAGCCCTCTTCCACCCCGGACGACAGTTGAAGACCGAGCCCGGACGAGGATTGACAACCCTAGATTCCAGCCGTGAATCTCCAACGAGTCTTCGTGCTTCGGTTGTAATCTTACCTCCTCCTTGTTATTTTTGCTGATTCTATTTGATATGTGTGGTTGTATGTTTCTATATGAATGATGTCCATAAACCCTAAATATTATTAGTGTAATTTTCCATAGTTTTGTGGTTATGTTTGTGGTTTATGTGATTTGAGGAGCGCCCCATTCCATCCTCCATCCCGCCGTCACGTTCGTATGCCGCACTAGCAATTGCTAGTTGCGTGCTTGTCGAAGAGGTGCTTGCGACCCTCATCCGTATGCCTACTCTTCCATCCGCCTAGCGAAGCGTGGCATAGCGGCCCGTGTAATCCATTCCGACTCCGCCGGTGCGAACCATTCCATTCGTATGCCTACTCTTCCATCCGCCTAGTGAAGCGTAGCATAGCGGACCGTGTAATCCATTCGCCCAACAAAGCAGCGCGCTCAAGGCCTGCACAGTTCGATTCCGCTTGCCTACTCGTCCATCCGCCCTTACGAAGTAGCGCGCTCAAGGCCTACGTAGATTTCATCCCTCCTAGCGAAGCAGTGCGCCCAAGGCCTGCATAGGAGTAGTTGTAGTTGTTTTCTTTTATTTTCCAAAAGCCAAACCAACTCTCCCGCATTCCATCCGACCTTTAGGACTTCTATCTCAAGTCCTTCCTCGAACGCTAACTCCACCTTACTGTGTTCCTCCAAGATCGATACTTGGGGATTCATTTCCATTTTATATTACTTGAACGATCGGTACACTGCCGTTTCGTGCCGCAGTCTAGCTACCGCCTATAGCGGTGTGCGAGATTTGCGCATCAAATTTTTGGCGCCGTTGCCAGGGAACACAGACGTGTGAGTTTTCTGGAGGGGGAGAGCTGTAAGATAGAAGCCCTTTTCCCTTTGTTTATACCATTTCTTTTGTTTATTTTAGTGTTAAAATTTGATATTCCTATTTCATTTCTTCCTTTATATAGTTTCGGCTTTTCTGTAGCAGGTGTACATTTAATTCTGGTTGCGTGTAGTTTTATTTTGCAAGGAATTGTTGATTTTTCTTTTATTCACATATTTATGTGATGTATTCTGAAGCCGAGTGTCGCCTATATGACACTTTGCGTCGATACATCGACGCCATGACTGCTTTAAACACTGAGCATTGTATTAGGTGCTTGCTATGTCAAGGTTTAGGCCATATGTTGAAGGATTTCCCTCGTCTGTGCGATCCTTCCCCCTCTGAGGACGTGTAGGCAGCATCCCCCCGTTTACGGGAGACTACTGCGGACAGGCCCACCAGAGTGTTGCCTGGCCCCTACACTAACATCGCACATCTTGCTCGATCTTTGCCCTTGGAGATTACCGAGGAATCTCTCACCGCGTACAGCTCTTTCTTGGGTCCCTCAATCCCCTTTTATGAGCTTCCCTTGAGTGACGATGTGCACTCATTCGATGGTCAACAGGGAGAGGATTGGGAACTCATGGATGCACCAGTATGGTGTGCAGATTCTGGTTCTTCCTGCGGGGAGGCGTCTGTGGATATTTTCACGGAGGCGACTGCTCATTTATTTTCTGATCATGAGAGCAGTCCGGTTCCTCCGCATTCCTTGCAAAATTCATCTACTCCTATCTTTAGTGAGTCGGCTGATGATGTCATGCGGGTGGTTGATTCGGCGCCTGAGGTTGCGCCAAAGTGGGACGAGGATTTCATTCTCTCTGATGGGGAGTGTGATACCTTTGAACATGATGATGCACCGCGGTGCGATGAGGAGGATTCTCTTTCCAAGGAGGAGGTATTTACTTACTTCTTGGATGGGTACATCCAGCTCACCACCGAGGACCCCGAGCTCCTGGGTTCCCCTCGTTATGACTCATATGATACCGACAATGATCTGTGCTTGGATCCTGCCAGGAGTGAAACCGGGATCACTCCTCCCTTGTTTGATTCTTTTAGTTCTTCATCTAGTTTATTTCCTAATCCTCTTTCGTTTTGTGATTATACTGATAAGTTCATCATTCCTGCTTCCCCTCTTGCATTAATGTCTGATATTTCATTTATCCCTCTGCAGGCGCTTGAATTTATAGACCCATTCTTGGGTAATTTTGAGAGGCAGTCTTGGCAGGGAAAGCAGTTGGCAATGATGAATTCAATCGTCTATTCCACTTCATCATCATTGCCTGCTTTTTCCTTGAAAGACTGGATGCAGGGCGAAAAGCGTTACTTCATCCATGACCGCAGGTTGGAGGAGAGGAAGAGGATGAAGAAAGACGAAATATGGAGATGGAAAGCTCCTGATCCTCTTGACTGCTGCTGTTGGGTCTCCGGACCCATTTCTTTTATTTCTAGTTACTATTTTAAATCAACATATAGTTGATCATTTTGAGGCATGTAACATTTAGGATTTACTATCTTTTGCTCTATGCTTGGACTATTATTAAAACTGCGTAATATAGGTATCAAGTCCAGCTTAAGGACGGTAAACAAAAGCGCTGCTGGGAGACAACCCAAGTTTTGTTGCTTTTGTTTTTCCCTAATATGCTCATAGTTTAGTTTTATATATTTTTGCGTGGAGCCTTTTTTGTTGGAACACGGTCTTCCGAATCTCCTAGGTTTGAGAATAACAAATCCTATGTGTGTATTTAATCTTGTGTGATCTAAGTGTGCAGGATAACAGGTCAAAATGACTCAAGGTTTACATATGGTGGTTGCCCCCGAAATTGAGCCATCAACTCCAAACTGATCACTGGAGCAGGCGATAGTGGATATCGCCGGCGCTAGCTCGATGCACAGAAGGCATGCTGGAATTGTTGCCTCGGATTGAAGATTCTGCCGCGCAAAAAGTCTCCTAATATGAGATAGCGCAGGCGATAGTGGATAGCACCGGCGCTAGCTCGATGCACAGAAGGCATGGTGGAATTGTTGCCTCGGATTGAAGATTCTGCCGCGCAAAAAGTCTCCTAATATGAGATAGCGCCGGCGGCAGCGCTAGCGCCGGCGGCAGCGCTAGCGCCGGCGGTAGCGCTGAGGCTATAAATTGAATGCTTTGGCTCCGAATTATTCATCCTCCTCCAATACCAAACTCCAGAGCTTCGTGTCACAGCAGAGAGAGGAAGATTCAGAGCGATACTCCCACAATTCCATAAAGCCTTAAGGAGATTCGTGGAGAAGATTTCAACACGCATCATCATCGTGACGAAAGGCCGCATCGACTACGATCATACTCTGCGGGACTTCGTCCACTTCTCCAGGAGATCCACATAGAGGGAGTCTTTTAATTATTGTTATTTCATTTCTCTTTTATCATTGTAAACGGTAGTGAAATCGCCTCGTGTTGGCGACTAGGTCTGGGGTAGGACTTAGGGCTGAAAATCACCTCGTGTTGGCGACTAGATCTAGGCTAGGTCTAGGGGGTGCTCGAGGCCTTTCTGGGGATAGATTGGCTAGAGCGGCTTGAGGCCGTATTTGGGGAGAGATCGGCTAAAGCCAACCGGTTCGTGGGGATACGAGTCAGTATAGAAAACAAAAAGGAGTTTTATTATTCGCCTCCGATTTCTAGCGTCACTGGAATCAAGTTTTGTAAAACATTATTTGATATTAATAAAGCATGTCTCTTCATTATTGTTTTACTTGATTTCTCTTTGTATTGTTATTGCAATATTCCAAAGTTTTTATAAATAAAATCTAAAGTTTTTGAAAACCCTTATTCACCCCCCTCTAAGGGCGCCGACCGATCCAACAAGTGGTATCAGAGCTAGGTTATTCCAATCGGCTTAACAACCGGGAATAATGGCGTCTCTTGATCTCGCTTCTACTAGTGGGGTAAATTTTTATGAAGAAGAAAAATCTCCTAAACCACCTTTATTCGAAGGGAAAAGTTATAAAGGGTGGAAATTATTAATGGATAAATTTATTAAAACTTTAGACATCGAAGTATGGAACTTAGCAATTATAAGACGTACGGATGAGTCAAATAAAAAGGAACGTCAGCTAAATGCCAAAGCCAAACATTATTTATTTTGTGCACTATCTAATGAAGTTTTCAAATTTGTGTATTGCTTTTCTAGTGCTTATAAAGTATGGAAATTTCTTGAAGAAATGTATGATCTTCCTCTCACAGGTATGGAACAAACACAGGAGGAAAAGAACGTGCAAGCATCCATTATATTTCAAGAAGATCTCTCTCGGAACGAAGGCATGGAGAATATTGAAATAGAAAAGAAGAACAATACACCAAGAGAAAAAGAAGAAGAAATCTTACTTTTGGAAGAGGAGTGCCAAGAAGAAGACAAAGGAACAATATGTTCAAATCCTCCCTCATCCAAAAGCAATGTAAGGAAATCAAATTCTATCTTTTGTACTTCTATCTCTTCATTACAATTGTTACAAAATACTAAGCGCAAAATTAAGAAATTAAAGAATGCTAATAAACTATTGCGCTTAGAAAATAAAAATTTAAAAGCAAAAGTTAAAGTAGTATCAAAATTTGATTTATCTAGTTTTACTCATGTCACTTCAATTGAAAATACAAAATCTTGTTTTGATTGTAATAATTTAAATGAAAAATGCAAAGAACTTGAAAAGGAACTTATTTGTATAAAAGAACAAAATGAAAGATTTTGTGTAGAAAATTCTTCCTTGAAAAATGATTGTGCTAAGTGCAAAGATTTTAAAATTGAAATTCAAGAGATGGATGAAACATTTGATGAATATAGAAACAACAATCAAAATCATATTGAGTCTATTGTATCCACTCTTAAAAATAGCACAATCGCATATAATAAAGCAAGACATAATTTTAAACTAAAAAATGATGAATTAAAATCAAAAATCAACTTGCTTACGAAAATTGTAAATACAAATTCACAAAATCAAACAATATCCAAAAGCAAGTTGAATATAAATTCCCAAAATATTAATAAATCAAACAAAAAAAATGAAAGACATCAACAAATTAAAAATGAAATTCCAAAGTACAATTATTATCATCAAACTTCTCCCAACATAACACTTCACAAATTTCCTATGAAAAATGCTTTCTATAATCACTACAATTATAATCCTAGAGATAAAAATTATCACAATGGAAATTTGACTCATAATAATAATATTAAACCACAGTTTGAAAGGAGACCCAAAGTTAAAGATGAAACACAAACTCAAATCAAAAGGGCCCATTCAATCTTATCTCCCCAAAAGAAAACACGATGTATTTGGGTACCCAAAGGAACCGTCACTCATGGTCCTATTTGGATACCTAAATTTCTTATCCATTAGGTACCATCAATTGCATGAAGTAGAATCCTTTCAAAATGAAATATACAAAGTTCTACTTCATGATATGCTTTCATGTCTTTTAATTTTTCTTATTTTTCTTAATTCTTTTGAACTATCATGTCATGGTCATCCTATACAATCTTGAAAATATGATCTTATCTCTTACAAGATCAATTTGTTTATAAAATCAAATTGATCAAAATTCCAAATCATATTTTATTTTGATGACCCATCTTTTATTCTTATATTCATTACTTCTAAATATCTTATATTATCCATTTGAATCAAACTCTAAATTTGCTATAAGATATTTCAAATTAAATCCGGTTATTAGATTTTTAGCCTTCACCAACAAGTGGATAAAACTCTGAATTTGCTATGAGATACCTATCTAAATTAAAAAGAAAAACACATAAGACATATTGAAAGAGTAATATTGATGTCATACGCACCACCATGATCTATTGATATCTTTTGCTAGAACTCTCTAAAATCATAATTATGTAAAATCAAAAGATCTCTAAAAGATCCACTCAGTTCTAACATTTCATTGGTGATCATAATAATTACATGAATGAATTAATGAAGTATGACTTGCATGTATCTCATTTGTTTATAAACCATAGAATCAACTTTATATTAATAAATCAAATGAAATCACTTTCTTGAATACATGCAACATTATCTCAATTAATCTTGTGGTATAACAATTACAATCAAACTCATTATTCTAGCATTATCAACTAATAGATATTATTCATGCTAGTTATCTCATATTACCATAATGAATTAATTATGAAGTAAAATAAAATAAAATTGAACGATAAAATAACTATGTGACTTTAAATTGTAATAAAAGTCTAGAAAATTTTGAATTCACATATATTATGATAATCTATCTTATAGATCATGCAAGATCTCATTTTTCACGACTTTCTTCATTTTTAACCATCAAAAACATTTCCAAAAATTCTGAAAATTCAGCATGAAACTACTAATGTGACACCTAATCAAGTTCAAGCATCAAAATTTTCAAAACCCTACAAAATCACGTACTGTTTCCCGCGCTAGCGCTAGCGCCGGCGCTAGCGTCGAGGTCCAGTTTTCTGTAATTTTAAAATTTTGAAAAATTCTTAAAAATATATTAATCTATGTGTACTATTCATTTTTGCACTTCTGTTTTTGTTACATTTTTGAAAAATCAAATACAAAAATACAAAAGCCAAATTACAAAATATTATATATTTTGCCTTTGTGTTTTGTCATTTGTTTAAATTCTATTTCTAAAAACAAAAATCAAATACAAAAATATAAAACAAAAAAAATTATCAAAAATTGTTATTCTTTGAACTTAACTTTTTACTTGTATTTTGCGAAAGGGTGATTTGGGCTATCATCCCATCATATCACCTAGTACAGGGCGAACCTCTCACAAGGTAGTCCTCGGGAAGTCCAAGATCAATTTTATAAGTTCAAACTTTAAATAAAGATTATTTTTTCAAAAATAGCAAAAAATACTATATGAACTTTATTGTAAAAATCAAGCATGATTTAATCTATCATTTAGAACTTCTATAATGGTTCAATTTATTTTTTCAAACTACTTTGAACATTGTTTTCATCATGCTTAGATATATCTATTAATATGTGCATCAATTATATGTTAAAGGTTGTGTAGGATCAAGCTTAGCATGCCTCTAAGTATGAGAAATGTTTTATGTTTGATAATGATAGATATTCACTCACTTTTTGGCATTGTTTACATATGGTTTAATTTAAGAATGCTTGTGTATGTTTTGTATTAGTACAAATAAATTAAAATCGCACAAGTATCTTACATACATTCCTCCTTTTGCACTCTTAAAAATTAAGAAAAGTGGTTATATTTTTTCTCATAAAATCTATTGATTTGCAAAACAAGTGTATTCGGAGAACTTTGTGCTAAACAAAAATCATAAAATAAAGTGACAAAGATAACTCCCCCAAGCACTACTTGAACCTCCTGATAAGTCTTAATGAGCATTGTGAGGTTGAGCACCTTAGAAAGAATAATAAAGTGTCTTGTGCAAATCAAATCTTTCTTTCAAAAATAAGAAAAACCACTTACTCTTAAGTACACCGGATCACTAGTCTCAAACAGTAAAAATAAAATCTGTGATCCCCCAAGCACTACTTTGCACCCTGATAAGTCTTAATGAGCATTGTGTGTGCAAAGCATCTTGGTAGCTGTACACTTTTTTTTGTGCATTAAAGTGTGTGGAAGTAAAATTACTTGTGTTTTGTTGTGCTTCTACTTTACATATCTCTTGTATTTTTTTATTAAAACACTCGTATACTCTACTCAAAAATACACTTATGTGCACATCATTATCGTCCATAACACTTCTTCTCATGAGTATTGGATCCTAATGCAAACTCTATACTACTCTTTACTTATGAAATGCACTAGATAACCTAGCATGCTTTCTACAATGTTTGGTATGACTTGAAATTCTGAATTGAAATAACATTGTAGTAATCTCTTTGTGATAGTATTATTTCATGCTTGGTTATTTTTTTGTCAACCGTAAAAGATTTTCATTGAAACATGATTTACATAAACATCTTCTTTTTGAAATGAAACTCATATATCTTTTTACGGATTATTCTTGATTACAATAAGATGTTTCATGTATTTCTACAAGACTTCCGCATCATCACCATATCACTTTTACCTTGCGCTTTCATGCTCATATCAAGTCTTAAACCTCAAATTTTTTAAAAACAAATGGTAGACTTGCTTGGTAAAATTTATATTGGTTGTTCTAACACGCATATCATTTTTATGCTTAAAACTCTGATTTATTTCTATGTATACTTTTATGCTAAACACTCCTCCAACAAGTAAAATATTGCTTATAACAACATCCTCTTATTATTGAATTTCAAATCAAATTTTACCTCTTACTTCAAATTGCCAAACTGATGTTGTTTCTTTATTCAAAAATGCTTCAACTCTTATCTTTCTAAAGTTCATTTTGAAACTCAAAAACATCTCCTTTTTTTAACTTAAACTCTTATTTAGTATTATGATGTTTCTTTTTCGAAATCTTCCACAAATGCTCAAACTCTGATTCATTCATGAATTTCAATATAGCTAAGAGTATTTTATTTTCTAATAAAAATCCATATGCTCTGAAAATTCCCATTAGATGCTTAATGTTTCCAATAATTGTTATCCATGACTTCATTTCTCACCATAGCGGGGGCGTAGGGTTGTAGACATTAGATAACCTTATATCTAGTCATGTCTTGTCCTTAACCGGGGAGGGTTCCAGTGGGGCCTTGCGAGGCACTGGGGGGAAAGAGTGATAGGTTAAGTGTTGTCTAGTGTTTGCATATGGGACTAACACCCCAACCTACGGCATGTGTGCAGCTCCTCATGCCCATCCGTCACTTAGTACGGGGCTAGGGTGTAGACGTATTGTCTGGGTAGATGTATTACTTGGAAATCACTATTTGTTTTATGCTTAAAACTCTTATTTAAAGGGGAAATCATTATTTTTTTTGCTTAAACTCTGATATATAAAAGAGGGAGAACTACAAACAAAAGGGATAAAATAGGTCATAACTCTAATCATTTTCAATGAAAGACAAGTCTAAAACTCCTTATCATTTACTTAAAAAGCTCGATCATGCCTTCTCTTTTATTTACATATTTTTAGTGCTCTGTTTCCCTACCCACTTTTGCTAATAACAAAGGGGGAGAACTAAACATGATAAAATGCAAAAGGGGGAGAACTAACATGATAAATGTACCCGCTATCATAAACCCAACATGACAAATTCGGTTGATAGCATACATATTAAGGGGTCATTCACATAGGGGGAGCATATATTTAGGGGGAGCAATTCTAAATGCTAAAATCAATAATTATCCTAAAGTCATCACTCTCACACACACACAAGTAGAGTTTCATCATGCTTATTTAGATTAATGCTCTGATTTATCATTAATGGATTTGTTATTATCAAAAGGGGTAGTTTGTTGGAACACGGTCTTCCGCATCTCCTAGGTTTGAGAATAACAAATCCTATGTGTGTATTTAATCTTGTGTGATCTAAGTGTGCAGGATAACAGGTCAAAATGACTCAAGGTTTACATATGGTGGTTGCCCCCGAAATTGAGCCATCAACTCCAAACTGATCACTAGCGCAGGCGATAGTGGATAGCATCGGCGCTAGCTCGATGCACAGAAGGCATGCTGGAATTGTTGCCTCGGATTGAAGATTCTGCCGCGCAAAAGTCTCCTAATATGAGATAGCGCAGGCGATATTGGATAGCGCCGGCAATAGCTCGATGCACAGAAGGCATGGTGGAATTGTTGCCTCGGATTGAAGATTCTGCCGCGCAAAAAGTCTCCTAATATGAGATAGCGCCGGCGGTAGCGCTGAGGCTATAAATTGAATGCTTTGGCTCTGAATTCTTCATCCTCCTCCAATACCAAGCTCCAGAGCTTCGTGTCATAGCAGAGAGAGGAAGATTCAGAGCGATACTCCCACAATTCCATAAAGCCTTAAGGAGATCTGTGGAGAAGATTTCAACACGCATCATCATCGTGACGAAAGGCCGCATCGACTACGATCATACTCTGCGGGCCTTCGTCCACTTCTCCAGGAGATCCACATAGAGGGAGTCTTTTAATTATTGTTATTTCATTTCTCTTTTATCATTGTAAACGGTAGTGAAATCGCCTCGTGTTGGCGACTAGGTATGGGGTAGGACTTAGGGCTGAAAATCGCCTCGTGTTGGCGACTAGATCTAGGCTAGGTCTAGGGGGTGCTCGAGGCCTTTCTGGGGATAGATTGGCTAGAGCGGCTTGAGGCCGTATCTGGGGAGAGATCGGCTAAAGCCAATCGGTTCATGGGGATACGAGTCGGTATAGAAAACAAAAAGGAGTTTTATTAGTCGCCTCCGATTTCTAGCGTCACTGGAATCAAGTTTTGTAAAACATTATTTGATATTAATAAAGCATGTCTCTTCATTATTGTTTTACTTGATTTCTCTTTGTATTGTTATTGCAATATTCCAAAGTTTTTCTAAATAAAATCTAAAGTTTTTGAAAACCCTTATTCACCCCCCCCCCTCTAAGGGCGCCGACCGATCCAACATTTTTGCCTGCAGGTTTGTGGCAATTTCTTTTGGTGGAGGACTTGGACTTCCATCGCAGTATTAATGCCAATCTTCTGGTATGCTCATATCTGAGCATAGGTACCCTCTTCCTTAGCATCTCTTTATTCTCATTGTCATAATTCATGTGATTGTCCAATTCAAGTCTGGGGGAGAGTGTACTGAGTGTTCACTACACGTGTACACATTTTTACATACCAAAAGTATATTTTTATTTATGTCATATTATAGCATACACCACTGCACCCATTATGCACGCACTTACTTGCGAGTGCTACCATGCCAAATTTCCTTTTGGAATGGAGTCGGGAAGTCAATTGTGTTAGCTAGGAATTGTGGTTTGGAGTACGATGTCGACTCCAGTAGTGTTCTAATCGAATACTCATGTTTTGCATAGAATTTTGCGTAGAATCTATTTCTATTTTCATGCTTTGTATCTTTATTCTTATCTAATCTAGTAATTAGAGTTTTATTTTTCTCAAAGCATGAACCTGTGCCGATCTACCGGTAGTGTAGGTGAGTTGGTAGCGAACGCTAGATTCGTATTTCTCGAGTCGGGAGAAAGAGTTATCTTTCTCGGTGGCTAAGAACTTGCCCCTAGCGACTCTCGAAACATAGGCACCGGGTAGTTCTAATGCATTGGCATGATGTAGGCCATTCTTTGGACCGTTTGAGCTTTGAGCCAAAACCAGAAATTTACCCTTGCTAACCAATTTTCAGCCTATCCCACCTTTTCTCTTTAGTTCCATCGCTCTCGCTTAAGCCAAGAACATCAAACATGTATACGCACGTTTTTTGAGCTTTATAGTATAACTAATTATTGTGATGTGCTGTTTTTGGCTAAGTTGAAGAAAAAAAAGTAAAAAAAAAGTATTAGTGAGCTAAAAAAAATTGAAAAGATCAGCGCTCCAAAAGAAAAATATTCCGAATTCTTTATATTCTAATTCAGAAATTCTGAATTGTTTGAGAGGAATTACTTTATATTGGGTGTTGGCAATGAAAACTTCAGCTTTATTTGTTGTCGGGGTTTACAAAGTGTATTGCTCAAATGTGATAGGTGAGTTAGCCTCCGAATTTATCATTGTATATCATACCGCAACCTAAGCCACATATTTACCTGAAAGCCCTATTGACTAGTGTGTAGTTTCACCTAATGCTGTGGAGAGAGTGCGAAAGTGCGAGCTTATGGCTCCCGACACCGATGGATTTCGGTGGTGTTAGTTCCGTATCCCGTATTTTGCGAAATACTCGTCTGAGCGCGTCTCTACATTCTCCCTACAAGTGACTGGCAGATTACACTTGGTTCAGCTTTTGAGTAAACTAATCTCTTATTTACTATTTTAGATATTTGTAAATTACATTGCATAATAGAAATTTCTTCTACGAGAATTTTATGCACATGATTATTTGATTTCGCATATTCCTCCTAGCCACAATCACCTCTCTAACCCTTATTTTTCCCATCCGACGAAAGTAGTTTGCTCGGGATGCGCAAATAGGTAAGTCTGGCGGTGTGATGAGTCCCAATTATATACACATTTTTGGACTCATCTGGGCTAGTTTTCATGCATTTGCACTTCACTTTTAATTCATTATCGCTTAAACTTTACTTGAACACATTTCTTCACAAAGTGCACTCTTTTAGCCCATTCCGGTGTGCAATTGCGCTCCTTGCTGTTGGGGGCAAGCACTTGGTGCTCCCCTTCTCTTCTTCTATGTTTTTCTGATGCTGGACGTATATTCCCAGCCATTGTATCTTGTATGCAGGTGGCCGGTTCGTCCCGTTTTCCCCAGAAGTAATGTATGTGCATATCGCACGGTAGTGCATTTACTTGACGCACGGTCGGTTGCAGTCGTGCGTTTGTGTCTGGGCTGAAAATGGAGCGTCAGAGTTTACTCGTGCATTTTTACGCACGGGCGGATTTGTCCATGCGTGAGTAAAATGCACGGGCGGCGCAGCGTCTTCCCCAAGCCAGCTTTTATCATTTAATAACGCACGGTCTGCGCACGATCGTGCGTTCGACAGTGCGTGACCATTTTCTGACAGTTTTTCTATTTAAGCCGCAGGTCTTGCCCTATTGTGGATCGTTCGTTCTTCCCGCTCCCAGAGCTCCAGCTCTGCGCCCTTTTCGCCCTCCATCGCCGCCCACCTTCGGGAGGAGCTCCGGGCATATTCTTCACGCCAATCTCGAGCCAGAGCATCCTCTAGGCCTCCTCCATCATTCAGAAGATTTCAAACTCCATTTCAACGGATTTTGCACTATATCCTTGGAGTTCTCCGATAAGATCGTGGCTGAAGGCTATTGACGAAGAAGACGGGTCCCTTGGGAGGTAGTGACAGCCCTCTTCTACCCCGGACGACAGTTGAAGACCGAGCCCAGACGAGGATTGACAACCCTAGATTTCGGCAGTGAATCTCCAACGAGTCTTCGTGCTTCGGTTGTAATCTTACCTCCTTCTTGTTATTTTTGCTGATTCTATTTGATATGTGTGGTTGTATGTTTCTATATGAATGATGTCCATAAACCCTAAATATTATTAGTGTAATTTTCCATAGTTTTGTGGTTATGTTTGTGGTTTATGTGATTTGAGGAGCGCCCCATTCCATCCTCCATCCCGCCGTCACGTTCGTATGCCGCACTAGCAATTGCTAGTGGCGTGCTTGTCGAAGAGGTGCTTGCGACCCTCATCCGTATGCCTACTCTTCCATCCGCCTAGCAAAGCGTGGCATAGCGGCCCGTGTAATCCATTCCGACTCCGCCGGTGCGAACCATTCCATTTGTATGCCTACTCTTCCATCCGCATAGCGAAGCGTGGCATAGCGGCCCGTGTAATCCATTCGCCTAACGAAGCAGCGCGCTCAAGGCCTGCACAGTTCGATTCTGCTTGCCTACTCGTCCATCCGCCCTTACGAAGTAGCGCGCTCAAGGCCTACGTAGATTTCATCCCTCCTAGCGAAGCAGTGCGCTCAAGGACTGCATAGGAGTAGTTGTAGTTGTTTTCTTTTATTTTCCAAAAGCCAAACCAACTCTCCCGCATTCCATCCGACCTTTAAGACTTCTATCTCAAGTCCTTCCTCGAACGCTAACTCCACCTTGCTGTGTTCCTCCGAGATCGATACTTGGGTATTCATTCCCATTTTATATTACTTGAAACGATCGGTACACTGCCGTTTCGTGCCGCATTCTAGCTACCGCTTATAGCGGTGTGCGAGATTTGCGCATCATTCGTCGAACGCAGAAACTTAGAGAAATCCTAAGTTATAGCTATCTTATCAGCCTGAAGCTATGACCCTTAGACTATACATTGGGGGTCAACTAAATCCTAGTAAACACATAGTAATCTTAGCCCAAATCAGTAATAGGGTTGTTCCAACACGGAGTCCGCTTGTCAGCGGGTATGCTTCTGGCTAGTTTGCCTTAGACGATTGTTAGTCAATGTGCTTGTTAGACCGGGCGGTCTGTTGCGAGACCGCGTGCGGTTTGTTGGGCGGTTATTGCATCTCTCTTTCGGCGGTGATGACATCCGTCCTCTTCCCTATAAATAGGGGTGCAGGGTCCGTCACAACAAAAAACTTAGAACTGTAAGAACTAGAGTCTGGATTGTTTGTGCCGATCTCAATTTGAGGTCATGCAGTCTTGGAAGCGGTTTGACCTTTTGTTGTGTTCGCAGGTCTGTGACCAGCAGCGAGTGGTTTGTTTCCTTGGTGACCTTCCAGCGGCTGGAATAATCAGTTCGTCAGCGGTCTCCGTCTGCGACATGGATTGTTATAGTTCTTGTGTTGTTAGCAGCAAGCTTGGCAATCAGGCAACCTCAACGGTCAGGTGATCTCGAGTTGCGGGTTGGCGACAGCTAGAGCAGTTTCTTCTGGTTCTGATCGCTGGTAGTTTCATTGATCGGGCGACCTCTTGGTCTGGCGGTCTGAAGTGCGGATAGGTTCAGTTTTTAGCAGTGGAATAAAGAAGTAGTCTGTGTGGTCTGGGTTTGCGGTCTGGCAGCTCGCAGGTCATCTCGTCTGCTTCTGTTCGTGCAGTCTTAGGAGTTTTCCGTGCGGTCTGGTGGTGCTGCGGTCTCTGGCGGCTTCTATTTGGCAGTTCGCCGGGACTTGTTCTTTTTATTGTCTTGTGCTTCTCTCCTTCGTGATTCTTATGAATCATGTCTCGCCATGTATACCTCATATTGTAAAGAGGAAACTGTAGTCAATTTTCAAGTGCATTATCATGTCTTCCCATTTTCATTGTGTTGCTACACTTGTGGAAAGTTGCGAAGCATTCCACTTTATTTTCTTCTCCCCCAACCCTCTCAAATTTATTAACATGGTATCAGAGGGAGGTTGCTGAGCAGTAGTCGTTGTTACTTCACTCGGGTTCCTCAAGGTGGTTAGCAATCAGTGTGATAGCAATGGAAGGAGGTTATGCGAGAGGTCTTGGAATTGAACTCCTGACGCAGACTAACTTTAAGAAATGGGAGTCTTGTATGGAGAGTTATCTTCTTGGCGAGGATCTTTGTGAGGTGCTTGGAGGAGAAGCAAGACAACCTCTTGTTCCTGCTGAGGGGAATGCTGAGCTCGTGAAGGCTTGAAAGAGAACAAATGTTAAGGCAGAGTTCACTCTCAAGAGAGCTATCATTCCAGATTTGTTCGACCACATCATTGGATGTAGGTCTGCTGCTGAGATTTGGACAACCTTGGATGGCTTGTTCAACAAGAAGAATGTAACAAGGCTACAGTTCTTGGAAAATGAGTTGGTGAAAGCAACTCAAGGAAATTTGTCTATCTCTTCGTTCTTCATAAAGATGAAGAACCTATGTGCTGAATTTTCAGCATTGGACCCGGATGAGCCTATCTCAGAAGCAAAGCTGAAGAGGCACATAATTCGCAGCTTGCGGAGGGAATATGTTGACTTCGTTACTTCTGTCCAAGGCTGGGCCAATCAGCCATCGTTGCTTGACTTGGAGAACTTGCTTGCTTCGCAGGAGAGCTTAGCAAAGCAAATGGCTGGGATGACTGTCTCTGGAGGAGATAGTGAGGATCTCTTTTCTAGGAAGAAGAAGAGATGGGACAAGAAGAAGAAGTCACCTGATAGTGAGGGCCTTCAACTTCATATCGGCAAGAGAGGAGCAAGGATCCTATGCGTGATGTGAAGAAGAAGGAAGGGCCAAGATGCTACAGGTGTAATCAGCCTGGTCACTTCAAAAGAGACTGCAGGGTTAATCTTCATCCAGGTCATACTGCAGGAAAGGGAGAGATGGATTCAAATGCTGATTGTAGTTGGCAAGATGGAGCCTTCATGAAGGGAATGTTTGTTCAGGCCATGGCCTCCATTAACTACAAGGATGATTGGATCGTGGACTCTGGATGTGGTCATCACCTCACTGGGGACGAGTCGAAGTTCTCTTCATTGCAGGCATACTCAGGTAATGATGTTATCATTACTGCTGACGATACTATACATGCAGTTGAGAAGGAGGGTGTAGTTTCTGTGGATATTGATAGAGGTCCACTCACGTTGAGGAGTGTCTATCATGTGTCGGGGATGAAGAAAACCCTCTTCTCGGTGACTAATAATGTTGATGCTGGTTATCACGTTCTGTTTGGGCCAACAGAAGTGAAGTTCCTTCAGAACGTATCAGCAGTGAAGGCCGATGTCACCCATGTTAGAAAAAGGGAGAAAAACTTGTTTGTTTTGTCAACAAGTTCCTATGTTGATAAGATGCGGAAAAATGATAGCGCCGCTATCTGGCATGAAAGACTTGGGCATGTCGGAATGGATAAGCTGAAGGCTATGGCGACGAGAGGTCTGGTGAGAGGCCTGCCTAGTCTTTCATCCATGGGAGATGGTCATGTTTGTGCTGGATGTCAATATGGAAAATCTCTTCATCTTCCATTTGACAAGTCACAAAGCAGATGTAAAGTGCCATTGGAGTGCATCCATGGTGATCTATGTGGACCAACCGAGAATGGCAGTCTTGGGGGTAGCAACTATATTCTGATCTTGGTTGATGATTTCACTAGGTATACATGAGTATACTTTCTGAAGGATAATCCGAAAGCATTCAAAAAATTTGTGGAGTTCAAGGAGCTAGTGGAGGGAAGGCTTAGCCTGCCGATCAAGAAGTTGAGAATGGACAATGGAGGGGAGTTCACCTCAAGTGCTTTCTTCAACTTTTGTAGGAAGAATGGCATCCAGAGAGAGCTTACTTGTGCTCACACTCCACAACAGAACGGAGTTGCTGAGCGGAAGATCCGTCACTTGATGGAGACCGTAAAGTACTGGCTTCATTCCAAGAATATTCCTAAGTCTTTTTGGGCGGAGGGTATGTATTGTGTAGCTTTTGTCATCAACAAGATGCCCCTTAGTCTGATCAACATGAAGACTCCACATGAGCTGATGATTAAGGAGAAGCCTTCTGTGTAACACTTTTGAGTGTTCGGATCTATCTGCTATGTGCATGTTTCGGATGCCCTTCGAACGAAGCTAGACGTGAAAGCAAGGAAGCAAGTCTTCGTCGGTTATGATGACCGTAAGAAAGGGTGAGATGCATGGATCCTGAGCCACAGAGATATGTTATCTCAATGGATGTGGTATTTGACGAGTTGACGTCATACCAGGGTAGCTCATCTGTGGATCTACAGGAGAGCGGGTTGGATGGTGGCAAAAGGGAAGCTACATGGGAAGTTCTGGTGGAGTTGCCTGTTTCTCCAGGTGCTCCAAATTCTTCTAGCTCTAGGTCAGGTGCTTCTGGTTCAGGAAGAAGGGGGAGCGATGCTCCAAGTGTGCCTGAAAAGTGAGCTAGTTCAGAATAGGTAGTTGAAGAGGTGGATCTACGTAAAGCTCTGAGGAGGTCCAAGAAGACTATTATTCCACCAGATCGGAATTCGGGCGGAAACTTGGTGAGCTTCGTCTCATGTTTCTTCGCAGGTCCCCTAGATGAGACAGAGCCATCTTGTTATGAAAATGTTATTGGAGTCAAGGAGAGGGAAGGAGCCATGGATGAAGAGATGGCTTCCCTCAGGAAGAATGAAACTTGGGACTTGGTGCCTAAGGTTGAGGGAGTTACTCTGGTGACTTGCAAGTGGGATTTCAAACTAAAGAAGAAGGCTGATGGAAGTATTGAGTAGTACAAGGCTCGCCTTGTAGCTTGAGGTTTCTCTCAGAAGTTTGTGGATGATTATTAAGAAACCTTTAGCCCCGTTGCCAAGATGACTTCGGTTCGGGTGGTGATCGCGTTGGCAGCTTGCCAAGGGTGGAAGATTTGGCAACTCGACGTGAAAAATGTCTTCTTATACGACGAGATTGACAAGGATATCTTCATGGATCCGCCACCTGGTTATATTTCCAAAGAGCACCCAAGACATATGTGCAAGCTCAGGAAGGCTCTTTACGGTTTGAAGCAGGCGCCTCGGGCGTGGTATGGGAAGATCGCAGAGTACCTCCAGTTCTACGGATATTTTGCTTCTGATTCTCATTTTAGCTTATTCATAAAGAAGACGGGGGAGCTTTAGGTCTTGGCGCTGTTATACGTTGATGATAAGATCGTCACAGGGAATTCTGATGTGGAGGTAGCTAGGCTTCGTGCTGAGCTAGCTATCAGATTTGAGAAGAAGGATTTGGGTGAGCTCCACCATTTCCTTGGACTCGAGGTGGAGAGGAAAGAGAGCGGTGTGCTCGTTTCCCAGAAGGGTTATGCTGAGAGAATCGTGAAACATTTTGGCATGGAAGGAGGGAATAACAGCCCTACTCCACTGGAAGTTGGGATACATCTTCGACAAGATGAAGGGAAGGTTTTACCTGATCCCTTGGTTTTCCGGGCTTTTGGTCGGGAGTCTGATATACTTGACGATCATGAGGCCAGATATTGCTTTTGTGGTGGGTCGGGTGAGTCGGTATATTGCAGAGCCGCGGAAAAATCATCTGTTGGCGGCAAGGAGCATTTTGAAGTATGTGATGTCTACCTCTGATCTGGGTATCTTCAATGGGAAGAACTCTGGCTTCTGTTTGCACGGCTACACAGATACTGATTATAGTGGAGATTCAGATGATCGGAAGTCGACTTCTGGATACGTCTTTATGTTTGGGCCTTCTGCGATCTCGTGGTGCAGTAAGAAGCAGGATTCTGTGTCCGTCTCTACTATAGAAGCAGAGTACAAAGCATCGTCTTTGGCAGCTCAG
Source organism: Dactylorhiza incarnata (assembly GCA_033032865.1). NCBI lineage: Eukaryota > Viridiplantae > Streptophyta > Magnoliopsida > Asparagales > Orchidaceae > Dactylorhiza > Dactylorhiza incarnata. The sequence goes on along the minus strand of JAWHQI010000040.1, from coordinate 803,064 downwards.
GAAGCCATCTGGCTTAGGAAGCTTGTAGTGGACATTCATGGAGAGGTGCGAGGTCCTACTCTACTTAGGGGTGACAATGAGAGTGCTCTCAAGTTGGTGAACAATCCTGTTTGTCACGCTTGGACCAAGCATATTGAGATTCATCACCATTTCATTCGTGAGAAGGTGTTGGAGGGATCTCTGATTGTGGAGCATGTGCAGAGCAAGGATAACATCGCGGACATCTTTACTAAGCAGTTGTCGAAGGGACCTTTTACACGGTTGAGGAGTTTACTTGGGCTGACTTCTACTTCCCACTTCAATGGGGGGTGTTGAATTTTTTGAAGTGGAAGATGGAAGTCGGGCGGTCTGCGGTTTGATAACCGCAGAGACCACGCGGTCTACACAGTTTGTTCTGGCAATCTGTTCTGATCGGTCAGGATGCTCAAGTATTTTCGGTCTCCATGTTGTTGCGCTAGCGACCTGAGGAAAGATGATCGCGGAGTTTGCTCTGTCTGCGGGTATGCTTCTGGCTGGGTTTGCCTTAGACGATTGTTAGTCTATGTGCTTGTGAGACCAGGTGGTCTGTTGCGAGACCGCGTGCGGTTTGATGGGCGGTTATTGACTCTCTCTTTCGGCGGTGACGACATCCGTCCTCTTGCCTATAAATAGGGGTGCAAGGCCCGTCACAACAAAAAAACTGAGAACTTTAATAACTAGAGTCTGTATTGTTTGTGCCGGTCTCAATTTGAGGTCGTGCAGTCTTGGAAGCGGTTTGACCTTTTGTTGTGTTCGCAGGTCTGCGGCCAGCAGGGAGCGGTTTGTTTCCTTGGTGACCTTCCAGCAGCTTGAATAATCAGTTCGTCAGCGGTCTCCATCTGCGACATGGATTGTTATACTTCTTGCATTATCCTATCTTCCCATTGTCATTGTGTTGCTACACTTGTGGAAAGTTGCGAAGCATTTCGCTTTATTTGCTTCACCCCCAACCCTCTCAATTTTTTTAACACGAATTCTTTCTTAGCTCTGGCTAAACTCAGATGTCAACGCTGCGTCGAGTTCTTATCGACGTATCCGTCGAGTTGAATACTTGGACTTGAACTTTATCTCTTACGTCAAATTTTGAAGTCGAAGTTGCGTCGACTTCTCAGATGGCTTCGACATGCTCTTCCTTCTGCGTCGAGTTCTTCGACATTGCGTCGACTTCTGATATAGCTTTGATAAGCTCTGTCTTCTGCGTAGAGAACTTTTCGACATTGCGTCGACTTAACTTAATACTTCAACAGTCAGTCTAAGTCGCATTGACTTTTAGTCAGAGTTGCATCGAATTCTAGTCGAAGTTGCGTTGACTTATATTCGACGGATGTTTTAACTCAACTAATTTTTTTTCTTATCTTGACCTGGTCTTGACACTCTAAGGTGAGTATGACATCCTAAAACATCTAATGACCATTTTACTCTTTTTATACAATGTGGGTAATATAACCTAACTGATGAAATCAGATTAAGTAATTTGTTAGATAAATAACAAGGTTTTTTCCCAACAAAACCATATAGCTTCTCGATCGAAATCATCCGGCCACGAATAAACCCACGACAACCAATACCAAATAACACAAAGCTGGACAATAAAAGTGTTAAAATTTTGATTGGACCGTTTAGGAGTAAGCAGGAGTTGTATCAACAAGAGTTATAGCCAAACAACCACAATGCCAAAACCAGCAACACAAGAAATCTTTATTGAAATAATACTGCTTTACAATGCGAGGCATACATGGCGAGACATGATTCATAAGAATCACGGAGACGAGAAGAACAAACACACCAAAAAACAGAAACCGGCGGTCTGCCAGAAAGAGACCGCACGGACTGAAACAAAGGCTCAGGCCGCCCGGATTGTTCTGCTGTACTCCCAGACCGCTTGCACAGTCAGACCGCAGAAACACCTTGAGACCGCGCGAACAGGAGCAGACAAACTGCACTGCCAGACCGCAATCTCAGACCGCACGAACTGAAAGCTTATTAAACTGAACAAAGAACTGAAGCTGTCGCCAGACCGAACTCTGATCGCCTAACCGCTGAAGGTCGCCTGATCGCTGAGCTTGCTGTGAACAGCACAAGAACAATAAACCAGTTCGCTGACAGACCGCAGACGAACTGTTTATTCGAGCCACCGGAAATCACCAAGGAAGGAGACCGCAACCTGCTGACCGCAAACCTGCGAACACAACAAACGGTTAACTCGCAACCAAGCCGCGCGAACTCAAACTTGAGACCGCAAGAATCTATCCGGGCTCTTGTTCTTATAGTTCTCGTTAGGAATGATGGGCCATGCACCCCTATTTCTAGGCGGGTGGAAGGATGTCGTCACCGCAAAAACCGGGATACAGTCACCACCCATCAGCTCGCGAACGGTCTCCAAAAACAGACCGCGCGAACACAGCACTTAGACAATATTCAGTCCAAGACCGAAGTCAGCAACAAGTCGCGCACAAGCCGTGCGGACACAACGATCACCCTTCCTGAGATCGCCAACACAATGAAGCAACTGGCCGACTTGAACCAAGTCACCAGAACAACACAACCAAGCCGCCCGGTCACAGCGGTCAACCATGAAACAGACCGACTAGAACAAGACCGGAAACAACCCGCAACAGGTCGCCAGAACCAGCGACCAAAACCAAGAAGCAAGCTGGCCGATCGCACCAGATCGCCAGAATCAAACCGCCAGAGCACCAGCGCAGACCGCGCGGTCTCTGCGGTCTCCAGCCTTCAGACCGGCCGGACTCCTTTCACTTCACTTCAACAATTTCAACACTCCCCCTTGAAGTGGGAAGTGGAAACTAGTCCGAGCAACTCCCTTAACCGAGTAAATGGTCCCTTCGCCAGCGGCTTTGTGAAGATGTCTGCGACATTGTCCGCACTTCGAACATGCTCGACCATAAGAGATCCTCCCAACACCTTTTCACGAATGAAATGGTGCTCAATCTCTATATGTTTGGTCCTCGCGTGACAAACTGGATTGTTAACCAGTTTGAGAGCACTCTCATTGTCCCCGCGTAGCATAGTGGGACCTCGAACCTCCTGATGAACGTCCTCTACCAACCTCCTGAGCCAAATAGCTTCCTGAGCTGCCAAGGCCGAAGCCTTGTATTCTGCTTCCGTGGTAGATACAGACACCGAGTCTTGCTTTTTGCTGCACCAAGAGATAGCTGTGGGGCCCGTCATAAAGACATAACCCGACGTTGATCTCCGATCATCCACGTCTCCCCCATAATCAGCATCCATGAAACCATGCAACTCCAAGCTTGACCCTCTCCTATATAGGAGACCCAAATCAGAGGTCGACTTCACATACTTCAATATGCCTTTTGCCGCCAGAAGATGAGGTTTCCGTGGTTCCGCCATGTACCGACTCACCTTGCCAACTGCATAAGAAATATCCGGCCTTGTGATCGTTAAATAGATCAAGCTCCCAACCAGAGCTCGGAACACCAACGGATCAGATAAGACTCTCCCCTCATCCTTCCGAAGCTTATGATGTTGCTCCAAAGGTATAGAGCTGCTCTTCCCTTCCTCCATGCCAAATCGTTTCACGATTCGCTCTGCATATCCTTCCTGAGAAATGAGCACTCCGCTCTCCCGCCTCTGGACCTCGAGTCCAAGGAAATGATGAAGCTCCCCCAGATCCTTCATCTCGAATCTGATAGCAAGCTCAGCCCTGAGTCTTGCAACAGCTTCCTTCGAGTTCCCGGTGACAATCATGTCATCCACATACAGCAGCACAATCACCCGAAGCACCCCCTCCTTCTTGATGAACAAGCTAGAATCAGAGTCTGAAGCAACGAATCCACAGAATAAGAGATATTCTGCAATCTTCCCGTACCACGCCCGAGGCGCTTGCTTCAACCCGTACAGGGCCTTCTTCAATTTACAAACATAGTCCGGATACTCCTTCGAGATGAAGCCTTGCGGTTGAATCATGAATATATCTTTGTCAATCTCGCCGTATAAGAAAGCATTCTTCACGTCGAGTTGCCAAATCTCCCAACCACTCGAAGCCGCCAAGGCAATAACAAATCGAACCGAAGTCATCTTTGCCACTGGACTAAACGTTTCATCATAATCTTCTCCGTACTGCTGTGAGAACCCACGAGCTACAAGGTGAGCCTTGTAACGCTCGATACTTCCGTCAGATTTCTTCTTCAGCTTGAAGACCCACTTGCAAGTGACAGGAGTAGTGCCCTTGGGCTTGGGCAAAGAGACCAGGTCTCATTCTTCTCGAGAGCTGTCATCTCTTCCTGCATAGCAATGTCCCACTCCTTCACACCTCTGGCCTTCTCAAAGCTCGACGGCTCCCTTTCATCTAAGGGACCAGCAAAGAAACAAGAAACAAAGTTCACCATGTTTCCTCCTGTGTATCGATCTGGTGGTTGAATAGTCCTCTTCGACCTCCTAAGAGGTTGCTCCTGACTAACCACCTCCTTAGCCGCTTCTTCTGTGCAAGCTCCTTTTCCAGATGAACATGGAGCATCGCTCCCCCTGCTTCCAGAACCTGAAGCCCCCATCTCAGAGCTTGACACAACTGGAGCTCCTGGTGAAACAGGCAACTCCACTTGAAGACTTCCCGCAGCTTTTCCTCCTTCATCAATTCTGCTCTCCGGTAGTTCAACTCCTGAACTCCCCTTGTAGGAAGTTACTTCATCGAACACCACATCCCGAGAAACAATTGACCTTCGTGTCTCAGGATCCATACATCTCCATCCCTTCTTCCGCTCATCATACCCAACAAAGACTAGCTTCCTTGCTTTCGCATCTAGCTTTGTTCGAAGAGCATCAGGAATATGCACATAGCAGGTTGATCCAAACACCCGAAGGTGAGCAACACTCGGCTTCTCCTTGAACATTAGTTCGTGAGGGGTCTTCATGTTGATAGGACTTAGAGGCAATCTGTTGATAACATAAGCTACACAAGACATTCCCTCCGCCCAGAAGGACTTTGGAATACTCTTGGCATGAAGCCAGCATTTGCAAGTTTCCGTCAGATGACGGATCTTCCTTTCGGCAACGCCATTCTACTGTGGAGTATGGGCACAAGTGAGCTCTCTCCGAACGCCGTGTTTCCTGCAAAAACTTGAGAACTCACCAGAGGTGAACTCCCCACCATTGTAAGTTCTCAACTTCTTCACCCGCAGGCCTAAACGACCTTCCACCAGCTCCTTGAACTCCACAAACTTAGCAAAGGCTTCTGACTTCTCTTTCATGAAATACACCCAGACATATCTGGTGTAATCATCAATCAACACCAACATATATCTATTGCCTCCAAGGCTTGGGGTGGCAGTCGGTCCCATCAAATCACCGTGGATGCATTCCAACGGCACTTTGCACCTTGTTTGCGATTTGTCAAATGGAAGTCGATGAGACTTACCAAACTGACATCCTTCGCAGACATGACCGTCTCCATAGGAGGACAAGCTAGGCAAGCCATTGACAAGGCCCTTTACCGCCATAGCCTTCAATTTGTCCATGCCTACATGCCCCAATCTTTCATGCCAGATGGCCGCGCCATCGTTTGTCCTCATCTTATCAACATAGGTACTTGTCGATAAAACGAACAAGTCCTTCACCCGCTTGCCGACATGAATAACTTCTCCCTTTATCTCCGGTTGAGTTTTGAGAAACTTCACTTCTGTTGGGCCAAACAGAACGTGATAACCGGCATCGACCGCATTGGTCACAGAGAAGAGATTTTTCTTCATACCAGGCACGTGATAAACACTCCTCAACGTGAGTGGACCCTTATCACTGCTCAGAGAGACGACTCCTTCGTGCTCTACTGGATGAATAGAATTATCAGCCGTAATGATAGCATTATTACCTGAGTAAGGCGCCAAAGAAGAGAACTTTGATCCATCCCCGGTGAGATGATGTCCACACCCTGAATCAACAATCCAGTCCTCTTCATAGTTGATGGAGGCCAAGGACTTAACGGGCATCGCCGTTATATTAGACACAAAAGCTCCTCCCCATCCAACTTCACCAGACTTTGGCATCTCCTTCTCCACTGCATGTCCCGGCTGAAGATTCACCCGACAATCTTTCTTGAAGTGCCCGGTCTTGTTGCATCTAAAGCACCTTGGTCCCTCTCCTTTCTTCTTCCCATCAGACTTAGGAGCATAGCCCCTATCTTGCTGACCTAAAGTGGAGGGTCCATCATGACCCGGCTTCTTCTTCTCCCATTTCTTCTTCCTTTTCCCAGAGAACATCACATCACTTTCTCCCCCGGAGATAGAAACCCCCGCCATCTGTCTTGCTAAACTTTCTTACGAAGCAAGAAGGTTCTCCAGCTCCAACAATGACGGTTGATTTGCCCAACCCTGAACTGAAGTTACAAAAGCAAGATTCTCCTTCCGCAACCCGCGAATGATATGCCTCTTCAGTTTTGCCTCAGAGATTGGCTCATCAGGGTCCAAAGCAGAAATCTCTGCCGTGAGGTTCTTCATCTTGAGGAAGAAGGTAGAAATAGAAAGATCACCTTGAGAGGCTTTTGCCAACTCATTTTCAAGAAACTGTAGCCTCGCTACATTCTTCTTATTGAACAATCCATCCAAGGATGTCCAGATCTCCGCAGCAGATTTACATCCGATAATATGATCAAACAGCTCTGGTGAGATAGACCTCTTGAGAGTGAACTCTGCCTTAGCATTCAACCTTCTCCAGAGCCTCACCTCTGCCATATTATCACCTGCTGGAAACACCTCCTGTGTGTCTTCTCCGCCGACTATCTCCCAAAGATCCTCGCCAATCAAATAACTCTCCATACATGACTTCCACTTTTTGAAGTTAGTCGATGTGAGGAGTTCAATACCAAGACCTCTTGCGAATCCGCCTTCCATGGCAATCAAAGTGGTCTCTTCTTCACAAAGACGATGGCAACTCTAGTTGATCACTGCTTATCCACTCCAGGAACCTGGCTCTGATACCATGTTAAAATTTTGATTGGACCGTTTAGGAGTAAGCAGGAGTTGTATCAATAAGAGTTATAGCCAAACAACCACAATGCCAAAACCAGCAACACAAGAAATCTTTATTGAAATAATACTGCTTTACAATGCGAGGTATACATGGCGAGACATGATTCATAAGAATCACGGAGACGAGAAGAACAAACACACCAAAAAACAGAAACCGGCGGTCTGCCAGAAAGAGACCGCACGGACTGAAACAAAGGCTCAGGCCGCCCGGATTGTTCTGCTGTACTCCCAGACCGCTTGCACAGTCAGACCGCAGAAACACCTTGAGACCGCGCGAACAGGAGCAGACAAACTGCACTGCCAGACCGCAATCTCAGACCGCACGAACTGAAAGCTTATTAAACTGAACAAAGAACTGAAGCTGTCGCCAGACCGAACTCTGATCGCCTAACCGCTGAAGGTCGCCTAATCGCTGAGCTTGCTGCGAACAGCACAAGAACAATAAACCAGTTCGCTGACAGACCGCAGACGAACTGTTTATTCGAGCCACCGGAAATCACCAAGGAAGGAGACCGCAACCTGCTGATCGCAAACCTGCGAACACAACAAACGGTTAACTCGCAACCAAGCCGCGCGAACTCAAACTTGAGACCGCAAGAATCTATCCGGGCTCTTGTTCTTACAGTTCTCGTTAGGAATGACGGGCCATGCACCCCTATTTATAGGCGGGTGGACGGATGTCGTCACCGCACAAACCGGGATACAGTCACCACCCATCAGCTCGCGAACGGTCTCCAAAAACAGACCGCGCGAACACAGCACTTAGACAATATTCAGTCCAAGACCGAAGTCAGCAACAAGTCGCGCACAAGCCGTGCGGACACAGCGATCACCCTTCCTGAGATCGCCAACACAAAGAAGCAACTGGCCGACTTGAACCAAGTCACCAGAACAACACAACCAAGCCGCCCGGTCACAGCGGTCAACCATGAAACAGACCGACTAGAACAAGACCGGAAACAACCCGCAACAGGTCACCAGAACCAGCGACCAAAACCAAGAAGCAAGCTGGCCGATCGCACCAGATCGCCAGAATCAAACCGCCAGAGCACCAGCGCAGACCGCGTGGTCTCTGCGGTCTCCAACCTTCAGACCGGCCGGACTCCTTTCACTTCACTTCAACAATTTCAACAAAAAGTAAAGCAAAGTAAACATAATACTTAGCAAGGATCCAGCCCCTTTTTTCAAAACCCAAATTAGCATGAAGTAAGGCTCCCAACAACACCACAAAAGATCCCAATATACTCTTAGCAATTTACTGTTTTGCAAGTTAAATCAAGGCAAACAACCAACCAATATCAATGACCAAAATCACATTTCATGCTACCACGACCAGGTAAATAAGGGCCAACGACCGGTGAAACGTACTCATGTAGATCTCAAATAAGAAAACTCTAAATGGATTTATAGAGAAATATTCCCCAAAGCAAGAGAAAATATGGAATAATAACAGGGAAGAGAAGGCTTACAGTGAGCTAAAAGAAATCGGGCACTGATTCAGTACATAATCGCGAACCCAACTACGCCCAGTTCAAAAGAAGCCTTACCAACCCCTGATCCCAGCAATACCCAAGGAATCCTGTGAGATTTCGAGAATGAAGAAAGGGAGATGAGGAGAGAGAGGAAGAAGTGCCGCCAGTTCCAGAAGCCCTAGCTGCGATATAACCGACGATAAGGGAAAGAGTTGGTAGCGACACTGATAAGGACAAAGGGATAAGAATTATTTCAATTTTATCTCTTCTCCCCACCGCCTCCCATAAACCATTAATACCCCAATATAGAACCACATTAGCCCTTCAATATCAGTTTACGTGGGCAATTATTAAAACTTCCTAGCAGGCCATATAAATCTCAAACAAAATAACCGGTCCAGCAACAAGGTTATAAACCAAGTCCAGCCCAAAACCTTCCTTATTTTTGATTTTGTTTTAGCTCACCTCATCTCAATATTTTTGATTTCATATTTTCATCATAGGGGAAATTTATTATTGAATTTTATTATCCGTTTAAGTCACTTCATATTTTGGGTCATTACATACTCTTCCCCTCTTATAGAAATTTTCGCCCTCGAAAATATGCTATGATATTTATTCTAAAATGGGCTTTCAAACATATTGATTTATCTGTCTTCAACGTGATGTGATATTCATTTGAGCGACTTATTTTTCTTTCTCATTCTTATGTGCAAATCTGGGTCGTTGAATCAAATTTCAAGTCATCACTCATCCTATTATCGTTCCTTACATCATTTTGGATTTCATTTTCCATACACATTAACCAATGTATAAAATAAAACCCTTATAATGTTGTATTCTTTATCTTTTGTAACATCTTCTTCAATACCACAAATTGTATTATTGAATTCCTCTTTTTGCTTTCTGTTTGCCCGGAAAGCCCGCGATCTAGTCTTTACAATGCAAAATGGCGGTCTCAGCGGTCTTCAGAATTTGTGATCGCCCAGATCGCCAACCTTCAGCCTGACCTGGTTTTCTATGTTCCAAGCAGCCGAAGCCACTCGTGATCGCCAGTCCGAGCGGTCTGGGCATTTTTCTGTTTTTTACTATTTGTACCCCATTTCACTGCCCCGGCTCTCCTGTACCCCGGGCAGCCCATAGTTTTTCAGTTCTGCCCATTTGGGCAGCCCCCTCGTCTATAAATAGAGGGGTAGGGGTACCTGAAAAGGGACTTTTTTTTGGCTCCGAGGCTCCAGCTTACAACCTGTGTAAGCGGTCTCATTTTTCAGTTATCGCTATCCTGTGATCGTTTTCCTCCTTTTCAGCCTCTCTTGTCTTAGTAACCTGCACTTCGCAGTTTTCTCATGTCCCTCTTAGTGTGAATTTTGGAGGTGCCATTTTTGGTGCCAACAGAACGAACACGCGACCTTCAGATTCGAAGTGTCAGGTGAAATTCATAGACATTCAAGATGGTTGATCGCCGTAGAGGTCATCCTTTGCGATCTCCCAGTGTTCCCCCTTCCGATCACAACCCGTTAGAAGCGATGGAGCGCCGCTTCGAGATTCGCGTTGAGCAGGCTCTCCGCGAGGCCGCCCGAGCTAGGCAGGACGCCGCTGCTGTTCAGCAAGAGATCACGCGGTCTCAGCAAGAGGCCGCTCGAGATCGGCAGGAAGTCGTACGGACTCAGCAGGAGTCCGCGAAGCAGATTGAGGCCATGAACCAGGTCCTGGCCGCGATCTCTCAGAAGATCCATCCTCAAACCTCTCAGGTCACTACTCCTGACCGCATGGCAAGCGGTCACCCGAGCGATCATCCCGTTTTCCATCCCGCAGCTCCTCAGCGATCTCAGCATGAGGAGTTTGCCGCCCGTCATAATTCTTTCCGAGCCGTAGCCCAGGGGCCTCCGGCTCAGACCCTGAATTTCGAAGAAGGGTTTGCTTACCCTCAAGATCCTCCTGCTCCTTTTCTTCCTCCTCTAGGACCTTCTGTTTTCGGGGAGCCTTCCCCCTTTACTGATGAGATTCGTCGGGATCCAATTCCTCATGGATTCAGAGAGCCCCGTCTCCCTGTGTATACAGGAGAGACAGACCCAATGTGTCATCTTCAAGCCTTCGAGTCTGTTGTTGCCCTCAGGACCATTTCAGATGGAGTGAGGTGTAAGTTGATGGTCACCTCCTTTGATGGGTCGGCCATGGAATGGTTCTATAAGCTGCCCTGTCAATCGATCTCGAGCTTTGCTGCCCTGAGGCAAGAGCTCCTTCTAAGGTTTGCCACCGCAAAGAAAAGGAAGAGTGGTCCTGCGACCCTCTTCAAGATTAGGTAAGGGGACAACGAGACTGCATCGCATTTCGTTGACCGTTTTCAAAAGGAGATTTTGGGAGTCAGAGACATGGATCCCGAGCTCTACATGGTAGCTTTGATCAGTGGCCTGCAGGAGGGCCCTTTGAAGTTCAAAGTCACAACCAAGGAGCCTGGCTCTTATCAGGAGCTAATCAGCATCACCAATCGCTACATTGAAGGGGAGATCAACAACCCCACCTATGTGAGCAATCTCACCAACAGGGCCACTCAGAAAGGCTCTGCGGGATTTTACCCGGCTTTATCTTCCTCGAAGCCTCGACAGGAGCTCCCGCCTCCAGCTCTGAGAGGTAAGAATTATCGCAACAACCGCTTCAATCGAGGTAACCAATCTTTCCCACCTCAAGGTTCATTTCTTCAAACCCCCGCTACTCCTGCTCCGCAAGTCACCCCAGTCCATTAGATCCAGTACGCCCAACCTCCTCTTCTGGCCCTCCTGTCTCCTTACGATGAGTCCCAAGAGTCTTTCACAGACTTTGGGGTTCCAATGAGTGAGGTACTCCAAACCGTTCAGAAGCAGCCTTTTTTCAAAAGGCCAGTTCCGCTGAACTCTGATCCAAGAACAAGAAACCCTGCCCTCTACTGTGAGTATCACAGAGAAAGGGGTCACTTAACGGAGGATTGCAGAGCCCTCCGCTTGTTCTTGGAAAAACTTCTGAAGGAGGGTAAGATCCCTGATCTTATTCAGAAGAGCGATCCTGCTAAAGCCTCAACCTCCAAGGCCAAGGAGGTAGCTGAGATTCAATGGGCATGCGAAGAAGTAGATGATGTTGGCCATCTGGGCAACATCGGTTTTTCCAGCGAATGTGTGGACGCTAATGATGAGGGTGCCTTGGGCAACCTTTTCTGCATCCATGGGGGGGCAGGTCCGGAGTCCTCGAGAAAGGCAAGCCTAAAAAGAGTTTATCAATCGGAGGTCGCTGCTACATCTTCAGCACCGGTCCGAGGGATGGTCACTTTTGGAGATGAAGATCTTCCTCAGACCGCGAATCCCTTTGATGACGCGGTCGTTATTAAAGCAATGATAGAAAATTATACGGTGGAGAAAATTCTAATAGATACGGGAAGCTCAGTCAACGTGCTCTTCAAACCAGCTTTTGAGGCATTGAAGACAGGTAAAACCCTCCTATCGACTGAAGGACCTCTTTATGGCTTTTCAGGAGAAAAGTAGGAAGTAGAAGGGCTCGTCACTCTCTCTGTAATTCTGGGAGGGATAGTGAAGCTGGTCAAATTTATAGTCGTTGATGCTCCCAGTAGCTACAACGCCATCTTTGGAAGACCCTTCTTGAACGGGTATCAATCTATTGTCTCCACTTATCATCAAGCGGTGAAATTCGCCTTAAATGGCAAACAACACCGAATCAGGAGCGACCCAAGGAAAGCTAGGGAATGCTACGTAAAGACGGTCAACATGATCGTGTCTTCTCCTCCCCAAGAAGTCATGATGGCTGAATCTATTGAAGTTCCTGAACAAATCCAAGTTGCAGAAGAAGTTGAGGAGGATGCAAGAGATGGAGCTCGCTTGGAACCTGCCCAAGCAACTCAAAATGTTCAGATCAGCAAGGAAGATGAGAGCAAGAGCCTCTCCATCAACGCTGAATTATCTGAAGCTGACAAGAGTCAGCTCATCTCTTGCCTTCTGCAAAATCTAGATATCTTCGCTTGGTTGGCAGATGACATGCCTGGAGTGGACCCGGATGTCGCTTGCCACCATCTCAATATAGACCCAAACTTCACCCCGATCCAGCAGAAGAAGAGGTCTGTTGCAACCACTCTAGCACAACCTATCCGTGAAGTGGTAGAGAAGCTCCTGAAGGCAAAGTTCGTTCAACCAATTCAATACCCAGAATGGGTGTCGAACGTTGTAATGGTAAAGAAGTCAGGTGGGAAATGGAGGATGTGTGTTGACTTTACTAAACTCAATAAAGCTTGCCCCAAAGATTGCTACCCTTTGCCTCGGATAGATTCTTTAGTTGATTCCGCGGTAGGTTATTCTTTTATGAGTTTTTTAGATGCTTTTTCAGGTTACCATCAAATCAGGATGCACAAACCAGCTATACCACATACTTCGTTTATCACAAATGATGGTTGCTTCTGTTATCTCGTGATGCCTTTTGGGCTAAAAAATGCTGGTGCAACCTACCAAAAAATGATGGATACAGTTTTCAAAAACCAAAAAGGGAAAAACCTTGAGGTATATGTTGACGACCTCTTGGTAAAAAGCAAATCATTCACTTCTCATCTTAGAGACCTCTCGGAAACTTGTACAACCCTTCGAACTTTCAATATGAGGTTGAATCCGTTGAAATGCATTTTCGGGGCAAGTAAGGGGAAATTTCTTGGTCATCTCCTTACTCCAGAAGGGCTGGAACCCAATCCTGACAAAGTGAAAGCTATTCTGGAGATGCCACCTCCTAAGTCCCCCAAAGAAATTCAGCAGCTAGGAGGGAGGATGGCAGGCTTAAGTCGCTTCATCTCCCGATCAGGGGATAAAACTGCACCCTTCTTTAAGACCCTCCGGGGAGGGAGTAGGTTCGAGTGGACAAAAGAGTGTGATGATGCTTTCATTCAGCTTAAAAAGAAATTAACATCAACTCCTTTACTCCAAAGCCCGCGAGAAGGAGAAAATTTATTTCTGTATATAGGAGTCGGAGCCGATGCCATAAGCTCTGTTTTGGTCCGAGAAGAGAAAAAGAAACAATTTCCAGTCTATTACGTAAGTCGAATCCTGAAGAATGCAGAGACTCGCTATCCTATTCTTGAAAAGTTGGCCCTAATGCTCGTGATTTCGGCAAGAAGATTAAGACCATACTTTCAAGCCCATTCGATTCTAGTCGTCACTGATCTTCCATTGAAGAGTGTCTTGGAGAAACCAGAGCATTCAGGCAGGTTGGCAAAGTGGGCAATAGAGCTCAGTGAGTTTGACATATCTTATACCCCAAGGGTGGCAATCAAAGCTCAAGTTTTAGCGGACTTCATGGTGGATTCCAAAGAAGTTGAGTCGCAGAAGGGGGTCGGAGTACCCCTTGACTGGACAATTTTCGTATATGGGGCCTCATTGAGAAATTCTTCCGGAGCTGGAGTTGTTTTAATCAACCCAAACGGAGTAAGGCTGGATCAGGCGCTGAAATTCTGTTTTCAAGTAACCAATAATCAGGCGGAATATGAGGCTTTGATAGTTGGTCTCAGATTCGCTAGAGAACTAGGAATCGATGATGTCAGAGTTCTCACGGATTCCTTGGTGATGGCTTCCCAAATAAATGGGACTTTTGAAACCAGAGATAGTATTCTAAAACAATATCTAACCTTGGTAAAAATTGAGGTGGGAAAATTTAAAAGTTTTACCATCGAACATATTTTAAGGGGAGAGAACGTGGAGGCAGACGAGTTAGCGAAGTTTGGCCTTCTCTCAGGAGGAACAACCTCGGAGTTGTTTCGTCCGGCAATTGAAGAAGGGGAGATCATGGAAATTGATCAGCGTCTGTCTTGGGTGGATCCATTTGTTCTTTATCTTTCGACTGGAAAGCTCCATTCAGCGGTAAAGGATAGGAGAAGGTTTAAACAAAAAGTAGCTAACTATTATCTTGTTGCAGGAGTACTTTATAGGATAACTTTCCTTTCTCCTTTAGCACGATGTGTCTCCGAAGAGGAAGTTCCCGTAATTCTTCAAGAGGTTCATGCGGGAGAGTGCGGAAGTCACTCGGGAGCAAGAACTTTAGAGAAAAGAATCCTAAGACAAGGGTATTTTTGGCCTCAAATGAGGAAGGATGCAGAAAAGTTTGCTAGGAAATGTGTCAAGTGCCAGAAATTTGCTCCTCTCCAAAATCAGCCGGCTCAACAACTCAAATCAATAGCAACACCATGGCCATTTGCAGTTTGGGGGATGGATTTGATTGGGCCCTTTCCTATGGCAAGTGGGCAGCGCCGATATATTATAGTCATGATTGACTATTTCAGCAAATGGATAGAGGAAAAAGCATTGGCCAGAATTACTACTCAAGCCGTGAAAAACTTTATTTGGGGGGAGATAGTATGTCGGCACGGAATTCCAATGGCAATCATCACAGATAATGGTTCTCAGTTCAATAATTCAACTCTTATTAATTTCTGTAAGTAAATTGGCATTGAGCTACGTTTCGCTTTTGTGCATCATCCTAGAAGCAATGGGCAGGTAGAGGCCGCTAACAAGCTTATCATAAATCTTTTGAAAAAGAAAGTGGAAAATCTCAGAGGCAACTGGGCAGAACAACTACCTTCAGTTCTCTGGGCCTTAAGAACAACTCCAAGTTCTGCCACTGGAGAGACTCCTTTCAAGTTATCGCATGGTTCTGAAGCTCTTATTCCGGTAGAATTCGAGGTAAAAAGTCCAAGGGTATTGTTAGCACAACAAAATCAGATTGATTGGATGGAAGAAAATGATGAAGAGTTGAGATGTAGTCTCGACTTAATTGAAGAATTAAGAGATGTAGCAACCATCAGGCAAGAGGAGGTAAAAAGAAGAATGGCAAGATTATTCGATAAAAATGTGAGAACCAAGGAATTTGTTGTTGGGGACTTGGTTTTGAAGAAAGTAGATGCAGCAGCAAGAGCCGGTTCGGTTGGAAAGCTTAACCCAAACTGGGCGGGACCATTCGTGGTAAAAAAAGGTGCTGAGAAATGGCGCCTATCATCTCCAAACCCATGAGGGAGAGGAGTTGCCTCACTCTTGGAGTGGAGATGATCTCAAACTTTTCTTCTCTTAAAAAAGTTCGTATTTGATTTTTCCCCATTCTATCTCCCATTCCTTTTCTTTCAAGTATTATACAAATACGGCCAAAACATTCATGATATACATAGTGAATGGCAAGTTTTCAATCAAGTTGTTCATAAAAACCAAGAACTCATCAAGTAAGACGTCGATGGGTCCTACTTCATTCTCCCTCGGCTTGTTAGCTTGAAGTGTAATTCTGCCAGGACCACAGATGTCGGGGAGGTTTCGAATCTGTGTAGCAGTGGCTCGCCAAGCTCGAGCGGTGAAAGTTTAGGATGCCGGGTCCTAGCTGGCATCTGGCACACCTTAGCAAGGAGGTCTGGGTGGCTGGCTCAGCTCTGTCATGCATTGAAAAGGACATTGTTATGGTCTTAATGATCTACGGGGAAAGCAATGTCGGTATAGCCTCATCGGCATGACCACACCTGCCCTACCGATCATTTTTGATCTATAACTCTCGAATATTCATTAAAACATGATTAGGTAAGGGGAGGTCGGAAACATCTATGATCGTCGCCTAAACCTCAAAGTATAATCTATCAGGGAAAGCAATGTCGGTATAGCCTCATCGGCATGACCACACCTGCCCAGCGAGTTATTTTGAAATTCTCCTCCTCTCCTTTTTTCCTCCTCCCTTTTCTACAGTCTCATTTACTTCATAATATTGAGATCGAGCGGTCAGATTTTATGAGACCGCATATTTTCCTCTCTTCAAAGGGTGATCAACATTATTCATGGTTAATGGCTTGATCTTCTCTAGGATCTGAATAAAAGTGATCGCCAGTATCAGTGTTTTGTGATCGCTAGGCGAGATTTTCTAAAGAGGCTTGGCTTTCAGAAATTGTATGAAGAGATTTTGATTATTTACGGTCGCTGGCTCGATCTTCTCTAGGACTTGGAAGTCATTGCCAGCCTTGGTTTTCAAAGATTATTGGAAGAAGTCTAAGTTGTTTGTGATCGCCGGCTTCATTTTCTCCAGGATTGGGCAGAAGTGATCGTCGGGCAAGGATTTCCGAAGATGATTGGAATCGTTATTCAGGAATCTCTTAAATTGTCTTGATAGCGATCGGTCTGATCATAATGAGATCACGATCTAAATTTTTCTTACTCAAAGATTACATGAAAATGCTCATGATCCTTCAGTTCCTATCACTTGATGGTTGGGTTTTTTCCTCAAAGTGGCGGTCTGAGTATTGTTAGATCGCCGCAATGATATTCATAAAGATTTATTATCAAAAGTTCTAATTTTCTTACAGGTGGTCCGATTATTCGAGATCGCAGAGTTATCCTTTTTATACAGTTTTGGATTTCTGTCAAGTTTCTAATCTCCATAAACTAGAAAACGACGAAACCTAAAGCATTGAGATCGAATGCTAAATCTATTACGCTGTGATCGCATACGATAGAAGCCGTGATCGATTTACATGAATAATATAGCAAAAATAAATACAGAAAAGAGTCATTCACAAACAAAATAATTTTCCATTCATTTCAAAAATTACAATATCAGGCGCGGTCATTGACCGGCAATTACATCATCTATCTAGATTAGGTAAAAATCTATTTCTTTTGTTTCTTTTTCCGCGGAGATCGCTCCTCCGATGAAGAAGTTGAACTCTTCGAGGACTCACTTTCGCTACCAGTCTCCCTTGATCCAGAGTCCGAGGCCGCTGCCGAGCTCATTTCCTCGCCCAGAAAAACACTTCCACTAGGAGAAGCATGGTCGTCTGGACTCCCAACGACCTCGACAAATTCATCTTCGGAGGTCTCCGCGGTCTTCGATTCCTTAGCTTTTTTCTTTTCCGCCTCCTCGATCATTTCTGCAACCTCAGGAAAGAGATCGGCAAAAGTCGTATCCCGGAAATCAGCAGTAAGGCCATCTTTTTCGCGAAGAATAGCAATTGTTTTGTTTGATGCATCTCTGACATGAGTATATAGGGATCTGAGGTAGTCAGGGTTATGGATATCATATGCGGTCTTCTTGAAATCCTGTAAAGGAAATGTATCAGATCGAAGCGGTCAAGGTAAGATAATATTTAATGATCGCATTTTCTTTGAATACTTACATCAAAACGATCCTGCAGACGCTCTGCGTGCTTCAAAGATGCGCGAAGAGATCGCCCCATATGATGATTCAAAACCGTGCTTCGGGCGGTCACCTGAGCGCATACATCAGGGAGATCGTCAGTCCTGATCCTCAACGCTTCATTAGCATTCTTCTTCCCATAAAGGGCAGAAGTGACCGCAAAAGCCTGATTCGAAAACCTCCCTCCCCAGAAAGGAAGATCGGTTGACACCTTCAGAGACTTTCCGGTCTCACCCCATCTCAGTAGAGATTTTCCTTTGATATCTTTTACTTTCTTTCCAAAACCCAATAGGGGAAATGGTCCCTCCTCCAGATCGCCCTCCTCGGCGATCTCCTTCGCTTTTCTCTGGCGATCTTGCTTCAGACGCTTTTCACGATGGGTAAGGACTTCACCACTCGGCGTCACTGGGTCGACTTTTGGGATCACGAATCCGGCTGTAAGAGGAAAACAGTTAGAGGAAAATTCCAAATTCTATTAGAGAGACCGTTGGGGATCGTAAAAAATTGTAGCTTACTTTCTTCCGGCAAGACCGCAGCAACATCGGGCCAGATCGCCAGGTAATGATTTAGATCGAATCGTTTCCCTGCCAGCCATTCCAAGACTGCAAGTTCTTCCTCTGAAACAAGTTTTTCTTTTCTAAATATCTTCTCTGCTCGCGGAGAGGGACGGCTGGCGAGACCGCCGAGATCGCCTTCAAAGATCAGATACCTCTCAGTCCAGAGAGGGATTTTGTTCGGAAGATTTAGAACTTTTATTCCATTACAACTGAGATACAACAAACCTTTGAACTCTTCTTTATTCTGACCTTCTTTTAACACCTTGACAGAAAATGTGCCTCGGAAGATCGACATTGTGAATTTTAACTTCACCGATCTCAAGTAATTAATAAAGACACTCATCAGACTGATCGCGTTCGGCGGGATCTGGGCTAGAACGAGACCGAAATAATCCATCACTTCTAACATTTCCCAAGGGATGGGAATTTGGAGACCATAGGCGAAGTGATCAATCGGGATGACATATTTATTTTCATCCCCAGAGTTCAAGTCTTCATCTTCGAATGGAATTCTGATCGTGATCTCGTCATCGATCTCGTATTTTTCAATGAAGGAAGAGTATTCCTTCTCCGAGATTTGACCATATTTGTGATCGGAGTTCAAAAAGACCTCAGCAGCTTTGGAACCCGCGGACACCATTTTATGAGATCGCAGGGGTCAATAAACTGAAGAAAACTCAAGAAAAATAAAACAATGATCCGGAAGGGCAGCTATTTATAGAAGGAAGAAGATGATTGTGCAATGATTACACTTCTTAAGATCGCCCTGAAGACGGGTCAGACCGCCAAATGCTATATAAGCTCAAAAATGGAGCCGGAAACATAAACAATAATTTCTTAGATCGCCCTGCAGATAGGATTAACAAACGGTTCGCTTGAAGATCGCGACACAGATATTTCATAATACAAACACAAGTTAATAAGATCGCATTCATGAAAGCCAGAGACCGCAAAATGAATATCACAGCATTAAAGTTAATACCATAAAACAGAATCAAATATATCTTACAAACCCAGGAATTAAATATGTTTTCAAAAGAGATCGCTAAATATAAAAAGAAAGAAAACTGCGATCTCATTTCCTCTGATCTCTTCTTCTTCCAACAAATGCCGCCACGTCTTGCATTTCGTTGACCGCAGTCCATGCAGATGCTAAACTGTGATTGGCCACCATGGCTGCCCTATGGATTTTAGACATATCGCGATCTACTTGCTCCATAGGGATTACCACAATATCCGACGATCTGTTATCAGGGTGACCGCTGGAAGGACCTGCTTTCATTGACATATGAGGGCCACCCCGAAGGGCAGCGATCTCAACAGAAAGCGCAACAGCCTTCCCTCGATAGTATTCAGCATCTTTTTCAGCCTTTCGGAGTTTTTCTTCATATCCTCCCCGAATTTGCTTTTCCTTGGCTTCAAAATTTGAGGTCTGGACTCGGAGGCGGTCTTCAAGCGCGCGTTCGCGATCTTGCATAGCCCTTACATCTTCGAGCATCGAGCCGAGGAGATCAGCGAACTCCGGAGGAATTGAGACCCTCCTTGGTATTTCACCTTCTTCAGAAACATAATTCGCATTCACATCTGCGATCAGGATAAAAAAACAGTCAAAATTCAGAACTTGTTTTTCAAAAGAAAAGGAAAGATTTCATGCGCAGTACTTGACAGAGTGGCGAGACCGCAATCAAATAAAGTCGTTTCAACATCTTTTGAGACCGCGGTATCAGTGGTCAACAAAAGACGGTCAGATCCCCTTAAGCATTCTAAATTGATTTTTTCTAATTGTCTTTTTCGTGACCGCTCGCCTTCTTTACTTCTTCTTTTTAACTCACCATTACTAACAAGGATGTCATCAGTTTCAAAAATGACAATCTCAGGTCGCTTTCTAGGAGATGCAGGGCGGAAAGCAAGTTTGGGAAGTGAATCAATCGGTCTCGCGACCATCTTCGCCTTACCAGTCTTAATAAAGTCTAACGCAGCTGCGCGGTCTG
The DNA here is from genome assembly GCA_033032865.1 of Dactylorhiza incarnata. NCBI lineage: Eukaryota > Viridiplantae > Streptophyta > Magnoliopsida > Asparagales > Orchidaceae > Dactylorhiza > Dactylorhiza incarnata. The sequence goes on along the minus strand of JAWHQI010000040.1, from coordinate 782,851 downwards.
CCGCCTCCGCATCCAGCTCTTTACCCGCTTCAAACAAGACATCGCCGCGATCACTAGATGCAGCGGTCTCATTTTTCTCCTTCCCTTTCTCGGCCAAGACCGCCTCTCCAGCAATTCTCTTTTTCTCTTCTTTCCTCTTCTTCTTCTTCTCCTTATCCTTCTTCTCAGCAGCTAGAACTTGCTCTTTTTCTTTCCTTTCTTTCTCCGCGGCCATAGAAGTCACTTCTTTTTCTTTCCTCTCCCTCTCTGCTCTGGCGATCTCCTCCTGCTTTCTTTTCTCTTCTTCTCTCTTCTTTACACTCTCAGTGATCGCCGCAAGCTTGGCGATCTCGTCCTCTTTTACTTTTATTTCTTCTTCCTTTCTTCTTCTCTCTTCTTCCTCTTCTTTCTTCTTTCTTTCTTCTTCTTTTCTTTTTTCTTCAGCAACTTCTTCCTCGGCGATCACTCGAAGTCGTTCAACTTCAAAAGGATCCATTGAGTGTAATAATCAAGGAAAAATTAATAGAAGAGTCAATTTTAAAATAAGTACAAAATTCGAAATTCGATCGCTTACGCTTGAAACATTCTCAACAGGGTTATCTTCTGAAAGATAAGTCTGAAGATCGATGTCACTAGCGGTCACAATTTGTCCAATTTTCATCCTCTTAGCAATCCGATCAGGAGAGCTCGCTTCTTTTCTTTTTAAGTCTCTAACAACTTTTACTTTATCAGCGATCTGGCTTCTATGATTCTCAGCTGAAGCCTTCACCTGCAGCATTGCAGCCCTGATCGATTCTACATAAGCGGTCTCTCCAGAACAATGAGCAGGTTGATTGACCACTTCCGGGGTCGTCTTAACAGCAGCTTCTGCGACCGTTAAATCAACAAGAGCCTTTGAAGCAGTATCATCTTTTTTCTTTGAACTCTTGATCGATTTCTCTTTGCTGGAACTGACGGTCTTCTTTGAAATAACTTTCTTTGTTTTCGACGCAGATCCTGGTGATTTTCGGGATTGCGCTGACATTTTCATCAAGTCTAAAGCATCCATCTCAAAAGAAAAATTCTTTCGCGATCTCAATAAACAGTGACCGCTCAAGGACCGGAATCTCTCAATACTTTGGAATCTGAAGATCTGAGGTGGTATTTATAGCCCAAGCCGCATTTATGATAGTCGCGGTCTCAGCGGTCAAAGCTTACATTTTCGAAGTTCCAGCGTAACTTAAAAATGTGCGAGGATTATGTTTGCCCGGAAAGCCCGCGATCTAGTCTTTACAATGCAAAATGGCTGATGCAGGATGACCCGACCCGGCCCGGTCGGCGGATAAACAACGGCTCTCGGAACACGTTCAAGCACGCCCGCTCCCTAGGTCTGCAGCCCTAGCACCCCAACCCGTCTCCGCGCCTGTTCTCAGCGCGGCGGGTTGTTGAGGCTGGGGATCGAACCCCAGACCTCCTTGATAAGAACCTCTCCTAACAGGCCTTATCACCAACTGACCTGGTGATAAGGCCTGTTAGGAGAGGTTCTTATCAAGGAGGTCTGGGGTTCGATCCCCAGCCTCAACAACCCGCCGCACTGAGAACAGGCGCGGAGACGGGTTGGGGTGCTAGGGCTGCAGACCTAGGGAGCGGGCGTGCTTGAACGTGTTCCGAGAGCCGGTGTTTATCCGCCGACCGGGCCGGGTCGGGCGTCCTGCACTTTTTTGATGCAGGACGACCCGACCCGGCCCGGTCGGCGGATAAACACCGGCTCTCGGAACACGTTCAAGCACGCCCGCTCCCTGGGTCTGCATCCCTAGCAACCCAACCCGTCTCCGCTCCTGTTCTCAGCGCGGCGGGTTGTTGAGGCTGGGGTCGTCCTGCACTTTTTTGATGCAGGACGACCCGACCCGGCCCGGTCGGCGGATAAACACCGGCTCTCGGAACACATTCAAGCACGCCCGCTCCCTAGGTCTGCAGCCCTAGCACCCCAACCCGTCTCCGCGCTTGTTCTCAGCGCGGCGGGTTGTTGAGGCTGGGGATCGAACCCCAGACCTCCTTGATAAGAACCTCTCCTAACAGTTGGTGATAAGGCCTGTTAGGAGAGGTTCTTATCAAGGAGGTCTGGGGTTTGATCCCCAGCCTCAACAACCCGCCGTGCTGAGAACAGGCGCGGAGACGGGTTGGGGTGCTAGGGCTGCAGACCTAGGGAGCGGGCGTGCTTGAACGTGTTCCGAGAGCCGGTGTTTATCCGCCGACCGGGCCGGGTTGGGTCATCCTGCATCACACGCCCTAGGTCACGCCCGTGACCTAGGGCGTGTAATCTCAATTAAGTGCTGCTGGCGGGAAGCTTCGGCGGGAAAGCGCGCTGGGTGAGTCACGCCCGTGACATGCTGTCACGCCCTCGGTCACTCCCGTGACCGAGGGCGTGTAATTTTAATTGACGTGGCAGCGTGCTCCGGATGCTTGTGGCGGGTGGTGGCCGTGATATAGGGTCACGCCCTTGGTCACGCCCGTGACCTGGGGCGTGTACTTGGCGAACTTTTCACGGAACATCCCCGGAGTGGCAGAAACAGGTCTGGAACACTACGCAGGTTACACGCCCAGGGACACGCCCGTGACCTGGGGCGTGTAAATACATTTTCTGCTCCAAATGTCCAGAAAACCTGAAAATATAAAATAAACATAAGTTAGCTTATGAAATTAACATAGGAAAGATTTATACGAAATAATTTATAAAAATAACATAATTTCATAATAAAATTATAATAAATCTATACTAAAAGATGAGTAAATAAATTACTCATCAGATATCAAGAAAACCCTGATATACTTCTGATCGCTTGATGAGAAGATAAACGTTCACGTTGTGGTCTTAATTTCCCCAGACCGCCTAAAATAAATAAGAGAGGTTCTCAGCTGATGATCATAAATGTCCCAGATCACTTGTCAGTCAGAAAAGCTTTTCGAAGGAGACCCAGATAACGGTCTCCAATACTTCAGATTGCCAAAATCTTTTCTCAAACTGAAAAACATTCTAGAGATCCAACCAGCGATCTCTAACATGCAAGTCCTGGAGGAGATCCAGGCGGTCGACCTTGAAAATTCTAGATTGCCAAAATCTCTTCTAAAACTGAAACCTTTCTGGAGATCCAACCAGCGATCTCTAACATCCAAGTCCTGGAGGAGATCCAGCCGGCGGTCTCAAATATTCAAGATCGCTGAAAACCACTTTCTGAATCAAACTCTGGAGATCCCACCAGCAATCTCTAACATCCAAGTCCTGGAGGAGATCCAGCCGGCGGTCTCAAATATTTCAAATCGTTGAAAAAAACCACTTTCTGAATAAAATTCTGGATATCCTACCAGCAATCTCTAACATCCAAGTCCTAGAGGAGATCCAACCGGCGGTCTCAAATATTTAAGATCGCAGAAAACCACTTTCTGAATAAAACTCTGGAGATCCCACCAGCAATCTCTAACATCCTAGTCCTGGAGGAGATCCAGCCGGCGGTCTCAAATATTTCAGATCGCTGAAAAAACCACTTTCTGAATAAAACTCTGGTGATCCCACCAGCAATCTCTAACATCCAAGTCCTGGAGGAGATCCAGCCGGCGGTCTCAAATATTCAAGATCACTAAAAACCACTTTCTCAATAAAACTCTGTAGATCCCACCAGTAATCTCAAGTCCTGGAGGAAATCCAGCCGGCGGTCTCAAATATTTCAGATTGCTGAAAAAACCACTTTCTGAATAAAACTCTGGAGATCCCACCGGCAATCTCTAACATCCAAGTCCCGGAGGAGATCCAACCGGCGGTCTCAAATATTCAAGATCGCTGAAAACCCAAAAAAAGTCCGAAACTGGCAGTCTCCCTAAATTCAGACCGCCCCCTCAGGATTTAGGCGACGGTCATAGATGTTTCCGACCGACCCTTGGCTATCCACAATCCAATTAGTATTCAAGAGTTACCGAACAAAGATGATATATGGGGCAGGTGTGGTTATGTCGCGATGGCTGTACCGACATTGCATTCCCTGGAAGATCATTAAGACTGTAACAATGTCCTCTTACAATGCATAACAGAGCTGAACATTCAACTCAACCTTCCTTGCTTTTGAGGTGTGTCAGATGTCAGCAAGGACCTGGTATTCTAAACATCTCTCATACGAATGTGGCGAGCTACTGTTACATAGATGCGAATTCTCCCCGCTACATGTGGTCCTGGCAGATTTACACCTCAAGCTTCAAGTCGAGGAGGATGAAGTAGAATCCGTTGATAAATCCCTTGGCAGGATTCCAGCCTTTGGTAACAATTCATTTTTGATACCTTCCTTTTATCATATATATATCAAAAAGAAAAGATTACAAACATATATCATCATAATGTTTGAAAGGAGAAGAGCAAGAAAAGAGAATGAAAAACTAGAAACAGATATTTAAGAAAAGAAGCGCTTGAGATCATCTCCACTCCAAGTGTGAGGTAGTTCCTCTCCTTCGTAAGTCTGGAGACGATAAGCTCCATTCTTAAGCACTTCCTTTACTACGAACGGCCCTGTCCAATTTGGGTTGATTTTTCCAACTGAACCAGATCTTGTTGTTGCGTCTACCTTTTTCAAGACTAGATCACCAACAACGAACTCCTTAATTCTGACATTTTTATCAAAATATTTTGCCATCCTTCTCTTCACCTCCTCTTGCCTAATTGTTGACTTATCTCTTAACTCTTCGATAAGATTAAGACTACACTTGAGCTCTTTATCATTCTCTTCCATCCAATCATCCTGATTTTGTTGAGATAAAAACACCCTCATACTTTTTTACTTCAAATTCAACAGGAATAAGAGCTTCCGAACCATGAGAAAATTTGAAAGGGGTTTCTCTAGTAGCTGAGGTGGGAGTTGTTCTCAGGGCCCATAATACTGACGGTAACTGCTCCGCCCAATTGCCCCTGAGATTTTCTATTTTCTTCTTCAACAGGTTGATTATGAGTTTATTAGCAGCTTCTACTTGGCCGTTACTTCTAGGATGATGCACAGAAGCAAAACGCAATTCGGTGCCAATCTGATCACAGAAATTTATAAGTTGAGAATTGTTGAATTGATAACCATTATCCGTGATAATTGCCATTGGAATTCCATGCCTGCATACTATTTCTCCCCAGATAAAATTTTCACAACTTGAGTAGTAATTTTGGCCAACGCTTTTGCCTCGACCCATTTGCTAAAATAGTCAATCAATACTATGATATACCGGCGCTGCCCACTAGCCAAAGGAAAAGGACCAATTAAATCCATTCTCCAAACCGCAAATGGCCATGGGGTTGCTATTGATTTAAGTTGTTGAGCCGGCTGATTCTGAAGAGGAGCAATCTTTTGGCATTGGACACACTTCTTTGCGAACTTCTCCGCATCCTTCCTCATTTGAGGTCAAAAATATCCCTGCCTTAGAATTCTCTTCTCCAAAGTTCTAGCTCCAGAGTGACTGCCGCACTCTCCCGAGTGAAACTCTTGAAGAATAACTGGTATTTCTTCTTCTGAGAAACATCGAGCTAAAGGTGATAGGAAGGTCTTCTTGTAAAGTATTCCTGCAACAAGATAATAATGAGCTGCCTTCAGTCTAAATCTTTTTCTATCTTTTACCATTGAGTGGAGCTTTCCTGTTGAGAGATAGAGGATGAATGGATCCATCCAAGATGGGCGTTGATCTATCTGCATAACTTCTCCTTCCTCAATTGCTGGATGAAACAATTCTGAGGTGGTTCCCCTCGAGAGGAGACCAAACTTTGCCAGTTCATCTGCTTCCGTATTTTTTCTCTCTCGGAATATGCTGGATAGTAAAACTTTTGAACTTTCCTATCTCAACTTTTACCAAAGCTAGATATTGCTTCAGAATATGATCCCTGGTCTCAAAAGTCTCATTTACTTGAGATGCCATCACCATAGAATCCGTTTTGATTTGAACATCATCAATTCCCAATTCTCTTGCAAATCGGAGACCGGCCAACAAAGCCTCATACTCTGCTTGATTATTTGTTGTTGGGAAATAGAACTTCAAAGCTTGATCCAATCTAAATCCATTGGGATTGATCATAACAACTCCAGCTCTGGATGAATTCCTCCCTGAACCTCCATCAACAAAAATTGTCCAAGCAAGAGGCATTCCAACCTCTTTTTCTGATTTAGCTTCACTTGCATCAACCATGAAGTCTGCTAGAACTTGCGCTTTGATCGCTACCCTAGGAACATAAGAGATGTCAAATTCGCTAAGTTCTATCGCCCATTTAGCCAATCTCCCTGAATGTTCTGTCTTTTCTAAGACATTCTTCAATGGAAGATCTGTGACCACCTGAATCGAATGAGCTTGGAAATAGGGCCTTAATCTCCATGCTGAAGTCACGAGCATCAAGGCTAACTTTTCGAGAATTGGATAGCGAGTTTCCGCATTTTTCAAAATCTAACTCACATAATAAACTGGAAACTGCTTCTTCTTCTTCTTTTCTCGGACCAAAACTGAGCTTATAGCATCGGAGCCAACTCCTAAATACAGAAAGAGTTCTTCTCCCTCCCTTGGGCTTTGGAGCAGAGGAGTTTAGGTCAACTGCCTTTTGAGCTGATTGAAGGCATCATCACACTCCTTCGTCCATTCAAACTTAGCCCCTCCCCGGAGGGTCTTAAAGAAAGGAGCGCTTTTATCTCCAGACCGAGAGATAAAACTGTTGGACGTGTGTGTCACATCCCTTTGTTTGAGAATAACAAATCCCATATTGTATTTGATATTGCTTGTAGTGTGTTTATAGTGTGCAGGAACTATAGGTGCAATACTCCACTGGTAGAAAGAAGCTTGGAACAACCTTTTGAAAGGAGGAACGCTACCGCTAGCGCTAGCGCTACCGCCAGCGCTACCGCTAGCGCTAACGCTAACGCCAGGCGCTAGCTCAGCGGTTAGACTCGTCTCAGCGGTTTCCTTAGCGCTACCGCTAGGCGCTATCTCTACCGCAGGCGCTATCTCGAATTCGTGCAGAACGCCACGCCGCCGACGGTTGCGCAACCGCTCTACACGAACGATACCGCCGGCGCTATCCACTACCGCAGGCGCTAGCTCCAAGGTCTATAAATTGAAGTGTTCTCTCTCGTTTTGGTCAGACCTTCCAGAGAGACTACTTGTGCCCATACTCTCGTGCTGCTACTCTGCCAAAAGGTCAACTCTCACTCATAGCCAAAGAAGAAATTCTGGAGAAGGAAGCCATCACGCTGCATCCGAAGAACGATCGCTTCGACCTCGCTTGTGCTTCAGCGATCCTTCATCCTCATCTCCAGAAATCTCAAGAGGGAGTTTTGCTTGTTATTTATTATTTTCATTCCACACTTGTTGTATCCGTTGTAGTGAAATCCCCTTGTTTTTGGCGACTAGGTCCTTGCGCGGCTTAGGGGGAATTCGCCGCGTGAGTTGGCGACTAGGTCTTGGGGATTAGATCTAGGGGGTGCTCAAGGCCATATCTGGGGAAGGATTGGCTAGAGCGGCTTGAGGCCATATCTGGGGAAGGATTGGGTAAAGCCAACCGGTTCGTGGGAAACGAGTCGGTATAGAAAAGGAAAAGAAAATCATTTTTGTACGCCTCCGATTTCTAGCGTTATAGAAATCAAATTTTATGTAAACATTTTTTCACATAATATAATCATGTCTCATTTGTGTTTACTTTGATTTCTATCATTTGGCGTAATCTTTATTATTTTGTGTTTCTAAGTTTTCAATTCTAAATCTAAATTATTTATTTCTAATTTGTCTTCATTTAATCAAAACAACTTAGTAATTTTCTCAAAAATTATAAAAAGAATTTTATTCCCTTATTCACCCCCCCCCCCTCTAAGGGCGCCATAAGATCCAACAAGTGGTATCAAAGCTTATTATAAAACTTGCCAAAAGAAATTTAATTAGAGGATTGCCTAGATTAAATGGAAATTTACCTTCACTTTGTTCACCATGTCAAAAAGGTAAAATTACTAGATCCTCTTTCAAAAGTAAAAATATTATTTCTACTACAAGACCTTTTCAATTAATTCATATGGATCTCTTTGGTCCCGTTAGCACCGCAAGTCTTGGTGGTAGATTGTATACATATGTTTTAATAGATGATTTTTCTAGATATTGTTGGACAATATTTCTCTCATCCAAATCCGAAGCGTTTTGTGAATTTTCAAAATTATGTACTCGTATTCAAAATGAAAGTGATTTAAAAATTAAATGCATTCGTTCGGATCATGGAGGAGAATTTGAAAATGAAAAATTTACTTCTTATTGTGATATGTTAGGCAAAAAACATGAGTTCTCCGCACCACGCACACAACAACAAAATGGTGTTGTAGAAAGAAAGAATAGGACACTTCAAGAGCTAGCACGCACTATGTTATGTGAATATAAATTACCTAAGTCCTTTTGGGCCGAAGCCGTAAACACATCATGTTATGTTATAAATAGAATTATGCTTCGCCCATCTTTAAATCTCACACCATATGAACTCTATTTTCAAAAGAAGCCTAATGTGTCTTACTTCAATGTTTTTGGTTGTAAATGCTTTATCTTAAATACAAAAGATAGCTTGGGAAAGTTTGATGAAAAATGTGATGAAGGAACATTTCTTGGATACTCTTCAACTAGTAAAGCTTATAGAGTTTTTAATAAAAGAACTAGAAAAGTTGAAGAGTCAATTAATGTGAAATTTGATGAGCTTGTTCCTTGTATAGAAAGACTTTCCGCAGGTAAAGAGGATGATCTATTACCTCCTTTGGAGCATGGTGATGAAGAACCTTCCAAAGAAGAAAAAGAGGAGGTTAAGAAAGATGAATATGTACCTCCAAGCATCTTAAAATTCACAAAGGATCATCCACGGGAACTTATAATTGGTGAACCATCCATCGGGGTAAGAACTCGCTCTTCTCTTCATGAATCTTTTTCAAATATTTGCTTTGTTTCCTAAATAGAACCAAAAACCGTTACTACCGCTTTAAATGATGAATTTTGGTTTTTGGCTATGAATGAAGAGTTAGAACAATTTGAGCGTCATAATGTTTGGAAATTAGTAGAAAGACCATCTAATCATCCGGTTGTAGGTGTAAAATGGATTTTCAAAAATAAATTAGATGGTGAGTCTAGAATATCTAGAAATAAAGCACGCTTAGTAGCACAAGGATATTCTCAAATCGAGGGGATAGATTTTGATGAATCTTTTGCACCCGTTGCTAGATTGGAGTCTATAAGAATTTTTCTAGCATTTGCAAGCTTTAAAAGAATAAAACTATTTCAAATGGATGTGAAAAGTGCTTTTCTAAACGGGTTTGTAAAAGAAGAAGTTTATGTTGAACAACCCCCCGGTTTTATTAATGAAAAATTTCCAAATCATGTTTATAAACTAGAAAAAGCGCTTTATGGTTTAAAACAAGCGCCCCGTGCATGGTATGAAAGACTTACATCATTTTTATTAAAGCACGGTTATATTATGGGAAGTGCGGATAATACTCTCTTCATTAAGCACAATAATGATGATATAATTATTGTACAAATATATGTTGAGGATATTAATTTTGGATCTACTAATGAAGAGATGTGTAAAGAAGTTATTTTAGTGATGAAAAATGAGTTTGAAATGAGTCTTGTAGGAGAACTTTCTTATTTCCTTGGTTTTCAAATATCACAAAGAATTGATGGTATCTTTGTATGTCAAACTAAATATGTTCATGATATGCTTAAACGTTTTGGATTTGAAAACCTTAAACATGCTTCTACACCAATGAGTGCATCACTAAAATTAGGAAAAGATGAATCAGGAGTTTCTATAGATCAAACTTTATATAGAGGTATGATAGGATCTCTACTTTATCTTAGTGCAACTAGACCCGATATTATGTTTGCCGTATGCTTATGTGCTAGATTTCAAGCCAATCCAAAAGAATCTCATTTAAAAGCGGTAAAACGAATTTTTAGATATCTCATTGGGTCATCTAGATTAGGACTATGGTACCCACATAATGATTCATTTACATTGCATGGCTATTCCGATTCGGATTATGCCGGTTGTTCACTTGATAGAAAAAGCACTAGTGGTACTTGTCATTTTCTAGGACCTTCATTAGTTGCATGGTCTAGTAGGAAACAAAATTCGGTTGCACTCTCCACCACGGAGGCCGAATACATTGCATTAGGGAGTTGTTGTGCACAAGCTCTATGGATGAGCCAAACTTTAGAGGATTTTGGTTTTCATCTAAAACTTATTGAATTAAAATGTGACAACAAGAGTGCCATTGATCTCACAAATAATCCGGTACACCACTCTAGATCCAAACATATAGATGTGCGTCATCATTTCATAAGAGATCACATTAAAAAGGAAAATGTAAAGATTAGTTTCATTGGCACGGACTCTCAACTTGCTGATATATTTACTAAACCTCTTCCCGATGCAAGGTTTCAAATGTTAAGGTTGGAATTAGGAGTCTTAGACATCTTAGGATGAAAAACATATAAAATGCTAATGTTTTATGCAATTTGAGCAATCAAGACATCTCTGAAAATTACAAAACTTCTGCATAAGACTACTCTTAAGACCCCCAACCAATATCAAAAATCAAAAATTTAAAATTCTTGAAAAATCGTGTACTGTTTTCGGCGCTAGCGCTAGCGCCGGCGCTAGCGTGAGTGTGTGATTTTTCTGATTTTTAAAATTTCAAAAAATCCATAAAAATATGTTGGTTCATATTTTCTACTTATTTTCTACTCTTCTGACTTTTGTTATTTTTGTTTTATTTATATTATGAAAAATCAACTACAAAAGATCAAAATTCAAAAATAAAAAAATATTTTTTAATCATATTATGAAAAATCAATTACAAAAGTTCAAAATTAAAAAAAATATACAAAAATATGTTTTTGTTATTTATGTTTTTTCTTCATATTATGAAAAATCTACTACAAAAATTCAAAATTCAAAATTTACAAAAATATGTTTTTGTTATTTTTCTGTTTTTGATTAAAAAAATTGATGATAAAACAAAAAAACTGTATGATCTTTATTGCCAATATCAAGCATGTATGAATTCTATTATTTAGAATTATTTACAATGTTAAAACATATTCTTTCAAATTACTATGAACATTGTTTTGCTTATCATGCTTTGATATATCTATTTAAAGTGCATCAATTGTATTGAAAAAATGTGTAGAACCAAGCTTAGCATGCCTCTAAGTATGAGTAAATGTTTTATGTTTGATAATGATACATTTCACTCACTTATTTTGATAATCAACATGTGTGTCTAAGTCTAAAAATGCTTGCTTGTGTATTGTATTTTGTACAATGAATTAAAACTTGCATAAGTTTATTACCTACACTACATTTGAATTGCACTTATGAAATTTAGAAAAGTGGTTTAGTTTAAAATTTTGGTTTGCAAAACAAGTGTATTCGGAGAATGTTGTCTCACAAATGTGAACAAAAAAAAATATATATGTAGACAAATATAACTCCACCAAGCACTACTTGAACCTCCTGATAAGTCTTCATAAGCATTGTGAGGTTGAGCACCTTGGAAAGAATTGTAAAGTTACTTGTGCAAACCTTGGTTATTACACCACTTTGTTAAAAATTATGTGCATTAAAAGTGTGTGAAAGTAATTTACTTGTGTTTTATTGTGCACTTTACTCTACATATGTATTGTATTTTGATGATTTAAATCAATTGTTAACATTGCCCAAAATACACTTATGTGCACATCATTATCTTTCATAACACTTCTTCTCATGAGCATTGGATTCTAATGCTTTATTCTATACTACTCTTTATGTAAAAATGCACTAGATAACCTAGCATGATCTCTACAATGTTTTAGTATTTCTTGAATTTAAAATTAAGTAACATTGTACTATAATCTCTCTTTGATATGTTCATTTCATGCTTGGTATCTTTATAAAAAACTTTGAGATTTCAAAAAGGTTAAAACATCTTTCAATTTTGAACTAAAACTCATATTTTTACTTATGCTTTTCATGCTTACAAAAATGATGTTTCTTATAATCTTCCGCTTGCTTACAACACTTATCTTTTTATTTGAAATCTCTTATATATACTATGCTTCAACTCTTTATCATTTCATATATTCAAAAGCTCGATCATGCTTTATTATTTAAATGCCTCCTTACTACCCTCACCGCACCTTCTTTTGATAATACCAAAAGGGGGAGATATATTAATTGAAGAAATCTGTATATAAAAAATATAGAAGTTTAAGGGGAGAATATATTCATGAAATCTATCATTTAGGGGGAGTAACACATAAATTGCATTTATGTAGGGGGAGCATTAAGATAGGGGGAGTATGCACATTATCATGCATATCATTTACTATAGTTGCACTTTTATCTTGCTTATCTTATCTATAAACACTATTGTTGATTTCTTGCTTAGAGGATTTGTTATTATCAAAAGGGGGAGATTGTTGGACGTGTGTGTCACATCCCTTTGTTTGAGAAAAACAAATCCCATATTGTATTTGATATTGCTTGTAGTGTGTTTATAGTGTGCAGGAACTATAGGTGCAATACTCCACTGGTAGAAAGAAGCTTGGAACAACATTTTGAAAGGAGGAGCGCTACCGCCAGCGCTAGCGCTACCGCCAGCGCTACCGCTAACGCTAACGCTAACGCCAGGCGCTAGCTCAGCGGTTAGACTCGTCTCAGCAATTTCCTTAGCGCTACCGCTAGGCGCTATCGCTACCGCAGGCGCTATCTCGAATTCGTGCAGAACGCCACGCCGCCGACGGTTGCGCATCCGCTCTACACGAACGATACCGCCGGCGCTATCCACTACCGCAGGCGCTAGCTCCAAGGTCTATAAATTGAAGTGTTCTCTCTCGTTTTGGTCAGACCTTCCAGAGAGACTACTTGTGCCCATACTCTCGTGCTGCTACTCTGCCAAAAGGTCAACTCTCACTCATAGCCAAAGAAGAAATTCTGGAGAAGGAAGCCATCACGCTGCATCCGAAGAACGATCGCTTCGACCTCGCTTGTGCTTCAGCGATCCTTCATCCTCATCTCCAGAAATCTCAAGAGGGAGTTTTGCTTGTTATTTATTATTTTCATTCCACACTTATTGTATCCGTTGTAGTGAAATCGCCTTGTTTTTGGCGACTAGGTCCTTGCGCGGCTTAGGGGGAATTCGCCGCGTGAGTTGGCGACTAGGTCTTGGGGATTAGATCTAGGGGGTGCTCAAGGCCATATCCAGGGAAGGATTGGCTAGAGCGGCTTGAGGCCATATCCAGGGAAGGATTGGCTAAAGCCAACCGGTTCGTGGGAAACGAGTCGGTATAGAAAAGGAAAAGAAAATCATTTTTGTACGCCTCCGATTTCTAGCGTTATAGAAATCCAATTTTATGTAAACATTTTTTCACATAATATAATCATGTCTCATTTGTGTTTACTTTGATTTCTATCATTTGGCGTAATCTTTATTATTTTGTGTTTCTAAGTTTTCAATTCTAAATCTAAATTATTTATTTCTAATTTGTCTTCATTTAATCAAAACAACTTAGTAATTTTCTCAAAAATTATAAAAAGAATTTTATTCCCTTATTCACCCCCCCTCTAAGGGCGCCGTAAGATCCAACAAAAACGACTTAAACCTGCCATTCTCCCTCCTAATTGCTGAACTTCTTTAGGAAATTTTGGAGATAAAATGATCACGTTGACCGTTCTGACATAGCATTCCCTGGTCTTCTTCGAATCACTACTGATCCGGTGCTGCTTGCCATACGAAGAAAATTTCACGGCTTGGTGGTAGGTTGACACTACCGCTTGATATCCATTCAGAACGGGCCTCCCGAAAATTGCATTGTAGCTACTAGGAGCTTCAACGATTATAAACTTTACAAACCTCACGATGCCACCTAAAATCACTGAGAGAGTGACGACTCCTTCCACCTCCTTCTTTTCTCCTGAGAAACCATAGAGATGTCCCTCCATGGAGAGAAGAGCCTTCCCTGTCTTCAAAGCTTCGAAGGCAGGCTTGAAGAGCACATTCACCGAACTCCCTGTATCAATAAGAATCTTCTCTACAGTATAATTCTTAATAACTGCTTTGATGACGACCGCGTCGTCGAAGGGATTGGAGGTCGGGGGAAGGTCCTATTCCCCGAAGGTAACCGTTCCCCGGATCGAAGCTGAGGAAGTGGTAGCAACCTCTGATTGATAGACCCTTTTAAGACTAGCCCTCCTAGAGGACTCTGGTCCTGCCACTCCATGGATGCAGAAAAGATTGCCCAAAGCACCTTCATCATCTGCATCCACACACTCACTGGGAAAACCGATGTTGCTGAGGTGGCCAACATCATCTACGTCTTCACATTCCCAGTGGACTTCCACTACGTCCTTGCTCTTGGAGGTCGAAGCCTTTGAGGGATCACTTATCTGGAGGATATCTCAGAGCTTTCACTCTTTCAGAAGCTTTTCTACCAGCAAGTGAAGGGCTCTGCATTCTTTGGTCAAATGTCCTCTTTCCCTGTGATATTCACAGTAAAGATCCGGATTCCGGGACTTAGGATCTGAATTGAGCGGAGCTGGCTTCTTGAAGAAGGGCTGCTTCTAGAGAATCTGAACTGCTTCACTCATAGAAACACCAAGGTCTGTAAAGGACTCTAAGGAGTCATTGTAGAATGGCTGAGCAGTCAGAAGGGGTGGCTGAATATATTGGATTTGATGGACTGGAGTGATTTGCGGAGCTGGGGCAGCAGGGGTTGGCCACAAAGGCCCTTTAGGCTGGAACTGCTGATTTCCCTGATTGAAGCGGTTATTGCGAAAGTTTCTTCATCTTTTCAAAGCGGGAGTGGGAAACTCTTGGTGCGACTTTGATGATGATGGAGCTGGATAAAATCATGTGTATCCTTTCTGAATGGCCTTGCTAGTCAGATTAGAGACATAGACGGGGTTGTTGATTTCCCCTTCTATGTGACGATTAGCTATGCTGATCAACTCTTGATAAGAGCTGGGCTCTCTAGTGGTGACCTCAAACTTGAGGGGACCTTCTTGCAAGCCATTATCAGTGCTTCCATATAAAGAGCGGGATCAACATACCTGATTCCCTGAATATCCTTTTGGAAGCGATCGATCAAACGAGCCAGAGTCTCGTTATCTCCCTGCTTGATCTTGAAGAGGGCTAAAGGACCACTCTTCCTTTTCTTGGCAGTTGCAAATCACAGGAGGAGTTCGTGCCTCAGAACTGCAAAACTCGGGATGGATTGGGAAGGCAGCTTGTAGAACCATTCCCTAGCATGTCCATCAAAAGAGGTGATCAACAGTTTACACCTCACGACATCTGAGATAGTTCTAAGAGTGACGACGGACTCGAAAGCCTGAAGATGTGAAACTAGGTCAGTCTCCCCAGAGAACATGGGGAGTCGAGGATCTCTGAAGCCATTGGGAATGGGCTCCCAACGAACTTTGTCAAAAAAAAGGAGAGGGCTCCTCCATCTCAACTATATCAGAAGGAGCATGAAAAGAAGCGGGAGGGGCCGGAGGATAGACATAATGCTCTTGGAAATTTAGGGTCTGGGTTGAGGCCCTTGAGCTACTACACTAAAATAACCACGATGGGTTGTGAACTCTTCTTGCTGAGACCGCAGAGGAGCTGTAGGCTGAGGGTCGCGCAGTCACAAATGTGATCTCTAGCCAAGCGGTCAGGTGTGGCAACTTGACCTGGATGAGGAAGGATCCTCTGGGAGATCGCTGGCAGGACCTGAATCATGGCTTCGATCTGCTTGGCGGACTCTTGCTGAGCCCGGACGACCTCCTGGCGATCTTGGGCGGTCTCCTGCTGAGATCACACGGTCTCCTTGTTAAAAAACATGAGGTCCGGTGATGAAGTAAAAAATGTGGAATCACTTCACAAAACCTTCCACAAGTGTAGCACAACAATGAAAATGGGAAGACCGAATAGTGCTATGATATTAACTATCTCTTTACAAAGGGCGGTATACATGGAGAGACATGATTCATAAGAATCACGGAGGAGAGAAGCACAAAACACAAAATACAAGTTGCTGACGACCTGACGATTTGAGATCGCCAGACTGCGCAAACACAAGCCAGACGGATAACCTCTGAGACCGCACGAATAGAGCATAAGACGCACCTGTCAGACCGCAATCACAGACCTCCCAACCTGCTGCTTTATTCCACTACTGAAAGACAACCAGTTCACACTCCTTGATCGCCCAGACCGCACGATCTTGATCACAGAAGAACCCGTCAACTCTGAACAAAGAAACTGCTACCTGCGACTGACCGCAACTCAAGATCGACTGGCCACTTAAGACCGCCTGATCAACTGAATCCGCTGCACAGACCAAGAACACCTAAACACGGTCCGCCCGGACTGGTTTATTCAAAGCTGGAAGAAAGGAGACAAGCTGATTGTGAGCTGCTAACCGCTAACCTGCGAAGACACAAACCGGTCAGACAAAATCTCAGACCGTACGACCTCAAAATGAGACCTACACAATCAAGCCAACTTTGGTTCTTACAATTCTCATTATTAATGACATGCCCTGCACCCCTATTTATAGGCGAGCAGACAGATGTCGTCACCGCATAAACTGGGATACAATATACGCCCATCAGATCACCAGCGGTCTCACAAGACAGACCGCCCGAGCTTATTACATAAGCAAAGAACTTCTTCAGTAACCAGACCGACTAGAACAACACGTCAGACCGCCCGGTCATTGCAAGAAGGCAGACCTACTTGAACATCTGGCTGACTTGAACAAGTCGCCAGAACAACCTGCGCATGCCGCCCGGACAATTAGCGGTCTCCCAGATCAGACCGCCCAAAACAGATCGCCTGAGACAAAACCGGCCAGAGCACCGGCGCAGACCGCGCGGTCTCTGCGGTCTCCAATCTGCAGACCGCGCAGCACCATTCCACTTCCACTTCAAAAATTTAACACTCCCCCTTGAAGTGGGAAGTGGAAGTCAGCACAAGCAAACTCCGCAACCGACCAAATGATCCCTTCGACAGTGGCTTAGTAAATATGTCAGCAACGTTCTCCTTGCTCTGCACATGCTCCACAGTTAGAGATCCCTCCAACACCTACTCACGAATGAATTTGTGATATATCTCTATGTGCTTCATACGCACGGGACAAACTGGATTGTTCACCAGTTTGAGAGCACTCTCATTGTCACCACGTAGCAGAGTAGGACCTCGCACCTCCCTATGAATGTCCTCCACAAGCCTCCTAAGCTAGATGGCTTCCTGAGCGGCCAAAGCCGAAGCTTTGTACTCTGCTTCGGTGGTAGAGAAAGACACAGAATCCTGCTTCTTGCTGCACCATGATATAGCTGTGGAACATGTCATAAAGACATATACAGACGTCGATCTCTGATCATCTGAATCTCCTCCACAACCAGCATCCATGTACCCGTGCAAGCAAAAGCCCGAATCTCTCTCGTAGAAGAGACCCAAATCCGAGGTGGATTTAACATACTTCAATATACTCCTAGCTGCCACAAGATGAGGCTTCCGGGGTTCTGCCATAAACCGACTCACCCTACCAACTTCATAAGCAATATCTGGCCTCATGATCGTCAAGTATATCAAGCTTTCGACCAAAGCCCGGAACACCAAAGGATCGGTAAGAACCTTCCCTTCATCTCGTCAAAGATGAACTCCAACCTCCAGTGGAGTAGAGCTGCTCTTCCCCCCTTCCATGCCGAATCTCTTCACAATTCAATCCGCATAGCCTTTTTGGGAAACGAGCATATCACTCTCTTTCCTCTCCACTTTGAGCCCAAGGAAATGGTGGAGCTCACCAAAATCCTTCATCTCAAATCTGATAGTTAGCTCAGCATGAAGCCTAGCTACCTTGACTTAAGAATTCCCCGTGACGATCATATCGTCAATGTACAGCAGCACCAAGACCTGAAGCTCCCCCATCTTCTTTACGAATAAGCTTGAATCTGAATCTGAATTAGAAGAGAAGTATCCACAAAACTGGAGGTATTCTGCGATCTTCCCTTACCACGCCCGAGGCGCATGCTTCAAGCAGTAAAGAGCCTTCTTGAGCTTGCAAACATATCTTGGGTGCTCTTCGGATACTGATGCGCAAATCTTAGCACACCGCTATAGGCGGTTGCAAGACTGCAGCACGAAACGGCAGTGAACCGGTCGTTGTCAAGTAATAATATGAGGAAGTAAATCCCCAAGTATCGAATCTCAAAGGAACACAGTAAGGTGGAGTTATCTATCGAGGACGGACTTGAGATTGAAGTCCTTTCGAGCGGATGGATTGCAGAAAAGGGGGGATTTGGTTTATGGAAAATAAAAGAAAATAACTACAACTACTCCTATGCAATGCCGCTATGCAATGCTTCGCCAGGCGGGATGGAAAACTACGTAGGCCTTGAATGCACTACTTCGCAAGGGCGGATGGACGAGTAGTCAAGCGGATGAGGTGAGTAAGTGCAGAATCAAACTGTGCAGGCCATGAGCGCGCTGCTTCATGAGGTCAATGGATTACATGGGCTGCTATGCCACGCTTTGCTAGGCGGATGGACGAGTAGTCAAGCGGAATGGAAGAGTATGCACACGGAATAGAAGAGTAGGCACACAGAATGGAATGGCGGGATGTGGAGTGGAATGGAGTGTGGTGGAATGGATTTGTTGGCGCACCTCAAACACACATAAACGAAATACTTTCACACAAAGATGAAATAAGGATTAACACAAGTTTATATTGTACATCATCACTAAAATGAGGATTACATTCATATACATCTACGCAAGTAAGAGAAAAAGGTAAGAGATACGACCAAATCCGGAGGCTTGTTGTAGATTCTCGGTAGGAATCGTCGGGTGGTCAATCCGTGTCCTAGCTCGGTCCCAACTATCGTCTGTGGTAGAGGAGGGCTGTCACTTCCTCCCAATGGGCCTGTCTTCTCTAGTAAACTACAATCCGGCCACGTCCGATGCGAAGAGCTCTTTGCTTGGCGATGAAGATGAGAGTGGAATCCTCTCCTTGAAGCACTTGGATGATGGAGGCGGCCGAGAGGGTGCTCCGACTTTAGATTTGCAAGTAAATGGTGGCCGGAGCTCCTCCTTAAGGTGGGCGGCGATGGAGCGGCAAAAAAGGGATAAACTGGAGCTCTTGGGCGCGGGAAAAGAAGATCGATCCAGATTAGGGCGAAAATCTGCGCTTTTATAGAAAACTATCAGAAATTTGGTCACTCACGGTCGAACACATGACCATGCGTGAACCGTGCGATATTAATTAAGAATAATACCCAGGAAGACGACCAAGAGCGCGACCGTGCGTTTTACTCACGCACGGTCAAAGCCGACCGTGCGTAAAAATGCACGACTAAATTCAGAATGCTACATTGGGCCATAGATGAGAGCGCATGATCGCAGCCGACCGTGCGTCAAGAAAACGCACGACCGTGCGATTCAAGCAGACATGAAATCTGGGCAAAATGGATGTTCTACCCACCTACACAACACCAAATAGCAATCACACAGCTGGGACACCCTTCCAGCTCAATCCAAATACAGAAATAGGGTTTGGGACTCAAAATGGGAGTCACGGTGAATCATCCGGTCACACATATGGAGAAAGTAAAATAAACGCTGAGACGAGCATTGCCCAAGTTGGTGTTCCAGACAAATTCCACTGAAATCCATCGGTGTCGGAGACCATAAGCTCACCCGGTCACATTGTCTCCATGGCACTAGATTGGTTCAAAACGTGAGTCGGTAGGGCTTTAGGTTTTAAATGGGGCTTAGGTTAGGGTGAGGTAAACAAATATAAACATGAAGGCTTGAAACACCTAAACCCAAATGAGCTTTATTACAACTCCTCGCACAACAACATCGAAAGCAAGTGCACCACACCCCCAGACTCAGACTTTTGCAACATGGGTGTGTACACTACCTATTCCCAATATTTCAAATAATATTCAATTTAGCATTTTTTCTTTTTTTCAATTCAACAATTTTTTTCAATCAATATATATTTTTTTCTTTTTCTTTCTTTTCTTCTCAGCACATATTCAATGAACACAACCACATCTTCACATTATAATTCCACAATCAACACCACCACATTAAAATCTAAACAAAATGCTTGCATTTGGGTGTGCGACTAGGATTGGCTTTGAGGCTTTGGTTAGGTATAGGTGGAGCTGAACCAAAAGGATTGGGTAGGCACAAAGGGGCTAGCGAGGGAAGATATCAGGAATGGCACAAAGGCTCAGCCGGGCCAAAATGATGGCCTACGTCATTCTCACGCAAAAGAACTATCCTATGCCTATGCTTCAAGAATCGCTTGGGGCAAGTTCTTAGCCACTGAGAAAGATTATCCTTTCTCTCGGCTCGAGCAATACGCATCTAACGATACTTTACACACATCCCTATGCTACCTTTTGATTCACACCGGATTCACCATTTTAGTAGAGTAAACAATATTTACACTAAAAGAAATGCATAAAACTAAAAGTATAAAAAGAAATCTAATCTACACAAATCCCTATACTCACATGAGTACTTGACTAGAAACACCGGAGTCAACATTTTACTCCACTACATAATTTAAAAGCCAGCACAATCATTTCCCCAAAAACACAAAGGAAATGAGTTACTCGAAACGCGCCTACAGCTAAGTGCACGCTCAAATGGGTGTTGTGGTGTGCGGTAATGATGAACAATATTCAATAAATGAGATAAAGTTACTTCTAGTATGCAATGCAACGTGTGCGTGCACAGTGGGTAACGAGAAGCAGCTCTCCCCCAGACTTAATCTAAACAATCCAACACAAGATATAACCATGAAATTCAAAATGAAGTCTAGGGAAAGAGAGTACCCAATGCACAGAAGTGAGCATACCAGAAGATTGACATGTAAACCAAGAAAAAGCTGCAGCACCCGCCATCCAGAAAAAGGACCTGCAGGGGTGAGCTCCGCCAAAACAAAAGAAAATATTCATACTAAAATGAAATACCACTGACTAAACTAAACTAGATAAAATAAAAATGCAGGAAAAGTAAGATAATACTGGGGTTATTGTCCTCCCACCACGACTTATTCAAATTTAAAACAGTTCTAGCTAATGGGTCTATGAAAAGAAAAGTGCACAGGTAACTGTTCTAATATGCGTGTCGGTAGCGGGTACCGATACGGCAATAAAACAGTTACCCCTCTACCTAAATAATAATACCTGCTCATCACAGGTAGAGGAAGCAGAAAGTAAGAAGTGGAGGAGGAGTCCTCCTCACTATTCTCACCAAAAACATCCTTGCCCAGCAAGGTGTCATCTTCGGGGAGGCGGAAGGAAGAAAAGGCAATGAATGAGGCTTCCTATATGGAGGAGGGATCAACCTCCTCACATGAGAGGAAACACTCATCATTGACTTGAGCAAAATGCTCCAAGTCCTCCTTGAGTACCCGTGGAGTCTCAACCTGCATAGGCTCGGATAGAGAAGGGGGTTAGGAAATAAAAGAGAAGAATAACTTAAATAAACATCAATCAGGGGAGTGGTCCCGGTATCACTCCCAAGAGGTTGGGGAAATAAGATATTGTCGGCATCATCGACAATGCTGCAGGGCTCAGTAGGATCATCAGTGACCTCCTCCACGATTTGGACTTCCTCCACCGGTGCTAAGGTAGACTCCTCGTCACCTTGGAAAATATCATCCTCCATAGGAATAGGCACAACACATAAATCACTTGCCTTATCCTGCGAAACATCCTCAATAATGTCGTCAGAGACAAATGTAGTAGAATGCACAATAGGGGGAGGACTAGTACTTGGATAAAAGTCAACCACTGATTCCTCACAAAGAATCGAATCCATACACGGTGATATATGCACATGGGAGATGGGCTCAGCCATGTCAAAGCCTAGATCAGCCACAACTCTGATGAGCGTGTCTGCATCATTCCCTTCAAAACTTGAAGGTGATACATCAACGTAATCAGAGGTGGAAGGTGTGCTGTCAGAGTTAGGAGTTGGGACGATCCAGATATCCAGCTCGTCATCCTCATCCAATTGGCGAAGAAATGCAGCACAATCCTTCAAGGCATGATCCATGATCCGACAAAACAAGCACTGTTTTGCATTTTTCTTTGGCTCAAATTGCACCGGAGATTAATGCAAAAAAGGTGCGTGCGGAGCGGAAGAGTAGCCATAGGACTTATGTGCACCATATGGAGTACCAGACGAAGTCGGTGCTCCATATACTGGGCCTTGAGTGCTATGGCTATTATCTCCCTTTGGATATCTATTAGTAGCATGAGATATATCTCCACAAAAATGGAAACGAATATTAAATGAAGCCCACATTGTGTGAAGATAACAAGATTCAAAAGAAAAATACTATTGTGCAAAATACTACACCCAACAATAATTTACTAAGCAACCTATGTAAAACAAGAAAATGTAATAACAAGAACTAAAATAAAATAAAGGATGCAATTTACAAATGGAAGAACTTCTATCGCAGGTTCTCCCTCTCCAGAAAACTCACACGACTGTGTTCCCCGGCAATGGCGCCAAAAACTTGATGCGCAAATCTTAGCACACCGCTATAGGCAGTAGCAAGACTGCAGCACGAAATGGCAGTGAACCGGTCGTTGTCAAGTAATAATATGAGGAAGTAAATCCCCAAGTACCGAATCTCAAAGGAACATAGTAGGTGGAGTTATCTATCGAGGACGGACTTGAGATTGAAGTCCTTTCGTGCGGATGAATTGCGGAAAAGGGGGATTTGGTTTATGGAAAATAAAAAAAATAACTACAACTACTCCTATGCAATGCCGCTATGCAATGCTTCACCGGGCGGGATGGAAAACTACGTAGGCCTTGAACGCGCTACTTTGCAAGGGCGGATGGACGAGTAGTCAAGTGGATGAGGTGAGTAAGTGCGTAATC
Organism: Dactylorhiza incarnata; assembly: GCA_033032865.1. Classification (NCBI taxonomy): domain Eukaryota; kingdom Viridiplantae; phylum Streptophyta; class Magnoliopsida; order Asparagales; family Orchidaceae; genus Dactylorhiza; species Dactylorhiza incarnata. The sequence continues at coordinate 759,926 of JAWHQI010000040.1, read as the reverse complement.
GAACGGTGCAGGCCTTGAGCGCACTGCTTCGTGAGTTGAATGGATTACACGGGCCGCTATGCCATGCTTCGCTAGGCAGATGGACGAGTAGTCAAGCGGAATGGAAGAGTAGGCACACGGAATGGATGAGTAGGCACACGGAATGGAATGGCGGGATGCAGAGTGGAATGGAGTGGAGTGGAATGGATTTGCTGGCGCACCTCAAACACACATATAAACGAAATACTTTTACAAAAAGATGAAATAAGGATTAACACAAGTTTATTTTGTACATCATCACTAAAATGAGGATTACATTCATATACATCTACGCAAGTAAGAGAAAAAGGTAAGAGATACGACCAAATACGGAGGCTTGTTGTAGATTCTCGGTAGGAATCGCCGGGTTGTCAATCTAGCTCGGTCACAACTATCGTCCGGGGTAGAGGAGGGTTGTCACTTCCTCCCAATGGACCCGTCTTCTCCGGTAAACTACAATCCGGCCACGTCCGATGCGAAGAGCTCTTTGCTTGGCGATGAAGATGAGGGTTGAATCCTCTCCTTGAAGCACTTGGATGATGGAGGCGGCCGAGAGGATGCTCCGGCTTTAGATTTGCAAGGAAATGGTGGTCGGAGCTCCTCCTTAAGGTGGGCAGCGATGGAGCGGCGAAAAAGGGCAAAACTGGAGCTCTTGGGCGAGGGAAAAGAAGATCGATCCGGATTATGGCGGAAATCTGCGCTTTTATAGAAAACTATCAGAAATTTGGTCAGGCATGGTCGAACGCACGACCGTGCGTGAACCGTGCGATATTAATTAAGAATAATACCCAGGAAGATGACCCAGAGTGCGCCCGCGCATTTTACTCATGCACGGTGAAAGCCGACTGTGCGTAAAAACGCACGACTAAATTCAGAATGCTACTTTGGGACATAGATGAGAGAGCACAATCGCAGCCGACCATGCATCAAGAAAACGCATGACCGTGCGATTCATGCAGACATGAAATCTGGGCAAAATTGATGTTCTACCCACCTGCACAGCACCAAATAGCAATCACACAGCTGGGAACACCCTTCCAGCTCAATCCAAATACAGAAAAAGGGTTTGGGAGCACCATGTTCTTACCCCCAACAATAAAGCGCGCAATTGCACACCACAACAGGTCTAAATGAGCACTTAAAGTGAAAGCACGGACAAGTAAAATATAAGCAATTAAGAACTGAAATTGAAGTGCAAAAGCAGGAAAACTAGCCCAGATGAGTCCATAAAAGTGTATATAACTGGGACTCATCACACCCTCATACTTACTTGTTTGCACGTCCCGAGCAAACAAATTCTAAGCAGGAGGGAAAATGGAATAGCTAGCTTAAAAATTACAAAATGTAGTACCATGCGAAGTCGCATGCTCATGTGCATAGAAAAATAATAGAGAAAATTTATAATTTTACACATAGTTTATAAATTTCTAATAGAGTAAATAACTATTACTTCTACTCAAAATGGTAGTCACGGTGAATCATCCGGTCACGCATACGGAGAAAGTAAAATAAACTCTGAGACGAGCATTGCCCAAGTTGGGGTTCCGGACAAACTCCACCGAAATCCATCGGTGTCGGAGACCATAAGCTCACCCGATCACATTCTCTCCACGGCACTAGATTGGTTCAAAATGTGAGTCGGTAGGGTTTTAGGTTTTAAATGGGGCTTAGGTTATGGTGAGGTAAACAAATATAAACATGAAGGCTTGAAACACCTAAACCCAAATGAGCTTTATGACAACTCCTCGCACAACAACTTCGAAAGCAAGTGCACCACACCCCCAGACTCAGACTTTTGCAACATGGGTGTGTACACCACCTATTCCCAATATTTCAAATAATATTCAATTTAGTATTTTTTTTCTTTTTTTCATTTCAACATTTTTTTTTCAATCAATATATTTTTTTTTCTTTTTCTTTCTTTTCTTTTCAGCACATATTCAATGAACACAACCACATCTTCACATTATAATTCGACAATCAACACTGCCACATTAAAATCTAAACAAAATGCTTGCATTTGGGTGTGTGACTAGGATTGGCTTTAAGGCTTTGGTGAGGTATAGGTGGAGCTGAACCAAAAGGATTGGGTAGGAACAAAGGGGCTAGCAAGGGAAGATATCAGGAATGGCACAAAGGCTCAACCAGGCCAAAATGATGGCCTACGTCATTCTCACGCAAAAGAACTATCCTATGCCTATGCTTCAAGAATCGCTTGGGGCAAGTTCTTAGCCACTGAGAAAGATTATCCTTTCTCTCGGCTCGAGCAATACGCATCTAACGATACTTTACACACATCCCTATGCTACCTTTTGATTCACACCGGATTCACCATTTGAGTAGAGTAAACAATATTTACACTAAAAGAAATGCTTAAAACTAAAAGTATAAAAAAGAAATCTAATCTACACAAATCCCTATACTCACATGAGTACTTTACTAGAAACACAGGAGTCAACATTTTACTCCACTACATAATTTAAAAGCCAGCACAATCATTTCCCCAAACACACAATGGAAATGAGCCTTGTACCGCTCAATACTTCCATCAACCTTCTTCTTCAGTTTGAAAACCCACTTGCAAGTCACCAGAGTAACACCCTCAACCTTAGGCACCAAGTCCCAAGTCTCATTCTTCCTGAGGGCAACCATCTCTTCATCCATGGCTCCTTCCCACTCCTTGACTCCAACGGCATTTTCATAACAAGATGTTTCTCTCTCATCCAGGGGAACTGTGAAGAAACATGAGACAAAGCTCACCAAGTTCCTACCCGTATACCGATCAGGTGGAATAATGGTCCTCTTGGACCTCCTCAAAGCTTGACTCTGAACCACCTCTTCCATTGCATCTTCTGGACTAGCTCTCCTCTCAGGTAGACATGGAGCATCGCTCCCCCTGCTTCCATAACCGGAAGCACCTGACCCAGAGCTAGAAATACCTGGAGCACCTGGAGAAACATGCAACTCCACCAGAGCTTCCCTTGCATCTTCCTCTGGTCCACCATCTACCCTACTTCCTTGTAACTCAACAGAAGAGCTACCATGGTATGATGTCAGCTCGTCAAATACCACATCCTTAGAGACCACATATCTCCGTGTCTCGGGATCCATGCATCTCCACCCTTTATTCCGGTCATCATAACCGACAATGACTAGTTTCCTTGCCTTAGAATCTAGTTTCGTTCGAAGGGCATCCAGAACATGCACATAACAGGTAGAACCAAACACTCGAAAGTGTTCCACGCTAGGCTTCTCCTTGAACATCAACTCATGAGGGGTCTTCATGTTGATGGGACTGAGAGGCATCCGGTTGATAACATAGGCCGCACAAGACATTCCCTCTGCCCAGGACTTTGGGATACTCTTGGCATGAAGCCAACATTTGCAGGTCTCCGTTAGGTGACGAATCTTCCACTCTGCAACTCTGTTCTGTTGTGGAGTGTGATCTCAAGAAAGCTGTCACAACCCGCATTTTCCCACGAATTTAATAAATATTATCAGAGAAAGGGGAAAATACGCACTATGATGCCTCTTTCCACCCTTCCCGTTGCTTTTCTAGTATGGAGCTTGTGCTTAGTAATGCAGAGCTAGCTTTATCCGTTAATACTGATGATGAATGGATTCGTTCTAGAACTGGTATATTAAAAAGATATATTGCTCCCGATAATCAATATACTTCTCATTTAGCGATAAAAGCTTGCCATAGGGCGATAGAAGATGCAAGGATAGAACCATCTTCTATCGATTTGATAATTACTTGTAGTATTACCCCTGATAATAGTTTTCCCTCTATTGCTTCTAAAATACAAGGCTATTTCAAGTTAGGAAATAATCCTTCTTTGATTTTCAGGCTGTATGTTCAGGATTTATTTATGGTTTGCATGTGGCAGATTCATTATTGGGGGGAATTGTTCTGGCAGTTTCTTTACCTAGTTTGTTTTTTATTCCTTGCTTCCCGATAGAATCTGGGAGGCGATGTCGGACTCCCCTATTTTGGGCTGAAGTGGGCAAGAAGCCAGTCTTGGGTCCTGAGGCTTTGGAAGAGATGAGCGTTGCTGTGACGCAGATCCATGAGAAGCTCCGGGTGGCTCAGGAGCGCTTCGAGAACTACGCCAAACGGCATAGGAGTGATTTGGAATTTGCGGTGGGGGACATTGTGTTCCTAAAGGTGTCCCGATGGCAGGTGTTAAAAGATTTGGGAAGAGCCATAAGCTGGACCCCAGGTATGTAGGCCCATTTGAGATCGTCGAGCGCATCGGGGTTTCTGCTTACAGGTTATTGTTACCTGCCACTTTCTCGGGTGTGCATGACATTTTCCACGTGAGCCAGTTGCGGAAGTGCGTCCTCAGCGATCGCCATGTCCTGGATGCCGTAACTACGCTGCAGCCCAATCTATCCTTTGTGGAGCAGCCTGTTAGTATCTTGGAGAAGTTAGTTCGGTGTTTTCGAAGGCTGATCTTCGTGTAGGCTTTCTTTAGTTGGGAATCCGCTTGTCAGATGTTCGTTTAGGATGCTTGCCTGAGTGTCTATAGTTGTCCCCTGCAGGACGCGGCATCACGACGCGTATTTTTCCCTTTGCTCTGATATCGTAAAATATTCCGGGAAAAATGCCGGTTGTGACAAAAGCTCCCTTTGGATACCATGCTTCCTGTAGAAGTTAAAGAACTCCTTGGAGGTGAACTCCCCTCCAATGTCAGTTCTGAACCTCTTCACCCGCAGGTTTAGCTGACCTTCCCCTAGCTCCTTGAACTCCACAAACCTCTCGAACGCCTCCGACTTCTCCTTCAGAAAAAATACCCAAGTATATCTGGTGAAGTCATCAACCAAAATCAGCATATACCTACTACCTCCAAGACTGGCAGTGTTGGTAGGTCCAAATAGATCACCATGGATACACTCCAATGGTCTTGTACATCTGCTTTGTGATTTGTCAAATGGAAAGCGCTGAGCATATCAAACTGACAACTTGCACAAACGTGACCATCCCCGAAAGATGACAAGCTAGGCAGACCTTTCACCAGGCCTCTTCCCGCCATAGCTTTCAACTTATCCATCCCAACATGCCCAAGTCCTTCGTGCCAGATAGCAGCACTGTCATTAGCCCTCATCTTATCAACATAAGAACTTGTTGAAAGAACAAACAAGTCCTTCACCCGTTTCCCAATATGAGTGACTTCAGCTTTCACCGCTGAAACATTTCGGAGAAATTTCACTTCTGTTGGATCGAACAGAACGTGATAGCCAGCATACACCGCATTGGTCACCGAGAAGAGGTTCTTCTTCATCCCCAGAACATGATAGACACTCTTCAACGTAAGAGTACCTCTATCATCGTTCAATGAAACCACTCCCTCCTTCTCTACTGCATGAACAGTATCATCAGCCGTAATGATAACGTCATTACCTGTATATGCCTGCAATGAGGAGAACTTCGACTCATCCCCATTGAGCTAATGACCACACCAAGAGTCCACTATCCAATCATCCTGATAGTTGATGGAAGTCATAGACCGAACACATGTGCCCGTCATGAATGCACCTCCACCACCCCCAACTACCTTCTGAATTGGAACCAGCCTCCTCCTTTCCTGCAGCATGCCCTGGCTGAAGATTGACTTTGCAGTCTGTTTTGAAAGGACCAAGCTTGTTGCACCTGAAGAATCTAGGTCCTTCCCGCTTATTCCCATCACGCTTAGGAGCATAGCTCCTCTCCTGCTGATATGAAGTAGAAGAACCATTATCTCCAGATGTCTTCTTCTTCTTCTTCTTGTCCCATCTCTTCTTCTTGCCAGAAAAGAGAACCTCACCTTCTCCCCTAGAGACAGACATCCCAGCCATTTGTAGCCAAACTTTCCTGCGAAGCAAGTAAGTTCTCCAGCTCCAGAAACGAAGGCTGATTGGCCCAACCTTGAACAGAAGTAACAAAGGCCACATACTCCCTCCGCAAGCCGCGGATTATGTGCCTCTTCAGCTTAGCTTCTGAGATAGGCTCATCCGGGTCCAATGCTGATATCTCTGCGCAGAGGTTCTTCATCTTCAAGAAGAACGTTGAGATAGACAAATCCCCCTGAGTTGCTTTCACCAACTTATTCTCCAAGAACTGTAGCCTAGCTACATTCCTTTTATTGAACAAGCCATCTAAGGCTGTCCAAATTTCAGCAGTTGAACTACATCTGATGATGTGATCAAACAGCTCCGGAATGATAGCTCTCTTGAGAGTGAACTCTGCCTTAGCATTCGTTCTCCTCCAAGCCTTCACGAGCTCAGCATTCCCTTCAGCAGGAACAACGGCTTGTCTTGCTTCTCCTCCTACAACCTCCCACAAATCCTCGCCAAGAAGATAGCTCTCCATGTAAGACTTCCACTTCTTAAAGTTAGTCTGCGTAAGGAGCTCAATACCAAGACCTCTAGCATATCCTCCTTCCATTGCTATCCCACTTATTGCTAACCAACTTGCAGAACCTGAGAGAAGTACCAGCAATTACTGCTCAGCAACCTTGCTCAGATACCATGTTAAAAAACTTGAGGTCCAGAGATGAAGTAAAAAATGCAGAATCACTTCACAAAACCTTTCACAAGTGTAGCACAACAATGACAATGGGAAGACCGAATAGTGTTATGATATTAACTATCTCTTTGCAAAGAGATGTATACATGGCGAGACATGATTCATAAGAATCACGGAGGAGAGAAGCACAAAACACAAAATACAAGCTGCTGACGACTTGAGACCGCCACACCGCGCAAACACAAGCCAGACAGATAACCTCTGAGACCGCACGAACATAGCTCAAGCCGCACTTGTCAGACCGCAATCACAGACCGCCCAACCTGCTGCTTTATTCCACTACTGAAAGACAACCAGTTCGCACTCCTTGATCGCCCAGACCGCATAGTCTTGATCACAGAATAACCCACGAACTCTGAACAAAGAAACTGCTACCTGCGACAGACCGCAACTCAAGATCGCCTGGCCACTTAAGACCGCCTGATCAACTGAATCCGCTGTACAGACCAAGAACACCTAAACACAGTCCGCCCTGACTGGTTTATTCAAAGCTGGAAGAAAGGAGACAAGCTGACTGTGAGCTGATAGCCGCTAACCTGCAAACACACAAACCGGTCAGACAAAATCTCAGACCGCACGACCTCAAAATGAGACCGGCACAATCAAGCCAACTTTGGTTCTTACAGTTCTCGTTATTAATGACGGGCCCTGCACCCCTATTTATAGGCGAGCGGACGGATGTCATCACCGCACAAACCGGGATACAATAGCAGCCCATCAGATCGCCAACGATCTCACAAGACAGACCGCCCGAGCTTATTGCATAAGCAAAGAACTTCTTCAGTGACCAGACCGACTAGAACAACAAGTCAGACCGCCCGGTCACTGCAAGAAGGTAGACCTACTTGAACATCTAGCCGACTTGAACAAGTCACCAGAACAACCCACGCAAGCCGCCTGGACAATTAGCGGTCTCCCAGATCAGACCGCCCAGAACAGATCTCCTGAGACAAAAGCGGCCAGAGCACCGACGCAGACCGCGCGGTCTTTGCAGTCTCCAATCTGCAGACCGCCCAGCACCATTCCACTTCCTCTTCAAAAATTTAACACTCCTGCTGAGATCGCGTGATCTCCTGCAGAGCTTGGGAAACTTCTTGCTGAGCTCGAGTGGCCTCCCGGAGGGCTTGCTCGACGCGCAGCTCGAAATAACGTTCGAGGGCTTCTAAGGGATTCGAGTCGAGGGGAGGACAACTGCTAGAAGACCGACGAGCATGCATCCTGTGGTTTTTCATCTCGATGTCTCTTGGATTCACCTAAAACACTCTGAACGGATATAGAAGTATGGAACATGGTGGAAGTTTGGTACTCCTCCTATAATTATAGTGGGAGAGGCTACCTTAAAAAAACCTAAGCATAAATGGGACAATAACGATAAACTCAAGTGCAAAAATAATGCCAAGGCCATGAATGCTTTATATTGTGCATTAAATAGAACTGAGTTTAATAGAATTTCTGCATGAGTGACTGCTTATGATATTTGGAACCAATTGGAAGTTACTCATGAAGGTACATCACAAGTGAAGGACAAAGTTATTCCAACTGGAGTCGGAATTTGAAAAGTTCAGGATGGATGTCGAAGAAGGCATCAACTCGATGTACACATGCTTCACCAAGATCATCAACGGTTCAAAAGCTCTTGGAAATATCTACTCTGACGGCGATTTGGTCAGAAATATTCTTCGCTCTCTACCCCCGAGGTTCAATCTAAAGGTGACAGATACCTCAGAGTTACACTACCTGAGAACGCTCCAGATTGAGAACCTCATTGGGAATCTCAAAACCCATGAGGTAGAACTCCTGATTCAACATAAAGAGTACAATTTGGAGCCAAAAATGAATGCATTGGTGCTGAAATTAAAACACAGGCCGACGACGAAGAAGACCATAATGAAGGTCTTTTGGTGAAGATCTTCAAAAGATTCATGCAGGATCCCAAAAGAATAAAAACTTTTCGCAAATACCTCACCAAAGGGTCCAACAAGCAATGGTCATGGAAGAACAAGGCGAGCCATGATGATGTGGAGAAATCTCTTCCAGAGTGCTTCAACTGCAGGAAGATCGGACACGTCCGAAGAGAGTGTCCAAAAATTCTAAAGAAGGAGAAGGAGAAGAGGCACAAAAAGGACAAGAAGAAAAGTATACGTCTTCCGAGGAGTCACGCGCAACAACTTCAAGCGACGATGAGGAAGCAAACATATGCTTCATGACAAAAGGCAACGATGATGACACTAGTGCTCTTAGTGACACTGAGGTAACTCCTCCCACCTTCGAAGAATTTTTTGATGAATTTGTTCAAACCTGTAAAGCCAATGATAAAAGTATAAATGATAATATTTTTTTAAATCATGAAAATGAAACCCTCATCTAAGTAAAATCATAAGCTTACTAAAAAATTAATTTCTTTGGAAAAGAGAAAGGTTTCATGCCAAGAGTGTGAACACTCCTTATGTAAGGCAAAAGATCTTGAAGTTTCACTTTCTAAGCCCCTCTCACAAATCAAAACTCTTACAAGAGAAAAGGGGGACTTAGAGAGAAAACCAAAAACCTCTCTCTTGCAAATTGAAAATAACAAAAAGGGCTTTAAAAATAAATGTGACATGCTTGTAAAAGAAAATTCATCTCTTAAAAAACAAACTAGTGACCTCAATATGGCCATCAAAAAATTTGGAATTGGTCAAAAATCCCTGGACATGATTTTGGGGAACCAATGTTATGGTTCTAAAAAATTTGGGCTCGGATATCAAAGTGATAGCTACCGCTCGGCGCTAGTCACTAATGTCGGCGGTAGCCCTCGTATAAAAAATCTTCTGCTTTTTCAAAAATTCAAACCTCATCCAGTAAGAGCAATGTAGAATTTCAGAAAAAAGGTCTCAACCCCATTTATTTCGTGTGCAAACTGTCATTGGTTTGGACACACATCTTGCTCTTGCAGGAAAATAAAATAGGGTTCTTTAAAGCAAATCTGGGTACCTAAGGCATCCACTTATTCTATGGGTGGGACCTTGGGATTCTGTATCTTTTCTCTCATCTTCCTTCTAGATTTGCAGGCAAGCTAAGGACAAGGACATATGGTACTGTTGGGTATTGTAGCCACAATAACCTTGATTTGAAGAAGTGTCTCTTGAACTAAGATGAATTGATATTGTATTTGATATAGTCTCTTAGTTGTGTGTTTGCAGGACTCTAATTGTTAAGTATAAACCAATGTCAGGTTTCAGTGAGTCATAAACACAGGCCTATGCAATGTAATCCCTCATTGTATAGACCAAGGTGTTTACTCAGGTGAAATCTCTCTATTGGGATGTACTTCACATTCAAGCACTAAGGAAAAGTTGAGAGTCAATGGTAGCTGGAATCAGGGTTGGAAGAAAATCAGTCCAAGTGTTTTTCGTTGAGTGATTTCAATGAGACCATGTAAATTCGTCGAATCATCTCATGAAAGACCTATCTATTCGCTGAAATTACTCGAATAGAATCAGAAATTTCGGCCAAGTACTTTCGTCGAATAATACTTACTTTCATCGAGAAAAATTATTTAATCGACGAATTCAGAGAATTCCTTTATGAGTTTTTCGTCAAGTAATACACTGCTCTCTCGGCGAATAAGTGACTTTCGACGAATGTTGACAGAGCGCATTTTTGTCTTCTGTCTGTCGATTTAAGGGTTTCTTCCACGTGGTTCCTTTTCCTTAAGTATTGCATAAGTCTATAAATACTTAAGAGATGTTTTTCCCTAAACCCTAATCGTGCCAAATCAAAATAAAGTCATTGAAAGTTCCGTCGGCATTTCTCTCGTTCACGCAAAAGACGATCTTCTGCCGCCGACAAGCTTTGTGCTCGATTCTTCAGCAAGTCTCTATTCAACAAGATCCCTGTGCTTGGATTGCTTCAACTCTCTTCTATATCTTGTTGGGTAGATAAATGTTCAGATCAAAGCTATCAAGAGAAAGAGTTTTCTTCTCCCTCATTCATGTTCAGGATTTTATTTTTTAAGGAGGAAGAAGACTTATTATCTCAGATCTGAAGAAGCGAATCTCCTGGAGATTCTTAGAGATTGGATTTTAAATCCAAGGTTTTTGTAACATCTTTTACATATCCTTCTAGGAAGTTTTATCTTCCGATTTCTTGTAGATCCTAGTTCAGAGGATCGAGTTTGTAGGACAGTTTGTTCTCCAAGTTTGTAGGGGACGTGGTCTCCGAGCTTGTAGTAGTTGTGAACTCCGAGTTGTAAGATTACGTTGAATCTGAGATTGGTTAAGTAGCCAAATCTAGCCTCGGAGTGCTAGATAGGTGAGGCGGGAAAGAGGACTACCCACATCGGGGAACCTCTATAAAATCCTTGTGTTGTTTTTGTGTTTATGTGTGCTTTTGTTCTTATAATTTTTAATTCCGCGTAAAGCCATAGAATCCACCTATTCACCCCCCCCCCCCCCCCCCTCTGGGTGATTTAGGTTGCGACTAGATACTTTGAATTGGTATCAGAGCCAGGTTGTGCGCTAAAGCTTATCACCTTGAACAAGATCTATAAATCTAGTTGCAAGAGACAATATGTCTGGAATGGAAAGAACCAAGGATTCCTCTGTGAAACTGCCCGTCTGCACCAAGGAGAACTTTCAAATGTGGAAAGAAAGAGTGAGATTCTATAAGGAAGATGCAGATCCAAGAATCTTTCAGATCGTTGAGGAAGTTCCCCATGTTCCGATGAAACCATCTTCAATAAATTCAAATATTCAAGTTGCCAAGAAGATGCTAGAGCTCACTAAAGATGAGATTGCTCTCGTCACCTTGGATAAGAAGGCAAAGAACATCATTGTCGGAGCAGTGGATGACTCAATGCTACAAAACCTTATACACTACAAGTCTGCCAAGGAGATGTGGGATTCTCTAGTAATCCTAATGCAAGGTACAGAAGAAGTGAGGGATGATCGATGATCATTACTAAACCAAGAATATGAAGCATTCAAGCAAGATCCAAGAGACTCCATTTCTGACACCTATGAGAAATTCTTTAAGATCGTAAACGGTCTAATAAATTATGACCGAGAATTCACTATTGGTGAACTGAATGATAAGTTCTTGAGATCCCTGACGAAAGAATGGGATACCAAGGCTATAGCAATCAGGTAATTCAGTAAGCTGGCTACCATGGAGCCACAGATACTGTTCGGAAAGATCTTATCACATACGCTTAAGATAAGCATCAGAAGAGCTGAGGAAGAAGGGAGCAGGACTTCAGGGAGAGAGAAGTCAATTGCTCTCAAGGCCGAAAGATCAAGAAAAAGCAAGGCAGTGTCACCTATAAGGAGACCACCATCAGATGAAGATGAAGGATCTGAAGCTTGCCCCTCAAGCTTATATATGTCTAATGGAGAATTTTATGTTCTCTCCAAGCAATTCAAAAGGTGGCTTAATAAAAGAAGACAAAGAATGAACCAGTCTTCTTCCTCCGATCACAGAAGATCAAGGCGTGATGATGATCATCACGAGAAAAGCTACAACAATGACAGGTATCTTTCTAAACCGAATAAACAAAATTCCTCTAACATTATTTGCTATTGTTGCAATAAGCCAGGGCATGTAATTGCGGAGTGCCCATATAAGAAGAAAGAAGGATCAAAGAAAGAAGAAAAGTGATCCTTCAAGGGTAAGAAGAAAACCGAGAAGAGCTTCATCACAAAGAAGTCAAAGATTCTGAGCGACAATGACTCAGAAGAGTCATGCTCAGATGAAGAGGCCTACTTTGGCTTAATGGCTCAGACTGACGAGGAAAACTACGACACCCCTTATGAGGGGAAGGTAAATTCTCATACTCCTCTTTCTGATTCTGAGACGGACTCCAATGCGAATGAAGGCTATTCCTCTGTAGAAGAATCTGAATTAATGGTTCAGCACCAAGCCTTGCTAAAGTTATTTAAAAAAATGTCATAGTGCAGTTAAATATCAAGCCAAGGAGATTGCGGCTTTCAAGATTCTGGAATCAAATCTGAAGGAAGAATTTGAAACATTAATTCCTTCCAGAGATGAAGTCCAATCCTTGAAAGGCGAATTAGTAAGCTCTGGTGAAACATTAAAGTAGAAGGAGAAAATCAAAATTGCGCTGGAAGGAAAGCTAGCGGTAGAGAGAAAGCTAGTAGCAAGCTTCTCTAAACCAAAGACCATCCTACCTATCATTGATGGATTTTCTGCTCCTGCAAAGGGTAGTGGTATCGGTCATCAGACCAAGAAAAGTGAGGCGGCGAAGAAAAGAGTTGTAAGGGTAAGGGCAAGGCTGATCAGAGTCAACCTTCTTTCAAGAAGGTAGTGTTTCCAACTAACACATATGACTTTGAAACGATGTATGGTCACTTTATGAGACCAACTCATGTTGAGTCAAGTAAAGGTAACCAAGGATGGAGCCATCCTCGAAACTTTGGAACGACTGTTTTCAAAGCACCTCATGAAGAGATAGTCCTCAAGGACTATGGATAATTCGTTCATGGACCGTCTGCTAAGAGAGCACCAAAAGTCAAGATTGTTGTGACAAAACCACAAGAGAAGGAGCCCTGTGTCTGCTGCAATCACGAGGCTTCTACATCTAAGTCGTTAGCCCATGCTAGACCCCCATTCAAAAAGTCAAGCAGGAGGGTAAGAGAAGGTACAATAATAGGTTTGACTGTTGGTGTTGTGGCAAAGTTGGTCACTTCGCCATAGATTGTTGGTTTAATCCAAAGAATGCTAGAATTCCACTAGTTAACAATGCAAGGCCGACCACTCGCAATGTTAACAATCCAAGTGGAAATCATCTAGCAAGAAGTGAAGGACCCAAATCCTTTTGGGTTCCTAAGGGCAATTGATTGTTGATTGCAGGTTTGTCCAAAGGCCAACATCACGCCTATATGGTATTTGGACAGTGGATGTTCGCGGCACATGACCGGAACAAGAAGCCTTCTACAAAAGTTCACCCCGATCAAGGATGGTCCAAAGTTATCTTTGGTGGATCCGATCGGGGAATCACAAAAGGTTATTGTATGATTACCAATGGTATAGTCTCTTTCACAGATGTAGCTTTTGTTAAGGGATTACAACATAATCTTATTAGTATAAGCCAACTTTGTGGCATAGGCTATATGGTTGAGTTCTACAAAAAGAATTGTCTGATAAAGTCATCTAATACGTCAGAAACTATTTTAACAGGCACTCGGAGTAAAAATATCTTTTGCTTAACTTTTCTTTGTTTAGAGTCATCTACACCAGTTTATTTTTTGGCAAAAGATAGTGCATCTCTTTGTGATCAATGACACAAGAGATTAGCACATATTAATTTCAAAACTATCAATATGTTATCTTCTCATAACTTAGTGCGTAACCCTCCCGATGTTAAGTGCTTTAAAGAGGGACCTTGTCAGGCATGCCAAATGGGCAAGCAAACTCGGGCTAACTTTAAGGGCATAATTGGCAAAGATTCTACCTGATGTTTATATCTGCTACATATGGATAAATGTTTCCGTCCGCATAAGTGATGATTTTCTCGGGATGAGCAAATGGTTAATGTTGGACATATGTGTCACATCACTTTGTTTGAGAATAACAAATCCCAAATTGTATTTGATCTTGCTTGTCGTGTCTTTATAGTGTGTAGGAACTATAGGTGCAATACTCCACATGTAGAAAGCAGCTGAATTCAAAATCTGGAAGAATGCACTACCGCCAGCGCTAGCGCTACCGCCAGGCGCTAGCTCAGATTCCGTTCGACAAAAACTCCGTTCGACGAAAAGTCCGTTCGACGAAATTGAAGCTCCGTTCGACGAAAATTTTCGTTCGACGAAAACTCCGTTCGACGAAAATTTTGTTCGACGAACTTGAAGCTCCGTTCGACGAAAATTTCGTTCGACAAACTTGAAGCTCCGTTCGACAAAATTGTTCCGTTCGACGAAAGTTTGTTCTGCCGCGCCGACGACGGTTTCGTAACCGCTACCGCCAGCGCTAGCGCTACCGCCTGGCGCAATCTCAAGTTTATGCACAGCGACTCACCGCCGACGGTTTCGCAACCGCTCCACACGAACGCTACCGCGGGCGCTAAGAGCTACCGCAGGCGCTATCTTCAAGTTCTATAAAATGATGGGCTCTCTCTCGTTTTGAGGGAGTGCTTCTAGAGAGATTACTTGTGCCATATTTCTAGAGCTGCTACTCTGCCCAAAGTTCATCTCTCACTCAAATTCAAAGAGGATTTTTGGAGAAGGAAGCCACCACGCTGCATCCGAAGAACGATCGCTTCAACCTCGCTTGTGCTACAACGATCCTTCATCCTCATCTTCAGAGATCTCATATAGGGAGTTTCATTATTATTATATTTATTTTCATTCCATATATATTTTTGTAACCGTTTAGAGAATTCGCCTTGTGTTGGCGACTAGGTCTGGGTAGGACTTAGGGGGAAATTCGCCTTGTGTTGGCGACTAGTTCTAGGTGATTAGATCTAGGGGGGATCGAGGCCATATCCGGGGAAGGATTGGCTAGAGCGGCTTGAGGCCTTATCCAGGGAAGGATAGGCTAAAGCGAACCGGTTTGTGGGGATACAAGTCGGTATAGAAAAGGAAAAGATATTTACATTTGTACGCCTCCGATTTCTAGCGATATGGAAATCAAATTTATGTAAACACTTTTTTCATATAATATAATCATGTCTCTTTTGTGTTTACTTGATTTCTATCATTTGGCATAATTTATAGAATTACAAATTACAATTGTTTCCTTCTTTAAGATAAATTGTTAATTTGTTCTAAGTTTCTCTAAACAATTTAGTAAAAATTTACAAAGAATTTTATTCCCTTATTCACCCCCCTCTAAGGGCGCCATAAGATCCAACAAGTGGTATCAGAGGGTAGGTTATTCCAAACGTTTAAAAACCAGGAATAATGACGTCTTATGATCTCGCTTTTTCTGAGGGTCAGGGAATTAGTAGACCTCCACTCTTTACCGGGTCAGCTTATAATTATTGGAAAAATAGGATGCGTTGCTTTCTTATGACCCTAGATATTGAGGTATGGAATATGGTCGAAGAGGAATACTCTCCTCCTACATTTGTAGTTGGAGAGATAACTTTAGATAAACTAAAAGATAAATGGGATGATAGGGATAAACTAAAATGCAAAAACAACGCCAAGGCCATGAATGCTTTATTTTGTGCGTTAGATCGAAATGAATTTAATAGAATTTTTGCACGTACTACTGCTTATGAAATTTGGAATCATTTGGAAGTTACTCATGAAGGTACATCGCAGGTTAAGGATTCAAAGCTTTTCCAACTTGAGTCGGAATATGAAAAATTCCGAATGGATGAAAGTGAAGATGTTGATGCCATGTACACGCGCTTCACCAAGATCGTCAATGCCTCCAATGCACTTGGAAAGACCTTCTCCAACGACAACTTTGTCCGAAAGATCCTTCGTTCCCTTCCGCCAAAATTCAACCCGAAGGTGACGGCCATTTTAGAATCGCACAATCTAAGGACGTTCCAAGTTGAGAGCCTCATTGGGAATCTCAAAACCAATGAGGTAGAACTCAAAATCCAACATGATGAATACAACAAGGAGCCGAAGAAGAAGGCGTTGGCATTAAAATCAAAGAAGGAGTGCCAAGAGGATGAGGATGAAGATGAAGAAAGTCTTTTGGTGAAGAACTTCCGAAAGTTCATGCGAAATCCGGAAAGCCAAAACACTTTCCGAAAATTTATCCAAAAGGATGGAAGATGGAAAGGGTCGTCCTCAAAGAAGGAAAAAGAGAGAGACGATGAAGAAGAAAGACCTCCACCAGAGTGCTTTCATTGTAGGAAGACCGGGCACATTCGGAGCCAGTGCCCAAAGTTCTTGAAGGAGAAGAAAGAAAAGCGGCACAAAGGGAAGGAGAAGAAGAAAGTGCTAAAAGCTAGAACATGGGATGAATCCTCCTCCTCCTCCTCCGAAGAATCAAGCGGGTCTTCATCAAGCGAAGATGAGGAAGCAAACATATGCCTCATGGGACATGGAAACGACGGCGACGACACCAGTGTTCCTAGTGACACTGAGGTAACTCCTCCCACTTATGATGAAATCTTTAATGAATTCCTTGAAACTTGCAAAGCTTTTGATAAAAATATGAAAGATAGTATTTTATTAAATCGTGAAAATGAATCTCTTATTAAAGAAAATCAAAAGCTTTCCAAAAAGGTAATTGTTTTAGAAAAGAGAAAGGTTTCTTGCAAAGAAAGTGATCACTCCACTAAATTGGCAAAAGATATTGAAGAGACACTTTCTAAAGCCCCCTCTCATGCCAAAACTCTTACAAAAGAGAAGGGGGAATTAGAAAGGAAATTAGAAGCCTCTCTTTTGCAAATCAAAAATAATAAAAAAGGTTTTGAAAATAGGTGTGTCATGCTTGTGAAAGAAAATTCTTCACTTAAAGCACAATTTCATGACTCACCATGGCCATTAAAAAATTTGGAATAGGCCAAAAATTATTGGAAATGATTTTAGGGAACCAGTGCCATGGTTCTGGAAAATTTGGGCTCGGATATCGAGGTGAGGGCTACCGCCCGGCGCTAGCCACTAACGCCGGCGCTAGCACCTCATACCAGAAACCTAAATTTTCTTTTTCAAAATGCTTTTCTTCTGTAAATCCAATTTATTCCAGCAAGAAAATATTCCAGAAAAGGGTCTCAACCCCCTTTATTTCGTGTGCAAACTGTTATAGGTTAGGTCACACATCTAGTTCATGCAGGAAAATAAAACAAAATGCTTTAAAATAAATCTGGGTACCTAAGGCTTCCACTTATTCTATGGGTGGTACCACTTGGGTATCCGGATCTTTACTCTCATCTTCTTTCTAGATGTGCAGGCAGGCTAAGGACAATGAAGATGTGTGGTACTTGGATTCAGGATGCTCTAAGCACATGACGGGCAATAAAGCAAAGTTCCTTAGCCTAGAAAAGAAGAAGGGAGGGATCGTGACGTTTGGTGATAATGGAAAAGGAAGGATCATGGGTATTGGTACGGTTGGTAACAAATCCTTTACTATATCTAATGTTCTTTATGTGAAAGGATTAAAACACAATTTAATTTCTATTAGCCAATTATGTGATAAAGGATTAGATGTGTTATTTGAATCTTCCACTAACTTATGCAAAATATCTAATCCTACTACAAAAGATATTTTACTAACTGCACCAAGAATACATAATGTTTATATAGTTTCTTTTCATGATCTTTCTAAATCATCTATAAAATGTTTTATCACTAAAAATGATGAATTAGAACTTTGGCATATAAGACTAGGGCATGCTAGCACAAAGCTCATTGTAAAACTTGCCAAAAGTAATTTAATTAGATGATTGCCTAGGTTAAATGGAACTTTACCTTCACTTTGTTCACCATGTCAAAATGGTAAATTTTCTAGATCCTCTTTCAAAAGTAAAAAATTTCATTTCGACTACAAGACCCTTGCAAATAATTCATATGGATCTTTTTGGTCCCGTTAGCATTGCAAGTCTTGGTGGTAGATTATATACATATGTTTTAATAGATGATTTTTCAAGATATTGTTGGACATTATTTCTTTCTTCCAAATCCGATGCGTTTTGTGAATTTGCAAAATTATGTACTCGTATTCAAAATGAAAGTGATTTGAAAATTAAATGCATTCGCTCGGATCATGGAGGAGAATTTGAAAATGAAAAATTTACATCCTTTTGTGATATGTTAGGCATTAAACATGAGTTCTCTGCACCACGCACACCACAAAAAAATGGTGTTGTAGAAAGAAAGAATAGGACACTTCAAGAACTAGCACGCACTATGTTATGTGAATATAAATTACATAAGTCCTTTTGGGCCGAAGCCGTAAGTACATCGTGTTATGTTTTGAATAGAATCATGCTTCGCCCATCTCTTAATCTCACACCATATGAACTTTATTTTCAAAAGAAGCCTAATGTATCTTATTTTAAAGTTTTTGGTTGTAAATGTTTTATTTTGAATACAAAAGATAGCTTGGGAAAGTTTGATGAGAAATGTGATGAAGGAACTTTTCTTGGGTACTCTTCAACTAGTAAAGCTTATAGAATTTTTAATAAAAGAACTAGTAGAGTTGAAGAGTCAATAAATGTAAAATTTGACGAGTTTGTTCCTTGTGTAGAAAAACTTTCCGCAGGCAACGAGGATGATCTCTTACAACCTTTGGAGCATGGTGATGAGGATCCTTCCAAAGAAGAAGAAGAGGAGGTCAAGGAAGATGAATATGTACCTCCAAGTGCCTTGAAATTCACAAAGGATCATCCACGGAAATTGATAATTGGTGAACCATCCATCGGGGTAAGAACTCGCTCTTCTCTTCATGAATCTTTTTCAAATATTTGTTTTGTTTTCGAAATAGAACCAAAAAACATTTCTACTGCTTTAAATGATGAATTTTGGTTTTTGGCTATGAATGAAGAGTTAGAACAATTTGAGCGACATAATGTTTGGAAATTAGTTGAAAGACCATCTAATCACCCGGTTGTAGGTGTAAAATGGATTTTTAAAAATAAATTAGATGGTGAGTCAAGAATCTCTAGAAATAAAGCACGATTAGTAGCACAAGGATATTCTCAAATTGAGGGGATAGACTTTGATGAATCTTTTGCACCCGTTGCTAGATTAGAGTCTATAAGAATTTTTCTAGCATTTGCAAGCTTTAAAAGAATAAAACTATTTCAAATGGATGTGAAAAGTGCTTTTCTAAACGGGTTTGTAAAAGAAGAAATTTATGTTGAACAACCCCCCGGTTTTATTAGTGAAAAATTTCCAAATCATGTTTATAAACTAGAGAAAGCGCTTTATGGTGTAAAACAAGCTCCCCGTGCATGGTATGAAAGACTTACATCATTTTAATTAAAGCACGGTTATATTATGGGAAGTGCGGATAATACTCTCTTCATTAAGCACAACAATGATGATATAATTATTTTACAAATATATGTTGATGATATTATTTTTGGATCTACTAATGAAGAGATGCGTAAAGAAGTTATTTTAGTGATGAAAAATGAATTTGAAATGAGTCTTGTAGGAGAACTTTCTTATTTCCTTGGTTTTCAAATATCACAAAGAATTGATGGTATCTTTGTATGTCAACCTAAATATGTCCATGATATGCTTAAACGTTTTGGATTTGAAAACCTTAAACATGCTTCTACACCAATGAGTGCATCACTAAAATTAGGAAAAGATGAATCAGGAATTTCTATAGATCAAACTTTATATAGAGGTATGATAGGATCTCTACTTTATCTAAGTGTAACTAGACTCGATATTATGTTTGTCATATGCTTATGTGCTTGATTTCAAGCCAATCCAAAAGAATCTCATTTAAAAGCGGTAAAACAAATTTTTAGATATCTCATTGGGTCATCTAGATTAGAATTATGGTACCCGCACAATAATTCATTTACACTTCACGGCTACTCCGATTCGGACTACGCCGGTTGTTCACTTGATAGAGAAATCACTAGTGGTACTTGTCATTTTCTAGGACCTTCATTAGTTGCATGGTCTAGTAGGAAACAAAATTCGGTTGCACTCTCCACCACGGAGGCCGAATACATTGCATTAGGGAGTTGTTGTGCACAAGCTCTATGGATGAGGCAAACTTTAGAGGACTTTGGTTTTCATCTAAAACTTATTGAATAAAAATGTGACAACAAAAGTGCCATTGATCTCACAAATAATCCGGTACAGCACTCTAGATACAAACATATAAATGTGCGTCATCATTTCATAAGGGATCACATTAAAAAGGAAAATGTAAGGATTAGTTTCATTGGCACGGACTCTCAACTTGCTGATATATTTACTAAACCTCTTCCCGATGCAAGGTTTCAAATGTTAAGGTTGGAATTAGGAGTCTTAGACATCTTAGGATGAATAACATGTAAAATGCTAATGTTTTATGCAATTTGAGCAATCAAGACATCTCTGAATATTACAAAATTTCTGCATAAGAGTACTCTTAAGACCCCTAATCAATATCAAAAATCTGATTTTTAAAATTCTTAAAAAATTGTGTACTGTTTCCAGCGCTAGCGCTAGCGCCGGCGCTAGCGTGGGTGTGTGATTTTTCTGTTTTTTAAAATTTCTAAAAATCAACAAAAATATGTTAGTTTATATGTACTAATTTATTTTTGTGTTTTTGTTTATTTTATTTTTGTTTTATTTGCATTATAAAAAAATCAACTACAAAAATTCAAAATTCAAAAATACAAAACTATGTTTGTGTGATTTTTCTGTTTTTATTTCATTAAAAAATTTTCAAAACATTAAAAAAACTGTATAATCTTTATTGCTAATATCAAGCATGAATGAATTCTATTATTTAGAATTCTTTACAAGGTTAAAATTTATTCCTTGAAATTACAATGAACATTGTTTTGTTTATCATGCTTTGATATATCTATTTAAAGTGCATTAATTGTATTAAAAAATATGTGTAGAACCAAGCTTAGCATGCCTCTAAGTATGAGTAAATGTATTATGATTGATAATGATACCTTTCACTCACTTATTTTGGTAATCAACATGTGTTGTTTAAATCTAAAAATGCTTGCTTATGTATTGTGTTTGTACAATGAATTAAAACTTGCATAAGTTTATTGCATACACTACATTTGAATTGCACTTATGAAATTTAGAAAAGTGGTCAAGTTAAAAAATTTGGGTTTGCAAAACAAGTGTATTCGGAGAATGTTGTCTCACAAATGTGAACAAAAAATTATATATGTAGACAAATAAAACTCCACCAAGCACTACTTGAACCTCTTGATAAGTCTTCATAAGCATTGTGAGGTTGAGCACCTTGGAAAGAATAGTAAAGTGTCTTGTGCAAACCTTGGTTATTACACCACTTTGATAAAAATTATGTGCATTAAAAGTGTGTGAAAGTAATTTACTTGTGTTTTATTGTGCACTTTACTTTACATATGTCTTGTATTTTATTGATTTAAATCAATTGTTAACATTGCCCAAAATACACTTTTGTGCACATCATTATCTTTCATAACACTTCTTCTCATGAGTATTGGATTCTAATGCTTTATCTATACTACTCTTTATATAAAAAATGCACTAGATAACCTAGCATGATCTCTACAATATTTTGGTATCTCTTGAACTTAAAATTAAGTAACATTGTAGTATAATATCTATTTGATATGTTCATTTCATGCTTGGTATCTTTTAAAAAAAACTTTGAGATTTCAAAGGTTAAAACATCTTTTAATTTTGAACTAAAACTCATATTTTTACTTATGCTTTTCATGCTTAGGAAAAGATGTTTATTATAATCTTCCGCTTGCTTACAACTCTTATCTTTTCGAAATCTCTTATATACTATGCTTAAAATCTTTATCATTATCTATATTACAAAAGCTCGATCATGCTTTATCATTTATAAGAAATGCCTCCTTACTACCCTCACCCCACGTTCTTTTGATAATACCAAAATGGGGAGATTAATTGAAGAAATCTATATAGGAGAAATATAGAAGATTAAGGGGAGAATAATTCATGTAATCTATCATTTAGGGGGAGTAAAACATAAATTACATTTATGTAGGGGGAGCATTAAGATAGGGGGAGTATGCACATTATCATGTTTATCATATACTATAGTTGCACTATCATCTTGCTTATCTTATACTATAAACACTATTGTTGATTTCTTGCTAAGTAGATTTGTTATTACCAAAAGGAGGAGATTGTTGGTCATGTGTGTCACATCCCTTTGTTTGAGAATAACAAATCCCAAATTGTATTTGATCTTGCTTGTCATGTGTTTATAGTGTGTAGGAACTATAGGTGCAATACTCCATAGGTAGAAAGCAGCTGAATTCAAAAATCTGGAAGAATGCACTACCGTCAGCGCTATCGCTACCGCCAGGCGCTAGCTCAGGTTCCGTTCGACGAAAACTCCGTTCGATGAAATTGAAGCTCCGTTCGACGAAAAATTTCGTTCGACGAAAACTCCGTTCGACGAAAATTTCGTTCGACGAACTTGAAGCTCCGTTCGACGAAAATTTCGTTCGACAAACTTGAAGCTCCGTTCGACGAAATTGTTCCGTTCGACGAAAGTTTGTTCTGCCACGCCGCCGATGGTTCCGTAATCGCTACCGCCAGCGCTAGCGCTACCGCCTGGCGCTATCTCAAGTTTGTGCACAGCGCCACGCCGCCGACGGTTTCGCAACCGCTCCACATGAACGCTACTGCAGGCGCTAGGAGCTACCGCAGGTGCTATCTTCAAGTTCTATAAAATGATGGGCTCTCTATCGTTTTGAGGGAGTGCTTCCAGAGAGATTACTTGTGCCATATTTCCAGAGCTTCTACTCTGCCGAAAGTTCATCTCCCACTCAAATTCAAAGAGGATTTCTGGAGAAGGAAGCCACCACGCTGCATCCGAAGAACGATCGCTTCAACCTCGCTTGTGCTACAGCGATCCTTCATCCTCATCTTCAGAGATCTCATATAGGGAGTTTCATTATTGTTATATTTATTTTCTTTCCATATATATTTTTGTAACCGTTTAGAGAATTCGCCTTGTGTTGGCGACTAGGTCTGGGTAGGACTTAGGGGGAAATTCGCCTTGTGTTGGCGACTAGTTCTAGGTGATTAGATCTAGGGCGTTCGAGGCCATATCCGGGGAAGGATTGGCTAGAGCGGATTGAGGCCTTATCCGGGGAAGGATAGGCTAAAGCCAACCGGTTTGTGGGGATACAAGTCGGTATAGAAAAGGAAAAGATATTTACATTTGTACGCCTCCGATTTCTAGCGATATGGAAATCAAATTTATGTAAACACTTTTTTCATATAATATAATCATGTCTCTTTTGTGTTTACTTGATTTCTATCATTTGGCATAATTTATAGAATTGCAGATTATAATTGTTTCCTTCTTTAAGATAAATTGTTATTTTGTTCTAAATTTCTCTAAACAATTTAGTAAAAATTTACAAAAAATTTTATTCCCTTATTCACCCCCCCCCCCTCTAAGGGTGCCATAAGATCCAACAGTTAAGTCTCGGGGTCTGATGAGTCTCATTTATATACGCTTTTATGGACTCATTCGGGCTAGTTTTCACTCTTGTGCACGTCTTTTTCGAGCTATTATTGCGTGTATTTCTCTTATAATCACTTCCGCATTTTGTGCACTATTTTGGCCCGTTTTGGTGTGCGTTTGCGCTCCATGTTGTTGGGGGTAAGCACATGGTGCTCCCCGACCCTTTTTCTGTGTTTGAATGTTGCTGGAGGTGTATTCCCAGCTGTATCGATGTCTATGCAGGTGGATGGTTCATCCTAATTTTTTCCAAATTACATTTCTTCATGAATCGCACGATCGTACATTTTTCTTGACGCACGATCGCTCCGACCGTGCGTACTCTTAGGCTGGCAAAATGATGTTCTGTCTTTGATCGTGCATTTTTACGCGCGGGCAGTTTCCCGTGCACAAAGGAAACGCACGATCACCTATTTTGCCAAGTTTTTAGTCAATCTGGATTTGATCGTGCGTTTTTACGCACGGGCCGCTTCGACCGTGCGCGAGTAAAACGCACAGGTGCTGCTGCTTCTTCCTCAAGGCAGTATCTTTTCATTAAATAAAGCACGGGCAACGCACGGGTGTGCGTTCGACCGTGCGTGACATAATATCTTCTATTTTAGATATTAAAGCAGGAAATCTGCTGAGTTAGGGAGAGACCGGGAAAATCACTTCAGAGCCCGCCATTTTCTTCTCCATTACACCTGATTCAGTTCCGCCATTTCCACCGCTAGGAGAGCTCCAACTTTGTTTTTTTTCCACCCTTCCATAAGGTCTTTGACCTAGGCCGCCTCCATCATCAAAGAGCTTCTAAGGGGGGGATTCTAGTCCTACACTGATCATTAAGCGAGGAAAGCTTCGCACCGGAGTAGATCGGGTCGTGAGACGAAGAAGAAGGGTCCATTGGGAGGAAGTTACAACCCTCCTCTACCCCGAACGTAGTTGCGGACCGAGCTAGGACGCGGATTGACAACCCGGCGATTCCTATCGTGAATCCCAATGAGGCTTCGGATGTGGTCGATTCTCTTGCACTCTTTCCTTTTGTTTTGATGAATGTAACTAGATGTCCATATTATTGATGATGTGTACTATAAACCTTGATTTGTAATGTTTATTTCATTTTAATGAAATTATCTTGTTTATATGTGTATTTGAGGTGCGCCGCCAAATCCACTCCACCCTCCACTTCATTTCGCTAGCCTTCTTGTCCATTCTGTGTGCCTACTCTTCCATTCGCCGAGCTAAGCGGTGCTAACGGCCCGTATAATCCACCTCGACTCCGCTGGTGCGAACCACTCCATCCACTTGCCTTCTCTCCCATCCGCCTAGCGAAGCAGTGCATTGCGGCCTGCATAGTTTCCATCCACCCAGCGAAGTAGTGCATAGCAGCCTGCATAGGAGTAGTTTAGTTTCGTTATTTTATTTTCCACAATCCAAATCACCCCTTTTCCACAATCCATCTGATCTAAAGGACTTCAATCTCAAGTCCTTCCTCCATAGATAACTCCACCTTACTGTGTTCCTTCTAGATCGATACTTGGTGAAATTCGCCCATTTTATATTACTTGAACAATCGGTACACTACCGTTTTGTGTCGCAATCTTGCTACCGCCTATAACGGTGTGCTAGATTCGCGCATCAAGTTTTTGGCGCCGTTGCCGGGGATTGTAATTGGCGTTGTGATTCCTTTGTTAGGAAAATTTCTTATAAGTGTTAATAATGTTTACATATAATTCTTTTTGCGATAATTCGAATGAGGCTCTGTTCCAAGGAGAAGTGACTGTCAATTATTTTGAGATCCTTGTTGACCTCATTGAATTTGTAGCCCTGAATTGCCAATTTAGCTGGGTTAGTTGCGAGGATGTTGCTTGATGAGTCCATCTTATATAGGGATTTTAGGACTCATCTGGGATAGTTTTCATGCACTAGCACTTCACTTTTTGTGTATTAATGCTTATATTTCACTTATTCATAATTCTCATATGGGGTGCACCTTCTTTGCCCATTTCTGGTGTGATTCCTTGTATTCCAGTGGTCCTGGATATTTTCATGCAGGATCAAGGGTCGTGCGATGCTCAGAGTTTGACTGGGGGCAATTTCTGCCTAAAAAGCCACTGATCGTGCATTTTCCTTCGCGCATGATCAGGCGCACGACCACTGGTCGTGCGTTAATTCCCCTTACCAGACAGAGCGGTTCGCTCGATCAATGACCTTCTTCACGCACGACCACTGGTCGTGCGCCACGGACCGTGCACTATGTTGTAGTTCAGGACTATGCTATAGGTTCTTTGCAAATGATCAGAGGCATTTCTTCGCGCACGACCACTGGTCGTGCGCCACTAACTGTGCGCGTTGTTAATTTCTGCTCCGCCTAAAAATAGATGTGCGTTATTTTAGTTCGGGGGGGGGGGGGGGATCCACTTTTGCTCCGCCCAGTCCACCGTTTTCGCCCTTTCCGCGGATTTTCCGCTCCTTTTGGCTTCCTCCAAGGAGAGGGATCTAGCCCTACATCCACCAATATCCAAGGATTATTTCATTTATATGAGATTATTTTGTCCATATGTGTGTATGTGGTGCGCCCCAAACCATTCTCCATCCACCACTTCATCCACCACTCCATCCGCCTAGCCAAGAGGTGCTAACGGCCCTCAAAACCTTTCCGCCAGTGTGAACCACCTCATCCGCGTGCCTACTCTTCCATCGGCCTAGCAAAGTAGTGCGTTCAAGGCCTACGTAGTTTCCATCTCGCCAAGCGAAGCATTGCATAGCGTCATTGCATAGGAGTAGTTGTAGTTATTTTATTTTATTTACAAAACCAAATCTCCCGCATTCCATTCGATTAAAGGACTTCAATCTCAAGTCCTTCCTTAAAAGTTAACTCCACCAGTTGATGATAATGTAGCACGAACCAGTGCACAATGGGTTTACTCTCAGTGTCCGCCAGTTGATGCTAATTTCAGTACTGTGGCAGTCAGCATTGAGCGGGAGTTTTTATCATCGACTGAAGTGGAGGAATTCTCATCATTTCCTTGTAGAATTCTCAATGTGTTAAACGAGCAGTTCGAGGAATTTGAACGGTTGCAAGAGGTAGTTGAGAATTTTAAAAGGTTGACTCTTGCTTTAGTGACCCCCCAGAAAGAAACTATGAATGCGATGCGATTAAGAAGTGGGAAAGCCATCGACAGACCAACTCACCAAGTTCCTCCAGTTCATCATCCACCCAACCAAAATTGCACTGAAGGTTCGGTTGTTGTTCCCACTTCTGTTTCCACTAATCATGATAATGCTCAGACTCCGCATCGACATGTTAATGCTCCAAGATTGCCTTTCCCTCATCGCCTGCGAAATGAAAAGCAAGAAAAGCAATTCATCAAATTCATCGAAATGATGAAAGGCATCCAAGTGAGCATACCTTTGATTGAAGCTCTCACTAAAATTCCAGGCTATACGCGATTTTTGAAGAACTTGATCTCAAGGCGGAAAACAATAGAAAGCTTGGGGGAAATCAAGCTCACAGAAGAATGATCGGCTCTGATGTCGAATTAGATTCCTAAAAAACAAAAGGATCCTTGACGCTTCTCCATTCCTTGCAGAATGGGCAGCTGTAAATTTAGTCGGGCCTTATGTGATCTAGGGGCATCCATAAATCTGATGCCACTTTCCATATTTAGTGATCTTGGGGCTGGTCTTCTTCGACCGACGAATATTACAATACAGCTGGCAGATAGAACTGTTACAAGACCAGCACGAATCGCTGAAGACCTCACCATGGGAGTTAATGGATTCATTTTCCCTGCTGATTTTGTGATCTTGGATATGGAGATTGATGCTAATGTTCTGATTATCTTGGGACGACCTTTCCTTGCTACTGCTAGGTCTCTTATCAATGTCGAGCAAGGGATATTAACCCTCAGGCTTGGAGAAAACATGACGGCGTTCAATGTGTATAACACATCTCGAGCACTTGATGCTGCGGATGGTGAAACCTCCGAATTTATCGAAGATTCTGAAATTCCCGGTGAAATGATTTTGAGCACTGACATCTCTGCTGAGTGTGTTGACACTGCCTTTGATTCAACTGAAGTAGAGGAGGACTCCAGTTCAGCATTACCTTCAGAGGGTTTAGCCCCACTGCCCCGTGGTGATCCCTTTGTATTGCCCGTCCCCTTATCATTTACTCCTTCACTCAAACCGCTTCTCAACAATCTAAAATACGCATTTCTCGGTGAGAATAATACTTATCTCAGCACAGCTCTCCACCATTAATGAGGCGTCTCTAGTTAACCTTCTAAGAGAGCACAGAAAAGCCTTTGGCTGGTCTCTAGTAGATATCAAGGGAAATAGCCCCACTGTTTGCTTGCACAAGATTATTTTGGAAGATCAATATCGGCCGTCTGCCCAACCCCAATGGCGTTTGAATCCAAAAATGCAAGAAGTAGGTAAGGAAGAGGTAATAAAACTATTAGACGCTGGAATCATTTATCCAATCTGTGATAGCAAGTGGGTGAGTCCTGTTCAGGTCATGCCGAAGAAGAAAGGAATCACTGTGGTGTCTAATGAACGAAATGAATTGCTGCCGACAAGGGTTGTCACCGGATGGAGGGTTTGCATTGACTACAGGAAGCTGAATGAAGCAACACGAAAAGATCACTTCCCACTCCCATTCATTGACCAAATGCTTGAAAAATTAGCCGGGCAGGAGTACTATTGCTTTCTCGATGTGTACTCAGGGTATAATCAAATTTGTATTGATCTGGATGATCAGGAGAAAACAACATTCACCTGTCCATCTAGTACGTTTGCTTTCAAGCGCATGCCGTTCGGCTTATGCAATGCCCCCGCCACCTTTCAATGGTGTATGCTTGCCACTATCCATGACATGGTTGGGGATTTTCTTGAAGTATTCATGGATGATTTTTCTTTATTCGGAAGCAATTTTGATTTGTTTCTCGCAAATCCCTATAAGGTACTAAAGCGATGCGAAGACACTAATTTAATCATAAACTTGGAAAAGTGTCATTTCATGGTCCGTGAGGGGATTGTGTTGGGACACAAAATTTAAAGTGAAGGTTTACAAGTTGATCAAGCAAAGGTGGAAATTATTAAGAACTTACCCTCACCAACCTCAGTAAAAGGCATTCGAAGTTTTTTAGGCCATGCAGGATTTTATCGCCGCTTCATCAAGAATTTTTCCTCTACTGCAAAGCCCCTTTCCAATCTGCTGGGCAAGGATGTGCAGTTCAATTTTGACAGAGATTGCTTGCGCGCATTTAATGCACTCAAAGAACAACTTGTCACCGCTCTTGTTTTGGTGTCACCTGATTGGTCTTTACCCTTTGAGATAATGTGTGATGCCAGCGACTACGCAGTCGGTGTTGTCCTGGGGCAAAGAAAAGATAGTATTCCCCACACAATTTATTATGCCAGTCGGACCCTCAACAACGCTCAAATAAATTACACTACAACTGAGAAAGAACTTCTTGCAATGATTTTCGCCTTTGAAAAATTCCATTCATATCTAGTCCTCTCGAAGGTAAACGTTTACACACATCATGCTTCCCTGAAATACTTATTTGAAAAAAAAGATGTCAAACCTCGACTCATTCGTTGGATTCTTTTACTTCAAGAATATAATATTAAAATCCACGACAAAAAGGGAGTAGAAAATGTTTTCGCGGATCACCTTTCTCGGCTAGAAGGACAGGTGACTTCAGACAATGAGGTAACGGAAATATCTGATTCGTTTCCCAACGAAAAGCTTTTCTCCATCTCAGCTCAATCTTCCACGACTCCGTGGTATGCTAATATCGCAAACTATCTTGCTTGTGGCAAACCATCACCCAATCTTTCGCTTCAGCATAGGAAAAAGCTTTTCTCAGACACGAAGTATTATTTTTTGGAATATCCATTGTTGTTCCATACCTGTAGTGACAGTATAATCAGACGTTGCATCCCAGAATCGGAGTACAAATATGTTCTCGAGCATTGCCACGATAGGGAAGCTGGAGGACAGATGGGCGCTGCTAGGACATCCCGCAAGGTGCTTCAAAGTGGATTATTTTGGCAAACGCTATTCAAGGACGCTCACGCGCACGTCTCGAAATGCAATGAATGCCAGAGAACTGGCAATATTTCGCGGAAAGACGAGATGCCGCTTAGTAATATGTTAGTTTGTGAACCGTTCAACGTTTGGAGAATCGATTTCATGGGTCCATTCCCAATGTCTCACGGAAAACATTATATAATAGTGGCAGTGGATTACGTTTCAAAGTGGGTGGAGGTTGAGGCCGTTGCAGCTAATGATGCTCGCGCACTCTTGAAATTTATCCATACAAATATCTTTTCTAGATTTGGAGCTCCGCGAACAATCATAAGTGATGTTGGTAGTCATTTTTGTAACAGACAGTTTTTGCAATTATTGAAATTTTTTGGCATGCATCATAAAGTCTCTTTAGCCTACCACCCGCAAACATGTGGGCAAGTGAAAGTTTCGAATAGAGAACTCAAAAGGATAATAGAAAAATCGATCCACTCGAATAGAACAGATTGGGCAACGAAGGTGGATGACGCCTTGTGGGCCTACCGAACTGCCTTCAAGACTCCTATTGGAATGGCATCATTCCAGCTTGTTTATGGAAAGGCGTGCCACCTACCAGTGGAGTTAGAACACAAAGCCTTATGGGCAACCATGTTCCTGAGCATGAACATCGCAGCTATGGCGGAAAAGTGTCTTTCTCAGCTAAATGAACTTGAAGAATTGCGGCAATTTTCCTATGAGAACTCACGCATATATAAAGAAAAGGCGAAGCGGTGGCATGATAGACATATTATACCAATGGAATTCAATCCTGGAGATCGCGTTCTCCTCTACAACTCTCATCTCCGCTTGCTCCCTGGTAAGCTGAAGTCACGGTGGAGTGGCCCGTTCATGGTAACTGGTGTCTCTTTGTTTGGCGCAATTAAGATAGCTGGAGAGTAAGAAGGGACGTTCAAGGTGAATGGTCATCGCTTGAAAATCTATGATGGCGGCACAGTTTCGAAAGATTGTCAAAAATTGTAACTGGCTGATTCAAACTTTTAGGGAGAGTTTTCTTTTTTGTCTCTCAGCTGTGTTTGAATACTTGACTTGTATAATTCTTTTTTCTTAGGCTTTGCTTGTGTGTTTATTTTTGTGATATTCTGGACAATTGATAAGAATTATGCTTGAACCATATTGCTACAATGTTAATACAGGTATTTGGTCCACCTTAAGGACGGTAAACAAAAGGGCTTATGGGAGACGACCCAATTTTGCTTGAACTCTTTTGCTGTTTTGCGATTTGTGGAGTTGTTGTTTTGCAGGAAGGGCGACCTCAATGGCGGATGCATTTTTAGCTCTAGTTCCAATTTAACGCCAATCTTTCGGTATGCTCATTTCTGAGCATGGGGTATCCTCTCCTCCCACTTCTTTTTATGAATCTAGTATTGCAATATGTGATGTTAGATTTAAGTCTAGGGGAGAGTAGCTTGTCGTTACTCACTTGCACGTGCACTTAAGCACAGCATACTAGAAGTTACAATATTATTGTTATTTTTCATTCTCATAGCACACCACAACACCCACTACAGCTTGCACTTAATCAAAGGCGTGTAACGAGTCTAGCTCGTTTCTTATGTAGGATTTGGAAAATTGTTGTGCTAGCTCAGGGTTGTAAGACAGAGTAAAATGTTGACTCTCGTAGTGATCTAGTCGAGTACTCGCGTCTTGCATAGATTTATGTGTAGAATAAATTTTTCTTTATGCGTATAGTTTTGTAATTTTTCTATTTGCGTAATAATTGTTTATTCTACTCAAAAGTGGTGAATCTAGTGTGAATCCGACGGTAGCATAGGAATGTGTGTAGACGGTTGTTAGGGTTGTATTGCTCGAGTCGGGAGGAAAAATTATCTTTCTCGGTGGCTAAGAACTTGCCCCAAGCGACTCTCGAAGCATTGGTATAAGTTAGTTCAATGTGTGAGCATGATGTAGGCCTTCGCTTTGGCCAGGTTGAGCTTTGTATACCGACCCTATCATTATCCTTTCTATCCCCTTTGTGCCTACCCCATCTCTTGATTCAACTCCACTTATATTTCACCATGGCCTGCAAGCTAATCCTAGTCGCGCTCCCAATCCGAGCTTTAGTGTTATATCAATTTTAATTGAGGGTGTTGATGCAGTGAAAAATTTTGTGAAATTGTGGTTTGCGCTTCCTCGGATTATTTGCTGAAAAAAAGGGTTATGAGGAAAGAAAAAAAGAAAAAAGAAAAAGAAAAGAAAAGAAAGAAAAATGCTTGGTTAAGAAAAGAGCCAAATTGAAAATCATTTTAAGAATTGTTTTGGGAGTATGCAGTGTACACACCCATATTTTCAGGTTCAAGTCTGGGGGTGTGGTGCACTCGTGTTTTTATTATGGTGCTTGGATAATTTCGTTGACGCAAACTCTTTTGGATTAGGTGCGGAAACTTTTAGGTTTTCATTGTAAACTCTACTGAATCCCAAGCCCCGTATTTATCCTAAAGTCATATTGACTCACGCATTTAATCGAACTAGTGCCGTGGAGAGAGTGTGACCGGGTGAGCTTATGGTCACCGACATTGATGGATTTCAATGGAGGTTGTTCCGAGCACCAATCTTGAGTAATACTAGCCTCATCGATCAGTTTACTTTCTTCCTACGCGAGACCGGATGATTCACCGCGATTCAACTTTTGAGTAGAGATAATATATATGTACGCTCTTAGATTATTACAACGTGTTTGTATAATTAAAAATTTCTTCTACTGCATTTCTATGCGCGCAAACATGAGACTTCGCATGGTACTCCGCTTCTACAATTATTAAGCCAGCTAATCAATTTTTCTGTCCGCATAAGGGATGATTTTCTCGGGATGATCAAATGGTTAAGTCTGGGGGTGTGATGAGTCCCATTTATATACACTTTTATGGACTCATCCGGGCTAGTTTTCACTCTTGTGCACGTCTTTTCCGAGCTATTATTGCTTGTATTTCTCTTATAATCACATCCGCGTTTTGTGCACTATTTTGGCCCGTTTTGGTGTGCGTTTGCGCTCCATGTTGTTGGGGGTTAGCACATGGTGCTCCACGACCCCTTTTTGTGTTTGAATATTGCTGGAGGTGTATTCCCAGCTGTATTGATGTCTTTGCAGGTGGATGGTTCATCCGAATTTTGCCCAAATTACATTTCTGCATGAATCGCACGATCATGCATTTTTCTTGACGCACGATCGCTCCGACTGTGCGTACTCTTCAGCTGGCAAAATGATGTTCTGTCTTTGATCGTGCATTTTTACGCACGAGTAGTGGCCCATGCGCAAAGGAAACGCACGATCGTCTGTTTTGCCTAGTTTTTAGTCAATCTGGATTTGGTCGTGCGTTTTTACGCACGGGCGTCTTCGACCGTGCGCGAGTAAAATGCACGGGCGCTGATGCTTCTTCCTCAAGGCAGTATCTTTTCGTTAAATAATGCACGGGCAACGCACGGTCGTGCATTCGACCGTGCGTAACATAATATCTGTTGTTTTAGTATTTAAAGCAGGAAATCTGCTGAGTTAGGGAGATACCGGGAAAATCACATCAGAGCCCGTCATTTTCTTCTCCATTACGCCCGATTCAGTTCTACCATTTCCACCGCTAGGAGAGCTCCAACTTCGTTTTCTTCCACCCTTACATGAGGGCTTTGCCCTAGGCCTCCTCCATCATCCAAGAGCTTCTAAGGAGGGGATTCTAGTCCTACACTCATCATTAAGCGAGGAAAGCTTCGCACTGGAGTAGATCAGGTCGTGAGAAGAAGAAGACGGGTCCATTGGGAGGAAGAGATGGCCCTCCTCTACCCCGGACGTATTTGCGGACCGAGCTAGGATGCGGATTGACAACCCGGCGATTCCTACCGTGAATCCCAACGAGGCTTCGGATATGGTCGATTCTCTTGCACTCTTTCCTTTTGTTTTGATGAATGTAACTAGATCTCCATATTATTGATGATGTGCACTATAAACCTTGATTTGTAATGTTTATTTCATTTTTATGAAATTATCTTGTTTATATGTGTATTTGAGGTGCGCCACCAAATCCACTCCACCCTCCACTTCATTCTGCTAGCCTTCTTGTCCATTATGTGTGCCTACTCTTCCATCCGCCAAGCTAAGCGGTGCTAATGGCCCATATAATCCACCTCGACTCCGCTGGTGCGAACCACTACCTCCACTTGCCTTCTCGCCCATCCGCCTAGCGAAGCAGTGCATAGCGTCCTACATAGTTTCCATCCACCCAGCGAAGCAGTGCATAGCGGCTTGCATAGGAGTAGTTTAGTTTCTCTATTTTATTTTCCACAATCCAAATCACCCCTTTTCCGCAATCCATCCGATCTAAAGGACTTCAATCCCATGTCCTTCCTCAATAAATAACTCCACCTTACCGTGTTTCTTCGAGATCGATACTTGGGGAAATTCGCCCATTTTATATTAATTGAACTATCGGTACACTGCCATTTTGTGTCGCAATCTTGCTATAGTCTATAACGGTGTGCTAGATTCGCACATCAAAAGACTGGGCACTTTTCAATTAATTGTTGATACAATCCAACTGCTCCAAGGGTAACAAATGCTAAACTTGCAAATAATCTTGTTCATCATCACTATGCATATCCTAGAGCAGTTAGATCCAGTATGCCCTTTAAAGCTAATAATGTCCTAGGACCCAAAGCTACTTGGGTACCTAAGGGCATGTAATCTCATTTTGCAGGTAGTCCAAGAGCCCCCGCTAGAAGCAAATCTGGGACTTGGATAAGATGGTTGTTCTGGCCCATAAGATGGAGCAGCAAAATTAGTTCAATAACAATCTTATTTCAGGTCATCCTATTAAAAAGACATAAAGAAGTCAGTAGGATTACAATTTGAAACTGACTAAAACACCCCTGGAGAACTCTCAGGGTTGGTGCTAAAATATGTCTCCCAAGAAGGGCCGAAAGTTGCCCTAGGCTGACAAGTTAAAGAAATCTGTATCGTCGATACAATAAGTTGTTACGACGACATAGAAGATGTTGCGACGACAAATTGATCAAGATGGAAGGATGCGTATCCAAGAATCATTTCGATGACAATCAAAAGTATCGTCGAAATAGAGAGTCCAGCTATTTAACACGCCACTAGATCGATCAATCGAAGCCCTCTGATCATTTTCACAGACACAGTCAAAGGTACGCGCCCCTTCACCTACCTACACCATAAATAGAGTGAATGCTCGAGAATAAAAATTATGCTATCATTTGCCCTAAGCTATTCCTTCGACAAATCATTGCTTCGTCTCCGACGTACAGCCTCCTCTCTTGCTCTAAATCGATGGATCCCAAAAGAGAAGAAGTAATTTCAGGTTGGAAACTCCAACGCGGGGGTTTCAACTCATGCTCTGAAGAAATCAGGTCAGTGCTAGGGCTCTTGGAATCCATCGGCTTTGAATATTTACTAAGCGAGCCCTCGGTTCTTCTCCACCGAGAATTGGCAGAATTCTTCGTTGAAGCCAGGCTCAATCAATCGGAATCCCAGATCAAGTCTACCGTGGCCGGTAAAAAAGTTATGATACTGCAAATATCCTCAGGAAGGCAGTGCATCATCCTAGAATCAAAGGGGAAGAGGAAGAAGAGTTGACCATAGAGAATATCTATGCTAGTTATGACTGTTGTGGCCACACCGGGAAGACCTACGGGTCGATTAAAAGAAATGAGTTCAATCATAAAGGCAAGCTGCTGGCCGACATCGTAGGGAAGGTGTTGTTATGCAAACCAGGCTCGCATGACCGAATTTCCAAGGAAATGTTCATTACAATGGCCCGAATCATTCATTCCAAGAAGACTGGCTGGAGTGCGTTTCTCTTCTAGAGAATGAAGAGTACCCTGAAGACTCCATCTTACGGAAGAATGCTATCTCTGTTTCCTCCTAAATATCCTCGGTGATGTTCTTCATAGAAGGATGGGAGTGTCATTGCACTACTCCAAAAGGCTGGACGCTAGGATGCTTGACAGATGGGATATGTCTATCCCCAAAACATCATCTGATGCCCATCCGATCTAAAGAAGCAAAAGAAGTAAGCAACCCAAGTAGTCCTCTCAGAAAAAGAAGATTCATCAAGCAGTTCTGTTGACAGAACCTCACCCCCACACAAACCTGCACCATCTGAGGGGGAGACATCTACTCGAAGAGATATCCCAACATCAGTACCTGAGCCTGCTTCCAAATAGGTTATTGAAGAAGGTAGCAACCCCAACTTGGGGAGTGTTCCTGCTGAGGGGGAGTCCCAACTTGGGAGCTCAGCCCAAGATGCAGAGATGAATGATGGGGAGCTCCCGGCAGGAGGCTCAGCCCAAGGTGACGCACAAGTTGAGGTGGGGACCCAATTGGGGTACTATGCCCCAAAAATCAAGGATATGTGCCCGAGCCAATGGAAGACACCGCCCCTTCAGCTTGCCGTGAATATGCAATAGCATGTAAAATAGTAATTACATCTCCAAGTGAGATAGTACCGGTAGTTTTCAAGGAGAAGGACAAAGTAATAGTCCATATTAGTGAGGAATCGTCTGAAGGTACCCCTGATGTAGCTCCACAGGACGAAGGAGATCAAGAAGAAGAAGCTACTGAGCCATCTTCGGCTCACGCAGGCTCTCTCTATCACATGATATCGACTCTACTGACTGCTTAGCAGAATCGATTGGAAACATTCATTGTAAAGACTATGAATGGTCTAAGGAACGAGATGAAGGCTGAAATCAAGACGGTGAAGAGAGACATACTTAATCTCAACACCCAGTGCGCCCACTTCTACACTCTGGCAGCTCCCGCAATAAAACACATGGGCGAGGAAGTCAACAAGGTGGGATATCAAACCCATAAGATCCTGACAGATCAAGTAACATTTTCAGAAAATGTGGAGTATGCACTTGGGCAGATAGAAACAGGTGCTACTAATAATAAGAATCAAGTTTTGAACAGGGTTAGTGAGAATGCTCACACAATAGATACACATCTACTAAAAGTATTTAAAAATTTGGATGTTACTGAATAGCACCTGGATGAACAGTTAACATTGGTCGGAGAAGCTCTTGAAGCACGCATAATTAAATAAGTCCTAAAGGGGGAGAATGAAATAATAAATGTCGGATCCCATCAAGCGATGTGGATAACACATCAAGTGAAGCAGACAATGCAAAAAACCACATCAATGTATCAAGCAGCCGTTCCATCAGTAAGTACTAATTCAGCAGAGTATGGTATTGAATTCAGAGAATCAGCAAGCTCCAGGAAGAGAAAGAAACTCCAGTGCAACAACTACAGGCAGAAGAGGCTGAGGGAAGTTGAGCAGGATCCACAATCAGGAAGGTGGAGTCCTAATTCCAGAAAAATAATTAAAAAATCATGGATACAGTTTGGATACCCTCAAGAAGGCCATCAAAGAGTATATCAGTCGATTGAGGGTAATATGCATCTAGAGCAGCTAGAAAGGAGGAAGAATCACAAGTTAGCATTCCCCCATGGTCCTCCTCCTTCTCCCAAAAAGATTCCAAAGCCCATCAACTACTATCAGAGGCAAGGGAAGAAAGACAAAGGTGCAAGCAGCAACAGACCTTGAGGAGAATCGAATCGAATCGAAAAATAGAATAGGGAAAATGAATGTTAATTCTTATTCAAGAACATTTAATCTATCTATATGATTGTTGCTTAATGTGATTATATTATCTTAATGTTAAATATTTATGTGTGTGGCATTTATCATTGAGGTGAGTTAGGACTTCTTCAAATGGGGGGAAATTGTTGGGAAATGTGTCGTGCAATGTTCCTGATTTAAAGAAGCACTCAGCTCAATGATAAAATCATTGTATATTTAATGTAATATCTAGTTCATGCTTACAGAGATCAGGCAATATGTCCAGTACTTCAATAATTTGACTAATTACAATATAGTCGAACAAGACTTGACATATCGTCGAAAAGGGTATGCATGTTGTTGAAATGATGTGCAGAGCATAGCCGAATGATCATATCAACTTTCATCGAGACAACATGCGTATGATGATACCGTTGTGACATCAACACTACAACACTTCACAACGATATCGGAAAGCTGAGATAAAGAATGAAGACTTAAGTACAAACACAAGACAGATATCGTCGTAAAGAAGCCTTGTCGTTGGAAAGGCCAAGTAAGACAGATGATGACAATATCGTCGTAAAGAAGGCTTGACGTAGAGAAGACTAAGAAAGGTCATATGAAGACAGGCAGTTGCTGAAGAATATTCTGTTGACATGATATCGTTTATGTCGTCGACAAGATAAGTTGGTTACAATGATATTGAGCAGTCTAGAATATTTCGCCGACATCACTCAGATAACTTCATGCGTCTTAAGTACAAGTGCAGAAGGGATTTCCCGTATCATTGAGATATCACTTTCTGAAGAAGAAGAAAAAAGACTTGAAGATTTGTCCATGTCCAAGACATCGACAAGCTCTGTCATCGAGATATTGTCCATGTCATCGTAACAATGGATATATCATCGAGACGGATTCAAAAGTTGCCAGATGCGCTGTCAGCATTTAATGTCACCATCTGATTGTCCAATCAGCGCGTGCTCTTAAGGTATGGGCGTCTGTCAGTCAAGGACATCATAGGTGACCATTAAGCGGCTCCTCCGCCCTATAAAAGGGAGTAGTGGATGCCCTAATCAATAAGAAGGGAGACAAAAGAGATGAGAACGTAGAAACGAAAAAGAATCCCGCTGAGCAATACAATAGTAAAAGCTGCGGAGAAGAATCGACATCAAGGAGAGGAGAACAAAATTGCACATCCAATGTTCTCCAAGTTGCAGTCAAGCCACGTTGACTGATAAGAATCGTTCAAGTCAAGAAGCCAATCTCCACCAAGAAGAAGAACAAAAATTGTATATTTTCTTTGTAAGGCTTGCGGGCCAAAACTGTAAGATCAGTTTTCAGATCTAATTGTCGAGCTTGAGGGCTTGAGATCTATGAGGCTTAAGGGCCAGGGCAGAGGACTTGCGGGTCCAACCGTGTCGAGCTTGAGGGCTTGAGATCTGTGAGGCTTGGGGGCCAGGGCAGAGGACTTGCGGGTCCAATCGTGTCGAGCTTGCGGGCTTGGGTGCAGTAGGGGCTTGCGGGCCTAGGCTGTAGGACTTGCGGGTCCAAGGGGCAAGACTTGCGGGTCTGTGCTGTGTATGGATTGAGGGCATGAGTGTGGAGCTTGCGGTCTTGAGTGCAGTAGAGGCTTGTAGGCCTAGGCCGGAGGACTTGCGGGTCCGAGTTGTAAGGCTTGTGGGCCGGAGACATTTGCGGAGTTTGCCAATCCCAGCACACTGCTAGGTAGGTGCAAAGGGATAGAGGACTACTCAAGACACCCTGTCTTGAGGAACCTCAATAAATTCTTGTGTGTTTTTTGTGTAGTGCTTTTAATCTCTAAATCTATTAACCAGAAATCAAGAAAACCAAAAGGGGAACAAGACTATTTGTAATACCTATTCACCCCCCCCCCCCCTCTAGGTGTTTAGTCGACACCCAATAACTAACATCCAATCAATCCTAAAGAAGAAGAACTTTAAGAACTTGAAGATGTACCTCAAGTAGAAGTGCCTGGTATTAATGAAGATGCAAGAAATCTGGTGATTAGACACCAAAGAGATCATCTGGTTGATCAAATCATCGGAGAAACCAGTGTTGGAGTAAGGACAAGTAGAGGTACAACAAATAAAATTTTGCATTTGAGTTTTCTTTTGCATGTTAAACCGATGAAATTTGATGAGGCAAAATAGGATGCTTTGTGGATCATTGCAATGCAAGAGGAGTTCAATCAGTTCAAATGATGTAAAGTTTGGAATCTGGTGCCAAGACCCAAAGGTCAGAACGTTATCGAACAAAATGGGTTTACAGAAACAAGTTGGACGAAGACGGGATAATCATCAAGAACAATGCCAGACTTGTTGCCCAAGGTTACTGACAAGAAGAAGGGATCGACTTTGATCAAACCTATGCTCCAGTGGCAAGGCTCGAAGCAATCAGGTTGTTTCTAGCATATGCGGCTCACAAAGGATTGAAGGTCTATCAAATGGACATGAAGTCAGCCTTCCTTAATGGTAACTTAAAGGAATAAGTATACGTAGAACAACCCCAAGGTTTTGTTGATTCAACCCTCCCTGAATATGTTTACTTTTTTACGTAAAGCATTATATGGTTTAAAACAAGCACCCCGAGCTTGGTATGAGACGCTCTCTAGCTTTCTTCTTGATAACAAATTCACACGAGGAAAGATAGATGAGACATTATTTCTTAGGGAAGTAAAAGGCAAGATTTTGCTAGTGCAAATCTATGTCGACGACATTATCTTTGGATCTACAGATGATAACCTTTGCAAAAAGTTTTCTAACTTGATGCAAGGGAAATTTTAAATGAGTTGTATGGGTGAGCTGAAGTATTTCTTAGGACTTCAAGTGAAACAATCTGAAGATGGAATCTTCATCTCTCAGACGAAGTTAACCAAATAGTTAATTAAGAAATTCGGAATGGAGAACGCAACCTCAATGAGGACTCCAATGGGTTCAAATATGAATCTGGACAAGGATGAGAAAGGGAAACCTTTTGATGAAACCAAATACAGAAGCATATTGTATCCTTTCTCTACCTTACTGTCAGCAGACCAGACATAATGTTTTCAACATGTGTTTGCACTAGATTTCTGGTGAACTCTATGGAATCTCATTATGCCGCTGCAAAGAGGATTTTGAGATATCTTAAAGGCACACCAAATCTTGGCCTATGGTACCCAAGAAGTAATGACTTCGAACTCACATGATTTTCAGATGCTGATTTTGCAGGTAGCAGTGATGACAGGAAAAGCACTTCTGGGACATGCCAATTCCTTAGAAGAAGGCTAGTCTCGTGGAGTAGCAAGAAACAAAATTGTGTGGCTATCTCAACTACTGAATCGGAGTATATCTCCGCAGGCAGTTGCTGTGCAAAACTTCAGTGGATCAGGAATCGGATTGAAGACTACAACTTGAAGAAGAAGGAGATTCTGATGTTTTGTG
Organism: Dactylorhiza incarnata; assembly: GCA_033032865.1. Lineage (NCBI taxonomy): Eukaryota > Viridiplantae > Streptophyta > Magnoliopsida > Asparagales > Orchidaceae > Dactylorhiza > Dactylorhiza incarnata. The sequence continues at coordinate 719,150 of JAWHQI010000040.1, read as the reverse complement.
ACTCATTAAGTGTCATATCAATTGCAAATAATCCAGTCTCTCACAGCTGAACAAAACATATAGAGATACGCTGCCACTTCATCCGGGATCATGTGGAGATCAAGGAAATCAACCTCAGTTATGTCCCGATGGATAAGCAAGTTGCTGATATTTTCATGAAGCCGCTTGATGAGACTAAGTTCCACTATTTCAAGTTAGACCTTGGTATGCTGAACAAGGAATATTGAAGAAAGCTCAAAGGAATCAAGCTCAAATCAGAAAATCGGGTCTGCCAAAGAAATCAAGGGAATTACGTGAATCAATTCGACAAATTCGTCGAGACTTCAAAAATCATTTCGACGAAAACTTATTTTCATTGAATCATATCGACGAATTGAAGAATTGTCTCGAATCATTTCGACGAATCGTCAAGTCAATTTCGTCGAATGCCTTTATTCCAAATTTTAAACCTAATTTCATTATTGGATCTGAAGAGTCTTTTAATCTACCAGGTACGCGCCTCCACTCTTTTTTAAATATCAATATATATATATATATATATATATATATATATATATATATATATATATGTTTACGGGTTTCAAAAGTCACGCCACTCTCTTACCGAAACCCTTTGTCTTCCGTCGATTTGTCTTCCTCGCTGCATTTCTCCGTCGACAACAACAATGTCTCGCAAGTGCTCTGGTCTGCTTTCGGTAGGGGGAGAGTTTGTCTGCACAAGATTCGCAAATGCCTTCGCTGAGTTTCAAAACATCGTCCTTTGCCTGGAAGAAGTAGGGTTGTCATTCATTCACGAACATCAATGCTGAGTCCTTGAAAGAGATGTTCTCGAATTTTTCAAAAAAACCAAGGTTAGACGCAGTGGGGGGGGGGGGGGGTGATTAAAGACAGAGTGATCAAGATGAAGCCATCGAAATTGACAAAACATCTAAAATTGCCAGTCGTCGAAGAATAGGACTGTCTTTTTGAGGCTGATCATCAAAGAGCCTTATTGTTCTGTGGTATGCCAAGAGGAACAACTTCCGTAAGGAGAAAGGATTTGAATGGAGAAGGGAAGCTCATTTCAGATATCTTGGGCAAGGTACTATTATGCAAGGTAGGTTCACACGACTACCTATCTAATGATATATTCAAGTTAGTCGCAGTTGTAATCTGCAGGAAAAGAGTGGATTGGGGTCTCGTCCTATTTGAAAAGTTCAAGGCAAGTCTGATGGTCCCCAACTTTGGGAGAATCATAAGTCTCTATCTCAATCGATTGGATGGAGACCAGTTTGATATGAGGAATGGTTGTCCTATTCACCACCTCAAGAAAATAGACTCTACCATCATGGACAGATGGCAAAGAGTGATTATTAGGCTGGGCTTGAAGAGACTGGTTGAGGATGAAGTAGCAGATGAAGAGGAAAGGAAGGAACCCTCTCCATATAGGGTACCTTATCCTCAAGCAATCCTACCACTTCAGACAGAATAATCTCCAGTGCAAGATCCAGTAGTTTCATCAATTGAAGGAGAGATCTCCAAATCCCCAGAAGTGTTAATTCTGCAAGAACCACCTCCAGCCATATCAGCTCAACTAAGCATGCAGAGTCACTTTGATACTTGTATTTCAAGGATTGAGAAGAGCCTTAAACTAATCCCTGGACACTATGCAGAGAAGATACTTGCAATTCCTACTAAGGAGACAGAAAGGTTGGCTGATGTTGATGATGATGATGGGGTTGATGTTCCAGTCTACCAGATTAGTGATGATGCAGATGTTGTTGATGACAATGATGGTGCTCAAGATCCAGAAGGTATTCAAACCTTCTCTCTTCCAGAAACCTTAGCTCCTGAAAAGGAAGAAGTTATCCAAGACAAGATCACCCCTGCAAGTTCTGAGGGGGAGACTGAAAATGAGAATCGAGAGAAGGTAGTTGAATAAGATGAGGAGATGCCTTCAGTTCAAGAATGAGAGGATGTGCACTCTGCACCCCCTGCTCTAGATTCCCAAGTAAGAGATGGTCTGCCTGATCTAGGGGGTGTTCCATCCAATGAAATCATGTTCAATGATGAAAGGTTTGGAACCCCCTCTCCTCAAAGTGTGCATGTTCCTGTGCCATCTACCTCCAATAATGAGCTGCTCCAGACCATTGAAGCACTTCTCAAGTCCCAGGCTGAACAATTTGATTTTTCCATGAAGCAAGTTTTTCTAAAAGTGAAAGAAGTTGAGTCAGACATGAATAATGGTCTTGCTGAGATTAAGAATACTTTGTCTAAAATGAAAAGTGATTTAGATAATTACTTCTCTAATGGTGTTCAAGCCGTGAGCTACACCAATGAAGGGATGAAGCATGTTTATGACAAATCAAATCATCTTCTGGAGGGCCAAAGAAAGATTTATGAGCAAAGTGACAGTATTCGAGATGATATAATTGCAGACCTGACAAATTTCAAGAATGAAGTGCTCCAAACCGTATCTGAAGAAGTCAGAAAGGGGGAGGAGAAAATTCAATGTCAGTTATATGATCTTAGCAGAGAGATAGAAAGCAAGTTCTCAGAAGCAAATGTTGAACGTCATCAAGACTTGAACTGGTTTTATGAAACCTTCATAGGAGTTCCTCAACAATTTCCTGCAGAGCAGTTTCCTTTTTCTGAGTAGTTCCAGCCCACTGAGGGTGTATATGAAGAATTCCCTATCATCCCTCCTTCTCAATATAATCAAATATGGTTTAATGCTGAAGAGGCTGCTGAGCCATCAGATCCTGCCCCTAAGAAGAGAAAATTTGATGAAGGAGCATCTTTAAGCAAAGCTGACATATCTACAAGAAGAAATCTCGACACAGTAATTAGAGAGACAGCAGCTGTAAGAAGAGTTGGTCAAGAATTTTGGAGTCCAATTTCTAAGGCTATCATCTTGGACAATTACAATCTTTTGGAAATTGGTAACATCAATCCTCAGGAGTATTATAGTCAAGATGAATACAACATGTATAAAGCTGCCAAGCTAAAGAGAAGAATAAACTTCAGAATAAATGGTCACTACAATCCAACTACACCTCCTCCACCACCAAGATACTATCCAAAACCAATGGAGTACTTTGCCAGGCAGTCATAGAAGTACAAGAAAGAAAAGGCCAAAATGCCTTAGTTGTGTGATGTGAATCTTTTGAAATCTGAAAAACATTAATATACATATATTTTGATGTTTTGATATTTCAGTTCAATTTATTTGTCTCTTTATGTCATGTTGTGCTTACTTTTATAACTATTTTCTGAGCAATTCAACTTAGTAGATTGGGTTCTGACTTCTTCAAATAGGGGGAGATTATTGGGTATTGTAGCTATAATAACCTTGATTTGAAGAAGTGTCCCATGAACTAAGATGAATTGATATTATATTTGATATAATCTCTTAGTTGTGTGTTTGTAGGACTCTAATTGCTAAGTACAAACCAATGTCAGGTTTCAGTGAGTCATAAACACAGGCTTATGCAATGTAATCCCTCATTTTATAAACCAAGGTGTTGACTCAGGTGAAATCTCACTATTGGGATGTACTTCACATTCAAGCACTAAGGAAAAGTTCTGAGTCAATGGTTGCTGGAATCAGGGTTGGAAGAAAATCCGTCCGAGTGTTTTTCGTCGAGTGATTTAGATGAGTCCATGTAAATTCGTCGAATCATCTCGTGAAAGACCTAGCAATTCGCTAGAATTACTCGAATAGAATCAGAAATTTCGGCCAAGTACATTCATCGAATAATACTTACTTTTGTCGAGTATTTAATCGATGAATTCAGAGAATTCCTTTATGAGTTTTTTGTTGAGTAATACACTGCTCTCTCGACGAATAAGTGACTTTCGACGAATGTTGACCGAGCGCATTTTTGTCTTATGTCTGTTGATTTAAGAGTTTCGTCTACGTGGTTCCTTTTCCTTAAGTATTTCTTATAGTCGTTGGAGAGAATTCTATAAATACTTAAGAGATGTTTTTCCCTAAACCCTAATCATGCCAAATCAAAATAAAGTCATTGAAAGTTCCGTTGGCATTTCTCTCGTTCATGCAAAGGTCGATCTTCTGCCGCCGACAAGCTTTGTGCTTGATTCTTCAGCAAGTCTCTATTCAACCAGATCCCTGTGCTTGGATTGCTTCAACTCTCTTCTAGATCTTGTTGGGTAGATAAGTGTTCAGATCAAATCTTTCAAGAGAAAGAGTTTTCTTCTCCCTCATTCAAGTTTAGGATTTTATTTTTCAAGGAGGAAGAAGACTTATTATCTCATATCTGAAGAAGCAAAATCTCGTGGAGATTCTTAGAGATTGGATTTTAAATCCAAGGTTTTTGTAACATCTTCTACATATCCTTGTAGGATGTTTCATCTTCCGAGTTCTTGTAGATCCTAGTTTAGAGTCTCGAGTTTGTAGGAGGGTTTGTTCTCCAAGTTTGTAGGAGACGTGGTCTCCGATCTTGTAGGAGTTGTGAACTCCGAGTTATAAGATTATGTTTAATCTGAGATTGGTGAAGTAGCCGAATCTATCCTCGGAGTGCTAGATAGGCGAGGTGGGAAAGAGGACTACACACATCGGGGAACCTCTATAAAATCCTTGTGTTGTGTTTGTGTTTCTGTGTGCTTTTGTTCTTATAGTTTTTAATTCCGTGTAAAGCCAAAGAATCAACCTATTCACCCCCCTCTAGGTGATTTAGGTTGCGACTAGAAACATTCAGGTACTTGGATTCGAGACGCTCCAAGCACTTGACGGGAAACAAAGCAAAGTTCCTTAGCCTAGAAAAGAAGAAGGGAGGGATCGTTAATTTTGGAGATAACGGTAAAAGAAGGACCATGGGAGTCGATACAGTGGGTAACGAATCCTTTACTATTTCAAATCTTCTGTATGTAAAAGGTTTAAAACATAACTTAATAACTATGTGATGAAGGATTTGTTAAGTCGCATTCGTAAATGTAATCATTTTATGCAGTTTTTACCTATCTAAACACCTCCAAAAATTCAGATATTTTTGCATGAAACTACTATCTGGACACTTAATCAAGATCAAAAATTAGAATTTCCAAAATCTTAAAATTTAGTGTAATGTTTGTCGCGCTAGTCCACCTGTCTGATTTTCTGTATTTTTAAAATTTCAAAAAATCACTAAAAATATGTTTCTTTTCTTTGTTTATTTGTCTGATTTCTATTTCTATATGCAAAAATCAAATACAAAAATATAAAACAAAGAATTATCAAAAATTATTTTTTGAACTTAACTTTTCTATTTACATATATCTTGCGAAAGGGAGATTTGGGATGTCACCCCCCATCACATCTCCTAGTACCGGTGCGAACCCCTCACATAGTAGACATTGGGAAGTCCATGATCAATTATAAGAGTTCAAATTTAAAAAAAAAAATATTTCTCAAAATATCAAAATAAATTGTATGGACTTTATTGTAAAAATCAAGCATGGTTTAATCTATCATTTAGACCTTCTACAATGTTGCAATTCATCCTTTTCAAACTACTTTGAACATTGTTTTTTCATGTTTTGATATATCTAATCAAATGTGCATCAACTATTTTGAAAAAGTTGTGTAGAACCAAGCTTAGCATTCTTCTAAGTATGAGTAAATGTTTTATGGTTGATAATAATTTTTATTCACTCACTTATTTTGGCAAAGTCTACATTTGCTTTTAATCTAATAGTTCTTGCTTGTGTATTGTAATTGTACAATGAATTAAATTTGCACAAGTATCTTACTTACACTACTTTTATTTGCACTCTTATCATTAAGAAAGTGGTTGTGTTTTCAAAATTTCATTGGTTTGCAAAACAAGTGTCTTCGGAGAACTTTGTACAAAACAAAAATCATAAAATAAATTGACAAAGAAAACTTCACCATGCCCTACTTGAACCTCCTGATAAGCCATAATAAGCATTGTGAGGTTGAGCACCTTGGAAAGAATAGTAAAGTGTCTTGTGGAAACCATAATCTTTTTCTTTACACCACTTATTCTTACGTACGCCGGATCACAAAAAATCAATATTGAAAATAAAGTGTGTGATCCCCCAAGCACTACTTTGCATCTTGATAAGTCTTAATAAGCATTATGTGTCCAGAACACCTTGGTAGTTGTACATTTTTTCTATGTGCATTAAAGTGTGAAGTAAAATTATTTGTGTTTTATTGTGCACTTTACTCTACATATGTCTTGTATTTTTGATTAAATCATTTGTTTACTCTCTTCAAAATACACTTATGTGCATATCATTATCTTCCATAACACTTCTTCTCATGAGTATTGGATCCTAATGCTAATTCTATACTCTCTTTATATATATAATGCACTAGATAACCTTGCATGCTCTCTACAATGTTTGGTATGTCTTCTTTCATGCTAGGTTACTTTATTGTCAAACTTAAAGATTTTAAATGAATAATGATTTACAAAAACATTTTTCTTTTTGGAATTTAACTCATATTTCTTCTTAAGAATAGTCATGATTACAAATAGATGTTTCTTGTATTTCTATAAGTCTTCCGCATCATTACCATATAATTTTTTACCTTGCGCCTTCATGCTTATTTAAAGTCTTCTCTTTTGTGTGCATCATCACTTGAATCTTAAAATTCCTTTCCTTCAAGAAGTGGTAGACTTGCTTGGTAAACTTTATATTGGTTTGTGCTAAACATGAATATTATTTTTATGCTAAAAACTCTAATTTATTTCTATGAAAATTATTGTGCTAAAAACTCCTCATCATCTCATTTCCTCTAAAAGCTCGATCATGCCTTATCTTTTCTTATCAAATAACCTCTTTATATGTCTCTTGCTACCTTAACCAACTTTTGCTAATAACAAAAGAGGGAGAACTAACATGATAAATAATAATCGCTATCAAAAGGGAAAACTAACATGATTAAAGATTAAGACGATAGCTTACATATAAGGGGATCATTCACATAGGGGGAGCATGTATTTAGGGGGAGCAATTCTAAATACAAAAAATGACAATTATCCTAAGTCATCACTCTCACACACACACACACAAGTAGGTTTCATCATGCTTATATATTAATGCTCTGATTTATCATTAATGGATTTGTTATTATCAAAAGGGGGAGTTTGTTGGAATATGGTCTTCCGCATCTCCTAGGGTTGAGAATAACAAATCCTATGTGTATTTGATCTTCTGTGTTTAAGTGTGCAGGAAACAATGCCACATGACTCAAGGATAACATAAGAAGGTTGCCCCCAAGTTTGAAGCCAAAATTCCAACATGTCCACTAGCGCCTACGGTAGCACCTAGCGTGGGCGATAGATCTGATTAGGCAAGTTCAGGGGGGCATGTATAGAAGGAGATAGCACCAGGTGGTAGCAGATAGCATAGGCTGTAGCGCAGAGTAGAAGAGGAATTTTGGAAAGGTTTCCTTGGAATGAAGATATGCACGCGGAGAATGTTTCCTAATCTAGGATAGCGTCGGTGGTAGCGATAGAGCAGGCGCTAGCTCCAAGGCTAAAAAGGACCCCTTGTCTCCGTCTTTCTCATCCTCTTACACCCCTAAATTCCAGAGCTTCGTGTCACATCATATAGAGGAAGGTTCAAAGAGATACTCCCACAAATCCATGAAGGTTTAAGGAGATTCGTGGAGAAGATTTCAACACGCTTCATCATCGTGATGAATGACCACATCGACTACGATCATACTCTGCGGGTCTTCGTCTACTTCTTCAGAGATCCACATAGAGGGAGTTTTTCATATTGTTGTTGTCTCTTTATTATTGTAATCGCGTAGAAATTTGCCTCGTGTTCGCGACTAGGTCTGGGTAGGACTTAGGGAAGAAATTTGCCTTGTGTTGGATACTAGGTCTAAGGTGTAGATCTAGGGGGTGCTCGAGGCCGTAGCCGAGAGAGGATTGGCTAAAGCGTCTTAAGGCCTTATCCGGGGAAGGATAGGCTAAAGCCACCGGTTCGTGGGGATACAAGTCAGGATAGAAAATGAAAAAGTCATTTTATTATTCGCCTTCGCTTTCTAGCGTTATAAGAAGTCAAGTTTTGTAATCCTACTTTTCATACTAAAAAAATCATGTCTCTATTTTATTTCACTTAATTTGTCTTTGTTTTGCACTATTTTGATCTCTGAAAGCATTTAGTCGCAACCTAAATCACCTAGAGGGGGTGAATAGGTGGATTCTATGGCTTTTTGCGAAATAAAAAATATAAGAATAAAAGCACACAGAAACACAAAAACAGCACAACACAAGGATTTTATAGTGGTTCCCCGATGTGGGTATTACACTTTCCCGCCTCATCTATTTAGCACTCTAATGCTAGATTCGGCTACTTCACTAAACTCAGATTTTTCCAAATCTTACAACTCGGAGTCACAACTCCTACAACTCGGAGAAAACTACTCCTACACAAACTCGGAGAACAAGCTTCTCCTACAACTCGATCCCTAAACAAGGATCTACAAAATATCTCGGAGGCAAACCTCCTACAAGAAAATGTAAAGGTGTTTTTACAAATACACTAAGGATTGATAAACAATCTTCTTGAAACATCTGTTGAAGTTCTTCTTCAGATCTAGAGAGAAATATCTTCTTCCTGTAGAATAAGTTTAGTCCTTTGAGAATGGAGGAAGAAGAAATCCTGAAATCTTTTATAGCTTGATCTGAATCCTTGAGTCGACTGGATCAAGAAGAAATTAGAAAGATTCAATAAGGCTTGATATTGTCGACTGCACTTAGAGAAGAAGAATCGCGAAAATCTTCCTTGCCAGTGACGAGAAACTTGTGCGAGAATGTTCGGCCGACAGACGGAGAGTATGAGAGATTTTCATTTTCGATTGATTAGGGTTTTAAGTTAATAACCCGTAGCTATTTATAGATCCTTCTTCTAATGGATAGAAGCGCATATTAGGGAGCAAGCAACACGTGTTCTGTGCATGGAGGATGCCCTAAATGGCGAGCCGTAACGAACTGAACCGGAAAAGGGATATACTCGATTCGTCTAAATGAAATAGCTGAATTAACCAAACCGGTTCACGATTCGACTAAACCATATAGTCGAATATCATTAACAGAAATCGATTCGACTAAATGCTATAGCCGAATGCCATTAGCCGAATTCGACTATATGAATTCGACTATACTTTACTTAAGGAATTCTTTTAGCTTCTTGAAATGGAATAGCTGAATTTGTCTATATTCACTTAAACCATATTGCTGAATGACACTATATGTTTCAATGTGTATAGCCGAATTCTCATTTAGACCATTTTTCCCTTTTTAAAATAAACCAGCAACATCTCCAGTCCTTCATATCCAGCACTTAGTATATAAAGTACACCCCAATAGAGAGATTTCACATGAGTCAACACCTTGGTCTACACAATGAGGAATTACATTGCATAGGCATGTGTTTGACGACTCATTGAAACCAGACATTGGTATGTACTTAGAATGTAATGACCTACAATATCACAGCTAAAGTGCATAATCAAATACAACTACAATTCATCTTAGTTTGAAGGGGACTTCTTCAAATCAAGGTAATTGTGGCTACAATACCCAACAATCTCCCCCTATTTGAAGAAGTCAGAACCCTATCTACTAAGGTGAATTGCACAGAGAATAATAATTATAAACATGTGAAGAACTGAAAATGATAAAAGTAAAACATCATCAAAAACTCAATCCACAAAATATCAAACAGTATAAATGTTTTTAAAGAGAATATTAGGAGTTCAAGCTTCAGTCATTTCTCATGGCTCTTTCCCATTTGACTCTTCTTGAACTACCTGTCATAGTAAGCCCTAGGCTTAGGAAAATACTTCGGAGGAGGTGGAGGAGGATGTGAATCATCTCTGTGATTTCTGTAATGGATCTTTCTTTTCAGCATTGAAGGCTGCAACTTGTTGATCTCTTCTCTATAATAATGATTTGCAGATGGTTCATTTGAAAGCATGATCAGATTGTAAGCGTCAAGAATGATGTTTCTGGACTCAGGGCTCCAAACTTCACCATCAAACTTCTTGGAATTACGGCTCTTTGATCAACAATTCTTGGACCGACATCTCTCCTAGCATCTTGCATAAATGCTGCTTCACCTGATCCACCTTGATCAGTCCTAGCTCTATTTCTTGAAATCTCATCTTCATCATCAGACCAGTAGTAATTTTCAGGAGGTTCAAGGGCTCGGAAGGTGCAGCAAATTGAATTTCAGGATTAAATACATGAGAATTGTGAGCTTGCAGAGAAGATTGGCCTGACCCTTGGAAACCATGAGCATAGCCTATAGAGAGCTTTTCATGCAACCACATATGGCTTTGATGAATGTAAGCATTTGACTCTTGAAATCTGCTCTCTATTTCTCTGCTTAGATCATTGATTTGGGTTTGAACATGAACGTTTGATTCTTGAATTCTTCCTTCCATTTCTCTGTGCAAATCAAAAATCTGAGTCTGAATTCTTTCATGTAATCTTTCCTCCCCCTTTCTGACTTATTCAATCAGGGTTTGGATGATTTCAGCTTTCACACTTTCTAGAGACTTTAGAATCGAATTTTTAATTCTTCCCCATCAACCTAAATGCTTCTCTGACCTTCAGGGAGATCTCTTGTGTTTCTATTAACAAACTTTAAACCATCAGTCACATTCTTTAGGGTAGAAGCACCTTTCACAAAATAATTATCTTGATTCTTTTTGAAAATATCCACACAATGGGCTACTTCAAACAATCCATTGTTCAAGTCTTGTTCTATAACCTTGACTTTGTCATGCACTTGTTTGAGAGAGAATTCAAAATACTACTTTTGTCTGATTAGCAGTCCTTCAATGTTCAGAAGCATCAAGTTTTCAGGAGTAGGAGAAGGAGCTAGGGGTCGAGAAGAGATACCAAAATCATCTTCAGCAAACAAGAATTCATCTGAATCAACTTCATCAAGAGAGTGAAGAAGTTCAAGCTTAGCTTTATCTTTGACTGGAGGGCAGAAGGCAGATCTTCTCTTTCATCTGCAAGAACAATCTCATTTCTAGGAAGTGATGGGGCTGGCACTGGCTCTTCCATATCTTCAGCTGCAGAAATATACTGATCATGAACATTTGTCTCTCCCTCAGAACTTGCAGGGGTCTTCTCCTTAGATAACTCATCACTTTGAAAGACTTCTTTCCCTTTAGCAGAGGAGACAACCTTTGCATTATCAAGATCAGGGTCATCTCCCCCTTGATCATTGCCATCAATGTCATCATTACCATTGTCTTCATCAGGAACCTTGGAATCTGAACTTGGAGGAGGGGTTATAGTTTTTGGAGAATGAGCAGGAGAATCTATCTTTTCTGAACTAGGTACTTTAGAACACTCCCCATGGAGGTTTCATCTGCTTTCTTTAGAGAAGAGGCTAGAGGATTACTGTTATAAACTCTATCAGAGTCATCACAGACAATGTTGGGAACTGAGGGTTTCCTGGCCTTGTGAAAGTGCACAGTTATTCTCACTAGAATTCTCTAGAGGGGGGTGAATAGAGATTTAAAATATTTTTGTGCAAAGTTAATAATTATATATATATGGGTGTAGTGATCACAGATTAGAGCTTCACACACACCAACAAGAATTAAACAAGTAAAGAAAATAAATGCAAGAAAAGAAATCTCAGCACAACACAAGGAAATATAGTGGTTCCCCAAACTTTGGGTAGTCCACTCTTCTACCCCCTTGGTAGGAAATTCACTATCTTGCACTGAGTCTTTTGTTAAGGAGACTCTTAGAACCACCCTGAGTCTTTTGACAAGGAGACTCTTAGAACCAACTGAGTCTTTTGAAAAGGAGACTCTTAGAACCAGTATAACTGAATTTTTTGAAGAGTGATTCTAAAAACTCTTTTACAATATGTGAAAATAAAAGTAAAGAAGAAAGAGAGATAATATAAAGACAAGAAGGAATCTTCTTCCTAGCAAGAAGATTGGAAGCACAAGAAGTAGTGAATGAAATCTCTCTTCTATAGTGAGAAGGAGATTGTAGCCCTTTTCTCTCTTATGTGAGAGCTATCAGAGTTTGCAGCAGTATGGCTTCAAAGTGAGAAGGAGAAGAATGCTTGATGCTTGCTGCAGGAATCTTTCTCAACTCTCTTTCTTTTTACTTGAGAGTTTTTCCTCTTTTTCAATGTGTATATGGTGGATCACTTCATATTTTTCTCTGCCGACCTCCTTGGTTATTTATAGCTCTGTTTATTAAAATAGCACTATAGGAGAGTAATCAATTAGCAGGCAGAGTGTTAGAAAGAAAGAGAAATTTCCATAACAGTTATATCCATAGAAGGAAAGTATTCAATCTGATTTCAAAAAATGTCCATAAAGGATTCAATCAATTTAGCCAAGAATCTATTAGAGGAAAGAATGATTCAGAACGGCTATAAAGAATAAATTGATTCCATATAAATCAGATCTATAAAAGAAGGAAAGAGATCTGGCGATTTTTGAATTAATCATAGAAATCGACGTGCGTCGATTACTATTCGACGTAGGCGTCAAATTAATCCTGGCAGAGCGTTGAGAGGAGAATAAGGAAGGTGCGTCGACTAGGGTGCGTTGACTTCTCAAGATACGTCGACTAGAAGTCAGAGCTACGTCGACATAGGATACGTCGAATTCTGCTTGGAGCTACTTCGACTCATTCTGAAAGGAACGTCGATATAACTTCGACGTTGCGTCGAATACTATTCGACACATATTTACTTACCTTGATTTTCCTTTCTTGGAATTCATATTTAACTCATTTTCAGGGGTTAAGAGAAATCATTTTCCCAACACCTTGTACTCACCAACCTTCCTGGACCACCTATCAAGAATTGAGGCATCAATTCTCTTGAAGTGATGAATTGGGCTTCTAGATCTCATGCTGAATCTTTGCTTGTCTAACTGATTTAGATAAAGAGTTATTATTCTTCCAAAGTTGGGGGTGGTCAGACTTGAAGAAATCCTCTCAAATACGATTCTTCCCCAGTCAACTTTCTTTCTGCAGACAACTGATGCTAGCATCTTACACATATCATTAGAGATATTGTCATGAGACCCAATTTTGCAAAGCAACACCTTACCCATGATGTCTGATAATAATTTGCCTTTCTCATGCATTTACTTTCGTCGAATTGAGGTTGTTTCCTTTGGCAAACCACAGAACGACAATGTTTTCTTGTAATCCTTATTCGAAAACTCATCTTGTTCAGCGACCACTGGAAGTTTCAAGTATTTGGTAAGTTTTGATAGTGTGACTTTCACTGAAAAATCGCCTATGTGGATCTTGATGACGGTACCCTGCTTTTTTAACTCTGCATATTTGAAGAACTTTAGGACTGCCTTCTCCAAGACCTTATAGGGATGTTCCAGAACGAACCCAAGGCCGGCAACTTCGAGAATCAACACCACATTACGAAACTCATCCATTGAAACATCAAACCCAGTTCGAACCAGCTCGCCTCCAGTGAGAAGCTTATCGAAAGATTTCTTAGCCATTGAACGAGTGAAGATTGAAGAAGACGAAACAGAGGAATTTTGGAAATCGCAAAAATCGCAAATCGGGAGTTCGGGAGACGAAAGATCGGTGATTTCAGGGTTTAGACGAATGCGTGAACTCTAATTTCTCTTTAAAATCGTTTATATAGTGCGAATGTTAGAGTGGAGAGAGAGAGCGTACCTTGGTATTCGAAATGTGACTCTTCGGATCCAATAAGTTAGATAGAATATCTTTGAAATCTGAAATATACCCAATTCGGCTATAGAGTATAAACGAATTCGGTTATAAGGTATAAACGAATTCGGTTATAACATATAGACGAAATCTGATAGAGTCGAATAGATCGATTCGGTTATATCTTCTTGGAAATTTGCATATATGTATCCTGAAATCCTTAAGTCTTCTGGATGAAAATTTCTGATATGAATTTTGACTTACTCCTGAGCTTGTCTTCAAGAATCTTTGTTTAACATACCAAGCTCCATTTTGAAATAATTAAACTTTGACGCGTCAAGCGGCTTCATGAAAATATCTGCAACTTGCTTATCCGTCGAGACATAACTGAGGTTGATGTCCTTGAGTTCTACATGCTCTCGGATAAAATGATAACGGATCTCGATGTGCTTTGTCCGACTGTGAGATACTGGATTATGAACAATTGCAATAGCACTTGACGAATCACAATACATAGGAATATCCTTTAACTTTAAATTGTAATCTTCCAATTGATTCCTTATCCATAGTAATTGTGGACAACAACTGCCTGCGGAGATGTACTTCGATTCAGCGGTTGATATTGCTACACAATTCTATTTCTTGCTACTCCAAGAAATTAGCCTTTTTCCTAGGAATTGTCAAGTCCCGGAAGTGCTTTTCCTATCATACTTACTACCTGCAAAATCTGCATCTGAAAAACCTGTTAGCTCAAAGTCATTACTTTTTGGGTACCATAATCCAAGATTTGGTGTGCCTTTAAGATATCTCAAAATCCTCTTTACAGCGGTATAATGAGATTCCTTAGAGTTCAACTGAAATCTAGCTCATACACATGTTGAAAATATTATGTCCGGTCTAATCGCAGTAGGGTAGAGCAAGGATCCAATTATGCTTCTGTACTTGGTTTCATCAAAAGGTTTTCCTTTCGCATCCTTGTCCAGAGACATAGCTGAACCCATTGGAGTCCTTATAGAGGTTGCATTCTCCATTCTGAATTTCTTAATTAACTCTTTGGTAAACTTCGTCTGAGAGATGAAAATTCCATCTTCAGATTGCTTTACCTGAAGTCCTAAGAAATACTTCAGCTCAGCCATACTACTCATTTCAAATTTCCCTTGCATCAAGTTAGAGAACTTTTTGCAGAGGTTATCATCCGTAGATCCAAAAATAATGTCGTCGACATATATTTGCACTAGCAAAATCTTTCCTTTTACTTTCCTAAGAAATAATGTCTTATCTACCTTTCCTCTTGTGAACTTGTTCTCAAAAAGAAAGCTAGAGAGCGTCTCATACCAAGCTCGAGGAGCTTGTTTGAGACCATATAAAGCTTTACGTAAATAATAAACATGATCAGGTAGAGAGGAGTCAACAAAACCTGGGGGTTGTTCTACGTACACTTCTTCCTTTAGATTACCATTAAGGAAGGCTGATTTCACATCCATTTGGTAGACTTTGAACCCTTTGTGAGCAGCATACGCTAGAAACAACCTGATCGCTTCGAGTCTTGCCACATGAGCAAAAGTTTGATCGAAGTCGATCCCTTCTTCTTGTCTATATCCTTGAGCAACAACTCTGGCCTTGTTCTTGATGATTACACCATCTTCGTCCAGCTTGTTTCTGAATACCCATTTTGTTCTTATGATATTGTGTCCTTTGGGTTTGGGTACTAGCTTCCATACTTTGCATCTATTGAACTGATAGAGCTCCTCTTGCATTGCAATGATCCATGAGGCATCTCCTTTTGCTTCATCGAACTTCTTTGGCTCAATCTGTGAAAGAAAACTTAAATGCAAAACATGATTAGTTGTACCACTCCTTGTTCTTACTACAACATTGGTTTCACTGATGATTTGTTCAACCAGATGATCTCTCTGGTGTCTAATCATCAGGGTTCTTCCATCATCCATACCACCAGGAGGTTCTTCCACCTCTGGCGCATCTTCCTCTTCCTGAGATTCTTCTTCCTCTGGTGGAATTGGAATATTTGCTTCCATCGACTTTGGAGTATCTTCCTTCGCTGCTTCTTCCAAGTTGAGTTCTTTGAATTTTGCACCTGCATCTTCAACAAAGACACTAGAAGAGCTGCATTGAAGCATGCTCATCTCATCAAAGATAACATTGTAAGTTTCTTCTACAACCAAGGTTTTCTTATTGAAAATCCTATATGCCTTACTATGGCTACTATAGCCTACAAAAATACCTTCAAAACATTTTTCACTAATTTTAGTTTTGTAATACTTCCCAATATTAAGTACGAAGCATTTACTGCCAAAGATCCTAAAATAAGATAAAGTTGGTTTCCTGCCTTTCAGAAGTTCATAAGGGGTCTAATGATGATTCTAGTTGATTATTGCTCTGTTTTGCACATGACAAGCAGTGTTGATACCTTCAGCCCAAAAGTATTCGGGTAGTGAAGACTCACTCAACATTGTTCTGCAAGCCTCTATGAGTGTTCTATTCTTTCTCTTGGCGACTCCATTTTGTTGTGGAGTACGAGGAGATGAAAACTCATGAAAGATACCTAAGCTTTCACAGAACTCTGTCATAGCACCAAATTTGAATTCTATTCCGTGGTCACTTCTGATTTTGACTACGGAGCAGTTCAATTTATTCTGTATTTGCTTGACAAAATTGGTGAAAGAGTCAAACGTATCTGACTTGTGTTTTAGAAAGAATACCTAAGCAAATGTGAGTGGTCATCAACAATAACCAAAATATAAGCTTTACCTCCTAAACTTCTGATTGGCATGGGACCAAATAGATCTATATGGAGCAGATATAAGCATCTGGTAGAATATTTGCCAATTATGCTCTTAAAGGTTGCTCTAGTATGATTACCCATTTGGCATGCATGACAAGGTCTCATTTTAATGCACTTAACATCAGGTGCATCACGAACTAAATTGTGAGAAAATAACATACTTATTGTTTAGAAATTAATATGTGCTAGTCTCTTGTGTTATTGGTCACAAAGAGATGCACTATCTTTTGCTAAAAAACACACTGGTGTAGAAGAGTCTAAGCATAGAAAATTTAAACAGAAAATATTTCTACTCTGAGTGCCTGTTAAAATCATTTCTGACGTGTCAGACGACTTTATCAAGCACTTGTCCTTATAGAATTTTACCATATATCCTTTGTCACCTAGTTGACTTATGCTAATTAGATTATGTTGTAATCGTTTAACATAAGCCGCGTCTGTGAAAGAGACTATACCATTAGTAATCATACCCTAGCCTTTAGTAATTCCCCGATCGGATCCGCTAAAGATAACTTTTGGACAATCTTTCACTGGGGTATAATCTTGTAATAGGCTTCTTGTTCCAGTCATGTACCATGAACATCCACTGTCCAAGTACCATATAGGATTTGTATTGGCATTTGGACATACCTGCAATCAATAATCAATTGCCCTTAGGAACCCAAACCGATTTGGGTCCTTGGCTTCTTGTTAGATGACCGCCACTATGAATGTTAACCTTGCGAGGGGTCATTCTTGCATGGTTAACTCGTGGAGTCTTGACATTTATCGGATTAAACCAGCAATCTATGGCAAAGTGGCCAACCTTACCACAGCACCAACAATTAAATTGATTGTACCTGCTTTTGGTCTCCTATTTTACTTTTTGAACGGGGGTATAACAGGAGCAGCTTTCTTAGAATTAGAGGCCTCATGGTGACAACACACACATGGCTCCTTCTTCTTCACAACAGGTTTGGCAGCAGTCGATTGGATCTTTGGTGCTTTCTTGGCAGCTGATCCATGTACAAATGGACCATGATTCTTGAGGATTACTTCTTCATGAGGAGCTTTGAACGGAGTCGTGTCAAAGTCCCGGGATCTGCTCCATCCTTGATATCTATTGCTACATTCAATATCTGTTTGTTTAGCAAAATGACCATAGGATGCCTCAAAGTCAAAAGGGTTTGTCGGAAAAACAATCTTCTTGAATGAAGGCTGACTCTGATCAGCCTTTCCCTTTCCTTTCACGGCTATTTTCTTAACAGTCTTACTACTTTCAGCCTCATGACCAAGGCCACTACCCTTCGCAGGAGCAGAAAATCTATCAATGATTGGAAGAATAGTTTTGGTCTTGGAGAAGCTTTCAACTATCTTCCTTTCCACCACTAACTTTTCTTCTACTTCATTTATGAGTTTCTCCTTCAGAGTTAATAACTCAGTGGAGCCTTTCAGTTCATCCTTTAAGATTTGGACTTCCTCTCTAAAGGGAGTCAATTTCGATTTCCTCTTTCAATTCTGATTCCAATGTCTTAAGTGATTTAATTTCTTTTGACTGAGATTTGACGACCTTGCAGTATTTGTCGAATCCCTTCAAAAGGGCTTTATACTGAGTCATCAATTCTGAATCCTCCTCTGACGAGTAGCCTTCATTTGCTATGGATGCAGTATCATACTCAGAAGCGAAAAGAAGCGTGTGAGAGTTTAACTTCCCCTTATATGAGGCATCGCTGACGTCCTCATCTGACTGTGCCATCACCCCAAAGTAGGCTTCTTCATCTGAGATTGACTTGTCTGAGTCGCTGTCGCTCAGAGTCTTGGACTTCTTAGCGATGAAGCTCTTTTCTTTCTTCTTACCTTTGAAGGATCTATTTTCTTCCTTCTTTGATCCTTCCTTCTTTTAATATGGACACTCGGCTATCACGTGTCCTGGCTTGTAATAATATCAGAAGAAATATGTTTGTTCGGTTTGGATTTATACCTGTCATTATCGTAGCCTTTCTTGTGATGATCATCATCACGTCTAGATCTTCTGTGATCGGAGGAGAAAGATGAATTCTTTCTTTGTTTCCTTTTGTTTAGCAACCTTTTGAATTGCTTGGAGAGTAGAGAGAACTCTCCATCTGACATCTCTGAGCCTGAGGGGCCAGCTTCAGATTCATCATCATCCGATGACGGTCTCCTGATAGGTGAGACATCCTTGCTCTTACTTGAACTTTCAGCTTTTAGAGCAGAGGACTTCTCTCTTCCAGAAGCCCTGCTCCCCTCCTCTTCGGCTTTGTGGATGCTCAACTTTAGCTCATGTGATAAGAGCTTACCAAATAGTATCTGCGGCTCCATGGTAGATAACTTCCCAAATTCTCTGATTGCTATTGCCTTGGTATCCCATTCTTTCGTCAGGGATCTCAAGAACTTGTCATTTAGTTCACCAACAGAGAATTCCCGGTCATAGTTTCATAGACCGTTTACTATCTTGAAGAATTGTTCATAAGTCTCAGAAATGGAATCTCTCAGATCTTGCTTAAATGCTTCATATTCCTGATTCAGCAAAGATCTTCGGTCATCCCTTACCTCTTTCGTGCCTTCCATCAGAACAACCAGAGAGTCCCACATTTCCTTAGCTGACTTGCAGTGAATGAGGTTTTGCAACATAGAGTCGTCCATTGCACCAGCTATGATGTTCTTTGCCTTCTTGTCCAAGGCGACAAGTGCAATCTCATCTTTGGTTAGTTCCAACATCTTCTTAGGAATCATAATAGCTGAATTTATAGAAGACGGGTTTGTCGGAACATGGTGACCTTCTTCCACTATTTGAAAAATTCTTGGATCTGCAGCCTCCATGTAGAATCTAACCCTTTCCTTCCACATGGGGAAGTTTTCCTTAGTGCAAACGGGCAACTTGACGGAGGAATCCATGGATCTTTCCATTCCAAACATACTGGCTCTTGCAACTAGATGAGGAGATCTTGTTCAAGGTGTTAACCTTTAGAGAACAACCTCCCTCTGATACCAATTGAAAGTATCTAGTCGCAACCTAAATCACCTAGAGGGGGTGAATAAGTAAATTCTATGGCTTTTTGCGGAATAAAAATATAAGAATAAAGGCACACAGAAACATAAGCACAGCACAACACAAGGATTTTATAATGGTTCCCCGATGTGGGTAGTCCTCTTTGTCACCTCGCCTATCTAGCACTCCAAGGCTAGATTCGGCTACTTCACCAAACTCAGATTTTTCCAAATCCAAATCTTACAACTCAGAGTTACAACTCCTACAACTCGGAGCAAACTACTCCTACACAAACTCAGAGAATAAGCTTCTCCTACAACTCGATCCCTAAACAAGGATCTACAAAATATCTCGGAGGAAAACCTCCTACAAGAAAATGTAAAGGTGTTTTTACAAATACACTAAGGATTGATAAACAATCTACTTGAAACTTCTGTTGAAGTTCTTCTTCAGATCTAGAGAGAGAAATCTCTTCTTCATGTAGAATAAGTTCAGTCCTTTGAGAATGGAGGAAGAAGAAATCCTGAAATCTTTTATAACTTGATCTGAATCCTTGAGTCGACTGGATCAAGAAGAAATTAGAAAGATTCAATAAGGCTTGATCTTGTCGACTACACTTAGAGAAGAAGAATCGCGAAAATCTTCCTTATCGGTGATGAGAAACTTGTGCGAGAATGTTCGGCCGACAGACGGAGAGTACGAGAGATTTTCTTTTTCGATAGATTAGAGTTTTAAGTTAATAACCCTTGGCTATTTATAAATCCTTCTTCTAATGGCTAGAAGCGCATATTAGGGATCAAGCAACACGTGTTCTGTGCATTGAGGATGCCCTAAATGGAGAGCCGTAACGAACTGAACCGGAAAAGAGATATACTCGATTCGTCTAAATGAAATAGCCGAATTAACCAAACCGGTTCACGACTCGACTAAACCATATAGTCGAATATCATTAACAGAATTCGATTCGACTAAATGTTATAGCCGAATGCCTTTAGCCGAATTCGACTATATGAATTCGACTATACTTTACTTAAATAATTCTTTTAGCTTCTTGAAATGGAATAGCCGAATTCGTCTATATTCACTTAAACCATATAGCCGAATGACACTATATGTTTCAATGCGTATAGTCGAATTCTCACTTAGACCATATTTCACTTTTTAAAATATACCAGCAACATCTCCAGTCCTTCATCTCCAGCACTTAGTATATGAAGTACACCCCAATAGAGAGATTTCACATGAGTCAACACCTTGGTCTACACAATGAGGAATTACATTGCTTAGGCCTGTGTTTGACGACTCATTGAAACCTGACATTGGTATGTACTTAGAATGTAATGACCTCTAATATCACAGCTACAGTGCATAATCAAATACAACTACAATTCATCTTAATTTGAAGGGGACTTCTTCAAATCAAGGTAATTGTGGCTACAATACCCAACAATCTCCTAATATTTCAAGTATTTCAAAATAACAAAAAAGTTTTAAAACACTTATTCACCCCCCCCCCCCCCTCTCTAAGGGAGCCTACAAGTCCAACAGAACATCGGGAGCATGCATTCAGATTTGACGATACCCCAAAAAAGTTTCTAAAAAGCTCATGACAGGAAATCTAACAGCAAAATCAACAAGGAAATCTATTTGAGGCAACGGATAATAATCCTTAGGACATAATTTATTTAACTTAGTAAAATCCACACACATACTCCATTTGTCATTAGACTTTTTAACCATCACAACATTCGAGACTCATTCGGGGTACATGATCTCCCTCAAGAATTTAGCCTTGAGAAGCTTTGACACATCCTCTCGGATAGATTCTACCAAAGTTATTGCCACCGCTCTCTTATTTTGTTTGATCAATCTGAAGGTAGGATTGGCATTGAGATGGTGGCAAGTGACACCAGAGTCTACCCCAGGCATGTCAGCAGTTGACCAGGTGAAGATGTCAAAGTTGGTGAGGAGACAGGTGAACAACCTGTCTTTGTCTTCTTCCTTCAACTCAGCATTGATAAATAAATTTCTTTCTCCATCTCCCCCTTCCAACAAAATGTTTTGGATAGCTTGAGCAGCCTCCAGATGAGCATTGTCGCTAGCATTTATCTCTACGTTAAGTTCCTCCGTGACGGGTTGTTCTGGATTCCCGATAGCATGGCATTATTCTTTTTCTTCTTCAGCATTCGTGATGTAAGGAAGAAGTCTCGATCGCATTTACCGGGCTCACGTATGATTCCATAAGAATTCAAGGTTCACTTCCAACCCAAAACATATTTCCTCATATTGCTGTAGAAATCGATTCGGTGACTTTACACATTGTAATTCGAGAAGTGGAGGGGGACTACGTGTAGGACCCCCTCCTGAAAAACAAGACACAACCGAGGGGAGTCCTATGCCCAGAACAGCCGCCTTGCGGAAGCGCCAGCACACGGGCTAGCCTCTTCCACGAGACGCCTATCCTGCCAGCTATTCTCAAATATCACATGTCAACCCATCAATAATTTATACAGAATACCACAAATTCACAAAACCATAAACTCCACAATATATATAATGAAAACAGGAAACCACATGGGCTCCGGAAAATGTCAGAGTACAAAACATGATGTAAAACTACATCAAGGTCCCTCAAAATCTCACATCTGTGACAAAAGGAAGCGACGGTAACGGCTGCGTCTTCGTATCAGGTCTGGTCCCCCTGTTATGGCTGCCCTCCAACATTGTGTGTTGTTGTTGCTGGGTGTGCTCCTAAAAGAAGTGGTACAACAACCGTTAGTCTGAAAAGACTAAGTGGCTTCACATCCTCTCCCCCGACGACTCTTAGGGACCGGGCGGAAGGAAAGAGGGAGAACGCTGCAATATAATCAGAAATAGGCAATATAGCAGGTGGCAAGGAAATAGTTATCATGGTAGATATAACAAAAGTATAAGAGTACATCTACTCTAGCAGCATGGTCAGCATCAAGGTATAAGCGGAGCAGAGTATATAAAGAAATGAATTGAACTTTGTTGAAACCAAGACTTGAGAACAAGACTTGGTCTCTGTGGAGTTCGGGGTCCCCAAAAGAGGGGGTGACATCACACCTACTTCTCTCAAGGGAAAGCACTAGGCCGAAGACTTAGGAAACTAGGAACAGGACCAAAGGCTCAGCGAGGAGGTCTCACCACACACCCGAAAGATCTTTGAGCGCTTCCCCTCCCAATCCAATGCTGAGCTTGGGGCACCTTTGGAGGCTCTCTTCACCCACTTGAAGAAACTTGGGGAGAGAGAAGCCTAAAGAGAAGTCCCTCCAAATGGTGTCCCCTTGGTCCTATTTATAGTTTTTTGGACTTGGTCTGCCAATCAATAGCCTCAATCTGGCCTACGAGATTACAAGAATGCCCCCAAGTTTGGCCTGCCAACAGCCAAATCCCGCCATTCTGAGGCGCTAAACGCAGACCGCTGACGCACAAATCTCGCACACCGCTATAGGTGGTGGCTAGACTGCGGCACGAAATGGCAGTGTACCGATCGTTCAAGTAATATAAAACGAGGAGTAATCCCTGAGTATCGAATCTCGAAGGAACATAGTAAGGTGGAGTTCACTATTGAGGCAGGACTTGAGATCGAAGTCCTTTAGTCAGATGGATGTGGAAACGGGGGTTTTGGATTGTGGAAAATAAAGAGAAAATGCTATAACTACTCCTATGCAATGCCGCTATGCAATGCTTCGCTTGGCGGGATGGAGACTAGGCAGGCCTTGAGCGCGCTGCTTCACAAGGGCGGATGAACGAGTAGGCAGGCGGAATCGAACTGTGTAGGCCTTGAGCGCGCTGCATTGTTAGTCGGAATGGATTACACGGGCCGCTATGCCACGCTTCACTAGGCGGATGGAAGAGTAGGCATACGGATGGAGTGGAGAGAACGGCGGAATGAGGGTCGCAAGCACCTCTTCGCAAAGCACACCACTAACAATTGTTAGGGCGGCACAACACAACAAACAATCCACACCAAGGCACACCTCAAAATGATAAGCAAGAATACCCAAATCACATAGACATAATTAAGTATAAATGCTAATAGTCAAAACACACTTCATCAAACATATAAGAAATCCAACTAAGCTATCAACTGCAAGAGGAGGTGAGTGTGCGAAATCGACCAGCTTCGAAGTCTTGTTGAGGATTCACGGAAGGAATCGCCGGGTTGTCAATCCGCGTCCAAGCTCGGTCCTCGACTGCATCCGAGGTAGAGAGAGTTGTCACTACTCTCCAATGGACCCGTCTTCTTCGTGTCACAAACCGGTGGAATGATCACACAAGCTGCTCTGATCTTGAATGTGAGATCTAGGTTGACTCCCTTCTTGAAGCTCTTAGATGAAGGAGATGGCCAAGAGGAAGCTCCGGCGAAGATTTGGCGTTGAAAGCTTGCCCGGAGCTCCTCCCTAAGGTGGGCGGTGAAGAAGGAGGAGAAACCCTGCAAAAAATGTGGAAAATGGTGGAGGAAATAGGTACGGATGCGGATTAGGGCGGAACAGCGGTTTAAATAAGGAGCAGAATAAACACTGCGCACGGTCAATGGCGCACGACCAATGGTCGTGCGCGAAGGAATGCCTGTGATCGTGCGCAGTCAACCTGTAGCAAAGAAAAAGGTGGAAAATAACGCACGGTCAGGGGCGCACGACCAGTGGTCGTGCGCGAAGGAATCCTCTGATCGTGCGCAGACGCTCGGTCAGGGAAGGGAATTAATGCACGACCACTGGTCGTGCGCCTGATCGTGCGCGAAGGAATGCGCACGATCAAAGGATTTTTAGGCCAAAAATTGCCCCGCACCTTCCCGAACGTTCACCCGATCCCAGGACCTGCAGGAAAAATACTAGACCACACAAATACATGAAATCACACCAAGATGGGGCATAAATGTGCACTAAGCAATGAAATGGGCAACATGATCAAATAGAATTAAATATGGGCCTAAAGTGAAGTGCAAGTGCAAGAAACCTAGCCCAGATGAGTCCGGAAATCACTATATAAACTGGACTCATCACACCCCCAGACTTACCTGTTTGCGCATCCCGAGCAAACTAATCCAGCGGAGTGGGAAAAAGCATTGGTAGCCAAATGATTGCGAACATGGAGTAAAATGAGAAGTTGCCTACTTGTGTGCATAGAACTTCATTAGAAGAAGTGTCTAAATATGCTATCTAATTTATAAAAGTGTAAATGCGTAAAAAGGAACTTATTTTTACTCAAAAATGGAATGTTTGTGAATCTCGTGGTCATGCGTAGTACGAAAGTAAGCAAGTCGCGAAGGTGAATGTTACCCAAGACCGGAACTCGGAATTATCTCCATTGAAATCCATCAACGTCGAGGACCATAAGCTCGCCTGGTCACACTCTCTCCACGGCGCTAGTGAACTCACAAGACGAATCGATAGGACTTTAGGTATACACGAGGCTTAGGTTACGGTTTGGAATGCAAAGATAAAAATGATGGCTAATCGCAACCCAAAAGAGCTCACAAAAGTGCTACTTCAAAGCAGCCCCCCAATAATGCATGTGTAACACACACCTAGACTTGACTTTGAAACCGGGTGTGCACAAGGCCTACAACAATCAATACTATATAGATGTTTCAATTAAAATGCTAGGGATATACTTTTTTCCTTTTCTCTTTGCTTTTTATTTTTCTTTTCTTTTCATCCTCATGTCTCTTCGCAACAAGCTGAGCACACAGGAATTTTGAAAACTTCCACATCAACACTAAACTTTCGCATCACCGCACCACATTGGAAAATTACAATTCATAAATGCTTTAACTTAATTTTGGTTGCGATAATAGGATTGGCTTTTAGGCCTTGGTGAAGTATGATGGAGCTGAACCAAAAGATCGGGTAGGCACAAAATAGGCTAGCAATGGTTAGTGTATAGGAAAGGTAGAACAAAGCTCAAGCTCGCCAAAAATATGGCCTACGTCACGCTCAACTTGCAAATCATTCACACCCATGCTTCGAGAGTCGCTTGGGGCAAGTTCTTAGCCCCCGAGAAAGGTAACCCTTCCTCCCGACTCGAGCAACACGAACCTCGCATTCGCTTACACACAATACCACGCTACCACTAGATTCAACCACATTCACCATTTTGAGTAAAATAAACTAAAATCTACACAAATCAACTAATTATAAATTAGGAGCATAAATAAGAACTGATTCTACTCAAAGTCCTAAGCAAAACACGAGTACTCAACTAGAGCACTGCAGGAGTCAACATTCCACTCCATCTTGCAATTAATTTGGCTAATACAGCACTTCCTACATCACAACCAAGAATTGAATATACGGGAGCATGCAAACAAGCTAGTGCGCGCTCGTGCGGGTGAAACGGTGTGTGATGCAAATGAACAAATTTACTATATAGAGAAAATAAAATGACTTCTAGTATGCAATGCAACATGTGTGTGCACAGTGGGTAACAAACAGCTCTCCCCAGACTTAATCTACACAATAAGGTAAGCTGAAATATCAACATGAGTGTAAGAGAATGGAAAGAGGAGAGGTTACCCCATGCTCCGAAATGAGCATACCAGAAGATTTGGCATTAAATTCTGAAAACTTCACTCCAAGAGTCCGCCACCCAAGAAAGCGCTTTTGTTTACCGTCCTTAAGCTGGACTTAATACCTGTATTAAGTAGTTAATAATATTGTCTAAACATAAAAGAGAAAATAAAATATCCTAATTATTACAAGCATGCCAAAAAGATCAACTGTACGTTGATTTAAAGTGGTAACTGAAAATAAAAGAGATGGTCCCGAAGACCCAACAGCAGCAGTCAAGAGGATCAGGAGCTTTCCATCTCCATATTTCATCTTTCTTCATCCTCTTCCTCTCCTCCAATCTGCGGTCATGGATGAAGTAGCGTTTACCACCCTGCACCCAGTCTTTCAAGGAAAACACAGGCAATGATGATGAGGTGGAATAGGCGATGGATTTCATCATTGCCGTTTGCTTTTCCTTCCAAGACTCCCGCACAGAATTGCCCAAAAATGGGTCTAGATATTCATGCACCTGCAGAGGGGTAAATGAAATATCAGACAATAAGGTAGGCGAGGAAGCAGGAAGGATGAATTTATCAATATTAGCATTAAAAGAGGGATGATTAGGAAATAAAATAGATGAAGAAGTAAAATGTTCAAATAAAGGAGGAGTTGCCCCGGTGTCACTCCTGGCAGGTTCCCAAGCCTGATCACTGTCGGTGTCATAAGAATCAAAATGAGGTGCATCTGAGAACTCGAAGGAATCTGTGGTGCGGCAGATCTCCTTCACCAATGAAGAGGTGCACAACTCCTCATCAGAAAGGTCGTCCTCGTCATCCCACTTCGGTTCAGCTTGGAGGTCCAAAACATCACTCTGCAAATAATCTTCGACAGGATCATAAGAAAAAGGTGTAGAAAAAGCATGCAAAGAAACTGGAGGAACATCAGAATCAGAAAGTAAAATATCAGGTTCCTCCGCAAAAATATCTACAAGCACCTCCCCACTAGAGAGAACACTCTCCTCATCCCACTCTGGTTCATCAAGGAGCTCCCAAATCTCACATTGTTGGCCATCAAATGAATCATCGTCATCACTAGTAGTAAAGCCATATACAGGGAGCGAAGAGTCCATGCAAGAAATAAGCTCGGGGGTTGTGGGCTCGATTCCCTCCACGGGTAAAGACTGAGCGATAGGGACTTTGTCATCAGGATGTGAAGGACTGTAGTCGGGAATTGGAATAGGTAAAAGACTGGGGCAGTCCTTCAAAACATGATTTTCACTTTTACAAATTAAACAAACAAAGCCCTTACGATACGTAGCATTTAATTCCCTCATTTGATCGATATAAGCGCTCATCTTGTCATAAATGCTAGGTTCAGTCCAGGAATACATTTTTTGAAGGATGCAGATATAACAAAAATTGAAATTCTTTGCAAGAAAATCTACACAATCAACTAAAACTACTTCGGAACAACTTGCCTAAAAAAAAATTAAACAGGAAAGTGGGAAATAATAAAAATAAGAAAAGCAAAAATTAAATAAAAAGCAAACAAAATAACAAGAGGACTATACACAATGGAAGAACTACTATCTCTCGGCTCTCCCTCTCAAGAAAACTCACACGTCTGTGTTCCCCAGCAACGGCGCCAAAAACTTGATGCAAAAATCTTAGCACACCGCTATAGGCGGTAGTAAGACTGCGGCACGAAACGGCAGTGTACCGATCATTCAAGTAATATAAAATGGGAATGAATCCCCAAGTATCGATCTCAAAGGAACACAGTAAGGTGGAGTTAATTTTCAAGGAAGGACTTGAGATCGAAGTCCTAAAGGTCGGATGGAATGCGGGAGAGTTGGTTTGGCTTTTGGAAAATAAAAGAAAACAACTACAACTACTCCTATGCAATGTCGCTATGCAATGCTTCGCTTGGCGGGATGGAGACTAGGCAGGCCTTGAGCGTGCTGCTTCACAAGGGCGGATGAACAAGTAGGCAGGTGGAATCGAACTGTGCAGGCCTTGAGCGCGCTGCTTTGTTAGTCGGAATGGATTACACGGCAGCTATGCCACGCTTCGCTAGGCGGATGGAAGAGTAGGCATACGGATGGAGTGGAGAGAACGGCAGAATGAGGGTCGCAAGCACCTCTTCTCAAAGCACACCACAAACAATTGTTAGGGCGACACAACACAACAAACAATCCACACCAAGGCACACCTCAAAATGATAAGCAAGAATACCCAAATCACATAGACATAATTAAGTATAAATGTAATATTCAAAACACACTTCATCAAACATATAAGAAATCCAACTAAGCTATCAACTGCAAGAGGAGGTGAGTGTGCGAAATCGACCAGCTCCGAAGTCTTGTTGAGGATTCACGGAAGGAATCGCCGGGTTGTCAATCCGCGTCCAAGCTCGGTCCTCGACTGCGTCCGGGGTAGAGAGAGCTGTCACTACTCTCCAATGGACCCGTCTTCTTCGTGTCACGAACCGGTGGAATGATCACACAAGCTGCTCCGATCTTGAATGTGAGAGCTAGGTTGACTCCCTTCTTGAAGCTCTTAGATGAAGGAGATGGCCAAGAGGAAGCTCCGGCGAAGATTTGGCGTTGAAAGCTTGCCCGGAGCTCCTCCCTAAGGTGGGCGGTGAAGAAGGAGGCGAAACC
This sequence comes from Dactylorhiza incarnata, assembly GCA_033032865.1. Classification (NCBI taxonomy): domain Eukaryota; kingdom Viridiplantae; phylum Streptophyta; class Magnoliopsida; order Asparagales; family Orchidaceae; genus Dactylorhiza; species Dactylorhiza incarnata. The sequence continues at coordinate 690,517 of JAWHQI010000040.1, read as the reverse complement.
CTGCAAAAAACGCGGAAAACGGCGGAGGAAATCAGTCCGGATGAGGATTAGGGCGGAACATCGGTTTAAATAAGGAGCAGAATAAACACTGCGCACGGTCAGTGGCGCACGACCAATGGTCGTGCACGAAGGAATGCCTATGATCGTGCGCGAAGGAATCCTCTGATCGTGTGCAGACGCTCGGTCAGGGAAGGGAATTAACGCACGACCACTGGTCGTGCGCCTGATCGTGCGCGAAGGATTGTGCACGATCAGAGGCTTTTTAGGCCAAAAATTGCCCCGCACCTTCCCGAACGTTCACGCGATCCCAGGACCTGCAGGAAAAATACTAGACCACACAAATACATGAAATCACACCAAGATGGGGCATAAATGTGCACTAAGTAATGAAATGGGCAACGTGATCAAATAGAATTAAATATGGGCCTAAAGTGAAGTGCAAGTGCAAGAAACCTAGCCCAGATGAGTCCGAAAATCACTATATAAACTGGACTCATCAACCGCCCCGTGGAGCTGTGCGAGCAGGGGGTCGACCGCCTCCCTCGCTCGCCCCCTTACCGAGGCGGGGCGAGCCCGGGGAGCCTCCCCCCTTCGGCTCGCCCCCTGCTGGGGCAGGGAGAGCTCGGGAGGCCGCCTGCCTCTCCGGCTCGCCCCCTTGCTGGGGCGGGGCAAGCCCGGGAGACCGCCTGCCTCCGGCTCGCCCCCTTGTTGGGGCGGGGTGAGCCCGAGAGGACGCCTGCCTCTGGCTCACCCTCTGCTAGGGCGTGGCTAGCCCGGGAGGCCGCCTGCCTCTCTGGCTCGCCGGCTGCTAGGGAGGGGCAAGCCCGGGAGGCCTCCTGCCTCTCTTGCTCGCCGTATGGTGGAGAGGGGCAAGCCCGGGAGGCCGCCTGCCTCTCCGGCTCGCCCCCTGCTGGTGCGGGGCGAGCCCGGGGGCCTTCCTCGCCTCTACTCTCCGGCTCGCCCCTCTACCCTCCTTAGGTTGGGCGAGCGGGAGGCCGCACGCCTCCCCTGCTCGCCCTCCCCCCCCCCCCCCCCCCCCCCCCTCCCTCTTTGGCATAATCTGGGGATGCGCCCCTTGGTCTTGAGCCCGTCCGACGGATCACCCGCCCCTCTAACCTGGGACAATGCCTCTTAAAAGATATTGAGCCTAATGACACCTTGGGCCCCGGGGGTCCACTCGGCGAATACAGGGTTGTACAAACTTAACTTATAAGGATGCACAAACAAGCTTATAAGTTAAGGGTCTTTTGCAATAATAAGCAACTCATCATATAAAGGTGCACATACAAGTTTATATGATGAGAATCTTTATGCAGTGCAATGCAATGAATGTATGTATGATGACTCACCCATGATTTACGCCCGCACTCTGTTTTGCTATGTTGACATAGACTTATACTTCCCACTTTTTGAGGGTAGATAACCACTCAGTCACCTCACATCGTGGCCAGACGGAGACAGTGGAACGAGCTTCTCCACTACTAGGTGCGTATGCACACTACCAGACCTAGGCCTTACATACACCTCAACGCTAAGAACACAACAGCGGAGACCATGTGTACTCTTGCTCGCTAAACCAGCTGAGTCTTATGATGTGGAAGGGGTCTTTGGGAAGTAAGCACTCAAGGACTTAGCCCAACAGGTGCTTGAGTCTATCTGCCAGGTTCTGTTGGTGTGACGACTAGCAAGCCCGCAGGCTTGCCACAAGTAATCCTCCAATAAGGATTATTATGCAATCCGTGTGAAGATAATACACACCGAAGTAATTCTCATGCTCAACCCGTGCTATCAAGCACCCAAGGACTCCTAACCAAGTCCATAACACATGTTATTGTTTACAAGTTCAATTGATACTAACAAGCATACAAGAACCTACCAACCGGGTCCTTAACATAGCACCATAGGATATAACCATATCCTATAACCACACCAAACCATCATTGCTACCCATACCGAGTTGTCATAACTCTTGTGCAGTGGTATATGTATGTAAGGAAATACTCTCATTGATCCTATAGGACTACTTGTGCGTTTAATGTCATGTTCAAGTTTACTATAGAAATTTGCCCATACATATTAACCATACTGTTGGATCTGTAGGCGCCCTTAGAGGGGGGGTGAATAAGGGTTGTAAACTTTTTCAAGAATAAAGATAAATTAATGCTCTGCTGCTACCGCCAGCGGCAGAGTTGCCGCTCGGTGTTAGCGATAATGAAAGTCCTTTTAGGTTAGAATAATGAAAGACATAAAGCATGAATCAGAGATGAAGAACCAAACATATTTTCATTAACATTAAACAGAAACAACTATGATTACAAAAGCTTCTCCCAATGACGCTTGGAGAGAGGCGACTAATGAAAAACACTTTTGGTTTTCTATACCGACTCGTATCCCCATGAACCGGTTGGCTTTAGCCGATCTCTCCCCAGATACGGCCTCAAGCCGCTCTAACCAATCTATCACCAGAAAGGCCTCGAGCAACCCCTAGATCTACTCCCTAGACCCAGTCGCCGTGTGGCGAATTCCTCCCTAAGTCCTACCTAGACCTAGTCGTCGTGTGGCGAATTCCCCCTAGTCCCCGCAAGGCCCTAGTCGCCGTGTGTCGAGTTTCTCTACCGAACAAAAGATAGAAAGGTTACAATTTAAAAGTAAAACAAAACTCAAATTAAAAACTCCCTCAAAATAGAACTTGAAGTTGATGTAGATGCGATCGTATTGGTCTTCAAGTTCTTTGCATTCACGAACATTGACGGAGTTCTTCGGGCTGCTTGGAGAAGGCTCACACGAGTTCTCTGAATATATGGCTTCTATTCCTTTTATATCAGCAAGCAACAACGGAGGAGGCGCTGCTCTTTAAATAGATTCGATAGCTACCACCTGCACTAGTACTACCGCCCCGCGATAGTGGCACGACGCGCACACGGATCGTGGCAGTTAAGGCAACTTCTGAGCGCAAACGGTTGTGACAGCCTAGCGCGCCGCGGTAACACTATTGCCCCGCGATAGTGCAATTTCCTTCCTTCGGCCAATATCTCTTTCCAAATTTGCCCCTCAATCAACTGCAGACGGGATGTTTCCAAAAAGCTACCGCCGGGCGTTAGACCTAACGCACCCCGATAGTACTTACCAAACATATGACCAGTGTTAGAACTAACGCGCCGCGGTAGAGCTGCAGTTTGTCGAAGAGGCCTCAGCTTTCATCGATCGTCGAACGCCCTGATATGAATTTCGTTGAATGGGCTTCCGCGTTCGTCGTTCGTCGAATGGAGCACCGAGTTCGTCGATCCCAGTTCATCGAATGGAACTAGCACGCCGCGGTAATGCAGACGCCCCGCGGTAGTGCATACATTTCGTCGACCGCCAGCTTGCATCTCAGCGGCTTCCCTTCTCAGCGGTTTCGTCTCAGCAGTTTCGTCTCAGCGGTTTCGTCTCAACGGTTGTTAATGCTAGCGTCAGCGGTAAATTTAGCGCGGCGCGGTAGCAACAACAACACAGCACCATGGAGTTTTGAAAGCACAGAATCTTGCATACTATAAACACAATACAAGTATGATCAAATACAATAGGATTTGTTATTGTCAAACCAAGAGATGCGGAAAGCATGTTCCAACAAACTCCCCCTTTTGATAATAACAAATCCCCTTAGAAAGAAATAATACAGTTGATAGGATTTTGTGTTTATAATAGAGATAGGCATGAAATTTAAGACTTGTGCATATGCTCCCCCTAAATGAATGCCCCCCTACAACAAATCTTCCTATGAACTTAACTCCCCAAACATGTTAATTTCTTTCAAATTTAATCTCCCCCTTTTGGTATTATCAAAAGAGGGTGGAGAGGAAGGCCAACAAAAAGTGAGTAATTACTGTGTAGTGAGGGAATGAGCGTGATAAATAGGTAGACACGAAGAAAGAAATACAATTAATAGGAGTAAAAAGAGAATGTGAAGAGATTTTCATAAAAGACCACTTGTTAAAAAAATGTATTCATGATCGAGCATACAAGTAGTAATGAGGTGGAAAGCATGACAAAAAAAAATATTTTTGAAGTGAACATCTTGATATGAATTGAGAAGCATAGTAGATGATAGAGATTTGAAGACATAACAAAATAGATGTTGTAGCAGTTGAAGTACACAAAATAATTTCAAATCATAGCCACACACTAGTGTTGAAAGATATGCAATACAAAGTTCTCATGGCGTAGCGGAAAAAAATATGGAAGCATGATATAAGTTATCAAGACAAGATAGAAGAATACAATGTTCAAAATTTAGAAATCAAATACACTTATACATTGTAATGATCATGCAAAGCAATCTAGTGCATTTACTTAAGAGTTTAGAGAATACATGTAGATATGCAATAGACACCAATTCTCATGAGTAGAAGGCTTACAAGTGATAATGATGTGTACAAAATAGTGTTTTTGAAAAAAGTATACATATGAGTTAATCAACACACATGACATGTATAATGGAATAAACACAAAATTATTGAACAAGCGTTTATAGAGTTACCTCTACCCACAAGGTTATATAAATATTTCAATGCACATAGAAAAATAGTACAACTACCAAGGTGCTCTGCACACACAATGCTTATTAAGACTTATCAGGGTGCAAAGTAGTGCTTGGGGAATCACAATTATTATTTTGAATTTTAATTATTTGTGATTCAGTGTACATGAAGAAGTATGTAAAAAAAAATGTTTGCGACAAGGCACTTTACAATTCTCTCCAAGGTGCTCAACCTCACAATGCTCATTAAGACTTATCAGGAGGGTGAGTAGTGCTTGGTGGAGTTATCTTTGTCAATTATTCATTTGAATTTTTTGCTTAACGACAAAGGCCTCCGAATTCACTTGTATGTGCAAACAAAAGTATTTTTGAAAAGACACACTTCTTCAAAGATAGGTGCATGGAAAATGATTTTAACATGTGGTGAGGGTAAAACTAAGCATGCCAAAACAATAATATGACGTTGTTACACTACACAATCATGTAAGAGAAGATTAAAGTAATATGTAGTTTGTTAAAAAGTGTGAGCGAAACAAAATCATTAGCAAATATACATACATAGAGGCACGCTATGCAAACCTACACATGATTTCTATAATCAATTTCAAAGCACACAGAAGATAATGATCAAGGCATGATACAAAAATAATGTTATTAAGATACTTGAACGAGAGAATGAAACATTGTATAAGAAACTTGGCAAGAGAAACTATATCATCCTTGAAACATAGAAAATTTACATTAGTTTTTATAAATTTTAAGTTTTCAAAAGCAAAAAAGAAAACAAATAGAAAGCATGTTTTTGATGTTTTAATTGGTTTTTTAATTTTGTCGTTTAGTTTGATATATAGAAGAAAAAACATGTTTTTGGTTGGATTTTGATTTGTGTTGTATATTTTTTTTTGTTTTTTGGAATTTTAAAAGAAAATAGCAGAAACAAAAAAATAAAATTGAAAGAGAGACTGGAAATACAGAAGTATCCACTACTGCCAGCGGTACCCAACTATCGCCGAGCAGTAGAAAAAGAACTCAAATTTTGGTGAAAAGGTGAAATTTTTCAGAATTTTTCTTTTGATTATATTTGTGCAGATTTATGACAATGTAGTTCAGCAAAGAAATCAGACATATATATTCATAAACAATGCGGATTTTGCAAGTTCAAGCTAGAATGTCCAAAACCCCTAGTTCTAGTCTAAATAGATGAAATCGTGAATCAGGTAGAGGCTTGGTAAAGATGTCCGCAAGTTGCGATTCAGTTCCTATGAAGTTTACATGAACGTGTTCCTTTTTGATGTGATCCCGAATGAAGTGGTGTCTTACGTCAATGTGTTTAGATCGTGAGTGATGAACGAGGTTGTTTGTTAAGTCAATAGCACTCTTGTTATCACACTTAAGTTCAATATTAGCTAAATGAACACCAAAGTCTTCTAAGGTTTTTGTCATCCATAATGCTTGGGCGCAGCAACTTCCTAGTGCAATATATTATGCCTCGGTGGTGGAGAGGGCAACAGAATTTTGTTTTCTACTTGACCATGCAACTAGAGAAGGACCTAAGAAGTGACATGTACCACTAGTGCTTTTCCTATCTAGGGAACAACCCGCATAATCAGAATCGGAATACCCAAGCAAGAGAAAAGAATCATTATTAGGATACCAAAGTCCTAATTTTGATGTGCCTATTAAATATCGAAAAATTCGTTTTACCGCTTTTAAATGAGATTCTTTTGGATTTGCTTGAAATCTAGAGCATAAGCATATGACAAACATGATATCGGGTCTTGATGCACTAAGGTATAATAGGGATCCAATCATTCCTCTATATAAAGTTTGATCAATTGAAATTCTGGCTTCATCTTTTCCTAATTTTAGTGATGCGCTCATTGGAGTACTAGCTTGTTTTAAATTTTCAAAGCCAAAACGTTGTAGCATATCATGGATGTATTTGGATTGACATATAAAAATTCCATCATTTCTTTGGGTTATTTGAAACCCTAAAAAGTATGTTAGTTCACCCACAAGACTCATTTCAAATTCATTTTGCATCACTTGAATAACTTCTTTACACAACTCTTCATTAGTGGCTCCAAAAGTAATATCGTCAACGTATATTTGTAAAATAATCAAATCCTTATCATAGTGCTTAATGAAGAGCGTGTTATCGGCACTACCCATATTATAATCGTGCTTTAATAAAAAAGATGTTAAGCGTTCATACCAAGCACGAGGCGCTTGTTTTAGACCATAAAGCACTTTTTCTAATCGATATACATGATTTGGAAATTTTTCATCAACAAATCCGGGGGGTTGTTCGACATAGACTTCCTCTTTAATTATCCCGTTTAAGAAGGCACTTTTAACATCCATTTGAAATAATTTAAACTTCTTATAACTCGCAAAAGCTAGAAAAATTCTAATTGATTCAAGGAGAGCAACGGGTGCAAAAGTTTCATCGAAATCTACCCCCTCGATTTGAGAATAACCTTGTGCCACTAACCGAGCTTTGTTCCTAGTTATTCTAGATTCTTCGTCTAATTTATTTTTAAATATCCATTTGACACCTATAACCAGATGATTTGATGGTCTTTCAACTAGTTTCCAAACCCTATTGCGTTCAAATTGATTCAATTCGTCATTCATAGCAATAAACCAAAATTCATCATTCAGAGCGGTGGAAACATTTTTCGGTTCTATTTCAGAAACAAAGCATAAGTTTGAAAAAGATTCATTAAAAGAAGAACGTGCCGCGGTGAATTCGAAAACAAAGCATAAGTTTGGAAAATGAAGTTTATTTATATTTTTTGTAATTAAAACAGGTTTTCTGAGACACTAAAAACAGATTGTTGTTACTACCGCGTGGCGCTAGTACTAGCGTTGGCGTTAGTATCAGCATACTTTCTGGGTTTATTTATTTTAGTTTGGACTAATATCTGGCTTTGTTTAAGTGTCCTCTTATGCTTATCTTGCTAACAAGTTTTAAGAATTTCCTGCATGGTTATGAAATTTTTACTCCATAGTTTGATAATTATTCTTATTTGTCTTTGAAAAAGTTCAATTATTATGTGGCATTATCTTAACTATTTCAATTTAGTGTTACTGAATTTTTGATAAAAAAATTACAAGTTATAAAGTGATTTTATCACGACGGCTCAAGGAAATAAAAACAAAAAAAAGGAAATTCAGCATATCATGAAGTAGATAATTGATATTTTAAATTTTTTGTTGATTTCTACTTCATGCAAATGATTGGATACTAATAAATGAGAGATTTAGGTATCCAAAGAGGACCAGGTGTGACGGTTCCTTTGGGTACCCAAATACAACGTGTTTGCTTTTGAGGAGATAATGATGAATGGGCCCCTTTGAGTGGAGCTTGTGTTTCTTCTTTAGCCTTGGGTCTCCATTCAAACCTTGGAAAAATGTTATTTTTTATATTTCAAATTTCCATAGTCATTTTCTTGAATATTTGGATAACAATGACTTTTGAATTTATTTTTTAAAGGAAATTTGTTTGCGTTTAATTTTAGGTTGGGAGAAACATGATATTGTAAATTATGGTGATTTTGATATTGATTTACAACTCCTTTATGTTCCATACTCCCATTTTTAAACTTAGGTAAGATGTTCATATTCATATTCAACTTGTTTTTAGATATAGTTTGATATTGTGAATTTGTATTTACCATTTTCAAAAGCAAGTTGATTTTTTATTTTAATTCATTCTTAACAATAAGATTATCTCTAGCTTTATTATAGGCGATTGTGCTGTTTTTAATAATAGAAACAATTGAATCAATATGATTTTGATAGTTATTTCTATATTCATCAAATGTTTCATCCATCTCTTTAATTTCAATTTTATAGTCCTTACACTTAGCACAATCATTTTTCAAGGATGAATTTTCTAAACATAATCCTTCATTTTGTTCTTTTATAAAAACAAGTTCCTTTTCAAGCTTCTTGTGTTTTTCTTTTAATTCATTATATTCTACACAAGGTGTAGTGTTTTCAACAAAGGAACTAGATAAATTTGAATTTGAATGTTCATTAATTTTTGCCTTTAAATTTTTGTTTTCTAAGCCCAAATGTTTATTAGCATCTTTTAATTTCTTAATTTTGCGCTTTGTAGTTTGAAGCAATTGTAATGAAGAGATAGAAGTACAAAAAATGGGATTTTATTTCCTTACGTTGCTTTCGGGAGAGGCATGATTTGAACACATAGTTTCTTTGACATCTTTTTGGCACTCCTCTTCCGAAGACAGTACTTCTTCTTCTCTTCCATTTGATGTGTGCTCCCTTGATCCGTCATGAGAGGAGCATTCTTGAAGACTTATGCAAGCTTGCATATTCTCTGGTTCTTGCGATTGTTCCATACCTGTAGAAGGAGAATCATAAGTTCTTTCAAGAAAATTTCATCTCATATGCGGTAGGTAGAGTGTAAATAAGTTTGAAAACATTTTGGTCTAACGCACAAAATATGCTATTCATAGATTTTGCTTTTAAAATAATTCTGTCTCTAGTTAGTACGCTAGATGGCTTTTCAATAGTAATATTCCAAACTTTTTCATCTAAGGCCTTAAGAAAATTTTTCATTAATGTTTTCCACCCTTTATAATTTTTGCCCATAAATAAAGGTGGTGATAATACTTTTTCATTTATATTAAAATTTTCCCCACTAGTAGAGGTGGTGATAATAATTTTTCATTAACGTTGACGGAGTTCTTCGGGCTGCTTGATGAAGGCTCACACGATTTCTCTGAATATATGGGTTCTATTCCTTCTGTATCAGCAAGCAACAACGGAGGAAGCGCTGCTCTTTTAATAGATTCGACAGCTACCGCCTGCACTAGTACTACCGCCCCACGATAGTGACACGACGCGCACTCGGATTGTGGCAGTTAAGGCAACTTCTGAGCGCAAACGGTTGTGACAGCCTAGCGCGCCGCGGTAACATTATCGCCCCACGAGAGTGCAATTTCCTTCCTTCAGCCAATATCTGTTTCCAAATTTGCCCCTCAAACAACTGCAGACGGGATGTTTCCAAAAAGCTACCGCCGGGCATTAGACCTAATGCGCCGCGATAGTATTTGCCAAACATAGCGACCCGTCGACATTCCTTTTTCTCCACTTTCCCTTCTGTCAACAGTTTCCATATATGCTAACGCCAGCGTCAGTACTAACGCTCCGCGGTAGATCATTTCGTCGGGCGCATCTTCGTCGAGCTGACCTCAGCTTTCGTCGATCTCAATCTGGTTTGTCGAACGGAAACTTGTTTTCGTCGATCTCAATCTGGTTCGTCGAACAACATTATTTTCTTCGAACACCATTTTGTCTTCCGGACGCTAGCGCCAGCGTTAGTGCTAACGTGTCGCGGTAGAGTTGCAGTTCATCAAATGGGCCTCAGCTTTCGTCAATCGTCGAACGCACTGATATGAATTTCGTCGAACGGGCTTCCGCGTTTGTCGTTCATCGAATGGAGCAGCGAGTTCGTTGAACCCAGCTCGTCGAACAGAACTAGCACGCCGCGGTAATGCAGACGCCCCGCGGTAGTGCATACATTTCGTCTACCGCCAGCTTGTATCTCAGTGGATTCCCTTCTCAGCGGTTTCATCTCAGCGGTTTCATCTCAGCGGTTGTTAATGCTAGCTCCAGCGGCAAAGTTAGCGCGGCGCGGTAACAACAACAACACAGCACCATGGAGTTTTGAAAGAACAGAATCCTGCGTACTATAAACACAATACAAGTATGATCAAATACAATAGGATTTGTTATTGTCAAACCAAGAGATGCGGAAAGCATGTTCCAACATATACCAATCTTCATGCTCGATTCACAACATGCTTTGAACACAATTGAATTCATAAGCACTACTCGTTCACGCTTAGTCAATACCAATCCTCCCGTGCCTGTTCTCCTAAAGGGCCATCAATCATAATCTCCACTAAGTGGTTATCAAAAATCTAATCTCTCTGATAGATTATCAAGAGCCATAGGTACAGATTTATGCAAGTTCCCAAAATATTAATATTTCATTTCAGCATAATAAATTATAACGGCACATTTAATTAAGTACTCATTTCAAGCCAAATCCTCTGAAACTTCTACCATAGATCATAAATAATGCTTGAATCATTCCCACCAAATTTTGACCTCATTGTATTACACAATACTTATTTATGGTACTTGAAATTTATATGATACGACAGGCAATTTCATGGCAAATATGTATCCAAAATTTTGTAAGCATCGGATAAATATTTTGAGAGAAATCAGTGAAACATTAAAACTTTGTACATATTCATTAAAGTTTACTAAAACAGGAATTCTGGGAGCTACAGACCACCAAAAATATTATGCCACCCCATTACGAAAAGGTATTGTCGAGGGATACAACTTTCGTTTTGAGCCCAAGGTCCAAATCTAAGCCTAACCTATCTAAAATCGGGTTTGAACCCAGCAGAGTAAATCAGGACAGCAAGATGTCCTGTACATAAACCGGATCATTTTCTGCACAACCATTTTTTACTTTACTTTGCCGTAGCTATATAGCTCCCCTGAAAACGCACAACCACTCGTTGGAAAGGTATTTCCGAGGTATACAACTTTCGTGTTGAGCGCATGACCTGAATATGGCCGGATCATGCATAAAAATAGGCTTGAAGTCCGTCGCGTGCAGAAAACAGATTTTTCCCCAAGTTATAAAATCTGCACAGATCTCAAGACAGATCAACAGCATCTGCTCATCTTCTTCCTCCAACACCCACAAATATTATTTCACCTTCTCTCCTCCAATACTCCCTCATTAGACCACCGTTCTTCACGAAATCAACTCCTACAACTTCATAATGAAGAGAAGAGCAAATTGAAGAAATTAACTCAGCGAACAACGCCCTAGAACAGAACTTCTAGCGTTGTCTCTTCCTAGAAAACTCCATTAAACTCACCAAGGTCAAGCTCTTTTGAGCCGACATCTCTCCTAAATCAGATCTAAAGATCTAGCACTAAGGGAGAGGGGGCGGAAATCACCTGATTTGCGGCCATGGTTCGAGTTTGTCTTCTTGGCGGCATGGTGGCGGTCGGCCAAGATCCAAGTCCTCCTTCCAAGCTTAATCTCCTTTAGGAAAGTAGTTGGTCTCAATGCTTGAGTGTGGGGAAGAGGAAGAAATTGCCCAGTTCATGGATGAGGGAATGAAGTTTAAGGTTAAGGGAGGAGAGAGAAAATGGTGGCTGATTTGACTCTTATTAATGGAAAAGATACCTCTCATGCTCTGGATTGGACAACACCGCCACGTGTCACTATCCTATAAGACCTCCTTGATTACAAAACATAAAATAGTATTTAATAACACAAAAGTCTCTTAACTGGTCGGCACACATCCCAAAACCTTAAATGAATCGGAAAATTTTGTAGAAGGCCGACACTCGACAGATTCGTCGAGTGGTCTCGACGAATCATTAAGTCCACTCGACGAATCGCCGAGTCCTCTCGATGGTCCGTCGATACCGTCAAGTGGTCTCGACGGATCGTCGAGACAGTCGAGTGGTCTCGACGGATCGTCGAGTCCTCTCGACGGATCCGTCGACACCATCGAGTGGTCTCGACGGATCGTCGACACCATCGAGTGGTCTTAACAGATCGTCGAGTCCAATTGATGGATCATCAAGTCCTCTCAATGGATCCATCGAGACCGTCCAGTGGTCTCGACGGATCGTCGAGTCCACTCGACGGATCGTCAAGTTCTCTCGGCGGTTTTCTCAAGCCTTTTCCCTCTCTAGTGCATCCTGGCCGTCAGTGCACCCCGATCCCAAGTCAACTCACCAAACACACGTTCAAGGGGCCTAGCGCGAATCGGGATGTTACAAATCCAATAAACAAAAAAATAATAATTTCACCCCCGATATTTGAGTTTGGTGCTACGGGTGTTGAAATATGAAGTATGATAAACTAGTTTAGGACACACCTTGGGGAAATAACCCTGTGTACGTTGTTGCATGAGGTCCCTAGGCTCCCAAGTGTATTCCTCCTTCCCATGGTTGGACCACAGGACCTTTACCAACGGAACACTCTTTTGTCGCAGCTTCTGGATCTCGATAACTACTATCTGTACGGGCTCCAGCTTAACGGATCTATCAGTTGCTACATGGCCAGATGTAGTTAAGACGTACTGATCAGGGCGAAGTAATGCTCTTCGCAGGGAGGATACATGGAAAATGTCGTGCAAATATTCCAATTCCGTAGGTAGCTCCAACCGGTAAGCTAAGGGGACGATCCGCTCCAGGATAGTATAAGGCCCCATATAACGAAGGCTGAGCTTCTTCCTTCCCCGGACACAAGATACGCCATGCATTGGTCTGATCATCAAGAAAACTTTGTTTCCAACCTGAAACTCCACCATCCGGTGTCTCGCATCATAGTACTTTGCCTGTCGGCTCTGTGCCTCAAGCATGCGATCCCGAATCAGTCAAATCATCGCATCTGTATCGTCAATGTATTCCACCCCCAGTTCCTTCGGATCCTCATCCTGGATCCAAGATAGAGGCGTCCTGCACCTCCTTCTGTATAGTGCCTCACAAGGAGCCATGACGATGCTTATTTGATGACTATTATTATAGGAAAACTCTACCAAAGGTAGAAGTCTCTCCCACGGCTCTCCCCGATCCAAGACACATAGCCGCAACAGGTCCTCCATCGTCCTGATAGTCACTCTCGGAGCCCAAATATGCATGTACTAGCCTCCACTCCTTGGAGGTAAAATGACCATCTCGATCTGAAATGATAGTTTTGGGCACCCCATGATATAGGGAAAACTGCTCCACAAAGAGGCGCACCAAAACATCGACATGTGTATCTTTCCTGGTCGGAATGAACCTGGCGACCTTCGTCAACCGATCTACAATCACCCATACATAGTCACTCTCGGAGCGGGAGCGAAGTAGAACATGTATAAAATCCATGGAGATATCTTCAAACTTCCACTCAGGAATAGGCAATGATTGTAACAAACCACCAGGGCTATTACACTTCGTTTTCACTTTCTGGCATGCCTCGCAATGCGTGACGAAATGAGTGACATCCCTCTTCATTCCCGGACAAAATATCATCTTTCGCAGATCGTATACATCTTGACGATCCCGGGATGCACCGAATACTTGGTGCAGTGAGCCTCTCTCAGTATATCTTCCTGGATTCCTCCTCCTGCGGGTATATATATTCTGTCATGGAAGTGAACGAGGTCGTCCCGCAGTGTGTACTCCTCTGTAGAACCAGTCTCCACTCCTCGATATATAGGTTCCAGGGCAGCATCCTTCATGTGCTCGGCTCGGATACGATCACGTATATCACAAACTATGCTCATAGTGGTCTGGTACTCAGCGTACGCCTCTGGATTGGCCCTAGATACAAGCATAATCTGCATATCCTCGAGCATCTTGGCCAACTCCATGGCCATCAATCGGGACTCCGAGTTGGATGTGGGTTCCCTTCGTCTTAACGCATCGGCCACCGAGTTTGCCTTCCCTTGGTAATAGTTTAGTGCATATTCATATTCGCACAAGAACTCAAGCCACCGTCGCTACCTCGGAATCAGATCCTTCTGTGTGTGTATATATTTAAGGTTCTTATGATCTGAAAATATCTCACAGTGGATGCCATATAGATAATGCCTCTAGATCGTCAAGGCGAAGACCACTACTCCCAACTCAAGGTCACACCGGATAGATCGCTTCGTGCTTCTTTAGCCGCATAGAAGCATAAGAAATTACATGCCCGTGCTGCATCTGTATAACAACCATCCCCTGGTGTGAGGCATCTGTATAAATATGGAATCCTTCCTTCCCAGATGGAAGGGCAAGGATCAGGGCTGAGTTGAGGCGATCCTTCAGCTCCTAGAACGCTGCCTTGCACTTGGGTGACCATACAAAAGGAACATCCTTCTTGGTCAGAGTGCTGAGGGGAAGAGCGATCTTCGATAATCCCTCAACAAACTTGCGGTAGTAACCAGCAAGTCCTAAGAAACTGCGTGCATCCACTGCCGACATCAAAGGTGCCCATTCCCTTACTGCTCGTACCTTGGCAGGATCCACTGCTAAACTTGCTCCACTGATGACATGGCCCAGGAAAGCGACCTCCCGGAGCCAAAACTCCCACTTACTATACTTGGCGAACAACTAGTATTCCCTTAGTTTCGCTAATACCAAAGCCAAATGCTTCGTATGCACCTCCTCCTCCGACTTTGAATAAACCAAGATGTCATCGATGAACACAATCACAAAGACATCAAGGTAAGGCTCGAACACCCTATTCATTTGGCTCATGAATGCAGAGGGAGCATTTGTGAGCCCAAACGGCATGACAATAAACTCATATAGACCTTACCTCGAACTAAAAGCGGTCTCGGGGATATCCTCCTCCTGGATCCGCAACTGATAATAACTTGAGCGCAAATCAAGTTTCGAGAACTAGTGCGCTCCTTGATGAGTCCCAATTATATACACATTTATGGACTCATCTGGGCCGTTTTTCTAGTCATTCCACTGCACTTTAGCCTTGTTTTAGCTCATATTTGTCATTCTATGCTAGGTGCACTTCTTGGCCTAATTTGGTGTGTTTTTATGCTTACTCTCTTTTGATAGTCTTATCGTATTGTTGAGTGCCACTTTCAGTGGCCTGATTAGCATTTCTGTTGGAACAGGAGTCGTGCAGGTGTCCCCGGTACAATTCTGTACAGGAACACTGCGCACGATCACCAGGTTCTATTGCGCACGACCACTGGTCGTGCGCCGCTGATCGTGCGCACTTAAACACCATTTTATGAGTTCTGTCTCGACCAGTGCGGACGACCACTTACGATAGTGCGCATGACCACTGGTTGTGCGAACATTATATTTTATAAATTTCTTACATTGCAGGCTCCGCCCAGGCAGGCGCACGATCACATGATTCTAGTGCCCACGACCACTGGTCGTGCGCCACCGATCGTGCGCACTGTTTATTCCAGCGCCTATAAATTGACCTGCTCGCGAATTAGGTCGGGATCTCTCATTGCAACTCCGTTCAGTCCGCCGTTTTAGCCCCTTCCGCAGGTTTTTTCGCCCCTTAGGCCTCCTCCATCGTCCAAGAGCTTCAAGGAGGAGATTCCACACTCATCTTCATCGCCAAGGAAGGAGTTCTTCGCATCGGACGTGGCCGGATTGTAAAACGCTGGAGAAGACGGGTCCATTGGAAGGTAGTGACAGCCTTCTCTACCCCGGACGATAGTTGGGACCGAGCTAGGACGCGGATTGACAACCCGGTGCTTCCTACCGTGAATCTACAACGAGCCTCCGGATTCGGTCGTATCTCTTGCCTTTTTCTCTCTCAGTGTGATGTAATGTTTGTAATCTCTATATTATTGATGATGTGTGCTATGAATAATTTTTGCCTAATTTTTATTTCATTCATTTGGAATCATTTAGTTCATATGTGCTTATTGAGGTGCGCCCCCATCTAATTTCCATTCCGCCATCGTGTTCGGTGCCGCACTAGCAATTGCTAGTGGCGTGCTTGTCGAAGAGGTGCTTGCGACCCTCATTCCGCTAGCTTACTCGCCCATCCGCCCAATGAAGTAGTGCGTTCAAGGCCTACATAGTCTTCCATCCCGCCGAGCGAAGCTTTGCATAGCGGCATTGCATAGGAGTAGTTGTAATATTTTATTTTATTATTCACAAACCAAATCCCTTTCGTCCGCACTCCACCTATCGCTGGACTTCGATCTCAAGTCCTTCCTCGAAACCTAACTCCACCTTACTGTGTTCCTTGAGAGACCGACACTCGGGGATCTTCCCCATTATTATTACTTGCGCGACCGGTGCACTTGCCGAACATCGCATCAAGTTTTTAGTGGTCGTGCGCAATAGAACCGGTGATCGTGCGCAGTGTTCCTGTACAGAATTGTACCGGGGACACCTGCACGACTCCTGTTCCAACAGAAATGCTAATCAGGCCACTGAAAGTGGCACTCAACAATACGATAAGGCTATCAAAAGAGAGTAAGCATAAAAACACACCAAATTAGAGTAAAGAAGTGCACCTAGCATAGAATGACAAATATGAGCTAAAACAAGGCTAAAGTGCAGTGGAATGACTAGAAAAATGGCCCAGATGAGTCCATAAATGTGTATATAATTGGGACTCATCACTCCTTCAAGCTAATAAAAGACCTCGTTAATCCAAGATAGTGGATAAGTGTTCTGGACCGTCAATCGGTTGAGCTCTCGGTAATTTATACACAGCCGGAGCGAACCGTCCTTCTTCACGAATAGAACTGGGGCTCCCCGAGGTGATGAACTGGGGCTGACGAACCACGAATTTACTAGCTCTTGAAGTTGTGCCCGAAACTCCGCAAGCTCATTCGGTGCCATCCTATATGGAGCCCTAGAGACGGGCCTAGCTCCCGATATTAGTTGGATCCGGAAATCCACCTCTCAATGTGGGGGTAGTCTGGGGAGCTTGTCCGGAAAGACATCTGAAAAGTCCCAAACCACCGGTACTTCAGCAATGCTGATCTCTATCTCTTTCATCTCAAAGCAGACTATATAAACCTCGTCTCCCTGCTCATGGGCTTTGACAGCCTGAATAGATGATAATAAAAGATGGGAGGTGGGGATAATACCTTCGATCACTACTTCGGAATCTTCATGCCTCAGTACAATTTTCTTCGCCATGCAGTCGATCTTAGCATGGTTCCAATGCAGCCAATTCATGCCCAAGATCAGGTCAAAATCTGTCATCTTCAAAAAGCGTCGTCGGTGCTTCGGATAGCTTTCCTCCAATCTCTACACTCATGTTGCACATGGCGCACGATACTATCTCTGACTCGTCCGCAAGTCTCACCTTCCTATGGATGACTTTGAAATGCTGCACTTGGTCCAGATCGTCTACGAATTTCTCTGAGATGAATGAGTGTGAGGCACCCGTATCGAACAAGGTGTATGCAGGTTTGTCGTAGACAAGTACTATACATGGGTGATTTTTGTTGTTTGGGTCATAAGTTAAACTAAAGCTAAGGTTTTGCAAGGTACTAAGTAATCATAAAGAAAACATTGAAGTACATGTGATGACCTCCTCAGGGTTCCGGGGCCTCATCCTCGATGTGCTGTTGGAGGAGCCATGGGATGATTCGGAGCATTCCCTTGTAGCTACGGGCAGTAGATCTGAATATGTCCCGACTGGTGACAATGATAGCAAACCCCTTGAAAGGGCTCTCTTGGCTGCTGAGGTGCCTGACCCTAAGCCTACTGAGGCGGGGGCAATGGTAGCGGTCATGATGGATGCTCCATCCTGAAGTTTGGACGAAAACGTCCACCACCTCTCCTGCGGTCTACACCTCTGCCCCTGCTAGGCGGACTCCTTCTACCAGTCCCTACTTCTATTACATCTTTTGCAGGCCTCTTTCCTCCACTCTGGACGCCAAGATGGTCTGCCTCAAGCCTCTTGGCCGTCTCAATAATCCGAGTAAGACTCAAATCAGCTACAAAAAGAAGGGCCTACCTAAGAAGGTCTCACAAACCCCTATAAAACCTCTTGGCATACACCTGATCATCCAAGGCATATGTGCCCGTGAATCTAACAAGATGCGAGAACCCCCATTGATATTCCAATACTGACCTAGATCCCTACTTCAGCTACAAGAACCTTTCCTTAAGATCATCACGCATCGTGGGAGGAACAAAATGCTCCAGAAATGCGTCCGAGAACTCATCCCAGCTGATGCCAGTATAGGTGCGTCCCTCAAAAGTAGATCCTATGGGGGACTTCCACCATCTCTTGGCATGTGATTCCAATGAAGAGACTGCCTAGGTAACTGCCATGTTGGCAGGCCATCGGATTCCGGCCATCATCTCCTGCACTGTGTCAAGCAACTCCTCCGTACGAACTGTAGACTCAGTCACATGAAAGATAGACAGGGAAAGACCTCGAAAGGCACTCAACCAGTTTGACCCCAGATTTGGTTGTTGTACCGGAGCCTGCTGGGATCTAAAAGCATCCAGAATTGTCGTCAAGGTCTGGCCCAGCTCTGACTATTCAAAGGGAGTAGCATTGGAAAGAATGGGAACACTCCTTACTGGCTCGGAATGCGCTGGAATCTATACGCAAGAATACAAGTTTTGGATTAGGTTGGCAATTTATAGGAAATGGTAGACAACTTAATGTGAATCACACATTTGCACACCACTACTTCCGTTATTTCAGTTTGTCCACAAACTGAATCAACGATAGGGGTGACCCAATGGGTTAATGGACTTCTTTATCTCGGGATCGATTGCAAGCTGACACCATTTATAGGACCTCCCCCCCCCCCCCCTCCCGGAACACAAGACACGGCCGAGGGGAGTCTTATACCTAGAACAGACGCCTTGCGGAAGAGCCAGCACATGGCTTGCCTCTTCCATAAGATGCCTATCCTGCCAGCTATTCTCAAATATCACATGCCAACCCATCAATAATTTATACAGAAGACCACAAATTCACAAAAGCATAAAGTCCACAATATATATAAAATGAAAACAGGAAACCACATAAGCTCCTTAAAATGTCAGAGTACAAAACATGATGTAAGACTACATCAAGGTCCCTCAAAATCTCAAATCTGTGATAGAAGGAAGCGACGTTAACGGCTTCGTCATCGTATCAGGTCCCATCCCCCTGTCCTGGCTGCCCTCCTACACGGTGTGCTGCTGCTGGGTGTACTCCTAAATGAAGTGGTACAACAACCGTTAGTCTAAAAAGACTAAGTGGCTTCACATCCTCTCCCTCGGCGACTCTTAGGCACCGGGCAGAAGGAAAGACGGAGAACGCTTCAATATAATCAGTAATAAGTAATATAGCAAGTGGCAAGAAAATAGTTATCATAGTAGATATAACAAAAGTATAAGAGTACATCTACTATAGCAGCATGGTCAGCAATAAGGTATAAGCAGAGCAGAGTATATAAAGAATTGAATTGAACTTAACTTATAAGGATGCCAATACAATCTTATAAGTTAAGGGACTTTTGCAATAATAAGTAACTCATCATATAAAGGTGCCCATATAAGTTTATATGATGATAATCTTTATGCGGTGCAATGCAATGAATGTATGATGACTCACTCATGATTTACGCACGCACTCTGATTTGTTATGTCGACATAGACTTGTACTTTTCGCTTTTTGAGGGTAGCTAACCACTCAGGCACCTCATGTCGTGGTCAGACGGAGACAGTGGAACGGGCTTCTCCACTATTAGGTGGGTATGCACACTACCAGACCTAGGCCTTACGTACACCTCAACACTAAGAACACAATAGCGGAGACCCTGCATTCTCTTGCTCGTTAAACCAGTTGAGTCTAATGACGCGGAAGGGGTCTTTGGGAAGTAAACGCCAAAGGACTTAGCCCAACCGGTCCTAGAGGCTATCTGCCAGCTTCTGTCGGTGTGACGACTAGCAAGCCCGTAGACTCGCCACAAGTAATCCTCCAATAAGGATCATTATGCAATCGTGTGAATACTATACACACCCAATTAATTCACATGCTCAACCCGTGCTATCAAGCACCCAAGGAATCCTAACCAAGTCCATAACACATGTTACTGTTTACAAGTTCAATCGATGCTAACTAGCATACAAGGACCTACCAACCGGGTCCTTAACATAGCACCATAGGATATAACCATGTCCTTTAACCACACAAAACCATCACTGCTACCCATACTGAGTTGTCATAACTCTTGTGCAGTGGTATATGTATGTAAAGGAAATACTCTCTTTGATCATATAGGACTACTTGTGCGTTTAATGTCATGTTAAAGTTTACTATATAAATCTGCGCATACATATTAACCATACCAATCCTCATGCTCGATTCACAACATGCTTTGAACACAATTGAATTCATAAGCACTACTCGATCACGCTAGGTCAATACCAATCCTCCCGAGCCCGTTCTCCTAAAGGGTCATCAATCATAATCTCTACTAAGCGGTTATCATAAATCTAATCTCTCTGATACATTATAGAGTGACATAGGTACAGATTTATGCATGTTCCCAAAATTCTTTTCTAAATGAGCATCTTAATATTTCATTTCAGCATAATAAATTATAACGACACATTTAATTAAGGACTCATTTCAAGCCAAATCCTCTGAAACTTCTACCGAGTGGAGTCCTATGCCCAAAACAACAGCCTTGCGAAAGCGCCAGCACACGGGCTAGCCTCTTCCACGAGACGCCTATCTTGCCGGCTATTCTCAAATATCACATGCCAACCCATCAATAATTTATACAGAAGACCACAAATTCACAAAAGCATAAAGTCCGCAATATATATAAAATGAAAACAGGAAACCACATGAGCTCCTGAAAATGTCAGAGTACAAAACATGATGTAAAACTACATCAAGGTCCCTCAAAACCTCACATCTGTGACAAAAGGAAGTGACGATAACGTATTCGTCATCGTATCAGGTCCCATCCCCCTGTCATGGCTGCCCTCCTGCACAGTGTGCTGCTGCTGCTGGGTGTGCTCCTAAAAGAGGTGGTACAACAACCGTTAGTCAAAAAAGACTAAGTGGCTTCACATCCTCTCCCCCGACGACTCTTACGCACCGATCGGAAGGAAAGAAGGAGAACGCTGCAATATAATCAGAAATAGGCAATATAGCAGGTGGCAAGAAAATAGTTATCACAGTAGATATAACAAAAGTATAAGTGTACATCTACTCTAGCAGCATGGTCGGCAACAAGGTATAAGCAGAGCAGACTATATACAGAACTGAATTGAACTTAACTTATAATGATGTTCATACAAGCTTATAAGTTAATGGTCTTTTGCAATAATATGTAACTCATCATATAAAGGTGTCCATACAAGTTTATATGATGAGGATCTTTATGCAGTGCAATGCAATGAATATATGTATGATGACTCACTCATGATTTATGCATGCACTCTGATTTGCTATGTCGACATAGACTTGTACTTCCCGCTCTTTGAGGGTAGCTAACCACTCAGTCACCTCACGTCGTGGCCAGACGGAGACAGTGGAATGGGATTCTCCACTACTACGTGGGTATGCACACTACCAGACCTAGGCCTTACGTACGCCTCAATGCTAAGAACACAACATTGGAGACCCTGCGTACTCTTGCTCGCTAAACCAGCTGAGTCTTATGACGCGGAAGGGGTCTTTGGGAAGTACGCACCAAAGGACTTAGCCCTACCGGTCCTAGAGTCTATCTGCTAGCTTCAGTCAGTGTGACAACTAGCAAGCCCGTAGACTTGCTACAACTAATCCTCCAATAAGGATCATAATGCAATCATGTGAAGACTATACACACCCAAGTAATTCTCATGCTCAACCCGTGCTATCAAGCACCCAAGGACTCCTAACCAAGACCATAACACATGTTACTTTTTACAAGTTCAATCGATACTAACAAGCATACAAGAACCTACCAACCGGGTCCTTAACATAGCACCATAGGATATAACCATATCCAATAACCTCACCAAACCATCACTGCTACCCATACCGAGTTGTCTAAACTCTTATGCAGTGGTATATGTATGTAAGGGAAATACTCTCTTTGATCCTATAGGATTACTTGTACGTTTAATGCCATGTTCAAGTTTACTATATAAATCTGCCCATACATATTAACCATACCAATCCTCATGCTCAATTCACAACATGCTTTGAACACAATTAAATTCATAAGCACTACTCAATCACGATTAGTTAATACCAATCCTCCCGTGTCCGTTCTCCTAAATGGCCATCAATCATAATCTCTACTAAGCGGTTATCATAAATCTAATCTCTCTGATAGATTATGGGTTTATCAAGTGACATAGGTACAGATTTATGCAAGTTCCCAAAATCCTTGTCTAAATGAGCATCTTATTATTTCATTTCAGCATAATAAATTATAACGACACATTTAATTAAGAACTCATTTCAAGCCAAATCCTCTGAAACTTCTACCATAGATCATAAATAATGCTTGAATCATTCTCACCAAATTTCAACCTCATTGTATTACACAATACTTATTGTTGGAACATGGTCTTCCGCATCTCCTAGGTTTGAGAATAACAAATCCTTTGTGTATTTAATCTTGTGTGTTTAAGTGTGCAGGAAACAAAGTCCATATGACTCAAGGATAACATAAGAAGGTTGCTCCCAAGTTTGAAGCCAGAATTCCAACATATCCACTAGTGTCGGCGGTAGCACCTAGCGCTAGCTCTGATTAGGCAAGTTCAGGCGACAAGTATAGATGGCGATAGCGCTAGGCTGTAGCAGATAGTGCTCGCAGTAGCGTAGAATTTTAGAAAGGTTTCCTCGGAATGAAGATACGCACGTGGAGAATGTTTCCTAATCCAGGACAGCGCCGGCGGTAGCACTAGCATAGGCGCTAGCTCCAAGGCTATAAAAAGGACCCCTCTCCTCTCGTTTTGAATACGCATCCTAGAGAGAGGTTGAGTGCCAATATTTCAGAGCCTTATTTTTCTGAAGAGTGATCTCCCACCAAAGTTCCGTGAATTTTTGAAGGAGGATTTCTTCACTCCGGATCTGAACGGCGGTCACTTCGACAACGCTTATTCTACAACGGTCTTTCATCTCCAACTTCAGAAGATCTTCAAGAGGAAGTTTTAATACCATTGTTGCTTATTTCACATCTATATTCTTGTAATCGTTTAGTGAATTAGCCTCGTGTTGGCGACTAGGTCTGGGTAGGACTTAGGGCAGAAATTTGCCTCGTGTTGGTGAGTAGTTCTAGGGTGTAGATCTAGGGGGTGCTCGAGGTCGTATACGGGGGAGGATTAGCTAGTGGCTTGAGGACGTATCCGGGGGAGGATAGGCTAAAGCCAACGGTTCGTGGAGATACAAGTCAGGATAGAAAATGAAAAGACTTTTAATTTCTTTGCCTTCGATTTCTAGCATCATAGAAATCTAGTTTTGCAATCAACTTTATCAATAGTAATCATGTCTATTTTTGTATAATGAAATTGGCTTGTTCTTCATTTCTCTAAATTGTTTATTTCTCTCTCTTTCATTATAAAACAAGTTAGATCTTTATTCAAAATCACTAATTTGATCTCTTAGCTTTTCAAGTATTTCAAGATATAATAAAAGTTTTTTAAAACCCTTATTCACCCCCCGCCCCTCTAAGGGCTCCTACAAATCCAACATGTGGTATCAGAGCAGTTTTATTCCAAAACGGTCTAACAACCAGGAATAATGGCGTCTCATTATCTCGCTTTTCCCGAGGGTCAGGTTGTTAGTAGACCACCTAATATTTACTGGGTCAGATTTCAACTACTAGAAATCTAGGATGATGTGTTTTCTTATGACCATGGATATAGAAGTATGGAACATGGTAGAAGTTTGGTACTCTCCTCCTATAATTGTAGTAGGAGAGACTACCTTAGAAAAACCAAAGGATAAATGGGATAATAACGATAAACTTCAATTCAAAAATAATGCAAAGGCAATGAACGCTTTATATTGTGCTTTAAATTGAACTGAATTTAATCGAATTTCTGCAAGTGTAACTGCTTATGATATTTGGAACCAATTAGAAGTTACTCATGGAGGTACATCGCAGGTGAAAGATGCAAAGCTATTCCAACTGAAATCGGAATAAGGAAAATTCAGGATGGATGCTGAAGAAGACATCAACTCGATGTACACACGCTTCACCAAGATCGACAACGCTTCAAAAGATCTTGGAAAGATCTACTTCGACAGTGACTTGGTCAGAAAAATTCTTCGTTCTCTACC
Source organism: Dactylorhiza incarnata (assembly GCA_033032865.1). NCBI lineage: Eukaryota > Viridiplantae > Streptophyta > Magnoliopsida > Asparagales > Orchidaceae > Dactylorhiza > Dactylorhiza incarnata. Next base: position 666,194 of record JAWHQI010000040.1, on the reverse strand, counting down.
TCCGAGGTTCAATCCAAAGGTGACGGCCATCTCGAAGTCACACAACCTGAGAACGCTCCAGATTGAGAACCTCATTGGGAATCTCAAAACCCATGAGGTAGAACTCCAAATTCAACATGAATAGTACAATATGGAGCCAAAAATGAAAGCATTGGTGCTTACTGAGGCCGACGACGAAGAAGACGATAACGAAGAAGGTCTGTTGGTAAAGAACTTCAAAAGATGCATGCGGGATCACGAAAGAAGAAAAACTTTTCACAAATACCTCACAGAAGGGTCCAAACAAGCAAGGGTCATGAAAGAACATGGCACGCCAAGATGATGTGGAGAAATCTCTTCCATAGTGCTTCAACTGCAGGAAGATCGAACACGACCGAAGTGAGTGTCCAAAAATTGTAGAGGAGAAGGATAAGAGGCACAAAAAGAAGGACAAGAAGAAAAAGTAAAAGTCTTCCGAGGAGTCAAGCACAACAACTTCAAGCGACGATGAGGAAGAAAACATATGCTTCATAACAAAAGGCAACGATGACATCACCAATGTTCTTAGTGACACTGAGGTAACTCATCCCACCTTCGAAGAACTTTTCGATGAATTCGTTCAAACTTGCAAAGCCTACGATAAAAGTATAGAAGATAATGATATTTTAAATCGTGAAAATGAATCTCTCATCAAAGACATTCATAAGCTTTCCAAAAAAGTAATTTCTTTAGAAAAGAGAAAGGTTTCATGCCAAGAGTGTGATCACTCCTTATGTAAGGCAAAAGATCTTGAAGTTTCTCTTTCTAAGGCCCTCTTTCAAATCAAAACTCTTGCAAAAGAAAAGGGGGACTTAGAGAGAAAACTAAAAACCTCTCTCTTACAAATTGAAAATAACAAAAAAGGTTTTGAAAATAAATGTGTAATGCTTGTAAAAGAAAATTCATCTCTTAAAAACAAACTCATGACCTCAATATGGCCATCAAAAAATTTGGAATTGGTCAAAAATCTCTGGACATGATTCTAGGGAACCAATGTTATGGTTCTGGAAAATATGGACTCGGATATCAAAGTAACAGCTACCGCCCAGCGCTAGCCACTAACGTCGGCGGTAGCCCCTCATATAAAAAATGTTCTGTTTACTCCAAAAATCAAACCTCATCCAGTGAGAGCAATGTAAAATTTCAGAAAAGGGTCTCAACCCCCTTTATTTCATGTGCAAACTGTCATAGGTTTGGACACACGTCTAGCTCTTGCAGGAAAATAAAACAGGGATCTCCAAAGCAAATCTGGGTACCTAAGGCATCCACTTATTCTATGGGTGGTACCACTTGGGTATCCGGATCTTTACCCTCATCCTCATGCTAGATTTGCAGGAATGCTAAGGACAAGGAGGATGTATGGTACTTGGACTCGGGCTGCTCCAAGTACTTGACGGGCAACAATGCAAAGCTCCTTAGCCTATAAAAGAAGACCGGATAAAAGATTAGACATTTTATTTAAGTCATATTCATAAACACAATCGTTTCATGCATTTTTTTTCTAAACATCTCCAAACTTTCTAAAAATTCTGCATGAAACTAATCTTTGGACACTTAATCAATGTTAAAAATCAAAATTTTCAAAATCTTAAAAATTAGTGTACCGTTTGTCGCGCTAGCGATAGCGTCGGCGCTAGCTAGTGTCAAATTTTCTATATTTTAAATTTTCAAAAATTCACTAAAAATATGTTCTTTCATTTGTACTACATATTCCTGCATTTCTGCCCTTAATTGATTTTTCAAAAATTAAAATACAAAATTGCAAAAATCAAATACTAAAATATAAAACAAAGAATAATCAAAAAAATTTGAACTTAACTTTTTATTTACATGTATCTTGTGAAAGGGAGATTTGGGATGTCACCCCATCACATCTCCTAGTACCGGTGCGAACCCCTCACAGGGTAGATCTCGGGAAGTTCAAGATCAATTATAAGAGTTCAAACTTTAAATCAAAATTATTTTTCAAAATATCACAAAAAACTGTATAGACTTTATCAAGCATGGTTTAATCTATCATTTAGACCTTCTACAATGTTGCAATTCATCCTTTTCAAACTACTTTGAACATTGTTTTTATCATGCTTTGATATATCTTATCATATGTGCATCAATTGTAATGAAATGGTTGTGTAGAACCAAGTTTAGCATGTCTCTAAGTATGAGTAAATATTTTATGGTTGATAATGATTTTTATTCACTCACTTATTTTGGCAAAGTTTACATGTGCTTTTAATCTAAGAATGCTTGCTTGTATATTGAAATTGTACAATGAATTAAAATTGCACAAGTATCTTACCTACACCACTTTTATTTGCACTCATATTATTAAGAAAAGTGATTGTGCTTTTAAAATTTCATTGGTTTGCAAAACAAGTGTATTCTGAGAACTTTGTACAAAACAAAAAAAACATGAAATAAATTGACAAAGATAACTCCACCAAGCACTACTTGAACCTCCTGATAAGTCTTAATGAGCATTATGAAGTTGAGCACCTTGGAAAGAATAGTAAAGTATCTTGTGCAAACCATAAGCTTTTTCTTTACAACACTTATTCTTTTCTATGTGCATTGAAGTGTGTAGAAGTAAAATTATTTGTGTTTTATTGTGCACTTTACTCTACATATGTCTTGTATTTTTGATTAAATCATTTGTTTACTCTCTTCAAAATACACTTATGTGCACATCATTATCTTCCATAACACTTCTTCTCATGAGTATTGGATCCTATTGCTAATTCTATACTCTTTATATTTAAAATGCACTAGATAATCTAGCATGCTCTCTACAATGTTTGGTATGTTTTGAATTTGTGACTTATAATATCATTGTAGTAGTTTCTTTTTGATATCTTTATTTCATGCTTGGTTACTTTATTGTCAAATTTAAAGATTATAAATGAATAATAATTTACAAAAACATCTTACTTTTTGGAACCTAAACTCATATTTTCTTCTTATGAATCATCATGATTACAAAAAAATGTTTCTTGTATTTCTATAAGTCTTCTGCATCATTACCATTATTTTTACCTTGCGCTTTCATGCTTATTTAAAGTCTTCTCTTTTGTGTGCATCATCACTTGAATCTTAAAATTCCTTTCATTCAACAAGTGGTAGATTTGCTTGGTAAAATCTATATTGGTTGTTCTAACACGCACATTATTTTTATGCTAAAAACTCTGATTTATCTCTATGCAAATTTTTATGCTCAAAACTCCTTATCATTTCATTTCCTCTAAAAGCTCGATCATTTCTTATCTCTTTATCAAAAATCCTCTTTTTATGTCTCTTGCTTCCTTACCCACTTTTGCTAATAACAAAAGGGGGAGAACTAACATGATAAATAATAAATGCTATCAAATTGGAAAACTAACATGATTAATGATTAAGATGATAGCTTATATATAAAGGGAGCATTCACATAAGGGGAGCATGTATTTAGGGGGAGGATTTCTAAATACAAAAAATGATAATTATCCTAAGTCATCACTCTCACACACACACAAGTAGGTTTCATCATGCTTATATATTAATGCTCTGATTTATCATTAATGGATTTGTTATTATAAAAAGGGGGAGTTTGTTGGAAAATGATCTTCCGCATCTCCTAGGTTTGAGAATAATAAATCATATGTGTATTTGATCTTGTGTGTTTAAGGGTGCAGGAAACAAAGACCATTTGAATCAAGGATAACATAAGAAGATTGTCCCCATGTTTGAAGCCAGAATTCCAACATGTTCACTAGCGCCGACGGTAGCACCTAGCGCGGGAACTAGCTCTGATTAGGCAAGTTCAAGCGACAATTATAGGAGGCGATAGCGCCAGGCGGTAGCGGATAGCGTTGACGGTAGCACATAATTTTAGAATGGTTTCCTCGGAATGAAGATACGCATGCGGAGAATGTTTCATAATCCGGGTTAGCGCCGGCGGTAGCACTAGTGCAGACGCTAGCTCCAAGACTATAAAAAGGACCCCTCTCCTCTCGTTTTGAATACACATCCTAGAGAGAGGTTGAGTGCCAATATTTCAGAGTCTTATTCTATCGAAGAGTGATCCCCCACCAAAGTTCCATGAATTTCTGAAGGAGGATTTCTTCATGCCGGATCCGAACGATGATTGCTTCAACAACGCTTATTTTACAACGGTCTTTCGTCTCCAACTTTAGAAGATCTTCAAGAGGGAGTTTTAATATCATTGTTGCTTATTTCACATCTTTATTCTTGTAATCGTTTAGTGAATTCGCCTCGTGTTGGTGACTAGGTCTGGATAGGACTTAGGGCAAAAATTCGCCTCATGTTGGCGAGTAGGTCTAGGGTGTAGATCTAGGGGGTGCTCGAGGCCGTATCTGGGGGAGGATTGGCTAGAGCGGCTTGAGGTCGTATCCGGGGGAGGGTAGGAAGCCAGCGGTTCGTGGGGGTATGAGTCGGGATAGAAAACGAAAAGACTTTTTACTTATTCGCCTTCGATTTCTAGTATCATAGAAATCTAGTTTTGTAATCAACTTTATCAATAGTAATCTTGTCTATTTTTGTATAATAAAATTGGCTTGTTATTCATTTCTCTAAATTGTTTATTTCTCTCTCTTTCATTATAAAATAATTTAGATCTTTATTCAAAATCACTTATTTGATCTCTTAGCTTTTCAAGTATTTTAAGATATAATAAAAGTTTTTTAAAACCCTTATTCACCCCCCCCCCCCCCTAAGGCGCCTACATATCCAACAAGTGGTATCAGAGCGGTTTTATTCCAAAACGGTATAACAACCGGGAATAATGGAGTCTCATTATCTGCATTTTCTCGAGGGTCAGGGTGTTAGTAAACCACCTCTTTTTACTGGGTCAGATTTCAACTACTGGAAATCTAGGATGATGTGTTTTCTTATGACCAGGGATATAGAAGTATGGAATATGGTAGAAGTTCGGTACTCTCCTCATACAATTGTAGTAGGAGAGGCTACCTTAGAAAAGCCAAAGGATAAATGGGATAATAACGATAAACCTAAATTCAAAAATAATGCAAAGGCAATGAACGCTTTATATTGTGCTTTAAATCGAACTGAATTTAATCAAATTTCTGCATGTGTAACTGCTTATGATATTTTGAACCAATTAGAAGTTACTAATGAAGGTACATCGCAGGTGAAAGATGCAGAGCTATTCCAACTGGAATCGGAATATGGTAAATTCAGGATGGATGCTGAAGAAGACATCAACTTGATGTACACACGCTTCACCAAGATCGTCAACGCTTCAAAAGCTCTTGGAGAGATCTACTCCGACAGCGACTTGGTCAGAAAAATTCTTCGCTCTCTACCTCCAAGGTTCAATCCAAAGGTGACGGCCATCTCGGAGTCACACAACCTGAGAACGCTCCAGAATGAGAACCTCATTGGGAATCTCAAAACCCATGAGGTAGAATTCCAGATTCAACATGAAGAGTACAATATGGAGCCAAAAACAAAAGCATTAGTGCCGACTGTGGCCGACGACGAAGAAGACGATAATGAAGAAGGTCTTTTGGTAAAGAACTTCAAAAGATTCATGCGGGATCCCGAAAGAAGAAAAACTTTTTGCAAATACCTCACCAAAGGGTCCAACAAGCAAGGGTCATGAAAGAACATGGCAAGCCAAGATGATGTGGAGAAATCTCTTCCATAGTGCTTCAACTGCAGGAAGATCGGACACGTCCGAAGTGCGAGTCCAAAAATTCTAGAGAAGGAGAAGGAGAAGAGGCACAAAAAGGACAAGAAGAAAAAGTATACGACATCCAAGGAGTCAAGCACAATAACTTCAAGCAACGATGAGGAAGCAAACATATGCTTCATAACAAAAGGCAACGATGACATCACTAGTGTTCTTAGTGACACTGAGGTAACTCCTCCCACCTTTGAAGAACTTTTTGATGAATTCGCCCAAACTTGCAAAGCCTATGATAAAAGTATAGAAGATAATGATATTTTAAATAGTAAAAATGAATCTCTCATCAAAGACAATCATAAGCTTACCAAAAAATTAATTTCTTTAGAAAAGAGAAAGGTTTCATGACAAGAGTGTGATAACTCCTTATATAAGGCAAAAGATCTTGAAGTTTCTATTTCTAAGGCCCTCTCTCAAATCAAAACTTTTACAAAAGAAAAGGGGGACTTAGAGAGAAAACTAAAAACCTCTCTCTTACAAATTGAAAATAACAAAAAAGGTTTTGAAAATAATTGTGTAATGCTTGTAAAAGAAAATTCCCCTCTTAAACAATAAACTCATGACCTCAATATGGCCATCAAAAAATTTGGAATTGGTCAAAATTCTCTGGACATGATTCTAGGGAACCAATGTTATGGTTCTGAAAAATATGGACTGGGATATCAAAGTAACAGCTATCGCCCAGCACTAGCCACGAATGTCGGCGGTAGCCCCTCATATAAAAAATGATTTGTTTACTCCAAAAATCAAACCTCATCCAGTGAGAGCAATGTAAAATTTCGAAAAAGGGTCTCAACCCCCTTTATTTCATGTGCAAACTGTCATAAGTTTGGACACACGTCTAGCTCTTGCAGAAAAATAAAATAGGAATCTCCAAAGCAAATCTGGGTACCTAAGGCATCCACTTATTCTATGGGTGGTACCACTTGGGTATCCGGATCTTTACACTCATCCTCTTGCTAAATTTACAGGAAGGCTAAGGACTAGGTGGATGTATGGTACTTGGACTCGGGCTGCTCCAAGTACTTGATGGGCAACAATGCAAAGCTCCTTAGCCTAGAAAAGAAGAACGGATAAAAGATTAGACATTTTATTTAAGTCACATTCATAAACACAATCGTTTCATGCATTTTTTTTCTAAACATCTCCAAACTTTCTAAAAATTATGCATGAAACTAATCTGTGGACACTTAATCAATGTCAAAAATCAAAATTTTCAAAATCTTAAAAATTAGTGTACTGTTTGTCGCGCTAGCGATAGCGCCGACGCTAGCTCGAGTGTTAAAATTTTCTTATATTTAAAATTTCAAAAAATCACTAAAAATATGTTCTTTCATATGTACTACATTTTCCTGCATTTCTGCCCTTTATTGATTTTTCAAAAATTAAAATACAAAATTGCAAAAATCAAATACAAAAATATAAAACAAAGAATTATAAAAAAAAATTGAACTTAACTTTTCTATTTACATGTATCTTGTGAAAGGGAGATTTCGGATGTCACCCCATCACATCTCCTAGTACCGGTGTGAACCCCTCACAGGGTAGACCTCGGGAAGTCCAAGATCAATTATAATAGTTCAAACTTTAAATCAATTTTTTTTTTAAAATATAAAAAAAAACTGTATGGACTTTATCAAGCATGGTTTAATCTATCATTTAGACCTTCTAAAATGTTGCAATTCATCATTTTCAAACTACTTTGAACATTGTTTTTATCATGCTTTGATATATCTAATCACATGTGCATCAATTGTAATGAAAAGGTTGTGTAGAACTAAGCTTAGCATGCCTCTAAGTATGAGTAAATATTTTATGGTTGATAATGATTTTTATTCACTCATTTATTTTGGCAAAGTCTACATGTGATTTTAATCTAAAAATGCTTACTTGTGTATTGAAATTGTACAATGAATTAAAATTGCACAAGTATCTTACCTACACCACTTTTATTTGCACTCTTATTATTAAGAAAAGTGGTTGTGCTTTCAAAATTTCATTGGTTTGCAAAACAAGTGTATTCTGAGAACTTTGTACAAAACAAAAAAATCATGAAATAAATTGACAAAGATAACTCCACCAAGCACTACTTGAACCTCCTGATAAGTCTTAATGAGCATTATGAAGTTGAGCACCTTGGAAAAAATAGTAAAGTATCTTATGCAAACAGTAAGCTTTTTATTTACACCACTTATTCTTTTCCATGTGGATTGAAGTGTGTGGAAGTAAAATTATTTATGTTTTATTGTGCACTTTACTCTACATATGTCTTGTATTTTTGATTAAATCATTTGTTTACTCTCTTCAAAATACACTTATGTGCACATCATTATCTTCCATAACACTTCTTCGCATGAGTATTGGATCCTATTGCTAATTCTATACTCTCTTTATATTTAAAATGCACTGGACAATCTAGCATGCTCTCTACAATGTTTGGTATATTTTGAATTTGTGACTTATAATAACATTGTAGTAGTTTCTTTTTGATATCTTTATTTCATGTTTGGTTACTTTAGTGTCATATTTAAAGATTATTAATGAATAATAATTTACAAAAACATCTTAATTTTTGGAACCTAAACTCATATTTTCTTCTTATGAATCATAATGATTACAAAAAAATGTTTCTTGTATTTCTATAAGTCTTCCGCATCATTACCATTATTTTTACCTTGCGCTTTCATGCATATTTAAAGTCTTCTCTTTTGTGTGCATCATCACTTGAATCTTAAAATTCCTTTCATTCAACAAGTGGTAGACTTGCTTGGTAAAATCTATATTGGTTGTTCTAACACGCATATCATTTTTATGCTAAAAACTCTGATTTATCTCTATGCAAATTTTAATGCACAAAACTCCTTATCATTTCATTTCCTCTAAAAGCTCGATCATGTCTTATCTCTTTATCAAAAATCCTCTTTTTATGTCTCTTGCTTCCTTACCCACTTTTGCTAATAACAAAAGGGGAAGAACTAACATGATAAATAATAAACGCTATCAAATTGGAAAACTAACAAGATTAATGATTAAGATAATAGCTTACATATAAAGGGAGCATTCACATAAGGGGAGCATGTATTTAGGGGGAGGAATTCTAAATACAAAAAACGACAATTATCCTAAGTCATTACTCTCTCACACACACAAGTATATTTCATCATAATTATATATTAATGTTCTGATTTATCATTAATGGATTTGTTATTATCAAAAGGGGGGGTTTTGTTAGAAAATGGTTTTCCGCATCTCCTAGGATTGAGAATAACATATCCTATGTGTATTTGATTTTGTGTGTTTAAGTGTGCAGGAAACAAAGTCCGTATGAATCAAGGATAACATAAGAAGATTGTCCCCAAGTTTGAAGCCAGAATTCCAACATGTCCACTGGCGCCGGCGGTAGAACCTGTTGGAACCCTAGTTTTGATTTGAATTAGGATCCATCTTTCGTCTAAAGTTTCTATCATAACACATCTTGTATAAACTAGATCAAATCTCATTATGACAGAAGACTGAGAAAATAATATAAGAAAATAATATGAGTTATCTGCGTTCGACGAACTCCTCTCAGCGATCGACGAAATATCTCTGAAGCTGCGTTCGACAAAAAGCTAGCAGCACTCGACAAAATAGTGATGAAGCTGCGTTCGACGAAAACCAAGCAGCGCTCGACGAAAGTTCACTCAGCAGTTAATCAATGATCAGATCTACATACGTCGAGCTCAGCCCGACGAACTTCAAGCTGAGATCGACGAAATATTATCAGCTTTATAAATCTCTTTTCTCAGTTCGACTAAAATTTCTATATGTTGTCAGATCTGATAAAGCAATATTTTGAATGTTTTATATTTATATATTGCTACCCTTCCTTTGTATGAATTATCACTGCCTCACATTAATGATATAGCCGTTGCAGAACAAATTAATGATATAGCTGTTGCAGAACAATTAATGATATAGTCGTTGCAGAACAGCTTAAATTAAAGATGGCAGTTTATCTTCTCGAGGAGACTAGATGATAAAAGAGACTTTATCTCTTTCCTTTTTCTAACAACAAGGAGAGAGGATCAAGAATTGAAAATAAGAGAGAAGCTCTCCAGATTACATAGATACAGAGAAAGCAGAAAGAAGAGAGAGACAGAGAATAATATATTTTTTATCTATCTTATTTGCTAACTCTTCTCTGCAGATCATCTTCATCCCGAGACACTTAATCTAGATCATTTGCTCAGGATCTCAACTGCAGAAGAGGAAGAAAGGAGTTACTACATTCTAGAGAAGAAGCTTCCTGACCTGATCTTCAAACACTAATCAAATCAGGGGGAGCTCTTCAACATCATCAAGGATCCACTAGAGTCTTCTCTGAAAGAGAAGAACAATATATTTTGTTTTGTTTTCACCTGTATAAAGGGTTATAACTCCCTTCAAGAGTTACAGCCATTGGTGGCAGGGCACCTAATCAAAAACCTGTAGTTTGGTTAGAGCACCTGATCAAAAGCTCACTTGGTGTGTGGACACCTGATCAAAACCCCCTTGGTGGCAGGGCATCTGATCAAAAACCTGTAGTGGAATCCTACCAAGTGTGGTAGAAGAGTAGACGTACCCAGGTTTAGTGGGGAACTACTATAAAATTTTTGTGTCGTCTGTGTTGTGCTTATTTTGCTGTGTTGTGTGTTGTGCTTCCTTATTTTATTTTATAACTCACTCTGCAATACACATATAAGTAACACTATTTTAAATCCGCTATAAAATTAAGTGAAAAACCTTTTAAAACTCTATTCACCCCCCCCCCTCTAGAGTAAATCTAAGATCTAACCTCACTTTCAATTGGTATCAAAGCGTCGTTGATTATATCAATTCACTTTCAACTAATATCAATTGACTTTCAATTGTGAAAGCAGTTTTAGTTCTTAAATATTAAGGCTCTTGTTTAAGTTTTATTTCAAAATAATGATATATGTAAATATATGTGCTGAGTGAGTAATAAAAACAAACAGTAGGAGGGCATAATAATCACAGCACGGCAATAAAGAAATAAAACAGCAAGCAAACCAGATGACACAAGATATATAGTAGTTCCCCTCAACCTGAGTAGATGTACCCAGTTGAGGGGAACTACTATATATCTTGTGTCATCTGGTTTGCTTGTTGTTTTATTTCTTTATTGCTGTGCTGTGATTATTATGCCCTCCTATTGTTTGTTTTTATTACTCACTCAGCACATATATTTACATATATCATTATTTTGAAATAAAACTTAAATAAGAGTCTTAATATTTAAGAACTAAAACTCCTTTCAATTGGTATCAGAGGGTAGTTGATTTTACACACAGGCTAACACCTGAATCACAAAGATCACTTAGTTCTTAAATTTTTTTTTAAAAGGTTTTTCTAAAAGTTAATGGCTCAAGCAGATTTTTCATTTTCAGATCCACCAATATGTAATTTGGATAGATTTACTTTATGGCAAGTTGGAATCAGATTATATATGAATGTAATAGATGAAGAAATTTATAAATCTATTTTGCCAGGACTTCCATCTTCAATCTCTTCAACAGATGATCAAGAAAAGCTGAAATGTGCTGATGTCATGGCCATGAACATATTGGCTAAATCAATGCCAAAAGACATTCTTCAAAGAGTGGCTGATTGCACTTCAGCAAGGGGCATCTGGAACTCCCTCTCAAGGATGGTAAATGAATCCACCTTTACTTCTTTCACTAACTATACCTTTGATGCAGAACCATCATTTACTCTAAGTGGAGAAGAAGAGAAAGAAGAACATAAAGCTAGAAGATTCTGCATGTTGGCCATATATGGATCAAAATACTACTCAGATGCAGGATCTGAATCTGAATCAGAAAAGGTAAAAGAGGTAACTTCAAATCCCAACTCTACCTCTAAAAATTACCAATCATATCTTAAGTTAACACATACAGATTTAATAAAATCTGAAAAAGAAATAAAGGAATTAACAAAAATAAATAATTTGAATTTTGATAAAATTAAAGAAAACTTAAAATTATCTGAAGAACAAATTATCTGTTTAAAAAATAAGTTAATTAAAGCTGAAAAGTTTAAACAATCTTTTAAAGAAAAAAAAATATTTTATGATCAGCAACATCAAAATAAATTTTCAATTTTGTACTTCAATGAAATAAAAAGGCCAACATATCTATCTATAAGACAATTTTTTAAACTGTTTAATATTTTTACTCAAATTATAATTAAACAGCAGTTTTAAGATTCTTTTGAATTTTCTATCTCAAAAACAAAGTCAGATAAACTTCACATTCTTCCAAATTTTCTCCAAAATCATGTTGAGCATTCTACTCAGATTGCATATATCAGAAATGATCAAAGCACTAAGTGTGAGTCTCTTCTGATTAAGGGGATTCTATAGAAAGAAGCTATCAGGCAATGTTTTTCTGATTTTAAAATTCTTAGAATTCAATAACAGCTAGCAATTCATAATATTAAAATCCTATTTAAATCAAAATCTAGGAAATCAAAAATTGCTTGGTTTTAAAAAGAAATTTAGAAATAATCTCTAACCCTTAAGCCTTAAGTTATTCAAATACTTTTTATGCTTAGGTATCCTAAACCAAATAAGGGGAGATTGTTAGAACCTAGTCTTAATTTGGATTAGGATCCCAACTCAAATAGGGGGAGATTGTTGGAACCTTAATTTTGATCTGAGTTAGGATCCATCTTTAATGTTTAAGTTTCTATCATAACACATCTTATAACTTAGATTAAATCCCATTAAGAAAGAAGGCTGAAAAGAGATATAATTAATAGGCTGAGAAAATAAGAGAAAGATAAAAATTACATATGTTCTCTGCATTCGACGAACGGCTATCTGCATTCGACGAACGGCGCTTTGCGCTCGATGAATGGTATTCATTCTGCGCTCGACGAAATACACCTATCTCAGCGGTCGACGATCCCATCTCAACGGTTCAGCGCTCGACGATCCCGTCTCAGCAGTTCAACGCTCGACGATCCCGTCTCAGCGGTTCAGCGGTCGACGAACAGACCCCGTCTCAGCGGTCGACGAAAAGCTGTGTTCGACGAACTCAAGTCTGCGTTCGACGAATAGCTCAATATTCAGCGGTCGACGATCCAGCCAGTCTCTGCGTTCGACGAAAAGTTGCGTTCGACGATCTCAAGTCTTCGTTCGACGAATATTCAGCAGATGTTCAGAATGATGAAATCAAATGATCAGGTCGACGAACTTAAAGCTGAGCTCGACGAAATATCTACAGCATTATTTTATATCATTCAGCTCGACTAAAATATTATATATATGTTGTCAGATTTTATAAAGCAATATTTATTATTTCTATATATATATTGATGATTTAACATTACAACTGTTGCAAGCATTAAATGTTATAGTCGTTGGCAGAAGCATTAAATGCTATAGCCGTTGCAGCAAGCTAAAGACGGCAAGTTATGTTCTCAAGGATCTGGGAAATAAAAGAGATATTATCTCTTTCCTCTTCTAGCGGCAAGAATTCAAATCAGCCGAAAGCTCTCCAGATTAAATATATAGAGAGAAGAACAGAAGACAGTAGAAGCGGCGAAATAGAAAGCTACGAGAAGAACCAGGAATATCAAAACAGAGGATCAAAAAGAAGAAGCAGATTAAATATTATTTATCTACTTTTTGCTAAACTTTTTCTTGCAGATCATCTATATCCTGAGACACCAATCTATATCAATTGCTCAGGATCTAAACTGCAAGAAGAAGAGTATTTGCATTCTAGAGAAGAAGAGTAATAAAAACAAACAGTAGGAGGGCATAATAATCACAGCACAGCAATAAAGAAATAAAACAACAAGCAAACTAGATGACACAAGGTATATAGTAGTTCCCCTCAACCTGGGTACATCTACTCTTCTACCCACTGGTAGGAATCCATTAGGAGGTTGTTGATCAGGTGCCCTCACACCAAGGTGATTTTGTTCAGGAGTCCACACACCAGAGCTTTTGATCAGGTGCTCAAAACCAAGATGCAGGTTTTTGCTAAGGTGCCCTGTCACCGGGATTTAACTTTTGAAGGGAGTTATAACCCTTTACAAGATGGGAAGGAATAAAGAAAATAGAAAAGATTTATAGTATTCTTCTCTTTCTAAGAAGACTCTTGATGATGATGTTGAAGAAAGCTCCCCATGTCTGATTTAGATTAGATGACAGCTTCTGGATGGAGCTTCTTCTCTAGAACGCAAATACTCTTCTTCTTCTTCTTGTAGTTTAGATCCCGAGCAATTGATATAGATTGGTGTCTCAGGATATAGATGATCTGCAAGAAAAAGTTTAGCAAAAATAAGATAAATAATATTTAATTTGCTTCTTCTTTTTGCTCCTCTGTTTTGATATTCTTGGTTCTTCCTGTAGCTTTCTATTTCGCCGCTTCTACTGTCTTCTGTTCTTCTCTCTGTATATTTAATCTAGAGAGCTTTCGGCTGATTTGAATTCTTGCCGCTAGAAGAGGAAAGTGATAATATCTCTTTTATTTCCCAGATCCTTGAGAACATAACTTGCCGTCTTTAGCTTGCTGCAATGGCTATAGCATTTAATGCTTCTGCCAACAGCTATAACATTTAATGCCTGCAACAGCTGTAATGTTAAATCAGCAATATATATATAGAAATAATAAAAATTGTTTTATAAAATCTGACAGCATATATATAATATTTTAGTCGAGCTGAATGATATAAAATAATGCTGCAGATATTTCGTCGAGCTCAGCTTCAAGCTTGTCGACCTGATCATTTGATTTCATCGTTCTGAACATCTGCTGAATATTCGTCGAACGCAGACTTGGGATCGTCGAACGCAACTTTTCGTCGAACGCAGAGACTGGCTGGATCGTCGACCGCTGAATATTAAGCTGTTCGTCGAACGCAGACTTGAGTTCGTCGAACGCAGCTTTTCGTCGACCGCTGAGATGGGGTCTGTTCGTCGACCGCTGAACTGCTGAGACGGGATCGTCGAGCACTGAACCGCTGAGACGGGATCGTCGACCGATGAGATAGGTGTATTTCGTCGAGCGCAGAATGAATACCATTCGTCGAGCGCAGAGCGCCGTTCGTCGAACGCAGATAGCCGTTCGTCGAACGCAGAGAACATATGTAATTTTTATCTTTCTCTTATTTTCTTAGCCTATTAATTATATCTCTTTTCAACCTTCTTTCTTAATGGGATTTAATCTAAGTTATAAGATGTGTTATGATAGAAACTTAGACATTAAAGATGGATCCTAACTCAAATCAAAACTAAGGTTCCAACAATCTCCCCCTATTTGAGTTGGGATCCTAATCTAAATTAAGACTAGGTTCTAACAAATTGGTATCAGAGATTGGTTGATTCTTTACAGGCTAACACCCGAATCAAAAAGATCAATTAGATCTTAAATTTATTTTAGAGTTTTCTTTTACTTTTTCATGGCGCAAGAAGAATTTTCAAATATCAGACCACCAATCTGTAATTTGAATAAATTTTCTTTATGGAAAGCTAGAATTAAATTATATATGAATGCAATAGATGAAGAAATTTATAATTCTATCCTGACAGGACCTACAATTTCACCAACATCAACAGATGCTCAAAAGAAGCTGAAAAGTGTTGATGCCAAGGCTATGGACATTAGCTCAAGCAATGTCAAATGACATTTTTCAAATAGTTGTTGATTGCACTTCAGCAAGAGACATCTGGAACTCCCTCACAAGAATGGTAGCTGAATCTTCTTCCACCTCAAGTGATTCAGATACAGAATCATCATCTAGTTCAAGTGAAGAAGAAGAAAAACAAAAAGCTATAGGATTCTGCATGATGGCCATGAATGGCTTAAACCACAACTCAGATGCAGAATCTGAATCTGATGAAGATGAGGTAATTTCAAGTTTTGATTTTACTCATAAACAATTCAAATCAGATTTTAAACTGCTATGTGCAAATTTAATAAAATCTGAAAAAGAAATCAAATCTCTAAAAGAGTTAATAGAAATAAACAATTTAACTTCTGAAAATACTTTGAAAACATCAGAAGAGCAAATTATTTCTTTGAAAAATAAATCAATTAAGGCTGAAATGTTTGAACAATCTCTCAATGGGAAAAATATTAAACTAATGAATATCACAAGCACTATAAATACCAGATTAAATGGCAGCAAACTTGGCTTAGGATTTTCATCTAATCTATCTCATATTCAAAAGAAAAATACTCTAACTACATCTACAAAAATTGTCTCTGCTAAGGAAAAAGAAGTAGCAGAAGACTCAGTAGAAATTGTTGAAATCTTTTGTGTTCAACAAAATTCGTCGAACAGAGATCGACGAAATCAAATGACTTCGTCGAACGCAGATCGACGAAAGCCGAACACAGAAATCAAGCATAATTTTCCTATGATCAGAGCTCAACGAACTCTGAACACAGAGAATAAATATAACTATTCCTTAATCAGAGATCAACGAAATCACTGCACTTTGTCAACCCGAGATTGACGAAATCATAGTAGTTTATCAAACATATATTTTAATGATTATAAAAGAAACTTTCAATTGGTAATACACTTAACAGATACAAAAGCCAATATAACTAACTATAAGACAATGCTGGACCTATTGTAAATCTTTTAACTCCAATTGTAATCAAACAAAAAGTTATAAGATTCAATTAAATTTTCTATCTTAAAAACAAAGTCAGATATCTTTAATGTTCTAACAGACTTTCTCAGGTCCATCAAGATTTGAGTAATCTACTCTTGTTGTATTGATCAGAAGTGATCATGGCACTGGGTTTGAATCTCTTCTGATGAGAGAATTTTGTAAGAAGGAAAGTATCAGATAATGTTTTTCTGATCCAAACAATTCCTTAGAATCCATTAACAGCTGTAGCAATTCAAATCTGATAAAAAATTTCTATTCCTTAGAATCCATTAACAGTGGTAACAATTCATCATATTAATAGAATCCTGTTGAAACAAAATCTAAGAATCAAAAGCTTATATTCCCATTTACCCTTCTTCTAGGGGTCTTGATCCAGGGTTCCATGAATCAAGCCAGGGGGAGAAATTAAAAGAAGAGAATTTAAAAGAAGAAGAAATTTGAAAGAAGAAGAAATTAGAAGAAGAAGAAGAAGAAGAAGAAGAAGAAATTTAGTAATTTATGATTAAAGAATAATTAATTTTTACTATCTATTTATTCTGTTTATCTCCTTAAAGCTTTATAATCTACTGAAATTATTTATGCTTTGAGTTATTCTATTTCTTTTGCTTGGCATCCTAAACCAAATAGGGGGAGATTGTTGGATCACCAGTATTGATTTGGATTAGGATCCCTGTTTGTTTTAAATTTCAAATCTGTATCCCAACTCAAATAGGGGGAGATTGTTGGAACCCTAGTTTTGATTTGAGTTAGGATCCATCTTTGGTCTAAAGTTTCTATCATAACACATCTTGTATAAACTAGATCAAATCTCATTATGACAGAAGACTGAGAAAATAATATAAGTTCTCTGCGTTCGACGAACTCCATACGGCGTTCGACGAACTCCTCTCTGCGATCGACGAAATATCTCTGAAGATGCGTTCGACGAAAAGCTAGCAGCGCTCGACGAATTAGTGATGAAGTTGCGTTCGACGAAAACCAAGCAGCGCTCGATGAAAGTTCACTCAGCAGTTAATCAATGATCAGATCGACATACGTCGAGCTCAGCCCAACGAACTTCAAGCTGAGATCGACGAAATATTATCAAGTTTATAAATCTCTTTTCTCAGCTCGACTAAAATTTCTATATGTTGTCAGATCTGATAAAGCAATATTTTGAATGTTTTCTATTTATATATTGCTTCCCTTCCTTTGTATGAATTATCAATGCCTCGCATTAATGATATAGCCGTTGCAGAACAAATTAATGATATAGTCGTTGCAGAACAAAATGATATAGGCGTTGCAGAATAGCTTAAATTAAAGATGGCAGTTTATCTTCTCGAGGAGACTAGATGATAAAAGAGACTTTATCTCTTTCCTTTTTCTAACAACAAGGAGAGAGGATCAAGAATTGAAAATAAGAGAGAAGCTCTCCAGATTACATAGATACAGAGAAAGCAGAAAGAAGAGAGAGACAGAGAACAACATATTTTTTATCTATCTTGTTTGCTAACTCTTCTCTGCAGATCACCTTCATCCTGAGACACTTAATCTAAATCATTTGCTCAGGATCTCAACTGCAGAAGAAGAAGAAAGGAGTTACTACATTCTAGAGAAGAAGCTTCCTGACCTGATCTTCAAAAACTAATCAAATCAGGGGGAGCTCTTCAACATCATCAAGATCCACTAGAGTCTTCTCTGAAAGAGAAGAACAATATATTTTGTTTTGTTTTCACCTGTATAAAGGGTTATAACTCCCTTCAAAAGTTACAGCCATTGGTGGCAGGGCACCTGATCAAAAACCTATAGTTTGGTTAGAGCACCTGATCAAAAGCTCACTTGGTGTGTGGACACCTGATCAAAACCCCCTTGGTGGCAGGGCACCTGATCAAAAACCTGTAGTGGAATCCTACCAAGTGTGGTAGAAGAGTAGACGTACCCAGGTTTAGTGG
This sequence comes from Dactylorhiza incarnata, assembly GCA_033032865.1. NCBI lineage: Eukaryota > Viridiplantae > Streptophyta > Magnoliopsida > Asparagales > Orchidaceae > Dactylorhiza > Dactylorhiza incarnata. Next base: position 647,863 of record JAWHQI010000040.1, on the reverse strand, counting down.
GGAACTACTATAAAATTCTTGTGTCGTCTGTGTTGTGCTTATTTTGCTGTGTTGTGTGATGTGCTTCCTTATTTTATTTTATAACTCACTCTGCAATACACATATAAGTAACACTATTTTAAATCCGCTATAAAATTAAGTGAAACACCTTTTAAAACTCTATACACCCCCCCCCCCCCCCTCTAGAGTAATTCTAAGATCTAACCTCACTTTCAGCAGCTAGCGCGGGCGCTAGCTCTAATTAGGCAAGTTCAGGTGACAAGTATAGAAGGAGATAGCGCCAGGCGGTAGCGGATAGCGCTGGAAGTAGCGCAGAATTTTAGAAAGGTTTCCTCAGAATGAAGATACACACGCGGAGAATGTTTCATAATCCGGGATAGCGCCGGCGGCAGCACTAGCGCAGGCGCTAGCTCTAATGCTGTAAAAAGGACCCCTCTCCTCTCGTTTTGATTACACATCCTAGAGAGAGGTTGAGTGCCAATATTTCAGAGCCTAATTCTGTCGAAGAGTGATCTCCCACCAAAGTTCCATGAATTTCTGAAGGAGGATTTCTTCACGCCGGATCCGAGTGACGGTTGCTTCAACAACGCTTATTCTACAGCGGTCTTTCGTCTCCAACTTCAAAAGATCTTCAAGAGGGAGTTTTAATATCATTGTTGCTTATTTCACATCTTTATTCTTGTAATCGTTTAGTGAATTTGCCTCATGTTGGCGATTAGGTCTGGGTAGGACTTAGGGTAGAAATTCGCCTCGTGTTGGCGACTAGGTCTAGGGTGTAGATCTAGGGGTTGCTCGAGGCCGTATCCGGGGGAGGATTGGCTAGAGAGGCTTAAGGTCGTATCCGGGGGAGGGTATGCTAAAGCCACCGGTTCGTGGGGATACGAGTCGGGATAGAAAATGAAAAGACTTTTTACTTCTTCGCCTTCGATTTCTAGCGTCATAGAAATATAGTTTTGTAATCAACTTTATCAATAGTAATCATGTCTATTTTTGTATAATGAAATTGGTTTGTTCTTCATTTCTCACAATTGCTTATTTCTCTCTCTCTCTCTCTCTCTCTCTCTCTTTCATTATAAAACAATTTAGATCTTTATTCAAAATCACTAATTTGATCTCTTAGCTTTTCAAGTATTTCAAGATATAATAAAAGTTTTTAAAACCCTTATCCCCCCCCCCACCCCCTCTAATGGCTCCTACAGATCCAACACTTATTTATGGTACTTTATATTTATATGATACGACAGGCAATTTCATGGCAAATATGTATCCAAAAATTCTGAAACTAAATAGAGGTGATCACAATATCATCAGGCACATCTGTACCAAATTTTGTAAGCATCCGATAAATATTTTGAGAGGAATCAGAGAAATATTAAAACTTTGTACATATTCATTAAAGTTTTACTAAAACAGGAATTCTGGGAGCTACAGACCACCAAAACTAATGTGCCACCCCATTCCGAAAAGGTATCGCCAAGGGCTACAACTTTAGTGTTGAGCCCAAGGTCCAAACCTAAGCATAACCTATCTAAAATCGGGTTTGAACCCAACAGAGTAAATCTAGACAGCAAGTTGTCCTGTACATAAACAGGATCATTTTCTGCACAGCCATTTTTGATTTTACTTCACTAGAGCTACAGAGCTCCCCTGAAAACACACAACCACTCGTTGGAAAGGTCTTTCCGAGGGCTACAACTTTCACGTTGAGCGCAAGACTTGAATGTGGTCGGATCATGCCTAAAAACAGGCTTGAAGTCCGTCGCGTGCAGAAAATAAATTTTTTCCCAAGGTATAAAATCTGCACGGATATCAAGACAGATGAACAACATCTGTTCATCTTCTTCCTCCAGCACCTACAAATATTATTTCACGTTCTCTCCTCCAGTACTCCCTCATTAGACCACCGTTCTTCACGAAATCAACTCCAACAACTTCGTATTGAAGAGAAGAATAGATTGAAGAAATTACCTCAGCAAACGACGCCCTAGAACATAAGTTCTAGCATGGTATCTTACTAGAAAAATCCATTAAACTCACCAAGGTCAAGCTCTTTTGAGCCGACATCTCTCCTAAATCAGATCTAAAGATCTAGCACCAAGGGAGAGGGTCGGAAGTCACCTGATTTGCGGCCTTGGATCGAATTTGTCTTCTTAGCGGCATGGTGGTCGTCGGCCAAGATCAAAGTCCTCCTTCCAAGCTTAATCTCCTTTAGGAAAGTAGTTGATCTCAATGCTTGAGTGTTTGGAAGAGGAAGAAGGTGCCCAATTCTTGGATGAGGGAATGAAGTTTAAGGTTAAGGGAGGAGAGAGAAAATGGTGGCTTATTTGACTCTTATTAATGGAAAAGATACCTCTCATGCTCTGGATTGGACAACACCGTCATGTGTCGTTATCCTATAGGACCTCCTTGATTACAAGACATAAAATAGTCTTTAATAACCCAAAAGTCTCTTATCTGGTCGGCACACATCCCAAAAACTTTAATGAATCGGAAAATTGTGTACAAGGCCGACACTCGACAGATTCGTCGAGTGGTCTCGACGAATCGTCGAGTTCACTCGACGAATCGTCGAGTCCTCTCGACGCTCCATCGATACCGTCGAGTGGTCTCGGCGGATCGTCATGACCGTCGAGTGGTTTCGACGGATCGTCAAGTCCTCTCAACGGATCCGTTGAGAACATCGAGTGGTCTCGACAGATCATCGAGACCGTCGAGTGGTCTCGACGGATCGTCGAGTCCACTCGACGGATCGTCGAGTCCTCTCGACGGATCCATCGAGACCATCGAGTGGTCTCGACGGATTCGTCGAGACCGTCGAGTGGTCTTGACGGATCGTAGAGTCCACTAGTCAGATCGTCGACTCCTCTCGGCGGTTTTGTCAAGCCTTTTCCCTCTCAAGTGTGTTGAATTTTTGAAGTAGAAGTGGAAGGGGTCTGGGCGGTCTGAAGAAATGAGACCGCAGAGACCGCGCGGTCTGCGCGGGTGTTCTGGTCGGGGTTTTGCCTTGGACGGTCTGTTGAACATGTGCTGAGATTGGGCGGTCTGTCTTGTGAGATCGCACGCGATCTGATGGGCGGTTAGTGTATCTCTTTTTGGGCGGTGACAACATCCGTCAGTTTGCCTATAAATAGAGGTGCAGGGCTCGTCATTTTAAAGCATAGAACTGTTAGCAGTCAGTAGGGTGCGGTCTTCTTCCTTGGTGACTTCCTAGTTGTGAATAACCAGTTCTCCAGCGACTTTCCTCTGGGCGATCTGTGGTGTAGTTCTTGAGCTGTTCGCGGTGAACTTGGCGATCAGGCGACCTCAGCGATCAGGCGATCTTAGTTTGCGGTTTGGCGGCAACTTTTGCAGTTCTGGTTTCTGTTCGCTGAAGCTTCTGTGATCAGGCGACCTCGCGGTCAAGCGGTCTCGAAGTGCGGACATGTTGTTTTGTTTTCAGCAGTTGAATAAGGCAGCAGTTTGTGCGGTCTATGGTTGCGGTCTGGCAGTTCGCAGGTCATCAAGCTTGCTCTGTTCGCGCGGTCTCAAGGATAGTCGTGCGGCTTGGCTGTTCGTGCGGTCTGGCGGTCTCTGCTTTGGCAGTTCACTGGCGGCCTGTTTTTTGTCTTGTGCTTCTCTTCTTTGTGATTCTTATAAATCATGTCTCGCCATGAATGTCTCGAGCTGTAAAGAGATAGTTAATACAAGAGCACTATTCTGTCTTCCCATTATCACTGATTGTCATTTTTGTGGATTGTGTTGAAGTGTTCTGCATTATTACTTCACTCCTGGACCTCTAATTTTAACATGGTATCAGAGGAAGTTTCTGAGCAGTAATCAGCATTGTCTTCTGCTTGGGTTTCTGCAAGTCGGTTGTCAATCAGTAAGATAGCAATGGAAGGAGGATATGCTAGAGGTCTTGGTATAGAGCTCCTTACGCGGACTAACTTTAAAAAGTGGAAGTCGTGCATGGAGAGCTATCTGCTAAGCGAGGACTTATGGGAGGTAGTCGGAGGAGAAGCAAGACAAGTTGTTGTTCCTGATGAGGGGAATGTTGAGTTCGTGAAGGCTTGGAAGAGAACAAATGCAAAGGCGTTCACTCTCAAGCGAGCTATCATTCCAGAGTTGTTTTATCACATCATCGGATGTAGGTCAGCTGCTGAGATTTGGACAGTCTTGGATGACTTGTTCAATAAGAAGAATGTAGCTCGGCTACAGTTCTTGGAGAATGAGTTGGCTAAGGCAACTCAAGGTGACTTGTCCATTTCAACGTTCTTCTTGAAGATGAAGAACCTATGCGCAGAGATATCAGCATTGGACCCGGATAAGCCTATCTCAAAAGTGAAGCTGAACAGGCACATAATCCGCGGCTTGCAGAGGGAGTATGTGGCCTTTGTTACTTCTGTGCAAGGCTTGGCCAATCAGCCATCATTGCTGGAGCTGGAAAACTTACTTTCTTCGCAAGAGAGTTTGGCTAAGCAAATGGCGGGGATTTCATTCTCTAGGGAAGAATGTGAGGTTCTCTTTTCTGGCAAGAAGAAGAGATGGAACAAGAAGAAGAAGCCACCTGTTAGCGATGGTCCATCAACTTCATATCAGCAAGAGAGGAGTTATGCTCTTAGGTCTGATGGAAAGAAGAAGGAAGGGCCGAGATGTTACAGGTGCAATAAGCTTGGTCACTTCAAGAATGATTGCAAGGTAAATCTTCAGCCAGGGCATGTTACTGGAAAAGAAGAAGCTGGTTCCAATGTTGAAGGTGGTTGGGGTGGTGGAGGTGCTTTCATGACGGGCACTTGTGTTCGGGCATTGGCTTCCATCAACTATCAAGATGATTGGATAGTGGACTCGGGTTGTGGTCATCACCTAACCGGAGACGAGTCGAAGTTTTCTTCTTTGCAGACATACTCAGGTAATGATGCTATTATTACAACTAATGATACTGTGCATGCAGTAGAGAAGGAGGGAGTTGTCTCTTTAGGTATTGATAAAGGTCCACTCACCTTGAGGAGTCTTTATCATGTGCCGGGAATGAAGAAGAACCTCTTCTCAGTGACCAATGTTGTTGATGATGGTTATCACGTTCTGTTTGGTCCAACAAAAGTGAAATTTCTCCGAAATGTTTCAGCCGTGAAGGTTGAGGTCATTCATGTAGGGAGACGGGTGAAGGACTTGTTTGTTCTATCAACAAGCTCTTATGTTAATATGATGAGGGATAACGGCAGTGCTGCTATTTGGCATGAAAGATTTGGGCATGTTGGGATGGATAAGTTAAAGGCTATGGCGGGAAGAGGCCTTGTGAAAGGTTTGTCTAGTATATCATCTTTCGGTGATGGTCACATTTGTGCAGGTTGTCAGTTTGGTAAGGCTCAACGTCTTCCATTTGACAAATCACAAAGCAGATGCAAAGCACCATTGGAATGTATTCATGGTGATCTGTTTGGACCTACCGCAACTGTCACTCTTGGAGGTAGCAGGTATATGCTGGTCTTGATTGATGACTTCACCAGATATACTTGGGTATATTTTCTAAAGGAGAAGTCAGAGGTGTTCGAGAGGTTTGTGGAGTTCAAGGAGTTAGTGGAAGGTCGGCTTAACCTACGGATCAAGAAGTTCAGAACCGACAATGGAGGGGCGTTCACCTCAAATGCGTTCTTTAACTTCTGCAGGAAGCATGGCATCCGAAGAGAGCTCTCTTGTGCTCACACTCCACAACAGAACGAAGTTGCAGAGAGGAAGATCCGTCATCTGACGGAGACCTGCAAATATTGGCTTCATGCCAAGAGTATTCCAAAGTCCTTTTGGGCAGAGGGAATGTCTTGTGCATCCTATGTCATCAATCGGATGCCTCTCAGTCCTATCAACATGAAGACTACTCATGAGTTGATGTTCAAGGAGAAACTAAGTGTCAAACACTCTCGGGTGTTCGGATCTACCTGCTACGTGCATGTTCCTGATGCTCTCAGAACGAAGCTAGATGCGAAAGCAAGGAAGATAGTGTTCGTCGGTTATGATAACCGGAAGAAGGGTTGGAGATGCATGGATCCTGAGACCCGGAGATATGTGGTCTCAAGGGATGTGGTATTTGACGAGCTGACGTCATACCAAGGTAGCTCTTCTATTGAGTTACAAGAGAGCAGGTCAGATGGTGGACTTGAAGAAGCTACTAAGGAGGTTCTGGTGGAGTTGCATGTTTCTCCAGGTGCTCCAGGTGCTCCAGGTGCTTCTAGCTCTGGGTCAGGTGGTTCAGGTTCTAGAATTAGGGGGAGCAATGCTCCAAGTTTAGCTGAAAGGAGAGCTAATCCAGAACAAGTAGTAGAAGAGGTGGTTCAGAGTCAAGCTCTGAGGAGGTCCAAGAGGACTATCATTCCACCAGATCGGTACACAGGGGGAAATCTGGTGAGCTTCGTCTCATGTTTCTTCGTAGGCCCCCTGGATGAGAGAGAGACATATTGTTTTAAAAATATCATTGGAGTCAAGGAGTGGGAAGAGGCCATGGATGAAGAGATGGCTGCCTTTAGGAAGAATGAGACTTGGGACTTGGTGCCTAAGGTTGAGGGTGTTACTCAAGTGACTTGCAAGTGGGTTTTCAAGGTGAAGAAGAAGGTTGATGGTAGCATTGAGCGGTACAAGGCTCGCCTTGTAGCTCGAGGATTCTCTCAGAAGTATGGGGAAGATAATGAAGAAACTTTCAGCCCTGTTGCCAAGATAACTTCGGTTCGGGTGGTGATCGCATTGGCAGCTTGCCAAGGGTGGAAGATTTGGCAACTCGACGTGAAGAATGCCTTCTTGTACGGCGAGATTGACAAAGATATCTTCATGGATCAGCCACCTGGTTATATTTCCGAAGAGCACCCAAGATATGTGTGCAAGCTCAAGAAGGCTCTTTACGGCTTGAAGCAGGCGCCTCGGGCATGGTATGGCAAGATTGTAGAATACCTCCAGTTCTGTGGATATTTTGCTTCTGATTCTGATTCGAGCTTATTCGTTAAGAAGACGGGGGAGCTTCAGGTCTTGGTGCTGCTGTACGTTGATGATATGATCATCACGGGAAATTCTGAGATGGAGGTAGCTAGGCTTCGAGCTGAGCTAACTATCAGATTTGAGATGAAGGACTTGTGTGAGCTCAAACATTTCCTTGGACTCGAAGTGGAGAGGAAAGAGAGCGGTATGCTTGTTTCCCAGAAAGGCTATGTAGATCGGATCATGAAGAGATTCGGCATGGAAGGAGGGAAAAGCAGCTCTACTCCACTGGAGGTTGGAGTTCATCTTCGACGAGATGAAGGGAAGGTTCTTACTGATCCTTTGGTGTTCCGGGCTTTGGTTGGAAGTCTAATATACTTGACGATCACAAGGTTGGATATTGCTTATGTAGTTGGCAGGGTGAGTCGGTTTATGGCAGAGCCTCGGAAACCCCATCTTATGGCGGCTAGGAGTATTTTGAAGTATGTCAAGTCCACCTCGGATTTAGGTCTCTTTTACGGGAGAGATTCGGGCTTTTGCTTGCATGGATACATGGATGTTGATTATGGAGGAGATTCAGATGATCAGAGATCGACTTCTGGATATATCTTTATGACATGCTCTACAGCTATATCATGGTGCAGCAAGAAGCAGGATTCTATGTCTGTCTCTACCACGGAAGAGGAATACAAAGCTTCGGCTTTGGCAGCTCAGGAAGCCATCTGGCTTAGGAGGCTAGTGGAGGACATTCATAGGAAGGTGCGAGGTCCTACTCTGCTACGTTGTGACAATGAGAGTGCTCTCAAACTGGTGAACAATTCAGTTTGTCATGCGCGTACGAAGCACATAGAGATTCATCACCATTTCATTCGTGAGAAGGTGTTGGAGGGATCTCTGATTGTGGAGCATGTGCAGAGCAAGGATAATATTGCTGACATCTTTACAAAGCCGTTGTCGAAGGAACCATTTGGTCAGTTGCGGAGTTTGCTTGGATTGACTTCCACTTCCCACTTCAAGGGGGAGTGTTGAATTTTTGAAGTAGAAGTGGAAGGGGTCTAGGCGGTCTAAAGAAATGAGACCGCAGAGACCGCGCGGTCTGCACGGGTGTTCTGACCGGGGTTTTGCCTTGGACGGTCTGTTTTCCATGTGCTGAGATTGGGCGATCTGTCTTGTGAGACCGCACGCGATTTGATGGGCGGTTAGTGTATCTCTTTTTGGGCGGTGACGACATCCGTCAGTTTGCCTATAAATAGAGGTGCAGGGCTCGTCATTTTAAAGCACAGAACAGTTAGCGGCCAGCAGGGTACGGTCTTCTTCCTTGGTGACTTCCTAGTTTTGAATAACCAGTTCGCCAGCGGCTTTCCTCTGGGCGATCTGTGGTGTAGTTCTTGAGCTGTTCGCGGTGAACTTGGCGATCAGGCGACCTCAGCGGTCAAGCGATCTTAGTTTGCGGTTTGGCGGCAGCTTGTGCAGTTCTGGTTTCTGTTCACTGAAGCTTCTGTGATCAGGAGACCTCGCGGTCAAGCGGTCTCAAAGTGCGGACAGGTTGTTTGGTTTTCAGCAGTTGAATAAGGCAGCAGGTTGTGCGGTCTGTGGTTGCGGTCTGGTAGTTCGCAGGTCATCAAGCTTGCTCTATTCGCGCGGTCTCAGGGATAGCCGTGAGGCTTGGCTGTTTGTGCGGTCTGGCGGTCTCTGCTTTGGCAGTTCACTGGCGGCCTATTTTTTGTCTTGTGCTTCTCTTCTTTGTGATTCTTATAAATCATGTCTCGCCATGTATGTCTCGAGCTGTAAAGAGATATTTAATACAAGAGCACTATTCTGTCTTCCCATTGTCACTAATTGTCATTCTTGTGGATTGTGTTGAAGTGTTTCGCAGTATTACTTCACTCCTGGACCTCTAAATTTTAACAAGTGCATCCTGGACGTCAGTGAACCCCGATCCCGAGTCAACTCACCAAACACGTGTTCAAGGGGCCTAGCATGAATCGGGACGTTACACTACGAGCGGTCGTCAACTTTAAACTCGTTATGAACTAGCTGAGATGGAAAGAGAGGATGATGCAAGTGGCAAAACCAAGCTTCCCACAATGCAAACTCTTTGTTGTGGGTGATTTTGTTAGATTAGAAGAAGACGCTACAAATTGTAAGACCCCACTAGAGGAGTCTGTAACACCAACAAGGGCAAAAGTTTGAGTCTGCAACAAGTATTAGTTGAGTATTGGGGTACCTTTCAAGGTATTATTTACCCCTATTTATAGTAGTGGGGGTCTGCCCAATCGGGCAGGTAAAATAAAAATGAGTTGCTCGGGTACGCGAGAGACATGCATAGGTGAGAAAGTGAAAAGGTGTGCAAATAGCCTAAAAAGCAAGACCGCGCGAACACAGCAACTGCGTTCAAGTGAGCTTAGGAAAAGAGTCGCACTGGTAAATAGTTCTAAATTAATTGCAGGGTTGAGCGGGATCTGAAGGATGGCCACTTGAGCTATTGAGGAAGAATTCGTCTGACATGTAATGAATCGAGTTGTTGGGCTGAGCGGACGCTAGAGGCTTGTTCGCCCAGACTGCTGAAGAAGTCATTAACTGGCTTGCAGATTACTAGGGCACTAGGCTGAGCGAACTCCATTGAGCTAACGACTCAGGTTGTAGAAGAAGAAGCCGTGTGGATTGCCAATAACAAAAGTCAGACTTGAATGCTTACTGGGCGGTTTGACTGGTTTTCGTACCCATCCAATTACTGGAGCACTAGGACTAGCAGACTCCGCTTAAAGTCTTACACATCCGTTGACTTCTTTTATTGTAGTTATCCTGGCGGTATCAAAGAATTTCCCGCGCAAGCTTGAAGAGCGCGTGTTGACCCGACGCGAGAAGAGAAAGAGAAGATAGAAAGAGCGGCGGGGAGAGTATGTACAAGTCGGTGTGGGCCCTTCCACCAAGGGGGAAGTCCACGCGGGCTTCACCTGAGAAGCTTTCTCCTTCCATAGGTGTCGGTGAAGACTTGAAGGACACTAGGATGAGCCCCTTGAGGATATGGTATCCCAAGGGCAAGAGTGTTTTACTAAGCACTTCCCTTCCTTCTTGGAAGGATGAAAAAGTAAGCCTTTATGCCAACACGGTCACGATGGCCTTGTCTGGGCGGAAGAATCTACCCGAACTCAAAAAGACTCCCTTAGAAGACCTCCCTATAATTGCTTCCCAGGCTATGCTTCAGAGCGCCATCCTTGGTCATCAGATAGGTTGTGAACTAAATGTGGTGGTAGCATAGAATCAGGAGATGCGAAAACAATTGAAAGTGAGTATTGTTTGCAATAGTTATATCGGTTACATCATACCTGTCCGCGTGAGCTCATGTTTTGACTTTTGTTTTATAGAATGCATAAGAGAACCCTCCCTTCCACAAAGTGGTGTTAAAATTTAGCAGTGTCTGTGGAGGACACTATTAGATTGATGAAGGAAAAGGATGTTGTGAAGGATGAGTTTGCAAACATCGGCTATGCTTCTTTGTATCCAGACTTCGCGAATATTGTTGGGTATTGTATCCACAATTACCTGGATTTGAAGATGTCCCCTAGTGAACTAAATTGATTTGAGGATGTATTTGATGATTTCTGTTTAGATGTGTTATGACAGGTCTTAATGCTAAGTGCACACCAAAGTCAGGTTGCAATGGATCACCAAACACAGTTCTAGACAATGTAATCCCTCATTGTGTAGAATAAAGTGTTGGTCCATGTGTAATCTCTCTCTTGGGGTGTACTTCATATACTCATAACAGAAGGTTTTCAAGTTTGAGGAGTGGAGCAGGTTTTCAGGAGAAAAGAAATTTTTGCTAAGTCAATTCGTCGAGATGTCTCGTGAAGTTCCGATGAATCTCGACGAATCCAAACAGAAGCCAAATTTCTAGTTTGAAGAAGAAATTTCTGCGGCTAAGTCTATTCGTCGAATGTTCTCATGAACTCCCGACGAATATCGACGAACGCAGACAGAAGTCAAAAAGACAGACTTGTGAAGGAAAATGTGCGGCTAAGTCAATTCGTCGAATGTTCTCGAGAACTCCCGACGAATTCCGACGAATGAAAACAGAAGACAGTTTTCAAGCTTTGATCTGTATTTTTCAATGGCTAAGTCAATTCGTCGAATGTTCACGTAAAGTCTCGACGAATGACGGACAGACGGATTTCAAATTTATGTTTCGTTTTTGAAATTTAGGGTTGGCCGCCATGTACAGTACACGTGGTGATCTCTCCTTGTTTGTCGCTCGAGCCGTTGGAGGTCTCCCTATAAATAATCTTTTATTTTTAGGGCAAACACATAACAAAAGAAACCCGATTGTAAAAGAAGAAGCTAGCCATTTTTCTTTCTCTCTTGCTGAACAAGTTTCTGAGATCTAAAGTGCGTCGCTCAAGATTCGTTCTTCAGTGTTGCTAGAGATTTCTCAGATAAGAAGGCCTTTGATCTAGTTGCTGCTCTCTATATTGAAGATCTTTTCAAATTAATCAAAGGGCCTACTCAGATCAGGTTTGCCGATTCTTTATTCTTCCTAATCCTTGAAGATCCAAGCTCTCACTCTAAAGGAAGAAGAAGATTTTGTCTCTCCAGATCTGAAGTTAATCTCTATTGAGATTCAAGAGAAGTTTTGTTTTAAACTTTATTTAATTCCTGTAGGAGTTTTTACTCCGAGTTATTTTGTAGGAGTTGTTTACTCCGAGTTGTAGGAGTTGTTTACTCTGAGTTTGTAGGAGAGGTTGTTCTCCGAGTTTGTAGGAGTCGTTGTCTCCGAGTGTAGGATTTGTTGATAAATCCAAGTTTTGGTGAATTTGGCGACGCTAGCCCGAAGTGCTAGATAGGCGGAGGGGGAGAGAGGAGTACCCACCCTTGGGGAACCTCTATAAATCTTGTGTCTCTGTGCTGTGATTTTTTTTTTGTATGTGCAAAATTTTTATTCAGCAATCGCAGTAGAGATCACATATTCACCCCCCTCTAGGTGATTTAGGTAGACAACGATTTCTTTCAATTGGTATCAGAGCCAGGTTATCTTTAAGAGGTTAACACCTAGATTAAAGATCCTTCTACGTTGTCAAGATCTCTATCTATGGACAGAGGCATGGAAAGGTTTTCCTCCAAGCTCCCAGTTTGCACTAAGGAGAATTTCCCCATGTGGAAAGAAAGAGTCATCTTCTACATGGAAGCAAATGATCCCCGAATCTCCCAGATAGTTAAGGAAGGTCCCCATATTCCCATGGTTGCTTCTACCATTGATGCCACCAAACAAGTGCCAAAGAAAGTTTCGGACATGACAAAAGATGAGATTGCTCTCATCATCTTAGACAAGAAGGCAAAGAACATTATTGCTGGTGCAGTGGACGATTCAATGCTACAAAATCTTATACACTGCAAGTCTGCCAAGGAGATGTGGGATTCCATAGTTGTCCTTATGGAAGGAACTGAAGAAGTGAGGGTTGATCGAAGATCATTGCTAAATCAAGAATACGAAGCATTCAAGCAAGATCCAAGAGATTCCATTTCTGATACTTATGAGAAGTTCATTAAGATCGTCAATGGACTTAAGAACTATGATCGGGAATTCACCGTTGGAGAACTGAATGACAAGTTCTTGAGATCCTAACGAAAGAATGGGATACCAAGGCAATTGCAATCCGGGAATTTGGAAAGTTGGCAACGATGGAGCCACTAATATTGTTTGGCAAGCTCCTATCACATGAGCTAAAGCTGAGTATTAGAAAAGCTGAAGAAGAAGGATGCTCCACTTCTGGAAGGGAGAACTCTGTGGCACTGAAGGCCAAAGAGTCAAGAAGAGGTAAAGCTAGATCATTTGAAAGGACACAGCCGTCAGATGAAGACGATGAGTCTGTGGATTGCTCATCAAGCTCAGACATGTCCGATGGAGAGTTCTCTTCACTCTCCAAGAAATTCAAGAAATTGCTCAGAAAAAGGAGCCAAAGAAGATCAAGGCGTGATGATGAACATCACAAGAAAGAACACAGCAACAACAGGTATAAAACCAAACCGAATAAACATGTTTCGACTGATATTGTCTATTATTGTTGTAATAAGCCAGGACATATAAGTACGGAATGTCCATACAAAATGAAGAAAGAGAAGAAATCCTTCAAGGGGAAAAGGAAAGAAGAAAAGAGCTTCTTAGCAAAGAAGACTAAGACTCTTAGTGACAGTGACTCAGGAAAGTCAAGCTCAGATGAAGAAGCCTATTTTGGGCTTATGGCACATTCAGATGAGGAAGGAAGTGTCTCCTCATACAAAGGGAAGGTAAACTCGCACACCCCTCTTTCTGCATCTGAAATTGACTCCAATGCAAATAAAGGCTATTCTTCAGAGGTAGATTCAGATTTAATGACTCAGTACAAAGCCGTTTTGGAAGGATTTGACAAATGCCGCAAGGTAGTCAAATCTCAAGCAAAAGAGATTAAATCTCTCAAGATGATGGAATCAGATTTGAGGGAGGAAATTGAAAAATTAACTCCTCTCAAAGATGAAGTCCAAATCTTGAAAGATGAACTTCAAAGCTCTACTGAATTATTAAATCTTAAGGAGAAGTTTATAAATGAATTAGAAGAAAAGTTAGTGGTGGAAAGGAAGATAGTTGAAAGCTTCTCCAAACCAAAAACTATTCTTCCAATTATTGAAAGATTTTCTGCTCCTGCGAAGGTTAGTGGCCTTGGTCATAAGGTTGAAAGTAGTAAGGCTGCTGAGAAAAGAGCTGTTAAAGGTAAGGGCAAGGTTGACCAAAATCAAACCCGTCCCCGATGCTTCGAAACAATTGCTTTCAAGGCACCTTATGAATAAGTAATCCCCAAGGATTATGGTTCATTTGTACATGGATCAGTTGTTAAGAAAGCACCAAAGATTTAATCAATTGTTGCTAAATCTCATGAAGAGAAGGAGTCATGTGTGTGTTGCAACCACGAGGCTTCTACTTCTAAGAATATTGCTCCTGCTAAACTCCCCGTTCAAAAGTTAAAACAGGAGAACAAGAGAAGATATAATCGATTTGATTGTTGGTGTTGTGGCAAGATTGGTCACTTCGCCATAGATTGCTGGTTTAACCCAGGAACGTCAAGACTCCACAGGTCAACAATGTAAGAATGACCCCTTGCAATGTTAACACTCCGAGTGGTGTTGATCTAACCAGAAACCTAGGACCCAAATCCTTTTGGGTTCCTAAGGGAAATTAATCTGTGTTTGCAGGTATGTCCAAAGGCCAACCAAAACTCTAAGCATTTGGACAAGTGGATGTTCATGGTACATGACCAGAACATAGAAGAAATATAGTAAGGTTGCTGAAAAGCTTAGGAAATCAGTCCAGGCACTGAAATTCTAAGGGGGAGATAAGACTAAGGGGGAGAAAAGATTGAGGGGGAGCTGATTCTACATATACTCCCAATTGTGTACTCCTATGCAGTTGCTGAGGGGGAGCTTTGAGCTCTCATGCTTTTTCTTCCCTATCTGAAGTAGTCAGAAAGGGGGAGAGAAGTTGACATTGCTAGAGAATTTGAAGTTGGGAGGAATTGACAAAGTTAGAATTGGCAAAGTTGAAAGAGAAAGTTGAAAGGGAGAGAAAGTTGAATTGCTAAGTTTTTAACTCTCCTTATCTATTTGATATATATTTATTTAAGTGCAATTCAACTCAATACATAGGTTTTGACTTCTTCAAATAGGGGGAGATTGTTGGGTATTGGAGCCACAATTACCTTGATTTGAAGAAGTGTTCCTTTGAGCTAAGTTGAATTGAGTTGTATTTGATGTTGTTCTCTAGTTATGTGTTTGCAGGTTCTAAATTGATAAGTGCAAACCAATGTCAAATTACTATGGATCATCAAATGCAGTCCTAGACAATGTAACTCTTCATTGTGTAAGACCAAGTGTTGATTCATGAGTAATTTCTCTATTGGGATTCTTATTCATTATATTTTTTGTACAATTCAACTTAGTGCATAGGGTTATGACATCTTCAAATAGGGGGAGATTGTTGGGTATTGTATCCACAATTACCTGGATTTGAAGATGACCCCTAGTGGACTAAATTGATTTGAGGATGTATTTGATGATTTCTGTGTAGATGTGTTATGACAGGTCTTAATGCTAAGTGCACACCAAAGTCAGGTTGCAATGGATCACCAAACACAGTTCTAGACAATGTAATCCCTCATTGTGTAGAACAAAGTGTTGGTCCATGTGTAATCTCTCTATTGGGGTGTACTTCATATACTCATAACTGAAGGTTTTCAAGTTTGAGGAGTGGAGCAGGTTTTCAGGAGAAAAGAAATTTTTGCTAAGTCAATTCGTCGAGATGTCTCGTGAAGTTCCGATGAATCTCGACGAATCCAGACAGAAGCCAAATTTCTAGTTTGAAGAAGAAATTTCTGCGGCTAAGTCTATTCGTCGAATGTTCTCATGAACTCCCGACGAATATCGACGAACGCAGACAAAAGTCAAAAAGGCAGACTTGTGAAGGAAAATGTGCGGCTAAGTCAATTCGTCGAATGTTCTCGAGAACTCCCGACGAATTCCGACGAATGAAAACAAAAGACATTTTTCAAGCTTTGATCAATATTTTTCAATGGCTAAGTCAATTCGTCGAATGTTCACGTAAAGTCTCGACGAATGACGGACAGACGGATTTCAAATTTATGTTTCGTTTTTGAAATTTAGGGTTGGCCGCCATGTACAGTACGCGTGGTGATCTCTCCTTGTTTGTCGCCCGAGCCGTTGGAGGTCTCCCTATAAATAATCTTTTATTTTTAGGGCAAACACATAACAAAAGAAACCCGATTGTAAAAGAAGAAGCTAGCCGTTTTTCTTTCTCTCTTGCTGAACAAGTTTCTGAGATCTAAAGTGCGCCGCTCAAGATTCGTTCTTCAGTGTTGCTAGAGATTTCTCAGATAAGAAGGCCTTTGATCTAGTTGATGCTCTCTATATTGAAGATCTTTTCAAATTAATCAAAGGGCCTACTCAGATCAGGTTTGCCGATTCTTTATTCTTCCTAATCCTTGAAGATCCAAGCTCTCACTCTAAAGGAAGAAGAATATTCTGTCTCTCCAGATCTGAAGTTAATCTCTATTGAGATTCAAGAGAATTTTCGTTTTAAACTTTATTTAATTCCTGTAGGAGTTTTTACTCTGAGTTATTTTGTAGGAGTTGTTTACTCCGAGTTGTAGGAGTTGTTTACTCTGAGTTTGTAGGAGAGGTTGTTCTCCGAGTTTGTAGGAGCCGTTGTCTCCGAGTGTAGGATTTGTTGATAAATTCGAGTTTTGGTGAAGTTGTCGACGCTAGCCCGAAGTGCTAGATAGGCGGAGCGGGAGAGAGGAGTACCCACCCATGGGGAACCTCTATAAATCTTGTGTCTCTGAGCCGTTGGAGGTCTCCCTATAAATAATCTTTTATTTTTAGGGCAAACACATAACAAAAGAAACCCGATTGTAAAAGAAGAAGCTAGCTGTTTTTCTTTCTCTCTTGCTGAACAAGTTTCTGAGATCTAAAGTGCGCCGCTCAAGATTCGTTCTTCAGTGTTGCTAGAGATTTCTCAGATAAGAAGGCCTTTGATCTAGTTGCTGCTCTCTATATTGAAGATCTTTTCAAATTAATCAAAGGGCCTACTCAGATCAGGTTTGCTGATTCTTTATTCTTCCTAATCCTTGAAGATCCAAGCTCTCACTCTAAAGGAAGAAGAAGATTCTGTCTCTCCAGATCTGAAGTTAATCTCTATTGAGATTTAAGAGAAGTTTCGTTTTAAACTTTATTTAATTCCTGTAGGAGTTTTTACTCCGAGTTATTTTGTAGGAGTTGTTTACTCCGAGTTGTAGGAGTTGTTTACTCTGAGTTTGTAGGAGGGGTTGTTCTCCGAGTTTGTAGGTGCCGTTGTCTCTGAGTGTAGGATTTGTTGATAAATCCGAGTTTTGGTGAAGTTGCCGACGCTAGCCCGAAGTGCTAGATAGGCGGAGCAGGAGAGAGGAGTACCCACCCTTGGTGAACCTCTATAAATCTTGTCTCTGTGCTGTGATTTTTTTTTTGTATGTGCAAATTTTTTATTCCGCAATCGCAGTAGAGATCACCTATCCACCCCCCCCCCCCCCCCCCCCCCCCCCCCCCTCTAGGTGATTTAGGCAGACAACGATTTCTTTCGGATATAGAATCAATATCAGACCACAAAAGCTCTGGAGACATTAAGATTGTTATGGGTAGTCATGATACTCAAGGTGGAGACTCCGTCGCGACCATCGAGGAGTAGGAAGCAGACAAACAAGAAACGGAGGAAAACTCCAAGAGTTCGAACAGATCTGCATCTGGGAATTCTATAGGCTCACCATCCGCAGCTCATCTGAGCATTCGCGCAAAGCCGGTCAAAGCAGGAAGAAGCCGAGAAACCAGAGAATATTATGTAATTTTTTGTCCTTTTTATTAGTGTTATCACAATTGTTTTTTGTAAGTGCAGACACATTACTTATGTAAAAGGTTACTCTAAAGAAAAGAATATACCTTTAACATTACCTTTTCTTGTCTTTGTGAACTTACTTTCGATGACCACATATGTGACGACCCACACTGCAGACCATCACAATTTAAATTGATATTTGAATACACTTTTCGATGTATAACGCAACATAAAATCTAAAAACACAATGAATACCTTATTACCATACCTTATACTTTATTTTTCAGCTTTACGTCATCCCTCGTCGGTAGTCATCTTTCTAGTAATGTCCAGACTAGGACCCTAAAATTTAGAATAACAATGGGGTAGTCATAATAATATGACTAAGCGAGAAATTTACCTCTTTAATTGTTGTACAAGAAAAACAAGAGAATACCACTATGCATAAGCTTCATTAAAATCTTAATTCAGTAAACATAATTGTGCCTATGCTATAAATACTATTTGAATTCATATATATGTGATAGTTTATAGGTAGTAATTAATCACCTAGAGGGGATGAATAGGTCACTTTCTTTCCTTTCTTCTTCAGCCTGGTTGTTTTTGGTGAGTTTAAAGATTATAAGCAAACAACCAGAAAGCACACAAGCATATATAGAGGTTCCTCAAGACAGGGTGTCTTGAGTAGTCCTCTTTCCCCCCTCACCCTTCTAATAATGAGTTAGACAGGGCCAACACCTCCAACTCAGCTTCAAGAGCTTACAACTCAGATTCCTCAGAATCTCTCAGGTTTTCTCCAAACCTTACCTCAGGCTAAAAAGCCCTACAAGCACAGAGTTCTCCAACTCCTACAACTCAGAAATCTCCTGATTTCCTACCTCAGACCTATCAAGAAGTCCTGCCTCAGATCTTCACAAAGATCTTACACTCAAGCTGGGAGTACAGCTCTACACTCAGGCTAACCAGCCCTACAGCTCAGGCACAAGGGCCTTACAGATAAATATAGAGTGAATATTACAACAGAAGACTGTATAAAGTTAACCTTCAGATCTTGTCTTCTGTTGTGCTGAAACAGGACTGTGAAGCAGCAGCTAACATGTCTTGTTTCTCCTTGATCTTCTCCTACAGCAAAGTTGAAGATCTACTTGTTCTTCTTGATTGATTCAGGAAGAACAAACTTATCTCTCAGCAGAGTTGAGCTTTAGCTTGAGAGAATGCCCTTTCAGGAGGCTTGAAGAAGATCGGTCTTGCAGCACACAATACTGCTCTTGCAATGGAACAGTGCTCTTACTTTAGACCTAACATCTTCTTTTATACTTCCACCTTACTTTCAACGGCTATTAGAAGCCCCTGACACAACATGAACATCTGACAAAAGTGAATCTTGATTTTCCCCTACTTGCGCTAAAAACAGATCGCGCCACTGCTTTATTCATATTTGAATCTGTCTCAGCGGTTGGGCTGAGACAGCCTTCTGTCTCAGCGGTTGAACTGCATCTGTCTCAGCGGATCCGCTGAGACAGTTGCTCTTCTCAGCGAATTCTATCTATCTGCACCTCAGCAGAGGCATATCACTTCTCAGCGGCTCCTGGTCCTGTCTCAGCTGTTCAGTTGAGACAGACTCCTCGGCGATTTTGACAGCAAACCTCTGAACTTACTCCATTGTTTAGAATATCTTAACCCTGCACATTCCAGATGCAAAATAGGGTTTATCAAATACAATATGTACTTAGCATTGTGAGTGATGTCTCTTCAAATCAAGAGAACATTGATGGCAATATTCCCAACAATATGTCCCTTTAATAGTTTTGATATATTTTATGTTCTTTCATTTCAGTCTTGATGTCGATTCATTTTCATTTTTAGTATACTTTTCATTTTCTATCTAAACTTGTATTCATTGCATGTTCATTTACTATCTAGGCCTAGTTAAATCATCTTTTAGTAGTTTTCATTTTCTGATCATACTTAGTTAACCCTTTTTCAATATTCTTCCAGGTCATCCTCAATCAATTGTAATTAAATAGTACTTGTAACAATAAACATTCTGTGTAACGATAAAATAGTATAAATGCTCTTTTTAACTTTTTAATCATGATTCATCATGTGTCCATTTTCCTTTACACCATTTACTAGGTAATGCTAAGAGAACCAATTTTCATTCATTAGTATTTAGACTTTGGGCCCAAACCTTAAGAGTCATCATCTACCAATTCAGTATGATCGAATACGCATTAGACTAAATTGAATATCAATGTCATTAATCCAATGCGGTCGAATGTGTTAGACTAGATTTAGTTCAGTGCAGTCTTTTACCCTTAACATTACTATGCATCAATGCATTTATGTGTTCTTTTCATATTTCATATTCCTCCGTTGTTATGTGTGGAGAAATAATAAATATTTAGTTTTCCCCTCAGATTTTTATAACTTAATAGATTCTCTTTCATCATTTGTCATCTTTAATAATTTTCCTTTGTCAGATGTAAAATATCAAACTTATTCAATTAAAGCTAAAACATGTGTGCACATGCAAAAAATAATTTCTAATTTTAACTATGCATGGACATAATATGGGAAATAAAGATTAAAATAAAGAGGTAATCCTCACTCATCTTTTCTTTTCTTGGTTCACTATCGCGCCTATCTTTCCACGTCATCCTTCACGTTATCTATAATTTTAAGCCTCAATTAATATGAGTTGTCTTAAATATCCTACGATATTGATTCCATAAATGATTGCGACTTTTTAAAGGGTTTGTCCAAAGTCAAAGAAGAAATCATAGGAACTTTTTACAATCACTAGTACATCGCCTTAAACAATTTATGCATACTTACGTAGCACTCTCTAAGCGTTAATCATATATGAACTAGTATTAGAGTCCGAACCATAAACTCATTTATGGTTAAAAGGTTTTAGATATTACTTCACTATATTAAAAAAAACTAAATTCATAGAATGATATACCAAATTTTTTAAAGAATTGAGTGGGTATAGCAGAAGGTATAACGCTGAAAATCCATATTTGAATGATATACCAAAAAATTTAGAGAATTGAGTGGATATACCAGAAGGTATAACACTGAAAATCCATATTTACTTTCCAAATAAGAAGTTAAAGCATGATAAAGAGACTGTCTTCCAAGGGTAATCAGTTGCATCCTTCATGAATATGTCTTAAGCCTGCTAATACCGAGGGTGACAATTGACGGTCGCGCACATCTATATTTTCCCAATGATTTACATAGATAAGCTCCCAAATTGTCTATTCCATTCCTCATAAGTACCCAATTCACTATATGAAACTGAAGGTCTCACTTCCTGTAGAGAGTCCTCAAAGTCCTAAGACGGCAAAGTAGATTTTCATGCCATAGATTAGTAAATGATGCAGCTTTAAAATAAGATTGGCATAGAGAGCCCCTTTTCAACTATTATGACATATATACCTGTAGGGTCACAGGTCTCATGTCCTCCTTCTTGAGCTTCGTGATCTCGATACCTTGCCGGAGGGCCTCCCTTAGTGGCCCCATTGATGCATCCTTGACAAGATTCTTCATGTCAGATCCCGAATAACCTGGAACCTCAAAGGAATTCATAAACTGTATGATTTCAAAGACGGCAATCAACTCAGAAATCAGAAACAGGAAAGTACCTTCTGTTATCTTGCAGATGCTGGCAGTATCTTCATCTGAAAGCTTGAACAACCCATCCTTCGCAAGAAGATTACGGATAATCCAGGCTCTAGCTTCTTCATTACACCCGTGAAGAATGTTGGAATTGATTTCATAAGAAAAAAAATTAGTAATAAAAATGCACCTGAGGAGGGAAGAGGTATATACAGCCGCTTTGTAAGCCGCCTCCGCGCAGCCTCATCAAGCTCCTGAGGCCTGTTGGTTGCACCTGTAATTTATCCTAATGATTAGGAAGGAAATTACCATCTTGTTACCCTCATTAACCTGGAACTTGTAATAAACACTATTCACACAATAAAAGCTAGACAGTGCAGAATCAGTCTCTTCATTAACTTATGATTTTCAAAAACAATCTCCAACTGCTTTGACAAACAAATATGGAGAGTAACATGGTCATGCGGTATTTGGGATATGATGATGGATCATAGGTTAGCTTCTTCAAGTCAAGTGATAGCTGTGCAGGACGGATGCATTCTGTTGGTTGGCTGGTATCATAGCAATTAGCAACTGAAAGTAAACTTCTTAAGAATTCCTATGTAGTATGCTACGACCTTCCGACTGCGAGCGGATGTGTGGTCTTGAGATGGAAAAGTCTCGGAGAGGATCGTCTTGACCCTTCCCTGACCTAGCCATCCCAATGGTGGAAGAAACAATGGGAGCCGAGCTCGAGCGAGAAAAGAAGATGGAGAGGAAGACGGGAGCCTTTTTTAACCCTATCCCTAGCTTGAGAAGATGAGAGGGACGAGAGAAGACTTGGGATTAATTCATGTTTTCTTTCCAAGATCCCTTCTCCTCACTCACATATATAGTGAGAGCGAAATGTTCTACAATATTTCCGTTATGCTCCTCACCCAGGTTACATGATATGTGAGTAAATTAAGGTGCACGAAAATAAAATAAAATGAGAGAAATAAAGATACAATGCAAAAAGAAGATACATGTCATAGGTGGCCACACATCGTCATCCACTATGTGGGCCCATAACATCGCCCTCCCCGTGTGGATCAAACTTGAGTGGATAAGCGTACGGGGATCTAGCAGTCTAGCATTCTCATCGTCGTCTAGGGGATCATCAACCTCGAGCCAAAAGTGGCGCTTGGACCTGTGTCTGTTGTATATGGGTCGTCGCAGTTGAAAAATAACTCTTGTGTGCAGTGCGCATCGTTTCTGCTTTTTCCTCTAGTGACAGGTGCTTGATGGATGAGGTGGTATTGAATTCCATGCCCTTGGGTGTGGTGAAAAACCTAGAGGGATAAAGGGATGTCCTCCCACCCACTGCCCCCTTTCCCTATGTGGTGTCTACCATATAGGTTGTCCATTATGAGACATTTCTTATAAAGGCAGGCTAGGCTCATGGCTGTGCTGAGGTCCCATGGAACCTGTAATTCGATAACAAGGCCTAGTCGATCATGTAGATTGATAGTGAAGATATGCAATTCATGTTCCGGCATCAAGGAATAAGTCTCACAGAAAATCGTCGTAACCCTTCTTTGACCTAGCCTTCCCATTGGTGGAGGATATGACAGGAGCTGAGTTCGACCGAGAGAGGAAGAGGAAGAGGGGATCCTTGCTCAACCCTAGCCCTAGCTTGAGAAGACGAAAGGTAGGAGAGAAGATTAAGATGAGAGATTTAGATTTAATTCATGCTTTCTTTCCAAAGCCCCCCTCACACATATATATAATGAGTGGGAAATGCTACACAAATTTTCCGTTAAGCAGATCACCCGAGCAGTATGATATGTGAGTAAATTAATGTGTGCGAAAATAAAATAAAATGCATGAAAAAAAGATGCAATGAAAAATGAAGAAGATACATGTCGTCCATAGCCACACGTCATCACCCTCTTGTGGGCCCATACCATAGTGTTGGGATGTTTTTTGAATCTTAGTTTCCAATTATTGTTCACACACAAGGAATCGCAAATGTCGTCTGGACTGGTAGTTGGGTTGCAGCAAAAAGAAGTTTAAGACGACTTAACCTCACCCCAACATACAACATGAAATAAACAGGTCATGCAATTAAGAAACTAAATGACTAGGCAAGCTGAGGCTTTAGCGCATCCTATGCAGATTCTCTTTTCCTGCATGGGTTCTTCCATCTCACGGTTAAGCTCCTCCATAGCAATGTTTCCATTTGCGAAAATTTCCTTATCCTCAATGCAATATGTCGCGAATTGGCAACAAAAATCCTACCGGTCGACCCATAGGGCTACGGACACTGATAACCCCTTCCATGCCACGAGTACTTGTGTGATTTATGTGTTGCCCGGGTGGATGTTCCAATGTCAAATATAGCCTTGTCTTGAAACGGGAGGCTTCATCTCCTCTCGAGAGGTCATCTAGAATGGTGTTATTAGCTAGGAGATTTCTACTGACCTTCAGTTGCGACACATGAAACACTGGATGAATGCATTTATGGGAAGGTAGACGAAAACGGTAGGCCACTTCTCTCGCTCGTTCCTCTATCATGAATGACCTCCTCGAACCTCACTAGTTGTTGACGTTGAATAATGTGTTGTCATCCTTTGTTGCGCCAGGTGTAGGTGATAGTGCAAATTCCATAGTATCTCGCAGAGGACATGGAGCTGGGTCGGAAAGGCATCCACCTAACACTCTCTTAGAAGGTGCTGAAATATAGTTGATGGGGGATTGTAGTGCACGGATTGGAACAACGTAGTAGTTGTTGATGTGTGGAAGTGTTGTTGGAGTACTCAACCCAACCTATCCACTTCACACGCTGTTGGGGTTGCACCGAGATGAAGAAACAGAGATAGGTCTCCATGAAACGATTAGGCACCTCTTTCTAGCCATTTATCTGTGGATGGTATGATGTATGTTGGAGAAAAAAGTGCTCAGACCCCACTTATAAACGCTAAAAGAAGGAATGGGGTACTGCTGGTGGAAGAATATTGCGGATCACAAAGTAGTGAAGCAAGAAAAAGAAAACTGAGAAAGACGAGTCCAGGCTTCGCACAACGCGAACCTTTAGTCGAGCGTGATTGTATTGATTGAAAGTCGGACTACACTAAGTAAACCCCAATTGAGGTCCTGGCAAGAGTACATGATTGGAGCTTGCGAGCACTATTCCGAGATGTGTGAATGCTAGGCAATTTCCAGGTCTGACTTAGGTGTCCTATCAAAGCATTGTTCAACCTACTTATACTACATGGGCGCCTGCTGACAGCATGGATCGCACGGTGCAAATCCCGAAGGAAATGCAACGATAGTGTACCAGTCGAAGGAATAAAGTGTGTCGTATCCACAGGGAGCATGGAGCGGAAATTTCCAGAACTAATATATCACCAAGCTATTTAAGCGAATCAATGTTGGACTTGATCTACTCCAAGAAAAAGAGGTAAATTCCTACTTACAGGACATTCACATCAACATCTACACAAATTTCAATGTTTAGAGATGAAATCTGATACGGCTAGTCGTATCAAGATCGAAAATAAGAAACACAAATTTGCATTGAATGAAAATACTGATACACTCGAGAGACAAGCTCCGTCAAGCATCTGGAGGTTGGGTCCTCCATGACACTCCACTCTCTCCAAGAGAGCCCAAAACACAAATACTCCAAAGATGAGATAACAGACAACCTAATGCTCCTTATATACATGGAGCCTTCATTACATGACAAAATACATAATAATGTGTATATGTATCACGACACCTGGCCTGAAAAGCGACCTTGTCCCCAAGGTCGAGGCTGGAAGGGTACCAATGGCATGTTAAAGTGACTCGGGCGGCTCCTCTGGTGGGCAGATCAGGTGAAACATCGGAAGCTCTGAGGCGTCGTGGCGGGTTGGTTGCTGCAGATGTGTGGGAGAGGCGATCGAAACGGGCATAGAACTCAGCATGAGACTGCCTGAGAGGTGAAATACTGTCATGCCCGCAAAATATATCATCCTCAAGGATGAGCGAGGAACATGCCGGTTGGGCCAGGGTCGTGGCCGGAGGCCAAACATCATGAAGACTGATGGGGGAAACTCATCCAGGTCCTGAATGAGGGTTGTAGGGCCGGACATTAGATCGATGAGTAGGTAGTAATGAGTTGGAAGGAGACCCGTTGGGAAGGCTAATCGAAGTGGGAGAGTGACAAAATGTGAGGGTAGGGTAACGGTGGGCTTGAGAGATGTGGGAAAAGATGAGTCGGGAGATAAGAGAGATGACAGGCGGGCGGTGGTCTCCAAGAAATGGCGGGGAGCATGAAAAGCATGTGACGCCGTGTGAAAGTCTAGCAAGGCGCTAGGAGGAGCCTCTGTCACAGATATGTAGGCAGGCGAGCGGATCAGAGGGAAACTGGTGGGAATCGAAGGATGGGGGGACTATGGGGGTGCGCATCGCGGTTGGCAGCGGGAGAACGAAGGGGGTGTCGGAAAAGGAGGAAGTGGCGATGGTTCTAAAGGTCGAAGACCCACTGAGGGGTGATGGTGGGATGGATGGAGGAGGCTCGTAGGGAAGCAAAGTTGAGGTGCAAGGCTGTAAGGGGGCATGTGGAAGAAGCCGATGACGAATCTCAAGCGTCATGGCGAGGAGAGTATCCAGGAGAGTATCCAGGGCAGCTTCAACTCGATCGTAACGAGCATGTACTGATTCCATAAGGAGAGCCATGGTGGAAGAAGGGGGAGGGCCGACAGAAAGCAGTAGGTAGCTCTAGAGGGCGGACGGAATACAAGAGGAGCCGCAGGAGGGTTATGATGCGATTACGACAAGTGCACTGGTCGTACAAGTAATATAAAATAGGAATAGATCCCCGAGTATCGATCTCTTGAGGAATACGAATTAGGGAAATGATTTTATGTTAAGAATTTTAATCATGGAGTGTAAAATGGATTGGAGAGTTGATTTGATTTTTACAACAGAAATAAAATAAAAGAGAAATTGTGGGTCGAAAGCACCACTTCGCAACCGGCTTCCAAAGCCAAGATCTCTTGATCTCTTGTGGGTCGCATTCACCGCTTCGCAAACTCAAGCACAAGTGGGGGTCGCCTTCACCGCTTCGCAACACAAGAATGTGATGAGGGTCAACGGTACCTCTTCACTTCCTAGCATCAAACTCGCACACGCTAAAACTTGTAGAAACTAACCAACCTAGCAATCCCAAACACTAAGCATGAACACAATATTTCTTTTAAAAAAATGATTAAATGCATTAAAAGTTATTATGAGTTCAATACAGAGCATATTCATCAACAATAAAGAATGTTCCCTACCAATAATCCTAGGGGGCGGAGGATAAGAGGAGAAATACAAACGGAGAATAAGTCTTTGCCGTAGAGAGGGAAGGAGATCGCGGGTTGTCAATCCGAGACCTTCACGCTGTCATCGGTTGTGTCCGAGGTTCGGTAAAGCTGTCACATCTCCTATTTTACTCGTCTTCTTGATTGTCTACGTCGTCCACATTTCTCTCAATCTCAACCTTGCTTTGCGGAGAAGAGGAAAGGAAACACCTTCACTTTTAAGCCCTTGATGAAGGAGGATCACTAGATTATCATACCCTAACTTGGAGAGGATGTCCAAGTCAAAAATGGCGGAAAAACGGCACCCCAAAGGCCTTCGGCGTCTCCTTTGCGGAAATCTGCACTAGACATATATATTAAAACAGGGCGCACGGGCATGCACCGCAAAGCGCGCGCGCGTAAGCAAGGTCAACGGGGTGAAATCCACTAGGCGCCAAACTGCGCACGCGCGATTAAACGCGCGCGCACGGGCGTGCGAAAATATCGCACCGCCAAATTCGGATCACCCAAAATGGCGTTGGAAGCACAATAATGACAGCGCACGCGCAATTGCACGTGAGCGCACGGGCGTGCGAAATTAACGCATGCCCCAAATTCAGGTCAACACAATCACAATCAAGTCGACAAAATTCGTCCAGTTCAAGGGAGAAGGAAGCGCACGCACGTGCGAAAATTCCAGAAGCACGTGCGAAAATTCCAGAAGCACGAGCGAAAATTCCAGAAGCACGTGCGAAAATTCCGCACGGGCGTGAGTGTGACAAAGTTGACATATGCTCCCCCGAATTGCACGAAAAGTCCACACCTGTAAAAATAACCCAGCCATGCAGTCCAGAAATACCATATACATCAAATAGAGGTTAAAACCAGACATAAACAGTACACACATGGGTGGAATCGATAAGAAAAACAGAGTGGAAAACAGGTAAAAATCACACTCATCACACCCCCAGACTTAGATGTTTGCTAGTCACGAGCAAACCACACTACTATCAGGGATAAAAGGAAAAATAGGCTAAGCTAAACGTGAATGTGATGAGTGAACCGAGAAATTTCGTGCTCGCGGGGAGTAGGAAAAATACTAGCGGACGTCTCTATGCATAAATAGATTTTATAGATTTTTCAAACAAGTAAACCACGCATACTAAACACTTCATAAAAGGAAGAGGGAACTCGTGGTAGATCTAGTGAGAGGAGAAAGTGACTAAGCTACTAAGATTTGAATTATCGACACAAAACTACGGGGCAGCCTCCAAAGAAATCCATCACTGACGATGGTCATAGGCTCGCTTGGTCACACCCTCTCCACTACACTGGTCTAATTAGTTGATGAATCTTTAGGACTTTACTAGGACGAGACTTTAGGGTTGGGTTTAAGGCGTGGATATCAAAGATACACAAGATTGCTAAAACACGCTTAAACCAAAAATATGAGCACACACCAAAAATACTCATCGCGCAACAAGATGGAGATGTGACAACCCCAGACTTAGACTTTTATACGCGGGTCAAGCTCACTAAGACGAACAACAACAAAAAAGAATGAAAATTACTGAATTTTTTCTTTTTCTTTTCTTCTTCTTTCTTTTCTTCTAAATTTTTTTTTTCATTTTATTTTCAGAACAACGCTCACCCATTAGATGGGCAGGAAAGAGCTACCAAATCACGACGAAACCATAAACACGTAAATTAAAGAAATTTTTATAAAGAAAGCTCAAATTTAAGCGTGAAAATGGGATAGGCTTTTAGGCTTTGGTGATAAGAAGGTAGAGGTGAATCAAGAGGTAGGGTATACGGCTCAAATGGTTTTTGCAATGGTTGGCGAGTAGGACATGGTGCAAAAGCTCAAACGAACCAAATAACGGCCTAAATCATTTTCAATAAACTAATTTGACCTATGCACACGTTTTGAGGGTCGCTCGGGGCGAGTTCTAGACACCGAGAAAGGATACCCTTTGGATGTCCCGATAAAAACTCTCTAGTGCTTGTCACACACATCCCCTCACTGATCGGCGAACGAGATCTTCTAATTAGAAGTGGGCACTACGCGCGTATACAAGATAGAAAAATATAAAATGGATTATGCATAGAGAATTAAGCTATATAGAAGTCCTATTCGAGTACACGTGCACCGCACTAGAACACTACAGGAGCCTCAATACACTCATTGATTCACTATTTAAGCTAACTATTTCTAATTCTATCCCCTACACTGCAATGTGAGTTACTATAAAACTAACAAAAATCTACGAGATTAAACTTTTGGTGGGTGCAACAGTGTGTGCGTGAGTGGATGAAATAACAAGGAGCCATAAAATACAATGCTTGGATAAAAACAATTTACTATATGACGTGCGTGTGGTAACGGAAACGCTCTCCCCCAGACTTAAATAATACTATATGATAATATTAAATATTGAAATAAAAACTGGGAGAGAAGAATTCGTTACCCAACCAACAATTTTATCCAAGTTTCATTCATAATTTGCTCCGAAGAAGTGCGCCGCCAAAGTCAGCTTGCAGAAATCCGGGAGAGCCAAAATCTGTGGGGGCGGTGATCCAACCAAATAGTACACGCAGGGGTGAACTGAATAAAAATAGAGAAAGAAAAGCAATAAATCAACTAAGCTAAATAACACAGCACACACAGCAAATCTGGGGTGTCTCCCAGCAGCACTTTTGTTTAACGTCCTTAAGTTGAACGCAAATACCTTTATTAACCAAAATAGTTCAACATTAAGCAAAGCAATATAGTTCTAAAGAGTTCAAAACGCAGTCGGATAACACACACGCAAGGCCCTGAGAACTGCCTACCAATCAGCTGTAAGCTGATTTGTAGTGATTCTCACCGGCCACCTGAGAAGGTCCGGAAGTGAATGCTTTAGAGCCCGGGGAGGTGTGACCTATCCCGCCTCTAGCCTCCTCCTTCTCGTGTCGGAGGGCGGCGTAACGTGAGGCGCGCAGCAGCCTTTCTCTTTTCTTTTTCTCCACAGATGGAGAGCGCCAACGTTCGCAAGATCCATTTTTATTTTTAGCAAAAATAGTTTCTTTATCGTCACCGGGCATCACTTCTTTTACCCACGCAGGTAAGAGATCAGCCCAAGTGACGGATTTCTTTAACTGTTTATTTATTACAGCATCCTCAATAAACACAGCGCTCATTTCCTATGTGGAAACGAGTTCCACTACAAATTCAGCATTGTCCGCTTCTTCTATAGTAATCACTTCCTTCAAATTTCTTTGATCTGCTTCTCCCAGATGTTCTTTTTCGCAATCTTCTCCAATAACCACCGACATTGCCAAATCATCCTCCCTTTCTTTCACGGTTTCAGCATTGCAAACCGCAGAATCCTTGCTTTACCTTATCTATTCCTGGGCAATCAATCTCAACACTGCACTTTACATTAGTATCAAAATAGGATGAAGATATATTCTCAATTTTTTCATTCAATACATACGATTCCGGTGATATGATAATTTGGCATGCCTCCTGAGGAGCAAATGAAGCACGCCCTTCAGAAATATGGAGCGTGACACCAAGAGTATTCAGAAATGGGGCACTGAATATTGATGGAGAGTCGTTTTCCAAGGGTCATTTTATGAAAATCTGCTACCATACTATCACCGTCTAAAGTAACTGGGACATCCTGTGCTTTTCCTTCCGTCTCTACTAATTCACCATTGATTAGAACTAATGCCACCCGCTTATCCGCATTAGGTGTGAGATTAAACTTTTCTACATCTTGCAAAGATATAATATTGCGGGATGCGCCAGTGTCACGTAGAGCTAAAGTTTCTACATTATTAATTTTGCAGTTTAGGAATATACCTCCCTCAAAATCTGGCGCGGGCATGGATAGTGTTTTTCCTTGCTCCCTTGGGTTCTTCTCCGTTGTGCTCTGAAGAGAACCTTGGGTGCGTTCAGAAAAAGCTTGGGCGAGCTGCCCCATTTGTGCCTCCCAATTCCACATCGACGCCGCTTGATTAGTAAAGCAGGTATGGGCCAATATCCACGAACTTTTCCATCGGTTCCTCAAGACTGGTCCTTTTTTGTGCATTCGGAACAGGCTGAGGGGCATTTTTACATTGTTGTGGCCACTGTTGACCACTAGATGTCTGTCCCTCAAATTGATGCGGCCCTGGTTGCCACTTCTGTCCAAGCACATTTTAACTCCATGAAAAATTGGGGTGATTGTACAACCCCGAATTATAGGTATTCGAGTAGGGTCTGTTCCTATTCTGATTTCCAACAAAATTGACAGTCTCATCAGCAAAGAATTGAACGGATTAGCAAGAAACTCACCAGAAGTGCATTCATAGGCATGGTGTCTGGAACATCCACAACATTGACATGTTATTGTCATAACACTGATAACAGGTGCTGGGGCAGGAGGGGGGCGCTTCAAAATAGACAAATTTTCAGCCTGAGTGGGTTGAGCGCTAACTTCATACAATCCCATTGTATGCCTTATGGAACTTTGTCCCGCGGTCCAGTACGAACTGTGTGACGCAGTTTACCGAATGATCTCAAATGCGTCCTCTGGAGTGCAGTTCATCAGAGTTCCTCCTGCGGCAGCGTCGATGGTGGCACGATAATGCGGATCTATAGAAAAGTAGAAAATTTCTATCAAGTGCCACTGGGCATATTCATGTTGAGGGCATTTCCTCAACAAATCATTGAACCGCTCACAGGCTTCAGACAGGGATTCTTGAACATTTTGACGGAAAGTATCCAAGATCTCTTGATCTCTTGTGGGTCACCTTCACCGCTTCGCAAATTCAAGCACAAGTGTGGTTCGCCTTCACCGCTTCGCAACACAAGTATGTTGTGAGGGTCGACTATACCTCTTCACTTACTAGAATCAAAATCGCACACGCTAAAGCTTGTAGAAACTAACCAAACTAGCAATCCCAAACATTAAGCATGAACACAATATTGCTTCAACAAAAAATGATTAAAATGCATTAAAAGCTATTATGAGTTCAATACCAAGCATAATCATCAACAATAAAGAGCGTTCCCTACCAATAATCCTAGGGGCGGAGGAGAAGAGGAGAAATACAAATGGAGATCAAGTCTTTGTCGTAGAGAGGGAAGGAGATCCCGGGTTGTCAATCCGAGCCCTTCAAGTTGTCATCGGTTGCGTCCGGGGTTCAGGAGAGCTGTCACCCCCTCCTATTTTACCCGCCTTCTTGATTGCCTACGTCGTCCACGTTTCTCTCAAGCTCAACCTTGCTTTGCGGAGAAGAGGATAGGAAACACCTTCACTTGTAGAGGAGCTCCAAGTCAAAAATGGCGGAAAAACGGCGCCCCAAAGGCCTCCGGCGTCTCCTCCCTTGCGGAAATCTGCACTGGACATATATATTAAAACAGGGCTCACGGGCGTGTGCCGCAAAGCGCACGCGCGTGCGTAAGGTCAACGAGGGAGAAATCCACTGGGCGCCAAATTGTGCACGCGCGATTACACGCGCGCACACGGGCATGCGAAAATATCGCACCGCCAAATTCGGATCACCCAAAATGGCGCTGGAAGCACAAAAATGACTGCGCACGCGCAATTGCACGTGAGCGCACGGGCGTGTGAAAATAACGCATGCCCCCAAATTCAGGTCCACACAATCACAATCAAGTCGACACAATTCGTCCAGTTTAAGGGAGAAGGAAGCGCATGCGCGTGCGGAAATTCCGCACGGGCGTGTGTGAGACAAAGTTTACATATTCTCTCCCAAATCGCACGAAAAGTCCACACCTGCAAAAATAACCCAGCCATGCAGTCCAGAAATACCATATACATCAAATAAAAGTTAAAACCAGGCATAAACAGTACAGACATGGGTGGAATCATTAAGAAAAGCGGGGTGGAAAACATGTAAAGAATCCCACTCATCAGGCTACTGGAATGTTGTAGGGGGAAGCAGAAGGGCGGAGAGGATGAGGAGAGGACACTGGAATGCATAAGTGCAAGTGAAAGCCGTTGGAGTTGCGGACGGACATGGCTAGAAAAGAAGAGCCCACTGGTTATGTCATGGAGGCACACGAGCGGTGGGAAGTAGTCTGCAATTAGAATTGCTCATAATTCGGGTCATCATGATATGATATGATATGATATGATTGATAAACACTATATCAGTAAGAAATTAGTGGATGACATTATCTCTCTCTCTCTCACGTCAGATAGAAAGACTAGATTGCTGACCCGCTCAAAAAGGAAATTTGCACTTGAATTGTCACTATTCTCGATAGTAAAAGAGGCATGCAGGATATTCATGCTCCTTGATGGGAAGTGTTGTTTATTGTAAAGCTTAGTTAGGTTAATATTTATTCTAAGATGTAAATACTTTTGAGAAGGAATAAGGGAATAATACAAATTTTCAATGTACTTCATCTATGTGCGTGTGGATTCTGCTGTCTCTCGGTTGGGCACTTTTATTTATCAAGTTGTTTTTAATCTTTGCAATCTACTTTTAAGTCTATCGCTGCTATTTAACAATCATCAAAACAATAAACATGGGGGGAGAACTCACAGAACATTGTCATATAATTTAGAAATACTTAAAGAGGTAAGTGCAAAGTTTCAAGTTTCTAGTACCTATGAGAAGGATTTGCTCATTTCCACCATCAAATCCTTCCATCTCTATTAGAAGCTGTGTTTTAAGTCTCCTGCTTGATTCATGCTCACCATCTGATTTCCTCTGCTCGTTACTAGTAACATAAGCAGCAGACAATATTTAACGTCATGAATTGATTAAGTTAGGATTAAGTACCTGAGAGAGAAGAGAGTCTATTTCATCGACAAATATTACAGCAGGTTGGCGACAACTTGCAACACCAAAAAGTGCCCTTACAAGCTTCTCTCCCTCGCCAAACTACATACAGAAAAAAGGGTAAAATACCTACAAAGATTTAAGAATATGGCACACTTAAGAAAACTAAAGAATTATCGGGCAAAGCAAACATATACAAAGATAAAGTTTTCTGGTAATTTTTTAATCACCAAAAAAGCATCATATCCAGTAATACAGAAGCTCAACCAGTACACCAAATTAAATGAATTTGGAATTCTTTGAAATAGCTCCTTTTTGCCTTTATAGATATCCGTAAAACCCTATGTACAGGGCAGACTAAAAACATTTCAAATGAACTGTTTCAATCAATTGACCCTCGAATAGTATCTTAAATTTCCACTCCAAATCTAATTGTTATTGGCAAAAAACTAAAACGGTTGTAACAACTGTATGAAACTCCCGCTAATACATGATCTGTGGAGGAGCTATACACACAGGACCTCAAGAACACGCTCCAACATAAAATACAATTCATGTTATCAAAACAATACTCCTAAAATGTCAATTATATATAGAAGTTTAATAATACCACAGTACACAAATTCTCAGACTTCATCTTAATATTTGGTGTGCAGCAAAACATTGCTTGAAGCAATGTATATAAGAAAACAACAAAAAATAATGCACAAGGAAAATAACCAACACAGCAAAGAGTGCAACATTATTAATGCGTTTATAAACCAAATAAATGATTTTCATTATGTATCCTTTGTCTCTGTAGTCATGTGAAACCAATAAAAGGCCACAGCTTACCACAGGCCTCAAAAACATTTTTATAGGTACAAATTTTCTCTTTTCTATCAGTGTTATTGTACACATTACAGTTTGCAAAGATAGTTTCAGTTAATTTCAACAAAGGAAGCACTCGATAATAAAGATGCAAAGATAGTTTCAGCATAGTTTCAACAAGGAAGAACTCAATAATAAAGAAGCTTCAATCGCAGCCCTGATAATCTTTTAAGAAAAAACTATTAATATTAACTGCAGCCAGAAGACACGATGATGAAATGGAGCATAAGTATTCAAAAGAAACAAGGTGACTTCAAATAATCACCATTAAATAAACAACCTCATAATTTGGCATGCAACAAAATAGATTGCATTAATCAAGATACACTCGCGAGATAAGGTTGTGCCAAGCTTCCGAAGGTTGGTCCCCTGAATCCTCACCAAGAGAGATTTGGAAGTGCGAAAAATAACAGTCAGGCAGAAATAATGAGCTTGTTATTCATTTCAGGGCAACGCCCTCTATTTATACACAATAGATGAAGACCCAAAAACAAGAAAATAAATAGCCTTTTATAATGGGTCTTTTACAATATGCTATAAATAATGATTTAATTCAACTCTCCCCCTCAAGATGGGAGTATATGTCAAACATTCACAGCTTGATAATATTCTCTTTGAAAATATCACAGCTCGGGCACTTGGTAAAGATGTATGTTAGCTAATCTTGAGAATGAACAAACGGAGTGCAAACATTGCCTTTTTCAAGGTGGTTCTTGATAAAATGTCTATCAATTTCGACATGTGTGCTGAACAGGATTATGTGCAATAATGATAGCAAATTTGTGGTCGCAGTATAATCTGATAGGCTTTCCAGCCTTTAGTCCCAAATCCTACATTATCGAATGAAGCCAGAGCCCCTCACATATTCCTTGTGATATTGCCCTATACTCAGCTTTCGCACTGGATCTTGCGACGACATTTTACTTCTTGCTTCCCCAGGTCACTAGATTCCCTCCAACAAAGGAACAATATTGGTGGTG
Source organism: Dactylorhiza incarnata (assembly GCA_033032865.1). NCBI lineage: Eukaryota > Viridiplantae > Streptophyta > Magnoliopsida > Asparagales > Orchidaceae > Dactylorhiza > Dactylorhiza incarnata. Next base: position 612,965 of record JAWHQI010000040.1, on the reverse strand, counting down.
GACTTTCTATCATCTTGACTTCCAGCCCAATCAGCATTTGTATAAACTTCAACATCCAACTGTTTATTTCGGGAGAATGGAATTCCACGTCCCGGAGAGTTCTTCAAATACGAGAACACACATAGTAACTTCATAATGTCGCAGTCTGGGAGAATGCACGTATCTGCTAAAGATCCCAACAACATGTGTGATATCTGCGCGAGTATGTGAGAGATAGATCAGCCTTCCCACCAGGTTTTGGTAGCTAGAGGAGTTCACCTTCTCACCATCCTTATCTTCATCAATCTAGCAGTTTACTTCCATAGGATGATTAGCAGGAGCAGAACCAAGCATCCTTGTTTCATATAAAAGATCTAGTACATATTTCTTCTGAGAAATGAAGATTCCGTGTCAGAGCGTGCAACTTCTATTCTCAGAAATACTTACATTCCAAGATCTTTAACTTCAAACTCTTTACACAGGCGCGTCTTAAGCCACGTACTTTCTGCAACATCATTTCCCATGATGATTATGGCGTCGACATAAACAATGAGAATAACCACTTTTTTTGCTTTCTTTTCACGAAGAGGGTATGATCAGAGTGACCTTGTTTGTATCCCAATAAGGTCATGACCTTCTGGAACTTCCCAAACCAAGCCCTGGGGGATTGCTTTAGATCGTAGAGTGATTTTTGAAGTTGACACACCTTTCCTTCAGATCCTGTCTTTACGAAACCAAGTGGAACTTTCATATAGACTGTTGGAACATGGTTTTCCACATCCCTTTGGTTTGAGAATAACAAATCCTACTTGTATTTGATCTAATTTGACATTGTATTTTTAGTATGCAGAATTGAACAACGATGACACTAGGTTGTTATGTGTTGGTCTGGACTAGCTCAAGTGCTGAAAAAAAAGGATCTGGTCTAACGTCATGCGTTAGAGACAACGCCGACGTTGACCCTCGATCTCACCAGCATGGAAATGGTATGGAGGGAAGCTGCCGTGATTGAAGTTGCATCGTAGGAATGATTTGACCTAACGCCAGCATTAGTCTTAACACCAGCGTTAGGGTTGCCTAAAATAGATGGTTCCAAAGATGCAATATCTCATTCCCTGGTTATGGATCCGAGCCATCAAGATATTTCTATACAGAGTCAACGTCAGGCGTTTACCCTAACGTCGGCGTTAGCTTTATGTCCTATAAAAAGGTGGCTTTCGTTCCATTCAAGTTGACACTTCTCAAGGAGCCCTATTCCAGCACTCTGAATTCTTAAGGGCCATATTTCCAGACCACAAAGGATCTCCCATTCAATTTCAAGAAGGAATCAAAGGAGGCTTGGATCAACGCTAACGCAACGCGAAGAACGCACGCTTCGACTTCAACGATCTTCAGCGATTCTTCGTCATCTCCTTCAGATTTCCTCATAGGGATTTTTTAATTTTTTCTTTCATATTTTTGTAATACTTTTATCTTTGTGATTGGTTCGTAAATTCGTCGCAGTCGTTGACGACTAGGTCCGTGTGCGGCTTAAGGGAAATTCGCCACAAGGCGACTAGGTCTAGAGCTTAGATCTAGGGGTGCTCAAGGCCTTTTGGGGGATAAAAGGCTAGAGCAGCTTGAGGCCGTATCTGGGAAAAGATCGATTAAAGTCAACCGGTTCTTAGGGAGAAGAGTCGGTATAGAAAACAAAAAGAGTTTTTATAATATTCACATTAATTTCTAGCGTAATAGAAATCCAATTTTGTAATCAATTTTATAAATGATAATCATGTCTCTTTCTTGTTCTATAAAATTGATTTGAGTTTTATTTTCTAGCACTTTACTTTTGTTTAAACTATCTTTTAATAAAATATCAAAAGTTTTCATTAAATCCTAAAGTTTTCTAAAACCCTTATTCACCCCCCTCTAAGGGCACCTTAAGATCCAACAAGTGGTATCAGAGCTAGGTTATTCCAAAATGATTTCATCACCTAGAATAATGACGCGCCATGATCTCGCTTTCTACGAGGGGCAAGGAACTAGTAGACCACCAATATTTACCAAGTCCGATTTTAACTACTGGAGAACTAGGATGCGTTGTTTTCTAATGACTTTAGATATAGAAGTTTGGGGAATGATTGCACAACGCTATTCTCTTCCTACCACCGTAGTAGGAGAAGCTAGTCTTGAAAACCTAAAGATAGGTGGGATGATCAAGACAAACTTAAATGGTAAAAATAATGTTAAAGTCATGAACGCATTATTTTGTGCTTTAGATAGAACTAATTTAATCATGTTTGTGGTTGTGAAACTGCATATGATATATGGAATTTATTGGATATTACACATGAAGGTACTTCGCAGGTGAAAGATTCAAAGCTTTTCCAGCTGGAATCGGAGTACGAAAAGTTCCGCATTGAACCAGACGAGGATTTTGACGTCATGTACACAAGATTCACAAAGATCGAAAATGCATCAAAAATCCTCGGAAAGACCTTCGCAAACGGAGACCTAGTGAGGAAGATTCTTAGATCTCTCCCACCAAAATTTAATCTGAAGGTGACGGCTATATCAGAATCTCATGATCTAAGGCGACTCCATATTGAGAGTCTCATTGGGAATCTAAAAACTCATGAGGTGGAACTTAAAATTCAACAAGAAGAGTATCATACGAAACCTAAGAAGAAGGCTTTAGCGCTAAGATCCAAGGAGGAAAATGATGATGAAAAGGATGAACAAAGCCTCTTTGTAAAGAATTTCAAGAAATTCATGAAGAATCCGGAAAAAAGAAACTCGTTTCGGAAATACTTCGTGAAAGATACAAAAAGGAAGGGATCATCCTCTACGAAGGAAAAAGGTGGTGACGATGATGATGAGCGGCCACCGCCGGAGTACTACCATTGCCGAAAGACCGGACACAACCGGAGCCAGTGCCCAAAATATCTTAAAGAGCGAAAGGAAAGAAGGCACAAAGGAGAAAAAAAGAAAAAAGTTCTAAAGGCGGCTACATGGGATGATTCTTCTTCCGAGGAGTCAAGTGGATCTTCTTCAAGCGACGATGAAGGGGCAAACATGTGCCTCATGGGTAGGAGAAAAATCCTCACTGACGACGAAACCAATGTCCAAAGTGACACTGAGGTATCTCCTCCTACTTATGATGATCTCTACAATAAATTTCTTCAAACATGCAAATATTTTGAAAAAAGTCTTAAGGATAATGATCTCTAAAAACTGAGAATAAGATTTTATTAAAAGAAAATAAGAGACTAACTAAAGAAATAAATGTTGTTGGAAAATATAAGGTAGATGACCAAGATAGTGATCCTTCAATGACAAAAATTCAAAAACTTGAGGAAACTCTCTCTAAGGATCTCTCCGATCGAAAATCTCTTATGAAAGAAAATGAGAACTTAGAGAGAAAACTAAAAACCTCTCTTATCCAAATAGAAGGAAAGATATCTTTTGCAAATCGATGTGTGATGTTAGCTACCGAAAACACCTCTTTGAAAGCCCGAATTCATGATCTAAATATAGCTATAAAAAAATTCGGTGTTGGCCAAACATCAGTGGACATGATTTCGGCCAACCAGTGTCATGGTTCTGCAAAGTTTGGTATAGGATATGGTTCAGGAGGCTACCGCCCGGCGTTAACTCCTAACGCTGGCGTTAGCCCCATTTACAGAAAACAAAATCATTCTTTAAAAAATTCATCTATTATCTCTACCACATCCCTGTCTACCAGCAAGAGTCAACAAAATTCTGAGAGAAAGATCTCAACCCCTTTTATTGCGTGTACCAATTGTTTGATTTTTGGTCAGACCACGGACTCTTGTAAGAAGAAGGAAAAACGAACTTTGAAGCAAATCTGGGTACTTAAGGTTCCACTTATACTATGGGAGGAACCTCTTGAGTATCCGGATCTTTACTCTCATCCTCTTTTTCAGCAGTAGCTCATATGACTTGAGCTTGAGTAGCAAGGCATCTGTGGAGATTTCTCAATGGCATCTGGACTCTCTAATAGACCAGATCCTTGAATCTCAAGTGCTTGGGAAGCACATGAGAAGCTTGTCATTGATCTCAGTTAGTGAGATCTCCTTATCCAGTCCCCTAAGCTCATTAATAATCATGATGAATCTCTCATACATCTCAGCAACATTTTCTTCAAATTTCTTTTGAAAGTTCTCATATTAGGATATGAGAAGGGATATCCTATCCTTTCTTTCATCTGAGATACCTTCAACTAGTCTAGACAGTGATTCCCAGATTTCCTTTGCTGAGTTACAATCAGCCACCTTTTGGAATATGTCATCTGACATAGTTGACACCAGAATGTTCATAGTCTTTGCATCACAGGCTTTCAACTTCTTTTCAGCATCTTTCCATTCAGCTCTGGGGACAAGTTCCTGTGTCATAGTCTCACTTGCATCTTTTCTGAATGGTATTGGAGGACCTGATACAATGACATCAAAAATGTATTCATCAATAAAATTCATATACAGTTTTATTCTGGCCTTCCAGAGTGTAAACTTATTCAGATTACACATTGGTGGTCTTGTGGATGCATAATCCTTAGAACTCATTTTCTGAAAATAATTTTAAAATATAAAAATTTGAGTGAGAGGATCTTTTGATCAAGGTGTTAACCCTTTTGTAATCAACCTCGCTTTGATACCAATTGAAAGTGCACAGTGAGTCCTCTGAGTATTATCTAGAGGGAGGAGAATAGAGTTTTAAAACTTTTCTATAAATTATGCACAGAACAATAAAATACTTCTAACAACTATGCATTCAGAAATCCAATCCAGAATAAAATAAAACACAGAGTAACAAAATAAATATGGGACAACACAGAAAATTATCACAGATTGAGACAAGATCTATAGTGATTCCCCAAAATATAGGTACTCCACTCTTCTACCACTTTGGTAGGAATACACTATCCAGTGTCTGAGTCTTTTGATAGGAAGACTCTTAGAACCAGGGTCTGAGTCTTTTGTTAAAGAGATTCTTAGAACTATGTTAGATCTTTTGATAAGGAGATCTTGAACCAAGGTCTGAGTCTTTTGTTAAGGAGACTCTCAGAACCAAGCTAGATCTTTTAATAAGGAGATCTTGAACCACAGAATCCTTTGAAGAGGGATTCTTAAAATTCATTACTCAATGACACAAAGTAAGAGTAAGTAAGAGTAGAGAAGAAGAAGTCTTCTGATTTGAATCCTCTTTCAGCAAGTTTCTCTAAGGATTCTTGTCACTTCTAGTGGACTGAATCTTGTATATGATTAATCCTTTTTACGAAGAAGAAAAGGATTGTTAAACTTTGGTTCAGTGCTTTCAGTTTGTTGCAGCATAGAGAAGGAACCAGTAGCAGAAGTCTCCTTGTGTATTTTTCTCTGTCTCTGTTTGTATGGTCGAAGAGGGGGGAGAGGAAGAAGCCTTGTCGAATTTTCAAATCTATTCTTGTTTTATCTCTTCCTCTGTATCCTTATTCTTCTGTCGAATAATGATGAATTACTTTCCTCTTTTGTTATTTCCCTAATAGGAATATTCAAGAGGTAGTATTGTTCTCTTTTCATTTCTGTTGACAGCCCGTCCAAATCTTTTTGAATAACTTCCAAATATATCTTTATTGTGTCTCTGGAATTATTCTTTCCATTCTTGATTATAGACGACCCGTTGAAATTCAAATAACTTCCATTTATAACCTCTGAATAAGCTTCAGAATAGAATACAGGAAGTATTCTAATTCTGTGTCTGTATTCGACGTTGCGTCGAATACATTTGTTTTCTTATCGACGCACCTCTGAGTTCTAATAGAAGCTGCTTCAACATCTTCCTCGACTTTGAAATGAACTCTGATATCGACGTTGCGTCGAGTCCTTATCGACGTATCCGTCGAGATGTTTACCTAGACTTTGAGCTCTTCCTTCTGCGTCGAATGTAATTCGAAGTTGCGTCGACTTCAAATGATACATTGACTACCAGTCTGAGTTATCCTTACTTCTATTCAAAGTTACTTCGACTTGAAGTCGAAGCTGCGTCGACTTCTAGTCGACGCAGAATTAACTAAATTTCTGCACTCTTTTGGACTGGTCTTTGACACCCTAATGAGAATATGATGTCCTAGGACATCTAATGACCATATTACCCTCACTATACAACATGGGTAATGAATCCTAAATTATGAAATCACTTCTACATAATTTGTAAGATAAATCCAGAGGATGTTTCTCCCAACAATCACCTATACTTAAATAGGAGCATTCTTTCCAAGAAACCAATTACCCCATTGAGATAATCTTACATATCATATACTCAGCAATTAAATCCAATGGAAACTTTTTTTCTCGGTAAAGAGAAAAATAAACTTCAGCTGACACTAGACTATCATATTCTTGCAACCATTTTAACATCTATACATATTGAATCAATCTAATTTAGATACAATAATTAATAAGAAATCCCTAGCTTAGTAGAACATAGAAATGGATTAAAGCATACCCATTTGCTTGTCAATGAACTAGCAGAAATGTAAAAAAAGGTTGCTTTGGCTTCTCCAGCAATTGCTTTACCTATCATTGTTTTACCTGTTCCCTAAGATAAAGAGAAAATGAAAGAAGCATCTTAACTGGTAGACATTGATCATCATAAAAAGTACTTACTGGGGGGCCAAATAGAAGTAGGCCTCCACCAGGAGACCGACAACCACAAAATATATCAGGTCGCAAGAGTGGCCATATAACCATCTCTGTAACACATTTCTTCGCATGCTCTAATCCAGCTATAACAAATCCCAATAAGAATCAGTAAGCACAATTTACTAACAAGGAAAAAGCTGGATCCTATGAAAAGATGACTGCTTGAAGAATATCTTAAAGATACCTATGTCATTCCAACGAACATTAGGGTCCTTGGACATTATCTCATTACTAATATGTTCAATAAGACGAGGTTCCAGATTCCTCAACTTCTCCGGAAGATCCCCATCAGAATCACACAACATTTCCAAACTGATATCAAAAAGCTTAAAAGTCAGGCTCATCATTTCTTTATGCAAGAGATCTTAGACAAAAAAAACCATAATCATAATGAAACAAAATATCTAAGTATCCATAAGAAATGGTATAAATCTAAAAATACAAATAGATGAACTTAAAACATGGTATTTATTTATGATTAAAGTAGCTAAAAATAACATTAAATAGCCGGTGAGTTTCAGAAGAGGATTATCAGATAAAATTAGCACATGTTTTAAAAACAGTTAACAAATTACCTGATAATTCAGAGAGAGAGAGAGAGAGAGAGAGAGACTGAAGTTTCGGAAAACTAATAATCAAAGGATTACAGCCAAATTTCATCAAATAAAAAAGTACTAATGTACGTGTAGACGCATCCAGACTAAAACAAATTGTTTGGCCTAAGATATATATTAAGTGCGCAAAAGTTACATGAATTCCTTGATACGAGACTATTATGAGTCCACGAAGGGGAAGATAATGCATGTCACGGACGCCTATATCTTTATTTCTTACAGTCTTTTCATTCATTTTTGCACCACTAAATTTTCTCATGTATCTCGTCGCTTGGGTGAGGGGCATGAATATAATATTTTGAGAACCTTCCTCTCTCACTATATAAATGTGAGCAGGGGGAATTGTAGTGGATAAGATGAAATATCTTAATTAGTTTCTCTCTTAGTAAAAGTGCGGAACAGAACTGAATATCTCTCTTAAGGGGGGTGTTGGAATATGGTTCGACACTCTCTTAGTTTGAGCATACTCTCTTAGTTTGAGAATAACAAATACTAGTGATTACTGATGCTACTTTTGAGTTTTGATAGTGTGTATGTAAGTACATAGGTAGGGGGATAAAATTCCTTAAAATAGACACAAGAGACATAAAATGAACTATAATGCCGACGTTAGCTCTTATCGCCGGGTGTTAATGCAGAAAAACTACCAAATATGGTCTGGAGCTAACTGAAAACACATTAGCACAATCGCAAAAATCTGATAACTCAAATGAACTATAACGTTGGGGATGTAACGTTATCGCCAGTCCGATAGCTATTTGTACTATAACGCTATGCGTTATCCTTATCGTCAACGTTAGTGTTTAACCATATGTAGGCCCCTGGAGAATGAACCGTAACGTCGAGCATTAGCTCTATCGCCAGATCTGATAGCTAAATTGAACTATATTGTCGGGCGTTATTGATAATGTCGGACGTTAGTTAAGAACTCTGCCAAGTCTCCAAAGCTGCTATCGTAAAACACGATAGCTCTATCGCCAAGTCCGATAGCTATTTGGCCCATAGCGTCGGGCAATAAGTGTTAATGCCATCGAATAGCTCCCGCTCCCAGATTTTCTAAATTATAAAAGGTCGTTTTTGGCTCTAAATTACGGTTTATCACTTCTAATGCACCCTGGCCGTCCTGTATTAGTGAAAGGGAAAATCACCCTTATAAGAGACGTCGGGGTTGAGGTAGACCACGGTGGAAATCGTCCTTGTAGGGAACATCTACGCCGGGGTTGATCTATGAAGGGAAATCATCCCAATAGGAGATATCTAGATTGGGGTAGATCATTGAAGATAAATTGTCCTTGTAGGAAGCGTCAAGAATCGGGAAGTTCTTGGGGGAATCTCCAAGAAGGAGAAGGCTTGGCATAATCCAGACTATGGATCGTCGGAAGCCAACTGAGTTTTTGTAGGACATGGTATAGAAACACTAACGTGTTGTAATTTTTTCTTTGATCTTAGCATTATAAGATCAGAAACTTTCATACTGATTAGTATTATTTTTTACTTAAATTTTGTGTAATTTTGGTATTTGTGATTAATTAAAATATTTCGATGCGCATAACTCTAAAGAGATCAATAAATTTAATATACCATATTCACCCACGCCCAAGGTAGTCATACGACCCAACAAATGGTGTCAGAGCAGATTCTTTAATTTTAGGTCTAACAACCTAGAGACGTTAAAATGGCTACATTTAGCTTTAAAACAATCCAAGATGATGGATTTAACCATAAACCTATGTTGTTCACTGGTGCATGTTATAGCGAATAGAAAGACCTAATAGAAAAAATTGTCTATTCATCCTGATGTATTAAAAAATGACTAAACACAAAAATCGTATGCCCACTTCACAACTAAGTGTTAAACGTACTAGTGAGTGGAGTGAATTGTAGAAAATTGTGATTTGTAACAAAGCAAAGGCTAAGAACACTTTATATTGTGCCTTTGATAGGAATATTTTCAAACTCATATCTACTTGGGATACGGCATAAGGTATATGGTATTGCTCTTCTTCCACAGGTACAATATTCGAAGAAGAAAACACATCCATCTCTGAGAACACATTGAAGCTAACAGAGATTGCTCAGGATGATGAACTAATTTATAGCAGGATAGTGGAAAGAGAAGTAACATGTTCAGCCTCAGAAACCAAGGACAATCACGTAAAGATATCTCAATGTTCTTGTTTAGAAATCATCAAAAAATATTCTTGTGCATTGAAACTCATTTCAAAATTAAAATTGCAAAAGTGAATGTTATATAAAAAAATAACCCATTAAATCATAAACTCAGCATTGTTTCTTCTTCAACACAAAGCACTGGCATGATTATTACACACTCTTCTACACCTTCACCATCTTCCTGTAAGCAAAAAGAGGAACAACTTAAGAAAGAGATCTAGTAACTTGAATGTAACATCCAACTTTAATTATTAATTTATAATTTTAAATTCATGGTTTGACCGGATGTAGTGGTGACGTCGCCGCCGTTGATTGATGTAATCATGCGCTGTAGGCTCATTTAATAGAGAAATTTATGAGATTTCATTAGGCGCGATTTAGGGGTTCCAAGAGCGTTCTTAATGAATGATATGATTATAAGGGGTAATGGCAATTTTGTGATTGGAGAATAAGAATTAAAAAAACAAATTATATATTCCTCATAAATAGCTGACCTGGTTTCACCCCACGCCACTTCTATAATTCGAGTCTCCCAACCGAGCACGCGAACCGCCGCTCCGATTCTCGCAGATGACTTCCAGCAACCTTCTTCTTCCTCCCACGTTTCAACAGATCAACGAAGCCTTCTCTTCTCCTTCGATAGCAGCAGCATTGTCGACTCCTTCCTCCAAGCTGGCCGCATGGGGAGTCGATTCTTCCTAAGCCTTAGCCGACGTGTGCATACGCAAGAGCCACATGATTTTTCTATGAGTTTCTTTGACTTTCGCACTTTCATTCTTACAGACGCCGATTGCCCCGTCTTCGACAAATTTTGTGATCGATTACATGTATCATCAATTCCTTCTGTCGTTTTTCTTGGCCGATTTCAGCGATCCACAAGGGTTTTGGTTTTGTTTGGTTGAGAAATTTGAAGTTGATGATTTCTCCATCGCCAAAAGTCGTGGTTCCTGTTTCCCTTTAAACGTTGGCAAGGTGAGTTACTTCCTTGTTTCCACATCCACTTTCTTCTTTCCACAGTGGCCCCTTTCCTTCTATTTTCTTCTCTGCTTGGAGGAATTTCTATTTAGGGTTCAATCGTTTATAGGGATGAATAATTCTTAGATTTCTTTAAGATTTTGAATTTTGTTTCTTTAGAGTTTCAAAGGAACCAAAGCTGTGGAGAGAGGATTTGTGGTGCAGATCGGAGAAGCTTTGTGTAGTTTATACTCCAACCTAGTCAGATATGTCATCACGTCGCGTCTACGAACGCTGCAACACAGAGGTAGAAAATTTCCTTCATTTTGGAAAGGCATATTGTTGAGAAAAACTCTTTGTGATGTAACATAACAAATTACTTATAAGTGATTTTACCTTCTAGGTTTATTACCTTATTGTATAGAAAAGGTAAAATGGTCATTAGATGTCTTAGGATGTCACACTCAACCTAGAGTGTCAGGGCGAAGTCAAAATAATCACAAAACAAGTTGAGTTAAGACATGCGTCGAATAAAAGTTGACGCAACTTTGATTGGATACCGACGTAACTCTGACTTGAAGTCGGAGTAGATCATTCAGTCTATCGAAGTATAAAGTCAAGTCAACGCAACGTCGAAAGGATCTCGACGCAGGAGGAAGAGCCAGTCGAAGCTATCTGAGAAGTGGACGCAACGTCGACTAAAATTCGATGCAGAAGTTAAGAGATCAAGTCCAAGGCTTCAACTCGACGGGTACGTCGATAAGTAATCGACGTAACGTCGACATCTGAGTTCAGCCAAAGCTAAGAAGAAATTTGAAGCTATGTTGATGAGAACTCAGAGGTGCGTCGACATGAAGATTGATGAAGTCGATGCAGCGTCGAATACAGACTGAAAAAGAAAGTCCTTTCAGCTGTCTCTCTAATACCTTTTCAGAAGGACCACCAGATTGAAGACAGCTCTCCAACGGCTCGTTTGTTGCCAAGAAAGGAATGAAGCATTCCAGAAGGGCAAAAGCATCCTTGGAATGTTTTTCAAATATGATGGATGGGTCGGGAACAAAAGAAGAAAGAAGAATTAATGTACCCAATCAGAATTCTTTCTGAGGGCTGTCCAAAATTAGAAAGAAATTCAAAACTCAATGATGGACAATAAGCAAGCAGAGAGGAGAGAAAAACAATAGAGTATTCAATACAAACATCTGGGCTGTTGATTAGGGTTGCTTCTTTTTCTTCCTCCTTCAACACTAAGAGGCATATATAGAAATCAAGTGCTCTCTCTCTGCACAAGAAATATACAGGGCTGCTTCTTCTTCTACATCTCACAACAGTCAGATTACAAGAAGCTTTCAGAGAAAAGGATCTGAGAAACATAATCTTTGCAAATCATCACAATCATAAGCAAGGGTTCATCATCAGCAGATCCAATGAAAGAAAACAGAAGCTGAACTTGAGAAAAGCTTCTAAAGAATTCTGAGAACAGAATTCTTAATCTTCTACTTCCTTCTTTCTTCTTACTCTATTCTACTACTGTAACAGAGTTTTAAGAATCCATCTTCCAAAGGATTCAGTGGTTCAAGATTTCCTTATCAAAAGATCTGAGTGGTTCAAGATCTCCTTATCAAAAGATCTTTGGTTCTAAGAGTCTCCTTATCAAAAGACTCAGGCACAGGTTATGCAATCCTACAAGGGAAGTAGAAGAAAGGACTACCCACATTTTGGGGAATCTATAAAATCTTGTGCCTTCTGGTTGATCATTTTCTGTGTTGTCCCACTTATAGCTTACTTCTTTTCTGTCTTTATATTTACTGCACTTAATTTATTCTGCACATTGTTATTGCTGAAGCATAATCCCTTAGTATTTGTATTGTATGCTCAGTTGGGATAGAAAAGATTTTAAATCTCTATTCACCCCCCCCCCCCCCCCCCCCCTCTAGAGAATTCTCAGAGGCGCACTATGCACTTTCAATTGTTATCAGAGGTAGGTTGATCATTAAAAGGTTAACACCTTGATCAAAAGTTCTCCTACTCTCATTTATTTATTTTTAAATTAATTAAAACTATTTTTTAAATAAAAATGAGTTCTAAGGATTATGCATCAACAAGACCTCAAGTGTGTAATCTGAATAAGTTTGCAATCTGGAAGTCCAGAATAAAGTTATATATGAACTCTATTGATGAGGACATCTTTGATGTTATCATTTCAGGTCCAGCCCCATACAAGAAAGATGCTAGTGGAGCTTCAACACAGGAACCTGTACCCAGGGCTGAGTGGACAGAGACAGAGAAGAAGCAGAAGGCATGTGATGTCAAGGCTATGAACATTCTGGTATCCACCATGTCAGATGACATCTTCCAGAAGATAGCTGACTGCCAATCAGCCAAAGAGGTCTGGGAATCTCTTTCCAGAATGGTAGAAGGAAGTTCTGATGAAAGAAAGGGCAGGAAGTCCCTTCTCATATCCCATTATGAGAACTTTCAAAAGAAAACTGATGAATCTGTTGGTGAGATGTATGACAGATTCAGCATAATTGTCAATGAGCTGAAGAGCCTGGACAAGGAGATATCCTTGACAGAAATAAATGATAAGATCCTCATGTGCTTCCCTAGCTCATGGGATTCAAGGATCTGGGCCATCAGAGAGTCCAGATGTCATAGAGAAATCTCTACTGAGGTTTTGTTAGGAAAGCTTAAGTCATATGAGATGCTTCTGAAGAACAGAGCTGAATCAGAGGAAAGGGAGACAACTCCAGCTCATATCCAAAGGAGTCTTGCTCTTAAAGCTACTGAAGGAGAACCCTCCACTCCTGAAGATGAAATGTCCAGTCTCCTAGCAAGGAGATTCAGAAAATGGGTCAAGACAGAAGACTCAAGGAGAAGAGAAAGAAGCTCAAAGCCCAGATATGATAAGACTCCAAAGAAGGAGATAATCTGCTTCTCCTGCAATAAGCCAGGGCACATAGCTCCTGAGTGCCCACAGGAACAAAGGGTAAGAAGCAGCAACAAGGATGAAAAAAAGAAGAAGAAGTCTTTCAAGGGGAAAGACAAGAAGAAAGTCAAGGGTTTCATTGCTGAAACCTGGAGTGACTCTAAAGCAGAGTTAAGCTCCTCATCATCTGAAAGTGATGAACAAGTAGAAGCAGAAGCAGCTTGCATGATGGCTTTGGGGATGTCATCAGATGATGATGAAAAAGAACAGGTATCTGTGTTTGAAAATTTTGATTTCAGTTCTAATGAATTTAAAGATTGTTTTAAAGAGTTTTGCAATGATTTCCTTAATATACAAAAAGAATTAGAAACAAATAGGGAAGAATTAAAACAGTTTAAGGAAGATGAACAATATTCAAGAAATAAAGACTTAGTAAAAGAGATTCATGAGAAGGAATCTTCTCAAAGTGGACCAGGCAGATTTTGAAGCCTGGCCAAGCTCCATCTTCACCTCCTCCCTCTCCACCTCCTCAAGATTCAGAGAGACATCTACCAGATCCCCCAAGGGATAATGTACCTCCTCAAGATACTCCAGCTCCTCCACAGAATGATACTCCAGATGTTGATCAAGCCCCATTCAACCAGGCTAGCTCCTTCATTCCTCCCACAGAACATGAACCTAGCATTCCTCCCCAACCATCCACCATACTTCCAGACAATCAGTCTGTTCCACCTCCACCACCAGATTATATCTCTCCAGAGACATACCAATCTTTTTCCCATGTCTACCAAGATCATCCTGATCTGAATGAGAATCACAAACCTCAACCTCCACTTGCCTCTACCTCTCAGTCTACCCATTCCATTAACATTGAGCAAGTCATTTCTAAGGCAGTACGTTTGGCCTCCAGCGCATTTGCTGACCTACTGGCCAGCCAAGCCAGAAGATTTGAAAAGAAGTACACCCAAATGGAGTTTGAAATCCTAGATTCAAAGAGGTCTCTCCTGGGTCTCAAAGAATTCATGCCCTCCTCCTTGGTGACAAAGGATTTCTTAACCTCACTAACCAGCAAGGTTAAGATGGGGGAGAAAATTCAGGAGGAAAGACCTATTCTAGAGATGAGTGGTCATGAAAAGGGCAATGATGTTGATGCCCCTGATAAAATTACTATCTTCCAAGATGCAAATGTTCAGGGGGAGCCTCAAGAGAATCAGGGGGAGCTTCCAGCTCAAGAACCAGCTGGAGAATTGAACCAAGGGGAGGTGATTGCCTCTGCTCAGGGAGAGTTTATTCCAGATATTCAAAGGGAAATGATTGCTGAAGATACAGTATTGAACCAGGGGGAGGTGATTGTTGATACTCTGGGGGAGCCCCATGAAGATGATCTGCTGGATGAGGTTGCCAAAATTGCTAAGGAGGCTGCTCAGACTGCTGAACAAAATCAAACCCATCAAGAAGCAGTAATGTCTCCTGAAGATCAAGAACCTCTTGCATTTGCTGCAAGGAAGGTAATTCCATATGCCTTCTCCCGAAAAAGGAAAACTCCAGATAAAGGACAGTGAGGTCCAGGTACTCAATTTTTTTTTTGAGGAGTTCAATACACTTCTAGTCTCTGGTGGATACAATTATTAAGAACAATATAATTTACTTGACAATGTATGAAATAGTCTGTGATTTCATTCTGTTTTTGTATTTTATTGTCTATGTTGTTTTGTATGTACTTCTGTTTATATAAAAGAATAAGTTAAATCACTTTAAAACAATCTGTAACATTTGTTAAGATAAATAGGGGGAGATTATTCGGAAAAATTTCTTTTGATTTAACTTAACAAATTACTTATAAGTGATTTTACCTTCTAGGTTTATTACCCTATTGTATAGAAAGGGTAAACTGGTTATTATATGTCTTAGGATGTCACACTCAACCTAGAGTGTCAGGGCCAAGTCAAAACAATCACAAAACAAGTTGAGTTAAGACTTGCGTCGAATAAAAGTCGACGCAACTTCGATTGGATATCGACGTAACTCTGACTTGAAGTCGGAGCAGATCATTCAGTCTGTCGAAGTATAAAGTCAAGTCGACGCAACGTCGAAAGGATCTCGACGCGGGAGGAAGAGCCAGCCGAAGCTATCTCGTCGACTACAATTCGATGCAAAAGTTAAGAGATCAAGTCCAAGGCTTCAACTCGACGGGTATGTCAATAAGTAATCGACGTAACGTCGACATCTGAGTTCAGCCAAAGCTAAGAAGAAATTCGAAGCTACGTTGATGAGAACTCAGAGGTGCGTCGAAATGAAGATTGATGAAGTCAACGCAGCGTCGAATACAGACTGAAAAAAGTCTTTCCAGTTGTCTCTCTAATACCTTTTCAAAAGGACCACCAGATTGATGACGGCTCTTCAACGCCTCGTTTGTTGCCAAGAAAGGAATGAAGCATTCCAGAAGGGCAAAAGCATCCTTGGAATGTTTTTCAAATATGATGGACGGGTCGGGAACAAAAAAGAAAGAAGAATTAATGTACCCAATCAGAATTCCTTCTGAGAGCTGTCCAAAATTAGAAAGAAATTCAAAACTCAATGATGGACAATAAGTAAGCAGAGAGGAGAGAAAAACAATAGAGTATTCATTACAAACTTCTGGGTTATCGATTAGGGTTGCTTCCTCTTCTTCCTCCTTCAACCCTAAGAGGCATATACAGAAATCAAGTGCTCTCTCTCTCTCTGCACAGGAAATATACAGGGTTGTTTCTTCTTCTACATCTGACAGCAGCCAGATTACAAGAAACTTTCAGAGAAAAGAATCTGAGAAACATAACCCTTGCAAATCATCACAATCATAAGCAAGGGTTCATCATCAGCAGATCCAGTGAAAGAAAACAGAAGCTGAACATGAGAAAAGCTTCTAAAGAATTCTGAGAACATAATTCATTATCTTCTACTTCCTTCTTTCTTCTTACTTTATTCTACTACTGTAACAGAGTTTTAAGAATCTCTCTTCCAAAAGATTCAGTGGTTCAAGATCTCCTTATCAAAAGATCTAGTGGTTCAAGATCTCTTTATCAAAAGAGCTGAGTGGTTCAAGATCTACTTATCAAAAGATCTTTGGTTCTAAGAGTCTCCTTATTAAAAGACTCAGACACAGGTTGTGCAATCCTACCAGAGAGGTAGAAGATAGGGCTACCCACATTTTGTGGAACCTCTATAAAATCTTGTGTCTTCTGGTTGATCATTTTCTGTGTTGTCCCTCTCATAGCTTACTGCTTTTCTGTCTTTATATTTATTGCACTTAATTTATTCTGCACATTGGTGTTGCTGAAGCATAATCCTTTAGTATTTTTATTGTATGCTTTGTTTGGATAGAAAAGATTTAAATCTCTATTCACCCCCCTGTATAGAATTCTCAGAGGCACACTGTGCACTTTCAATATATCACTTATTATAGATTCATGGCTTAGGTCCAGTAAAAATGCATGTGAAATCGAACTACACGTAATATTTTATTGCATGTTAAACGTCAAGTAAATTATTATGATTCGACATTTAGATTAACATATGAAAATTACAACCTATCTTAAGAACAGAAATGACTAAAAAGGATGAATGCAACTAAACGCGGAATAAAATGTTAAAACACGCAATAAGCCTCAGATCAGTACGTAGACGACATAAATGTAATGATCGTACCAACCACTAGGTGATCAATCCAAGAGGCATGACAGGTGATTTCCTTATGATTGATAGATGCTGAACATTATACTCATAAGACCAAGTAGGTCATATGAGCCTCAGACTTAGGATCGACGACTCACACTTCCACGCTTGGAAATAGTGAGATGCGAGTCCGTGTTCCTTGCAAGGGACACATCAGGTCAGGGCAAAGAATTCATAACACGGAAACTTTTATACTTCAAGAAATTGAAACTATGAATATAATTATTAATGCGACAATTACAGAAATGGTGATTTATGTTATTACAGTTTGTTTTATTAGATAGCATGTATAAATACCCTATTACTAATCATGAACCATAAATTCAATTATTACATACTTATAGATGTTCATACATATTTTACTTATGTCATTTTAGTATCACTGGGAGGAAGAGTTTTCTTACACACCAATTGGGCTGACTCCATCTTCGAACTCTTTTTTAGAGAATACAGGTTGAGAGATTCACATAGGATAAGCTTCTGAGGGTTTCTACATTTTTGTTTGTCTTTCCATTCAGCATTATGTATTATTTACATGTAAACTTAAATGTATCAGAAGTTTAAATTTTTAGTTATTCAGGCGTCTTTTAATTTATATTTTAATATGGCTCTGTGAATCAGATTTTGAGGTATTCCTTTAATCATAGTTTCACTCTTTTATTTTTGTTGTATAATTTAGACACTTCTTTCATTATTATTGTACCGTGTCAATTTCATTATTGTTGTTTTGTTTTTCCTTCATATCACGAGTGTCGGTCGGGCTTTTGAATTGTTGTTAAACTAGGTATAGGTGTTATAATTGGTATCAGTACATGATTTAGGATCCTTTGAACACTAAAAATTCACAAAGCCTTAGGATTTCATCCAAATCAATCCTTCGATATTAGAGTCATTAATTTAATATTGCCCTTAAAATCTGCATGTGGATGTTAGATATTTTCCATAGTTGTTTCTTCCACCATGAAATTTGCAGTGATGACGATTACTATTTGAGAAATTTTAAAGAACTTCACCCATCCAACTTCAGTGGAGAAGAAAATCCCATGAAGACAGAAGATTTGCTATTTAAGACCAGAGAACTATTAAACGTGATGCGGTTCCCTGAAAATAGAAATGTGGCATTAGTGGCCTTCCTTCTTGAGGGCGTGTTCAACCAATGGTGGAGCAGGCATTTGACGGATGACCAAGAGGGTAAGACTTTAATCTGGACTCCTTCAGTTTTACTTGTTCATTCCCGACTTATGTTAATTAATTCTTTCCAATTTCAAGTAGTACAGTAGACCTGATTACTTGGGACGAGCTCGCTCTAGTGCTCTCCAACTAGTTTGTGCCTCCCATGAAGCAACAAATCCTACAAGAGAAGTACCTCGGGATGGTACAAAGCGATAAGACTGTTACCATATACGAACGGGAATTCACCCACCTATCTTGTCATGCGGGCACATTGCTGGGCAATGAGGACAAATGCTACCGTTTTAGAGAAAATCTACGTGATTCGCTAAGGAAACTATTATTGACTATGGACAACGCCAAGTTTAGGGGGTTAGAGAATACAGCTAGGAAGTTGGAGGATGACCAGGAAAAAGTGAAGAGCCCCAACAATTACAAGAACAAACGATCGCAATAGGTGTCGTAGAATCCTCGCAACAACAGTAATCAGGGGCAACATTAGAATAAGAAACATAAGGAAGGAGATAAGCAGGGAAATCAGTCTAAGGGTAAGACCAAAGACTATTTGTTGTGCCCTAAATGCAACCGCTATCATCAGGGAGAATGTTTGGTTGCTTTCGGTGTTTGCTATAAGTGTCAGCAGGAAAAACATAATGCTTGTTTTTGCCCAGGACTTAAGAGCAATCAGGTAATTAGTCGTATGTTTTGTATTTCCCGTAGATAGAATTCTTTCTTTCGTAGTCTAATACCCATAATTGTGGCAGACTGTAGCCAAAGTTCGAGGTTAATGGTCCTAGTAGGATCGACAAAGGAAAATCGGTGATGGACGATAATGCAAAGATAACTCCAGGACTGGTCTGGTGCAGCCAAGAGCTTATGTGCTTGGCCAGCAGGAGGCCAAGGAGCACGAGAATGTGGTCACAGGTAAGGACACGTTAAATTTATTTATTTATTTTCCATCCTAGTAGCACACCATTACCCATATCACATTCATGCATGTAGGTATTCTTATGATTCAAAATGTTCCCTCCAAGGTTCTCTTTGATACGGATGTTTCTTACTTGTTCATAGCATAATCTTTTGCACGTAGACTGGTTTTAGATACCCTTGCAGACGCAACAACATTAGAATTCATGAAGCCTAACGACTCATTTTTGAAAACTAGCCAAAAGTGTGTGGTTTCTGTTTTGTTTGGAGAATCTGAAGTTATTATGAAATTGTCCCTTCTACCTATTGTTGAGTTAGATTTAATTCTGGATATGAAGAGGCTTTCAAATGAAAATACTAAGATAAACTACAGGAGCTAGGAAGGACCCGACCTGTCAATCATCATCTGTCGGGGCATGATAAGAGTTTCCAAGCTAATTATTTCGTCAGTCAATGCTGTCAGGAATATCAATAAGGGTTGTTTTGCCATTCTGCTGTCGATGCATGCAGAAGCTAAGAGAAGTTTGTAGGAAGTACCGGTAGTGCGAGAATTTCCAAATGTCTTCCCAAAAGAAAGACTTGATTCCCCTCCTGCTAGAGATTGATTTTCAAATCGACCTTATCCCTGGATCCACACCAATAGCCAATGCCCCTTACCGTATAGCTCCCAAACAGTTAGCTGAATTGAAGATCCAGTTGTAGGAGTTGCTTGATTAGGGATTCATCAGACATAGCACGTCGCTATGGGGTGTACTTGTTCTTTTTGTTAAGAAGAAGGAAGGTAGTTTGAGGTTTTGCATAAATTATCACAAGTTGAACAAACTTACTATTAAGAATAGGTATCCTCTCCCGATGATTTGTTTGATCAGCTCAAGGGGTCTTGCACATTTTTCAAGTTAGACTTGAGATCGGGATATCATCAGTTGAGAAATTCGAGATGGGGATGTTCAGAAGACAACTTTCAGCACGAGGTACGGGCACTATGAGTTTGTTGTCATGCAGTTCAGTTTTTCATACATAATGAGAAACATCACATCACCATACTTGCTGTGTATGTGGATGACATGATCATTACGGGAGATGACGAGGAGGAAATTGCGCGTCTTAAGTGTGACTTGGGGAAGATGTTCGAGGTGAAGGACTTGGGTTCTCTTAAGTACTTTCTTGGGATAGAAATTGCATATGGTGCGAAGGGAATTGTTTTGTCTCAACGAAAGTATGTCTTAGATCTCCTCATCGAGATAGGGATGCTCGGATGCAAGCCAGTTGCAACGTCTATCGACACTAAAGCGAAAGTGAGTGCTGAGGCAGGGGAACCAGTTGATCGGGAGAGATATCAAAGACTTGTCGGGGGATTGATCTATCTGAGCCACACACGTCCAGACATCTCCTTCGCTGTGAGCGTGGTGAGTCGTTACATGCACGATCCCAGGAAGGGTCACATGGATATTGTGTACCAAATTCTTCGATACATGAAATCTGCTCCGGGAAAACAGCTGCTCTTTAGACGGAACGGACATGTAAAGATCGAAGGATCTTGTGACTCAGATTGGGCAAGCAGTGTCGATGATAGGAGATCAACCTCAGGTTATTGCGTCTTTGTGGGAGGCAACCTGATCTCATGGAGAAGCAAGAAGCAGTCGGTTGTAGCCCGATAAACGGCTGAGCTGAGTACAGGGCTATGGCTCTGGGGGTCGCTGAACTCCTCTGGTTGAAAGGAATGCTAATGGAGCTGAAATTGGATCAAGGAGACAGGATGAAGCTATGGTGTGACAGTCAAGCAGCAATGAGCATTGCTAACAATCCTGTTCACCATGACAGGACCAAGCATATCGAGATTGATAGGTTCTTTATAAAAGAGAAATTGGACAGTGGACTCTTGGAGCTTAGCTACGTCACCACCAAGGATCAAGCCGCTGATTGTTTGACAAAGGGGCTCAGCTCAAATGACATTATGAGGAATTGTGACAAGATGGGCTTAGTTAACATCTTTCGCCCACCTTGAGGAGGAGTGTTGGCTTGTATTAGAATAGTGGTGTGCATATAAAAGTGGTGTGCGTTTAGAGGCGTTGTAGAGGTATATATAGATGTATGTATGTGTTAATAGATATACGAAGCCCTAATTCTACAGATCCATTATCTAGGAAGAGTAAGAATGTAAGTGAAATCAAATTACAAGTAATCTTTTATTGCATATTTAAAAGTATGAATGCAACTAAACGTAGAATAAAAGATTAAAACACATAATAAGCCTCAGACCAGTGGCGTCATATGAACGACATAATGGTGATCAGTCCAGGGGGCATGAGAGGTTCTTCTCTCATGATTAATGGATGCACACCGTCATACTCATAGGGCCCAGCGGGCCATATGAGTCATGGGATCGACGACCCAGACTTCGACGCCTGAAAACAGTCAGATACGAGTATGTGTTCCGCATATGGGACACATCAGGTCAAGGCACATCTGGTTGCCATCAGAGACTCGATAATCAGAATACGCTCAGTAAGCCGGGAAACATAAATTTAATAAGAGGAATATGAAATTAATTTACCTCAATTTTAGAAAAGAATTCAGAACACAAAAACCTCTATGCTTCAAGAAATTGAAACTATAAATATAACTCATAATGCGACAATTACAGAAATAGTGATTTAGGTTATTACTTATTACAATTTATTTTATTCAATAGCATGTATAATTACCCTGTCAGTAATCATAATCTTTAGATTTAATTGTTACATACTTATAATTGTTCATACATGTTTTAATTATGTCATTTTAGTGTCACTGGGAAGAAGAGTTTTCCACCAATTAGGCTTGACCCCGTCTTCGGACATTACTTTTTAGGGAACACATATCGGGGGGATTCGCATAGGATAAGCTTCCGAGGGTTTTTAAATTTTGGTTTGTCTTTCCTGTCAATATGATGCATCACTGAAATGTGAACTTAAAATGTATTAGACGTTATTTAAATTTTCAGTCATTTAGACTTGTTGTACTTTATATTTATAATTGATTCTGTGAATCAGATTTTGAGATATTTGTTTAACCCTAGCTTCACTATTTTCTTTCCGTTATATAATTTATATACTTATTTCTTATTTACAGTATTGTGTCAATTTATTATTGTTGCTTAGTTTGTTTCATATCACGAGTGTCGGTCAGGCTTTTGAATTATTTTCAAATTAGTTATGAGTGTTTTATTGAAGAGTGTAATATAAAACTAAAAGTTTGCAACACCCCAACCTAGTTTTACAACAAATCAGCAGTCCGGTCGGGCCCGTGATAAGAAGTAAACTAAGTAGCAGTAATAAAATAGGTACATAGCAGACATAAATGAAAAGTAGTAAATGAAAACTTACAACGGAAGTAGTCAATGAAACTAAGGGTACAAAGGGTACCTCAATTTCTGATTCACAGAGCCAACTAATAATGAAAAAGGCCATAAATCCGAATTACTGAATTCTTAAACTTAGTTTGATACAAAGAAAATCTTAAGCGTCTAAGTTACACTGAGTTCATGAAAGGAAACAGTACAATACTGAAAGGAAGTACAACTAAACGAAAAGCAAACTATAAAAGGAGGTCCGCAAACACTTATCCTAGGCACAACTTGTAAAACCCGAACCCGATCGTGTGTTAAATATTGTAATATATTTTGAAATATAAGAAAAAGAAGAAAATAATTCTCTTATGATGAAAAAGTTGAAATTCAGTACCGATTCGACGTCGCACGTTTAATTTTGAAGTTCGAGATTTCCTATATTTTGCGACGCTCGTTTCGTTTCCAATTTAAATTTCGTTATTGAAATTAATTATGATTAAGTCTTGGATTAAGCTGAATTGGTTTAATTAGGCTTAAGAGGAGGATTATGAGATGGTGATGGTTGATGGCTGAATTGGAATTAAATTCCACTTTATGTGACTAAAATTTGGAATCATATAGAGGTGGTTGTTTGGGGTTCCTTGTGGGCTGGCTGGATTGTTATGGTGTCTGGATTAGTTGTTAACCTTGATTAAGGCTTGGATTTTAGTTTAAGGGAGAGTTAGATAATAGGCGGTGGCTTTTGTCCTTACTCCTTATTAAGGCTAGCTGTGTTGACTGACTGTCTGTTATCGGAAGCAACTATATCTCCCGATACTTCTTCTAGCACCTGTTGGAGAACTCTGAAAGCTTAGGGTTCGGTTGCTTCCCTCTTTCTCCGCTCCGGCTATGATTATGGAGTGCTAGAGGAGTGCTCATGCTGCCTTTTCATGGAATCCTGCTGCCTTCTTGTGTTGCTGCAGCCCTCCTGCTGTCTTGCTGATTTTGACCGGCAACTTTGGGTGGAAATACCCCATAGTGAGCTCTCCTCCCTCTTCCATGTAACGTCCCAAGGCCCTGGACTTATCATCGGGACAACGTCCACCAACTGCCTCGACTGGCGACCGTTACCGGGCTGGAGTAGTACTGGTATGGGTGACCTCCTGGGAAGGCCCCGTAGAGGCGCTTAACTGGATCACTTCTCACCAAAGGGAGACCGTGGCCACCAACAACCCGCCTGTGGGCTGGAGAGGGGTTGGGGTGCTTGGGCTGCAGCCCGGTAACGGTCGCCAGGCGAGGCAGTCGGTGGACGTTGTCCCGATGGTAAGTCCAGGGCCTTGGGACGTTACAAAAAAAAGTGCACCGACTGCCTCGCCTGGCGACCGTTACCGGGCTGCAACCCAAGCACCCCAACCCCTCTCCAGCCCACAGGCGGGTTGTTGGTGGCCACGGTCTCCCTTTGGTGAGAAGTGATCCAGTTAAGCGCCTCTACGGGGCCTTCCCAGGAGGTCACCCATCCCAGTACTACTCCAGCCCGAGCACGCTTAACTATATAGTTCTTTCACTTCTCATCATCAATTGGTGATGAGAAGTGAAAGAACTATATAGTTAAGCGTGCTCGGGCTTGAGTAGTACTGGGATGGGTGACCTCCTGGGAAGGCCCCGTAGAGACGCTTAACTGGATCACTTCTCACCAAAGGGAGGCTGTGGCCACCAGCAACCCGCCTGTGGGCTGGAGAGGGGTTGGGGTGCTTGGGCTGCAGCCCGGTAACGGTCGCCAGGCGAGGCAGTCGGTGGACGTTGTCCCGATGGTAAGTCCAGGGCCTTGGGACGTTACATTCCCCCTCCTCTCCTTCTCTTTATTTATGCTATTGATACTTGGGATGTTAAGGTGTGGATTTTTGAGGCCTTGTTGGCTGGTTGGGGTTCCTAAAAAGGGCTTTTTCTAAAATTGAGTTTAATTGTTAATTGGATGAATTGGAGGGGATTTGGCTGCCTTTAGGTAGCTGTTTTGGAGGGGATTTGGCTTCCTTTGGTGGAATTTTGATGGGGGTTTGTAGCAGCCATGGTGTTGTTGTTGGCATCCATTGGTGTTGTTGCTGGCAGACCTTGCAGCTGTTATTGGCAGACCTTAGAGCTGCTATTAGCTGCCCTTGATTAGCTGTTATTTGGGATGCCATTGAGGGTTGTTATGGGCTGCCTTCTTTGGTTTTTATTAGTCACACAAGTTGCTGAAATTTGAAGTGTTTAGCGGCTGATATTGGAATCGTTTCGTATCTGGATTTTGAGTTGCATAGTATTTAAAATCTGATTTTTAACGCTTTCATTTCGAGTCACCTACGCTAGTCCTCCCTTAGGCAACTCCTATAGGTCGTAGTTGCGGTCGTCCTAGGAGTCCGCTCGTCACTATTTAACGGCGCAACCCTAAAGTAAATGATTTACTTGATACTGCAGAGGATGGCGTCCGGCGATAGACACGACGAGAACCCTATGAAGGACAAGGGAAAAAGAAAAGCTGTGGTGAGTCCTTACCGCTTTAATTACGTATACATTTGAATTATTTTGCATTATGAACATGTAGAATTACTTTACTCTGAGTTACTTCCTTGAATGGACACTGAATATGAATTGAATTGAAGAAATTCGAAGATTTGAAATCACTGAAAATATGAAATCGCTCTAAACATAGATTAGCAAACGATAAAAACTGTGAGGGAAAATTAATATAATTATTTCGTATATTTTGAAACTGAATATGAATTGAATATGAAAACAATAAGAAATTGAGAGTGCGTCGGCGCATCGAAAAGCTATGGGTCAGCCTTGTAGGGGGGGTAGAGCAACAGACTCCTACACCTTGTAGGGGGTAGAACTCCTACACCCAGTAGGGGGTGAACTCCTACAGAAGTTGATACTGAAATGTATATTCTAGAAGACGTGGAAGACTGTTGCGTTGTTGAACGCCCTAGAGCGGACATTGATACGACGAGCCCAGATGTTTGATTGAGAATGACCCTCGGTATTTCGAAAGATTGAAAAGTAATATGAAAATCCTGAATTGAATACAGAAATGAATAAGAATTTTGATATCGTAAATAATTTATTTCTATTGTACTAACTCACTGTACTTGCTTATTGTACTTCCTATTCTACTGAACATGTTCATATAGAAATATATAACTGCATATTGATGCTGACTCTTTGTGTTTTCCTGTAGTGTGGTTGAAGAGGTAAGAAACTCGTTTAGTTTTCTAAACTAACTGGTTGTCGATCTCTCTTTTTAGGATCAGACTGCTAGTGTGCCAAGCCTCATTAGGAGGTTACTTGCGAAGGCAGGAAGTAAAAGAAGAATGTGAGCCGAATACGGGTTAGAATTTTTGTGAATTATATTTATTATGAAATGTTATTTTATGCTGTCTCTTGGTACCTCTCTTGTAGTATATATTAGAATTATTGCGTTATTTAATTTTGAAAAACTTCTCAGAAGAAGGAATTAAATTGTGGCGGACTTCGGGCCGTTACACAACTCCCCACCTGTGACCCCTGTAATGAAATGCCCGAAAACGGATCAGCCCACTGGAGAGTAAGAAAAAATCACTCCTAGTGACACTAAAAATAATTTGAAATAAACATGAGTGCATGCTATTTAAAATAATATATTATAATGAGGGAAAATATACTACAATTTTATGCATGTTTTTCTATCAAAAATAATGTAAACATAAATGTCGGTTCTAGTGTAATCATATTATGCATTTTTCATTCAAGTTCCGAAAACGTTAAACTACAGCGTTTTCTAGATTTCGGCATATACTTGAATTCTAGGTGTTTTATGTTTGTCCTTCTTCATATTCTAAGTGAGTAGCTTCTTATGCGCACTCTAACGATCTGAGTCACTACTAACGAACGCAGGTGTTCTAATGTTAGGATGAGAGTTGTAAACCGAACTGACAAATACTATACGAACAAATAATACTTGCAAACCGAACTGACAAAAACGAAAATAAATATGCTCCAAGAATTAAAGTCATCATTTATTCCTAATCGTCCTCAACTTAAAACTCCACCTCTAAGATATCCTAAGCAAAATATTTCGCATGCCAAATACTATACGAACAAATAATATCAACCCCATGATTCTGTATGGATCTCAAAACAAACTACATTTTCTACCTCTACTAGGAACACTAGACGCATTCTTAGATTCACTCCTAGTAGACTATACTCATCTTTTAGCATATCTTCAATTCAATGTACTGAATGTTCAAATTTTGCACACTTTCTCAGTTAAACATAATAATGAAACATGCATTATTAAGTCACTAAGGTTGAAGAATCGGAAACTCTAATTATAGTACCAGGTAGAGTTGTGCAGATCTCATCGAAGAAGCTCTAATCACTCGCGAATAGAACTGTCTACTGAAATCTATTTGACAGAGACAAGTTCAAATTTGAAAATTCGGAGGAACATAATCCCTAGTAGCTTGTCCTTCTGTTCAAGGTAAACCTCAACGACTGGTAAATCTGGAAGGAGATCCAAGAAATCCATGGCAAATTCCAGAAACTTTTCGAGTAATTGAGGAATCATACTGCTTAATCTAGAAGAAGTTGCCAATGAAATCATATGCACGTGTGATCCCCATATAAAGACTCTCAGCCTGACTCCAGGTACCATGGCAAGTAAGAAATGCTCGAAAGATGGCATAAGTGATGGATCAAGCGGTTGTGTGGAGTGGAGCAACCAATTTAATTATTTTGGTTGCAATTCATTTAAACGTCATTTAATTAATTACTAACATTTAGTAAAGGGTTAAATATAAATTAATCATATTAATTCACTTATCTCCAAATTAAATTAATGCTTAATTAAATCATGCATAAGTTTCATTGCGCGAAGATGACAACCGTGAATGTTTTTGTTTGTCATCTATGTATTTTTTTTTATGAATGGTTGTTTGGGTAAATTGTAAATGAGCTTCCTTCCTATATAAGGAGAACGCTATGGTGTATTAGGATTATATTTGGTTCATTTAGGTTTTGATCTATCAAGTGAGACGGATTTCAAGGAGGAACTAGCCTCCTGGAGTAGGGAATGGGTATTCCTTTAGAATTTGTACCCTGTTATTCTTATTGTTAATGTGTCAAACCAAAGTCCCACGACCCCTCTCTTTCAGCCATTAAGGATAGTACTCGCGAGTACACGGGTGGTTCCTCGCGACATTTTCTTCAAAGAGGGTCAGAGCTGAAGGCTTCAAAGAGCACTAACGCAACACACTGAAGCTCTCCCCCGTTCTCGGAACATTGCAGCTCTCACTAGCACTCTACAACTCTCACGGGAGCCCTACCGTGCTCGACGATGCACCTAGTGTTCGCAAGCTCTACTTTCTGACGCTTCGGCGGAAGCACCTTTTTCTATGTAACTGCTTGAGGGCAAAACCTTGCCTGTATAAATAGTGGACGAACAATACTTGGAGGTGCACCTGATATAGATCTGAAACTCGCCCAGCGCTCGCACCTTTCAGAACAGTGCGCGCGAGCTCTCTTTGTACTCTCAAAAAACCTCAACCAAATGTAACCAGGTGTAATGGAATTCTCAATCAATAAAATCATGCACGATTAAAGGTTCGCGTTGTGCGAAGCTTAGTCGCGTTGTGCGATGCCTAGTCGCCTCTCTCTAGATATTTTTCTCTCTATCCTAACTGTCCGCAACCCGAAGTACCCTTCATCCGACAGTCCCTCTGATTTCCATTTCTAGAGTATCATGGGGTTCGTGCATTTTTTTCCCAGCAGAATGCATATATTTTCTTCTTGGTAGCACTAGACTGACCTGCTCAACCGCCCACCATATCCCTCGAATGTCGGCCTCAATCAAAAATACACCTCAATTTTTTGTCCCATCGTTTCCTCTGGCGCAACCAAACCACGCGGTGAGAACTCCAGCAAATTTCGCTTCGTGCTCCAAGCTTTTAAAGCCGCATTCTGCGCTTAACCTTAATGAAACGCTTCTCCTCGACAAGCCACCGATTTGCGATCGGTGCTCCAACACCTGAGCGCATTGCGCCCTAGCTCCAGCCGGTCCTTATTTGTCACACGCGTGATCTACCACATCAGCAACTTCGACGTCGCGACCTAACTCCTCCGTCGACGTGTGCATCCAAGCCTTCGATCGGCACGTCTATAACGACTAACCCATCACAATACCATAAGTATTGTTCGCTTTGGTTCATCCTAGCTCATACTAAGCTGCCCACATGATTTTGCCATTTTCCATAGGTGTCCTACGAGCACTTCCCCGGAGGTCACCCATCCCAAGACTACTCCCACTAAAACATGCTTACCAATGGTGTTTCCAATATAACCCATCAGTTGCTCCGAAAAGACGTCTCTAATATTTGAGGATCTAAATTATTACTTAAGCTCAACAACTTTTCCTCAAATTCAGATGTAAGATCCGGTTCATTCATGCACCTCCTTTCACTTAGAAGCATGTTATCGTAGAAGCTTGTCAGGAGCTGTTTTGCATGGGCTTCACTGCTCCCAAAGCACTCCCCCTGCCCTTATCATATTCTGCATATTACACCATCGACCTTGCTCAGACCTCGAGCGATACGGTCAACTATCGCTCATCCTGCTGCGATCGGGGGTCCACTGCCAGCCCATTCTCCAACAACGACCCAGCCGTCTTTCCGGCTACCCTAATCATTTATCGGTGATCCGCTCGGAACGTTTTGCCCCAACACAAAGTGTTTACCCACCTCTCTGCAACAAGCCCTAGTTTTATCCTCTGCTTCCGCGATACAATTGATCATCCCATGTACTTACGACTTCTACCACTTATGCCCAAGACCCGTCAAACAATGGAAAAGTGTGTGGAGGCCCTAGAGCATGCCGTCAACATCATCAACAATCTCTTCGAGGCCCAAACCGAGTAACTTGATTCGACTTCATCACAGCTCTGCACCATGCAACCTGGCCAACAATCTGAGGCTGACATCGCCTTCTCCTTGGAATCCTCAAGCGAGTCATGCCTGAAAATATTCGCTCCAACAGAACTGCCTCCCAACATTCGATGGGGCAGGCCCACTGGGTTGGATTGTCCACGGGGAGCAGTACTTTAATATTCATCAGACCACACTTACGATAAAAGTCTCCGCAGCCATCATTGGCATGCAAGGGTTGCACTCTACTGGGACCTTTAGCTCTGGCAGTCCTCTCCAAACCTCAAATGGGTGATTCTCACAAAGGCGCTTATTCAGTGTTACGATCACCGCTACTCTAGCAGCGCTATCGAACGCCAGTGCAGGTTCCGCCAGAAGGGCTCCATCGACTATCGAGCTAGTGGCGCTTATTCAGTGCTACGATCACCGCTACTCCAGCAGTGCTATCGAACGCCAGTGCAGGTTCCGCCAGATGGGCTCCATCGACTATCGAGCTAGTCTCGCACATTCCAGGTCTTCCACCTAGACACTACTTGAGTTACTTTATGCATGGCTTACAACCATGTATCTGAGCTCGCCTCCCCACCCTCCATCCATCCAACATCAACCAAGCACAAGACCTCTACTTACTCGTGGAGGTGAAATTCCTTGCGACCTCCATGGACCCCCATTCTACCGCCACACCCTCCAAGCCCACCAACCCACCACACTTTGCCCCTAATCCTAAAACTCCCACACCATCACCACTGTTAATGTGTCAACCCATCGTGCCTCACACAACAACTATTCTATCCCCACTCACAGCCTTTCCAATCAGAGTAAGAAATTGTACCCCCGTTGCAAGCAACCCTACTCTCATAACCTATGTTGTTAAAGGTGCACCTAAGGCTCAAGGCTCACCAAGCTCAGAGGTTTGCGCCTTCGTGTACCTTATTTGTGCCTTTAGAGCATAAAAGACACGTTTGGGTGAGATTTTTGTTGCAAACTTTTTTCAAAATAAGGAATGAAGTAATGTAAGAACTCAATAATTTTTGCAAGATTTAGTGTTTGTGAAACATAATGGTGCGTTGGGACTTAGATATGATGTCAGTGACCACATTAATTCTTTTTTAAGAGATATAAATGATAGTAATGAATGATTAATTAGTAAAATAAATGAAAAATCTGATTAAGAAGATGAACTGATGTTTGATGTTGATTATTTAAAATGGATGTGATTGCGTCTTGCCCTCGTCAGGAGCGCGCCTGCGCATTGAGCATTGCTCTTAGGCTCCAAGACCCCATTGCGCTTTAGTGCGCCTTGAGCCTTTAATAACTAAGCCAAAACCCATGAATGTCCTAGCAAGGAGTTATACACCATCATCAGCGATGAGTTGGAGGAGATCAGCATAGCTGACTTTGAGGCCCTCGAGATCACTGACGCACCACTCGAAGAAACCCAGAGCACCTCAATGGCGGCCAATCCGCGAGCGTACCACTACTAGCTGGAGAGCGGCGCCTCAACCTTGTGATCAAAATCGATTTTCGGGCAGGATATGTGGTTACACATGCGCGGCGACGGCAACCAAGAATGTCTTTATTTTAGTCATCTATTTATTTATTTTTATTTATGAAGAGCTATTTGGGTAAATTGTAAGTGAGGGGGAGTTCAAGAAGGAACCAGACTCCTGCAGTAGGGCACGAGTATTTCTTGTGAGTTTGTATCCCGTTATTTCTATTGTGAATATATCTATTTTCTTCTTAGTAGCACGTGCACTATTCTGTTGAATAGATTGTAGTCGCTTACTTTATGTGCCAATGCACTAAGCATGAGACGAACATTCCAAGAGGCTCAACCAATCTCTGTTGGTGATAATGCTTATTTGGGATAACATTGTCATGGACTCCATCACGAAGTTTCTCAAATCCACGGGCACAAATGCATCTTTGGGTGGTAGGCAGATTCACCGATTATGAGCACGTCGTTCCCCTATGCCGCCAGTTCACAACTCAATTTATCGCCGACGCCTTCATCAAAGTGATTTAGCCAACATGGGTTCCAAGTAATAAGGATTTCATTTTCACAAGCAACTTTTGGGAGATTAAATTAAGGCTACAGTATACGCATCTTCGCAAAAGTTGTGCCTATCACCTGTAGACAGATGGCGAGCAGAGTTTCGCCTACCTTTATTATTTTGCATTCAAGCAGCTCTGTAGGTAAGAAGAGTGGCAAAGTTGGGCATAGTTGGTATTTGTTAAGGGTGGTGAAATAGGATCCAACCCTAGTCGGCCCTTGAATACCTACCTCTATATTTTAGCGATGAAATTAATTTGCAACTAATTTAAAAATTGATGACTTCCATTTCGCGCCTATCACCCAATTTCGCCTACGTACCGTTGCAGATATTGTGGGTCATGTACGTGCGTCCTCAGTGTATCCGCAGCATTGGGATAAAGCTTGAATCAGAAAATAAATTTTGTTTAAGATATGAAACAACATAAAGGGCGATTATTTTAAGTCGTCTCAATCTATTTGTTTTTTCCTTCAAATTTTCTGCAAGATTATGACCCTTTGGATGGTAATTAACAATAATAACAAAACCAATCTACTTTTCCTTCCATCTGTTTAATTTCTCAAGTTGTTTTAAGCTTTATCTTTTGCATTGGAGGGAAAGATGACAGCATTAAATGTGGCATCTGTGTGGCAAAGCTGAGACTGCATAGTTAAGTCTATTAACACACATAAAAGTAGATCTCAAAAATAAAATTGAAGAACATGTGGAATCAGGTTAACACAAATGTAGATTCCACGTGGAGCACAAACCATCTTCTTGTAGAATCATCCATCAAATCATCATTTTTTCCGGAAATCCGGGAGCTTATGGTATTTCCAGTATTCCCACCACTTGACTTTATCGGAGGAACAAAATTACCACGAAATCCACGGCGAGGGAAACTATTAGACCTCGTGCCATAACTTCTTGATGTTCCTAACATATTATTCTCTCTTTGAGGAGAAACTGCAGTACTTAAAGAAAACTTTCCAGCCTGCTTTTGCCTAGAATTCATTTCCTGGAAATAGATTAAATTTCTGTAATAAGTTAAATGCACATTCCATAGTTCTGTAGTGATAAATAAAATACTTTCCATTTGGAAGTACAAAATCTACAGCAATGCATAATACAAAAATATTCGGGAACATAAGAAAAATGTGCTTAGAACTTCTGAGCCACTGCAAAAAAAGTACAGCCAGATGCATGCTTAGAAAAACATACACAATAAGTGTTAAATCAAGAATGAACGTGGTTAAAGTAAACCTATTAGTAAAGTAGTAAATTAGCATAGCAATAATTCAATTAAAATAAGATGCAAATCGATCGTGTTGTGGATCGTGGCGTGATCCTTTGAAGCAATATTTATCATCAGCCTAATTGACAAGAAACTTACAATAAGAATCACAGCAAGTTGATATTTTGTTGTCACGGAGAATTTGGGAACGGAGCATCAACTTTACCACATGATCAAACTCTTAACCACTAAGACCACAAACCTCTATAAACACATTTATTCCCTTATTAGATCTCTCACAACACTCCCGGATAACAATGCAGCACTAAACAAGTAGCCACTAAAGTGAGCACGCCACAAGCAGTACAACAGTAGAAACAAATTAAGAAAAAGCGGAGATCGCAAAAATTAGTAAGCATAGAAGTTCAAAAGTTATACTTGTCTCAATTGATTGAAAAAAAAAGACTCACAACTCTGGAAAAAATTCGGCTGAAGCAAGCGAAGAGCTAAAGGTGACTTCCAAAAGAGAAGCGCAAGCCTACAGAAAAACACGACCTTGGCCACAAAGAGGACTCTCGCGCTACAACAAGTGAGAAACACTGAAGGAGGCGGACAAAGGAAAGAAGCATAAGAACAAGAGATATGAAACATTTCATGGATCCAATGAAGAAGAAGCTTGACTCGCGATTTTTTTAGAAGGTAAAGCCCAATGGCCAAAGAGGAGATTGAAGGATTAAACAAAATCAAAGAAGAGAGAGGAGTGCCAGAAGTCCCTCTGACAGGAGATGGGCATACTATGTGCTAGGCTAGGACTTAGACTAGGTTGTTGCACGGTAGAGAGGCTAAAAGAAGATCTCGGTCAGTGCTCTCCATAATAATTTCTACAAATCAAGTAAAAAAAGAGAGTCAAGAAAATTTGCATAACAATATGAGAAACTAAGAGGATACTAGAGAATTGCGACACTGAAAAATAATTTTCACGGAACCAAGTCAAGAACCTAAGGCCAATCAGTGAAATGATTGTTGGAAACAAGAAAATCCAGGTTCACAAAAGTTCGGACCGAAAGAGACCAATGGCTACTTTTCTAGCGGTCGAAACGAACGAACTTAAACTGCGAGGAGATGGAGAGCAAGAGCTTTTCCCCGATTTCCTGTAAACAAGACCTCGCGAGCTACAGCGAGGAGGTCCCTCCACGTGCCCGGAAGTATATAGGAATTTCCCCTCCTAAACCAGAGCTGAGCTCGGCACAAGAGAGGCACGGAGAGGATTTTCAGAAACCTTAGGGGGACGGGGGGGGTCAACGTGCCTTCAAAGTGTGCCCTAAGAGTCCTATTTATAGGCAATCCAAAAGGGGGGTACACGGACTGCGATTCTGCGAATAGCTGCCCTGTCTCTTGAGATACCGGGTACCTGGCACTTGGCGAGCTGTTTAGGGTTATCTTTGGTGAGGTCACCTTATATCGAGCCCTTGTTGGCGAGCTCGTTGGCGAATCATGACCTGATGAGAGAAGAGCTCGCTGATAAGATAAGCACAAGCGCGGTGGGCTTGGCGATAACCTCGTGAGGAGCTCGCTGGCGAGCCGAAGCCGGCTGAGAGAAGAGCTCGTTGGCAAGTAACATCAAGCGCGGCGAGCTCGATGGTTTACTTCGAAGGAGTTCGCCTCGCCGGATCCCGAGGAGTATGTCGCTATGTTTGCTAAAGAAGCGAGCTCTACCTTGGCGAGCTCATCAGTAACATAGGCGAGTTCCTGGACCTCCTTACTCGATCCATAGTGTACACGACCCTTTAGGTCAACGGCCACTCTTTGGAGGTACAGAGGCTCACCACTGGGTCGGCCCACCTCGAAGAATATGGGATGTACAATCATGTTAACAAAATAACCCTCAAAGGGTGAAATATTATTGTAAGATATTAAGGCAATGCAATGAAGAACCTGATAAGTACATCCAACTACGGGAATCATAAAGGAGAGAACCACAAACCAAGTAGAGAAAAAAAGGTTAAACAAATCGCAAAAAAAAATAAGCGACAAAGACGGGACAAGAGGATTGCAGTGCACCAATATAATTTTCACACAGATTGGGTTAGCAACTCAAACCAAAAATTGAAATTGGGTTGATAAAATAATACTGAAATGATCAAAACGATCTTGTAAAATATTAAGAAACTAGTGAAGGAACTAATTAAAAAACTCAAGCAAATTGCATTTGATTTTGTGGGTTGGCGAAACTGTTGGAACATGGTTTTGGCATCTCTTAGTTTGAGAATAACGAATCCCAATATGTATTTGATCCAGCTTGTTTGTGTCTACAATGTGCAGGTTATACATGTACAATAACATAAATTACAAGAGGAATCGATCGGGACGAACAATCGAAGACGTGCTCTGACATGAGCACTACCGTGCGGCTATAGTGACTACCGCTGGAGGTAGCTTAAGTTACAGAACGACAGTTGGCAAGGGACATTTCAAACAGGACTAGGCGGGAGTTGAAAGCTTACTTTGGAATCACCTACCGCGTTGCGATAGGACTATCGTACGGCGGTAACTATTAGCAAAGCCCGACAATCATCAAGCTGATTAAGGAGCTAAATGCGCTACCGCGGAGTGATAGACTTACCGCAGCGCGGTAAGCGTTCCTAAAATACGAAATGAGGATTTCATTTCAGGCATACTGGACCGGGAAAACTGTTTCCTAAAGGATACTGCAGTGCGGTAGCCACTACTGCGGCGCGGTATAGGACAAACTCTATTTAAAGAGCCCTTCACTCTTTCTCTGGAGAACTATCACGAATACTATTGAAGCAAGGCGACCTCCCAGATATCTAGAGGAGTCCCTACAACATACTCAAGTATTCGAAGGAGAATTTGAAGGCGATCCGGATTCGCCCTCGCCTTCAAAGATCACTTAGGGAGTTTTATTTTGAAGAAATTTTCTGTTATCTCTCTTGTATTCTCTTTTGTTTTTTATTACTCTTTTTCATTGAGCGTAGTGAAATTCGCACGTGTGTTGACGACAAGGTCCGTGTGTGGCTTATGGGGAATTCGCCTCTTGTGTGAGGCGACTAAACTGAGGTTTAGGTCTAGGGGGCGGATTGAGGTCTATCTAGGGAGCGATAGGCTAAGGCCAACCGGTTCGAGGTGCGAGTCTGTATAGAAAACCAAAAGTTGTTTTCTATTTGTCGCCTTAATTTCTAGCGTCATTGAAATCAAATTTTGTACTCTCCTTTGCTAGCAATAAAAGCATGTCTCTCTTTTTCTATATAAATAAATTATTCTTGAAATTCAAGATAAATTAATTCAAAGATTTTCATTAATCAAAACGATCTTAAAAGAAAATTTTAAAACCATTAATCACCCCCCACCCCTCTAAGGGCGTCTCACAATCCAATAGAAACATCTACCTAATGACGCATCTAAACATCTGACAAATTGGTGAAACATCTACCCATCTAACTAATCAAGAAACGGTTGTGTGCCCCAGCTTAAGATCGAGGGGTAGGGCGGACAAGGGAGAAGTCTCTTAAGGGATTTGAGTCCCCCTTCTTGGATCCCA
The DNA here is from genome assembly GCA_033032865.1 of Dactylorhiza incarnata. NCBI lineage: Eukaryota > Viridiplantae > Streptophyta > Magnoliopsida > Asparagales > Orchidaceae > Dactylorhiza > Dactylorhiza incarnata. The sequence goes on along the minus strand of JAWHQI010000040.1, from coordinate 576,764 downwards.
GTGGAGTTATGGTTGAAGGGGAGTTGATTGGAGGAGAAAAGAGTGAGGAGCGGACGGTGCAAGCAAGGAGACCGGCGGAATCGAGCGCGGGCTGTGGCGCGGTTTCCTTGAGGTAGAGAACAGTCAGGGAAAAGGGGAGAAGGAAAGAGAGAGAGGGAAAAGAAAAGAGAAGAGAGAGAAAGAAATTGGAAATAATAACTTCTTAACTTCTCAAGAGTCCAAACCATCTCAAGTAGGGATTTAACCCGGTTCAAGAGCCCCTCACTTGTGCCATAACACAAGTGAGCCAAAAATATAACGTGGGAAAATTTAAAACATAAAAATTACGATAACGTGCGAAATAAAATACGATCACTCCTTGGTGGATTGAACTACACGCTGATATGTTCGCCCCCAACGTGTGTCCATAACATCTCCTTACCCATTGAGAGGCAGCTTGTCCTCAAGCTGTGGCGGCAAGAGAACCAATGGCTTGGTCTAAGGGAAACCCACGAATGGCTTCAATTGAAGCACATGGAAGACGTCGCGTATGTGAGCCTCTGGTGGAAGATGGAGCTGATAGGTCACCTCGCGGATTCATTGGAGGATCTGAAAGAGGCCGTAATATTTGGGTCCCAATTTATTGGAGGGAGGGGCGGAGGCTGAAGTCTGGCGGTAAGGCTGGTGTTTCAGCGAAACAATCTGTAACACCCCGATCTACTGTGGGTGTGCTACAGGTCTGCAGACCAGTGACTGTGGTGAAGATGAGAGCCTCACGAGCGGTTTAACAAGGGGGCAGGAGGCCATCGTCAATGCAGTGGTGGAGCTCGGATAAACTCGAAGAAGTCAGGATCACGTGGCGTAAGGTGGAGAGGAATGTGGTTGTGGGGAAGGAGATGGCAAACGGAGTGCCCTCGACGGAATGCTCCCGGCGGAACAGAGCATCAACTACACGGTTCAAGGCCCCCTCCTTGTATTTCATGGGTAAATCGAAAACAAAAAGTTTGCTGACCTAGCATTATTGTCGCACAGTACTACGGTATTGAGGAGCTGCTCAAGAAGGTACTTAAGGCTGAAGTGATCGGTGCGGATCACAAAATTGCGCCCCCAGAGATAGGGTCGCCGATGTTGTATGGCCTTGGTGAGGCCTAACATCTCCTGTTCATACGCCGATAAATTTTGATGGTGGGGCGCTGTCTTGTGACTGAAATACGCAATGGGGTGTCTGTTATGAACTAGCAAGAAGAAAGGGGAGAAATCGAGGAAACTAGAGAGGAAACTAGAGAGATTAGGGTTAGGGTTTGAGGGGGAAGAGAGGGAATACCTGAATAGTTCTTTTGATGCCTTCTCCAAAGAGGGTCCGGTATTATATAGCACCCGGACCCATGGGGGCCGGCCGGCCCCCATAGGGGCTGAACCGGTGCGGTTCAGCCCCACTGCTCCTTATTTAATATTGGCGGGCTGAACCGGATGGTTCAGCCCGGTCTTCCTCTGCCTTCTCCTTTGGTCGACGTGCACAGTAATCTTCGGAGAATCTGGTAATGACGCCAGGCGTAACATTCCCTCCCCCATCAAGGGCCAGCTTGTCCTCGAGCTGGAGGCGGAGAGCGTGCGGCTCTTGGAACAAGTCGTCTTTGGCTTGCATCTGAGACGAGACCTCTGTTGGAGCCGTAGGCTCTGCTCTACTCGTCGTAACGATGGTCATCGTACTATCCGGTGCCCCTAGTCGTTCCACACTGCGGAGTGAGATCTCCTTTACCTGAGACGACTTGAGTCCTTCCAAATAATACCCCTTTCCCACGCTGGCTGAACTCCATAGCCATCTGGTCCCAATCGAAAGTCACCCGCCGAAGTTGCCGCAGCCACGGTACGCCCAACACCATGTCAGAACCCCAGATTGGCAATAAGTAAACATCAATATGTCCAGTGTAACCCTGTATCCGAAGCTCCACCCCCTTCATCACTCCCTTGCACTGCAGTGTACGTCCATCCGCTACCCTGACGTGGAAAGCGGTGCCGCGATCTATGTCACACCCCGTCTTCTAGGCCACAGCGGGTTGGATGAAGTTGTGAGTGCTCCCGCTGTCCATCAAGATCGTCACCGTCTCCCTGCCGACCCTCCCGGCTAGGCATAAGGTCGGAGATGGGGTACCCCCCTCCAGGGCCTGGATGGATACTCCAAAATCTTCAATAGCCAACTCGCCCTCCTCTTCAGTGCGAGGAACATCTTCCGCTTCCTCCTGCAGCATGAATACCTGGACCTTCTGGCATGCGTGCCCTCAGGTGTACTTCTCATCACAGTTGAAGCATAACCCTCTCTCCTTCCTGCTCTGAAGTTGCTGCCACGTCAGTCTTGTCACTGTCGGCCGGCTCTCGGCCGGGGGAGCCCCCCGAGTAGGGTGTACAACCGTAGGAGCTCTCACCGCTGTACGGGTTCTCTGCCGGTTGAATCTCTCCTCCTATATCCTTTCCAAACTGATGGCATGGCTCAGACTTCGTGGCATATAGGCGTGGACCTCATCCCGCAACTCATCCCGCAAGCCGGATATGAAACAGCTGAGGAGCGTCTTCTCCTCCCAATTGACCCGATTTTGCCAGTTTCTCAAAGTCCGCCCAGTACTCCATCACTGTACCCTTCTGACGGAGTTTCTGTAGCGTGGCTTCCACATCCTCATAATCCAACGGCCCAAAGCGTGCCACGAACCCTTCCACAAAGTTGGTCCATGTTGCATATCCGTATGCCCGTATGAACCACTGAGCCCACTGTACTCACTGGTCATCTGGAATCTCCTGGTAAGTGAAAAACAACTCCGCCTTCTGCACCCATTCCAAAGCATCCCTGGCGCGGAACTTAGGGAAATTCATGCGAGTTCTCTTCGGAGGCATGTACGGTCATTGTTGCATATCCCCATGTCTCCCGTTGGCCTCCGGTCCGTGCTGTGGTCGGCCGTAAGGGTCATGGAGATTCGCTCCCCCTTGGCCGTCGCTCCATTGCTGTCCTCCGCCTTGAAATCCCTGCCTGGGAGTTTGCTCGTGCCATGTTTCGCCGTTTCCGAACCGCATCGGCCCTCCAGCGTGTTGTGGCGTAGGTAGGAGGCCCATTCCTCCTTTGAAAATGGCGTCAACAGCCCCCGGTGGTCGATAGGGGGCTGCTGGGGCCTCCTGGCCCCTCCACGGGGCAGCCCCGGCCCTCTCCTGGGCGGCTGAAGGGCCGCCTGGCCCGCTACCTGGCTGCACAGCCGGGTGCGGCTGCTGCTGGGCGGCCCAGGACGGTGGCTGGCGGGGGGGATATTAGGGCACTAGATTGATTTCTAACTTTCTTTAGAGATTCAACCTCTCTGGTTAGGACTTTGCACAGTTCCTTGATGTCTATCAAAACCTTCAGAGTTTTCCCAAACTTACTTATTAGTTCAAGATTGGAGCTTGCATTGTAGTCCTTCTTGAGTTGCAAAATTCTGCATTTTCCAGAGATGGCCTTTCAGCCTTCTCAGAAATGTCTGAGTTTCTTGCCTTAAGAGATGAGATCTCTTCATCTTTCTCCTTGCAAAGCTTCTTACTTCTCTTAAGAGCTTTAAGCAATTCTCGATATTGATCTAATAAGTCACCTTCAGATTCATCTTCTGAGGAGAAATTTGCGTCAGAATCAGTATCTGAAACAGACAAGGAGGCTTTAATGGGTACCTGTGCAGAGAGAGAATTCTCCTGCTCTTCTTCTTCACTTATGGTCATAGCTATCATATATTCTTCTTCTGATGATGATGAGTTGCTCTCATCATCACTCAGGGTTTTGCACTTCTAAGCCAAAAAGCTCTTTTCCCTGTTCTTCTCCCTGAAAGCCTTTTTCTCTTCAGGTTTTCTACTGTCTCTTCTTTTGGAGGGACATTCAGCTATCATATGGTCAGATTTTCTGCATCCATAGCAGATAGTTTCAGTGGAAGAATGATTATTCTGTTTTGAATAATACTTGTCCCCTTTCCCTTATGGGGATTGTAGTTTCTCCTTGAGTTTGAAGAGGATGGATGTTTTCCTTTCTCTTTCCTCCTTCTAAGAATCTTCATGAAGTTTTTGGAGAATAGAGTGAGCTCTCCATCTGACAGTCCTGTGCTGGTGGAGCTGGTCTCAGATTCTTCAGCTTCTACATTCCAGAATATTTCATGTCTATGGTAGCAAGTACTATTTCATCCTTATTCATATCAGCATATTTCTTGGGAACAGGAGCTTCAGTGCTGGAAGATGGAGTGCGCATTGGAATGAAGGGACCAACTTCAATAGTCATGAAGATCCTTGGGTCAGATGCTTCCATATAAAGATTCACACTTTCCTTCCATATAGCAAAGTTTTCCTTTCTGCATATGGGCAACTTCATTGAACTGAGTTCCTTGTAATTTTCTCCAGTCATGGTGTGAATACAAATCAATCCTTAGCAGATCTTGTTCCTTAGCTGTAAGGCTATTTAGAACTCAACCTAGCTCTGATACCAATTGTTATTCTAGAGAAAAGACCAAGATCACACCTAGAGGGGGTGAATAGTGTGGTAGGTGATTTATTAGATCTTTTAAAAAACAAAAGCACAGAACAAGCAATCACAGCAAAGCACGCAGAGATTTATAGTGGTTCCCCAAGAATTAGGTACATCCACTTTCCCCACACCTTTCAAGCAGTGTGCTTGACAAGGCAAAACTGCTCCAAAACTCAGAACTCACACAGAGTTCCTACCTTAGTCTTTTACAATACAAGACCTACACTCAGAGTCTCAGATCTACAAATAGATCTTGCCTCAGATCATAAAGATCTTACACTCAGATCACAAAGATCTTACTCTCAGATCACAAAGATCTTACCTCAGATTCACACAGGAATCCTACACTCAGATCACAAAGATCTTACAGAACTGTTTATAGAAATACAGTTTTTACAAGAATAGACTCAAAAAGATTAAGACATGGATCTTGAGTCTTCAATAGAAACCTAGCAGTATGTGTTTTCTTCCTTGATAGATAGTAGTATATAACTTGTAAGAATAGATCTGGATCAAGGAAATAAGCAACAGTAATCCTTTTTAGTTGATAAAAAATTGAAGACTTCTTCAGGATCAGGATCAATAGTACTCTTGAGAAATGAAAAGGATTTGCTCTTGATAGCAGAATAATTGACTTAAGAAATTTGCTGTCGAATTCTTATTCTGCAGATCATTAGCAGCAACAGGAAGAGTCTTTCTCCTTTTATAGTGGTGCATATTTTAAAAGGAAATGGCAGAGATCAGGAGATGTGATAATTATCACTGAATTTGAACTTTCAAATGTGATCAGAAAAGGAATATACAGATTTGACTTAATTTGGAATATTCCTCCAATAGTAAAAATGATCAGAAAAAGGAATGCACAAATCTGACTTAATTTGGAATGTTCCTCCAATAGTAATAATTCAGTAAATGATTCCATAAGCATTCTTCCAACGATTTTAATTCATTAAGGAATTTCGTAGGAGTACCCTTGAAATGCGCCTTGATTTGCGTGAGGAGATTGGAAATATATTAATGACACGCGCTCTGCAATTACTTATAACAAATCTGAATAAGTTGAAGTCTATCCAGTCGACATGAAGATCATCCCGTCCATCGACATTAATCCAGTCGATTCTCTGTCTAGTCGACTTGCAGAATAGGTGGTCTGTCTAGTCGAGTTTTCCTTGTAAAGAAATAGGTACTCCCAGAATAGATAGTCTGTCTAGTCGATTTTTACTGTCGACTCATCTTCCCGTCGATACTTTTGGTTCAATCGACAGACCGTCCCGTCGATTTTGACTTAACAATAATCTGATTTTCTCTGCTTCCTAAATTCAGTAAATCTACTTGATTTTTCCAAGTATAGTCTTCAAGATAAATGTCAGTCATGAGTAAGTACTAGGTCTAAGTGACCCTAAGCAATATTCATATATTTAATCATTCATGGATTAAAGGTGTCTGTCTCAAGCATAATCAAGGATGCATCAAACACATTAAGTATATTATTATGTAATTATGTTAATGTTCTTCTTCAAATCAGGAATCTTGGAGATCAATTTCCCAACAACCCCAGTATCTCAATTTTCCTGCAAGAAAAAGCAGAGCGTGCAAGCATTCCCAACAAGGAGGTGCACAAACATTCGCAGCGGATAAAAAAACACTAGCACAACCATGGATTCAGAGAACCTAAGAAAAATGACTGGTCGCACAGACCGGCCAAAAGTGTGCGGTCGTATCAAGCTAAGTTAAAATTATTACAGGATTTCAATGTTTACTTTTCAGATTCTAGATTCACTCCGGATGCGCCCACTCTACCACGACATGCGCCAAGCCATCGGTCATCTCGGCGGGTGCGCTCGGCACCAGCCAAGAGCATGTTCGTCTTAGTGCTTGTGGCGTGTATCGCATGGACGTTATCCCTCACTTTCTTGGCGTATTTTCTTAGGGGGTCCTCTAGAGGTTTCGGGTTCTTCGAGCCCGCTGCGGCTTCTTTCTGCAGCACGGATCAACGGCCATACCTGGCGGCGTGCACACCGCCCTCCTTCAGAGCCTCCATCATTTTCTCTAGCTTCGCTATACGCGCACGGGAAGCCCAAAACTCTCGTTTCACCACCTCCAGCTCCTCGCGCAATTGGATCAGTGATTCGCCCACGACATCTGCATAAGAACCCGCTGCGAACAAAGGTACATCTTGAATTAATAATATTTTTTGAAATAACTCGATTGACAAGGAAGGAACACCCTTCGCGAGCATACCGGCGAACTTCCCCTTGAGTTTTCGTCGGCGTGCCTTATTAACCGCCTTCTCCACCGCGAAGATCCGTCGGTGTCGCCCCGAGGAGCTCACCCCAGGTTTGCTCCTCTTCCTCTTCTTCTTCCTCCCATCCGAGAGCAGTTCAACAGGCAACCCGGCAGTTGTCGCCGCTGCGTCTGTCCCAGCACCCAGCGAGGGAGGGTCCGCGAGGATTTCCCCCTTTTCTCGCTCTTCCTTCTATTCCTTCTATTCTTCCTCTCCTTCCTCATCCTCTGTCTCCTCGACATCCTTTCCATTTTCGCCGTCTAGCTCGGACTGGTGTTCTTCATCGATGTTCGGCGAGTCCGCGACATCGACCGATTGATGGTCATCGCCCGCTTCATCACCGGGCTCCTCACCCGCCTTTTTCTCTGAAGTATCCGTCAAAGTCTGCGGTTGCTGGGTGTGCCCCAGGAACGGATCCGGATCTGCAATCAGTGTGGCTACCAGCCCCGGCACAACAGCAAGCGCGGCTGGTACCCGGCACATCCTTGCGCGCCAGGTCAGCGTCCATCGCCAACTCTGCCACAGAGGTGCCCGCCCCCTTCACCCCCGACGGTGTTGCGTCATGAGCGACCTTCGCTCGGTTCATCTTCGGTTCTTCTTCTGGAGAGGGCCCACCTGCAGGGGGGACGTGATCTCCGAGTCCGGGAGGACGTTATCGGCGGCCCCTTGGTTCAAGGAGAGCGCACTGAAGCCGGTGAAGCCCTTCAGACGTTCGTCCATCTCGGCAGGAGTCATGGACCCCAAAGCAGCTTTCTTCTCAGAGGAAGCCCGCACAACCGGCTTGGTGGGTGATTTCATTTTGAGTGGTTGCCCGGCGGAGCCTCCCGTTTTCTTGGCAGTCTTGCGCGGTTTCTCCGTGTTGGCGGGTCCCTTTGTCGGCGCCGCCATTTGAGCCCACAAAGCAAGGAGTTGGTTATTCATTGTTCGGCGGGCAGAGGCTGCAGTTTTCAAGGTTCTTTCCAGCGATATGTTCAGAAAGGCCTGCCCCGGCCAATTTATAGCTCTCAGCGACGCCTTAGCGGTTACCTGTGTACTTTTTCGGAGACCGCACGGACTCAAAAAAGTGTGGGGATTCTGTTAGCCCAATCCTGCGATCGCGGCCAATGCCCTCTCTGCCGGTTTCAGAAGTCCAAGGAGGACACCCAGAAGTGCCCGCAGTCACATCCCAGACGAGCGTATTTTCTTCTCGGCAGAAGGCCCGGGCGGACACCCCGGGGGGTCCGCGGACTCCTTTCTGGAAGGGCTTGTTCACCTCAGCGAGGGCGCGCGCGATTTCCCATCAGAGTGCCCGCGCCCTCAAGCTAGCAGTGTCAGCCTCAAAAGAATCGCAGCAGGCACCCTCCAGAGCCCGCCTGGGCCTATTTTAGCAAGCAAGTGTGCGCGGTTATGGTCTGTCGTGCCCGCGCGCCCTTCTTTCTTCCTCAACTGACGCTTCGGTTTCCTCAGGCGGCGGAGCATTTAGTGCAACATTAAATGCCCCCCACCGGCCGAGCAGCCTACCCTCAAGTATAAATAGAGGGTCAGGGGTGCTTGGAGGAGGAGGCGGAACTTTGGCCAGAGTCTACCCTGTTGTAGGTGTTGTTACAAGTTCTGCCAACGGTAGAACGACAAAATATATTTCTATTTGCTTATATCCCAAATTAATCAGTGTTTCGCATCTAAATTTAGCAATCATCACCGAATTATTTGGCATTGAAACTTTCAATTCATCCACAGTGTGATACAGTTTCAATTGTAAGTGCTTAACAGTATATTGAAAATAAAGGAATCACTAGATCCAGTATTAAAAAGCACCCTTAAAACATTGTCATGCACGTTAATCATACATGTCACCAACACATCATCCGTTTTGGCTTCTTATTGGCTTAAATTGAAAACTATGGGTTGCACATGTCTTTCTTCCAACGCTTCAGCGACTAAACCAGAGGCAACTGATTCAACCCCTTTACAGAGAGATTTTTAGGTGCGTTCTCTCACCTAGTTCTAGGTGGGGGATAAATACAGTCGTATGATCACAGATTCTACGGCGGATCTGCTATCTAAGAATACTGACGGTATTTTTAATTCAGAAATACGGCAGTATTTTGATCAATCAAGGAGAACCAACGGCTTAGATGCGCTCCTCTCACCATGATCTTAGGTGAGAGTAACTCACCTACAAATTTTTCTTGTTGTTATCAAGGTAGCTTAAGGAACCAACATGGTATAGCTTCTGGGTCAGAGGTGGGGCTCCATTTGAATTCCTCTCAATCACCTACTTCATATTCGGGTAGTTATTCTTATGATGCACAGGTCGATGACATTTGAAACATACATTTAATCCAGCCAGGCACTCTCCGCCATGTGCATTCCCGTATTTTTGCATTACTTTGGCTCCGTAGGTTGAGTCACACTTCCACTATGTGTTTGAGATTACAACCTCCTTCTCTTTTTTCAGCAAGGGTTTCCCCCTTTTGAAGTGAACTCCTTTCCTCTGCTTTCTAACGTCCTTTTTTCTGAAATTCCCTTCGCTTTTGGGATTTTTCAAAATCATTCTCTATCAGTCTCGCACCAAGTCCTTATAATTCCTTATTCTTTGAGAAATTAAGTATGTTCTGTAATTATCTCTCACAGCCTGTAGAAAGCAAAAATATTTATCTTCTTCACTGGCAATAAGGGTCCCCACATAATAAGTCGGGTGAATGAACTCAGTTTCATATTGCACCACTGAGCAACTTCCTTGCATCAATCAAAGGAACTTATCTTGCAAAAGTTTCTTCTCAGACGAAGGTACAAACCAACCTGTGAATTCCCAGAGAAAATATGCTCACGTTACTGCTAAGATGACTCTTCTAGCATATCTTCCTTCCATTAGGCTATCCCACCGTCTTCAGGCTTCTCCTTCTAAGACGAAGGTTGAAAGATCCACCTTCCGATCCTCTGGGCACCTCATTGCTCAAAAGATTACTTTGATCTTCTTTACCCAATCTTCAGTTTCCATCGAAGTCGCCCCTCCTTGGAATGAAGGTGGCTTCAATTCCAAGAAGTAGATGAGGTAAAAGACAGTTTGTATTTGGGGTTGAGCACAAGAGCTAGCGGGAGTCAGTGCAGTACCTTCCTTGAGCATCCTCATTACTTTTGTCAATGCTCGGGATAATTCAGATACTTGCACACTCGGTTCATGTAAACCACTTTCCATTGACGTACTTCCTCCGGTTCTACATAAGTAGCATTAGTATCAACGTAAAACGATCATATTCAAGGTATACCTAAGCAAATTATAGGTATGTTCTACATAAGAAGCATTCTAGCAGCCCTATGGCAGCTCCTGCAGCATTCCGGCAGCCCTCTTGTGCCTCTTGCCGCATTCTGTCGGCCCTCGCCTTTTTCCGTCATGACCCTCTTTCCGGACTTAGTGAATGTTTAATGCGATCGAATTGAAGTTGTCATGGATAACCTCCTTGTCATGGCACTAACGATTCGTCGTCGGCTTCTTCCACACACACCCTTACAGCCCATGCCCACCCCTCTGATTCCCGTCGAGCCTCCTCCCTCCATCCCACCACCACTCCTCAGTGGGTCTTCGAGCATTGGAAACGTTGTCGCTTCCTCCTTTCCCAACATCCCCTTCGTTCTCTCACTGCCGACCGTGACACGCACCCCCTAATAACCCCCCACCCCATCTTTCGATTAGCACCGATTTCCCTCCAATCCAATCGCCTTCTGACAAATCCATGACTGAGTCTCCACCTGGCGGCTCGCCAGCCTTTCACACAGTGCCTTATGCTTTTTTTCTTCCTGCCGTTTCTTGGAGACCCCCTCCCTCTTATCAGCTCTCTTCTCACTCAACTCCTCATTTCCAACATCTCTCGAGCCTACAATTACCATACCATCACATATTGTCACTCTCCCACTTCGACCAGAATTCCCCTCGGGTTTCCTTCCAAATAATCACTACCTACTCCTCATCGACCTAATGTCCGGCCCCACACCACTCTTTCATAATCTGGATGGGTTTTTGCCATCAGTCTTCATAGCATCCGACCTCCGACCGAGGCTCTGGCCCAACTGGAGGGCACCTTGCTCGACCTCGAGGTCAAGCTCTATTGTGGGCATGACATTGCATCACCTCTCAGGTAGTACCATGCTGAATTCTACGGTCATTTCGGGCACTGGTACCACAGAGCTGCAGCAACCAGTCTGCCACAACGCCTCCAAACTTCTGATGTTTCACTTGATCCGCCCACCAGAGAAGCCGCCCGAGAATCGTTGACGCACCCATGGGACCATTCTCGACTCGACCTTGGGGATAAGGTTGCTTTTAAGGGCAGGTGCACGTGGCTTCATGTATTTTGTCCTGTAGTGGGGTCTCCATCTATATAAGGATCCCCTTAGGTTGTGGGGATTATCTTTGGAGTGTAGTCTTGAGTCACCCAGCCTCTGGGTGCTAGGCGGGAGCTTGTCTCCTGATTGTATCTTTTATTTCATGCAATGCAACTTCACGTTCATTGTTTTAGATCTTGATATGGCATATGTGTATCATGATGTCCACTTGTTCTTTGGTTAGCTGGTCTATGCCAGGAAGTGTTACAGGTTTAGGTTGGCAGGACAGATGAAGGTCACCAGTGTCTAGCGGGTCATTATAATTTATCTCCCACCGGTTGAAAGTAAATTTGTTGGATTTGACGTAAATATGATGTTGCAAGGGCGTTCAAAGATTTGTCGCTAAATGATTCAAACAGTCTCGTAAGTATTACATATCTATATAACATCAGAAAAAGAACATAGAAAACCTAAAACAGAATGACACTAATGATATAGAAGAAGGTTGATGGGGCATTGGATAGATTGAAAGACATGACCAAAAATTGGGTATCATGTGTGCGGAAAGCCATCTCATGGATATCCTTCATGCACAAGTGTATTGGTGGTAATCAGAGCGTGGATCCAGCTTAGAGAATTGAGTGGCTCCACTATGTTCATTCAAAAGCTCTTAAATCATTGAAATGGGGTATTTATCAAGAATCATAATCTGATTCAGCTCATGGTATTTAGCATAGAAGCGCGTCCTTATTCTACACTAAATTGACAAGGCTAGAAAAGGTGCTAGCATTGGGACGAATATAGCCACTATGAGCATTTCATAAATGAGACACTCGATATCGTCATTTTACATGTGATGAAATCAACAAGAGCATACAGAGATGAAGATCACATTTGGCTGGAGAGGAGTGTTGTGGTCTAAGGCCCGATGGATAGAAGCCCTTGTGGTTCTCTGAAAACTCAAGGGAAATTGTTGAGATATTGTAACTGGGGATCATGATGTAGGTTCCGGAATGTAACTGATGTACTCTCCATTGGGAGGCAATGATTTACATAAGAGAGCAATTAACTCAACATGTTAAGTTTTAGAAAGTGATTAAAGTATATCCAGAGTGCGTGAGAGAGAAACATCGTCATGTAGCAAACAGAGTGACCAGAGGAGGCGAAGTTCAATGTTAATTTGAACCAATTAACCTCGATATCTCCAAATATCTAGAGCCAAACAAAGCTCATAATGGCGTCTACTCCATCCAACCTGAAGGTGTAAAAGCCCTCCAAAATAGTGCATGGGCCCATGGTCATTGAGAGGTTGCGACATGGCCCACCGGTGGGAGAGCATGGCCCACCGGTAGGAGAGCGAAGCCCATCACCGAGGTACACAAGGAACCTTGGAGAAGAATCCATCGGAAGATGTCGATAAGCCACCAAGTGAAGTTGTAGCAAGCGTCAATGTCAACCAATATCAAGATCTCGATGGTGGAGATGGAACCATGGAGCTTCATCGTGCAAGAGGCAGATATATTGCTAACGGAGAAGTATGGGATGTTCAATCGGTTTAGGACAGTAATGTCTTGCTCAAAAGGTTGATAATCAATGGCCTCTAATGCATCAAAGTCTTCCATCATGACCTCGTCATCATAGTGACTAATAAGTGCTCGCAAATCCTTCATGGACAAAGCATGTGTATGCGAGTATGGTTACTTACGAAGGAAGCATAGGTCCTTACAGCAGAGGTCGTTATATTCCTGGTTGGATAAATGATGGGTAGGATGTTGGCGAGGAGCACTAGTAGAAGACAGTGGAGGCTTCAGAGATAATAGAGGAAAGATGGGCTGGCAACGATGGAGTAGAGGTATGTCAAAGGACGGTGACTTAGAAGTGGTGGTGGATTTGTAAGCAAGGTAGGGTTAGCAGAGTGGAGTAGCCAAATGGGAGTAACAGTGGTTGGCCAAGGGCCGAGAAGGGAGTTCGACCTTAACCAGGCGGGTCACCTCCATGTCCTGAGTAATGGAAGTAGGATAAATAGTGTGAAGACGAGCACAGATGTGCGGAAAGAGGTTGTGCAGGAAGTGCCCCGGGTAGTGATCCGGCGAAAAGGTCGAACAAGTGGATGACAAATTCGATGAAATCATCCACATACTCGTCAATAGCTCTGGATTGTTGAACAAGACAAAGACACTCCAAGGCATTGCCGAGTGACGGTGGTCATAGTGTTGGATAGGGGCTTGTGTGAGTAAAGGTCATGTTAAGGAAGGAGTGGTAGGGAACAGCCAATTTGGCAATTTCGGGTCAATCCTTCCATGCTAACGAGTACAACAGAGGCGTGATGGACGTCAAAAATGTGTTGAATGTCGAAGAATTGTTTGGAGCGGGCAATCCACCTCATAGGATCTTATCCATTGAAATGGGGGATGTCCAGTCGATGAGGAGCGTGGAAGGCGGCATCAGTGATGCAGTCACAGAAAGAGGGTGGTGATAATGCCACAGGAAGAAATTATCAGGTAAGTGGAGAATGGGGAGCTCGGTGGTAGGAGTGTGGAGCTTCTTTAGTGTTGGAGAAAGATGGTGTGCATTGAGGCCAAGCGATCATCGTTGACGTCCATGCGAGAGTTAAGGTAGGTCTCGAATTTCCTGATGGTATCTGAAAGTGAGTTTAGTTCTTAATATCCTTTTCTTTATTAAAGCCTTTTTAATCTTATTTCAAAATAGTGATATATATATATATATAAGTGTAATGCTGAGTGAAAGATAAACACAAACAGATCACAGCACAGCAATAAAAAGAAATAAGAAAGGCAAACCAGAAGACACAAGAAATATAGTAGTTCCCCAATCAACCTGGGTACATCTACTCTTCTACCCACTGGTAGGAATCCACTACAGGTTTTTGATCAGGTGCCCTGCCACCATATGAGCTTTTGATCAGGTAACTCAAAAACCAAATCACAGGTTTTTACTAAGGTGCCCTGTCACCGAGAGTTAACTTTTGAAGGGAGTTATAACCCTTTGTACAGGAAGGAATAAAGAAAACAAAAAAAAGGTTAAAGTGTTCTTCTCTTTTCTGAGAAGACTCTAGAGATCCTGATGAGTTGTTGAGAATGGATCTTTGATGAAGATGTTAAAGAGCTCCCCCTGATTTGTTTAGAGTTGATGTTCAGGTTGTAAGACCCCTTTTTTTCTTTTGAAAACCCGGGTCTTATGCCCAGAACCGCCGCTTTGCGGTGACACCATCACTCGGGAAGGTCGCCACTACAAAACGCCGATCCTGCCGGCCATATCGATAACAGAAGAAGAAAAGCATAAATGAACAAATAGAAGTTCAAGTCCACAATCGCATGCTATATATAATGAAGGTCCACATGGTATAACTGAAATAACAAAGTTACAATAATAAAGGGCTCATGCCCTGTACATCATGTCCTCACTACAAGATCACTCGCGGAAGCTAACTACTAATCACTCACTGATCCTGAATTCTATGCTCCTGTACTAGACTGCCCCGTCTCCTTCTGCACCGGCCTCTGGTGCTGCTGCGTCTCCTCGATCCCCTAAAATGATATGGTCCACCGACCGTTAGTCAAAAAGACTAAGCCTTATGTTCCCCACCCTACCCCCAATGGCTCCTAGGCACCGTGTGGGAGGATGAAGCGGAGGACAGCAAGGGGTATAAACAATAGCAGGTGACAGCGGATTTTGTTTACAGGAAATGTTTCTACACTACACATGTGTATATATATAGTTGAAGCAGTAAAAGAGCATAGTAAGAGCAGGTAAAGAATAAGTAAAGTGCAGTAAGTAAAGACATGTATAAAAATAGAAAAGTAACCATTGATTTATAGGAATGCCCATACAAACCTATAGACCAAGAGGTCGTTTAGCAAGGCCTATCGTATAAAAATTCCCATAACCAATTTATACGATAGGGGTAGGGGTTGAAATGTAATGCTCATGTCATGACATGCAGAGTTATGAAGTTTATGCTATGTTCATACAAGTGCAACTCACACACTTCGACTTTATGCGCACAGACCTTTAGTTCCCCCTTTTTGGAGTTAGCAAGACTCCCAGGATACTCCCGTAGTGGCAAACGGAAGCGGTAGGTTGGGCCTCGCCCACCTCTAGGTTGGTATTCACACTACCTAACCTAGACCTATCGTACGCCTCAACGCAAAACCGCGGAGCATCTGCGTACTCTTACTGGCTGGACCACCAGATTTTCATGGCTAAGTGCAAATTCCACACTTGCCGAGTCAACGTATTGACGTCGGTGTGAACGACCGTCCAATACCGAAGACCCACCACCTTCATGCACATGCAAACATGTTCTACTATATCCCGAGCCATAAACTCCCCGGGCTAACCTGCCCGTCATCAATAACCTTCTGAGCCACCGGCTCGCCGGACCAACCCATCCGTACCAACAAACACTACTGAGTCACAAGCTCACCGGACTAACTAATCCGCTGCTTCAACCACTGAGCCTACCGCTCGTAAAAACAAACCAACTAACCTCATGTAACCACAGGGTGTGGGTGTGTGTATTGTTAAGTTAATCTTGTACAACATCTTACTCCTACAGTTTATGGATAATCTTGGACTTCCCGAGAATTACCCTGTAAGCGGCTCGCTACGGTACTAGGAACTGTAATGGGATGACACCCCAAAGTTCCCTTTCTCAAGACACTTAGTGTTGTTGGTATCTACCTGTAAGAATACCCTCCTTGTCATTACTCTTGGATTAACCCTAAGTAACTTATGACTTTCCAAGACGATCTTTCAACGACCCCGAGTGCAACTTACCTCTAACTCACCAAGCACATCTTTATCATCTATAATCTTTCTTGTTGACCATCACACCTTTCCAACTAAACTAGGTAAACCACTTACCTCTCATTCCCTCCTAAGGATCCACTTGATTCTCAAATTTCACAGTTTTACTATACGCAGACCAAAAGAGTTATATGGGTTGCATAAGAGGAGGTACTCCAAATATTCATCCAATTGACCCAAGATTATTACTGGGACTCTAACATGATATCATATGACTAAATTCAGAGAATCATAATTTTCCCTATTTATTTGGCATTTATTTTTAATTTTCTCAACATTGGCCAAGTGTGAAATTGAACATGAAGTGTAGTCTATCCTTATGATATGGCCATCATAAAATCAAGATAAATCTATCATGCCAAAAATACAGTAAATACTGAATATCACAATTTTACAATAAGGAAATGTCCTCTACTTTTAATATTTAACTTATATCTAAATTTGTAGATTTATGAAGGAACCACCAAAAATACTTACACCAAAATTATGGGAAAATTACCAGACCTTTGTATTCATCAGAAAAGTCTACTGACTAAATTGTAGAATTTATGGAAATCATTTTCTCACTTAAATGAATTCTTTAAGAAAAACCCAATTAGGATAAGTTGTGAAGTAGCCTACTGATAAAAGTCTCCAAAAAATTATATAAAAATTCACAGAGCTTCCTAGTGCCCTGAAATGTCCTATCACCAATTTGCACAATTTATCAGAGAGTATCGGACCCTCATTTATTTTTCTTAATCCTAAGACAAAATAAATGTCTTGTGAATGAAGTACTTGTTAAATCATTTCAATAATTACACAAAAATTACCAGAGGTGTATATCATGATAATAAAGACACTACCAAAGTTTCATCATCATCCAAGACCATTTAAGCATGTAAATTTCTCTTATAAGGAATTTCCCTAAAGGGGTTATGACCTATTTCAAAGGTAATAATTGTTCCTAAAATACTTATAAAATTACCTAAGGCCTATTTACATCCCATGAACACATATCCTAGGTTTCATGGTCATTCTATAGCTTTTGACCACATATCCTTCACAAAGCTCTATATGCACCCCAAGGGGTAAAACTAGGGTTCTAAGGCATATCCACCTCTACACCACTCCATCTTACTCATGAAGGTGTTTTAGGGGATCCTAAACAAGTGGACAAGGTTTCAACTCATGGTGAGGAGATTTGACCACAATACCCCAAGATAAACACCATGCCCTAACTTTGACCCAACTTGACCTGACTTGGGTTAACAAATTACCCAACCAAATCAGTCCCAATTGGGCTGAGATTTTTACCAGGGTCATGTGATAACCCTAAGAAGTACCCACCAAAATTTGGAGGGCATTGGAGGTCATTTGACCCACTAAATAATTAATATTTGATTTATGAAATTATTACAAAAATCTTAGAAAAAGGTTCTCCTAAAATTCCCATCTTTTTGTTATGATAAGGGGGTTGATATAAGTAGCCTAGGTTTCAATTTTCAAGTCAATCCCATGACCCAATAAAAAGTTATTCAAGAAATGGTGGCTGTCCTACACTAGGGACCAGTCCCACCAAAATGGACCTACAGGGA
Organism: Dactylorhiza incarnata; assembly: GCA_033032865.1. NCBI lineage: Eukaryota > Viridiplantae > Streptophyta > Magnoliopsida > Asparagales > Orchidaceae > Dactylorhiza > Dactylorhiza incarnata. Next base: position 559,273 of record JAWHQI010000040.1, on the reverse strand, counting down.
GCTACAGAACTCCTTTTGGGGTGAAATTAATTTTAAAATAAAGTAGACTCCAAGGGCTACAACTTTGGTGTTGACCACTTTTTCTGTAGAGGGCCTAAGTATTTTTAATATTTATTTCTAACAGCTGCCAGTAAAGAGACAGAAAAAGGGAATAACAAATACATAAAAAACGAAATCTGCTGCACGAATCTTGAAGCAGGGACGGACGGAATCGGCTTATCTTCTTCCTCCAGCCAATGGCTGAGATTGCCCCGACCTGGGTGATGTTTGGAGGTGTTTTCCCGGCCACCCAAGCGCCGCCCCGGCCGGCCAATGCCACCACCACCTCTGTTGAAGTGGTGGCCGGTGATGGGGGGTGGTTGGCCGGTTAGAGGTGGCCGGAACGGATGGTTTAGGGTGGGATTGAAAGCTTGAAAATACAAGCTCCGGCCAAACCCGATCCAAGGCCATTTGGCCTCAAACCTTGCGGCCAATAGATGTAGATCTACCCAAAGGGAGAGAGGAGAAGAACCAGACCTGTTGGGAGGGTTGATTCCTTGCCGATTGGGTGATCCTCCATGGCCGGCCTCAAGCTTTGGCGCCATTGCAACCTCCACACCAAGTTGCTCGAAATCTTTAGGTGAGTGGGGGAAACTCATCCTCACAACCTTGTGAAGCTTTTTAAAGAGCCAACTGTGGAAGGGGGAGAGGTGAAACCTCCAATTTCACCATTAATGGCCATTAGAAATTTTTGACCAAAACTGAAATCCCATTAAATTAGCCATTTGGGTGGCCGGCCATAGCTATTAAACTCCTCAAAACTGATGAGGGGGGAGATACAAAACCATTGGAGATGAAGAGGGGAGGCCCTTGGCCTCCCATGGCCATTAATGGCCTTCTCTCTCTTCTTTAGCTCTCTTCAAAATTGGGGAAATTGCACTTTCTCTCTCCTACTCATCATTTCCAGAAATTGAGTGGTAACTCCTGGTAATTATCAGCCTCCTAAGCTAATGGAATACTCCAATTAGGCCTATCCCAAGTGGATTGGGCTTGAGTTAGCCTTTTCCCCTCTTTTTGGGCAAGGTTGACCAAGTGTTGACTTGAGGTGTTGACTTGGTCAACTGATTGGTTGACTGGTCCAAGTGGTGTGTCTTGAGCCCCTTGACACCACCCAAAGTTGGTTGAGTCATGGTGGTGCCCCAATTGGGCCAATTAATCCAAAAGGTGTTCGTTTGACCAAAACAGGGCTAGAGTTGACCTTGGTCAATTTGACCATTTGGGTTGACCCCAATGGGTGGGTAGTGACCTATTGGTCTCTCTTAAGGGTTAGGAAAGTCTAGGTAGGGTCAATTTGGCAAGGTGGAGGTCAATTGACCCTAATTAGACTACTTTGACCAATTTGGGGTTAGGGTTGACTTTGGTCAATTTGGCCTCTTTGGTTGACCCCAATGGGTCCTTGGTGCTCTAAGGGGCCCTCCAAAGGGTTAGGTGTGCCATAGTGGGGTCAAAGGGTCAAGGTGCGGCCCTTAAGTCCAACCCTATGCTTGTTAACTGGAAATTGTTATTTGCAGACCAAGGTAATCTTCCCCTTCAAGCCTAAGGCCAAGTGATCTCTTCAAGCTTCATAGGGTTTTGTCATGACCTAGTCATGACAAAACCACACTAGGGGTCTAGTTGTTTGGGGGATGTTACAAATCCCAATAAACAAAAAAATAATTTCGTCCTCGAAATTCAGGCTAGGCTCGCGGAGTTTTCTCCGAGAGTGACTGAACGTAACATCCCCTAAGAATTGAAGTTATTTCTGACTCGAAGAGCACCGACTATCACTGTCACACTAGTTCTAATGGCTCTCAGGTGAATCAATCGATCGGAGGCTACCGGGCCATCTATAGTAGAAATTTGCTGCTCCTGCCATAGTAGAGCTCTCCTAAAGGAGGAGACATGGAAGACGTCGTGCAATCCCGCTAACTCCGGTGGAAACTCCAGTCTATAAGCCAACGGGCTGATCCACTCCAGGATCCTGTAGAGCCCCATCTATCTCAGACTGAGCTTCTTCCGCCTGCGAACCCGCGAGACTCCATGCATCAGACGTATCTTCCGGAACACCCGGTCTCCAACCTGGAACTCTACTGCACGATGCCGCGCATCGTAATACCTGACCTGGCTTCTCTGGGCCTCCAACATCCTAACTCGAATCAGTCGCACCTGGGTATCTATGTCCTCCATAAATTCCAAGCCGAGTGCCTTGGTATCCTCATCCTGGATCCAAGATAGTGGAGTCTTGTGCCTCTGTCCCTCTGAGGGTGGAAAGTTGTGCTGAACGTCAACTAAGAGCCCAGATAAGCCTGGACTGATCTTCACTTTTTAGACGTAAACCGTTCATCCTGATTCAACACGATCGTACTGGTCACACCACGATAACGGACAAACTGCTCAACCAATCCCATCAAACACCAACGAGAGCGTCCTTCCGACTCGGGGTGACCCTAACTACATTGGTCACCCTATCCTCGATGTCCTAAATAAACTTGTGCCCGGAGTGGGGATGTGGTAACCTGTGTATGAAATCCATAATTGTATCCTCGAGCTTCCACTCTAACACGGGCAGTGATTGTGGTAGTTCTCCAAAGGCTTTTGCACTTAGCATTCACCGTGCATCACAAACTTATGACGTCTTTCTTCATTCCGAGGACATACGTGTTCCGGAATACACCATTTTTCCGGTGACTAAAGCTCTTGTTAATATGGGTAGACAACGCTTCTATAATGTTTTCTCCGCACATTCTGATTCATATTCCTTCACGTACGTCCGAGTAATCAATCAACTCCACTCTACAACTTATCCAGTTCTTACCATTGGTGGGACTGATCAGATCATCAGGCGTCCCAAGCATTTTCAAATTTTATGGTGGTGCACTTGTGAACCTTATGAGTATATGTTAACCAATCTTTATTAGTATCAATGTTTGTAAATGACTCCAAATCACTTTCTATGTGGAGTTTGATTCATAAGGTATACGAGTAAAATCTTTTGAAACCCTAAGATTTTTCACAAGTCAATTTCATCAAGAAAGTATCACCACGTTTATTTCACCAAATTCCTATTACTTCCACATATGCTAGTCTTGATCACTTTCGGATGGTCCAAAGTAAGATAAACTTAGATCGTTCTGATCATAGTAAACTCAAACACTATATTCTAATTCCAATAAGTTGTCGTCTAAGATCTCTGGTTATTCATCATCATAGCTCCCAAGGTATAAAGGCTATTATTGTAGTTAAAATTTTCAACCATGACAGGGCGTGATTTTTAACAAATCATAAATTGATCACTTCTGAATGCCCCAAACCATAAAAACTTTCGGATATAACTATAACTTGTAAGAACAAATTTCCGTCCTCAACTTCTAGAATAGGACATCGACATCCCTAAGTGATTAATCCTGGCGACTTTATATTTCCAATGATTCAACTAAGGTTAAGTCATAGCTTGATCAACGATGTCTATCCATTGCCCTGGTATTACTACGGATCATCATTCCGAACATACTTTTACACAATCTCATTTTCGCCCGAGTAACATCGAATATGATCAACTTCAAAATCATTATTTTCACGACGCAACACTTTCTAAATTATGTCTAAGGGAAACCCAAGTCAGTCAATAATTTGCCCAATAAACAAAAGGTAAGCTCCAATAAACAAAAGATAAGCCTCTATCTATTTTGGGCTAAGTATCTTCGATATCATTATGTTAGATTCGTCCTAGCTTGGCACACAATCTTAGACTTGGGGTTCTATCTGAAACTTGTTGGTATATTCCATACTTTAGACTCTTCAAGGTACCTTCTACGACAACCTTATCAGGGTCAACATGTGATAATCCCAAACGGGTCTCTTCTGCACTTGGACTCTTATCTAACCCTCGGTGTTTGTCATGGTGGTTGTCTCAATGTAAACATGTCACTGGTACGAGGGTTGAGTCTACGAGTCCCCTTTCCATTCTGCTTATATGTCAATCACTCTTTCTCTAGCCTCTTTGGGGTATCCTTGTACCTTCACCAAATTAATACCTACGGTCTATTTCAGACTAGGGCATGGAATAAATTGGCATGGTAAGTCACGTGTCCTAGTGGAGTTGAGTCTAACTTATTGACTAAAGGACTATCTAAAGAGATCTGTGTAGCCAGAGGTATTTCCTGCTGGGGGTAGGGTTTGTCGCGGGCTTCAAAAGAAAACTTGTCAAAAGATTCAGTTAAAAGTGGACTTTTAAATGTGATTTCCCATATGGGCACACCATTGCTTCCGCTGCTTAGTTTGTCCTCAAACTAAACTCGCGCGGGGTGGCCCAGGGTTTGTGGACTTCTTTTCTTCGGATCGAGGTTCGCTTTGATACCAGTTTGTAAGACCCTTTTTTTTCTTTTGAAAACCCGGGTCTTATGCCCAGACCCGCCGCTTTGCGGTGACACCATCACTCGGGAAGGTCGCCACTACAAAACGCCGATCCTGCCGGCCATATCGATCACAGAAGAAGAAAAGCATAAATGAACAAATAGAAGTTCAAGTCCACAATCGCATGCTACATATAATGAATGTCCACATGGTATAACTGAAATAACAAAGTTATAATAATAAAGGGCTCATGCCCTGTACATCATGTCCTCACTACAAGATCACTCGCGGAAGCTAACTACTAATCACTCACTGATCCTGAATCCTGTGCTCATGTACTAGACTGCCCCGTCTCCTTCTGCACCGGCCTCTAGTGTTGCTGCGTCTCCTCGATCCCCTAAAATGATATGGTCCACCGACCGTTAGTCAAAAAGACTAAGCCTTATGTTCCCCACCCCCAATGGCTCCTAGGCACCGTGTGGGAGGATGAAGCGGAGGACAGCAAGGGGTATAAACAATAGAAGATGACAGCGGATTTTGTTTACAGGAAATGTTTCTACACTACACATGTGTATATATATAATTGAAGCAGTAAAAGAGCATAGTAAGAGCAGGTAAAGAATAAGTAAAGTGCAGTAAGTAAAGACATGTATAAAAATAGAAAAGTAACTATTGATTTATAGGAATGCCCATACAAACCTATGGACCAAGGGGTCGCTCAGCAAGGTCTATCGTATAAAAAATCTCATAACAAATTTATACGATAGGGGTAGGGGTTGAAATGTAATGCTTATGTCATGACATGCAGAGTTATGAAGTTTATGCTATGTTCATACAAGTGCAACTCACACACTTCGACTCTATGCGCACAGACCTTTAGTTCCCCCTTTTTGGAGTTAGCAAGACTCCCAGGATACTCCCGTAGTGGCAAACGGAAGCGGTGGGTTGGGCCTCGCCCACCTCTAGGTAGGTATTCACACTACCTAACCTAGACCTATCGTACGCCTCAACGCAAAACCGCGGAGCATCTGCGTACTCTTACTGGCTGGACCACCAGACTTTCATGGCTAAGTGCGAATTCCACACTTACCGAGTCAACGTATTGACGTCGGTGTGAACGACCGTCCAATACCGAAGACCCACCACCTTCATGCACATGCAAACATGTTCTACTATATCCCGAGCCATAAACTCCCCGGGCTAACCTGCCCGTCATCAATAACCTTCCGAGACACCGGCTCGCCGGACCAACCCGTCCGTACCAACAAACACTACTGAGTCACAAGCTCACCGGACTAACTAGTCCGCTGCTTCAACCACCGAGCTTACCGCTCGTAAAACCAAACCAACTAACCTCCCGTAACCACAGGGTGTGGGTGTGTGTATTGTTAAGTTAATCTTGTACAACATCTTACTCCTACAGTTTATGGTTAATCTTGGACTTCCCGAGGATTACCTTGTAAGGGGCTCGCTACGGTACTAGGAACTGTAATGGGATGACACCCCAAAGTTCCCTTTCTCAAAACACTTAGTGTTGTTGGTATCTACCCGTAAGAATACCCTCCTTGTCATTACTCTTGGATTAACCCTAAGTGACTTATGACTTTCCAAGACGATCTTTCGTCGACCCCGGGTGCAACTTACCTCTAAATCACCAAGCACACTTTTACCATCTATAATCCTTCTTGTTGACCATCACACCTTTTCAACTAAACTGGGTAAACCACTTACCTCCCATTCCCTCCTAAGGATCCACTTGATTCTCAAATTTCACAGTTTTACTATACGCAGACCAAAAGAGTTATATGGTTTGCATAAGAGGAGGTACTCCAAATATTCATCCAATTGACCCAAGATTATTACTGGGAGTCTATCATGATATCATATGACTAAATCCAGATAATCATAATTTTCCCTATTTATTTGGCATTTATTTTTAATTTCCTCAACATTGGCCAAGTATGAAATTGAACATGAAGTGTAGTCTATCCTTATGATATGGCCCCCATAAAATCAAGATAAATCTATCATGCCAAAAATACAGTAAATACTGAATATCACAATTTTACAATAAGGAAATGTCCTCTACTTTTAATATTTAACTTATATCCATATTTGTAGATTTATGAAGGAACCACCAAAAATACTTACACCAAAATTATGGGAAAATTACCAGACTTTTGTATTCATCAGAAAAGTCTACTGACTAAATTGTAGAATTTATGGAAATCATTTTCTCACTTAAATGAATTCTTTAAGAAAAACCCAATTAGGATAAGTTGTGATATAGCCTACTGATAAAAGTCTCCAAAAAATTATATAAAAATTCACAGAGCTTCCTAGTGCCCTGAAATGTCATATCACCAATTTGCACAATTTATCAGAGAGTATCGGACCCTCATTTATTTTTCTTAATCCTAAGACAAAATAAATGTCTTGTGAATGAAGTACTTGTTAAATCATTTCAATAATTACACAAAAATTACCAGAGGTGTATATCATGATAATAAAGACACTACCAAAGTTTCATCATCATTAAAGACCATTTAAGCATGTAAATTTCACTTATAAGGAATTTCCCTAAAGGGGTTATGACCTATTTCAAAGGTAATAATTGTTCCTAAAATTCTTATAAAATTACCTAGGGCCTATTTACATCTCATAAACACATATCCTAAGTTCCATGGCCATTCTATAGCTTTTGACCACATATCCTTCACAAAGCTCTATATACACCCCAAGGGGTAAAACTAGGGTTCTAAGGCATATCCACCTCTACACCACCCCATCTTACTCATGAAGGTGTTTTAGGGGATCCTAAACCAGTGGCCAAGGTTTTAACTCATGGTGAGGAGATTTGACCACAATACCCCAAGATAAACACCATGCCCTAACTTTGACCCACCTTGACCTAACTTGGGTTGACAAATTACCCAACCAAATCAGTCCCAATTGGGCTGAGATTTTTACCAGGGTCATGTGATAACCCTAAAAAGTACCCACCAAAATTTGGAGGGTATTGGAGGTCATTTGACCCACTAAATAATTAATATTTGATTTATGAAATTATTACAAAAAACTTAGAAAAAGGTTCTCCTAAAATTCCCATCTTTTGTTATGATAAGGGGGTTGATATAAGTAGCCTAGGTTTCAATTTTCAAGTCAATCACATGACCCAATAAAAAGTTATTCAAGAAATGGTGGTTGTCCTACACTAGGGACCAGTTCCACCAAAATGGACCTACAGGGAGCTACAGAACTCCTTTTGGGGTGAAATTAATTTTAAAATAAAGTAGACTCCAAGGGCTACAACTTTGGTGTTGACCACTTTTTCTGTAGAGGGGCCTAAGTATTTTTAATATTTATTTCTAACAGCTGCCAGTAAAGAGACAGAAAAAGGGAATAACAAATACATAAAAAACGGAATCTGCTACACGAATCTTGAAGCAGGGACGGACGGAATCGGCTTATCTTCTTCCTCCAGCCAATGGCTGAGATTGCCCCAACCTGGGTGATGTTTGGAGGTGTTTTCCCGTCCACCCAAGCGCCGCCCCGACCGGCCAATGCCACCACCACCTCCGTTGAGGTGGTGGCCGACGATGGGGGGTGGTTGGCCGGCCGGAGGTGGCCGGAACGGAGGGTTTAGGGTGGGATTGAAAGCTTGAAAATACAAGCTCCGGCCAAACCCGATCCAAGGCCATTTGGACTCAAACCTTGCGGCCAATAGATGTAGATCTACCCAAAGGGAGAGAGGAGAAGAACCAGACCTGTTGGGAGGGTTGATTCCTTGCCGATTGGGTGATCCTCCATGGCCGGCCTCAAGCTTTGGCGCCATTGCAACCTCCACACCAAGTTGCTCGAAATCTTTAGGTGAGTGGGGGAAACTCATCCTCACAGCCTTGTGAAGCTTTTTAAAGATCCACTTGTGGAAGGGGGAGAGGTGAAACCTCTAATTTCACCATTAATGGCCATTAGAAATTTTTGACCAAAACTGAAATCCCATTAAATTAGCCACTTGGGTGGTCGGTCATGGCTATTAAACTCCTCAAAACTAATGAGGGGGGAGATACAAAGCCATTGGAGATGAAGAGGGGAGGCCCTTGGCCTCCCATGGCCATTAATGGTCTTCTCTCTCTTCTTTATCTCTCTTCAAAATTGGGGAAATTGCACTTTCTCTCTCCTACTCATCATTTCCAGAAATTGAGTGGTAACTCCTGGTAATTATCAGCCTCCTAAGCTAATGGGCTACTCCAATTAGGCCTAGCCCAAGTGGATTGGGCTTGAGTTAGCCTTTTCCCCTCTTTTTGGGCAAGGTTGACCAAGTGTTGACTTGAGGTGTTGACTTGGTCAACTGATGGGTTGACTGGTCCAAGTGGTGTGTCTTGAGTCCCTTGACACCACCCAAAGTTGGTTGAGTCATGGTGGTGCCCCAATTGGGCCAATTAATTCAAAAGGTGTTCGTTTGACCAAAACAGGGCTAGAGTTGACTTTGGTCAATTTGACCATTTGGGTTGACCCCAATGGGTGGGTAGTGACCTATTGATCTCTCTTAAGGGTTAGGAAAGTCTAGGTAGGGTCAATTTGGCAAGGTGGAGGTCAATTGACCATAATTAGGCTATTTTGACCAATTTGAGGTTAGGGTTGACTTTGGTCAATTTGGCCTCTTTGGTTGACCCCAATGTGTCCTTGGTGCTCTAAGGGGCCCTCCAAAGGGTTAGGTGTGTCATGGTGGGGTCAAAGGGTCAAGGTGTGGCCCTTAAGTCCAACCCTATGCTTGTTAACTAGAAATTGTTATTTGCAGACCAAGGTAATCTTCCCCTTCAAGCCTAAGGCCAAGTGATCTCTTCAAGCTTCCTAGGGTTTTGTCATGACCTAGTCATGACAAAAGAACATTAGGGGTCTAGTTGTTTGGGGGATGTTACACGGGTGGTGAAGCTTCTTCTTTTGGATGTAGTATTTCTTTCTTCTTCTTCTGCAGTTAAGATCCTGAGCAAATGATCTAGATAGGTGTCTCAGGATGAATATGATCTGCAGAGAAGAGTTAGCAAAACAAAACAAGATAGAATAATATGTTGTTCTCTGTTTATGCTTGTGTGTTCTCGTCTCTGTGTGCTGTGTCACTCTTCTTTTCTTTTCTCTGTCTTTTTATAATCTGGAGAGCTTCTCTCTTATTTTGAATTCCTCTTTTTGGGAAAGGGAAAGAGATAAAGTCTCTTTAATTATCTTGACTCCTCGAGAAGATAAACTGATGTCTTTTAGCTTTTCTGCAACGGCTATAACATTTAGTGTTTCTGCCAACGGCTATATATAAATGTGAAGCAGTAACAATATATAGCAATATATAAATAGAAAATATTATTAAATCTGACAGCATATATAATTTTAGTCGACCTGAGAAAGGAGAATTTATATATCTGATAATATTTCGTCGAGCTCAGCTTCAAGTTCGTCGATCTGAACATTTGATTCGTCGTTCTGAGCTTCTGTTGAAGATTCGTCGAACGCAGACTTGAGATCGTCGACCGCTGAGACGGGATCTGTTCGTCGACCATTGAACCGCTGAGACGGGATCGTCGACCGCTGAGACGGCTGGATTTCGTCGACCGTTGAATGAATATAATTCGTCGACCGCAGAGCGCCGTTCGTCGATCGCAGATAGTCGTTCGTCGAACGCAGAGAACTTATGTAATTTTTATCTTTCTCTAATATTATTTTCTCTGATTCGATCGCATTATATTTATATTACTTTCTTATATTATTTTCTTAGTCTTCTGACTCAAGAGAGTTTGATCTAAGTTATAAGATGTGTTATGATAGAAACTTAAATCATAGAGATAGATCCTAACTCAAATCAAAACTAAGGTTCCAACAATCTCCCCCTATTTGAGTTAGGATCCTAATCCAAATCAAGACTAGGTGTTCTAACAATCTCCCCCTATTTGGGTTTGGATACAGATTTATAGTCTCCCCCTAAAATAATTAGAGATCAAAACTAGTGGTCTAGTAATCTTCCCCTATTTGGTTTTAGGATGTTAAATATCATCTTCTTTTAATTTCTCTTCTTTTAATTCTTCTTCTTTTAATTCTATTTCCTTTAATTTCTACAGCTTTTGATGGATTCTGATTTCTTAGATTTTGATTCCATTAAAGTCTTGAATTGCTACAGCTGTTAATGGATTCTAAGGAATAATTTTTGGGAACATTGTCTAATACCTTCCTTTTTGCAGAATCTCCTTATCTGAAGAGACTCACACTCAGTGCTATGATTATTTCTAATCAATGCAACTTGAGTAGAATGCTCAAACATGATTTTTGGAGAAAAGTCTGTAAGAACATGAAGTTATCTGACTTTGCTTTTAAGATAAAAAAATTAATTAAATCTTAGAATTTTTTGTTTGATTAGGAATGAAGTTTAATGGTGAAAAACTAGTGAAGCCTTATAATTTGATACATTGGCTTTTTTATCTCATTAAAATATAAATTTGAAAAATTATTTTGATTTTGCTGAACATAAAATATTTCTTTTTCCTTAAAAGATTGTTTACACTTTTCGGCTTTAATTAACTTATTTTTTAAAGAAATAATTTGTTTTTCTGATATTTTCAAATTTTCTTTAAGTTTATCAGAAGTTAAATTGTTTATTGTTAACTCTTTTCAGATTTTATTTTCAGATTTTATTAAATCTGTAAATGGAATTTTAAAAACTGAATTGATTTGTTCTGAAGTAATATTAGGAGTTGAAGTTACCTCAGTTACCTTATCTGATTCAGATTCAGATTCTGCATCTGAGTAGTGGTTTGAGCCATATATGGCCAACATGCAGAATCTTCTGGTCTTTTGTTCTTCCTCTTCTTCTTCTTCACTTAGACTTGAAAATGGTTCTGCATCATAAATACAGTTAGTGGAAGAAGTGATTAAAAAATCTTCTTGTGCCATTAGATTTTAGAAAAACTTTAAGAACTAAGTGATCTTTGTGATTCAGGTGTTAGCCTGTATATAAAATCAACTACCCACTGATACCAATTGAAAGTGCAATTGAGTATCAGTTGAAGGTGATTAATATAATCAACCTTGCTTTGATACCAATTGAAAGTGAATTTAGTTCTTAATATCTTTTTCTTTATTAAAGCCTTTTTAATCTTATTTCAAAATAGTGATATATATATATATAAGTGTAATGCTGAGTGAAAGATAAACACAAACAGATCACAGCACAGCAATAAAAAGAAATAAGAAAGGCAAACCAGAAGACACAAGAAATATAGTAGTTCCCCAATCAACCTGGGTACATCTACTCTTCTATCCACTAGTAGGAATCCATTACAGGTTTTTGATCAGGTGCCCTGCCACCATATGAGCTTTTGATCAGGTAACTCAAAAACCAAATCACAGATTTTTGCTAAGGTTCCCTGTCACCGAGAGTTAACTTTTGAAGGGAGTTATAACCCTTTGTACAGGAAGGAATAAAGAAAACAAAAAAAAGGTTAAAGTGTTCTTCTCTTTTCTGAGAAGACTCTAGAGATCCTGATGGGTTGTTGAGAATGCATCTTTGATGAAGATGTTTAAGAGCTCCCCCTGATTTGTTTAGAGTTGATGTTCAGGTGGTGAAGCTTCTTCTTTTGGATGTAGTATTCCTTTCTTCTTCTGCAGTTAAGATCCTGAGCAAATGATCTAGATAAGTGTCTCAGGATGAATATGATCTGCAGAGAAGAGTTAGCAAAACAAAACAAAACAAGATAGAATAATATGTTGTTCTTTGTTTATGCTTGTGTGTTCTCGTCTCTGTGTGCTGTGTCACTCTTCTTTTCTTTTCTCTGTCTTTTTATAATCTGGAGAGCTTCTCTCTTATTTTGAATTCCTCTTTTTGGGAAAGGGAAAGAGATAAAGTCTCTTTAATTATCTTGACTCCTCGAGAAGATAAACTGCTGTCTTTTAGCTTTTCTGCAACGGCTATAACATTTAGTGTTTCTGCCAACGGCTATATATAAATGTGAAGCGGTAAAAATATATAGCAATATATAAATAGAAAATATTATTAAATCTGACAGCATATATAATTTTAGTCGAGCTGAGAAAGGAGAATTTATATATCTGATAATATTTCGTCGAGCTCAGCTTCAAGTTCGTCGATCTGAACATTTGATTCGTCGTTCTGAGCTTCTGTTGAAGATTCGTCGAACGCAGACTTGAGATCGTCGACCGCTGAGACGGGATCTGTTCGTCGACCGCTGAACAGCTGAGACGGGATCGTCGACCGCTGAGACGGCTGGATTTCGTCGACCGCTGAATGAATATAATTCGTCGACCGCTGAGCGCCGTTCGTCGAACGCAGATAGCCGTAAGTCGAACGCAGAGAACTTATGTAATTTTTATCTTTCTCTTATATCATTTTCTCTGATTCGATCGCATTATATTTATATTACATTCTTATATTATTTTCTTAGTCTTCTGACTCAAGAGAGTTTGATCTAAGTTATAAGATGTGTTATGATAGAAACTTAAATCATAGAGATGGATCTTAACTCAAATAAAAACTAATGTTCCAACAGTATCAATACGGGCGTCGATCATTCCTCGAGAGAATACACAAAGTGGAAGAAAGTGGATCGAACGTCTTCCATAAGGCATCGAGCGACGACGAGATTACGCGATAAGGACGACGGAGTCACACAATGCACTCGAGCCAGATGAATCGGTCTCTGGAAACTATAGTATCAGTGGGTGGAGGGGTCAAGATCGGACACGTTACGATCTCTCCTTGGTCAGAGGTACCAGCGAGGAAAAGGATGTGGGAGAAACAATGTGTGCATGATTCTCACCGTGAAATTCACGGTGCAGCCCTAGACTGACTTAGTATTCATCGAGCATTAGCCATACAAAGAACAAATGCGCTAAACATGAACCGAGTTTTCTACAGCACGCCACGCCATATCATTCACTAAATAAGTATTTGACTACTTATTTTGATCTGAGTCAAACTTTATTCCAAGCAAACCATCAGGTCACAATCAGCTAGAAAATGGTTTCTAATTAAGCTTTCATCTATTAATTGAAATGGTTGAATAACGTTTTGACTCCATTAAAGGTTCAAGTCATTAAGTAGTGGGTTTAGAGTTGCAAACACTGCTATAAACAATAGTACTATACAACCCCGTGTTTGCCAAAGGGGGGTAAATTGACTTGGATATAGGCGAAGTGAGCGGGGGCTCGCCACCTTGCGGTGAGGTGGTCGTGAGAATGAGGCGAGCAGGGCTCGCCGCCTAACGACGAGCGGGTCGCAGGTAGGGCGAGCGGACCGCGAGAAGTCTCGCGCTCACCTAGGTAGGTCACAAGGGAGGAGGCGAGCGCCAGCTTCGCCAGCCCCAGGTTTTTGGTGTCATATGTTATTTATCTTTATTTCAGGCTTGTCTGCAATAGTCATCCCAAACAACGGAGTTTGGTTGTTGGCAGGCCATTTTGAGGAGCGCTTAACAAAACTGAAAGGAAGAATTACGTTATTTGCAGACCCAGTTGATATACCCTGAAGAGCACCTTGGAGAAGATTCCGATTCTGGAGCTTCTTCTTCCTTTGGATAATTCTGGTTAGCTGTCAAGGCTCTCCACGGTGCCCAGCTTCAGCTTTGGCTAGGGAGAGGAAGCGCTCTAAGATCTTCCGGGTGTGTGGTGGGACCTCCGCGCTGCAGCCAAGGGTCGGTACTTAGTTCTGAGTTTTCGGTCAAGTTCTTCCGCGGGTCAAGTACTAACTGACCCCTCTTTTGGGGTCCGAACTCCTCGTTGGGCCGATTCTCGGTTCCAACATTTTTTGTGCGGTGAGCGTGGAACGCAGCTTGTACAAGAAAGTCCCAGGGAGGTTGGCTGGAGAGGATGAGCAAGGTGCCGGCTACGGCGGCTCGCCACCACCTGACTCGTCGGCAACGGTTGGGATGCTGGCAGACTTCAAAAGGGAAGTGGTAGAGACAATCAACCTCGCCTTCGCCACGGCGCCAGGCGAATTCTCGACACCCGCGGCCCAGGTCGTCCCGCCGCTGGGGGTAGGCGAGAATGCCCCGGGGTAGAGGTCCGGCAAGGAGAAGGATGGCGAGGCGCCGGGGCGAGACCACGGCGGGCGAGAGCTTCTCCCCAACCTGGCGAGCGCGGGCCCAGTCAGCGAGCTCGTGGGGCGAGTGGCGAGAGCGGCGAGTGGAGGAAGCCCGTTCTGCGAGCTGGTGGTTTCCGCACCAGTCCCGGAAGGGTTCAGGGAGCCGGAAACATTTCTACCCTTGAACTATTATTTTGTAACATGAATTGATAAACTTATGGCTCTTCTGTTATAGGTTCATATGATGTGCATGGATGCTGGATTGCCCCGGATGATTCCGCTGTCGGGCTCTCATTAGCCGGTGGGTCAGGTTGATCTCACGGAGAGGCTGGCAAAGGAAAGGTTATGATGGATTGCCCCGGATGATTCCGCTGTGGGCTTTCATTAGCCGGTGGGTCAGGTTGATCTCACGGAGAGGCTGGCAAGGGAAATGTTGTGTTGGATTGTCCCGGATGATTCCGCTGCCGGGCTCTCATTAGTCGGTGGGTCAGGTCGATCTCGCAATGAGACTGCCAGGAAGGATCAAGAAGTTAGCCTCAGGGAGGTCCCACTACCAGGACCCTCCTAGCCACTAGGGTCGGCGGATCACTTAGAGTGGCGAGGCGACATGGGGCTTGCCCCGCAGATGCTCAAATAACTGTGGTGCGCGAGGTCCCCCGTAGATCAGGATTCCGCTCGCAAGGCCTAGGCAACGCGGCCTGGCGGCATATACGGATGGGCGAGCCCGGGGTCCACGGATCCAAACGCACAGCCGGAACAATCGAGAGAAATGGGTCAAGTCAAAGAACGCACGCGAGGTGGGGTAGATGAAGCGCTTCTCGCGACATCTCAATATAGGCGAGCCCGAGGTTTGCGGAAGTGAATGAGAGGTCAGAAGGCGTACACGAGTCCGAAGTGCGTGCTTAGCGAGTGCCAACGTGTGAAAGGTGCGCGAGTGAGCTACGGCGAGGCGAATATAAATGACAAAAAACACTGAAAAAAGAGCTAAGTAAAAGTTTCATTTCATTTCAACAAAATATATTCTGTAACAAGGGTCGCGGCGATCTCGCGCCAGCCAAAAATCAAAATACAACAGGATGTTAAAATTCATACAAGCCCTAGGGGTGGTCCTCGGACCGCTCGCTCTCGTCACCAGGGGAGGCGTCGTCGTCGGATTCAGGCAGCGGTAAGAACAGCTCCGGAACCACCTCCTTGACGGTCAGCCGCGCGGCGGCGGCGGTCAAAAGCCCTTCCTCCTGCAGGGTTTGAAATATGTGCTTCGCCGCCGCAATCGTGTTCCGCTGCATCATCTCGTCCAGCTTGCACTGCGAGTACGACTCGGCCTTGCCACTGCGAGGAGGCGGAGGAAAGACGGCCCGGGACAGCTCGCTATTTTGGGCCTTCAACCTGAGGTTTTCCTTCTCCAAGTCGAAGGTGCGGGAGAGAAGCTGGTTGGCGGCCTCGGCATCCTGTGAGGGGAAAGGCGAGTTAGTCAAAAGAAGAGCAGTGATGAAGAGAGGCGAGTTCTTCAACAGCTTACCATCCCACCCTAAAGACAGGCAAGGAGGCCGTCAGAAATATTCAACTTCTTCTTGAGACTCGCGACCTCGTCCGTGGCAGCCTTTAGCTCGCGTTTGAGCTCTTCAGAATGTCGTTCTTACTGAAAGCAGCGTCGACCCGTGATATGCGCGAGATCCAGGGCGCGGAGTTGGGCTCGCGCGCTCTCATGGGCGAGCGACCAGGTCGACAAGTCGTCGAAGTCCGCGGCATCCTCCCGTCCATAGAGCCCAAAAGAGAAGGCAAAGGCCAGGCTGCAGATGGTCTCCTGCTCCATCCAGGAGGGGAGGAGGGCTGACACGGAGGCCCTGTTGGCCTCCTGATCCCAGCAAAGCCGAGGCTCGCCGGCCTCATCTCGGTGCTTCGCGCCGAGACCGAAGTTCCGATGGCTCGCAGGCGCGGGCAAGCACAATGTGTCGGCGACCTCTCCAGCGTCCTCGTCGGTCCCTTTATCTATGAGCAGGCTCACCGATGGGCTCGCTCCCGGCAGGTCTCCAAGGACCCGTTTCCCCTTACCAGGGGTTGAGGATTTCTTCTTTTTGGGCGCCGACTGCGAGGAAGGCGACTCGCGACCCGCAGGTTCAGGCCGCTTCTTGCCGGAGGGCACGGAAGTGCTGGGAAGGTCCCGGCAAGCGCGAGGCCAGGGGGAATAGCTTTGGCACTCGATTAAGGGGGTGGAGTGGAAAATCCCGCTCTCCTGCGAGTGAACCATAACAATTAGGGGTTAGCTAACGGAGTGAGGACGGAATATAAAGGGCGGGGGCGAACACGAGTAGTACCTGCTCCAGGTAGCACGGGAGTAGCGAATCGACGTTTCGCCGAAGGTATGCGGCCTCAAAGTTCTTCCCCGTGAAGAACTTGAAGAGTTCGGCATCATGACCACCGAGGGTAGGAGGGCGGTAGATCGCCTCGTCGTGCTGGATAGGCGAGAAGGGAATATTGCCAAAGTGCCCCTTGACAAAGACGAACTTCTGGAGCCAATGATGGCTCTTGTTGACCGTCTTGCTAACCTTGGCGTACTGGCTCGCGAAGTAGGCGATCTCATCCTTGTACGCCCGGAAGGAGAACAGCTTGCGGAAGACCGACAAGTTGAACTCGATTCGCTCTTCCTTCAGGTAGCAGGCGAAGGCGACTATGACGGCGATGGAGTTAGGGGTCAGCTGGCCCGGTATCACGCCGAAGTACTTGAGTACCCGGCGAACCTCCGGCCACAGGGGCAGTCGCAGGCCAACATCGAAGTGGGCTGCGGAGATAGCGAGCTCGTCAGGCGAGAGGTCGTTGATGGCCTCTGTCTTCGACGGTTGGCGGGCGGTGTACCCGGGCGAAATGTAGTGGGCGACCACTGCATGGTATTCGCTCTCAGACAGCGTGCAGCAGAAGAAAGTGTGGTCTGAAAAAGTCCAAGCGCACTTGGCTCAGCCTTTGTCATCACCGGCGTCACCACCCATCTAGCAGACGCTTGGCGAGAGTTGAAGAAGCGAGTGCGAGCACGGGAAGAGAGGTGCGAGTTCTCGAGAACGAAAGAAGCAGAAGGCTAAAGAGATAAATGCGATAGTTGGGGGTGGGGACGGGACCTATTTATAAGAAAATGGAAATGGCAGGAAGGAATCGAAGCGGCGAATGTGCGGTTAGCATAATTTCATTTCGATATACCTCGATCCTCGAGCCGGCCCCTTTTCCTCACCCGCTCGCAACAATGCAGCAAAGCAAGCACGCTATAGGCGAAGCGAGCGCGCGGCAGGCAAGGCGAGTCTATTATAAATCGCGTGCGAGAACGTCAAAAATGAGCAAATGCGGCACAAGCAATAATATCACACAGCGTGAATAAATACAGGCGAAAGGCCCCATCGCGGGCATAAATACCAAACTAATAAATGTAAGTTTGTTCGCATGGTTGTTTAATGAAAGCATTTAAATAAATGAAAAATACATTTTCAGAGGTCGTCGAGCGGGTGCGAGCGCGAGCGGATGCGAGCGCGAGCGGGATCAGTATTCGATCCACCTCCATCGGCCTCGGCCTCGCACCCCCGAGCTCGGCGGCACGCGAGGATAGTGGTAAGCCCGGACGGCAAGGAGCTCGCGCTGCAGCAAGCGCACCTGATCCTCCGCCCGCAAAAGGTACACCCCCCGGGGAGGTGACCTCGCTGCGAGTTTCCAGCCGTAGCTCGGCAAGAAGTCGCGCGTAGTCATCCTTGAGGGCGGCGAGCCGGTCCTCGGAGGATGTCCTGTCCTCCCGCGCCTGGTTGTAGAGGTCCTGCAGCATGAGGTCGTACTACCTGAGAACCTCGGTTGTCCGCCTCTTCAGCACCTCGGGATCTCGGGGATCACCCAAGAAGTCGGCGATCTTGTCCGGCAAAGGCAGGGGTGACAGCTCTTCCTCCCCAAAGTCAGGGTTGACAGGGGAGATCTCGAGGGTACCTGCAAGCAAGTATATCAGACTAGCGAAGGCGAGGTACAAGTAATCGCTAAGGCACTAACCAACCTAGCGAGGGTATAATCCCCTTGCCGAGGGACTGGCGGGAGGAGCTCGGCTGTCCCTGGAAGGCCTCGGTGTAAGTGAACGTAACCGACTTCCCGAGGCCAAGGGGGTGCGGCGCGTTACTGGCAATCCGGAGGGTGGTGGGTAGCGAGACGTCAAGGCCCTTCTCGCATAGAAGGCCAGAGCCTGGGATCGCAGTGGCCGCATCCGGTGTGGCCGGCGACCATGGTAGAGAGGTACGTCTTCCAGCCGTCGCGAGGAGGGTGACTGCAAGAGGCGACAGCGGGGGGAAGTCAATGGCCAAGGGAGGCCAGTTTGCCGGGAGGAAGGCGAGTAGCTCACCAGGCCGTGGTGAGGAGTCGTGTAGGGCTGCGAAGTCCGTGTCCATGGCCGCAGTACCGGCCCTCCCAGGGGATTGAGGGAGAGCGCCCGTCAGGTCCTCGCCCGCGGCTTCTTCCTCAAGGAGCGCGTTCTGCAAGCAAGAAAAGATGATTTTTAACCTGTTTCAGGGGAGATCAAGACCATCAGCTTGTATACCTGCTGGGCGAGCCCGGTGTCGGGTGGCGGATCCGGGAGAGAGGATCCACCCTCCCCCGGGTGGCTCCTGACCATCTTCGCTTTCTTGGGCTTTGGGGAAGCAACAGAGGCACGCCGACCGATCCATGGTGCAAGCTCGACGGTGAACGACCGTCTGTTTGCCCTCGCAGCATCTAGTCGAGCTTGGGCTTCTTCAGAAAGAGGCATTTAGTAGCTACAGTAGTCGACGACGAAAGAAAGTGAAGGGGCAGAGAAGTTCACCATCGCCTGTGATTGGTGGTATTTATAGCGCTGGGATGGGACCCACCAAAAAATTCTTGCCAGGTCAGCAGCCGACCAGCGAACACCAGGGGTTGGACTTTTCTTTACGAGTTTAGGATAATCTCACAAAGAGCGGGGATTGTGTACAACCCCGTGTTCGTCGAAAGGGGGTGAAGTGACACGGATATAGGCGAAGCGAGCGGGGGCTCGCCACCTTGCGGCGAGTGGGTCGTGAGGGTGATGCGAGCAGGGCTCATCGCCTAGCGACGTGCGGGTCGCAGGTAGGGCGAGCGGGGACTCGCCACCTTGCGGCGAGCGGACCGCGAGTAGACTCGAGCTCGCCTAGGTAGGTCGCAAGGGAGGAGGCGAGCACCGGCTTCACCAGCCCCCCCCCCCCCCCCCCCCCCCCCCCCCCCCCCGGGTTTTTGGTGCAATATGTTATTTATCTTTATTTCAAGTCTGTCTGCCAATATCCATCCCAAACAGCGGAGTTTGGTTGTTGGCAGACAATTTTGGGGTGAGCTTAACAAAATCGAAAGGCGGAATTACGTTATTGGCAGACCCAGTTGAGAAAACTATATATAGACCCTGAAGAGCACCTTGGAGAAGATTCCGATTCTGGAGCTTCTTCTTCCTCTGGATAATTCTGGTTAGCTGTCAAGGCTCTCCAAGGTGCCCAGCTTCAACTTTGGCTTGGGAGGGGAAACACTCTAAGATCTTCTGGGTGTGTGGTGGGACCTCTGCGCTGCAGCCAAGGGTCGGTACTTAGTTCTGAGTTTTCGGTCAAGTTCTACCGCGGGTCAAGTAAGTACTACTGCCCCCTCTTTTGGGGTCCGAACTCCTCGTTGAGCCGATTCTTGGTTCCAACAAGTACCTTGTCAATATAAGGATAGAAATTTTAAAATAGCAATGTTAAGAAAAATTCTATTTGATCAAGCAATTTCATTATACTTCAGAAATATGTCATAATCAACATAAGACATTAGTGCTAAAAGAGCAGTAAACTTACTGGATGTACTTCCTTCACCTATCCCTCTGGTTTTCCGTATGAGGTAGAGCTACACCTTGATAATATAGTGCAAAAACCAACTAAATTACATATGAATGACCTACAGTATCATATAGATTCTAAATGAAGACCATCAAAGTATATTGATACAGTCTTGTTTGTGATTCAGGAAATTGGAGAAGAAAAGAAGGCTAACGGCGCACCATTAACACATTGGATGGCAAGAAAAATGAAAGGGAACAGGTAAAAACTTCATAAATCAATCCACATAGAACACGGCCTTGATATGAGGCCAATATAGACAACCAGCGGCGGTTGCGGGGGCGGTTGTATAACTCCTCCGCTAACAAGCTTCCCTCCTCACTCCACAGGTAAGTTTCAAATTTAAAATACGAGTTACATTAATACATAACAAACGAATTATAAAAGTATTTGTAACAATACTCCGCACTTCAAACGATCCTTGACCTCAAGGATCAAAGTTTGGAAATGCCGCCTTGATTGTGAGGTAATCCTCCCAAATAGAATCTTCAGCCACCGCATTAGACCATTGGATCAGGACTTGAGCCACTGGAAGCCCCCTCCTAGGTATGGGTCGCCTGTCCAAAACTTTCTCCGGCGTCTTCAGAATAACTCCTGCTGTGAGGTATTCTGGTAGGTTCGGTGATGTCGAGGTTGCTCCGATGTGTGTTTCAGTTAGGATATGTGGAAGGTGGGATGAATAAGAGAGGAAGGGGTAATATTAGTTGATAAGCTACTGGGCTTAGTTTTTTGACTATTTGGAAGGGGCCAAAAAACCTTGGGGATAGCTTATTATGATTAGACATTCAGATGCTGGACTTTTTTTATGGCAGTGGGCGAATGTAGACCCACTCTCCTTCTCCAAACTCATCCTTCCTCTTCTGATCTGCTATCTGCTTCATTCTATTCTGATCTGCTATCTGCTTCATTCTATTCTGATCTGTTATCTGCTATTTATTGTCCGCTCACGATCTTGAAGCGTGCGGCTCACCACTTCATTTTCAGTCTTGCCTGCTAGGTAGGGAATGTGCAGGGGTGGATCCTGCCCATAGACCGCCTCGTATGGATTCATTTGAGTAGCACTGTGAAATTAAGTATCGTACCAATACTCTGCTAAGGGCATCCAATCACTCCATAACTTTGGTTTGTTGAATGTGACAGTGTAAATAACTCTCCAAACACCTATTTACAACTTTTGTTTGTCCATCAGATTGGGGGTGGTATGTTGTAGAGGTGTTGACGTTGACTCGGAGGAACTTGAATAACTTTTGCCAGAAGTCACTCACAAATATCACATCCATGTCAGATATTATAGATTGCAGCGTACCATGTAGTTTAAACACATTGGTCATGAACAATTGGGCTCTGCTTGCGCCTGCGTAAGGGTGTTTGAGGGGAACGAAATGGGCATACTTACTCAGTTGATCCACCAGCACCATAATGACATCATATCCATTGGATAATGGGAGTCCCTCAATAAAATTCATAGACAAATCTCTCCAAACCTTGTCTGGAATTGGGAGTGGCTGTAATAATCCCAAAAGCCGGTCATTTGGAGTCTTGCATTGTTGACATATGGTGCATTTCTGAATATATTGGTATACATATTCTTTCAATCCTCTCTGGTAAAAGGTGGGCTTCATCTTTGCAGCGTTACAAAAACCCCTGAATGACCTCCAACTACTCATTTCTTCCCACCACCACTCTCCCTTTCCTCCTGAGCCAACCATTAGCAACTTGAAACTGCGGTTTCAATGCTGGATTGTTTTGCTTAAGTTGTGAATTAAACTCTGTATTTTCTTATCTTCTTGTTGAGCCCGTTGCAACTTCTCTTCCAATACAGTATGTCCCATCACTATATTGCTTAGTTGCCCCTCTGTCTCCTCCCCTTTTCTTGACAATGCATCTGCCGTCACATTCTCCACCCCCTTCTTGTATTTTATGGAATAGTCGCATCCAAGTAGTTTAGCCATGAACTTTTGTTGCAGGGAGTAGCAAGGTGTTGATCCATTAAGAATTTGAGACTTTGATGGTCAGTATGGATTATAAAGTGGGCTCCAATTAGATAGTGCCTCCACTTCTGGACTGCCAACACTATTGCCAAGAGCTCCTTCTCATAGACTAATAATGCTGTTGGGAAATGTGCCCTGCAATGTTCCTGATTTAAAGAAGCACTCAGCTCAATGATAAAAGCATTGTGTATTTGATGTTATGTCTAGTTCATGCTTGCAGAGATCAGACAATATGTCCAGCACTTCAATAAATACAATATCGTCGAAAAAAACTGGACATATCGTCGACAAGTATAGGCACATCGTTGAAATGATGAGCAAAGCAAAGAAAAATGATCATGTCTGTTGTCGTCGAAAAGGACCAAACGTATCGTCGACAACAGCAGGCATATCGTTGAAATGATATGCAGAGCAAAGCACATGATCATGTCGGTTATCGTCGAGATAACATACACATGATGATATCGCTGTAACATCAACACTACAACACCTCTCAACAATATCAGAATGCCGAGAAGAAGGAACAAGACTAAGGCAAGTAGAAGTCTGATGTCAACTATATCGTCGAAAAGAAGACGTAACGTCGAGAACACTGAAGAAACAGCCGTGAAGACGGGCAGTTGCTGAAGAACAATCTGTCGACATAATATCGACCATGTCGTCGAGAAGATAAGGTGATCACAACGATATCAAGCAATCAAGAAGATTACGCCGACATCAGTTAGATGACTTCATGTCGTCTTAAGCACGAGTGCAGAAGGGATGTCCAGTGTCGTCGGGATATTGTCCTTGTCGTCGTAACAATGGAAATATCGTCGAGACAGATTCAAATGTTGCCAGACGCGCTGTCAGCAGTTAATGCCGCCGCCTGAATGTCCAATCAGCGCGTGCTCTTAAGGTATGGGCGTCTGTCAGAAAAGGACATCATAGGTGACCGTTAAGCGGCTCCTCCGTCCTATAAAAGGGAACAGTGATGCCCTAAAGAAAGAAAAAACGGAGGAACGAAAAAGAATCCCGCTGAGCTTTTTGAATACAACAGTACAAGCTGCGGTGAAGAAGAATAAGAAGAAAGAAAGAAGGGAAGAACAAAACGATCATCCTGTGTTCTTCAAGTAGCAGTCAAGTCTCATCGACTGCTAAGAATCGTTCAAGAAAGGAAGCCAGTCAACATCAGGAAAAGCAAGAAAATTTGAAGAAGATTTGTGTCGTTCAGATTCAAAATCAGAAGCATCTTCTTCAAGAAAAGAAGTCGATCTCCACCAGGCAGAAGAACTTATTGTAAATCATTCTTTGTATGGCTTGCGGGCCAAATCTGTGAGATCTGTTTTCAGATCTGTGTGTCAAGCTTGAGGGCTTGAAATCTGTGAGGCTTGAGGGCTAGGGCAGAGGGACTTGCGGGTCCAAACTTGTCGGGCTTGCAGGCTCGGGTGCAGTGAAGGGGCTTGCGGGCCTAGGCTGCAGGCAAGACTTGCGGGTCTGTGTTGTGTAGGGCTTGAGGGCCTGAGTGTCGAGCTTGCGGGCTCGGGTGCAGTGAAGGGGCTTGCGGGCCTAGGCTGCAGGGACTTGCGGGTCCGAGTTGTAGGGCTTGAGGGCCTGAGTGTCGAGCTTGCGGGCTCGGATGCAGTGAAGGGGTTTGCGGGCCTAGGCTGCAGGGACTTGCGGGTCCGAGTTGTAAGGCTCGCGGGCCGGAGACATTGGCGGAGTTAGCCGAGCCTAACACACTGCTGGGTAGGCGCAGAGAGAAAGAGGGCTACTCAAGACACCCTGTCTTAAGGAACCTCTATAAATCCTTGTGTGTTTTCTGTGTTGTGCTCTTTCAATCTAAATCTATTATCCAGAAAACAAGAACACCTAAAGGGAACAAAACAATTTGAAAAACCTATTCACCCCCCCCCCTCCTAGGTAATAAATCGACACCCCATAACTAACAAATGCCATATGTTGCTTACCTAGACTTTTACTGAAAAATGAGATTTGGTGGCCTTCTTGGAGCAGCACTGCCCCTGCTCCTTGGCTGGAAGCATCTGTTTCAAGAACAAAGTGTTTCTGAAAGTTGGGTACGGCCAAGACAGGTAGGAAGGTGATGGCCTTCTTGAGTTCATGGAAGGCTACTTCAGCTTCTGCACTAAATGTGAATTGATTCTTTTTGAGTAAGTTAGTGAGTGGTCTGGCAATGCAACCATATCCATTAATGAATCTTTTGTAGTAGCCTGACAGCCCCAAAAACCCTCGCAGTTGCTTCTGAGTTATTGGGGTAGGCCAAGCCTTCATGTCCTCTAGTTTGAGGGGGGCGGATGTTACTCCTTTTGCTGAAAATTATGTGGTTCAGGTAACTTATTTGAGGGACAGCAAATTGGCATTTGCTTCTTTTGACATATAGTTTTTCATTCAACAATATTTGGAAGGTCTGAGATAGGTGGTTGAGATGCTCGTACCAATTCTTGCTATAAATTTAGATGTCATCAAAAAACACTAGAATAAATTTACATAGGTGTTTATGAAAAAGTTGGTTCATGAGGCTATGAAAAGTGGATGGCGCAATGGTCAAGCCAAAAGGCTTGACAAGAAATTCATAGTGTCCCTCATGTGACTTGAAAACAGTCTTCTCAATGTCTTGTGGAGTCATTCTTACTTGATGATAGCCGGCTCTTAAATCCAGCTTTGTATATATAGTTGATCCTTGCAATTCATCTAGTAACTCTTCTATGATGAAAATGGGAAAATTATCTTTGATTGTGTTGTTGTTTAACCTCCTGTATTCAATGCACATCCTCCACGAACCATCCTTATTTTTCACTAGAACAATCGGAGAGGAAAAAAACTTTTGCTTGGGCATATAATACCAGCATCCAACATTTCTTTGATCAACTTTTCAATTTCCGTTTTCTGCATATATGGATATCAATAAGGCCTTGAGTTGGTATAAAGAGCCGGGTCCTTTAGTATTATACGATGATCATGAGTTATAGGGGTGGTAGTCCCTGAGGTTCTTCAAAGACCATGTTGTATTTGTCCAGAAGTAGCTACAGTTTTTGTAAATTCTGATGAGGAGATCCATGTTGAGGGCTATCAACTCGACTGATACAGCTTGCTGGGTTCACTGGATGGAATGTTTCCTCTTGAGGTTGCAGCCAACATACACAGAGCATTGTGCGTTGCGCTGGTTTTTGAATTAACTTGGTCATTCTCCTCTTATTTATGATGGCACAGCCCACATTTTTACTTCCCTGCAAAGCAATTTTTTTCCCGCATCGAAATTCCATTTGCAGGTTAAGGAAATCCCATTTAATGGTACCCAAGGTAATTAACCACTGCACACCCAATACCACATCACATCCCCCTAAGGGTAATATTAACATTTCTGCTTCAAAGGGAATTCCATGCATAGTCCATTTGAAACCAGTGCACATTTTGGTACTTGCCAGTCTATTGTCATCCGCCACCGCCACCTTAAAAGTTGGTATGGTGGTAGTGGTGCATTGTAAGGAAGCGATTGTAGTCTCATCGATGAAGTTATGTGTGCTTCCTGTATCAATGAGGATGAAAATTTGTTGGCCTTTATAAGATCATGTGACCCTCATGGTATGGAAATCAATGATGCCAGTGAGAGCATGCATTGACACTTATGGAGTGATGAGGGGTTCCTAGCATTGCTCTTCCTCATTTACTGCAGGCTGCTCTTCTACCTCCTCTCCCCTCTATCTTCCTCCTCCATTTCTACTTTTAGAACATATACTTGAGTTGAGGTCCTGCATTTGTGCCCCTTAAAATACATCTGGTCACACCGGAAACAGTCCCTTGAGCTGTTTTTCATTCATCTCTTTGGGGGATAATTTTTTGGTGGTTCTTGATTGTTGTGACATGCTTGAACTGGCAGTTGGGGCTCTGTTGGATTGCATGTTGCCTTCAAGTAGTGGGGTCATAATTGTCGATCCCTGATGATGAGAGTCACGACAGCCCCCAACTGAACATTGATGTTCTTGTATACGTTTAGTGCATAAGCTTTCTGAATGGAGGCCGGCATAAAATTTTGTACAGCAAATGATATTTCCTTCCGGAGACCGGTTAGGAAGAGACTTATTGCATACTCCTCAGTGAGAATTAATTTATTGCGCAAGGCTTCAAACTCATCCAGATAAATCTGCACTGTGGATGTCTGCGTCAACTTCTTTATTTCACTTATGGGGTCTTCAAAAAAAGTTGGAGCAAAACATTCATGGATGACAATAGAGAATTCATCTCATGGGGTTTTCAAAAAGAGTTGGACCAAAACATTCATGGATGACAATAGAGAATTCATCCCAAGAAATGTCCACCTTGGAGATCCTTGATTTGGTAAAAATTTGACACCAAGCAAGGGCCTTCCCATCTAAATTCACTACCGCCAACTTCACCTTCATTGCTTTCGGCGTACCATCGACCTCAAAGAATTGCTCACTACGGAAAAGCAAGTCACACCCTACATCGCCTGAGAAGGTGGGGAAATCCAACCATGCTCCTCTGGTTGGCATGGAGTAAGTATGTTGATATGGTTGTCCTCTGTTCTCTGGTATGTTGATAGAGGATTTCAATACGCGTCTTTTCTTTAGTAAGAGTTGCAAATATTTTCCGCAACTCCTCCATGGTTGAGGATTGGCGCTGGTCCATCTCTTGCAGCGCAGATTTGAGTGTGGTGTTGGTTGCATCTAAATTATGGACCGCTTCCTTCACGGCGTCAACTTCTTTGCGTAAATCATGGCTATGAGTGCTATGATCACTCTTGATTGCTGAATTTTCCACGGCCAAGGATTGCCTCTGATACCAATTGATACGCTATTGTTTGTGATTCAGGAAATTGGAGAAGAAAAGAAGGCTAACGGCGCATAATTAACACATTGGATAGCAAGGAAAAGGAAAGGGGCACAGGTAAAAACTTCATAAATCAATCCACACAGAGCACGGCATTGATATGAGGCATATATAGACAACCAGCGGCGGTTGCGGAGGCGGTTGTATAACTCCTCCCGCTAGCAAGCTTCCCGCGTCACTCCACAGGTAAGTTTCAAATTTAAAATACGAGTTACATTAATACATAACGGATGAATTATAAAAGTAATTGTAACATATATGACAAAAATTGAAGCAACTTACGTGAAGACAAGAAAAGAGCAATAAATATTTTCGACATATAATCGTGGAATCATCACTTGTAAATCTGTAAATAGAAAAGAGTATTTAAAAGGAAAACATCATCAGATTGGACGAAAAATGAAGTACCAGTTTTGCTCTTGCTGTGACAAAACCATTGCTACTGGCATCTGCATTGGCTTCTTCACAGCATGATGGAGATTTTACATTAGAACATAATGGACTTGTAAATTCTGTCTGTCTTCGTTTGGTTGTAAGGGTAATGGTACGAGGTTTTTCTTCTTCCTCAGCTTGCACATAAGCAGCATCAGCATTCATAACAATATTACAGTTATCTGAATGTTCATTATCAGCATCAATACACTCTATAGAAATGTAACTTTCTGAATTTAGTAGCTTTTTGTTATACATCTGATTTGACTTAGCGGAATTGTTGCCATAAATAGATGTAATCTTCATCTGTGTCATTAGTTTTGATGCCTTGGTGTTCAGCCTTTCATGTTTCCTATCAAATCGGTTTTCCAGTAATTTCTGTTGTGCTTCAGTGGCATAACCTTGAAAAGGAAATAAATTGGTATCTGTCGATGTCCTGGATATCTACAATATCAAGATAAAAAAATATATATGAATGGTTAATGAAAATTTTCCGACTATTTGCAAACCTTCCCTAGTAGTTAAGAGACCTATAAAAACTTAATCTTATTCCTTTTTTAGCAAAGAAGGTTAAATATTTGTGAAAACAAAGTAAAGGATATCAAAACAGTGCTAGGCGCAATCAATTAACATAGAAATACAACTTACCATTTGGTTTTCATTATTTCCTTCCGACATATGTAGAAAGTCAAGATATTGCTTAGAGTTTTTTATCTGCTCAACTTCTAAATCACCGCCTTTGACAAATAAATGACCAGAATCTCTTCTCACATGGTCAAACACCTGGCTGAATAATAAGATTATAGATGTTACTATCTGATGACATCAAACATATCAAAACATGACATGAGGGTTAGATCAGCTTTAAAGAGTTTTCAGATAAAAAAGGTTTGCATTTGTAGCACAACTCCACAACAGGTGGAATGCTACAGGAAGATAATTAGTATGTTGTATAACAGCTCGCTAGACCGCAACAATTTAAATGTTTTACTTAATATCATCAGAGGCAGCGCTTTTTTGAATTTTTTATATATATATCGCAGCGGAGACCTGCACATTAATTTAAGTAGAACACTAAAAGCTTCGCAATATGTAGAACAATCTGCAGCAAAAGATATATATATATAACTCTACAATGTACATGGCAACTTTTTTTACAACATCTAACTATATCCATATAACCGCTCATCCATCATGTACAAAACCGGATAGGACACACACAAGACTAAAGATGCCTAGACCTCTAGCCCTACCCATAGATTCCTCAAAACCTGTCCCTCCAAAAACTCTCTCCTCGCCATTAGGCCATATACTCAGAACCAAACTAAACTAATACTATCATGTGGACAACTCTCATCCTGACAAGTCTTCCTATGACGCTCTAGGAACTCGGTCAAGGCAGTAACTATCTTAAGCTACAACTAGTGTTTCTCTTCTCCGAGCATCTTCATTCCCTCCTTTGATAATCTACTAAACACCCGTCTTTCCTATCCTAAAATGATAAAGGGTTAAAACTCGTCAGTCATACAGAATCAGTGAATTCTTACTTTTTAAATTGCTTACAATTCAAAAGATTAGTACCAAAAGTGCAATATATATAAATGAAGTGCATATAACATGAATAAGGAACTGCTGACTGAAATAAATGCAGAAATAAAGGCTGAAATACTTTATAAGAAAATGCTGGAATAATAAAAGAAATTCTTTCATTTTTAATTTGCTACTTATTTTCATTATTTGATTTTTTTCAACCGCAGTTACATTCCATTAAATTCTAAATGTGATTGTTATGCTATTTTTTTCTTCTTTTCAATTCTTTTCTTCTTCGTTTTTGTTCTTTTCTGTTCGACGATAAGGTTAAGGGTAAATAAGAATGCGGAAAATAAAAGAACAGAGAAGAGGCAATCAATCACAGACGACACACAAAATTTATAGTAGTTCTCCAATTAATCTGGGTACGTCTACTCTTATGCTCGCAAGTAGGATTCCACTATCACAGTGTGGGGTTTTTGATAAGGATCTCTTAGAATCAGGAGTTATTGATAAGGTCTCTCCAAACCAGGTGAGCTTTTGATAAGGTCACTATAACCGGGAGTTGTTGATAAGGTTTCTCCAAAATCAACTGAGCTTTTTATAAGGTCACTCTAACCGAAAGTTGTTGATAAGGTCTCTCCAAAACCAACTGAGCTTTTGATAACATCACTCTAATCGGGAGCTGTTGATAAGGTCTCTCCAAACCCAAAAAGAATCTTTTAAAGAGAGATTCCAGAACTCTTTCAGTAGGTTGGATTTTCGTTTCCACAATTTGTCCTTCAGCAACATAATGACTGAAAGAACTTGTTCGTTGCAGCACAATGTGGATTCAGTCGAGAGTGAGCAGCAGCAGCTTATTCTTATTGACCAAAATTCTGGAGGAGAAGACTGGATCTTGATCTTCAGCAATGGCCCTTACAACAAGGGCTTCTTCATTTGAATCTTCAGAAAGAAGAGAAGATTCAACTTGATGAACAGTTGGAGTTTCCGAAAGGAATCCTCCTTCGGTAGTTGTGCAAAGCATACAGAGAGAGTTGATCTTCCATTTCGTAATGACCAACTATTGTCATTTTCCTGTATATCTCCCCTTCTGTGTTCTTGTCAATTGATTTCTCTTATATACGTCTTTTATTTTTGAATCCATTCTAAAAACTACAGCATCAAATGCTCTGGATACTACATACCATAGGTATGAATATCTTGCTCAAAGTAGAAGTTTAACGGATGTATTTTGTCCACGATTTCTGCCTTGACAAGTTCCGAGAAATGAACGTTGAAGTCCTTCTAAGAGATCGACGCCAGATTTGTTGTCTGAGACTTCTCGACGTATACTCTGAATAGTAGACAAGGAAACTTCAGAGTTGTTGGAGGATTCAACGTCACTTTTGTGATTTTGACCCTACTTTTGCGAATACACCGTTGCTTGGAGATTTCGACGCTACTTTTGCGAATACACCGTTGCTTGGAGATTTCGACGCTACTTTGACGGATTCAGCACTGCTTGGAGATTTCAGCACTACTTTGAAGGATTCGACGCTACATTTAGAAATACACATATTTAACGCAAATTAACCTTCTATACAACATTGATAATATCTTAATTAATCACTCTTCAAACTGTATATCAAATCAAAATGTGATTTTTTTTCCAACAATGTACCCATATTTGATATACCAGTTTTCACAAGAATATTGAGTGATTTTCAGAAGAAGTAAAAGAATCTTAAGACAATCAATGGAGATAAAACACGTCTCACAGATTAACCTTTACATTGCATAAAATAACAGTAAACATTGATGTTATCAGAAAAAATAATTCAAGAGAAACAAAGAGTTATAATACTTCTTATATATTTCTGCAGTGAGGTTTCTTTATAATACTTAGTGAACATTTCGAGATTGAATTTTGTTCTGCACAGATGGGAATAAACCCTAAACCTCTTTTAGATAAGACTTAATTGTCTTACAGATAGAGAGAGATGATCATAGAAATAAAAGAGAGATTTGAGAGAGAGAGGAGGATTTTGGAAGGAGATTGTGCTCTGTCCTACACATGTTTGAGGTAAGGACATGACAATCCCAGTTGCCTCTCGCTCCCCCTAGATTGTTGCCACCTCTTGTTGAGCAGCGGGCTCCTGGCGACAAAGGAGTCACCTTGGTGGGTGAGAAGAAGGGAAGAGGATTCAGAAGGAGAGAGCTTGGGAAATGCTTCTCAATCCTCGATATCTCCTCCCCCTGGGCGAGAGCTCGGCATTCCATGTTGGACGAAGGAGAGCGTCCAATGAGCGTATGTGGCATTGTCAGTCTTTGCAAGAGGTTGTTTAGCATCAACCTCATGCAAGAGACTGGACTCCAGTGACCATACGTGACATTGCACACTTCACGGTTCACACTAGGATACACCATTTCCATCTTCTTGATTCTATAGAAGATAGAGATTAAGACCATCTTAGGAGGGAATGGTTCAGAGGAGTTGGAAATGTTGCTTGAAGAAGACGGAGTGCTTCAAGAACTGGAGGAAGTAAAGAAGAAGAGAAGAAACGAGATTGAAAGAGAAGAAACAAGATAGTCAGAGACTTGGAATGAAATGCTCATTTGGAGCAGTCTTTAAATAGGCAAGAAATCTGAATCGTCTTACTTAGTTGAGAGGACTATTCAATTCTTTTGACCGAAACGATTGCGAGAAATAAAGGCGCGTCTGATAACCTTTTGAGTTTTCAAGAGATGTGACGGTCTTGGTACCGAGGAGATGCAAAGTTTTATTGTATTTTATCGCATGCAGCTCCAACGCAAGTGATTAGCTT
This sequence comes from Dactylorhiza incarnata, assembly GCA_033032865.1. Taxonomy (NCBI): domain Eukaryota; kingdom Viridiplantae; phylum Streptophyta; class Magnoliopsida; order Asparagales; family Orchidaceae; genus Dactylorhiza; species Dactylorhiza incarnata. Next base: position 527,352 of record JAWHQI010000040.1, on the reverse strand, counting down.
CTAGACTCTAGGTACTAGACTTATACTACTTAAGAAGTGCGTCGACTTGTGCAGTTAATTTGCATGACTTATGCCCTAAGGTCTTCTATATTAACTTATTCCAGCAATTCAGTATTTTTAGTTAAGTCTCCATTCCACAGCTGGTTTGTGGTGAGACTAGGTTTTTAAACTAAATAAGAATGCGGAAAACAAATGAACAGAGAAGAGGCAATCAATCATGGACGACACACGAAATTTATAGTAGTTTCCCAATTAATCTGGGTGCGTCTACTCTTCTGCTCGCAAACAGGATTCAACTATCACAGTGTGGGGATTTTGATAAGGATCTCTTAGAACCAGGAGTTGTTAATAAGGTCTCTACAAACTATATGAGCTTTTGATAAGGTCACTCTAACAGGGAGTTGTTGATAAGGTCTCTCCAAAATCAACTGAACTTTTGATAAGATCACTCTAACCGGGAGTTGTAATAAGGTCTCTCCAAAACCATCTGAGCTTTTGATAAGGTCACTCTAACGGGGATTTGTCGATAAAGTCTCTCCAAAACCAAATAGAATCATTTAAAGATAGATTTAAGAACTCTTTCAGCAGGTTGGATTTTCGTATCCACAATTTGTCCTTCAGCAAAAGAATGACTGAAAGAACTTGTTTTTTGCAGCACGGTGTGGATTCCGTCGAGAGTGAGCAGCAGCTTCTTCTTATTGACCAAGATTCTGGAGGAGAAGACTGAATCTTGATCTTCAGCAATTGCCCTTACGACAAGGGCTTCTTCGTTTGAATTTTCAGAAAGAAGAGAAGATTTTACTTGATCAACAGTTGGAGTTTCTGAGAGGAATCCCCCTTCAGTAGTTGTGCAAAGCATACAGAGAGAGTTGATCTTCCTTTTCTTAATGACCAACTATTGTCATTTTCCTGTATATTTCCCCATTCTTGTTTGTTGATTTCTCTTATATACGTCTTTTATTTTTGAATTCATTTCAAAAACTGCAGCATTAAATGCTCTTGATACTACATACTCTGCATTTCACTCAGTTCCACCTCCAGAAACACCCTACCAGCTATCAGCTCAAGTAGCGTCGTTCCAAAGGTGTAAACATCCCATTTTTAAATTGGGCTTGAGATTCTTCAGAGATTAGAAGGCTTGGTATAGAAGTAGAGTGGGAAGAGATGATGGAGTTGGTACTTTCCATCGGCCATACGTCCTTACCCCACAAAATTTTTTGAAAAGGAGTTCGGCCCGCCAGGGGGAGAGAGAGAGATTGTGGAAGCTCTGTGGCAAAGCCCGTCTAGGTATGGATATCTTGCTCAAAGTAGGTGCATTTAATCCTGACTTGAGAGGGGAGGTCGAAGGAAAGGAGGATGCTCTGCTAACTTGCTTCATGCTAAGATTTGCCTCCGCAAGCAAGAAAACGAAAAGGCGGAAGGTTTGCAAGTAGTATTTTTATAAGAGAAAAAGATTAGAAAATTGGTTGGACCAGATTTTTTTTGGTTTGCTAGAAGTCAAACAGAATTTGTTAATAACAGCACCAACATTTTGAAGCAACCAAATGGGCTTTTTGGCGGAATGCACCCTCCAATTTCAACTGATTGGCAGAATGCACCCCAGAAATTTAAATATGGCAGAATGCACCCCCGGATTTGATTTTATTAGCGGAATGCACCCTCATTAAGGGTGTTTTGGTCAGTTCCTCTTTTTTTTAGGTTTTACCTCTCGTCATTTATGCTTCCCTCTCGATCGTCATTTTCCCTCCGTCGAACGCCGCATTCTTCTCCCCGATCGAGCTTTTCCCCTCCCCAGAATGCCGAGTTCGGCTCCCCAGATCCTCTGATGCTTCCTCCCGGTGTCGGAAACGAAGAGGTGCATCTCCAGTGCCGCAGATCGAGTCTTTCCCCTCCCCTGAACGTCGAGTTCTTCTCCCAGATCCTCTGCTGCTTCCTCCCGGTGTCAGAAACGAAGAGGTTCATCTCCCGTGCCGCCGACCTCACTGTGCATCTCCAGTAGGTGCTCCGGTGCCATTCATCTGAGGTGTAAGATCCATCCCCCGCACCGGAGAGTTCTCGTATCTTATGTCCAGAACCGCCGCCTTACGGTGACATCAACACCCGGGTTAGTCGCCTCTGCAAAACGCCGATCCTGCCGGCAAGAACGATCATCCAGGACAACAAGAGATAAGAAGTAAACTATAAAAAGCAAGTCCACAGTCACATATATATATATATATATATCAAAAGGAATACATGTACAACAATGAGTATAAATAAGCTGAAAGAGAGTAAGGGCTTATGCCCGGTACATGTCCCAAAATAATGCAAAAGCACACTCTCTCACTCTACATCTATGCGAAGCTAACAAAACTCTCATCAACTTGTCGTCGGGTAGTAGTAGTAGTGCGCGGCGACTGCTCCTCAAGTCTTGCCACCACGTCCTGCCGGTCGTACTGCTGCTCCAGCTCCTCGGACCCCTGGTGTTACGGCCACATCTGACCGTTAGTCAAAAACACTTATTAAATCCCATAAATCCACAAAAAGAATGGTCATTAGTAAACTTGGATCCAATTGTGTCGTGGACCATTATTCAAAGGAAGCCTGGTAGGCCGTCGCAACATGCTAGATGAATGGAGGAGGAGGAATTGGAGGTGAAAAAATATGGTATTAGAAGACATGGTTTAAAATACTCATGATCAAATTGTGGGTTGAGAGGTCACAACAAAAGGAATTGTATAGTCGATTCAACAATGTCTTCAACATCAACAAGAAAATCCAAAATGTCGATAAGTAAATAATCATCTTGTACATTATGATAATATTTGCATAGTCGATTCTTTATTATTATAATGATAATTTTTTGTAAGGAGGACTACTTGAGGTTTGAAGAATATCTACATGTCTAGTATATCATGTTTGCATCTACTGAAGTTAAATGGTGTTTTGAAGAAAACTTTTGCATTTGGATGGTGGCTAAACAAAGTGATTGACAAGCTCAAATGTTTTTTTTATTTGGAACAAATTATGTAATTTTATGTGGTGGTATGCTCAAGGCATGTATTTTTATGTATTTTTAGGTGGGTTGTTTGTAGATGCTCAAAGCATTTTGATTTGGTAGTACAAATTTAGTTTATGAATTATCCAATTTCAGTTTTTGTTTGTGATATCTCGATCATTAGATTAGAGTCGGACAATTAATTTTGGTTATTAATTAGATTTTATGCTGGCAAACAATTACATTAGAGTCGGGCAATGAATTTCAGTGAAACATTATATTTCATGCGATTAAAACGATGAAATTATAACAAAGACAACGAATTTCGGATAATAATTAAATTTTATCCGTCAAAAATGTTTTGATTAGAGTGCAAAAACAATAAATCATTATGTTTCATGGGGCCTAATTGCTGAAATTAGAGCCCAAAAAATTATTTTCGGTCAAATGAAGCCAACACATAAGACCAAGACCAAAATACCCCTAAAAAGAGCTGGGGGTGCAAACTGCAAGGACAATCATATTCAGGGGTGCATTCCGCCATATTTAAATGCATTCTGCCAATGGGATTAAATTGGAGGGTGCATTCAGCCAAAAAGCTCAACCAAATGAGCCCTAAGAATAATCCCGTCGCCTGGTCCGGAGAATGTGATTAAGGGTTACCTATCAGAGTCCGGAACGCTGGCACGAGAAGCCATGGCAACTATTGCTAGCACACCGGCGCGAATTGAGGCGATATATGCAGCGTCGATGGGAGATACGGTGCGGGAGTCGAGAAAGCCAATGAGGTGGAGGCCAAGGATCTGAGCTGTGGATTGATAACCGCATTCAACGGCAGCTTCCGCTCCGAATAGAAGCGAATGGAGACGCAGGAGATTTGCACCCACCTCTGCCCTCCAGTTCGTCTCTTTTTCCTCCATTGTCACTATATTGGCTCCTCTTGTTAGATCCTCGCTTCTCTTTATGTATTTCTCTGTTACTTGACTTGTTGCAGTCGTTATGATGTGAGCACGCTTGGACTCGAATTGAAACTGAATTGGTGTGTATCTAGTTTGGTTTAAATTTTGGTCAGCTTATTTTGTGCATCTTTATTTAATAATTTTCAATAGTCAAAGAGTGTATTATTGAATATCAAACACTATTGCTCTGTTTGGCGCAGCTGTAGCGATTGAAGAAGCAGTGGTGGAAAGCAGTGGTGAAATAATCCGTTGTTTTGCAGAATGGTGACAGAATCTATGAATCTATTTGGAAGAACAGCTGTTGCAGTGTTGTTTCAAACGGAGAAGATGTTAAGCAGCTGTGAGTTTTGAATATCATTTTTTTAAAAATTAGAAATAAACAACAATTAATTAAAATAAATAAATTTAGTGTACATATTATTTATGTGTAATTAATCAATTTTATAATTTTATAGTATCGAAAGTCAACAGAGTTTCATAGGGTTCTACTTTTTTTATTTAATTAAATTATTTTGCTATGATGGATAATTCTAAAAAAATAATGTTAGACGTAATTTCTACAAATAATTTGAAAAATAATGTTAATAAAATTGTATTATATAATTAATATTTATTAATATAATATAATTTAAGTACAACAAACCATTATATTAATAAAAATGTTTGAATGAAAAAATTATTTTTATAATATATTTAAAATAACTATATATTTAAAAAAATTAAAAAATAAGGAAAAAATAACGTGAACATAAAGACCGTCGGTCCGATCCGTGACCGGTCTTTTGGTCGACCGGTCCCAGACCGGTCCCGTTCAAACCGGTCCCAGTCCGGGACCGGTTTTTCTCCTCTGGAGGAGGACCGGCTGGGACCGTAGGACCGGTCCTAACCGGTCCTAACCTGTCCTAACCGGTCCAGGACCGGTCTTTTTATTTTAAAAAAAATATTAAATTTAAAAAATAAAATATATAATTATAATTATATAAAGTAAATTAATTTTTTTGTGATATAAAACTAATGAGCATACAAATTACAAAATAAAATAAAATAAAACTCAAAATGATAAAAACTCAAAATGAAATAAAATTTGATTTTTATTAAAAATTAAAAAACATTACAAATTACAAAATTATTTACAAAACATTTTAAAAAAATTAAATAACATTACATTCAATAAAATAAAATGAAATTACATCTAAAATAAAATATAATTACATTGAATTGACGAAAAATATAATTTGCTAATTTATTCAGCGTTGCCCAAATTTAAATTATTCAGCTCGTCTTCAATTTCAGACTCACTATCTTCAATTTACGAAACATGTTGCCTCCTCCTCAGAGCATCCAAATGATCCTTGTATCAAATGCAAATCTCCAAAGATTCTCCAGTCAAACGACTTCTTCGCTCGTTCAGAATCCTGTCACTCAAAGAAAACGCGGACTCCGAAGCTACCGTACTAGCTTGGATTGTTAGTAAATCGCGGGTCATTAAGGCCAAAATAGGATACACATTAGTTTTAGATTTTCACCAGTTTAAAATATCAAAATTTTCAATTTCCCTAGCAGTCATATAATCTTGAAATTTTGTTTTGCTATATAAACCTAATTCGTTTAAAGTACTTAATGTTCTTTGTTTTTCCTAAAAGCTAATTCTAAAAGTTTATTTTTTAAAATATCTTTTGTTTTAGGTTGGGTGGATTCTACGCGAGGCCGTGATCCATACATTTAATCATAATAATTATAAAGACGAGTAAATTCAGAATTAAATTTTGAAACACTAACATTAACAAAAGAACTAGAGTATTCGTCTAAATTTAAATTCCGATTAATTTCTTCTATAAAATTTTCTACGCCGTCTACGCCCATTAAAGGTTTCAAAGCCGCGGCGCAAGAAAACATAGGAGGCATATCTTTGTAATATTTTAAAAATATTTCCTCCATTATTAATATTAACGGACGCCACATTTCGTTCGTTTTGTAATTTTTAAATGTTTCAGAAATTAATAAAATATTTTCAATAACTAATGAGCTAGTAGGATAGTAAACTCCAAATAAAATATTTGTTGCTCGATAAAAACTTTCTAATAAATTTACATAATCTTCGAGCACGACCCAGTCTAACGGGCCTAAATCATGTGCCTCGACGTTATTATAAAATTCTATTAGTAACTTTTTTTGTGACAAAGCTCATTTTAACATTTTATAAGCCGAGTTTCATCGTATAGGCATATCATAAGATAGTCCTAAAAAATTTTTACATTGGAAAATAACAAATTTTTTGAAATCTTATGTTCTTCTTTTCGAACTATAAATAACTCTTAACATAGTGCGTATTTTACTAACGTAGTCGTTCATAAATTGGAAACTATCTTTCACAATTAAATTTAAAACATGACATACACAACGCGTATGAAAAAAAATTCCATCTAACATTGGTTGCAAATCTGATAACAAATATTTGACGGTAATCTCATTATTTGAAGCGTTATCGAAAGAAATACTTATAATTTTTTCTTTTATTTTAAATTCCTTAATAGTTTTAATAATAACATGATAAATATTTTTACCGGTGTGCGGTTACTCAAATCCTTCAAAATAAATTATACGTTTATTTAGTTCCCAACTATCTGGATCGACCCAATGACAAGTAATGCAAATATAAGAAAGACCATCAATTATACCGCTAGTCCAAACATCGCTCGTTTCAAAAAAGTTTTTTAAATATTCTTTAGATTGCAAGTAAGCCGCTAAAGCATCGCGTCTAGTCGTTATACGACTTACCTGGTGATATTTAGGCTGCAGTACGTCGTGAATGTAAGACGTCATTTCTTCATCGTCGTAGTGGTTGAATGGGAGTCCTTTTTTGATGATGTTCTCCATTTGTCGATATCATTGTCGAACTTGGTCGTACGTCCAAATGTGTCCGGTCGCTGAAATTTGATCTTGGGTAGACTCCGGGGCTTGTTTAGAAATACAAGATTTCACATGTCGTACCAATGTTGTGTTGCTGCCAACGGCCATTAGCTTCCCGCAAAGTTTGCACTTTGTCTTTATTTCTCCATCGACCCGCACTTTATCAAAATTCTCCCATACTGCCGCTTTGTGGTGGTGCTCTATTATCTCATGAGCGACAGACGCGGAGGAGGACACCGGCGTGGATGCGGAGGAAGCCGTTTGGAGAGAGTGAGTGTGAGAGAGTGACCGAGAGAGAGTGAGTGAGAGAGAGAGAGAGTGAGAGAATGGGTGAGAGAGAGTGGTTGAGAGAGAGTGATTGAGAGAGAGGGAGGGGGTCGGATGATAGGAGGGGAGGGGTTTTATAAACAAAAAATTTAAGTGAGGAGGCGGGGGGTTTAAGTTAATAATTTTAAAAAAAAAAATTATATAGCCTAGGGCCTAGGCTGTGCAACCTAGGCCCTAGGCTGGCGGCCTGGCGCAGGCTGCTGCTGAAGCACAGCAGCAGCCCGACAGCATTTATTACGGCAGCAATAAATGCTGTCGGTTGTTACCAACAGCTCTTTAAACAGCTCTTTAAAGAGCTGAGTTGTTAAATGAGCTGTTAAAAGCTCTTTCTAACAGCTCTTTAAAGAGCTGTTAACAGCTCTTTAAAGAGCAATTAACGGGACCGGTCTTTGACCGGTCCCAGTTTCGGTCCTATCGAAGGACCGGTAAAAGACCGGTCTTTTACCTGTCCCGGTCCGGGACCGGTCTTTTATCGGTCCCGATCAGGGACCGGTCTTTGAGGGAAAAATGGGGACTTCTAGGGACCTCTGGCACCGGTCCCAGAGGTCCCTAGCCGGTCCGGTCCCAACTGGACCGGTTAGGACCGATTTTTTTGTACACGACTGTGTAAATCCACGACTGGATTATTGTGGTCCCCCGCCAAAAATTGCGGGGGACCGCAATAATCTTAAATGGTTGGTTTTTTGTTTGGCGCAGCGTTCCAAAATTTAGTGGTCCTCCACTCCAAAAACGCCGCGCCAAACAAAGTCTGTGTATCATCGTCACATATGATTTTATGAAATTACAAATATATTATATAAATAAATAAAAAAGTAAAGCAAACTTTGAGAAATTTCTTGTAGGTGATATATTGCAGATAAGCGATCATATTATATAAAATAAAAAAAATGATTATATGATTTATTGTGAGTTGATAAAGAATATTTAAAATTTAAAATACATCAAATCAATATCTGGTTGGCATATTAATGCGTAGAACATGTAATTTGAAAAATTAGTTTAGATAAAAAAATTCAATTCATTCATGTTAGGGATGAAAACACCGCAACTCTAAACTCCAGGAGCAGTGGGGTGGGGGTGGGGTGGGGGGTGGGGGTGGGGGGGAGTTATGCACTGAGGATAAAGATTACTTTGGGATTGTTGGGCTAGAAAGGATGTTGCCGACAACGAAACTAGGTTTCACACAACACGAACTTTTAGTTGTGCATGATACTATTAATTGAATTCATGGTTACAGAGATTGAGTTCATTAGATCTATTGCAAAGTTGAGTTCGCGAGTACAATGAAAATCCGGGAATCGATCACGCCAGGACCTGTGAACACTTGATGATCATTTCGGACGCCTTTTCATGACACTGGTTACTCATATTTATACTACTGAGGGCTGCCCAAGCGGGCAAGCTCTAGAAAGAACGGGTTGCCTGGGTACAAGAGAGACATGCAAAGGTAGAGATGTGCATGAGAAATACTGTAAAGAAGATATGGCAGGCGAATACAATATTCAAGCTCGCGTGAACTATATGTAGAAGTCGTGGTTGCGCGATTTCATCAGGACTTCGTAAAAAGAAATTCTAACCGCAGATACTACCACCAGCCTTTAATGCTTTGCTTCTTTATAAATATCTCAAAGGTTGGCTCGTATGGACCATTTTGACGAAGACTGAGCGATATTCACAATGGATTTTATTAGTCTTCGAAAGTCGACAACGTTTACTGGGAACGAAGCCTTTATCGCTTTGATGAAGAGGCGTGCTCAGGTTCAGTCTTCCCCGAGGAAGAAAACGAAAAAGGTTTCATCCAAAAGCAGTGAGGGTTCTAGCGTGATGCACGCGGAAGTTACTCCAGTTGTCCCCCGGCAGTAACATTGTTGATACACCAAGCTCGGTTCAACCTAACTTGCGGTTTGGCAATCTAGAATATGATTCAAACATGTCCAATATTGAGTACGTACTTTAATAAGTTCTTGGATCTTAACCCATCAAAGGAGAATGTTTCCGACTTGAGAAATGATGATCTGAATCCGCTCACATATTCAGAGGAGGATGCACAAAATCTCTTTAAGAAGCTAAAAGTGGTGGTTACTTTGGTAGAAGAAAAGCTTCAAAAAGGGGGAGGAAAAGCTTCTACGTCAGCAACTTCGAAGTCATCTTCCTTAGACACTATAGGTTTGCCTAAGCATTTAATTTTATCTTATTTGCAATCTTTAATCCCTTGTTTGCTAATTTTTATTCACCTACAAGTTCACATTTATTTCATTTATACTTGTGTAAAATGTCTATACATTTTATGCTTTGAATCCATTTCCACGCTAGAATGGGTGAATTTGATCTATGTCGATGGTGTGGAACATTTAGACACTATAGTCATAATTGTTCGCATAGGTATTATGGTTCTAATTTGTATGACTTTTCATAAGGGGAATCAACATCATATGGTCATTCATATAGAGAACCCACGTATTATAATTATGCTGCTCCGGTGCAAGCACTTTCCTCTCCAGTTAAGTTGGTTTTACTTCTCCAAAGCCACAGTCACCTGGGAGGAAGTGTTTGTTTTGTCATGCTTTAGATCACGTCTGAAGGATTTCCCTAGATTTATTGTTGCCATGACAGAGGATGATGGACCTAATGTCATATCTCCTTCATCTCCCCACATTGCCCTGCTCCTTCTTATGTTAATGTGATATATGTTGGAATCTTATGATCTAGAAGTAGTCAATGATTTGGTCTTACTGCCAACATAATACGAGCCTAAAGGGTCGCACATAAGAACGTGCTAAAATTGAAATGTTTGATTGTGTTGGTTTATGAAACCAAATTTTGAATGGGCATATACGATATGTTGCATGGTATTCGAGGCACGCGACCTGAGGCACCCGCCCGTGTGCCAAGGGCGTGTGTGCTCAAAATGGTGGGATAACGGTTGACAACACTTGTAAGACCCCCAGTGTTCAGGTGCAAAGAATTCGCGGTGTGCTAAGCTAAGGATATAGTGTCGGCGGTAGCTCTTATCATTGAATTGGTAGCGTATCGATGAAGGGACTTGTGTGTATCGTCGAAAGCATCATGAGGATAAGCATTGTTTTTTATCCTTCCCTGAGACCTTGTGGATAAGTAAACGAGTAGAATAGTAAGCTAACCCTTGGGGGTATGCATCTGTATTTGTCTACACGTGGACTTTTGATAACATAATCGTCTGGGACTTGATGAAATTTTGTACATACAAGAGGATAAAATAAAATTTTGTATATGGACGATTGGTATGATGATGACAATATTTAAGTAGTAATAAAGACGTGGTAACATGAGACTAGGAAATTAAAACAACATTAATCCTTGAGGTTTAGACCTAGAGACAGGCTATGCATGCCTGAGGTACGAATAACATGAACTTACATTTTGAATTCCTCTCCTGATAATTACCTAAGGATTTGAGAGTTGTTACATATCATTCTACCAGCCTTAGGAAGAGCTCCAGGTAGGCGGAGTTGCTGGGGGAGCGTTATTCCCTTAAGTTCAGAAGTTTAATTGATAATCATTCGTGGTGAAGATAACACGATTAGTATGACTTGTTGGGTGATTTGACATCTCAACTTTATTTTAAAATAAACATGTCTTGAACGATCATTGGCAGAGATGGTAGGGTGCTTGGAATTGAATGGATTTAGTTCATCATATTGGGAATTATGTCTTACTTTTGGTAGTCTGCATAACCCGTGTCGAAGGGAAATCATCTCGAACCTTGCACCTTGGTTCATGTCAAGTTCAAACATACATAAAATGTACTGATTGATTGTATGTTATTTGTACGTGCAATCTTTACCATGGGATGCAACGTGGTCGCCGCCGTAAAAAATCTGATTTTCTACATTTCGGTAGATATACAAGTGCGTCGATACGGGGATTTATAGGGTAAGAACTCTAAGTCGAGGGATATATGCCCCTAAGGATTGTGCCCATACATGGGTGAATGTACCGCATGGGTGGTGGAAGAAACCTAGTCCAAATGTACGGGGGCTTACCTCTTCATTTATTGGACTAGTTATGTACCGACTTGGGTTTTCTCTAAATCTTATTTTGGAAATGGTGTGATACAGACGTATGATATCAAGGTCTTGTTATTCGAATAATACATGAACAATGATGATTATGCTTGGTCGGCGATTAAGATATTGTGGAATTTGGAAAAAGGAGTTCACAATAGTATTCACTTCAGTGTTTGATCTGGAAAGAGGTCACACATACTTGAGTTACGGATAACAGAAACTTATATGTTGAAATTATCAAAAGTTGTATAACTTGTTGGATGATATAAATCTACACCTTGTAGTGCGGAATAAGTATGACATGCATGTGATTAATAACATCAGAATAAGGAAGGAGCATGCACATCAATGATATACTACTCCCAAGGAGACAATGGGTGTTGTCTCAGATGTTTGTGTTGGAGAAGGAGGTAATTATTTAACACCCACATGAGGTGAAGTCATGACCTATTAATGCACGATGACTTTCCTTATGTAAAGAGTAGTTGCAAATTGCCAAGAGATGTAGCAATTGCCTCCAAAGCATCAAATATTGGTCATCCTTGGAGGTTGGGGAGAATGCACAAATAAGTAAGAGTACGTGTAACAATATTGCCTCGACAAGGTAGATTTCTAGAGAGCCTATATCATGACCCAACTGTTGAATAAGGTTTAGGTTCACAGTTGAAATATCCTTTAAATAAAATGTCTAAATCACAACAGAAATTGGCACGACTTCTGAGTTCGGTGCAAGTCCAAGTAGGACCTAAATTAGACAAGTAGTTTTAGACTCATGTCCTCTTTTTCTTAGAAGGGAACGAGGTGATTATAACTCATGCGAGGCATGGAGTCAAGATTCACCTCCTATTTTCTCTTTAGACCATGGTCCGTACTATCATCAGGTCAAATTGCTAAATATCAAATTATGAGTTGTGATACAAAGTTCGAAGTGATCATAGAGAGTAATTCCATGACTTATACATTTCACTGCGTTAGAGTTATGACATCTCACTATTGGCAGCGGTGATGGTTTGATGTAATTGGAAGGATATGGTTATATCCTGTGGTATATGGTAAGGACCTGTGTGGTAGGTCCTTGGGTGATAATTAGCACCGGGTGTACTTATAAAATAAAGAATTGAGTAAGAACTTGGTGGAAGTCCTTGAGTGCTTGTTAGCACAACTTGGTCATGAGAATCGCATGTGCATGTATGAAAGGTAAATGATTGTATCGACCAACTACTTGTGCATATTTGAGGGAGATACAAAATTTGATCATGATGAGCAAAGTTACAAGGCCCTACCTGTACAAAACAACGATGGTCTTCATCACGGTGAGAGACATTCAAGCGTCTTCTTGTATGTAATTTTGATTATGAATTTTGTGGAGAATTATAAAGGTACACTTGGGGGAAATTTGGGGTGATGCGCGAGGCAATGCAGATAAGTAATGCCCCACACAAGGGTTAAGTGGGAGTCAGGACATACTAAATTAATAACCTCGTCAAGTGTACCTCAAATTGGATTTACATAGTCTGACCTTCAATCCGCATAGCCCCAACCTAAATTTCGGGGATGAAATTATTTCTTCGTTTATTGGATTTGTAACATCACAATTCGAACTAGACCCCTTGAGTGACATGAGTCACTTGGAGATGCTTGGGCTAGGTCGGATTCTTGAGGTCCTAATGGTGCCATGGATGTGCCCTGATCTCCAGGAGTGGATGTAACCCTCACCCCTTGAAGTTAGAAAGCAAATGGCCAAGGATTGGTAGCAGGGAGCTAGCGCCGGCAGTAGCTCCAGCTAGCGCCTGCGGTAGCGGCCGAATCAGTGCACGCGATTTTTCCATAGTGGGTGGCCTAAATTGCCTAAATCCAGGTTAGTAGTGGAATTAAAAGTCAATAGGCAGCTGGCAAGTAGTTGTGGAGTTTCAAAATAAGGGTTGGAAAATTGGAATTTCATTTAATACTCATTAATGCAAACCTCTCTCTCTCTCTCTCTTCATTCTCTCCTAACCAGAGGGATCTATTCACCCTATTCATCATCTCCTCCTTCTTCTTCTTTCTTCATCTTCTTCCTCACACCTTAAGAGGGTTAACTTAGGGTTCTTGAAAGAGCAAGCTTGGAGAAGAAGATTTGGATCTTGGCCGACCACCACCATGCTGCCATGAAGATGAGCTTGAACCATGGCCGAAAATAAGGTGAATTCCGACCCCTCTCCCTTGGTGATAGATCTTTAGATCTAATTAGGAGAGACATTGAGCTCAAAAGAGCTTGATTTAGCGAGATTAATGGAGTTTCGTAGGAAGTGGCCACACTAGAGCGTATGTTCTAGGGCGTCGTTCGTCGTGTGTATGTCTTCGATCAACTCCCCTCTTTAATACGAAGTTAAAGGAGTTGATTTCGTGAGGATCGGTGGCCTATTGAGGGAGTATTGGAGGAGAGAAGGTGAAATAGCCTAATCCTTGTTTGGGGAAGATGATGAATAATCCCTTGTTAAAGAGAGTTTTAATTATAATAATATTATATTTGATTAATAGGGGGCACATGAATAATGGTGAAAGTCCAGCAACTAAGGGAAGAGAGAATTGATCTTAATTTGAGCTGAGAGTTTAGGGGAAGAAAATTGGATGTGTTTAACAGATGATATGTTCTCTGTTAGCTAGCGCCTGACGGTAGCACTACCGCCGACGCTAGCGAGTCGACTGGACGACGGGAAAGGATAACTTCCCGTCGACACTTAAGATCAATGGGAAGGAGTGCTAGTAGAAATACTAGCGCCCGACGGTAGCCCTACCGCCGACGCTAGCGAGTCGACGGGACGACGGGAAAGGATAACTTCCCGTCCACACTTACGATCGACGGGAAGGAGTGCTATTTGAAATACTAGTGCCCGACAGTATCCCTACCGCCGACGCTAGCGTGTCGGCTGGTCGACGGGAAGGGATAACTAGCGCCCGACGGTAGCACTACCGTCAGCGCTAGCAAGCAGAGAACTTCAGGTTCTCCTCTTTTGGTGTGATAGGAGTTCCTAGATTCCCATGTCAATTGGGCCAGGCGTAGATGAATGTTATGATTCTGAAATTGGACATTGCGATGCATAATTATGGCAATAATTGGTGAGACATAAATTTGGGGGAGATGTTCAAAATGACGGGTATGGGCTATGATAGAAATTACAGAGGATTCGGTTCTGAAGTAATCTCGTGATTAAATATTATGTTGTAAATTATTACGTGAATATGATTCTTTACGGAATGGGCATATGATGATCACTAGCGCCCGACGAAATGGGCATATGATGATTCTTTACGGAAAGTAGTTCATGTTCCGGGCTGAGTAGAACTTCTTGGTTGTGCATTACGACTGAACGTGTTGTGGGAAATCATTTTGATGAATGAAACATTACGATGAGCATCTGAATATAGAGTGTGGGGGAGCATGTATGAATTAGTATTCATGTCACTTGATAATCTATTGGATGGTTTAGATTGGTAATAACCTCTCAGTAAGGTTGATAGTTTTAATCATATTGAAACACGTTGCGATTTGTGCATGCGGATTGAATATTGGTGATATGTTCAGGCTTACTTATTTAGTAAAATATGAATATGACACCGTACACACAAGTAGTCCTGCAGGGTCTCATAGAGTAATTTCCATGTTATACGCACGCCACTACACAAGAGTTATGATAACTCGGAATGGGTAGCCTTGATGGCTTGATGCAGATTATAAGATATGGTTATATCTTATGGTGAAATGTTAAGGACCCGGTGGTTGTGGGACTTGGATGCTAATTAGCATCGACATTGATTGTATGAGGAGAAGAGTAATAAGACTCCTTCGTGAGTCCTTGGGTGCTTGATAGCACGAATTATGCATGGGAATTACATGAATGTGCATGGTTTACACATGGTGGTGTAATGATCCTGGTTGAAGGATTGCTTGTGGCAGATCTACGGGCTCGCCAGTCGTCACACCGATGGGAGCTGGCAGATAGATCTTTGCCAGTTGGGCTATGCTCTTTGTGTTTACTTCCAAAGACCCCTTCCGTGCCTAGTGACCGGTTGGGCTGTGCTTTTTTTGTTTACTTCCCAAGACCCTTTCCGAGTCCAGTACGCAGGTGCTTCGATGTTGTGTTCTTAGCGTCGAGGCGTACGTAATGCCTAGGTCTGGTAATGTGCATACCCACCTAGTAGTGGAGAAGCCCGTTCCACTTCCACCGTCTGACCACGACGGGGGGCGCCTGAGAGGTTAGCTACCCTCAAAAAGTGGGAACTACAGGTCTATGTCGACATATCAAATATGCATGAGTGAGTCATCATACCATAATCATTGCATTGCATTCATCCTTTCATGATCATAGCATTGCACCGCATTGGATCCTCATCATATAAACTTGTATGCGCACCTTTATATGATGGGTTATTTTATGTTCGGATCCTCAACTTATAAGCTTGAATGGGCATCCTTATAAGTTAAGTCCAATTCAGTTATCTATATACTCTGCTTGCTTATACTATGTCGTTGACATACTACTTGTTAGATGTACATTTTATACATTTGATATACTGCTGTGATTACATCTTTCATTGCCACCTGCTTTTGCTACTACTGTTTATATTGCAGCTTCTCTTCATTCCCTTTCGTCCGGTGCCTTGGAGTCACCAGAGGAGAGGATGTGAATCCACTTAGTCTTTATGAATAATGGTTGTTACACCACTATTTTTAGGAGCTCACCCAGGTGGATCAACAACGTTCGACGCAGGAGGATAGCCAATCCAGGGTGACAGGGCATGCAACTACGATACCTTGGCTACTGTCAGTGACAGATGTGAGCGAGTGTTTGAGATTTAGCCTTATGGCAAGTTTGTACTCTGATGTTTAACAAGAGCTTTTGTAGCTACCTGTCCTTTTGTACTTGAATGGACATTATTTCTTAGTTGTGAATAAATGGCTTCTATTGTTTTTCTATTATTCATGGGTTGACATGATGATATGTGAGAATAGCCGGCAAGATAGGCGTATTGTGTAGGGGGCTATCCCGTGTGCTGACACTTCCGTAAGGCGACTGTCATGGGCATAGGACTCCCCTCGGCCGTGTCTTGTGTTCCGGGATGGGGGGGGGGGGGGGGGGGGGGTCTTACAACCTGCGTGTTCCTTACTTGCTATTTTGTTGCGCTAATAGTCACTAAATTGTGCCAAACATGATTATTGGTGACTAGAAGTGGTGCGGGGCAGTCCCAACCCCGACACACTACTGAGCGTAGTGCACCAGCCGATGTGATTACCCCTCCTTCTGCTGAAACAGTTTGAGTGGTCGTAGATGCGATTATGGAAGTTTTAACTGTACAACCAGGAAGGCCACTACAGAACCAGTGTTTACACCTAGAACAGGGAGAACGCACAGTGGATGATGTTAGGACACCAATCAGTTTTAATTTGGCTTAGGATTGATAGATTAATTTACTATCAACCCGAAAAGGCAAGTGTACCTATCGAATTGTAGTATTAAGGTCGTATTTAAAACACGGGGTTGTCAATTACTATTACTCACGCCGTTACTAATATCCTACCGAATGAAAGTTGATTTTGGTTTTTGAAATTGAAAATTGCAAGTACGAAAAATTAATGAAAGAGAAATTCACGATTTTAAAAAGACTTAGCACTTGATTAGGTGTTCTTGGGAATCCGATTATAAAAGAGGCGCTCTAATTCTTAAAAATTCCGTTTCGATTGGAGGATTGAAGAAATACGATAGAGGCTCGCTAGAGACAACTACCGCCTAATTTTAATAATATTTCAAACCTAATCTCTTAAAATTTGAAATAAATTAAAATTGCATGAACGTTAATCCTGAATCCAAAAGCAGCAATATTTTCAATTCTCAAAGAAAATACGGCAAGCCCTTTATTTCTGAGAGATCTAAAGCATCCACGAGCCTCTCGGCTAACTAGAATACCAAATCGGATGGCGAAATTTATATACTAGCAATATAAACTCGCAACCAAAATTTAATCAGAAATAAATCGAAACGGGAAAAATCTAAGAAATAGAGATGATAAATTATAAATTAATCTTCATCCCAATACTAACCAATCAAGCACTAAGAGAAAATTTAGCTACGCATATTAGAGAAGGAAATAACAACGAGATTAAGAGAAAGCATTTTCTTTAGTTATATAAAAAGAGTACAACAAGAAAAGTTAAATGACAATAATATTCTTAAGAACAAGAAATACAAAGCATGGAAAACTAAAAGCTTGAAACTAACTCTCCCTTGATCTCTCTCTTGCTCTCTTGCCAAAAGTCCTCCAAAAGCATAAAGCATGGGCTCTATTTATAGATGAAGGGGGAAGGTTCTAGAAATCACAAGAGAAGAGGGAGATCAAAGGGTGGCCAGCCACATGCATGGGAGAGGGGGGTTGAATTTCATTTAATGGGAGGAGGGAGAATGGTTCATGCATGGGGAAATACATGCATGAATTAAATAGGAGGAGAGAGAGAGAGAGAGCCATGCATGCATGTTAATTTAAAAGAAACATAAAGAGAAGAATAAGAGAGAGAGAGAAGAATGGGATTCATTTAAGAGAAAGAAGAGAGAGGAGAGATAGGGGAAATTCGGCCAAGCATTGATGGAATGCATGCAATGGTGGCGGTTTGATAAGGGGAGCTGCTCACGGTTTGAGCTGGCAGCAAGGGGGATCGGGTTTTAGCTTGGAGAGGGCTGCACTTGAAGAGCTTGGGTTGGAAATGAAGGGCTGCTCGGGTTTGACCAGGTAGAGGGCTGCATGCACCATGTTTTGGGCTCGGTTTGCACCATAGGAGGAGCTCGGGCTGCAACATGTAGAGGGGCTGCACCATAGGTCTTCTTTTTAATAAAATTTGACTTGTCTTGAGCATGAATTTGTGCGACTCTTGGTGGCCGGGTTGCATCACTTTAACTCCGAAAATATGTTGCGACGACGTTTTGACAGCGGGCACTAACGATTCCCCCCAGGCCTGTCAAATAACACATAAATTAACATTAGTGCGAATAATTATAAAAATAATAATAAGTAGATAATTATACTAAAATTTAGAGAAATATATAGAGTTTATATTAAAAATATAGTAATAGTGATAAGCATATTTAAGTCAAAATATGCGTCATCAAATTCCCCCAGACTTAGCAATTTGCTTGTCCCCAAGCAAAGACATACGAGCTAGCAACATAAAAAGGACTAAATAATCAAATTGTCTATGTCGTGCACGAGTACGATGTGAAATTAGAAGTAGGGAAAACATGAAAAATAACTGGAAATTCTTACTTAACCATGACATACAATTTTATAGATTTCACTAACATAAAAATAAATCATCCCAAGTTTTAGCAAAATTAAAAACTAAGTAATGAGACGGATGAAAAGGGCATTGAGTTGCTACTAAAGTCTAAGAGACATTTTATAATCACCTCAATCTAAATCAAGAGTCCAAACTCCTACCAAAAAGCTTACCCAATCTACTTTTTCGCCTTCTTTACTAAAAATAAACCTAGGAGCATGAATCAAAAGGACTTCATTAGATATAACATTTAAGGCTTGGGTTTAAGGTGCGGATATCAAAAGATAAACGTGAAGGGTTAAGACACACTTAAAACAAAAAGAAGAGCTTTGCAAACACTTGTATGCTAGCAAAAATAAATTTTGACACCCCCAAATAATTTTGAAATATAAAGGTAGGGGTCAAAATTGCATTCTTCAAATTTTTTCTCAATAATTTTTTTTTCATTTCATTTTTTTATACTCATCTGGTAATTTTCTTCTTCTTTTGTAGCAGAAGGATAACAAAATTAAAACTCCACCATTTTCACAAAAGGAGGCACAAACTAGCAACAAATAAAGCTCTAAATTTCAAGCGTGCACCATAGGTAGGTTATTTGGCTTTGATGAGAATAAGTGGAGCTACAAAAGAAACGGGGGAAGCTCAAAGTGGCTAGCAAATGTTAAGATTTTATGGCTTGGAATGCAACGGCTCAAACGAATCAAGAGGTGGCCTAAATCATTTTCATGCTCCTATGTCTATCTAAAGCAAAAACTTGAAAAAAATCAAAAGGTGCAAGACTAGGTAGAAAATAAAGAAACTTGACTTATCATGAGAGTGAAAATAATAAGCGTCTAGACCGGTTTGCATCTACTACACTAAACATAAGTCAACATTGCAAAGATTTTGTAAAAGAGAAAACAAGGGATGATAGATTTTATATAAGTGAAAAACATAAAAAGAAAATCATGAAAAAGTGCAAATTTTAAAAAGATTTTTCATAAATAACATGCTACCCTAATTAGAAACACTACACGAGTCAACATATTACCCGCGAAACATAGTCAAAATGAAAATTTAGAAAAATTTATCTAGCTAAACCAGTACACTGGTGATTAAAAACAAGAAAATACAAAGTCGTGGGGTACTAAAGACTAAGCAAAATTTTAACTCAATTTTTTTTGTTTGTTTTCTTAATTTTCATTTTTTTGGAATATTTTTTTATAAAAGAAAGAAAAAGCAACATTTTTTTTATAAAAACAAAGAGAACAAAATGCAATTCAATCCCCCCAGACTTGAGAGAGACATCGTCCTCGATGTTAAAAGAAGAGAAGAAGAAAGAGGAAAAGAAAGGACAAGAAATGTAAATAATTAAAACAGGTACTTCCCCGAATTGGTGAGTCGAAGGTTAATGTCGCTCCACCATGCTTGTGCATTAGACCAACTTTAGAATTAGCTCGAACCATCATGAAAGCAGCAATATTGAAGCAGGCGATCAAGGAATCCAATTCGCGGGAGCCGCCGAAACAAAAAACAAAAAGAAAAGGAAATGCAGAAAGAAAAGTACAAAAAGAAAGAAAAAAGATGACCAACATACTTAAGTGTTTGGTAAGAGCATAGATTCATTGTTCTCAGCGATAGTATCACCAGAAAAATAAAGTTTGAGTCGCTGGCCATTAACTTTAAAATCACCCTTATCCGGGTGTGAAATCAACACAGTACCATAAGGAAAAACTTCTTTCACAATAAAAGGACCAGACCAACACGATTTTAATTTGCCAGGAAATAAGCGCAAGCGAGAGTTATAAAGCAAGACTTGATCGCCTGGTTTAAAAGTTTTTGGATGCCTTAAATTTTTATCGTGAAAGTGCTTCGTTCGCTCTTTATAGATCTTATTATTTTCATAAGCGTTGGAGCGCCACTCGTCGAGTTCATTGAGTTGAAATTTGCGATGCTCGGCGACTAAGTGAGGATCGAGATTTAGAAACTTCAAAGCCCAAAATGCACGGTGTTCGAGTTCTACCGGTAAGTGACACGATTTTCCATAGACTTGGCGGTACGGAATACAACCGATGGCGGTTTTGTAAGCCGTCCGATAAGCCCAAAGAGCATCGTCGAGTTTTAAAGACCAATCTTTTCTAGAAGATGAAACAGTTTTTTTCAATATACGTTTAATTTCTCGGTTGACAACTTCGACTTGGCCGTTAGTTTGAGGGTGGTATGCAGTGGAGAGCTTGTGTGTAACGCCATATTTTGTTAAAATTTTTGCAAGCTGGGCGTTACAAAAATGCGCACCCCTATCACTAACGATCGCCCTAGGCGTACCAAATCGAGAAAATATTTTTGTGAGAAAAGAAATAACAACACGAGAGTCATTCGTAGGAAGTGCTTGGGCTTCCACCCATCGGAAAACGTAATCAACCGCAACTAAAATATACTTATTTCCGCTACTAGAAGGGAGGGGCCAACAAAGTCTATGCCCCAAAGATCAAAAACTTCGTATTCAAGAAAATAATTTTGCGTCATTTCATTTTTATTAGAAATATTTCCGGTCCGTTGGCAACTATCGCACCGACTCACCAAAGATTGAGCATCTTTGAAAAGGCTAGGCCAATAAAAGCCTGCACTAAGAACTTTGTGAGCGGTTCGATTGGCTTGATAATGGCCACCGGTCGGTCCTTCATGTAGATGTTTCAAAATATTCTGACCTTCTTCAAACGAGACACATCTTCTTATTACTTGGTCTGCACATACTCTAAAGAGAAATGGGTCCTCCCAAAAGTAATTCTTCAAATCGAAAAAGAATTTCTTCTTTTGCTGAAAAGAAAAATCTTTTGGGAGAACACGGGCAACTAGATAATTGGCAAAATTGGCAAACCAAGGAGTAGAAGAAGAAGAAATGTTAATTTTCAAAAGTTTTTCATCCGGAAAAGAGTCGTTAAAAGATTTTTCGTTTAATTCTTCGATATAAGGATTTTCTAATCGAGATAAGTGATCCGCCGCCAAATTTTCGGCTCCTTTCTTATCCCGGATTTCCAAGTCGAACTCTTGAAGTAGTAGAATCCAACGAATTAAGCGCGGCTTGGCATCCGGTTTTGAAATAAAGTATTTAAGGGCCGAGTGATCCGTAAAAACAATGATTTTGGAGAGGGTTAAATACAGGGGCGAAACTTATCGAACGCAAAAATAATGGCCAAAAGCACTTTTTCCGTTGTGGTGTAATTTTGTTGCGCCGAAGTGAGAGTTTTACTCACATAGTAAATAGGATGAAATTTTTTAGAAATACGTTGGCCTAAAACTGCACCAACGGCGAAACTACTCGCATCGCACATAATCTCAAAAGGGAGGTTCCAAACCGGAGCGATCATAATCGGTGCGTTAATGAGTTTTTCTTTAATTAAGTTAAAAGCGGATAAACAAGCACCGTCGAAAAAAAACGGAGCATCTTTTTCGAGGAGATGAGTGAGAGGTTTAGTGATAAATGAAAAATCTTTAATGAAACGGCGATAAAATCCAGCATGTCCTAGAAAACTTCTTATTGCTTTTACACTTGTTGGTGGAGGTAATTTTTCGATTACTTCTATCTTAGCCTTATCTACCTCGATACCCTTAGACGAAATCTTATGACCCAGAACTAGTCCCTCTCGTACCATAAAATGGAACTTCTCCCAGTTCAAAACAAGATTTGTTTCTTCGTATCTTTTCAAAACTTTTTCTAAATTACCTAAACATAAATCAAAAGAATCCCCATACACCGAAAAGTCGTCCATGAATACTTCCATAAAATCTTCTACGTACTTGTCAAAGATAGCCAGCATACACCTTTGGAATGTAGCCGGCGCATTACAAAGACCGAAAGGCATTCTACGATAGGCAAAAGTTCCGAAGGGGCAAGTAAATGTTGTCTTCTCTTGGTCCTCGGGTGCTATAGGGATTTGGAAATATCCCGAGAGACCATCGAGAAAACAATAAAAATTGTGCCCGGATAAACGTTCTAACATTTGATCGATAAAGGGAAGAGGGAAGTGATATTTACGAGTGGCATCATTTAATTTACGGTAGTCAATGCACATCCTCCATCCTGTTACCGTCCTAGTTGGAATCAACTCGTTATTCTCGTTTGCTACCACCGTAATCCCACCTTTCTTCGGCACTACCTGGACTGGACTCACCCACTTGCTATCCGCGATTGGATAGATAATCCCCGCATCTAATAATTTAAGTACCTCGCCTTTTACTACGTCTTTCATATTTGGGTGTAATCGGCGTTGAGGTTGAACGACATTACAGGAGTTATCTTCTAAAAGGATTATATGTGTGCAAAAAGATGGACTTATACCCTTTATATCTGAAATTTGCCAAGCTATAGCTTGGCGGTGTTTTTGTAAAACCGTTAATAATTTTTCATTTTTCGATTTAGTCAAAAATACCGAGACTATAACTGGTAGATTAGAATTTTTCTCCAAGAAAATATATTTAAGGTGGTCGGGTAGTTGTTTAAGTTCCAAAGTAGGTGACTGCTCGTACGAAGATTTTAATACCTTGTCCTTATCAAAAATAATTTCTTCAAAAGATTTGGATTTTGTTTGATTTTCAGAAATATTGTTAATAGCCTTACTGTATTGGGTGGAAAATCATGCGGGAGTTCAGAAAAAGAAGAAAAACTTTTTTCAGAAACATTTTCAAAAGAAAAATTTTGCTCGTCATGAGAAACGTCTAAGAAGAAACATGAATCATCATTTGATAAAGTATTTTTCACGGACGGAGTGATGGAAAATGAAACTTCATCATCGCCTACTCATAGAAAGAGTTTTCCGTTACTTACATCGATTACCGCACGAGAGGTGGCAAGAAAAGGTCGGCCAAGGATCAAGGGGACCTCGACATCCTCTTCGATATCCAAAATGACAAAGTCTACTGGGAATATAAACTTGTCAACCTTTACGAGCACATCCTCTACTATTCCTAACCGATACTTAATTGACCTATCAGCAAGTTGTATACTCATCTTAGTTGGGCTTAGAGTACCCAAACCTAGCTTTTTAAATAGAGAAAAAGGCATCAAGTTGATGCGCGCTCCTAAATCGGCCAACGCGTGTTTTACAAATAAATCGCCAAAAACGCATGGAATAGAAAAACTACCCGGATCATTTATTTTTTTGGGCAAATTCTTTAGGGGGAGATTGTTGGAACCTTAGTTTTGATTTGAGTTAGGATCCATCTTTAATATCTAAGCTTCTATCATAACACATTGTATAACTTAGATCAAACTCCCTTAAGTCAGATGACTAAGAAAATAATATAAATATGATGCGATCGAATCAGAAAATAATATAAGAGAAAGATAAAAATTACATAAGTTCTCTGCGTTCGACGAACGGCTATTTGCGTTCGATGAACGGCGCTCTGCGGTCGACGAAAGACTCTCTTTCTGCGCTCAACAAAACCAGCCATCTCAGCGGTCGACGATCGCGTCTCAGCGGTTTAGCGGTCGACGAACAGACCTCGTCTCAGCGGTCGACGAAAAGCTGCGATCGACGAACTCAAGGCTGCGATCGACGAATCTTCAACAAAAGCTCAGAACGACGAATGAAATGATCAGATCGACGAACTTGAAGCTGAGCTCGACGAAAATATTATCAGAAATTATATTTCTTCTTTCTCAGCTCAACTAAAATTATATATATGTTATCAAACTTAATAAAGCAATATTTTATTTATATATTGCTACATATATTGCTGTCTTAACATTATTACCGTTGCAACACTTAATGTTATAGCCGTTGCAGAAAAGCTAAAAGATAGTAGTTTGTCTTCTCGAGGTGTCAAGATAATTAAAGAGACTTTTTCTCTTTCCCTTTTCCCAAAAAGAGGAATTCAAAATAAAGAGAGAAGCTCTTCAGATTATAAAGTGACAGAGAAAGAAAAAGAGAGCACGCAGGAGATACAGCACACAGAATAGAGAACAACATTATTACTCTATCTTGTTTTGTTTTTGCTAACTCTTCTCTTGCAGATCATCTATATCCTGAGACACCAATCAATACTATTTGCTCAGGATCTAAACTGCAAGAAGAAAAGAAGAGTATTCACAATCTAGAGAAGGAGCTCCATCCACAAGCTGTCATAAAACTAAATCAGACAGGGGGGGGCTCTCTTCAACATCTTCATCAAGTGTCTTCTCAGCAAAAGAGAAGAACAACATAACATTTTCTGTTTTCTTTATTTCTCCCATCTTGTAAAGGGTTAAAACTCCCTTCAAAAGTTTACTCCCGGTGACAGGGCACCTTAGCAAAAACCTGCATCTTGGTTTTGAGCACCTAATCAAAAGCTCTATGGTGTGTGGACACCTAAACAAAATCACCTTAGTGTGAGGGCACCTGATCAACAACCTCCTAGTGGATTCCTACCAGTGGGTAGAAGAGTAGATGTACCCAGGTTTTGGGGAACTACTATATATCTTGTGTCATCTGGTTGTGTGGTTTGCTTGTTTGGTTTATTACTTTATTTCTTGCTGTGTTTCTTATGCACTCTTAGTATTTGTGTTTATTACTCTTACAACAAATAACACACTCTTATATATATATATATATCATTACAAATAAACTTAAACAAGAGCTTTAACATATTAAGAACTAAACTACTTTCAGATGAGTACGTGAATGAGTTCATCCGTCTGGGCTGTATTGCAGGGTCTATGTGGGAAGATGTGGAGACCAAGGTCAACAAGTTCTACAATGGTCTACGAGATGACTTACGACTAACACTTGCGGGTCTGATGCTACTTGGCTTCCACGTCTTAGTGAAAGCGACTAGATCTCTGGAAATGTGTAAGAAGTCTGGGTTCAGAAAGTCCAAGAGGAAGTGTAGGTGGTTGGAGTCGGCTCCCTCTAAGGTGTCGGGAGCTATGACTACACGGGTTCCTCTAAGGTGTTTCACTTGTGGCAAAGTGGGACACATTGCCCGAGACTGTCGAAGTGGTCCCTCGAAGGCAGAAATCCGAGAAGTGGACTATGCTCGTGCGGTGGGTCCAACTTTCGTGGAAAAATCTAACAAGGACCAAGCGATGGCAACGACGGAGTTTAAAGTACATAGCTCGTCAAAGTCTGGGTCCCCACGATTCAAAAAGAAGTCCAGGTTTTTGGAACCGACTTCCTCTTCTGCTTCAGGAGTAGCTACTAGACGAGGTCCTGTTACATGTTATAATTGTGGCAAAGTGGGCAACATTGCTCGGGAGTGTCGCGGCGGCAAAAAGGCAGCTGCGACTTATGCTGCATAGAAAGGGAAGGCGGTGGAGTTGACTGTTGGGTTTTTCTAGAACCATACATCAAATGTAGGCGCAGCGGAAATAAAGAGAAACAACCCAAAAATGCTTGGATCGGCCATGAATGTTGAATCAAGAAGTTAAGTAAAATACTAGGTATGAATTACCTCAATGGGGTTGGATCAAATCCAACCTTGATGCTCCACGAAGAAGATTGCTGTTGGCGGCAAGGAGAGTTCTCACGTAGAATTATGTCTACGTCTCTACAGCAGTCCACACGAGCCGGGAAAACACCAAGTCACGTCGCACGCAACTCGGAAGGAAGAACGGCTGCACCTTGCACTTCCACGGATTGCTAGATCCGCTTCAGGAAGAACAATGCCGGCGACAATCGACGGAGAGGAGGTCGGCGGAGGCGAACGAACGACGGAACTCCTTCCGTCTAGGGTTCGGACGAGATCGGAACACTTCCGTCGAGGGCGAGCGGAACTCTTCCGTCGACTTCTATTTCATCGGGTAATGAGAACCCTAAAAGAAGTCCTATTTATACCTAAAGGATAAACAGCTTCAAGAAGAATCGCTATCCGCAGACCACACAGCAGAATGGGGCTTCTGTTACAATTCGTCGGGATTCCACGGAACAGCATTCGTCGAGATTTCACGGGACAATCCGACGAATTCCGACGAATCACAACAGACGGCAACAATTGCCTAGTCAAGGCTCTCTGTGATAATTCGTCGAGATTCCACGGAACAATCCGACGAATCCTGACGAATTCCGACGAATCCAGACAGACGACAACATTTTGCCGAGTGAAGGATCTCAGTCACAGTTCGTCGAGTTTCCACGGAACGACCCGACGAATCCCGACGAATCCGACGAATCCTATCCGTGTAAACCCGACGAATTCCGACGAATCATATCCGACGAATTCAGACAGCAACATTTGCTGGACTTCCCCATTCTATATGGTGATTGGTAACCTTTACCAACACAGTCAATCTTCCAACTTCTCCACATGCTCTTATGTGCGACCCTGCAGGCTCATATCGCGTTGGCAGTGAGATTACATGTTTGACCACTTCTAGATCACAATGGCAACTCCAACATTGACTGCACCCCATACTGCTCCTGCTGAGCCCAGGGTATATAATCATGGACGACAGGAGGCCATTGAGCAAACTAAGGCAATGACAGGTATGCGCTAGTATACAACTGTACATCATACCCTGTGTGTGATTGCTTGTATACCCCATTTGTATTAGGCTTTGTCCTAATCTTTAACTGTCCGATGAGAGCATTATTTGACACTGGAGCATCCCACTCCTTTCTGTTCCTTTCTATCTGAGGACTTCATATTGTGTATTGGAGTGCCTTCGTTAGTGGCAAAGGACAGACTGGATGTCGTGCTACCAAATGAGTGTCGAATGCATGCAGATAGAGTTTGTAGTGTTCAGGTGCGGATAGGAAGTCATGAGTGTGACTTGGAAACATCGATGCTGCCGATATCTGAGTTCGCTGTGATCTTTGGCATGGACTGGCTTTCGAAGCAGTGTGCATGCATTGATTGCAACTTGAAGGAGGTCACGCTAGGGCAGAATACTGAATGCGAGACTACATTTACCAGTTTGCGAGGATCGAGCAAGATGTTCATGTCTGCTCTCTAAGTAGTCAAGGGGGTTCGGAAAGGCGCAAAGTTATTATTCACGTTCTTGGAGACTTCTGAGCCAAAGCACAGTTTGTGTGATGTCTCGATCGTATCAGAGTATGCGGAAGTTTTCCCAAAAGATCTTCCTGGGGCTCCACCTTAGCGAGAGATTGATTTCACCATTGAGCTGTTGCTAGGTGCCAAACCTGTAGCACGCTCACCGTACCGAATTGCGCCAAAATAGATGGCGGAGTGGAAGGCTCAGTTGCAGGAGTTGCTAGAGCAAGGCTATATACGTCCAAGATCATCCCCTCGGAGTGCATCGGTCCTCTTTGTGAGGAAAAAGGATGGAAGCTTGTTTCTGTGCATAGACTACCACGAATTGAACAAGCTGACAGAGAAGAATAAGTATCCGATTTCGCGAATCGATGACTTGTTCGATTAGCTGGTTGGATCGACTGTGTACTTAAAGCTAGATTTGAAGTCTGGTTACTACCAGTTGAGGATTCGGGAATGTGACATTCCCAAGAAGACGTTTAGTACCCATTACTGGCACTTTGAGTTCACAGTGATGCCCTTTGGCCTGATGAATGCGCCATCGGTATTTTTGGATCTGATGAACCGAACATTTCGAGAGTGTCTAGACCAATTTGTTATTGTCTTCATAGATGATATTCTGGTATACTCTCAGTCGGAAGAAGAACATGTGATTCACTTGCGCATTGTATTGGATACCCTGAGGCGAAGTCAGCTGTTTGCCAAATTCTCAAAGTGTGTGTTTTGGTTGTCCTTTGTGGTATTCCTAGGTCATGTGGTCAGTGGAGAGGGCATTGCAGTGAATCCTGCAAAGATAGTTGCAATACAGGAGTGACCTGTGTTGACTACAGTGGCGGAAGTACAAAGTTTCCTAGGACTTGTCGGCTATTATAGACGCTTCATAGAGAACTTCTCGAGGATAGATCTGCCTCTCACGACATTGACTAGGAAAGATCAGAAGTTTGTTTGGTCGCCTGAGTGCGCACGAGCTTTTGAAGAGCTGAAGAGTCGTCTGCCCACAAAGCCAATTCTATGTTCGTCATGTAGTACAAAAGGCTTTGAAATCTACAATGATGCATCGGGCAGCGACTTAGGCTGCGTTCTTCTTCAGAATGGTCGGGTTTTTGCTTATGACTCTCGCCAACTGAAAGTGCACGAGAGGATTTATCTGGTCCATGACTTGGAGTTAGCCGCCGTGATATTCACTCTGAAACTTTGGCGACATTATCTATATGGCATGAAGATATATATCTTTACGGACCATAAGAGCCTGAAGTACTTAAAAGATCAGAAAGAGCTGAATATGCGACAACGAAGCTGGATGGTGTTCCTAGGGGACTACACTTTCAAGATTCACTACACTCCTGAGAAAAGGAATGTTGTCGCTGATGCTTTGAGTCGGAGGGCTTCTGCACAAGTAAACTGGATTCAGATGCATGATGAGCGTCTAA
Organism: Dactylorhiza incarnata; assembly: GCA_033032865.1. NCBI lineage: Eukaryota > Viridiplantae > Streptophyta > Magnoliopsida > Asparagales > Orchidaceae > Dactylorhiza > Dactylorhiza incarnata. Next base: position 498,448 of record JAWHQI010000040.1, on the reverse strand, counting down.
TCAGGGACTTGGAGGCCTTAGACATAATTTGCGTTGACAAGAGAACCAGTGCCACACCATATTTGAACTGGACGGAGGTACAATGTGACCTTGTGGACAGAGTCCGATTGGCATTGGACCTTGATGAAAGTATGAAACGGTATGTGACAGAGGCCATGGATGGGTCTAATACTGAGTTCTCCGTGGAAGACGGTCTTTTGTGGAAAGACGATCGTCCGTGCGTCCCCAATGTTGGTAAATTGCGGGAGGAGTTGATGTATGAGGCACACTTTACCAAGTACTCAATCCACCTTGGGAGCACAAAGATGTACCAGGACATGAAGAAATTATTCTGGTGGACGGGTTTGAAGAAAGATATCGCCTTATACGTAGCCAAGTGTCATACTTGCGTGCTCGTGAAGGCCGAATGCCAAAAACCTGGTGGTTTCCTGAAGTCGTTACCGATTCCAGAATGGAAGTTTGATGACATATCTATGGAATTTGTGCATGGTTTGCCGAGATCGCACACTTCATTTCGAACTGGCGAGACGATTCAATAGAAAAATTGGCAAAGTTATATATTGATAGCATAGTACGATTGCACGGTGTGCCCCGTAGCATCGTAAGTGACTGAGATGGGCGCTTTACTTCAAATGATTGGAGGCTAATCCACCAACTATTGGGTACCAAGCTAATGTTTAGCACTGCCTTCCACCCTCAAACAGACGGGCAGACTGAACGGACCAACATGACTGTTGGGAAAATGACCCTCAATGTTCTGTTAATTTGAAGAGGCCTCACACTCAATGCTAAGTACAAGTTGTATTTGATAAACCCTATTTCTATCTCATGACAATGCAGAACTAGGACATACCAAGGTGTGATGTATGATCAATTGGTTTACTGTCAAAACCGCTGAGACGAGCTATCAGTCTCAGCTGAACCACTGAGACAAGGCCAGGAGCCACTAAGAAGGTATCTGGGCCAGCTAAGCTGCAGATAGAAGAAATCCGCTGAGACAACTGTCTATCTCAGCGGATCCGCTGGGATGGGAACCGCTAAGATAGCTGGCCATCTCAGCCCAACCGCTGAGACAGATCAAAAAGTGATCTGGCGGGTTCTGCCTTTGGCCCAAGTTGCAGAAAGGCTTCTGGGGTCCACCAATCACTCTCATACCTGTCAGGAGGACAACTAAGAGCCGTTGAAGATCAGTGGAGTATAAAAGGAATAAGTTAGGGTTGGGCAAAGCATCTTTGCTATTAATTTGACTCTCCAACACACAAGAAAGAAGAACAACACTGTTTCATTGTCGGCAGCCAAGAACTGAGCTTACACATGGCTGCAAGGAGAGAAGAGATTGCATACCTTGATTCATCTCAAGAAAGAGCAAGTAGATCCAGTTCATCATCTGAAAGGGCTGATCAAGAAGAATCAAGTTGGAGCAGCACTTCTCCTCCCTGGTTCAAGTCTGCAACAACAGCTGTTAAGAAGAAGAAGACCAAGGCTTGACCTCTTCTTCCTTCAGGTTGTAATCCCTTATTATATCATCTGTAGTAACCTGTGTGTTCTGAGACTGTAGGGCTTTATTGCCTGAGTGTGTAAGGCTAATTGGCCTGAGCTGTAGAGCTGAGAGGTCAGCTTGAGGTAGGATCATTGTGTGGCTTGAGGTAGGATCATTGTGTGATCTGAGGTGGAGCTGTTGTGCCTGAGGTAAGGTTTGGGAAAACCTGAGAGATACTGTGGGATCTGTGTTGTAGGCTCTTGGAGCTGAGTTTGGAGAAGTTGCCTTATCTAACTCATTGTTAGAAAGGTGAAGAAGGAAAGAGGACTACTCAAGACACCCTGTCTTGAGGAACCTCTATAAATCTCTTTGTGTTTTCTGTGCTTGATAAACCTAAATTCAGAAATCACTAAGACTAAAATAAAAGAAACCTATTCACCGCCCACCTCTAGGTAACTAAGACTATATCCTAAATAAACTATCAAGTGGTATCAGAGGTAGGTTGGTCAAGAAGGACATAACTGTCTGACCAGATCCTATAAAGGAATAGTCTTATCAATCCAATGACTTCCTCTGGATTGCAGAAGGAGATGAGATCCATGAAGTTGCCCATATGCAACAAAGAAAACTTTGGCATATGGAAGCAAAGGATTAAATTGTTTATGGAAGCATCTGATCCAAAGATCTACATAAATGTAAAGCAAGGGCCTTTCACCTTTCAAACTGCCTCCACCATAGATCCAACAAGAAGAGTGCCCAAGACCTTCAATGACTTGACCAAGGATTAACTTGCACTGTTCACTATAGACAAAAGAGCCCAGAACATCATAGTCAATGCTATTGATAATTCCACATTTCAAAACTTAGTACACTACACTACTGCCAAGGAAATGTGGGACACATTAGTAGTATATATGGAAGGGACAACTGAAGTGAGGGATGATAGAACGTCACTTCTCAACCAAGAGTATGAAGCCTTCAGGCAGCTCAGCCAGGAGATCATCTCTATGTGCTATGAGAGGTTCTTCAGAATAGTCAATGAGATGAGAACCTATGAGAGAGTGTTCACTGATTATGAGCTGAATGATAAGTTCCTCAGATCTCTAACAAGGGACTGGGACACAAAAATCTGTGCTATCAGGGAAATGGCTAGGCTTGGTGAGACCCCCACTCATACACTGTTTGGAAAGCTGCTCTCTTATGAGATGCAGCTGTCTGCAAGAAAGGAAGAGGACACCTCAACAAGGGCTCAGTCAAGGGAGAAATCAGTAGCTCTCAAAGCTGACAGCTCCAAGAAAAGCAAGGCCAGGATGGTGTCTCCTCCAAGGAGAAGTGCTGAATCTGAAAAATCTAAAATTAGCACCTCAGATAGCTCTTCCTCTGATGAAGAGTTTGCTGCCTTCTCAAGGAAGTTCAAGAAGATGATGAGGAGGAAGCAATAAAAGAACAAGCCCTCCTCCTTATCACACTCCAAGAAAGACTACAGGAAATCTGAAAGACAGCACCCAAAGGGTGACAGGTATGATTCCAAATCTAGTAAACATGTTTCAAATAACATTATTTGCTATTGCTGTAGTAAACCTGGACATGTCATAGCTGAATGTCCAGCCAAAAGAAAGGAGAAGGGCGATAAGAAGAATCACCACCAGAAGGATAGGAAGGGTGAAAAATCCTTCCTAGCAAAGAAAGGAAGAAGCTGGAGTCAATCTGAATCCTCAACTTCAGATTTAGAGAATGAAGAAGAAGCCTACATTAGGCTATTTGCAGCTGAAGAAGATGAAGATTATCCTGCTGCCAAGGTTGGAGTCAGGGCCCCTCTATCACACTCAGACAGTGATATAGAGAAGGATGAAGAGGACAATGTTCAACTAGGCCTCATGACCTTCACTGATGAGGAGAATAGTCAAAACATCTCTGAAAATGAACAGGTATTAATTCATTCCATATCCTTTTATGATTATGAGACTAGCCCAGAATCTGGAGCACCTTCATCAATTGGTGGAAGTGATTCATAAGCTGAGTAAGATGTCAATCAATTGATTGACAAGTATGGTGCTCTCTTGGAAGCTCTGAAAAGGAGCAAAAAACTAGCCAAGAGGCAATCCCAAGAGATTGATTCCCTTAAGATGGAAAACCAAGAATGCACTGAATCATCTACCAAGATGAATCAGATGTATAGGGAAATTATCCATCTGAAGGGGATAACTATCACCCATATGAGCACCATATCCCTGAAGAATAAGGTCATCAAGGACCTTGAGGAGAAGCTTGTGAAAGAGAAGAGCCTGGTGGCTTAATTCTCCAAGCCCAAATCTGTACTTCCCATTATAGACTCCTTTTCTTCTCAATCCAATAGGAGAGGAGTAGGATTCAATAAAATGGAAGTAGGAGAAGGGAGTGGAGAAAAGAGAAGGAGTAAGGCTAAGCCTCAAACCACCTTTCAAAAGGTGTTACTTCCCTCCAACAGGTATGACCATGAAAGCATGTATGGTCACCGAAAGAATGGAAGTACCTATAGGAAGGAAAACACTCCTTCCCATAGTGGAAGAAAGGGCATGGGATTGAGTGCTATGAAGGCTCCCCATGAGGAAATTCAAATGGCCCAACCTGGACCATTTGTATTTGGTACATCAACCCCTTTATTCAAGAATAAGAAAGCAAGCCCTTCTAAGTTTGATTCAGCCAAGAACATGACTGCTGTCAAATCAATGGACATGTCTAATTGCTCAGTGTCTAATGCCATCAAAACTTGCATTGCCCAAAAGCCAAAACAAGCTGATGCCATTAATACAAAGACTACTAAGACTGTCCACAGATTGACTTTCAGCCAAATCCTTGCTGAAAGAAACAAGAGAAAAGCTGCTGTCTCTCCTCCTGAACATATGCACAGTGCTGCACTCCCCTCAAGAAATGTTCAGAAGAGGAGATACAACATTCATGAATGTTGGTGCTGTGGTAAAGTGGGACACTTTGCCATAGACTGTTGGCACAATCCTAATGTGCCATGTGCAAAGATGAGCCTGTTGGAGCCTATATTTCTGCATCTCTTAGTTTGAGAATAACAAATATCGTGTTGTATTTGATCTTATATTTTGTGTGTTTATAGTATGCAGGTTGTACAGGAACTATAGATACACATCCCTATGAGTAGTATACTGAATGGAGGTGACTCTCTGGAAAGAGAGCTAACGCCCCGCGTTAGTTATTAACGCCCCGCGTTAACTTCCATTGAGAAGGAATCCACTGTGAAAGAAATGCCGTCGAGAACGAATCTGTTGAGAAGCCAGAGACAATGCTAGGCGTTAGGTCTTAACGCCGGGCGCTAGCCGTTCGATGAAACTACGTTCGACGAAAATGTCGTTCGACGAAATGAGAAGGCCGCTCGACGAAAATGACGTTCGACAAAATGAGAAGGCCGCTCAACGAATTGGAGCGTTCGATGAACTGAACTGCGCTCGATGAATTGAAGTTAATTGCGCTCGACTCATTGCGTTCGACGAACTGAACTGCGCTCTACGAATTGGAGCATTCGATGAATTGAACTGCGCTCGATGAATTGAACTGCGCTTGACTCATTGCGTTCGATGAACTGGACTGCGCTCGACGAATTGGAGCGTTCGACGAACTGAACTGCGCTCGACAAATTGAAGTTAACTCCATTCGACGAAGGCGCATTCGACGAAATTAGTTTCGTTCGACGAAATTTGGTTCTGCCATGCTCCCGATGCTATGCACGATCTCAACAACTGTCGTACACATTCACTAACGCTGGCGTTAACTCTTAACGCTACACGTTAGCTCCTGTGGCTATTTAATGTACAACCCTCTCATTCTATGGGTAATGATTCCAGAATTCTGATACTTTGGAGAGAGGTTCGTGTACAATAATTAAGAGATCTCCCTTGGGCTATCATGAGGATCTAAAGAGGATTTTGAAGGAGAAGGTCTACAACGCATATCCCATACGAAGGACGCTCGTTTCAAGAACGCCAACATCTACATCGCCTTCGTCCTCACCTTCAGAATTTCTTGGGGAGTTTCTCTTTACTTATCTTGTAATCTTTTATTTTATTCTCTTTGTAATTTATGTGGAGAAATCGTTCAGGGAGAACGTCGGATTTCGGGAAGGATTCCGTGGGTAAATTTGCCTTGTGTTGGCGACTAGGTCTGGGTAGGACTTAGGGAGGAATTCGCCTTGTGTTGGCAACTAGGTCTAGGTTTTTAGATCTAGGGGGTGCTCGAGGCCATATCCGGGGAAGGATTGGCTAGAGCGGCTTGAGGCCATATCCAGGGAAGGATATGCTAAAGCCAACCAGTTTGTGGGGATACAAGTCGGTATAGAAAAGGAAAAATTGTTTTACTTTGTACGCCTCCGATTTCTAGCGATATTGAAATCAAACATTTCTGTATTCAATTTATTATGAAATAAAATCATGTCTTTTAATGTTCTATTCAATTGATTTTATTTCCTCTTCAAGAATGTTTTAATTTATATTTTTATCAAAGTATTAAAATTAACATTTGTGTAATTATCTTTGAAATACAATTATCCTTTTCATTATCTCTGATTTTCTGGAATTGTATTTCATTTATGTTTTCATTAGTAAAATCTCATTGACATAATTCAGAGCAGATTAATTTTTTGAAGAGCTAACGCCCAGCGTTAACACCTAACGCCAGGCGTTAGCAACAGTAAGGAAAAAGTTCTGTTTCCCTTATCAGAGATATTAAAATATATTTTTCTATAAAATATTCTGAAACTTCAGTCCCTAACTCTGATAAATTTAATTAAGATCTAAATTCCATAAAAAACTTATTCACCCCCCTCTAAGGGTGCCGTAAGATCCAACATGTGGTATCAGAGGTTAGGTTATTCTAATACGGCTTCACAATCGGGAATAATGACGCTTCATGATCTCGCATCTTCTAGAGGGGATAATTTTTATGAAAATGAAAAATCATTATGTCCACCATTATTTATGGGTGAAAATAATAATGGGTGGAAAACACTTATGGAATAATTTCTTAAAACTTTGGATATTGAAGTTTGGAATATTACAATTAAAATGCCCCCAAGTATTTTAAATAAAAATAAAATGTTTTTAAATGCCAAATCTATGAATAGCCTATATTCTGCTATAGATCAAAATATTTTCAAACTTATTTATACACTTCCTACTGCTTTTGAAGTTTGGAAATTTTATGAGAATACTTATAGTCTTCCTTCCACAGATGATGAACAAGAGGAATTCCTTATGGATCCAAGAGAAGAAATCGACAAGGACTCATTCGTGGAGGAAGATCAATCTAGGAGAGAAATAATATTGAACTCAATTGATGGCAAAACATCAAGCAAAAGAGATGACGGAAACTATAGCAAGGTAAGAAAATCTAAATCTTCTCTTTTAGTAACTAATTCTATTTCTACATTTCGTGTGCTTAAATTTGCTAAACGTAAAATTTCAAAGTTGAAACATGCTAATTCCAAATTACGTTTAGAAAATAAAACTTTAAAAGCAAATGCTAAAGTAGAATCTTATATTGATGTTTCAAATTCTCTTTCATGCTCTTTAATTAAAATTCCTACTCCTTGTTTAGAATGCAATCTATTAAAAGAAAAATTTATGGATATTGAAAAAGGGCTCTTGGTTTCTAAAGAACATAATGAAAAATTGATAATTGAAAATGATGCTTTAACTTGTAAGTTAAGACAACTATAATCTTTTGTTGAAAAAGTTCTAATTTCTAGTAATGTCATTCATCATAAGATTTTGAATAACAAAGATAAATTAGCTTACAAAATAATTTCTAAAAAGGACAATTTTCATACATCAAATCAAAAGGAATTTTGTTTCAAAATGAATTATGATCCTCACAAAATTCTTAAGAGTCACTATTATAAGTCTCAATATATTTTCAATCATGACTCAAATTTAAAAACTCATAATCATAAAAATCAAACTATAATATATTATCCTTCGTATAATAAGATTATGTCTATAAGAAAGAGTGGAAATGGAAATTATCAAAATAAGAATCAATCATTTAAAACATATTGTAACCCACTCTTTCAACATTCAATTCTAAAGAAAGACAATCATTCTTATAAACTTTCAAAGAATCCATATAATAAAACTAATTATGATTATCAACATCAAGCTATTTTGAAAACTAATTTGAATAAACATGAATCCCCAATGAATTATTTTTCAAACAACTATCATCATATAAAGATGTCACATAATCATTTTATGGATTTAAGTGATAAACAACCAAAGTATGAATGGAGGCCCAAAATTAAAAATGAAACACAAGCTCCACTTGTAAAGGCCCATTCATCACTATCTCTCCAAAAGCCAACACGATGTATTTGGGTACCCAAAGGAACCATCACACTTGGTCCCCTTTGGATACCTAAATCTCTCTTTCACTAGGAATCATCGTATTGCATGAAGTAGAAATAAATTAAAAATGAAATATCATTACTCTACTTCATGATATGCTTAATTGCTTTTTCTTTTATTTATTTTTTATTTTTGAGCCAACACACTATGATCACTTTATATATCATGAGATATGACTTTCATTTTAAGCATGATGTTTAACAAATCAAATTGAATTAAATTGAACATAAAGTCATAATTTTTAAGTGATCCATCCTTCCTTTTTATATGTTTTATCCTTTTTAAATCCATTACCTATAAATGTCTTATATTATCATTATAAATTGAATGCTAAATTTGCTAAATGATATTATCAAGATTAATGAAATTACTTTTAAAATTGGATTTAAATGGACTTTTAGGGGTCTTAGGCTAAAATATTAAATGCACAACTTATTGGATATTTGTCTATTTTTCGTTGCTGCATATAATAGCCCCTATATTAAAAATCATAATCGAGAAAAATCAGAATCAAATAATATAAAAAACAATGTGTTTTTAAAATCAAATATTGTAACTCTATTGCTAACGCCAGGCGTTATCACTAACGCTGGCGGTAGCATATTTTTCTAAAAATTTTGATTTCTCTAATTATTATTTTTCTGAAAAATTATTTTACTATCATTATTTTCAAATACCTTGTATTTTTTTTGTCTAATGTCTACAAATTAAAATAAAAAAGAAAATTTACAAAAAATGATAAATATAATTTCACAATCACCACCATGATATATTAATATCCTATGCTAAAATTCACTATAATCATATATCATAATTCATGATCCATCAAGACCTATCTTAAATCAACTATTTCTATCAACCTTAGGAATTATGAAATATATGATGGTTATTTGTATTATAGTTTCATATCTTGTTTTGTGTGTGTGATGTGCATCTCTATTGTTTACTTGTATCTCATTATCTTTAGACCTATGAATTAACTTGATATCAACAAGATGAAATCAAATAGAATTGTCACTTCTTTCTAGGTCTATGAAAATTCAAAACTCTATGTTTGAATACATGCAACTCAATCTTATATTTGTCCATCTTTACTTAGCTTTGCACCATGTTGTCCTAACTCATCACACTAGCATTATCACGTACCATAGATAGAAATCAATGTTCATGCTAGTTATATCTTACAATGCTAAAGTAAATTATATTACTAAAATATGAAAATTATAATTTCCTTTGTAGTTATTTGCATGAATAATATTTATTCTAAATGGATTTAAAATCAACAATCATCGATATAATTGTAAATCCAAAACTAATCATGCAATTATACCATAGTTAATATATTTAAGGCATACACGCTTAGTATATCTATAATCATTAATCCATGACTTGTGTCTCACAATAGCGAGGGCGTAGGATTGTGTGCATTAGAGACCTAACCTCTAAGTCACGTCTTGTCCTTAATCGGGGAGGGTTCCAGTAGGGCCTTGCGAGGCACTAGGGGGAAAGAGTGCTAGGTGTTGGAGCATGCGTTTCGCACTCTTCCGGTTTGATAATAACAAAATCCCATTTGTATTTGATTCTATTTTTATTGATGGTGTGCAGGTAACAGGTATGAGATGTTCACAATTCTGATTGGAGCTCAATTTAACTGTATGGAGAATTTCGATGTTAGAATTTCCGACATCTACCATCGCCCAGGCGACAGGACAGAAGTTACAGCAGCAGCCCGCACGACAGCACGACGAGCAGGAGTTTAGCGCTGTCGGAATTCCGACAGCGATGTCGCCCAGGCGATAGGACAGAAGTTACAGCAACTGCCCACACAACAACATGACGAGCGGTAGTTTGGCGCTGTCGGAATTCCGACAGCGATGTCGCCCAGGCGACAATGAAAAACTATAAATTGGTTCATTTTGTTCGTGCATTCGAAGCTTTGAGAATTCTAAGTCCTTTCCTGAGTGCATACGAACCAGAGAGCTCCAGAACCTCATCAACTCCCATTTGTGCTTAGAAGGTTTGAGATTGAAGATGAGATCGGACGCGCTTCTACATCAACGATCATCTCGAGGCTTCAACCTTCCTTTCAGAGATCTGAATTTCTAGGGAGTTCTTCATTTCATTTTGTATTTTCATTTATATACATTTCACTTTGTATTGGTAGGGAAATCGTCTCCTTGTGCGTGACGTCTAAGTCCTTGCGTGGCTTAGGGGAAAATCGCTTCCTTGTGCGGAGCGTCCAAGTCCTTGCGTGGCTTGGTAGGAAATTGTGGCCTTGTGTGCTACGTCTAGATCTTGGGAAGATCTAGAGGATAGGCTTGGGATTGGTCTAGGGAGAGACAAGTGATAGCCTTCCGATCCTTGGGAGAAGGATTGATAAACTCAAATTGTTAAAAGTTTATTATCATATTTGTGTCTTGATCTTAGGCATTGTTAAGATCATTTTTATTGTATGTGAATTTCATGATTACAAAATTATGACTTTTCTTTAATTGCAAATTTGGTTGCTTAATCTTTAACTTAGAAATTTGTGTTTGAACTAATTTAAAAATTTCATAGTTTGAAAATTTTTATAAGTGATTTTTAGAAAACCAAAATTTGTCTTAAAAATTCTAAAGTAAAAAATCTTAAATGAAAAAGGCCCTTATTCACCCCCCCTCTAAGGGCGCCACAAGATCCAACACGTGGTATCAGAGCGAGGTTACTCCAAAATGTTTTTACCACCGGGAGTAATGGCGCACAACGATCACGCGTTCGTTGAGGGGCAAGGAATTAGCAGGCCACCACTTTTTATGGGCACAGACTATAACTATTGGAAAACCCGAATGTGGTGTTTTCTAATAGCTCTCGACATAGAAGTTTGGAATATGGTCGAGACGAGTTATACTTCCCCAACATTTATTGTAGGAGATGTAACTATAGACAAACCCAAAGACAAGTGGGATGATAATGATAAATTAAAATGTAAGAACAATGCAAAAGCCATGAATGCTTTATTTTGCGCACTAGATCGCACTGAATGTAATAGAGTTTGTGCTTGTAATACTGCATTTGAAATTTGGAATCTTTTAGAAATCACTCATGAAGGTACTTCGCAGGTAAAGGATTCAAAGCTATTTCAACTGGAGTCAGAGTTTGAAAGATTCAAAATGGAGGTGGATGAAGAAATTGATACAATGTACACACGATTCACTAAAATTGTGAACGATTCAAAGGTGCTGGGTAAGGTTTTCTCCAATGGAGATTTAGTAAGGAAAATCTTAAGATCACTTCCCCCGAAGTTCAATCCTAAAGTGACTACAATTTCTGAGTCACATGATCTTAAGACCTTACAATTGGAGAGCCTCATTGGGAATCTAAAAACCCATGAAGTGGAGTTGAAGATTCAAAGCCAAGAGTACAATTTGGAGCCCAAAAAGAAGAGCTTGGCGTTGAAATCTAAAAAGGAAATTGAAAGTGAGACTGAAGAAAGTGACGAAGATGAAGAAGGACTGTTTGTGAGGAACTTTAAGAAGTTTATGAGAAATCCTGAGAGGAGAAACACATTTAGAAAATTTTTCAAAAAGAAGGATTTTTCCTACAACAAAGGCAAAGGAAAAATGGATGATGAAGAAGAACGTCCGCTACCGGAATGTTATCATTGCAAAAAGATTGGACATATAAGAAGCAAGTGCCCAAAATATCTGAGAGAGCAGAAAGAGAAGAGGCACGATAAGAAGTTCAAAAAGAAGGTTCTGAAGGCAGAGACTTGAGATGACACAACTTCTGAAGGCTCAAGTGAAGCAAGCGATGAAGATAAAGAAGAAGCAAATGTATGCTTAATGGGGGAAAGAAAATGCGTCATCTGACGGCGATAGCAGTGTCCAAAGCGACACTGAGGTAACTCCTCCATCTTATGATGATTTATATTCTGAATTTATGAAAACTTGCAAATTTTTGGATAAAAGCCTAAAGGAAATCGATTTTTTAAAATGTGAAAATAAAGATCTTTTGAAAGTAAATAAAAAGTTATCAAATGAGTTGAAATTTATTGGGAACGAGAAGGTAATTTGTCAAGAGTGTGATCACTCTTCGACAAGGATAAAAGAACTTGAAAGTACTATTTCTAAGTCCGATCAAAAATTGATCTACTTGTAAAAGAGAAAAAGGACTTAGAAAAAGTTGTTAAAACCTCTCATTCTCAATTAGAGAATTACAAGAAAAATGTTGCAAATCGATGTCGCATGATAGTAAAAGAAAATTCAATTTTAAAGTCCAAAGTAAATGAATTGAACATGGTAATTGGAAAATTTGGTGTTGGAAAAAAAAATCTCTGGATATGATTTTAGCCAACCAATGCCATGGTACAGCAAAATTTGGGCTAGGATACGTTTCTGGAAGCTCTGGAAGTTGTCGGAAATTTCCGACAGCTGATGTCGGAACCAGCGACAGCTCCAGGTTCAGAAAACCTATTTCTCAAAATAAAAATTCTTCTAAGTGCACATATAAAGAAGTTTCCTCCAGTAAGAGTCCAAAGAAACCATTGAAAAATGGTTCCTCACTATTCATTGTATATGCCAAATGTCATCGATTTGGTCACATCTCGGGCTCATGTTGAAAGAAAGGAAAAGTTCACGTTAAACAAATCTGGGTACCTAAGGCGTCCACCTATACCATGGGAGGGACCACTTGGGTAACCAGATCTTTACTCTCATCATCTTTTTAGGTGTGCGTGCAGGCTAGGAACAAGGAAGACGTGTGGTATTTGGACTCTGGATGTTCAAAACACATGACGGGCGATAAATCAAAGTTCCTTATCCTGGAGATGAAGAAAGGTGGAACAGTGACATTTGGAGATAATGGCAAGGGTAAAGTCAAAGGCATTGGAGTAGTAGGTAACGAAGAATTTAAAATTTCAGTTTTATATGTTAAAGGTTTGAAACATAATTTAATTTCTATTAGTCAGCTATGTGATAAAAATCTAAATGTTTTATTTGACTCTAGCTCTAACCTTTGCAAAATTATTGATTCTAAAACAAACGAAATCGTACTTATTGCACCAAGAATAAACAATGTCTATACAATTACTTTTCATGATTTATCTCATTCTACACTTAAATGTTTTATTTCAAAGAATGATGAACTTGAATTATGGCATAGGAGACTAGGACATTCTAGTGCTAAATGCATAGTAAAGCTTTCTAAAAATAAAATAAAAAAAGGTTTACCAAATTTGAATGGAAAGCTTTCTTCATTATGTTCACCATGCCAAAAAGGAAACTTTACAAAATCATCTTTTAAAAGCAAAAATATTATTTCTACTACTAGACCTCTACAATTATTACATATGGACTTGTTTGGTCCAATTACTACACAAAGTCTAGGAGGTAGAAAATATACGTTTGTTATTATTGATGATTATTCTAGATTTTGTTGGATATCGTTTTTAAATTCAAAATCTGATACTTTTGATGAATTTGTAAAACTAATTTCACGTATTCAAAATGAGCTTGATTTAAAAGTAAAATGCATTAGATCAGATCATGGAGGAGAGTTTGATAATGAAAAATTTATTTCATATTGTAATGAATTTGGGATAAAACATGAATTTTCCGCTCCTCGCACACCACAGCAAAATGGTGTAGTGGAGAGGAAAAATAGAACACTTCAAGAATTAGGACGTACTATGCTTTGTGAATTTAAATTGCCAAAATATTTTTGGGCCGAAGCGGTTAGTACTGCATGCTATATTATTAATCGTGTCATGATTCGTCCTACATTACAATTAACTCCTTATGAAATTTATTTTCAAAGAAAACCAAATGTATCTTACTTTAAAGTTTTTGGTTGTAAATGCTTTATTTTAAATACAAAAGATAACTTAGGTAAATTTGATGAAAAATGTGATGAAGGAATTTTCACTGGTTATTCTTCAACTAGCAAGGCCTATAGAGTTTATAATAAACGTACTAAAGTGGTTGAAGAAACTATATTCATGTAAAATTTAATGAAAACATTTCTTGTGTAGAAAATACTAAAGTTGCAGGTAATGAGAAAAATGAAGAAGATGTGGAACAAAATCTGAGGAAAAATGATGATGATGATGAAGAAAAAGTAGAGAAAGAAGACGAAAAAGATGGTGAAGAAGAAGAAGAACAAGGATATGTACCTCCAACCGAGCTAAGGTTCTCAAAAGATCATCCACAAGAATTTGTTATTGGAGAACCATCAAGTGGGGTACGTACACGTTCTAGTTTACATGAAAGTTTTTCAAATTTATGTTTTGTCTCAAATATAGAACCAAAAGATGTTGCCACCGCTTTAAATGATGAATCTTGTTTCTAGCTATGAATGAAGAACTTAACCAATTTGAAAGAAATAAAGTTTGGATTCTTGTAGATAGACATAGTGATCATCCTGTGGTAGGAGTCAAATGGGTTTTTAAAAATAAATTAGATACTGACTCTAGGATCACTAGAAACAAAGCTAGGCTTGTAGCGAAAGGATACAATCAAATTGAAGGGGTAAATTTTGATGAAACTTTTGCACCCGTTGCACGATTGGAAGCAGTTAGAATTTTTATTGCATTTGCTAGTCATAAAAGATTAAATTATTGCAAATGGATATTAAAACTGCATTTTTAAACGGGTTGATTAAAGAAGAAGTTTATGTTGAACAACCCCCATGCTTTATAAATGAAAAATTTCCTAATCGCGTGTATAGATTACTAAAAGCTTTGTATGGTTTACAACAAGCACCACGAGCATGGTATGATAGATTGACCTTATATTTATTACAAAATGGTTTTAAAATGGGTGGTGTTAATTGTACACTCTTCATTAAGCAAGTTGATGATGATTTAATTGTTTTACAAATTTATGTTGATGATATTTTTTTTGGAGCCACTAATGAAGAGTTATGTAATTATTTTATTAAAATGATGAAAAGAGAATTTGAGATGAGCATGGTAGGAGAACTAAAATATTTCTTAGGATTTCAAATTATTCAAAAATATGATGAAATTTTTATAAACCAATCAAAATATATACATGATGTTTTGAAAAGATTTGGATTTGAACATCTTAAACAAGCTAGTACTCCTATGAGTGTCTCTTTAAAATTAGGAAAAGATGAAAGTGGAATATCCATAGATCAAACTTTATATAGAGGCATGATAGGTTCACTTTTATACTTAACCGCTTCTAGACCAGATATTATGTTTTCAGTTTGTTTATGTGCTAGATTTCTAGCCGATCCCAAAGAATCACATTTAAAAGCGGTAAAAAGAATATTTAGATATTTAATTGGCACATCTAAACTTGGTTTGTGGTATCCTCATAGCGATGATTTTACTCTTTTTGGCTATTCTAATTCTGATTATGCCGGTTGTTCACTAGATAGGAAAAACACTAGTGACACTTGTCACTTTTTAGGCCCTTCACTCATTTCATGGTCGAGTAGGAAACATAATTCTGTTGCCCTCTCAACCACCGAGGCCGAATACATCGCACTTGGTAGTTGTTGTGCACAAGCTCTTTGGATGAAACAAAATTTAGAAGACTTTAACATTAAACAACAAACTATAGAGCTATGGTGCGATAACAAAAGTGCAATTGATTTAACTTACAACCCGGTTCATCAATCTAGGTCTAAACATATTGACGTTAGGCATCATTTTATAAGAGACCACATTAAAAATAATCAGATTAAAATTTCCTTCATAGGAACGGATAACCAACTAGCCGATATATTCACAAAACCATTGTCGGATTCCCGGTTTTCAATGCTAAGGCTTGAATTAGGAATCCTAGATATTTCAAACTAAGCATATCCAATATGACAAATAAAGTTTAATAAGATAAAGAACAATGGAAAAACATCATTTTAAATCAAAACATAGAATTTGAATGACTTAACAAAAATTCTCACATCATTAATCATTCATACAAATTGTTCCAGAAAAACAGTAGAAATAAACATAAGATTAAGTTCAGTAAACAGAAAATGAAATCTGGGTAAGTTCACTGTCGCCCATGCAACAGTGAGTGTCAGAAAATTCTGACATCAGTCAGAAGCAACAACATGCTGGAAACTACTCAGAATCATCATATCCAGCCCCGCTACTTTCTGGACAGTCTTCTGAAGATCCACGTCTTACAGCCTTTCCACGTCGAGTCCGCCTAACTGATTGGCGTGGCGGTTCTTCATCTGGGACTTCCCATTCGGCCGCTTCTTCAGGAGTAGGCTTTAACTTCAGTCCCTTCACCAGAAATTTCATAAATTTATGCAGTCTACTGCGATCTTTCTTCACTTCTTTCTTGTGTTCTTCAAATGAATCACGAAGATAATCTATAGACTCTCGTAGTGATCCTCCTCTAGGATTTGTAGGCTCTCTAATCTCTATTCCAGGATGAGGCTTTTTATGAGACTTCTTAACTTTCATGGTACCCGTATAGTATATTTCAGGAATACAATCATCTAAGTATGAATCTTGACTTATCCATTCATACTTCTTATATAGAATACATTGAATTATAGCCCCCATTGGCAAACTATGAATCTTCACCCATTTTGGTTGTTTTAATCTAAAAGCATAATGAATCTGGGCAAGGATGAGGTCCGCTACATCAAAGGGTTCCTCCTCTATAATAAAATATGTAAACAGCGTCAACTGTGCTGTGATACTCCTTGTATCACCACTTTTTAGCATGATTGTGTTTCTCAATATGTCTTGGACTAAATAGGCATCAGGAGTGAGTGAAGAGACTTCCGTGATTAGGGTCCTCTTTTTAATTCCATGTAAACTCATGTTTACAAGAGTCCAATCTCTGTCCCTTCTATAACTTTCTACTATGTCTGGCATATGATCAATCATAAGAAGATCAAATTCATCTCTAAGATCAACATGTGTTATTTCTACTTGTCTCCAATAATTGCCTTCTCAATCCCCGGATATACTTGATATGAACTATGAGCATCTTCAGATATACTTTTACGAGCCTTAGAACTGGAAGCCATTCAGCAAACATAACAAAACTAAGTTAATCACTGTTCTGTGCACTGGAAAGATGTCGCCCAAGCGACATTGACTGTCAGAAAATTGCGACATTGATCCAGTGAGTTTTTATTTTATTTTTTCAACATAGACTTCCAGATCTACTCAAAATCAAGCTATATTTCTGTTAATTTTTTTTTTATCAAAACTAAACCTTCTCACATATAATTTACTATTCATCTTCTTCAACCATCTTCAAAAAGATCATAAACCTAAAATACCTAAAAATACAAATCTTAAACAAAAAAAAAACACAAGATTCAAACATACCTTATTTCAAAAATTTAAGTCAAAAATCTAAAAATCAACCAAACATACCTTAGATCTAGGGTTGTCGCCGCACTCCGACACTTTCCTCTCGCCTTCCAGTCCAGAAAATGATGTGCAATCGGGTTTGACTCGGTTTTTAGCCGTTTTTATACTTTTAGCTGTCGCCCAGGAGACAGTGAGTGTCAAAAATTCCGACAGCTCCCAAATTTGAATAATCTTCAATTTTGGTCTCTCTGATACTCTACACTAGTTATATGTCATTATTAATGCCACAACTCATGAATTGATGCCAAACTATGTGCTTTCTATTTTTTAAAATGGCTATTTACATGATTATATGATTTCATTTCCGTTCTATCATAGTATTGACACTCCTGCTAAGTGGTTTAGACTATTGAAAATTATTTTCGCATGCCTCTAAGTATGAGAAATTATTTATATATAATATTGAGCTATCACGTTCACTTCTTTTGATCCATACATGTCTTTCTATTTAATATATACATGAATCATGTTTGCTTTAACATAATACAATAACATTCATAAATACTACTTTCAACCTTGATTTGTTAGCACAACCAAATATACACCATCTTTTGCGATGTGAATTCGGAGATCCTTGGTCAATTAAAAATAAATATCTATAAAAACTACAAAGTTAAGATATCACAAACTATGTGATCAACAAAAAGTTTAAATTGAGGACAAGGATACTACACCAAGCACTACTTACCCTCCTGATAAGTCTTAATAAGCATTGTGAGGTTGAGCACCTTGGAAAGAATTGTAAAGTGTCTCGTGCAAAAGAAAAAATGGTATTTTATTCTTATTGTGCTATATCTTCAAGGTCAAAGTTGTTTTTATATGCTTATATTATGTTTTCTAATCCAATGATCATGTAAATTAAATAATTTCATATGTTTGATCAAAGTAACACTTGTACACATCATTATGTTATATAAACCTTCATCTCATGAGAATTGGACCGAAAAGATTCCAAATTTCTATACACAATTGTGTCTTTCTATGATACTTTAAAATGACATTAATCATGTTTAAGTTATTTTTTTTATTCTACTACTTCATATGGCTATACCATCTCATCTTGAGTTTATTCAATACTATGGCATATTACTATTATTTCAAGACTTTCAATCATTTTCAACACAAGTGCTTCCGCTTACTCTTATTTTCTACATCCTATCTCTTCCCTTAAGAACTACTCATTCATTTCACATTAACTTTGTTAATACCAAAAGAGGGAGAATTATAAGTATATTCAAGAAATCAAAGAACAATAAGAACAATTCCACCTAAATCTTCCACCTAAACAATACATCATTTCAATTTACTATAACATTTAGGGGGAGCATTCATCTAGGGGAAGCTTACATTTAAGAGGAATATATCATGTTATTTTTGTGCACACACCATATGTTAAAAACAATAACCAAATAGACATGATTTCTTTTTATACGGATTTGTTATTATCAAAAGGGGGAGATTGTTGGAGCATGCGTTTCGCACTCTTCCGGTTTGATAATAACAAAATCCCGTTTGTATTTGATTCTATTTTTATTGATGGTGTGCAGGTAACATGTATGAGATGTTCACAATTCTGATAGGAGCTCAATTTAACTGTATGGAGAATTTTGATGTCGGAATTTCCGACATCTACTGTAGCCCAGACGACAGGACAGAAGTTACAGCAGCAGCCCGCATGACAGCACGATGAGCAGCAGTTTAGCGCTGTCGAAATTCCGACAGCGATGTCGCCCAGGAGACAGGACAGAAGTTACAGCAACTGCCCACACAACAGCACGACGAGCGGTAGTTTGGCGCTGTCGGAATTTCGACAGCGATGTCTCCCAGGCGACAGTGAAAAACTATAAATTGGTTCATTTTGTTCGTGCATTCGAAGCTTTGAGAATTCTATGTCCTTTCCTGAGTGCATACGAACCAGAGAGCTCCAGAACCTCATCAACTCCCATTTGTGCTTAGAAGGTTTGAGATTGAAGACGAGATCGGACGCGCTTCTACATCAACGATCATCTCGAGGCTTCAACCTTCCTTTCAGAGATCTAAATTTCTAGGGAGTTCTTCATTTCATTTTGTATTTTCATTTATATACATTTCACTTTGTATTGGTAGGGAAATCGTCTCCTTGTGCGTGACGTCTAAGTCCTTGCGTGGCTTAGGGGAAAATCGCTTCCTTGTGCGGAGTGTCCAAGTCCTTGCGTGGCTTGGTAGGAAATCGTGGCCTTGTGTGCTACGTCTAGATCTTGGGAAGATCTAGAGGATAGGCTTGGGCTTGGTCTAGGGAGAGACAAGTGATAGCCTTCCGATCCTTGGGAGAAGGATTGGTAAACTCAAATTGTTAAAAGTTTATTATCATATTTGTGCCTTGATCTTAAGCATTGTTAAGATCATTTTTATTGTATGTGAATTTCATGATTAAAAAATTATGACTTTTCTTTAATTGCAAATTTGGTTGCTTAATCATTAACTTAGAAATTTGTGTTTGAACTAATTTAAAAATTTCATAGTTTGAAAATTTTTATAAGTGATTTTTAGAAAACCAAAATTTGTTTTAAAAATTCTTAAGTAAAAAATCTTAAATTAAAAAGGCCCTTATTCACCCCCCTCTAAGGGTGCCACAAGATCCAACACTAGGTTGAGCGTCGTCTTTTGTTTGCATATGGGATTAACACCCCAACCTATGGCATGTGTGCAGCTCCTCATGCCCATCCATCACTTAGTACGGGGCTAGAGTGTAGTCTTGTAGTTAAGGTATCTTGATCTTAGATATACTTATATTATATTCATTGCATGAACATTATCTCACTCTTTATACATAAATCATGCATATTTGTTTTTGTTCTAACATTGCATCTTGTGTTTGCATATTTTATTATTTTGAGCTTTAATGATTTTACAAAACACAAGTATTTGAAAAATCACCAAAAACATGCTAAAAGAGCCTTCAAATCTAATCAATATACTCTGAAATTTCAACTGAAGGAAGACCTCTTTATAATATAAATGAATTTTGAAAAACATTTTTCAAAAAAATCAAGAAATGCAGTTCTATTTTGGCGTTAAGAAGTTAACGCCTGGCGTTTGCTCCATTGCTCCATTTTTTTTTGTTTTGCATAATTTCTGGTATTATTTTAATGTTTTGTGTGTGTTTTATTTCTCTGTTTGTAAAAAGTTTTCTATCTTTTTATTTCCTTTAAAACAAAATTTTATTTCTTTTCAAAAAAAATGTATTTTCTCATGCATTATTTTGGGTTTATCTCTCTGGCATAGAATATCATTTACTGAAAGGGCTATTAACGACTTCTATGTTTTCCAGAGAATATATATATAAAAATAAAACAAATACAAAATTACAAAACAATTTCAAAGAACAAAAATATATTTTTCTCTTTATGTGTGTTTATTGTTTTGTGCATGTATAATTTTTTTTCAAAAATTTATAAAACAAAAATGATTGTTATTCATTGCCATTGTCAAGGATGATTAATTATATCAATTAAAGATTAAATACAATGTTTATTTTAACTTTCAAGTTTCTTAAAAATATTGTTTTGTATTTGTCTTGCCTTGAAAATTATCTTGTTATGTGCAATGAAATTGATTGTAGATAAACGTGTAGAAATGCTTAGCATGCCTCTAAGTATGAGTAATGTATTATGTTTGATAATGATTCAATCACTCACTTATTTTTGATAATCTACATATGTTTACAATCTGATACTTGCATGATTGTGTAGTGTAATAACATAAATAATTAAATTCATAAATAGATTACCTACACAACATTGAATTGGTTATTACAATTCTTTGTCTTTCATGCACTTATTCTTTAGAGAAATGTGGTTTAAAATGCTATGTTTGCAAAATAAGTGAATTCAGAGTCCTTAGTCACTAAACTAAAAAGCAAATAATAAATGACAAGGAAAACTCCACCAAACACTACTCACCCTCCTGATAAGTCTTAATGAGCATTGTGAGGTTGAGCACCTTGACTAAGAATTGTAAAGTGTCTTGTAGCAAACATTTATACATCACTTCTCTTAGTACACCGGATCATAAAAAATTGAAAATAAAGCTAAAAAGTATAAAAGTGATCCCCCAAGCACTACTTTGCACCCTGATAAGTCTTAATAAGCATTGTGTGTGCAGAGCACCTTGGTAGTTGTACTATTTATTCATGTGCATTGAAATATTGTGGAAGTAATAGTATTTGTGTATTTTAATGTTGTGTTATTTCATATTATATATGTCATGTGTTTTTGATTGATTCATATGTATGCTTTATCAAAACACTATTTTGTACACATCATTATCTTTCATAAAACTTCTACTCATGAGAATTGGATCCTAATGCTCATCTATACTATTCTCTACAAACTTAAGTAAATGCACTAGATAGTAAAACATGATCGCTACAATGTTTATGTTTACTTGAAATGCAAATTTTATTACATTGTAGTTTTTGTATCTTCTCATGATACTATGAAATCATGCTTGCAATTTTATATTAATGGAATAACATCTCTTGAATCTATAACTCAAATATCAACTTTTAAAATTTTAAACTCATTATCCTTTATATGATTTTATCTTCTAAAATGATGTTTATGTTTAAGAGTGCTTGTTATATTCTTCTGCTAAGTTTACCACTTATGCTCATTCATGTCTATTATTTTTAACACCGTGTGTACAACCCCGATATTCGCCAGGCGAGGATACGATCTATAAGAAGGCAATGAAATGGAGCTCGCTGAAGGGCGAGCGAGAAGGGTCGACGAGACAAACGCTCGCGGGTGTGTTCGCGGAACTCCCCAGGTCTCGTCGACCATACCCTTGTTCGGCGAGGTCATCAATAGTCGACGAAGCGTTCTACGATCATTAAAACCAAAGGGATGGTCTCGCAAGGGGAGCCGCGAGAACCCGACCTCGACAATTCACCGCGGAGAAGCAGCGGCCGACGAGCCACCCATTCCGGCAGACATCACCCGAATTGGCCGGCGAGGTCCACACAAGGGATCGCCTAAGAGAAGCATTGCGAGTAGGGCTCGCGAGGAGGCCCGCGAGAACATAAGATCTCGCAAGAAGGTTCTCGCAGCCCCTTGCCCATAAGCTGATAGGGTCAAATTACCCTTTTACCCTTGGTGGTCTGCCTTTAGCCTCTCCAAACAGCGGAGTTCGGTTGTTAGCAGACCTATTTGGGGTGCGGATAGTAAAATCAAAAGGCGGAATTCTGCTATTTACAGGCCATGTCAGAAATCCTATAAATAGGACATTAAGGGCACCTTTGGAGAGGACTTCATTTCAGCTTCCCTCTCCTTAGGCTTTCTTTGGTTAGCATTTCCTGAGCTCTCCAAGGTGGCCGAGTCTCAGCTTTGGCTTGGGAGGGGAAGCGCTCAACGATCTTCCGGGTTAGTGGAGGGACCTCCTCGCTGTGACCAAGGTCTTAGTCATTTTCCTAGTTTTCAGTCTGCCTTATCCGAGGGATTAGTAAGGGCTAGCTGCCCCTCATTTCAGTGAGGGCCCCGAGCTCCACCAGAGACCGAGAAATTGGTTTCAACATTTTTGGTGCGGTGAGCGTGGAGCGTGGCTGGTCCAAGAAAATTCCGAAGAGTAGATATGATAGGAGGCGAGGATCAAGGCGAGGAGTTCAGCGAGTCACCGCAGGTGGTGATGCCGAGGATGTTCGCGGACTTCAGGCGGGAGGTGCTGGACACCTTTGGGCTCGCGGTCGCGGCACTGCGAAGCGAGTTCATGACCCCGGCGCCCCAGGCGACCCCTCCCTCAGCAGCGGTTGGCGAGAATGCCCCGGGGGGAAGAGTCGGAAAGGAAGTTATAGGAAGATCAGTGCAGGACTTGGAAGGGCGGGTGCTGTTTGCCAGCCAGGCGAGCTTCGTGCCGGCAAGCTCTGTGCCGGCGAGCGCGATGCAGGCGAGCGAGCACCCGGAAGGTATGGTTACCGTGGGAGTGGTCCAGGCAAAGGCTGTTCTCGCGAGCGCATTCCCCGCGAGCTCGAGTCTGGCGAGAGAGCTCGGGGGGTGAGCGGAGCGAGAAAGGGTGGTAGAAGGGGGAAGCCCCTTCTGCGAGTTGGTACTTTCAGCACCTATTCCGGCAGGGTTCGGAGAATGGGACAGGGTATACTACAATGGATGGGATGACCCTTTCCAACATCTCCAGTCTTTTGACGACTCAGTCTCTATCAGACTGATGTCAGATGCTTTTAAGTGTCGGCTCTTCGCTGTCACTCTCAAAGAAAAGGCCAGGGACTGGTTCCATCAACTCCCTGCAGGGTCAATCTACGCGTTCGAGGATTTGCGCCAGAGCTTTTTGTTGCGATTCTCCACCGCAAAGAAGAGGAAGAAGGACGCCGAGTCCCTCTTTAAAGTGAAGCAAGAGCCAAAAGAGTCGTTGGCTCGCTATGCGAACCGGTTCCAAAAGGAAGTGCTGCTCACGCAGGAGATGCCAGGATTCGCACTCCAGCTCGCTTTCACGGTCGGGCTGAGGGAGAGCTTTTTCAAAATGGCTTTGAAAAGAAAAGCCCCCGTCTCCTACGAGGAGTTGATGGAGAGGGTGGCGGAGGAGATTGAGGGCGAGGAGGCCAACCCAGAGCTCACTAGGAGGCTAGCAAAGCTCAGTGAGCCAGAGGTCAGGCAGCAAGAGGTAAGGAGAAGGGAAGAGCCCAGGGCCCCGGAGGGAGAGTGGAGGCAGCGTGCCGAAGGAATGCAAGGTCAGGGAAGAGGTTACGGACCGGGAAGGGGTAACTTTAATGGGGGTCAAGGAAGACCCCATCAGCTGGGATGGAGGCAGGGTCCGAGGCCGTTGCCTCCCCCGCCTCAGCAAGCTATGGCGATCAGGAGGGGAAGATGAAGAGGAAGGAGAGAAGAGGCGAGAGAAGAAGCGGGAGCAAGAAGGAGGAGGAATAGGGTGGCAGAAGGCGAAGCAGGGGAGGTGGCGTTGCCATATTGTGACTTCCACGATGAGGAAGGTCACGCGACGGCCACCTGCCTAGAGTTCCTGGAAACTAAAAGGGGCCGAGCCCCCGCGCCAAGGCAACAAGTGAGAATTGAGGAGGTCGAGCCTCGAGGGGAGGAGGAAGAAAGGTGTGAAGACAGAGTGGATGTGGGGAATAGAGGAGGGATCGGGGTGATCCATGGGGGGGGGGGGGGGGGGGGGGGGGGGGGGGGGGGGGGGGGGGGGGTAGGGGGTAGGGGTGGAGGCAACCCGCAAGGCTAGCCTTCATACCATCTATCGGTGGAGAGTGGCCTCAACATCCACGGCTCCACCCCCGGCGGAGAGAATCACTTTCTCCCAGAAGTACATGCCGAGCTACGAGGACCCGTTCTGCGATGCGCTGGTCATCCAGAGCTCCATCGAGAACTTCACCATCTCGCGGATTCTAGTCGATAACGGTAGCTCGGTCAACATCGTCTTCAAGAAGGCGTTTGATGAGATGAAGGTAGAATCCAAGAGGGTGTTGGCCTCGGATGGCCCCCTATTCAATTTTTCAGGAGAAAGGAAGGAAGTAGAAGGTGGAGTTGGGCTCCATGTGACCCTCGGAGGGCAGTCCCGGAACTGCCGCTTCGTGATAGTGGATGCCCCGAGCAGCTACAGCGCCATCTTCGGACGACCTCTCATCAGCGCGTTTAGATGCATCCCTTCCACCTTCCACCAGTGTCTCAAGTTCAACATGGGTGGAGTCCAGGTCCGGATCCGAGGACACCCCAAGATGGCGAGACAGTGCTATATGACGGCTGTCAACACCATCACCTGGATGGGAGAGGCGGAGGAGTTCGATAAAGTGATGGAGGAAGCGACAGGAGCCGGAGAAGAGAAAATAGTTGAGGAGAGGACGGGGGGAGACTAGATTCATGCCCAGGGAGGGGTCGCCGAGAAGCCCAGGGCAGAAAGAGGAGAAGAAGAGAGGAAAGGAGAGGGTACCCAGGAAGGAGGGGTGGAAGAGTTGATGATGGTAGGAGGGGCAGAGACGGAGGAAGGAGCCCAAGCGCTCGCTGGCGCTGGAGAGGAGGAAAATACTTGGGGAGAGCAATCCAGGCTGGAGGCCGTGGATGAGGTCGTGGAACTCGAAGTCACCACTCGGCTCGGGGTGGTGGAAAAGGTCCGAATCAGCGGAGAGCTCAATCCGAAGGAGCAGGCCGAGATCCTGGCCTGCGTGAAGAAGAATGTGGATGTCTTCGCTTGGAGCGCCGCGGAGATGCCCGGGATCGATGCGGATGTGGCTTGCCACCGCCTCAACCTCGACCCCGACACCCGCCCCATCCGTCAGAAGAGGAGGGCCGTGGCGGACAAGCTTGAAGAACCCATCCGAGAGGAGGTGGATAAACTCCTGCATGCAGGTTTTGTATTGGAGATCCAGTATCCAGGTTGGGTCTCCAACGTAGTCATGGTAAAAAAGGGAGGAGGTAAATGGCGCATGTGTATCGACTTTTCACTTCTTGATCAATCATGCCCAAAAGATTGTTACCCCCTGCCTAGAATCGACGCGCTGGTTGACTCAGCCGTCGGTTTCTTTGTAATGTCTTTTTTAGATGATTTTTCAGGTTATCATCAAATCCGCATGCACCCCCCGGACATCAAAGATGTTTCCTTCATCACGGGGGATGGATGTTACTGCTATAAGATGATGCCCTTCGGGCTCAAGAACGCGGGCGCTACATACCAAAGGATGATGGATAGGGTCTTCCGCGAGCAGAAAGGAAGAAATTTAGAAGTCTATGTTGATGACCTCATGGTAAAGAGTAGGGACCTTGGGTCTCACCTCCGAGACCTTGAAGAGACGTTCGGGACCCTACGGAAGTATAAAATGAAGCTTAACCCCTTGAAGTGTGTCTTCGGGGCTAGCCGAGGGAAATTCCTAGGCCACTTGCTAACCCCGGCAGGAGTAGAACCTAACCCGGACAAGGTCAAGGCGATAATGGAGTTGGGGTCGCCAAGGAACCCGAAGGAGGTTCAGAGCCTCACAGGGAAGCTGGCCGGACTCAGCAGGTTCCTCTCCAAGGCAGGGGAGAAATGTGCACCCTTCTTCAAGTCTCTAAGGGGCAACAAAAAGTTTGAATGGACTTCAGAATGCGAGGGAGCTTTCCAAGCCTTGAAAGAACAACTCACCCAAACCCCCTTACTCCAAGGGCCGAGATTGGGAGAAGACCTGTCCCTATACCTGGGAGTAGGGACGGAGGCAGTGAGTGCAGTATTGGTCCGGGAGGAGGGGAGAAAACAATTCCCTATCTACTATGTCAGCCGAGTGCTGAAGAAGGCGGAGCTCCGATATCCAATCTTGGAGAAGTTGGCTTTCGCATTGGTGGTGGCGGCGCGGAGGCTCCGGCCCTACTTTCAGGCACACTCCATCAGAGTAGTGACAGACCACCCGCTTCGCAAAATCATGGAAGGGGTGGAGCACTCGGGGAGATTAGCAAAATGGTCTGTAGAGTTGAGCGAGTTCAATATTACGTTCATACCCAGGAGATCAATCAAGGCCCAAGCGGTGGCGGACTTCATGGCCGACTACACGACTGAGGTGGGTGAACATGAACCGCCTCCCCCAGTAGCATGGAAGATGTTGGTGGATGGCGCCTCAGGAAAGCACTCCTATGGGGGGGGGGGGAATCATCCTAGTGAGTCCTCAAGGAACAAGAATCGAGCAGGCCCTGAACATCCATTTCCCAATTACCAACAACCAAGCGGAGTACGAAGCAGTGATAGCAGGCCTGCGGTTAGCTCAAGAGTTGGGAGTGCAAGATGTGAAGGTGTCGACGGACTCTATGGTTGTAGCATGCCAAGTCAAGGGAGAGTTCGAGGCAAAGGACCTGACTCTCCTGCGATACTTGGAGAAGGTTAAGAGAGTCATCGGGCAATTCCACACTTTCTCCATCAAACACGTGCCAAGGGAAGAGAGCACTCCCGTGGACCTCCTAGCCAAGTTCGGTCCTCGAGCTGGAGGGACGGTTTCAGAACTCTTCCGACCCTCCATCGAGGAAGGAGAGCTGATGGAAGTAGATCAGCAGGTCTCGTGGATGGATCCCTTCATCTCTTTCTTAACATCAGGAAGATTCCCCGAGGGAGACATAGACAGGCAGCGCTTCAGGTATAAGTCGGCTTATTACTCTTTGCATGCAGGGGGCTGTACAGGAAGACTCTCTCGGGACTCCTGGCCCGTTGTGTTTCTGAGGAGGAGGTTCCGAGAGTCCTAGAAGAAATCCACTTCGGGGAGTGTGGGAGTCACTCCGGGAGCCGAACTCTGGAAGGAAGGGTGTTGAGGCAAGGCTATTTCTGGCCCACCCTCAGCAAAGATGCGGCCGAGTTTGCAAGAAGGTGTTTGAAGTGCCAACTCTATGCTCCGCTTCAACTCCTCCCAGCCCAGAGACTTCGGACCATCACAGCCCCCTGGCCTTTTGCCATATGGGGGTTAGACCTTGTCGGCCCTTTCCCTTAAGCTAGCGGCCAGAGAAGGTTCTTGCTGGTCATGATCGATTACTTTTCCAAGTGGGTAGAGGTGAAGGCGCTCGCCAAGGTAACATCTCAAGTTATAAGAAATTTTGTGTGGGGAGAGATAATTTGTAGGCACGGGCTCCCTCTGGCCATAGTGACAGACAATGGGCCACAGTTTGCTAGCGAGGATTTTGTTAGCTTCTGCACCCAAATGGGCATCGACCTCAGGTTTGCATCGGTTCACCATTCGAGGAGCAATGACCAGGTAGAGGCGGCGAACAAGATAATTGTCAACCTGTTAAAAAAGAAAGTAGAGAACCTCCGAGGGAATTGGGTGGAGCAGCTACCATCCGTTCTCTGGGCCCTGAGGACTACCCCCAACACCGCCACCGGGGAGACTCCGTTCAAACTTTCTCATGGGTCCTAAGCAGTCCTTCCCATAGAGTTTGAAGTGAAGACCCCCAGGGTGATCGCCGCAGGTGAAGGGAATGAAGAGTGGATGGTGGCCAATGGCGAGGAACAAAGGCTAACCTTAGACCTGGTGGAAGAACTATGGGACCAGGCCACCATCAGACACGAGGAAATCAAGCGACGGATGGCCAGATATTTTGACAAGCACATCCGAGTGAAGCACTTCCAGAAAGGAGATCTGGTCTTGAAAAAGGTCGACGCAGTCGGAAGAGGAGCCGCGATAGGTAAGATCGACCCCAATTGGGAGGGTCCGTACATTGTAAGCGAAGTGCTCAAGACAGGGGGGTATCACCTCCGAGATATGGAAGGGGTACCCCTCGGCCGAGCAAGAAGCGGAGACGATTTGAAACGATTCTATCCTTAAAAATTTTATTATGATGTTAGTGGAATACTTCGTCTCACTTGATAGATGTAGCTACTATGCAAAGGCTGGCAAGGTGATAAGTATTTATGCTGGAATGCCCCAGATCGAATCCGCTCCCGGGCTCTCACTAGACGGGGGGTTCAGGTTGATCTCTGGAGAGGCTGGCAAGGTGACAAGTATTGGTGCTGGAATTCCCCAGATCGATTCCGCTCCCGGGCTCTCACTAGACGGGGGGTTCAGGTTGATCTCTGGAGAGGCTGGCAAGGTGATAAGTATTGGTGCTGGAATGCCCCAGATCGATTCCGCTCCCGGGCTCTCACTAGACGGGGGGTTCAGGTTGATCTCTGGAGAGGCTGGCAAGGTGGTATCACTAGACGGGGGGTTCAGGTTGATCTCTGGAGAGGCTGGCAAGGTGATAAGTATTGGTGCTGGAATGCCCCAGATCGATTCCGCTCCCGGGCTCTCACTAAACGGGGGGTTCAGGTTGATCTCTGGAGAGGCTGGCAAGGTGCTAAGTATTGGTGCTAGAATGCCCCAGATCGATTCCGCTCCCGGGCTCTCGCTAGACGGGGGGTTCAGGTTGATCTCTGGATAGGAGAACACGGTAATAGGTGTTTATTTCAGGAGAGGTGGGTAAAGGGACGAGTCTCGACGCTGGAAGACATCGGGTCCACTCCGCCCCCGGACAAAAAAACGAGTTCTTTACAAGGCCAGGATGAAATGCGTCGGGTTTGCGAGGCTTCGGCGCTGACCCTATCCTTCTCGCTCGGCGGGCCTGCTCGCTCGGCGAAGAGAGATTTCGCACGATAGTATGCGAGTGACAAAAATCAACCCTAGGCGCTCCAGGGTTCCTGATGCTCGACATAAAGGTTGCCGTCATAGGAGAAGAGGCGAGTTCTAGCCGAGAGGGAGGGTACCTCACGAGACCTAGAGAAAAACGCACACCTAAAGAATAATGATCCTAAGGCAAATAACGAAAGGCCGGAGCAGCCAAAAAGATCCTATACTCACCTATTCGACTACGTAAAAGGCGAGAAAGATCATCGTAGGAATAGTACACAAACAAATAAACCTCGAGGTAAGGAAGAGCGAGATATCAACAGAAAAAACAATACAGAAAGGAGCGAACACGACACGAGGCCAAAAAGTGTATTCATTCATTTCAGTCCGATTTACATAAGGCGGCGATCACGCCAGCCAAAAAACAAAATTGAACAGAATCAAGCTGTAAGCCTCATTGGTCGCTCGCAGACGGTTCCTCGTCGTCGCTACTCTTCATCGGCGGAAGCGGGTGGAAGAGCTCAGGGACGATATCCTCCAGGTCCAGGTCGGTCGCATCGGCAGTTAGGAGGCTAGCTGCCTTCATCATCTGCAAGATGTAGCGAGCCGACTTAGTGGACTCCAATCAAACCTCCTCGTCCCGTGCTCGCCGCTCTTCCTTCAGACGACGAGGAAGGGGGGACGACGACACGGGTAAGGTTGCAGTTTAGGGCCTTCAGCCCAGCCACCTCGCCCTCCAAGTCCTTGATGCGAGCGTCGGCTCTCCCGGCGGCCTCGACATCCTGCAAATAAGTTCAATTAAAAAAGGCGAAGCATCCAAAGGAAGGGAGGATAAGGAAGTCTAACTCACCACACTGTCCTCCGCGGCGAGCAGCTTCTCCTTCAGTTGTGTGACCTTGGTAAGGAGTCCCTGATAGGCCCTCGCGAGCTCCACGTTCTGAAGCTCCAGCTGTTAGCAAAGCCTCCCTGTCAAATGGGCAAGCTCGGCAGAGCGCAACTGCGACCTCGTGCTCTCAAAAGCGAGGGTCCTCGCAGTTTCGTCTTTATAGGACCCCGCGTTCTCACGACCATAAAGAGCGAACGCGAGGTCGAAGGCGTGACTGCTGACGGTCTCCTTCTCCACCCAGGAGGGAAGTATGGTGGATATATCCACCCTGTTGGTCTCCGGTTTCCAGTTGACCAGGAGCTCGCCCGTCTCATCCCGGCGCCTCTGGCCGAGGCCGAAGTTGTAGTGGTTGACAAGGATGGGTAGGGTGGAGGTTCTGGGAGCCTCCTGGCAAGGCTCGTCGTCCTCACCCCCTGCGGAGAGGCCGGTGAGGTCGAACTCATCGAAGGCGACCTCGCGGGGCTCCTTTCCTTTCGAGGAGGCGAGCGAGACCCCGCTCTTCTTGCTCTTATTCTTTGGCGGAGATTTCGAGGGAGCGGCATTACCAGAGGCCCCCGGTCTCTTGCGAGAAGAGGGCTCACCCGGGGTGACGGCGCCTCGGCAAGCTTCCGCCCCCATGGGGGTAGCGTCGGTTTTTCGGTTGCTCGCGTAAGGGGTATGAAGGGGAAGATCCCGCTCGCCTAAGAGATAAGCAGTGAAATTCCAATAAGCACGGAATGGCAGGGAATAAAATGGTAGTCGCTAAGCGAGGTCTTTGCCTTCCCCGGCGAGAACTGGAGGCAGCGAATCGAGGTTGTGGCGGAGATTAACGACCTCAAAGTTCTTCTTACAGAAGAACTGATAGAGGAGGGCGTCGTGGCCGCCAAGGGCGGTAAGCTGGTACGTGGTCTCGCTGTGTTGAACCGGCGAGAGGGGAATATTGCCGAAGTTCCCCTTAATGACGAGGAACTTCTGGGCCCAGAAGTGGGCCTTGTTGACGGTCTTGACGACCTTAGGACCCGAGCCCACGAAGTAGGCCGTCCCATCCTTGTAGGCGCGGAACGAGAACAGCTTTCGGAAGGCCGGGAGGCTGAACTCGATGCGCTCCTCGCGAAGGTAGCAGACGAAGGCGGTGACCACTGCCATGGCATTGGGGGTAAGCTGGCCTGGAACGACGCCATAGTGTTTGAGCACCTGGCGAGCAACGAGAGCGGTATTAGTTCACATGAGGAGCGAGACTTGTACAGCAAAATATATGAAGCGAGCGAGAGCGATAATTACCTGGCGAACTTCCGGCCATAGGGGAGGCACAGGCCGACCGTGAAATGGGCGGTGGGGATAGCCAGCTCGCCCACCAGCGGGGCATTGATCACGTCGTTCTCGCTAGGACGACGTGCCTCGAAAGGGGGGGTGACATAGTCGGCAACCACGCTGATGTATTCCTCATCGGTCAGATTGCAGTGGAAGAAGCTATGTTCGGCGAAAGCTTTAGCGATCTTCCGCCGACCCTCTGACTCATTAGCGTCGCCACCCATTTTAGTAATCTGCAATGAAGGAGGAAAAGCGAGAACGGGGAGGAGCGAGAGCTCTGAAGTAGAGGAGGAAGAAGGACGAAAATAAATGCGGTGGTTGACTCAGTTATGGCCGTCTATTTATAGCCAAATCAAAATGGCGGGAAGAAGTCCAAGCGCCGGCGGGCGCGGGTAGCAGCAAAAACATCACATCATGGATGTGGGCGAGAGGTACCTGCGGGGTTAGTACAAACAACATTTTCGCGGGGTATATTTAGCGAGAACAGAAGGTCCTCGCGAGCGCAGTATAACATCAAAATAAGAGATCTATTGGCAGCGAGCGAGAAATAACAAACAACTAGTGATACTTATTGTCAAAAGAAGTAAAATCCAACACGAGTGGCGAATGTGCAGGTTCCGAGCCATGGCGAGACTGTCTAAAAAACAAACGACACCCATTACAGAATAATTCACAACACAACAATTAGCGAGAATCATGGGGTAACCATTTCCCCCTACCCCCACCCCGAGACCCGGACCTTGGCGGCACCCTAGAGTTATAATAATTCTCGGCCAAATGACCCTCCCTGTCCATGAGGTAGGCGTAGTCTCTCATCCTAGCTATATGAACCTCCGGCGTCGTGGCATTCTCATCCTGGTAACGCTGTCTCGCCTGCCGGAGCCTCGCGCACTCTTCCATCAGGACCGCGTGCCTGTCCTCGGCAGCTTCTCTGTCCCGTCTCGCCTGCATGTTGAGGTCCATCAGCATGCACCCATGCTTCCTCAGCAATTCCGCGGCTCGTTGTTTCATCATCTCGGGGTCTCGCGGATCCCCTAAGAATTCCTCCACCTGGTCAGGAAGGGGGGACATCTCGTCGTCGCCCAGCTCAGAATCGGTGTGCGGGTTTTCGGCATCTTCTGCAAAATATTATGAAGAGGTTAGATGGCGCGCGTGAGTTCGCGTAGGGTTTCGGCGAGGTCAGAATGTTTACCAAGGGGGGGGGGGGGGGATAAGTCGAAGGACGGCCCTGGAACATGTTGCCATAGTGAGGGTAGAGAGATTTGCCCAGGCCGGCAGGGTAGACCGCGCTGTTGGTCGGGGGGATCTTTGGCGGCGCAGAACCACCAGTCTCCTCGCTCGTCAGGAGCTGGAATCCGGACTTCTCTATGATTTTGTCAGGAGGAGGCGGAGGCGAAGACGGAGGCCGCGACGTCTGGCGGGCCAGGGACTTCAGGGGCGAAGCTATAGGAAGTAAGGAACGGTCATATATCGACAAAAAACGTTAAGGCACGCGAGATTAAGAACATACCGGTGACGTTTTTCCCAGCGAGGCTCATATCAGCCTGCAGACTTTTGCGAGACCCCTCAACCAGTCTTCCAGCGTTCTCGCTCAGCAAAGCCTCCTGCGAGTAGAGATGAATGAAGCAAATTTATTGACGCGAACTGGAGTAGCTCGTACCTTCTCATGGTGGCGATCGTCCGGGGAGGAGTCCAGCAACACGGAGTCGTCCCCGGTGCGACGAGCCGCCTTCGCCTTCTTGACTTTCGGGGACTGAGCGGGGGGCGACCAGTTCATCCAGGCGGGGACCCTGGTCGTGGAGGGTAGCCCGCCGGCTCTCATCGCCCTCAGGTGAGCCTCGGCTTCTTCAGAAAGAGGCATCTCCAAGCAACTACAGTATCAGGCGAAGGAAGAGGAAAGGGAGTAGCAGTGCACGCCACTGGAGACTCAGGACGATATTTATAGCCCACAGGGTGGGTCCCACCATATATTCCCAACAGATCATCAAGGATCTGGCGAATACCAGGGGTTGGACGATTCTTCGCGAGCACAAATGTCCTCACGAAGAGCGGGGATTGTGTACAACCCCGATATTCGCCAGGCGAGGATACGATCTAAAAGAAGGCAATGGAATGGAGCTCGCTGAAGGGAGAGCGAGAAGGGTCGACGAGACAAACGCTCGCGGGTGTGTTCGCGGAACTCCCCAGGTCTCATCGACCATACCCCTGTTCAGCGAGGTCATCAACAGTCGACGAAGCGTTCTACGATCATTAAAACCAAAGGGATGGTCTCGCAAGGGGAGCCGTGAGAACCCGACCTCGGTAATTCACCGCGGAGAAGCAGCGGCCGGCGAGCCACCCATTCCGGCAGACATCGCCCGAATTGGCCGGCGAGGTCCACACAAGGGATCGCCTAAGAGAAGCATTGCGAGTAGGGCTCACGAGGAGGCCCGCGAGAACATAAGATCTCGCAGGAAGGTTCTCGCAGCCCCTTGCCCATAAGCTGATACGGTCAAATTACCCTTTTACCCTTGGCGGTCTGCCTTTAGCCTCTCCAAACAGCGGAGTTCGGCTGTTAGCAGACCTATTTGGGGTGCGGATAGTGAAATCAAAAGGCGGAATCCTGCTATTTGCAGGCCATGTCAGAAATCCTATAAATAGGACCTTAACGACACCTTTGGAGAGGACTTCACTTCAGCTTCCCTCTCCTTAGGCTTTCTTTGGTTAGCATTTCTTGAGCTCTCCAAGGTGCCCGAGTCTCAGCTTTGGCTTGGGAGGGGAACCGCTCAACGATCTTCCGGGTTAGTGGAGGGACCTCCTCGCTGTGACCAAGGTCTTAGTCATTTTCCTAGTTTTCAGTCTGCCTTCTTCGAGGGATTAGTAAGGGCTAGCTGCCCCTCATTTCGGTGAGGGCCCCGAGCTCCACAAGAGACCGAGAAATCGGTTTCAACACCGTGGTTTTCTTTTAAACAAGTGGTATCTTAAAATAGAATGCTTACTTTATCATGTCAGTTATGTTGCTTACTACTTTATGTTTCATCATGCTTATATTTCTCTCAACAAGTAGTATTTAACAAACTTTTGATTGCATCCTATTTTTCTTCTCGACATATAACATATTACTCCTTATTGCATACTCTCACCTAAACCCTCTTTTGATACTACCAAAAGGGGAGAATAAATTGCATAATTCCAATATTTAGGGAGAGTGCATTATAATAATATTAAACTCAAAAATGGGGTATCTTTGCAGGGGAGTATTCATATAGGAGGTGCATACACTATCATATGCTCAATCATGACAACTGATGAGTACTTTTTGTACTCATCTTTTAGTATAATTTTAATATAGTTTTAATATTATATAAATTATATGTATTATCTTATCTAATTCATTCCTTTTTATTTTTGCCACTAATTTAAGCTTAGTTTATGTTTTTCAGGTTTTCTGGACACTTTGAGCAAAAATGTCAAGTACACGCCAAAGGTCACGGGCGTGACTAAGGGCGTGACATCCAAGTCACGACCGGAACCCCACTACCAGCTGCAAGCACGCCTGCCACGTTATTTAAAGTTACACTCCCCAGATCACGGGCGTGACCTGGGGGCGTGACCACTGGATAAGAACTGCGTTCGACGAATTAGCGGGAGATCGATGAACTACCACCTAACGACCTCAGTTCGACGAATTGCGTTCGACGAATTAGCGGGAGATCGACGAACTGGGACCTGGCGACCTCCGTTCGACGAACTGCGTTCGATGAAATTGCGGGAGATCGACGAACTGCCGCCTGGCGACCTCCGTTCGACGAACTGCGTTCGACGAAATTATGGGAGATCGACGAACTGCCACCTGACGACCTCCGATCGACGAATGGGCGAGAGTTTGACGAACTTCGTTCGATGAATGTTCAACAACGCGCCTTCCCGCCAAAGATTTCCCCCCAACAGCACATTTAAAGATTACACGCCCCATGTCATGGGCGTGACCTAGGGTGTGATGCGCCCGAAACGCCTGCATTGAAGCCAGAACGTGTTGGACTTGTGTGTCACATCCCTTTGTTTGAGAATAAAAAATCCCAAATTGTATTTGATCTTGCTTGTCGTGTGTTTATAGTGTGCAGGAACTATATGTGCAATACTCCACAGGTAGAAAGCATCTGAATTCAAACATCTGGGAGAACGCACTACCGCCAGCGTTAGAGCTACCGCCAGGCGCTAGCTCAGGTTCCGTTCAACGAATTTGCCTGCGTTCGACGAAATTGTTCCGTTCGATGAAAGTCCGCTCCACACGAATGCTACCGCCTGGCGCTATCTCAAGTTTGTGCACAGCGACACACCGCCGACGGTTTTGCAACCGCTCCACACGAACGCTACCGCAGGCGCTAGGAGCTACCGCATGCGCTATCTTCAAGTTCTATAAATTGATGGGCTCTTTCTCGTTTTGGCTAATCCATCCCAGAGAGATTGCAAGTGCCATATTTCTACTGCTGTTATGCTGCCGAAGATGGATCTCCCACTAATAGCTTAAGGAGAATTCTGGAGGAGGACAACGTCACGCTACATCCGAAGGACGATCGCTTTAACCTCGCTTATGCTACATCGATCCTTCATCCTCATCTTCAGAGATCTCATATAGGGAGTTTTATTATTGTTATCTTTATTTTCATTCCATACTTTTTGTAATCGTTTAGTTAATTCGCCTTGTGTTGGCGACTAGGTCTGGGTAGGACTTAGGGGAGAATTCGCCTTGTGTTGGTGACTAGTTCTAGGTGATTAGATCTAGGGGGGCTCGAGGACATATCCAGGGAAGGATTGGCTAGAGCGGCTTGAGGCCTTATCCGGGGAAGGATAGGCTAAAGCCAACTGGTTTGTGGGGATACAAGCCGATATAGAAAAGGAAAAACTGTATTACTTTATACGCCTCCGATTTCAAGCGATATTGAAATCAATTTATGTAAACACATTTTCTATATAATATAATCATGTCTCTTACTGTGTTTACTTGATTTCTATCATTTGGCATAATTTATAAAATTGCAAATTACATTTGTTTCGTCCTTTAAGTCAAATTGTTATTTCATTCTAAATTACTCTAAACAATTTAGTAAATTGTCTAAAATTATAAAGAAGAATTTTATTCCCTTATTCACCCCCCCTCTAAGGGCGCCAATTGATCCAACAAGTGGTATCAGAGGGTGGTTATTCCAAACAGTTTAAAAACGAGGAATAATGGCGTCTTATGATCTCGCTTTTTCCGAGGGCCAGGGAATTAGTAGACCTCCACTCTTTACGGGTCAGATTATAATTACTGGAAAAATAGGATGAGATGTTTTCTTATGACCCTAGATATTGAGGTATGGAATATGGTAGAAGAGGAATACTCTCCTCCTACATTTGTAGTTGGAGAGATAACTTTAGATAAACCAAAAGATAAATGGGATGATAGGGATAAGCTAAAATGCAAAAATAACGCCAAGGCTATGAATGCTTTATTTTGTGCGTTATATAGAAATGAATTTAATAGAATTTCTGCATATACTACTGCATATGAAATTTGGAATCATTTGGAAGTTACTCATGAAGGTACATCGCAGGTTAAGATTCAAAGCTTTTCCAACTTGAGTCGAAATATGAAAAATTCCGGTTGGATGAAAGTGAAGATGTTGATGGCATGTACACACGCTTCTCCAAGATCGTCAATGCCTCCAAAAATCTTGGAAAGACCTTCTCCAATGGCGACTTGGTCCAAAAGATCCTTCGTTCCCTTCCACCAAAATTCAACCCGAAGGTGACGCCCATTTCAGAATCGCACAATCTAAGGACGCTCCAAGTTGAGAGCCTCATTGGGAATCTCAAAACCCATGAGGTAGAACTCAAAATTCAACATGATGAATACAACAAGGAGCTAAAGAAGAAGGCGTTGGCATTAAAATCAAAGAAGGAGTGGCAAGAGGATGAGGATGAAGATGAAGAAAGCCTTTTGGTGAAGAACTTCTGAAAGTTCATGCGAAATCTGGAAAGGAGAAACACTTTCCAGAAATTTATCCAAAAGGATGCAAGATGGAAAGGGTCATCCTCAAAGAAAGAAAAGGAGAGCGACGATGAAGAAGAAATACCTCCACCGGAGTGCTTTCATTGTAGGAAGACCGGACACATTCGGAGCCAGTGCCCAAAGTTCTTGAAGGAGAAGAAGGAAAAGCGGCACAAAGGGAAGGAGAAGAAGAAGGTGCTAAAAGCTAGAACATGGGGTGACTCCTCCTCCTCCTCCGAAGAAACAAGCGGGTCTTCATCAAGCGAAGATGAGGAAGCTAACATGTGCCTCATGGGACATAAAAACGATGGCGACGACACCGGTGTTCTTAGCGACACTGAGATGTGCAGGCAGGCTAAGGACAATGAAGACGTGTGGTACTTGGATTCAGGATGCTCCAAGCACATGACGAGCAATAAAGCAAAGTTCCTTAGCCTAGAAAAGAAGAAGGGAGGGACCGTGACATTTGGCGATAACGGAAAAGGAAGGATCATGGGAATTGGTACAGTTGGTAACAAATCCTTTACTATATCTAATGTTCTTTATGTGAAAGAATTAAAACACAATTTAATTTCTATTAGCCAATTATGTGATAAAGGATTAGATGTGTTATTTGAATCTTCCACTAACATATGCAAAATATCTAATCCTACTACAAAAGATATTTTACTAACTGCACCAAGAATACATAATGTTTATATAGTTTCTTTTCATGATCTTTCTAAATCATCTATAAAATGTTTTATCACTAAAAATGATGAGTTAGAACATTGGCATAGAAGACTAGGGCATGCTAGCACAAAGCTCATTGTAAAACTTGCCAAAAGTAATTTAATTAGAGGATTGCCTAGGTTAAATGGAACTTTACCTTCACTTTGTTCACCATGTCAAAAAGGTAAATTTTCTAGATCCTCTTTCAAAAGTAAAAATTTCATTTCTACTACAAGACCCTTGCAAATAATTCATATGGATCTTTTTGGTCCCGTTAGCACTCCAAGTCTTGGTGGTAGATTATATACATATGTCTTAATAGATGATTTTTCAAGATATTATTGGACATTATTTCTCTCTTCCAAATCCGATGCATTTTGTGAATTTGCAAAATTATGTACTCTTATTCAAAACGAAAGTGATTTAAAAATTAAATGCATTCGCTCGGATCATGGAGGAGAATTTAAAAAATGAAAAATTTACATCCTTTTGTGATATGTTAGGCATTAAACATGAGTTCTCTGCACCACGCACACCACAATAAAATGGTGTTGTAGAAAGAAAGAATAGGACACTTCAAGAACTAGCACGCAATATGTTATGTGAATATAAATTACCTAAGTCCTTTTGGGCCGAAGCCGTAAGTACATCGTGTTATGTTATGAATAGAATCATGCTTCGCCCATCTCTTAATCTCACACCATATGAACTCTATTTTCAAAAGAAGCCTAATGTATCGTATTTCAAAGTTTTTGGTTGTAAATATTTTATTTTGAATACAATAGATAGCTTGGGAAAGTTTGATGAAAAATGTGATGAAGGAACTTTTCTTGGGTACTCTTCAACTAGTAAAGCTTATAGAATTTTTAATAAAAGAACTAGTAGAGTTGAAGAGTCAATAAATGTAAAATTTGATGAGTTTGTTCCTCGTGTAGAAAAACATTCCGCAGACAACGAGGATGATCTATTACCACCTTTGGAGTATGGTGACAAAGAACCTTCCAAAGAAGAAGAAGAGGAGGCCAAGGAAGATGAATATGTACCTCCAAGTACCTTAAAATTTACAAAGGATCATCCACGGGAATTGATAATTGGTGAACCATCCATCGGGGTAAGAACTCGCTCTTCTCTTCATGAATCTTTTTAAATATTTGTTTTGTTTCCGAAATAGAACCAAAAACCGTTTCTACTACTTTAAATGATGAATTTTGGTTTTTGGCTATGAATGAAGAGTTAGAACAATTTGAGCGACATAATGTTTGGAAATTAGTTGAAAGACCATCTAATCACCCGGTTGTAGGTGTAAAATGGATTTTTAAAAATAAATTAGATGGTGAGTCGAGAATCTTTAGAAATAAAGCACGATTAGTAGCACAAGGATATTCTCAAATCGAGGGGATAGATTTTGATGAATCTTTTGCACCCGTTGCTAGATTAGAGTCTATAAGAATTTTTCTAGCATTTGCAAGCTTTAAAAGAATAAAACTATTTCAAATGGATGTGAAAAGTGCTTTTCTAAACGGGTTTGTAAAAGAAGATGTTTATGTTGAACAACCCCCCAGTTTTATTAGTGAAAAATTTCCAAATCATGTTTATAAACTAGAGAAAGCGCTTTATGGTTTAAAACAAGCGCCCCGTGCATGGTATGAAAGACTTACATCATTTTTATTAAAGCACGGTTATATTATGGGAAGTGCGGATAATACTCTCTTCATTAAGCACAACAATGATGATATAATTATTTTACAAATATATGTTGATGATATTATTTTTGGATCTACTAATGAAGAGATGTGTAAAGAAGTTATTTTAGTGATGAATAATGAATTTGAAATGAGTCTTGTAGGAGAACTTTCTTATTTCCTTGGTTTTCAAATATCGCAAAGAATTGATGGAATCTTTGTATGTCAAACTAAATATGTCCATGATATGCTAAAACGTTTTGGATTTGAAAACCTTAAACATGCTTCTACACCAATGAGTGCATCACTAAAAGTGGGAAAAGATGAATCAGGAATTTCTATAGATCAAATTTTATATAGAGGTATGATAGGATCTCTACTTTATCTAAGTGCAACTAGACCCGATATTATGTTTGCCGTATGCTTATGTGCTCGATTTCAAGCCAATCCAAAAGAATCTCATTTAAAAGCGGTAAAACGAATTTTTAGATATCTCATTGGGTCATCTAGATTAGGATTATGGTACCCGCACAATAATTCATTTACACTTCACGACTACTCCGATTCGGACTACGCCGGTTGTTCACTTGATAGAAAAAGCACTAGTGGTACTTGTCATTTTCTAGGACCCTCATTAGTTGCATGGTCTAGTAGGAAACAAAACTCGGTTGCACTCTTCACCACGGAGGCCGAATACATTGCATTAGGAAGTTGTTGTGCACAAGCACTATGGATGAGCCAAACTTTAGAGGACTTTGGTTTTCATCTAAAACTTATTGAACTAAAATGTGACAACAAAAGTGCCATTGATCTCACAAATAATCCGGTACACCATTCTAGATCCAAACATATAGATGTACGTCATCATTTCATAAGGGATCACATTAAGAAGGAAAATTTTAGAATAAGTTTCATTGGCACGGACTCTCAACTTGCTGATATATTCACTAAACCTCTTCCCGATGCAAGGTTTCAAATGTTAAGGTTGGAATTAGGAGTCTTAGACATCTTAGGATGAATAAAATGTAAAACGCTAATGTTTTATGCAAGTTGAGCAATCAAGACATCTCTGAAAATTACAAAACTTCTGCATAAGACTACTCTTAAGACCCCTAATCAATATCAAAAATCAGATTTTTAAAATTCCTACAAAATCGTGTACTGTTTCCAGCGCTAGCGTTAGCGTCGGCGCTAGCGTGAGTGTTTGATTTTTCTGATTTTTAAAATTTCTAAAAATCTATAAAAATGTGTTAGTTCATATGTACTACTTATTTGTTGTGTTTCTGACTTTTGTTATTTGTGTTTTATTCATATTATGAAAAAAACTATAAAAGTTCAAAATTCAAAAATACAAAAATATGTTTTTATGGTTTTCTATTTTTATTTATATTATGAAAAATCAACTACAAAACTTTAAAATTCAAAAATACAAAAATATGTTTTTGTGTTTTTCTCTTTTTTTTTTCTTTCATTAAAAATTTTTCAAAACAAAAAAACTATATGATCTTTGTTGCTAATATCAAGCATGAATGAATTCTATTATTTAGACTTATTTACAATGTTAAAATTTATTCCTTCAAATTACTATGAACATTGTTATGTTTATCATGCTTTGATATATCTATTTAAAGTGCATCAATTGTATTGAAAAATATGTGTAGAACCAAGCTTAGCATGCCTCTAAGTATGAGTAAATGTATTATGATTGATAATGATACCTTTCACTCACTTATTTTGGTAATCAACATGTGTGTTTAAATCTAAAAATGCTTGCTTGTGTATTGTATTTGTACAATGAATTAAAACTTGCATAAGTTTATTGCCTACACTACATTTGAATTGCACTTATGAAATTTAAAAAAGTGGTTAAGTTTAAAAAATTTGGGTTTGCAAAACAAGTGTATTCGGAGAATGTTGTCTCACAAATATGAACAAAAAATTATATATGTAGACAAATATAACTCCACCAAGCACTACTTGAACCTCCTGATAAGTCTTCATAAGCATTGTGAGGTTGAGCACCTTGGAAAGAATAGTAAATTGTCTTGTGCAAACCTTGGTTATTACACCACTTTGTTAAAAACTATGTGCATTAAAAGTGTGTGAAAGTTGATATACTTGTGTTTTATTGTGCACTTTACTTTACATATGTCTTGTATTTTGTTGATTAAAATCAATTGTTAACATTGCCCAAAATACACTTATATGCACATCATTATTTTTCATAACACTTCTTCTCATGAGTATTGGATTCTAATGCTTTATCTATACTACTCTTTATATAAGAAATGCACTAGATAACCTAGCATGATCTCTACAATGTTTTGGTATCTCTTGAACTTAAAATAAAGTAACATTGTAGTATAATCTATCTTTGATATGTTTATTTTATGCTTGGTATCTTTATGAAAAACTTTGAGATTTCAAAAAGGTTAAAACATCTTTCAATTTTGAACTAAAACTCATATTTTTACTTATGCTTTTCATGCTTACAAAAAGATGTTTCTTATAATCTTCCGCTTGCTTACAACTCTTATCTTTTTATTTGAAATCTCTTATATATACTATGCTTCAACTCTTTATCATTTCATATATTACAAAAGCTCGATCATGATTTATAACTAGCCTA
Organism: Dactylorhiza incarnata; assembly: GCA_033032865.1. NCBI lineage: Eukaryota > Viridiplantae > Streptophyta > Magnoliopsida > Asparagales > Orchidaceae > Dactylorhiza > Dactylorhiza incarnata. The sequence continues at coordinate 455,955 of JAWHQI010000040.1, read as the reverse complement.
AAGAATGCCCCCTTACTACCCTCACCCTACCTTCTTTTGATAATACCAAAAGGGGAGATTAATTGAAGAAATCTATATAGGAGAAATATAGAAGATTACGGGGAGAATAAATTCATATAATCTATCATTTAGGGGTAGTAAAACATAAATTGCATTTATGTAGGGGAGCATTAAGATAGGGGGAATATGCATATTATCATGCTTATCATATACTATAGTTGCACTATCATCTTGCTTATCATATACTATAAACACTATTGTTGATTTCTTGCTAAGAGGATTTGTTATTATCAAAAGGGGGAGGTTGGACATGTGTGTCACATCCCTTTGTTTGAGAATAACAAATCCCAAATTGTATTTGATCTTGCTTGTCGTGTGTTTATAGTGTGCAGGAACTATAGGTGCAATACTCCACAGGTAGAAAGCAGTTGAATTCAAACATCTGGAAGAATGCACTACCACCAATGTTAGAGCTACCGCCAGGCGCTAGCTCAGGTTCCGTTCGACAAATTTTCCTGCGTTCGAAGAAATTGTTCCGTTCGATGAAAGTCCGCTCAACACGAACGCGATCGCCAGCGCTAGCGCTACCAGCTGGCGCTATCTCAAGTTCGTGCACAGCGACACGCCGCCGACGGTTTCGTAACCGCTCCACATGAACGCTACCGCAGGCGCTAGGAGCTACCGCAGGCGCTAGGAGCTACCGCAGGCGCTATCTTCAAGTTCTATAAATTGATGGGCTCTTTCTCATTTTGGCTAATCCATCCCAGAGAGATTGCAAGTGCCACAATTCTACTGCTGCTATGCTGCTGAAGATGGATCTCCCACTAAAAGCTTATGGAGAATTCTGGAGGAGGACAACGTCACGCTACATCCGAAGGATGATCGCTTCAACCTCGCTTATACTACAGCGATACTTCATCCTAATCTTCAGAGATCTCATATAGGGAGGTTTATTATTGTTATCATTATTTTCATTCCATACTTTTTGTAATCGTATAGTTAATTCGCCTTGTGTTGGCGACTAGGTCTGGGTAGGACTTAGGGGGGAATTCCCCTTGTGTTGGCGACTAGTTCTAGGTGATTATATCTAGGGGGCTCGAGGCCATATCTGGGGAAGGATTGGCTAGAGCGGCTTGAGGCCTTATCCCGGGAAGGATAGGCTAAAGCTAACCGGTTTGTGGGGATACAAGTCGGTATATAAAAAGGAAAAATTGTATTACTTTATACGCCTCCGATTTCAAGCGATATTGAAATCAATTTATGTAAACACATTTTCTATATAATATTATCATGTCTCTTACTATGTTTACTTAATTTCTATCATTTGGCATAATTTATAAAATTGCAAATTACAATTGTTTCCTCCTTTAAGTCAAATTGTTATTTCATTCTAAATTACTCTAAACAATTTAGTAAATTGTCTAAAATTATAAAGAAGAATTTTATTCCCTTATTCACCCCCCTCTAAGGGCGCCAATCGATCCAACAGAACGTGCCCTCTCCGCACCAGCACCGATCACGCCCCTTACACGCCCTTGGTCACGGGCGTGACCAAGGGCGTGTAACCTCAATTTTGCAGCTATAAAAAGCCAGCTCCAGCAAATGTTTTCAAAAAAGAGAGGAATTTTGGTGACGAATTTTTAGGATTAGACATTTCATTTCATGTTTTATTTTTATGTTTTCATAGTCTTGTAATCTTTCTTCTTGCAATTTATATTTTCAATTAAATAGTTTGTAGCTTTGAATTCATAGTTTGTAATTTCATTTTGCAATCAATAAAATAGTTCTTCTTATTCTCTTATTTCTCTTCTTCTTTCTTTCATGCATCCTTTTATTTTCTTCAATTCCTCCATCTCCATGAGTAGCTAAACTTCTATTAGCACTCGGTCGAGATGATCCAAGGAATAAATATAATTCATGAAGTAATTTAGGATGTCTTTTCTCCTCTTGGAAATACTTACAATTTATCCTTGATTTTAATGAAATGAGATTATATTTTCGATATATAATTCTCGTTCTTGTTTTCGTTCTTTAGTTAGCCGAACCAGCTCGTAAGACGAATCGATCCTTCAAGGATAAAGAGAGTTGCATGCAACCCTCGAGATAGGATGACATAAATCTCCTGGAATTGAGTCAAATCCAATAGAGGGGTTCACCGCGTAAAGCAAGTTTAGGGGTTTTAATTATAGAACGAGAGTTCAGTTGATCAACCTAATCTTAGTTGGGTGTAGTCATCGACCAATGCTCGCTCATATTTCAGGAACCTCCATGGTCAAAGCAATTTTCCTAAGAGAATTAGATTTTCTTATTTCTTCTATTTTATTATTCCAAGGTGATTCAAAGATCGAGTGCTAGTCTTTTTACTCATCGTTTTAATCTTATTTTTTATTTTCTTTTTGCAAAATCAACCCAAAGTTTTAATTGATAAAATAATAGAGATTTTCTTGAAGTAAGAGTACTCAACCACCCCGAGTCTAATACAACCTTAGTTTTTATAAGCCTATACTACATTCGATACGGTACACTTGCCGTTGTCGTTTGCGGATATAGTTTTCGCTTATCAAGTTTTTGGCGCCGTTGCCGGGGACTACGGTTGATATTTCGAAAAAAGAAATATATATTAATTTTATCATTCTCTTTCCTTCTCCTTTTCTTTAAATTTTTTTAAAAAATCTTAAAAAAGCGTAATCTAAATTCTCGGAAAGGACGCTTTGGGCTTGAATTCCCATCACAGCCTCTAGTACATTGCGAGCCCTTCACCTGGTTGACCTTGGGAAGTCCGGGACTAACTACACCCGCTTTTTAAAAGAATAAAAAAATTATATAAATATTTTATTATTAATAATATTCTAAAAATTCCATTCACTTAAGTGAAAGTTGTTTCCTTTTTTTATATTATGAAATTATCTGAATTGGCCGTTAAAGTTGCCGAGCTTCGAAACCAACTTTATCTCTTACAAGCCGCGCGAAGGCGCCAATTTAGTTGTTATTATTGTGGTGCACCTCATCAAAGCAAGGAATGTTATTTACATTCATATTCTCAAAATAAATATTATGAAAATAATTATCCTCAATATTATGCAAATAATTTTGATTATAATTACGATCATAATTATTCCTCTTTTCATGAAAATAATTTTTCAAAATTTGATGAAAATGTTTTTTCTAATGAGAATAATTTTTCGGCGTTTAATAATTGTTCTTCTAGCTCCGAAGTAGATTATTCCTTGTGGCAAGCTCACCCGGATAGTTCTCGGAGCAATGAAGATAAATCTTTAGATCCGAATTTTTGTTTTTCGTCTTGTACACCGCAATTTTCGTTCTCTAATTTTGGGGAAATTCTGCAGATCCAAATAAATACTTCCCCGATAAATTTAGAGGAAAATATTATTTCGTCTAGTGTTTTTTCTAATTTTCATGAGAATAATTTTTCGGCTTCTAATAATTTTTCTTCTAGCCCCGAAGTAGATTATTCTTGGTGGCAAGGTCACCCGGATAGCTCTCGGAGCGATGAAGATAAATCTTTCGATCCGAATTCTTGTTCATCTTCTTTTGCGCCGCAATTTTCTTTCTCTAATTTTGGGGAATCTCCACGGATTCAATTTGATACTTCCCCCCAAAATTTTGAGGAGAATTTATTTCTTCTAGTGTTTTTTCTCCATCTTTGGATAATTTAGTTATGGAGGAACATGTGGTTTCATGTAATCCATAATTTCTTTTACTAAAGATGAAGAAAACTTATTAACCAAGAATTTCTTAATGTTATGGGCACCCCAGATGAAATAGAAGAAGAACAAGTTTCTTCCCCTACTATACCCGGATTTTATTTTCTTTGTCATGAATTTTTGCGAAATTCTTCTATTCAACCAAAAATTCATGAAAACTTAGTGTCCGAAAAATTTATTCCGCTTGGTAGGGCGCTAGATTTTTCAAAAGAAAATTTTATTTTAGAAAAGGAACAACCGGGGCTTAATTTTATATTTTTGCAAGTGCCTCCTCCTTGCGAAAAATTATCTGAATCGTTTACTTGTGATTTTTTAAAAACTAATAATTTTCAGGTTGAAGATGAGCCGTTGCTACCCAAAGAATTGATGATCCATATGCCGCTCATCTTTATTTTTCCAAATCACCTCAGGTATCTATTGGTGATTTGGATTTGCAAATTCAAGATCAAAGACAAATGAAGAATCACATGTTAAGTGGAGGAGTAGCCGTGCGACTAACGCTGACACATTCACCTACGCGTGAATTAGGGGAGTTGCCTGTCCACTTCTCTTTTAATTTTCCTTTTTCCTAACACTAACCGTCTAGCTTAAAGACTGAAAAAGAAAGCGCTCTTGGGAGGCACCCCTTGCTTATCTTTAATTTTAAGTATTTTTCTTAAAGTTTCTTTTTTTTTCAAGTGTTCATCATACTTAGTTTTAAACATTGGGGACAATGTTTAATTTTAAGTATGGGGGTGTAGCTTTGCGTTCACTGTATTCTTATTTGAAAAAAGAAAAAAAAAGAAAAAAATATAAAAATCTAATTTCTTGGAAAGGGCGCTTTGGGCTTGAACTCCCATCTTAGCTCCTAGTACCTTGTGAACCCTTCACCGGGTAGCCCTCGGGAAGTCCAAGAAAATAATATTTATAAAAACTAATAATAATCAATACGCCTAGCCTTGCTGTTTTTATTTTTCTAGAAATTTAGTTTGAGGTTTGATTATAAGTATTCTTACATTTTTAATTTAGCTAATTTTTTGTTTTGTCAGAATTTGTTAAATCTAAATTTGAAGTAATTTAGTTTTAAGAAACACTTTATGTTTTTAATTCGATTAGAGAATTAATTTAGCAAAACTTCTCCGTTTAATTTTAAATAGCTTCACTTTGGGGTAAATTGGCTAAACATCTCTAGATTTCTATTATATTCTCTTTTAACTTTAAGATCTTAGGAAATTTCATTCCACTAAAAAAATTGCTCTCAAAATAGTTTAATTTATAAACTAGAAGTATTTCTTCCCCCTCACCCTTTGTTGGCAAATAAAAAAAATGTAGGAAAAGATCATATGTCATGGGAATAAGAGGATAAAATTCATTATCCCCTAAACATATGCACCCAAAATCATTTAAAAGATTATATGTCATAATGTAAGTGGATAAAATTCATTACTTTTAATCATATACATTTTGGGTTTTTGTTGAAGAGAAATTTTAAAATATTATATGGCATGGAAAAATTCTTTGTTTTCCTACACATATACAAATTCGTATTTAAATAAGGTGAGAGGATAAAATTCATCACCTTTATTTTAGTATCTCTTCATTTCCCATTTTCAAGCAAACCCCCATCCTTAGCCAATTTCATTGGTTCTAGTCCTAAACTAAATTATTATGAGAGCAGTATTTTGGTAGGTGTCTTTTCCTTAAGCTTCTTTTATGTTAGAGTGTCTATAATTTCAATCTAATTTTGTTTGAAATTTCTATAATTTTGATTGCTAAATAGTTATCTTGAGAAGTAGTTAGCTAAACAAATTTCTCTTTTTTAAATTATCAACATAACGTATGACTTAATTCTTGAATTCCTAATATTTGCTTTTGACTTATTCTTGGTTTAATAAAATTTTAGTCAATTAAAAATAATATCGATGTCTTGTAATTCTCTCCTCACTCTTTTGCTGTGGAATAGCAAAAGCTCAAGTATGGGGGTGTTTGATGAGTACTTTTTGTACTCATCTTTTAGTATAATTTTAATATAGTTTTAATATGAATTTATATAAATTATATATATTATCTTATCTAATTCATTCCTTTTTATTTTTGCCACTAATTTTCGCTTAGTTTATGTTTTTCAGGTTTTCTGGACACTTTGAGCAAAAATGTCAAGTACACGCCCAAGGTCATGGGCGTAACCAAGGGCGTAACATCCAAGTCACGGCCGAAACCCCACCACCAGCTGCCAGCACGCCTGCCACGTCATTTAAAGTTACACGCCCCAGGTCATGGGCGTGACCTGGGGGCGTGACCACTGGATAAGAACTACATTCGACAAATTAGCTAGAGATCGACGAACTACCACCTGACGACCTCCGTTCGATGAATTGCGTTTGACGAATTAGCGGGAGATCGACGAACTGCCGCCTGGCGACCTCCGTTCGACGAAATTGCGGGAGATCAACGAACTGTCGCCTGGCTACCTTCGTTCGACAAACTGCATTCGACAAAATTGCGGGAGATCGATGAACTGCCACCTGACGACCTCCGATCGACGAACGGGCGAGAGTTCGACGAACTTCATTCGACGAATGTTCAACAACGCGCCTTCTCGCCAAAGATTTCCCGCCAGGAGCACATTTAAAGATTACACGCCCCATGTCACGGGCGTGACCTAGGGCGTAACGCGCCCGAAATGCCTGCATTGAAGCCAGAACGTGCCCTCTCCGCACCAGCACTGATCACGCCCCTTACACGCCCTTGGTCACGGGCGTGACCAAGGGCGTGTAACCTTAATTTTGCAGCTATAAAAAGCCAGCTCCAACAGATGTTTTAAAAAAAAAAGAGGAATTTTTGTGACGAATTTTTAGGATTAGACATTTCATTTCATGTTCTATTTTCATGTTTTCATAGTCTTGTAATACTTCTTCGTGTAATTTATATTTTCAATTAAATAGTTTGTAGCTTTGAATTCATCATTTGTAATTTCATTTTGCAATCAATAAAATAGTTCTTCTTATTCTCTTATTTCTCTTCTTCTTTCTTTCATGTATCCTATTATTTTCTTCAATTCTTCCATCTCCATGAGTAGCTAAACTTCTATTAGCACTCGGTCGAGATGATCCAAGGAATAAATATAATTCATGAAGTAATTTAGGACGGCTTTTCTCTTCTTGGAAATACTTACGATTTATTCTTGATTTTAATGAAATGAGATTATATTTTCGATATATAATTCTCGTTCTTGTTTTTGTTCTTTAGTTAGCCAAACCAGCTCGTAATACGAATCGATCCTTCAAGGATAAAGAGAGTTGCATGCAACCCTCGAGAGAGGATGTCATAAATCTCCCGGATTGGAAATCCAATAAAGGGGTTCACCGCGTAAAGCAAGTTTAGGGGTTTCAATTATAGAATGAGAGTTCGGTTGATCAACCTAATCTTAGTTGGGTGTAGTCCTCGACCAAAGCACGCTCATATTTCGGGAACCTCCACGGTCAAAGCAATTTTCCTAAGAGAATTAGATTTTCTTATTTCTTCTATTTATTATTCCAAGGTGATTCAAAGATCGAGTGCTAGTCTTTTTACTCATCGTTTTAGTCTTATTTTTATTGTCTTTTTGCATGATCAACCCAATGTTTTAATTGATAAAATAATAGAGATTTTCTTGAAGTAAGAGTACTCGACCACCGTGAGTCTAATACGACCTTGGTTTTTATAAGCCTATACTACATTCGATACGGTACACTTGCCATTGTCGTTTACGGATATAGTTTTCGCTCATCAACAATCCTTCAATAAGTGGTTCCTAATCAATCTTCATAGATATACACTCATTCCTACCCACTTTTGTTAATAACAAAGGGGGAGAAGAAATTGAGAAATCTAGTTAAATAGATATTTACGGGGAGTAATTTATATGAGACCACTTTTGTAGGGGGAGAACTTCATATCGAAAGAGTATGCATTATCAACTTTATCACGACTCTTAACCTGTTATTCATGCATATCTTATCACCGCACTTATCTATAAACACAAATGGTCTTAATCTCACTAATTTCTCATACAGGTATTTGTTATTATCAAAAGGGGGAGATTGTTGGAGCCTAAGTTTCCGCATCTCTTGGTTTGAGAATAATAAATACCGCGCTGTATTTGATCTTGTATTTTGTGTGTTTATAGTATGCAGGTTGTACAGGAACTATAGCTGTTGGAACATGGTCTTCCGCATCTCCTAGGTTTGAGAATAACAAATCCTATGTATATTTAATCTTGTGTGTTTAAGTGTGCAGGATAAAAAAGTCCACATGACTCAAGGATTATATAAGAAGGTTGCTCCCAAAGTTGAGCCATAAAATCCAAAACTCCTACTAGCGCCGGCGGTAGTACTAGCGCATGCGCTAGCTGTCGTTCGACGAACTGTAACCGGCGCTCGACGAAATGCTCATAACTGCGTTCGACGAAAATTCGCTCGACGAACTCTTAGATGCGTTCGACGAAATTTCGATCGACGAAATGTTTGCTGATAGCGCAGGCGGTAGCGCGGAGCACAGAAGGCAAGGGAGAAATGTTTCCTCAGATTGAAGATTCTGCCGTGCAGAATATGTCCTAAAATGGGATATCGCCGGCGGTAGCGATAACGCGAGCGCTAGCTCTAAGGCTATAAAATGGACCCTTCTCTTCTCGTTTTGCTTGCTGATTCCTGAGAGAGGTCTTGTGCCAGAGTTCAAAAGCCTTATATGGCCGAGAGTTGATCTCCCATCAAACGCTTAGAGAATTTCTGAAGGAAGACTTCGTCACGCTACATCCGAAGAGGGATCGCTTCAACCTTGCTTATTCTACATCGATCGTTCATCTCCGACTTCAGAAGTTTCTTAGAGGGAGTTTTTAATATTGTTGTTGTTATTTTATTTCTTATCTTTTATAACTGTTGGAGAATTCGCCTCGTGTTGGCGACTAGGTCTGGGTAGGACTTAGGGCAGAAATTCGCCTCGTGTTGGCGACTACGTCTCGGGTGGAGGTCTAGGGGGTGCTCGAGGCCATATCCGGGGAAGGATTGGCTAGAGCGGCTTGAGGCCGTGTCCGGGGAAGGATCGGCTAAAGCCAACCGGTTTGTGGGGATACGAGTCGGTATAGAAAACAAAAAGAGTCTTCCATATTTCGCTTTGATTTCTAGCGTCATTGAAATCAAATTTTGTAATCAATTTTATTAATAATAATCATGTCTCTCTTTGTGTAATAAAATTGATTCGTTCTTCATTTCTCTAAATTGTTTATTATCCTCTCCTTTTTTATAAAACAATTTAGATCTTTAAACAAAATCACTATTTTGATTTCTTATCATAAGCAAGTATTTCAAAATATAATATAAGTTTTTAAAACCCTTATTCACCCCCCCCCCCTCTAAGGGCTCCTACCGATCCAACAAGTGGTATCAGAGAGAGGTTATTACAAATCGGCTTAACAGCCGGGAATAATTGCGTCTCATGATCTCGTTTCTACTAGTGGGGTAGACTTTTATGAAGAAGAAAAATCTCTTAAACCATCTTTATTTGAAGGAAGAAATTATAAAGGATGGAAAATAGTAATGGAAAATTTTCTTAAAGCTTTAGATGAAAAAGTTTGGAATATTACTATTAAAAAGCCACATAGCGTATTAAATAAAAACGAAATGGTTTTAAATGCAAAATCTATGAATAGTCTATTTTGTGCGTTAGATAAAAATATTTCCAAACTCATTCATACTTTTCCTACTGCATACGAGATGTGGAATTTTCTTGAGATAACTTATGATTCTCCATCTACAGGTATAAAACAAACGCAAGAATCGGAGAACATAAAAGCTTGCAAAAATGTTCAAGAAAGCTCCTCTCATGACGGATCCATGAAGTGTACATCAAGTGAAAGAGAAGAAGAAATACTATCTTCGGAAGAGGAGTGCCAAAAAGATGTCAATGAAACGATATGCTCAATTCGTGCCTCTCCCGAAAGCAATGTAAGGAAATCAAATCCCATTTTCTGTACTTCTATTTCTACATTACAAATGCTTCAAACTACAAAGCGCAAAATTAAGAAATTAAAACATGCTAATAAACATTTGCGCTTAGAAAAAAAAAATTTAAAGGCAAAAATTAATGAAGAATCAAATTCTAATTTATCTAGTTCTACACATGGCTCCTTAGTTGAAAACACTATAACTTGTGTAGAATATAATGAATTAAAAGAAAAGCATAAGAAACTTGAAAAGGATTTTATTTTTGTAAAAGAACAAAGTGAAAAATTATGTTTAGAAAATTCATCTTTGATAAATTATTGTGCTAAGTGCAAAGACTATAAAATTGAAATTAAAGAGATGGATGAAACATTTGATGAATATAGAAATAACTATCGAGATCATATAGATTCCATTGTTTCCACTCTTAAAAACAGCACAATCGCTTATAATAAAGCTAGACATAATCTTAAAATTAAGAATAATGAATTAGAAGCTAAAATCAACTTGCTTAAGGAAATCATAAAGAATAATTCTCAAAACATACATTCTCAATATAAAGCAAAATCCAAAAGCAAGTTGAATATGATTTCTCAAAACGTGAATAAGCTAAACTATGGAAATAAAAAACATCAAAAGATTGTAAATGAAATTCCAAAACACTATCATCATCATCATTTACAATATCAATCTTCTCCCAACTTAAAATTAAACGCAAACAAATTTCCTTTAAATAATAAATTAAAAAGTCATTTTTATCCAAACATACAAGAAAATGAATATGGAAATTTGAAAAATAAAAATAGTATTTGTCCAAGGTATGAATGGAGACCCATACTTAAGAATGACGCACTAATGTCAAAAGAAAGGGTCCATCCATCCTTGCCTCCCCAAAAGTCAACACGCTATATTTGGGTATTCAAAGGAACCATCCCACTTGGTCCTCTTTGGATACCTAAATCTCTTATTCATTAGTATCCAATCATTTGCATGAAGTAGAAATCAACTCAAAAAAAATATCAATTCTCTACTTCATGATATGCTTAATTTCCTTTTTTGTTTTTGCTTTTTATTTTTGTTGAACCATCATGATATGATCACTTTATATAACTTGTGATATGACTTTCTAAAAAGTCATGTCATTTTTTTTCAAGTGATCTACTTATCCTTTTTCTTTTTATCCTTCTAAATCCATTTCCTAAAAGTCATATAAAATTTGAAAAACTAAATTTGTCATATGATATTATTAAGACTAAATGAAATACGTGTCATAATGGATTTAAAAGGTATTTTAGGGGTATTAGGCTAAATTTATAAAATGTGCAAGTTTTGCTTAGGTAGTAAATATATTTGCGTCATTTTCAATTACCCCAAGTATGTTTAATCATAATCATGTCAAATCGAAATTGAAAAATTGCATGAATATTATTTCAATTATTTATGATCATTTCACTCATTCATATGTTGTGCAAAACTCAAGAATTAAGGTCTAATGAATATGGAGCTTTAATGAATGTGAAACACATGTACTAAAATTTTAACTTCCGCAACTTTTTGCGATTTCTTCTCGTCTCTTCACTTCATTAGACAAGCCTTACATTACATAAATATAATTAAGAAAAATCGGAAGCAAAATCGAAGAAAATCTAGGCTATATGATCAAAATAAGCACTCTCTGTGAGCTAACGCAGGCGCTAGGACCTAACGCCGGTGCTAGTTCAAGTATCCGATTTTCTGTAATTTTAAAATTTTGAAAATTCTTAAAAATATATTATTCTATATGAACTATTTATTTTTGCACTTCTGACTTTATTTGATTTTTGAATTTAAATACAAAATTCCAAAATACAAAAATATAAAAAAATATGTCTGTGCTTATTTCTTTAAAATAATAAAGATTTCTATGTTTCATTCCTTTGGCAAAAATGACAAGCATGTTCTTTTAGAGTTGGCTAAAAATGTTTAATTTAAAATCTCAAGGTTTCTAAACATTGTTTTAGCTTGTCATGCTTAGAATTTAATCTTATTATGAGCAATGAAAAAGTCTATAGTGAATTATGTAGGAGTGCATTTGTATGCCTCTAAGTATGAGTAATACGTTATGTTAGATAATGATCTCTTTACACTCACACTTTTTGATAGACTACATGTGTCTATAATACTTAACCCTACATGATTGTGTAGTGTAGTAGCTTACAATATTAAGATGTCTATCTCTATTACCTACACATTATTCAAAACTTTGTTGCACATGTAGAAGTGAAATTACAAAACTATAAGTGTTTGCAAAAAACAAGTGAAGTCGGAGAACTTTGTCTTGCTCAAAAATTCAATAATAAAATGACAAAGATAACTCCACCAAGCACTACTTGAATCTCCTGATAAGTCTTCATTAGCATTGTGAGGTTGAGCACCTTGGAAAGAATTGTAAAGTGTCTTGTGCAAACTACTTTAATACACTTCTATTATGTACACCGGATCACAAAAAAAGGGAACACTTATTGAAAATAAAATATGTGATCCCCCAAGCACTACTTCGCTCCCTGATAAGTTTTAATGAGCATTGTGTGGGCGAAGCACCTTGGTTGTTATACTTTTTGTGCTTTGTATCAAATCTAGAATTGATGTGTAGAAGTAGTTAAAAAGATTACATGTTTAATAATGTTTCTACTTCACTATATAAGTCATGTGTTTTGGATTATATCACTTGTATACTTTTATCAAAACACTTCTCTTACACATCATTATCTCTCATAAAGCTTCTACTCATGAGAATTGGACTCTAATGCTTCTTTACATAAATTCTCTAGAAAGCTTTAGTAAAAGCACTAGATTGCAATGCATGATCTCTACAATGTTTTTTTTTAACTTGAAATGCAAATTAATAACATTATAGCCACTATCTTCTGGAATATGTGCAATCATGCGTGCCTTAGTGTTGGAGCACGTGTTTCGCACTCCTCCGGTTTGATAATAACAAAGTCCCATTTGTATTTGATTCTATTTTTATTAATGGTGTGCAGATAACAGGTATGAGATGTTCACATTTCTGCTGGAGCTAGAATTGAATGTGGGAAAATTTCACTGTCGGAAAATTCCGACAGCCACTGTCGCCCAGGCGACAGCAGAGAAGTTACAACTACTTCCCTCCACGACAGATCGACGAAAGGCAGTTTTGAGCTGTCGGAAATCCGACAGCGATGTCGCGCAGGCGACAGCTTAGAGGTTACAACAACTGCCCACGACTCCACCCACGACCGGCAGTTTTGCGCTGTCGGAAATCCGACATCGATGTCGCCCAGGCGACAGCTCAGCGGTTACAGCAACTGCCCGCACGACGGCACTTCAGCGGCAGTTTAGTGCTGTCGGAAAATTCAGACAGTGGATGTCGCCCAGGCGACATCAATTTTCCATAAATTGCCTCCTTGTGTTCATGCATTCCAAGCTTTGTGATTTTAAAGTCCCTTCCTGAGTGCATACGAACCAGAGAGCTCCAGAACCTCTTTAACTCCCATTTGTGCAAAGAAGGATTGAAGATTGAAGACGAGATCGGGCGCGCTTCTACATCAACGATCATCTCGAGGCTTCAACAATCCGTTCAGAGATCTGATTTTTCTAGGGAGTTGTTCTTTTCATATTGTATTTTCATTCACATACTTTTCATTTTGTATTGGTAGAGAAATCGTCGTCTTGCGTGCGGCGTCTAAGTCCTTGCGCGACTTAGGGGAAAATTGCTTCCTTGTGCGGAGCGTCCAAGTCCTTGCATGGTTTGGTGAGAAATCGTGGCCTTGTGTGCTACGTCTAGATCTTGGGAAGATCTAGAGGATAGGCTTGGGCTTGGTCTTGGGAAAGACAAGCGATAGCCTTCCGATCCTAGGGAGAAGGATTGGTAAACCAAAATTGTAGAATTTTTTATTAACATAATTGTGCCTTGATCTTAAGCATTGTTAAGATCATTTTTATTGTACTCAAATTTCATTATTAATATAATTATGTCTTTTCCTTTAATTACATATTTGAGGGCATAATCTTTATCTTAGAAATTTGTGTTTTGGTTTAATACTAAAATTGCATTGGTTTGAAAGTATTTATAAGTATTTTTTATAAAGTAAAATCTCTTTAAAAATTACCAAGTCAAAAATTAATTTTTAAACACACCCTTATTCACCCCCCCTGCCTCTAAGGGCGTCATACGATCCAACACTTTAATCTTTTGAAAAATAACCTATGCCCAGGAAGTCTTCTTCTTCAATACAATCCTAGCCATTAGCTCAAACATAAATTTTGATATTGTTTCATGGGAGCCAGGTTTGCAGAGAATGGCCTTCCCAACGATATCAGCTAATAACTTTCATCTTTGATTGAAATATTTCCTTTTTAGTGAGTCAGTTTTGGCATCACTATACTCACACCACTTCAGTGTTTTAACTTTGTCTTTTTCAAAAACATCATATTCTTCATCATGGCTTGTTGATGGCAACTTCAGTGCTTTCTCCAATTTTCTAGGGGTAATTTTGATCTTGTCACTACCAATCCTTGATTTCAAAGAGGTTGTGGAAGGAGATAACTTGGCATTTGTATAGAATTCTAGCACTTCAGTTCTCAAAACTGTCGACGGCTGTGAAAGCAAAAATTCTAGTCCTTGAGCTTCAAGTAGCTGAATTACTTCCTTTATTTCAGAAGGGGCATGTTGAAATCCATTCCTGACTATTTCATATCCCTCTTGAAGATCTTTTGCAGACTTTGGCAAGAGGAAGAAGAATCGTTGAGACGGAGGGAAAGAGATTTCGTCTCGCCGGCTGGGGTTTAGGGTTTGTAACCTTATTATTACTATTACTCTATTTATAGAGATTTTAGTTTAACTTTTAGGAAGAAAAAGGAAGGCGATGAAGAGGAAGAGAGACCGCCACCGGAGTGCTATCACTGCAAGAAGTTAGGACACATTCGAAGTAAGTGTCCAAAGTACTTGAAAGAACTTAAAGAAAAGAAGCACAAAGGGTCGAAGAAGGTGTTGAAGGCGGAAACCTGGGATGATACTACTTCTGAGGATGCAAGCAGTTCCGACTCAAGTAAAGAAGAGGAGGCCAACATGTGCTTAATGGGAAAGAGCGTCATATCTGATGATGAATGCAGTGTCCAAAGTGACACTGAGGTAACTCCTCCAACCTATGATGAATTATTTTCTGAATTTTTAAAAACTTGCAAATTTTTTGAAAAAAGTTTAAAAGATAATGATCTTCTTAAATCAGAAAATGAAATTTTACTTAAAGAAAACAAAAAATTGTTAAATGAAATTAAGACTATTGGAAAAAGAGATATTTCTTGCTAAGAGTGTGATCACTTTTTGGGAAGAATTAAAGAACTTGAAGAATCTCTTTCCAAATCTCATTCTACAATAAAAGTTCTTACTAAAAAGAATGAGATTTTAGAGAGAGATCTGAAATCTTCAATTTCCAAAGTCCATGAGGGAAAGAAATCTTTTGAACGCAGATGCGTAAATTTGGTATCCGAAAATACAAAAATGAGAAACCAGATTCATGACTTAACACTAGCCATGAAAAAATTTGGAATGGGCCGAAGATCACTGGATATGATCTTAGGATACCAACGCCATGGATCTGGAAGGTTTGGGCTCGGATACACATCTGGAAGCTGTCGCCCGACGACAACCACTGTCGCCGACGACAGTGAAAAGTTCAAAAAATCTACTTTTAAAATTTTTAAAATTAATGAATTATCAAATACTGCATCCTCATCCAGTAAAAGTCCAGAAAAGTTATACTCCTCTAAATACATTACATGTGCCAATTGCAATAGATTTGGTCACACTACGGACTCTTGCTGGAAAGAAGGAAAAACTAAAATTAAACAAATCTGGGTGCCTAAGGCTTCTACCTATACTATGGGTGGAACCACTTGGGTAACCAGATCTTTACTCACCTCTTCTTTCTAGGTGTGTTGGCAGGCTAAGGACAAAGAAGACATGTGGTACTTGGACTCGGGTTGTTCAAAGCACATGACGGGCAATAAAGAGAAGTTCCTTAGCCTGGAGATGAAGAAAGGAGGAGTTGTGACATTCAGAGACAATGGAAAAGGAAAAATCATCGGCATCGGAGTTGTGGGTAACGAAAATTTCTCAATTTCAAATGTTTTATTTGTAGAAGGATTAAAGCATAATTTGATTTCTATTAGTCAATTATGTGATAAGGGTTTAAATGTTTTATTTGAATCTTCTACAAATTTGTGCAAAATTATTAATTCCAAAACAAATGAAATTGTTTTTACCGCACCTAGATGTCATAATGTTTATATGATTAAATTTCTAGATTTTTCAAATTCTACTTTGAAATGTTTTTTATCAAAAAATGATGAATTAGATTTATGGCATAGGCGACTTGGACATACTAGTGCCAAGTTAATTACAAAACTTTCAAAAGATAAATTAATTAAAGGTTTACCTTTGTTAAATGGAAATTTATCTTCTTCACTATGTGTGCCTTGCCAAAAAGGAAAATTTTCAAAGTCATCTTTCAAAAGTAAAAACATTATTTCTACCACTAGGCCACTTCAATTAATACATATGGATTTATTTGGGCCAATTGGAATTTCTAGCTTAGGAGGTAGAAAATACACATTTGTATTGATTGATGATTATTCTCGTTTTTGTTGGACTTTATTTCTAACCTCCAAATCCGATGCATTTTTAGAATTTTCAAAATTATGTTTGCGTATCCAAAATGAATTTGAGTTAAAAATTAAACGCATACGATCGGATCATGGAGGAGAATTTGAAAATGAAAAGTTTATTTCTTTTTGTACGGAGTTAGGAATTAAACATGAATTTTCCGCTCCACGCACACCACAGCAAAATGGTGTAGTGGAGAGGAAAAATAGAACTCTTCAAGAGTTAGCCCGTACAATGTTATCTGAATTCAAATTACCAAAATCTTTTTGGGCTGAAGCGGTTAGCACGACATGTTATGTAATTAATAGAGTAATGCTTCGCCCTATTTTAAAATTAACTCCTTATGAATTAATTTTTAATAAACAACCAAATGTTTCTTATTTCAAAGTTTTTGGTTTAAATGTTTTATTTTGAATTCTAAAGATTCCTTAGGAAAATTTGATGAAAAATGTGATGAAGGTATTTTTATTGGCTATTCTTCAACTAGTAAAGCTTATAGAATTTTTAATAAAAGAACAAAAATAGTTGAAGAATCTATTCATGTTAGGTTTGATGAGTTTGCTTCATGTGTAGAAAAGAAAATTACAGGAAAAGAAGATGAACTCCTTCCCACGGTGGAGAATGATGAAGAAGAACTTGGAGAAAATGAAGAAGAAAAGAAGAAGAAAGAGAAGAAGAAAGAGGAGAAGAAGATAGAGAAGAAGAAGAAAGAGAAAGATATGTGCATCCAAGTGAATTGAGATTCTCAAAGGATCATCCAAAGGAGCTTATCATTGGAGATCCGCAAAAAGGGGTTAGTACTCGTTCATCGCTACATGTTTTATTTTCAAACCTTTGTTTTGTTTCTGAAATAGAACCAAAAGATGTTTCCACCGCTTTAAATGATGAATTTTGGTTTTTAGCTATGAATGAAGAACTTAATCAATTTGAACGTAATAAGGTTTGGAATCTTGTAGAACGACCCAAAAATCGTCCTGTAGTTGGTGTTAAGTGGATTTTTAAAAATAAAATGGATAATGAATCTAGAATTGTTAGAAATAAAGCCAGATTAGTTGCAAAAGGTTATGCACAAATTGAAGGGGTAGATTTTGATGAAACTTTGCACCCGTAGCAAGATTAGAAGCGGTTAGAATATTTCTTGCATTTGCTTGTTTTAAAATATTTAAATTATATCAAATGGATGTCAAAACCGCATTTTTAAACGGGTATATAAAAGAAGAGGTTTATGTAGAACAACCCCCTGGCTTTATAAATGAGAAATATCCAAATCATGTTTATAAATTAGATAAAGCGCTTTATGGATTAAAACAAGCGCCTCGTGCTTGGTATGATCGATTAACTCAATATTTGTTAAAGCACGATTATAAAATAGGAAGTGCTGATTCTACACTCTTCATTAAGCAAATTGATCATGATTTAGTTATTTTACAAATTTATGTTGATGATATTATTTTTGGAGCCACTAATGAAGAGTTGTGTAATGAAGTAGTTCAAATTATGAAAAATGAATTTGAAATGAGTATGGTTGGAGAACTTTAATATTTTCTAGGTTTTCAAATTACACAAAAACATGATGGAATTTTTATATGTCAAACCAAATATATTCATGATATGTTAAAAAGATTTGGATTTGAAAATCTTAAGCATGCAAACACTCCTATGAGTACTTCACTAAAATTAGGAAAAGATGAAAGTGGTGTTTCAATTGAACAAACCCTTTATAGAAGTATGATAGGATCTTTATTATATTTAACCGCATCTAGACCTGATATTATGTTTGCCGTTTGTTTATGTGCTAGATTTCAAGCTAATCCTAAAGAGTCACATTTAAATGTGGTGAAACGTATCTTTAGATATCTCATAGGAACATCAAAATTAGGCTTATGGTATCCTCATAATGATTCTTTTATTTTACATGGTTTTTCGGATTCGGATTATGCGGGATGTTCCTTAGATAGGAAAAGCACTAGTGGCACTTGTCACTTTATCGGCCCTTCACTTATTTCATGGTCGAGTAGGAAACAGAATTCTGTTGCCCTCTCTACTACCGAGGCTGAATATATTGCACTAGGTAGTTGTTGTGCCCAAGCTCTTTGGATGTCACAAACATTAGAAGATTTTGGCATGCAACAAAGTAGTGTAGAATAAAAGTGTGACAATAAAAGTGCTCATATTAAGAAGGGTAATATAAAAATCAACTTTATTGGCACGGAAAATCAACTAGCGGATATATTCACTAAGCCGTTACCGGATTCCCGTTTTTCTATGCTTAGGCTAGAATTGGGAATTCTAGACATTTCACAATGAATATATCAATAGTTAAAGCCTATAAAATTAAAAAAAAAATTTCACAAAACCTAAACAATTTAAAATGAAAAATCCTAATTTTTAAAAATCAAACAATAGAATTTCAAAAGACTTAAAAAAAAATTCAAACATCATTAATATTACATCAATATTGTTCAAATAAAAACAGAAGAAAACCACATAAGGATAAAGTTCATTAAACAAAAATAGATCTGAAGAAGTTCACTGTCGCCCAGGCGACAGTGGATGTCGGAAATTTCCGACATCTCCCAGCAGCAGCAACCTGATGAAACTACTCTGAATCTTCATAACCAGCCCCGCTGCTCTCTAGACAATCTTCTGGAGGTCCTCGTCTCACGGCTTTACCACGGCGAGTCCGCCTCACCGATTGGTATGGCGGTTCTTCGTCTGGAACTTGCCATTCGACCTCTTCCTCCAGAGTTGGCTTTAACTTCAGACCTTTGACGAGAAACTTCATAAACTTCTGCATTCGACTACGGTCCTTCTTCACTTCCTTCTTGTGATCCTCTAGTGAATCACGTAGATCATCAATGGAATCCCTTAGCGAACCTCCCCTAGAAATTGTCGGCTCTCTAATCTCAATCCCCGGATGGGCCTTCCTCTGCGGCTTCTTCACTTTCATTGAACCTGTATAATATCTCCGGATAACAATCATCCAAATAAGAACCTTGCACTATCCATCCGTACTTCTTATAGAGTACACGCTGAATTACCGCCCCCATTGGCAGCGTATGAAACTTCACCCATCTTGGATGCTTTAATCTATACGCATACCTAATCTGGGAGAGTATGAAGTCCGCCACATCAAAAAGCTCATCCTCCATAATGTAGTAAGTAAAGAGGGTCAACTGAGCCGTAATACTTCTTGTATCTCCACTCTTCAACATCACTGAATTCCTTAATATATCTTGAACTAAGAAAGCATCCAGAGTGAGTGACGTAACTTCAGTGGTAAGAGTCTTCTTTTGATTCCCATGTAAACTCATGTTTACAAGGGTCCAATCTCTATCTTTTCGATAACTCTCCACAATATCCGGCACATTTTCACTAATCACTAATCCGAATTCCTCTCTTAGATCAACATGTGTTATTTCCACATGTTGACCCTGAATTCTTGATCTTACTCCTCCATCCAACTCAGTGAAATTTGGATCTTCCAAATGATTATAGAACTCGCGAATCAAAAAGGAAGAGAACGGCTCTGGGGTGATTATTGAAAGTATACCTGCATTCGCAAGCCGATCATAGATATGATCATGCTTCGGCGAATCAAATTCAATATATTTCGCAACTCCAACAATAGCTTTCTCCACCCCAGGAAAACTTGATATGAACTATGTGCATCTTCCGAAGTACTCCTTCGAGCTTTGGAACTGGAAGCCATTCTGCAAATAACATAAATTTTTTTTTTGATTAAACATGTGCTGTGCACTGGAACACTGTCGCCCAGGCGACAGTGACTGTCGGAAATTTCCGACAACTCTCCAGTGATCTTCTCTCGAAATTTTTTACATACACTTCGAGATCTACTCAAAATCAAGGTTATTTCAATATCAAGTTTATAAAAAAATATTATATTTTTCAAATCAAAATTTTCTCCATATCCTTACTATTCATCATCTTCAACCTTCATTCAAAAGAAAAAAAAAACTTCCATTTTTAAAATTAGTCTATGAACAAAAGCAAACCTTCAACCACAAGAATCACAAAATCATAACATTTTTAACAAAGATCCAACAAGATCCACTTGATTTTAAACTAGATCTACACTTTTAAAACAAAAAAATTCAAAAACCTACACCATTCATCAAAAATCAAAATGAAAACTACATTTTCCTTCTTCTCTACTATCAAAATAAAAAATCCCTAAAAAATTTTGAGACAAAAACATAAAAATCAAATTTCCATACCTTAGATCTAGAGATGTCGCCGACCTCCGACAGCCCTCTCTCGCTCTACAGTCCAGAAAAATGAAGCACAATAGGGTTTGACTCGGTCCAAAGCCCTATTTATAATTTTAGCTATCGCCTAGGCGACAGTGACTATCGGAAATTTCCGACAGCTCCTGCTTTGATAAAACTTCAATTGTATGTCCCTTTGATGATTTAAAATAGTTATATGTCATTATTTATGCTTCACCTCATGCCTTGATGACAAACCATGTGTTTTTGATTTTTTTTTAAAAAAATGACTCTTACATGATTATATGATTTCATTTCCAAGCTATCATCGTATTGACACTCCTACTTAGTTTAGACCATTGGAAATTGTTTTCGCATGCCTCTAAGTATGAGAAATTGTTTATCTATCATAATGAACCATCACGTTCACTTCTTTTGATCAATACGTATGTTTTTTTATTTAATATATACATGGATCATATTTGCTTTAACATAATACAAAAGCACTTCATAAGTACAACTTTCAACCTTGATTTGTTAGCACAACAAAATATACACCATCTTTTGCGATTCAAGTGAATTCGGAGATCCTTGGTCAATTATGAAAAAATATCAATATCTCAAAATTAAGATATCCCAACATCTGTGATCAAAATTTTTTTTTTAAATAAAGACAAGGATACTCCACTAAGCACTACTTACCCTCCTGATAAGTCTTAATGAGCATTGTGAGGTTAAGCACCTTGGAAAGAATTGTAAAGTGTCTTGTGCAAAAGAAAAATGGTTTTCTAATCATCTTGTGCTATATCTTCAAAGTCAAAGTTGACTTTATATGCTTTTATTATGTTCTCCATTTCAATGATCATGTAAATTAAATAACTTCATAAGTTTGATCTAAGTATCACATGTACACATCATTATGTTATATAAACATTCATCTCATAAGAATTGGACCGAAAATATTCCATAATTCTTTACACTTTTGTGTCTTTCTATGATACTTTCAAATGATATTTCTCATGTTTAAGTTATTTTCTTTCATTACTTCATATGGCTATACCGTCACTTCATGAGTTTATTCATACTATGGCATATTACTATTATTTCATGGACTTCAATCATTTCCAAAAAAGTGCTTCCGCTTACTCTTCATTTCTATATCCTATATCCGTTCCTTTAAGAAATACTCTTTTATCTAATATTAACTTTTGCTAATACCAAAAGGGGGAGAATTCATAGTATAAAAAGAAAAATAACAAATCTATTACACCTAAATTTTTCACAAATCTATTACACCTAAATATTTCACCTACACAACACATCATATATTTAGGGGGAGCATATATTTAGGGGGAGCATTCATTTAGGGGGAGTTTTTCATCTAATTGAGATTATTTTAAGAGAAATATATCATGTTATTTTTGTGCACACACCAAATGTTAAAATCAACAATTTAAATAGACATGATTTCTTTTTATACGGATTTGTTATTATCAAAAGGGGGAGATTGTTGGAGCATGCGTTTTGCACTCCTCCGGTTTGATAATAACAAAGTCCCGTTTGTATTTGATTCTATTTTTATTAATGGTGTGCAGATAACAGGTATGAGATGTTCACATTTCTGCTGGAGCTAGAATTGAATGTGGGAAAATTTCACTGTCGAAAAATTCCGACAGCCACTGTCGCCCAGGCGACAGCAGAGAAGTTACAACTACTTCCCTCCACGGCAGATCGACGAAAGGCAGTTTTGAGCTGTCGGAAATCCGACAGCCATGTCGCCCAGGCGACAGCTCGGAGGTTACAACAACTGCCCACGACTCCACCCACGACCGACAGTTTTGTGCTGTCGGAAATCCGACATCGATGTCGCCCAGGCGACAGCTCAGCGGTTATAGCAACTGCCCGCACGATGGCACTTCAGCGGTAGTTTAGCGCTGTCGGAAAATTCCGACAGTGGATGTCGCCCAGGCGACAGCAATTTTCTATAAATTGCCTCCTTGTGTTCGTGCATTCCAAGCTTTGTGATTTTCAAGTCCCTTCCTGAGTGCATACGAACCAGAGAGCTCCAGAACCTCTTCAACTCCCATTTGTGCAAAGAAGGATTGAAGATTGAAGACGAGATCGGGCGCGCTTCTACATCATCGATCATCTCGAGGCTTCAACAATCCGTTCAGAGATCTGATCTTCTAGGGATTTGTTCTTTTCATATTGTATTTTCATTCACATACTTTTTATTTTGTATTGGTAGAGAAATCGTCGTCTTGCGTGCGGCGTCTAAGTCCTTGCGCGGCTTAGGGGAAAATCGCTTCCTTGTGCGGAGCATCCAAGTCCTTGCGTGGCTTGGTGAGAAATCGTGGCCTTGTGTGCCACGTCTAGATCTTGGGAAGATCTAGAGGATAGACTTGGGCTTGGTCTTGGGAAAGACAAGCGATAGCCTTCCGATCCTTGGGAGAAGGATTGGTAAACCAAAATTGTAGAATTTTTTATTAACATAATTGTGCCTTGATCTTAAGCATTGTTAAGATCATTTTTATTGTACTCAAATTTCATGATTAATATAATTATGTCTTTTCCTTTAATTACATATTTGGGGGCATAATCTTTATCTTAGAAATTTGTGTTTTGGTTTAATACTAAAATTGCATTGGTTTGAAAGTATTTATAAGTATTTTTTTTGTAAAGTAAAATCTCTTTAAAAATTACCAAGTCAAAATTAATTTTTAAACACACCCTTTTCACCCCCCCTCTAAGGGCGTCAAACGATCCAACACTTAGTAGTATTTTGAAAAATAGAACTCATTGACTATTGTCATGAAAACCTTATTGAAAGTCTTACTTGCTTACAAAAATATTCCTTCAAGATATTATCTTTAACTTGGATATTTATATAAGATTAGTTTTATCCAAATAACATCATTTTTATGGCATAACATCTCTTATTACTATTATGATATTTGAACTTCCAAATAGATGTTGTCTTTGGATAAAATTTTTTATAGCCTTATCGCTTCAAATCTCTCAAAAATTATGCTCTAAACATTAAAGATTTTAATTGAAAAATGATTTACAAAAATATCTTCTTTTTGAAATTTAACTCATATATCTTTTTATGGATCATCATTGATTGCAATAAGATGTTTCTTGTATTTCTATAAGTCTTCCGCATCATAACCATATAATTGTTTTACCTTGTGCTTTCATGCTTACTTAAAGTCTTTTATTTTGTGTGCATCATCACTTGAATCTTAAAATTCATTTCTTTCAACAAGTGGTAGACTTGCTTGGTAAACTTTATATTGGTTACTCTAAACATGAATTTTTTTGCTATAAAACTCTGATTTATTTCTATGAAAATATTATTACGCTAAAAACTCCGATTCATTAATGGATTTCAAAATAGCTATGTGAGTGTTTTCATAAATTCAAATAAAAATATAAATCCATAGGCTATGTCATTAGATTTAAAATGCTTAAATGTTTCCAATAATTATTATCCATGACTTCATTTCTCACCATAGCCGGGGCGTAGGGTTGTAGACATTAGATAACCTTTATCTCTAGTCATGTCTTGTCCTTAACCGGGGAGGGTTCCAGTGGGGCCTTGCGAGGCACTGGGGGAAAGAGTGCTAGGTTGAGTTTTTGTCTAGTGTTTGCATATGGGACTAACACCCCAACCTACGACATGTTTGCAGCTCCTCATGCCCATCCGTCACTTAGTACGGGGCTAGGGTGTAGACACATTGTCTGGGTAGATTGGTTACTTGGAATTCATTACATTTTTTTATGCTTAAAACTCTTATATAAAAAGGAAAAACTAACATGATAATATTGAGTAATGTTAGATTGTTCATCTTTAAGCTAAAAACTCTGATCTATTTTTATAAAAAGTATTCTAAAACTCCTTATCATTCCATTCTCTCTAAAAGCTCGATCATGCCTCTATCTTATTATCAAAAATTTTGTGTTTTGCTTCCTTACCCACTTTTGCTAATAACAAAAGGGGGAGAACTAACATGATAAATATAATCCACATGCTTAATTAAGATGATAGCTTACATATTAGGGGAGCATTCACTTAGGGGGAGCAAATATTTAGGGGGAGCAATTCTAAATGCTAAAATTGATAAGTATCCTAAGTCATCACTCTCACACACACACAAGTATGTTTCTTCATGCTTATATATTAATGCTCTGATTTATCATTAATGGATTTGTTATTATCAAAAGGGGGAGTTTTTTGGAACATGGTCTTCCGCATCTCCTAGGTTTGAGAATAACAAATCCTATGTATATTTGATCTTGTGTGTTTAAGTGTGCAGGATAAGAAAGTCCACATGACTCAAGGATTACATAAGAAGGTTGCCCCCAAAGTTGAGCCATAAAATCCAAAACTCCTACTAGCGCCGGCGGTAAGACTAGCGCAGACGCTAGCTGTCGTTCGACGAACTGTAAGCGGCGCTCGACGAAATGCTCAAAACTGCGTTCGACGAAAATTCGCTCGACGAACTCTTAGCTGCGTTCGACGAAATTTTGATCGACGAAATGTTTGCTTCAGCGCAATTCTGGGAGTACTTATAGAAGGAGATAGCGCCTGGCGGTAGCAGATAACGCAAGTGGTAGCGCGGAGCACAGAAGGCAAGGGAGAAATGTTTCCTCGGATTGAAGATTCTGCCGCGCAGAATATGTCCTAAAATTGTATATCGTCGGCGGTAGCGATAGCGCGAGCGCTAGCTCTAAGGCTATAAAATGGACCCTTCTCTTCTCGTTTTGCTTGCTGATTCCTGAGAGAGGTCTTGTGCCAGAGTTCAAAAGCCTTATATGGCCGAGAGTTGATCTCCCATCAAATGCTTAGAGAATTTCTGAAGGAGGACTTCATCACGCTACATCCGAAGAGGGATCGCTTCAACCTCGCTTATTCTACAGCGATCGTTCATCTCCGACTTCAGAAGTTTCTTAGAGGGAGTTTTTAATATTGTTCTTGTTATTTTATTTCTTATCTTTTGTAACCGTTGGAGAATTCGCCTCGTGTTGGCGACTAGGTCTAGGTAGGACTTAGGGCAGAAATTCGCCTCGTGTTGGCGACTAGGTCTCGGGTGTAGGTCTAGGGGGTGCTCGAGGCCATATCCGTGGAAGGATTGTCTAGAGCGGCTTGAGGCCGTGTCCAGGGAAGGATCGGCTAAAGCCAACCGGTTCGTGGGGATACGAGTCGGTATAGAAAACAAAAAGAGTCTTTCATATTTCACTTTAATTTCTAGCGTCATTGAAATCAAATTTTGTAATAAATTTTATTAATAATAATCATGTCTCTCTTTGTGTAATAAAATTGATTTGTTCTTCATTTCTCTAAATTGTTTATTATCCTATCCTTTATTATAAAACAATTTAGATCTTTAAACAAAATCACTATTTTGATTTCTTATCATAAGCAAGTATTTCAAAATATAATATAAGTTTTTAAAACCCTTATTCAGCCCCGACTAAGGGCGCCTACCGATCCAACAATAGCTACACATCCCTATGAGTAGTATACTGAATGGAGGTGACTCTCTGGAAAGAGAGATAACGCCCCGCGTTAGTTGTTAACGCCCTGCGTTAACTTTCGTTGAGAAGGAATCCGCTGTGAAACAAATTCCGTCGAGAACGAATCCGTTGAGAAGCCAGAGACAACGCTAGGCGTTAGGTCTTAACGCCGGGCGCTAGCCGTTCGACGAAACTGCGTTCGACGAAAATGCCATTCTACGAAATGAGAAGGCCGCTCGACGAAAATGCCGTTCGACGAAATGAGAAGGCCGCTCGACGAATTGGATCGTTCGACGAACTGAACTGCGCTCGACAAATTGAAGTTAACTGCGCTCGACTCATTGCGTTCGACAAACTGAACTGCGTTTGATGAATTGGAGCGTTCGACGAACTGAACTGCGCTCGATGAATGAAACTGCGCTCGACTCATTGTGTTTGACGAACTGAACTGCGCTCGACGAATTAGAGCGTTCGACGAACTGAACTGCGCTCGACGAATTGAAGTTAACTCCGTTCGATGAAGGCGCATTCGACAAAATTAGTTTCGTTCGACGAAATTTGGTTCTGCCACGCTCCCGACGCTATGCACAATCTCAGCAACTGCCGTACACGTTCACTAACACCGGCGTTAACTCTTAACGCCACACGTTAGCTCCCGTGGCTATTTAAAGTATAACCCTCTCATTTTATGGATGATGATTCTAGAATTTTAATACTTTGGAGAGAGGTTCGTGTACAATAATTAAGAGATCTCCCTTGGTCTATCATGAAGATCTAAAGAGGATTTTAAAGGAGAAGGTCTAGAACGCATATCCCATACGAAGGACGATCGTTTCAAGAACGCCAACATCTACATCGCCTTCGTCCTCACCTTCAGAATTTCTTGGGGAGTTTCTCTTTACTTATCTTGTAATCTTTTATTTTATTCTCTTTGTAATTTGTGTGGAGAAATCGTTCGGGGAGAACGTCGGATTCCGGGAAGGATTCCGTGGGTAAATTCACCTTGTGTTGGCGACTAGGTCTGGGTAGGACTTAGGGAGGAATTCGCCTTGTGTTGGCGACTAGGTCTAGGTGATTAGATCTAGGGGGTGCTCGAGGCCATATTCGGGGAAGGATAGGCTAGAGCGGCTTGAGGCCATATCCAGGGAAGGATAGGGTAAAGCCAACCGGTTTGTGGGGATACAAGTCGGTATAGAAAAGGAAAAATGGTTTTACTTTGTACGCCTCCGATTTCTAGCGATATTGAAATCAAACATTTCTGTATTCAATTTATTATGAAATAAAATCATGTCTTTTAATGTTCTATTCAATTGATTTTATTTCCTCTTCAAGAATGTTTTAATTTATATTTTTATCAAAGTATTAAAATTAACATTTGTGTAATTATCTTTGAAATACAATTATCCTTTTCATTATCTCTGATTTTCTGGAATTGCATTTCATTGATGTTTTCATTAGTAAAATCTCATTGACATAATTCTGAGCAGATTAATTGATGAAGACACTGCTGAACCAGCAGAAATAATATAGCAAGCTGAGAACAGACTGCCTACAGCTGTAAGACATCTAAGGGATCATCCAAGAGAACAAATAATTGGAGATCAGAATCAAGGTGTATTAACCAGAAGCAGGGCTCATAATGAGGCCCTATTATTGAGCTTCCTATCACAAATGGAGCCCAATAAGTTTAAAGAAGCCAACCAAGACACTTTTTGGATATAAGCTATGCAAGAAGAACTTCTACAATTCAAGAGATGCAAGGTATGGAAATTGGTGCCCAAACCTCAAGGACACAATATCATAGGTACCAAATGGATTTACAGGAACAAGTTAGATGAAAATGGCACAATCATAAAGAACAAGGCAAGGTTGGTAGCCAAGGGGTATAGACAGGAAGAAGGGATAGACTTTGATCAAACCTTTGCCCCTGTTGCAAGGTTAGAAGCAATTAGGCTATTCCTTGCCTATGCTTCCCACAAGGGGTTCAAAGTGTATCAAATGGATGTCAAATCAGCCTTCCTTAATGGTGACTTGAAGGAAGAGGTATATGTTGAGCAAACATCAAGTTTTGTAGACCCTACCCTCTCTAGTCATGTTTATTTACTTAGGAAAGCTGTTTATGGTCTTAAGCAATCCCCCCAGGGCTTGGTATGAGACTTTGTCTAGCTTTCTCATCAAGAACAAGTTCTTGAGGGGAAAGATAGATAGTATATTGTTTCTTAGGGAAACAAGCGGCAAGTGTCTCCTAGTCCAAATATATGTTGATGGCATAATATTTGGGTCTACTGATGACCACCTCTGCAAAAGGTTTGCCAACCTAATGCAGGGGGAGTTTGAGATGAGCAGTATGGGAGAGCTCAAGTACTTTTTAGGCCTCCAAGTGAAACAGTCTGATGAAGGTATATTCTTCTCTCAGACCAAGTACACTAGGGAGCTTATCAAGAAGTTTGGGATGGAATCAACTTCCACCATGAAAACTCCCATGGGGTCCAACATTTCCCTGGACAAGGATGAGAAGGGCAAGGCCTTTGATGAATCCATGTACAAGTGCATCATTGGATCCCTGTTATATTTACTACTAGTTGACCAGATATTATGTATGCTACATGTGTGTGTGCTAGGTACCAGACATGTCCTAAGGAATCTCACTACTCAGATGCAAAGAGGATTTTGAGATACCTTAAAGGCAACCTACATCTTGGCCTTTGGTACCCTAAGAACAATGATTTTGAACTAACAGGAATTTTAGATGCAGATTTTGTAGGCTGCAAAGAAGATAGGAAATGCACAAGTGGCACTTGTCAATTCCTAGGAAGAAGGTTGATATCATGGAGCAGCAAAAAGCAGACAAGTGTGGCTATTTCCACTGCTGAGTCTGAATACATTGCTGCAGGGAGTTGTCGTGCACAACTATTGTGGATTCAACACCAGCTAGAGGACTACAACCTCAAGACAAGTAACTCTCCTCTTTATTGTGACTCATCCAGTGCCATCTCTATTGCTAAGAATCCTGTCTCTCACAGCAGGACTAAGCATATAGAGATAAGATATCATTTTATAAGAGAACATGTTGAATCTCAAGATATCTTCCTTGAATTTGTCCCTACTGACAATTAAGTGACTGATATTTTCACTAAGCCATTGGATGAGGCCACGTTTAATGCTTTCAAAATTGAACTAGGAATGTTAAATATTGAATAGTGTAAAACACTTCATTCTTTCAATCATGTATGATATACTGCTTGACTTATTATAACTTAAAGTGTTGACACATCAACCCTATTAGTGACATGATTAGGCCTTCAAGCAATCATATCTCAATTATGGTTAAGTAGTAAGATCAGCTTAAATAGAATAGTCTGTTTTAGCTGAGCCACTGAGACAGCTGGGAAAAGTCTCAGCTGAACCGCTAAGACGGCTAAATCTGTCCCAGCGGCTGATAGCATGCTGTCCCAGTGGATAGGTCACCGTCCCAGCGGTTCCACTGAGACGGGTTGGATTCATTATAAATTGTCTAAGTGCAACCCCAGTTGACCCATTTACACTTATAATTATAAGGGCAATTAAATCCAATTACAAGGTTTAATTTTACCTAAGTCTTAAGCCATATAAATAGCCAATCTGCTTAGTGAAAGGCACACGACCCTTCTCTTCCAGCCGCCGAGATGAATCACCTTCTCTTCCATCCCAGCACACTCATCTACAATAGCAATGGCTCCCAAAAGCTCTAAAGATCTTCTTGAAGGATATGAGATTGTAAAGAATGGCTTTGCCCATGCTACTGAGGAAATCAAGGGAGTCATAAAATTGCTTGAAGACCAAGGACTGGAATTCCTTCTCTCTGAACCAAGCACCATTCTCAGAACTAAATTTCTGGAATTGTTTAGTAATGCCAAATTATCCTCCTCCAAGTCATCCATCAAATCCAAGATAGGAGAAGAGAGGATAAAAGTCACCCCAGCCAAGATAGAGAAAGCCCTTCATCTTCCTTCCTGCAGCTCAAGTGAGGAAGAAGAAATCTCTGATAAGGACAAGAAGAAAGCATTGAAATGGACTGAATATAATGATGCCAAGACTAGATCATTAAAGAGGAAATTCTTCAATCAGAGGGGGAAATTATTATCAGACATTGTGGGAAAATCTATCCTCTGCAAACCTGGTTCACATGATACTATATCCCAGTACATGTTTGACCTCAAGAATAGGATAATTCTGAAAAAACAAACCTCCTAGGGAGTAGTGATCTTTCAAAGGTTGAAGGAATGTTTGCAAGCTCCCAATTTGGGAAGAATCATGTCCCTGTATCTCATCCAATTTTACCCAGACAAGTTCAACAACTCCAAAGGATCAAGCCTTCACTATCTTAAAGAATGGATATCAAGACCTTGGATAGATTCAACAGGGTCCTTCCAATGAGTCAGTCCACTGAGGCTTAAGGAAAAGAGAAAATCACTACCAAATCCTCTAAGAAAACTAGGCTGGTACTGTCAAGTTCTTAGTCTGACACCTCAGATAAAGATAATGATGGTGGTAATAACTCCCAAAGCCCTCTTGCCAAGAATGCTCCATAGGATGACATTCTCCATCCACAGCAGCTAGACATAAATATACCACCCGACGACTACTCTTTGAAAACTCATTCCTCTCATTAAATTAATAGATCATAACCAACCAATTAGGTTGTCACTTCTGACATTTGAATAATGTGGACCATAGTTCATCAAGGACAAATAAGTGACTCAGCCGAGGGGGAGCATCAACAAGAAAAATTCCCCATTGACATTACAAAAATCAATGATGCTGATGTGGACACAAGTCCTTCACCCCAGAATTTACAAGGTCAGATTGATACAGTTATCTCACATCTTGAAGAAAGAATAAGAAACAATCCTGATAATGAAGCAGCCCTGTGGTCATTACCTACAAAAGGATCATCTGATGCTCCATCTGAGGGGGAGGAACCACAAGAATCATCAGCAATAAAAGATCATGTTATTGGTAAGTCCTAAAAACCCAGCCTAAACATTACACACTCATAGAATCTAACTCCACAATTCTTGTTCAAGAATTCCTGGACTCATCTATTCAAGTTGATCTATCTGAGGGGGAGGTGCAGAATGAGCCACTTACAGAAAAAGATGAAGTTATAGGTAAATCTAACATCTTCTTATTATACTCTCTAGGTAGTTCAATCTAACTCCAACAAATTGTCCCAGCATTCCTGGACTCAAAGGAA
Source organism: Dactylorhiza incarnata (assembly GCA_033032865.1). NCBI lineage: Eukaryota > Viridiplantae > Streptophyta > Magnoliopsida > Asparagales > Orchidaceae > Dactylorhiza > Dactylorhiza incarnata. Next base: position 424,603 of record JAWHQI010000040.1, on the reverse strand, counting down.
AAGGATGCTCTCTCTGAGGGGGAGGAGCATGATACTGATGTTGAAGATGATATGGATGATGATCAGCTCCCTCCTGATCACATTGATGCAATGGCATCGGTTACTGAGCTGGTGGATGCCCCAGCTGCAGTCCTGCCTAAATCTCCAGTCCATTTAGTACTCAATATCATCAATCCTCCAAGCTCACCAAGACCCCCAGCCCTAGTGATAAACATTCAGCAAGCCTCCACATCCAACTCCTCTAATGAGAATCTTCTCAATGCCATCAACATGCTGCTTCAGTCTCACCTAACTTCCATAAAGACACATGTAGATCACTCAGTCACATCAGTTAGGGGATACATTGATTAGTCCATCATGTATATGAAAGCTGAAGTCATGTCTGAGGTCAAGGAGATAAAAGAGAACACTGACATGCTCAACAAATAGATGACCAAATGGTTTGACCTTGCTAAAAAATCTGTAATTTCTCAGAATACCATTCTAAGATCTATGGACAAACACCTCAAGCTATCTGAATAGGACATGAGATATGTCAAGAATTATGTAAGTAAGATAGATGAGGTGATAGAGAAGTTAACCAATCATCTTCAAGAGTATGTCTATTCAACTGCTATGCAGTTAAATAAAGAAGCTGACAGGTACAAGGAAGAGCTGAGAGCAGAAATTGCAACGATCTCCCAATCAATTGCTGAAAGAGCCACCTCTTCACACTTAACTGAAGAAGTTGGAAAGTTAAAAGATGTGCTTCAAGCTGACTTTGAGAATTTGTTCCAAACCCTCTCTGGCACAATAACAACAGCTAAGCAAGACCTTCATCAACAAATCTTTGAAGAAGCCAGAAAGGGGGAGGATACAAATGCTATCATAAACTCTGATCTTACCCTGAAAGTTCTACAAGGTACAAGGATAGCTCTGAATCTTCCTATCCTAGATGTTAATAGGGCAGAAGACTGGGATTTCCCTCATCAAGAGGCAATTACACAAAATGAGAGATTGAAAAAGAAAAGAGAAAGAGAGCATGTGTTGCTCACTAAGGAATTCATGGCCAAACAAAGGGATGAACACAGTAGAGACCCTGATTTTGAATACTGGAGTGATGAATCCAAGGAAATAATTCTGAATACCTGGATAAGCCATGGTCAGGTCTACAAGGATATTGACAAGCTCTATCCATATGAAGAATGGATAAAGCACCTTGAGAGAAATTCAAAAAGAGATAAAGTATTCAAAGCAAATCTAGTAAGAAAAGATAACCCAAGAAGGATGCCTTCTAAATACATCCCAAAGCAATTTATGTACTTTAAAAGGCAAGAAAACAAGAGGAGGATAGTTGAGATTGAAGCTGCAAATACTGAAAAGGACACAACCACAACTCTGCCTGAAGACATGGATGCTGCAGCAGACAAACTGGCCTCAGCTAGAGGAAAAGAAGCAGCTGCTGATTTTCCTGAATGCTCTTCTTCTAAGAAAAGAAACCTTTGAATGAATGTAGAAACAGTTTATATATATAAATGATTTTCAACTATAATGATTTATGAATATATGAATGCAAACTGATCTTTGATTTATTATTCTATCTGGATTGCAATTGATGGATTGTTAATGTAATCAGCTTGTATCAAAGCTAAATCTGAGTTATATCTAAATCTTACCCTGTTTTTATTTAATAATTTAAATATATGTTGCATTGTTATGCTTATCAAATCTTACTGATGGATTGATTAAACTCTGTGGTACAAATACTTTCAAAACAACCATCTGCTTTAAAATGACTGATATACTAAGCATAATATGTTGAACTCATTATAACAATGACACATATCAAGAATTTATGAGTAATGTACTCTAGCATTTGAGGGTGTTCTGCCTTCTTCAAATAGGGGGAGATTGTTGGGAAAATGACCCTCAATGTTCCCTTGGTTTGAAGAGGCCTCACACTCAATGCTAAGTACAAGTTGTATTTGATAAACCCTATTTCTATCTCATGACAATGCATGACTAGGACATACCAAGGTGTGATGTATGATCAGTTGGTTTATTGTCAAAACCGCTGAGATGAGCTCTCAGTCTCAGCTGAACCACTGAGACAAGGCCAAGATCCGCTGAGATGGTGTATGGGCCAGCTAAGTTGCAGATAGAAGAAATCCGCTGAGACAACTGTCTGTCTCAGCGGATCCGCTGGGACGGGACAGATGCAAATGCTGAGATGGCTGGCCATCTCAGCCCAACCACTGAGACAAATTCAAAAAGTGATCTGGCGGGTTCTGCCTTTGGCGCAAGTTGCATAAAGGCTTCTAGGGTCCACCAATAACTCTCATACCGTCAGGAGGACATCTAAGAGCCATTGAAGATCAGTGGAGTATAAAAGGAATAAGTTAGGGTTGAGCAAAGCACCTTTGCTATTAATCTAACTCTCCAACACACAAGAAAGAAGAACAACACTGTTTCATTGTCGGCAGCCAAGAACTGAGCTTACACAAGGCTGCAAGGAGAGAAGAGATTGCATACCTTGATTCATCTCAAGAAAGAGCAAGTAGATCCAGTCCATCATTTGAAAGGGCTGATCAAGAAGAATCAAGTTGGAGCAGCACTTCTCCTCCCTGGTTCAAGTCTGCAACAACAACTGTTGTTGGGAACAGTGCCCAGCAATGTTCCTGATTTGAAGAAGTGCTCAGCTCAATGATAAGTGCAAGTTGTATTTAATGTTCCATCTAGTTCATGCTTGCAGAGATCGACAATATGTCGAGTACTATATTTAATTCAGTAAGTACTATATCGTTGAGAAGAAGGAGTTGTCATCGACAAAGTATGCTTGTCGTCATAATGATGGGCAATGCAAAGACTAAGAGTTGGCAAGATCGTCGAACGCAGAAGGAAGATCGTCGAACGCTGAGACTTGGCGAATTAGTCGAACGCTGAGACTCGGCAAGATCGTCGAACGCAAAAGCAAGATCGTCGAACTCAGAAGGGAGATCGTCGAACTCAGAAGGAAGTTCGTCGAACTCAGAAGGAAGATTGTCGACTGCTGAGACTTGGCGTGTTCGTCGAACGCAGAAGGTTGTTCGTCGAACGCAAAATGCTGTCCGTCGAACGAAGATTGTCGTTCGTCAAACGCAGAGAAGAATGAAGACAAAGGAAGAAATGTCGTCAAGAAGATGAAGCATCGTCGACATCAACAAAGAAGCCTTGTCGCTGAAAAGGCTAAGTATGACTGATGGCGTCAAACATCACCGTAAGGAAGGCATGCGTCGAGAGAATAAGGTGATTACGACGACACAGTCAGAGATAGCATATCGTCGTATATGCAGGAGCGCCAGAATGTCTCGTATTGTCGAGATTCCTGTATCAGAGGCAGAAGCTAGAAGAATTGAAAGTCTACCTAAGTTCAAGGGATCGACAAAGTCTTGTCGTCGAGATATCATCCATGTCATCGTAACATTGGAAATATCGTCGAGACAGATTCAAATGTTGCGGACGTGATGTCAGCATTTAATGCCGCCACCTGATTGTCCAATCAGCGCGTGCTCTTATGGAATGGGCATCTGACATTAAAGGACATAACATGTGACCGTTATGCGGCTTATCTGTCTTATAAAAGGGAACAATGATTCCCTAGAAAAGAGGTCTTACAAAAACACAGAGAAAAAGGAGAAAAGTATCCCGCCGCTACACTTCAACAAAACAGAATTTTCTCAGCAGAGAAGTAGAGAACAAGTACGAAGTGTTCTCCGAAGAATCAGGCATCTCCATCGACTGAAAAGAATCCAATCCTCATCAGGCTAAGAAAAGATTGAAGAAGAACTTTGCGCTCAAGATCTGATTCAGAAGCATCTTCTTCAACCTTAAGAAGCCAATCTTCAACAGGCTAAAGTTGCCGATCTTTATCCGACTGAAGTAACAGTCTTTTATCACTGTAATCTTTATAAGGCTTGCGGGCCTATTTGTCTAGCTTGAGGGATGGAGAGCTGTGAGGCTTGAGGGCCAGGGCAGTGGACTTGCGGGTCCGACACCGTCTAGTTTGAGGGCTGGAGAGCTGTGAGGCTTGAGGGCCAGGGCAGTGAACTTGCGGGTCCAATCTTGTCGAGCTTGAGGGCTCGGGCGCAGTAGGGGCTAGCGGGCCTAGGCTGTAGGCACAGGGCTTGCGGGTCTATGTAGTGTAGGGCTTGAGGGCCTGAGTGTCGAGCTTGAGGGCTCGGGGGAAGTACGGGCTTGCGGGCCTAGGCTGTTGGACTTGCGGGTCCGTGGTGTAAGGCTTGAAGGCCTGAAGTTTTTGGTGGCATTTGCCGAGCCTAGCACACTACTGGGTAGGCGCAGAGGGATAGAGGACTACTCAAGACACCCGGTCTTGAGGAACCTCTATATATCTTTGTGTGCTTTCTGTGTTATGCTTTATAACTTTTAGATCTACTAATCAGAAATCAAGAACACCAAAAAGGGGATAAGATAATTTGAAAAACCTATTCACCCCCCCCCCCCCCCCCCTCTAGGTGATAAGTTGACACCCAATAAACAACAAGTGGTATCAAAGCTAGGTTGCTCAAAGAAAAGCTTAACAGCTTGAACAGATCTGCCAGTGGGTGTCTAAGTTTCATAAGTATGGAGCCAAGAATAGTTATGTGCTCTAGAGAGAACTTTGCCCTTTGGAAAGTTAGAGCAGGAATATTCATGGAGGCAATGGATCCAAGAATGTTTTTGATCGTTCAAAAAGGCCCCTCCATGACAATGTTAAAAGATGAGACTCTTCTAGTCGGCTTAGACAAAGAAGCAAGAAGCATTCTAGCTGGTGCAGTAGATCTGGCAACACACCAGAAGCTGAGTCATTGCATTACAGCAAAGGACATGTGGGACACCTTAGAAGACCTCATGTAAGGATCAGAAGAAGACTTTGAAGAAGAAACCTCTCATGAAGAGGTATGTATCAGAGCACCACTGACCACTTCAGACAGTGAATCAGAAGATGAAGAATGCTCTGGTGTAGGAGAAAGAATAAGAGCACCCTTGACCCTCACATACTGTGACTCTGAGGATGAGGAAGTCTATGGGTTGATGGCTCTATCAGCTGAAGAAAATCATGATGAATCACATCTTGATCAGGTATGCACCACTCACACACCTTTACTACCCGCTTCATTTAAGAAGACCAAGAGTGCATCAGGTGATTGTTCATCATCTAAAGATGATGCAAAAGACTGCTCATAAAAGCAACAATAAGAATCATACTGATCTATTAGAGCAGTTTGGTGATCTCTTGGAGGCTCTGAGAAAGAGCACAAGGCTTGTTAAGGAACAAGCTAGGGAGATAAAATCTCTCAGATCTTCTAAGGTTGAATCAGATGGGAAACTGGGTATGTCCTACAGTAAGTACACCGATCCAAATGAACTCAACAAAATCATAGACAAGCTTTATGATGAAAGAAGCCGAAGGGAAGAACTTATCAAGAAACTTAAGAATGACCTTCTTAAGGAAAGAAGCTTGGTGGCTCAATTCTCTAAGCCCAAAACTGTACTGCCCATCATTCAGACCTTCTCCTCCTATGGAAATAGGAGGGGATTGGGTTACAATGAAGGGGCAATAGATGCTGGGAATGGAGAAAGGGGCAAAACTAAAGCAGAGCCTCATACCACCTTTCAGAAGGTAGTGTTTCCCTCTAACATGTATGATCAGGACAGTGTCCATGGTCACTGGATGAATGGAAACTCCATTAGTCATGGAAATGCCTCTGACTATGTAAAGAGAAAGGGCATGGGGATGAGTGCATTAAAGGCTCCCCATGAGGAAATCCAAATGGCCCATCATGGACCTTTGTGTTTGGTGTCCCATCCCCCACTCTCAAGGATAAAGGAGAAACATCTTCCCAATCTCCCCCAGATAAGAAGCAGACTAGTAGCCCCAGTATGATCAATTCTCACTTGATCATATCTGATGCCATTAACACCATGTCAGCTACCAAGCTGACATCTGTTGCTGACAAACAGATAAAGTCAAGAAGAAACAAAGATACAAGAGCAGCCAGTCAGCTCTTGGCTGAGAGAGATAGGAAGAATGCTGCTGCCTTCTCTACCGAACATACTTCAAAAAATGTTCAGAAAAGAAGGTACAACATTCATGAATGTTGGTGCTGTGGGAAAGTGGGACACTTTGCCATTGACTGTTAGCACAACCCTAGTGTGCCTAATGCAAAGGAGAGACCTACTAGAAGGGATGTTGTGAGTAAAAGGATTCCATTTTATGCTAACAAGAACCTAGGACCCAAGTCACCTTGGGTTCCTAAGGATTATTAAATCTTTCTTGCAGGGTAGTCCATTTTGCCAATTAAAGGTGAATAAGGCTAATGGACAATAAGTGCTCCAGGCTCAACTCTGGACTAAGAAAAACTCACCACATACCAAGGTGCACTGATCAAGGGGGAGCTAATAGTAAAGATAAGAGGACATTCCATCGAGGGGGAGCCACTAGCTCAAGAAGACTTAAAGGCTAAGGTGAAGGTAACCATGTTAATGTTTAACACATAACCTCGTCTTTATCTAAGTTCATAAAAGTAACTTTCAAAAATCATATCGTCGGAACGATGATTGGTATCGTAGAAACCCTCGACGTACCATCACGACGATATCCAATCATCAGCAGTCTCTTAAATATACCTAAGCTTAATCATTTCAGCTAAACTCGAGTTAGTCAGACATTTAACAAATGACACTTCAACTTCCAACTCGGACACTATAAATAAGGTCAAATGTCTTAAGGTTAAAACACTCTCTACATTAGCCTTAAAAAGCCATCGTGTTCTCCACGCCTTTCCAAGTGTGAACGAGTCGACGGTGCTCAAACCCTCCTGGATCAAGCAAAAGATGGCACCAAAGAAGGAAGGATTCCTCTTTGAAGGATGCGAAGTAGTGAGAGGCGGTTTCGTGGAAGGACCAGAGGAGATTCAAAATGGTATCAAGCTATTGAATGACGTTTGCCTGGAATTTGCCCTCTCCGAACCAACTGTGATACTCAAAAGAGAAGTGCTGGAGTTCTACTTAAATGCCAAGGGTGGCTCAAAAGGAACATCCGTAAAAAGCTTAATCAACGGGATAAGGGTCAAAGTAAACCCTAAGAGGCTGGTGTTGGATCGGTAGGCGCCCTTAGAGGGGGGGGGGGGGGTGAATAAGGGTTTTAAAAACTTATATTATATTTTGAAATACTTGCTTAGGATAAGAGATCAAAATAGTGATTTTGAATAAAGGTCTAAATTGTTTTATAATAAAGGAGAGGATAATAAACAATTTAGAGAAATGAAGAACAAATCAATTTTATTACACAAAGAGAGACATGATCATTATTAATAAAATTGATTACAAAATTTTGATTTCAATGACGCTAGAAATCAAAGCGAAATATGAAAGACTCGTTTTGTTTTCTATACTGACTCGTATCCCCACGAACCGGTTGGCTTTAGCCGATCCTTCCCCGGATATGGCCTCAGGCCGCTCTAGCCAACCCTTCCCCGAATATGGCCTCGAGCACCCCCTATACCTACACCCAAGACCTAGTCGCCAACACGAGGCGAATTTCTGCCCTAAGTCCTACCTAGACCTAGTCGCCAACACGAGGCGAATTTACTACACGATTTAAAAGAAAAGATGTGAAATACAAAGACAATAATATAAAACTCCCTATATGTGGATCTCTTGGAGAAGTAGACAAAGACGCAGAGTATGATCGTAGTCGATGCGATCTTTCGTCACGATGATGACGTGTTGAAATCTTCTCGACGGATCTCCTTAAGCCTTTATGGATTTGTGGGAGTATCTCTCTGAACCTTCCTCTCTATGTTGTGGCACGAAGCTCTGAAATTTTGGATCTGAAGAGGATTAAGAAGACGGAGCCAAGGGGTCTTTTTTATAGCCTTGGATATAGCACTTGCGCTATCGCTACCGCCGGCGCTATCCCATTTTAGGACATATTCTGCGCGGCAGGATCTTCAATTAGAGGAAACATTTCTCTCTTGCCTTCTGTGCTTCGAGCTACCTCCTGCGCTATCGGATACCGCCAGGCGCTATCTCCTTCTATATGTGCTCCTATAATTGCACTTAAGCATTCTTTTCGTTGATCGAATTTTTATCGACCGGAGTTCGTCGAGCAGGCTTCATCATTCGTCGATCGGAAATTCGTTGAATGGAGAATCGTCGAACGCAAGATCGTCGTACGCAGATTCAATTTCGTCGAACCCAGCTTCCGTTCTCAGCGACTTGATTTCATCGATCGCAGCAGCAAGTTGGTCAAACGGGCTTCATCATTCGTCGAGCGCAAATTCGTCGAATGCAAGTTCGTCGAACGCAAGATCTATTTCTTCGAACCCAGCTTTCGTTCTCAGCGGTTCCTTAGCACTAGCGCCAGGCGTTAGGTGATACCGCCGATGCTAGAAGGAGTGTTGGATTTGAAGGCTCAAATTTGGGGGCAACCTTCTTATGTAATCCTTGAGTCATGTGGACTTTGTTTTCCTGCACACTTAAACACACAAGATCAAATACACATAGGATTTGTTATTCTCAAACCTAGGAGATGCGGAAGACCATGTTCCAACAAACTACCTCTTTTGATAATAACAAATCCATTAATGATAAATCAGAGCATTAATATATAAGCATGATGAAACTTACTTATGTGTGTGTGAGAGTGATGACTTAGGATAATTATCGATTTTAGCATTTAGAATTGCTCCCCCTAAATATATGCCCCCCCTAAGTGAATGCTCCCCTAATATGTAAGCTATCATCTTAATTAAGCATGTGGATTATATTTATCATGTTAGTTCTCCCCCTTTTGTTATTAGCAAAAGTGGGTAAGGAAGCAAAAACACAATTTTTTTGATAATAAGATAGAGGCATGATCGAGCTTTTAGAGAGAATGGAATGAAAAGGAGTTTTAGAATAATTTTTATAGAGATAGATCAGAGTTTTTAGCAATATAACATTTTCAAGTATTATTATGTTGGTTCATCCCCTTTTTATATAAGAGTTTTAATCAAAAAAAAATGTAATGATTTCCAAGTAACTAAACTACCCAGACAATATGTCTACACCCTAGCCCCGTACTAAGTGACGGATGGGCATGAGGAGCTGCATACATGTCATAGGTTGGGGTGTTAGTCCCATATGCAAACACTAGACAAAACTCACCCTAGCACTCTTTCCCCCCAGTACCTCGCAAGGCCCCACTGGAACCCTCCCCGGTTAAGGACAAGACATGACTAGAGATAAGGTTATCTAATGTCTACAACCCTACGCCCCCGCTATGGTGAGATATGTAATCATGGATAATAATTATTGGAAGCGTTTAAGCGTTTTAAATCAAATTATAATTTTATAGCCAATAGGTTTTAATATTTGAATTTTTAAAGAAAAGTTCACATACCTAATTCATTAATAAATCAGAGTTTTAGTATTACAATATTTTCATAGAAATAAATCAGAGTTTTTAGCATAAAAAAATATTCTTGTTTAAAGCGAGCAATATAAAGTTTACCAAGCAAGTCTACCACTTGTTGAAAGAAAGGAATGGTAAGATTCAAATGAGGATGCACACAAAATAAAAGATTTTAAATAAGCATGAAAGTGCAAGGTAAAGCAATTATATGGTTATGATGCGGAAGACTTATCGAAATATAAGAAACATCTTATTGTAACCAATGATGATCCATAAAAAGATATATGAGTTGAATTTCATAAAGAAGATGTTTTTGTAAATCATTATTCAAGTAAAATTTTTAAATTCAATAATAAAGTAACCAAGCATGAAATAATGTTACCAAAAAGAGATTACTACAATGTTATGTTAATTCACAATTTCAAAACATACTAAACATTGTAGAAAGCATGCTAGGTTATCTAGTGCATTTTATAAATGAAGAGTAGCATAAAATTAGCATTAGGATCCAATATTCATGAGAAGAAGTGTTATGTAAGATAATGATGTGCACATAAGTGTATTTTTGAGTAGAGTAAACAAATGTTTTAATCAAAAAGACAAGGAATATGTAAAGTAAGAGCACAATAAAAACACAAATAATTTTACTTCCACAAACTTCAATGCACAAACAAAAATGTACAACTACCAAGGTGCTTTGCACACACAATGCTCATCAAGACTTATCAGGGTGAAAAGTAGTGCTTGGGGGATCACATAATTTTATTCTTCAATATTGATTTTTGTTGTTGTGATCCGGTGTACTTAAGAATAAGTGGTTTTTATTTTGAAAGAAAGATATAGTTTGCACAAGATACTTTACTATTCTTTCCAAGGTGCTCAACCTCACAATGCTTATTAAGACTTATCAGGAGGTTCAAGTAGTGCTTGGTGGAGTTATCTTTGTCACTTTATTTTATGATTCTTGTTTTGTACAAAGTTCTCCGAATACACTTGTTTTTCAAACCAAAATAATTTATGAAAAACATAACCACTTTTCTTAACTTTAAAAATTGCAAATAAAAGTAGTGTAGGTAAGATACTTGTGCAATTTTAATTCATTGTACTAATACATAACATACACAAGCATTCTTTGATTAAACACATATGTAGACAATGCCAAAAATAAGTGAGTGAATAAAGATCATCATCAAACATAAAACAATTACTCATACTTAGAGGCATGCTAAGCGTAGTTCTTCACAACTTTTACAATATAATTGATGCACATATTAATGGATATATCAAAGCATGATGAAAAAAATGTTCAAAGTAGTTTGAAAAGATAAATTGCAACATTATAGAAGTTCTAAATGATGGGTTAAATCATGTTTGATTTTCAATGAAGTTCATACAGTGTTTTTGATATTTTGAAGAATAATTTTGTTTTAAAGTTTGAACTCATAAGATTGATCTTGGATTTCCTGAGGACTACCCTGTGAGGGGTTCGCCCGGTACTAGGAGATGTGATGGGATGATAGCCCAAATCCCCCTTTCGCAAGATACATGTAAGTAGAAAATGTAAGTTCAACATAATAATTTTTGATACTTGTTTTTGTTTTATATTTTTGTATTTGATTTTTGCATATATGAATAGAAATCAAACAAATAACCAAAAAAATATTTTTTGTAATTTGGCTTTTGTAATTTTGTATTTTATTTTTCAAAAATCAAATAAAGTTAGAAGTGCAAAAATAAATAGTTCATATAGAATAATATATTTTTAAGAATTTTTCAAAATTTTAAAATTACAGAAAATCAGATAGGTTCGCTAGCGCCGGCGTTAGCGCTGAAAACAGTACATGATTTTCAATGATTTTGAAAATTTTACTTGTTGATCTTGATTAATTATCCCAATAGTAGTTTCATGCAGAAATTTCTGAATTTTAGGAGATGTTTTGGATGGCCCAAATTGCATGAAACATTAGCGATTTCTTATACGCCTTGACAAAATAATCATTGCATGAGATACATTTGCTTATGTTTTCATTTTGACTTTTCTAAAGACTTGTGCTTATAACTTGAAAAATATAGGAAATGAAGACCCAAGATATCATGTTTGAATAAATCAAATATGCATGGTTTATGTGAACAAAGAGTAATGTTCACGCAAATAGTAACATGGATATGCCCTAACATATAAAACCTAACATAGATATAAATATTCTTTAGGTGACAATGTTAGTATGATAAATTTGAGATTAATGTTATGCCAAAGTATGATAGTGTTTCAACATAGTGACCTAAAATGAAGTGAAGATTCTATTTGATTTGATCTTATTGATATCAAGATGATTCTAAGGTCTAAACTTGAAATAAATCACAATACACACATAATACACCATAACACCAACCATGGTAAACAATTATAATGCCAATTGACATCAATTATTATATCAATTATAATTCACAAAATTGTGATAGAAATAATTGTTTTTAGAAGACTTTTGATATGACTTATGATATATGATGTTGAATTTAGCAAAGGACATCAATAGATCATGGTGGTGCTTGTGAATTCAATATTCATTATGAAGGTAAATTCTTTCAATACATTTTAGTGATTTTCTTTATAATTTAGATAAATATCTTATAAAAAATTTAGAGTTTGATTCATATGGATAATATAGGATATTTAGAAGCAATGAATATAAGAATAAAAGATAGGTCATCAAAATAAAATATGATTTTGAATTTTGATCAATTTGATTTATAAGATCATATTTTCTATAATATATAAGATGACTATAACATGATAGCTTAGAAAGAGAACAAAAAGAAAAAAAAAATAGAAAAGACATTAAAGCACATCATGAAGTAGAAATTTGTATATTTCAATTTGAAAATATTCTACTTCATGCATTTGGATGATACTAGTAGATGAGAGATTTGGGTATCCAAAGGGAACCAAGTGTAACGGTTCCTTTAGGTACCCAAATATAGCGTGATAATTTTGGGGAGACGACAATGAACGAATTCTTTCAAGTGGAGTTAAAGTTTCATTTTTTATTTTGGGTCTCCATTCATATTTTGAATTAATATTATGCATCAAATTTCCATATTCATTAAACTTAGGTTTAAAATAATAATCACTTTTGAAATTATATTTCATAGGAAATTACTGCACATTAGAATTTAATTTGGGAGATACATAATGTGGGTTAGAATTCATTATGTTTGTGTGATTAAACATTATACTAGGTGCATGTTTAATATGTTTTAACATACTAGTAGAAGTTTTACACATGTTAGATGATAAACTAGAAATAAAAGATTTTTTATTACTTGTAAAATTTTCCACAAATAGTTTTAATGATTCTAGTTTATTAAATAAAATATTATTTTCATTTACTAATTTTTCATTATGCTCTTTTGAAATTAAAAGTTCTTTTTCAAAATCCTTGAATTTTTCTTCAATATTATAACAATCAAAACAAGACTTTGAAATTTCAATTAAAGAGCATGATGGAGATTCAAACACATCATTTTTGGATTCTACATTCACATTTGCCTTCAAAGTTTTATTTTCTAAACGTAGTTTTGCATTAGCCCTTTTTAATTTCTTAATCTTACGTTTAGTAATTTGTAGCAATTGTAGCGTAGAAATTGAATTGCAAATGATAAGGGATTTTGATTTCCTTACAACGCTTGTGGATGAGGTCTGGTTTGAACATGAAGTTCCTTTTTCATCATTATTGCATTCCTCTTCCATGGATGAGTTTTCATCTTCCCTTATGCTAGATGTGCATTCTATGGATTCATCATGTGAGGAGCTTTCTTGAACATTTGTGCAGACTTTTATGTTCTCCACTTCTTGCATTTGTTCCATACCTGCGAGAGGAAGATCATACATTTCTTTAAGAAATTTCCATACTTTGTATGCACTAGAAAAATAGTATATTAGTTTGAAAACTTCATTTGATAGCCACAAAATAAATAGTGTTTGGCTTTTGCATTTAGATGACGTTTCTTTTTATTTGATTCATCTGCTGGTCTTACTATTGCTAAATTCCATGCTTCGATATCTAAAGTTTTAATAAATCTTTCCATTAAAATTTTCCACCCTTTATAATTTGTCCCTTTAAATAAAGGTGGTGCTAGTGATTTTTCTTCTTCATAAAAATTTACCCCACTAGTAGAAGAGAGACCATGAGACGCCATTATTCCCGGTTGTTAAGCCGATTTGGAATAACCTGGCTCTGATACCACTTGTTGGATCGGTAGGCGCCCTTAGAGGGGGGGGGGGGTGAATAAGGGTTTTAAAAACTTATATTATATTTTGAAATACTTGCTTATGATAAGAGATCAAAATAGTGATTTTGAATAAAGTTCTAAATTATTTTATAATAAAGGAGAGGATAATAAAAAATTTAGAGAAATGAAGAACAAATCAATTTTATTACACAAAGAGAGACATGATCATTATTAATAAAATTGATTACAAAATTTTGATTTCAATGACGCTAGAAATCAAAGCGAAATATGAAAGACTCTTTTTGTTTTCTATACCGACTCGTATCCCCACGAACGGGTTGGATTTAGTCGATCCTTCCCCGGATACGGCCTCAAGCCGCTCTAGCCAACCCTTCCCCAGATATGGCCTCGAGCACCCCCTAGACCTACACCCGGGACCTAGTCGCCAACACGAGGCGAATTTCTGCCCTAAGTCCTACCCAGACCTAGTCGCCAACACGAGGCGAATTTACTACACGATTTAAAAGAAAAGATGTGAAATACTAAGACAATAATATAAAACTCCCTATATGTGGATCTCTTGGAGAAGTAGACGAAGACGCAGAGTATGATCGTAGTCGATGCGGTCTTTCGTCACGATGATGACGTGTTGAAATCTTCTCCACGGATCTCCTTAAGCCTTTATGGATTTGTGGGAGTATCTCTCTGAACCTTCCTCTCTATGTTGTGGCACGAAGCTCTGGAATTTTGGATCTAAAGAGGATTAAGAAGACGGAGCCAAGGGTCCTTTTTATAGCCTTGGAGATAGCGCTTGCGCTATCGCTACCGCCGACGCTATCCCATTTTAGGACATATTCTGCGCGGCAGGATCTCCAATCCGAGGAAACATTTCTCTCTTGCCTTCTGTGCTCCGAGCTACCGCCTGTGCTATCGGATACCGCCAGGCGCTATCTCCTTCTATATGTTCTCCCAGAATTGCGCTTAAGCATTCTTTTCGTCGATCGAAATTTCGTCGACCGGAGTTCGTCGAGCGGGCTTCATCATTCGTCGATCGGAAATTCGTTGAAAGGAGAATCGTCAAACGCAAGATCGTCGTACGCAGATTCAATTTCGTCGAACCCAGCTTCTGTTCTCAACGGCTTGATTTCATCGATCGCAGCAGCAAGTTCGTCGAATGGGCTTCATCATTCGTCGAGCGCAAATTCGTCGAACGCAAGTTCGTCGAACGCAAGATCTATTTCATCGAACCCAGCTTCCGTTCTCAGTGGTTCCTTAGTGCTTGCGCCAGGCGTTAGGTGATACCGCTGGCACTAGAAGGAGTGTTGGATTTGAAGGCTCAAATTTGGGGGCAACCTTCTTATGTAATCCTTGAGTCATATGGACTTTGTTTTCCTGCACACTTAAACACACAAGATCAAATACACATAGGATTTGTTATTCTCAAACCTAGGAGATGCGGAAGACCATGTTCCAACAGCTGGCTAGGGCACTTCAGTTGCCGACCTTTGCCAAGGGGGAGGAAGATGAATAGATCACCCAGGAAGACCTTGACATGGCCCTGGCATGGTGTGAACATCCGAGCAAGACCTATGGGTCCCTGGAAAGGAAGAACTTTAATCAACAAGGAAAACTTGTGGTAGATATAGTAGGTAAAGCCCTCCTCTGCAAGGTAGGGTCGCATGATAGAATATCCAAGCCCATGTTTGAGATAATGGCCAAGATAATCCTAAGTAAGAAGACCAACTGGGGTCAGCAAATCTTAAAAAGGATACAAGAAAGCTTTCAAGCCCCAAATCTGGGGAGAATTCTATCACTATATCTTCTGCTCTCCTACCCTGAAAGATTTAACAAAAAGTATGGAATATAAATTCATTACATGAGAAGGATGGACATCAAGATTCTTGACAGGTGGTAGAAAACTCTGACCAAGCCTCCCAAGAAGTTGAAGATTGCAGATGATGTGAAAAGGAAGGGAGAAAGCATGAATGAAGGAAGTGAGTCAGGCAACAGCTCACCTCCATCTGACTCTGGGGCATCTGTGGAGACAAGGAATATAGCCCTCCAGATCTCTACTCCAAGTCAGGGATCCAGGATAACAGCAGGAACATATCAAGGAAGTGCTGAAACTGAGGGGGAGAAGCACCGTGAGCTCCCTGCTCAAATGGAAGAAGTGATCAATAAGATCATAGGAGCTGAGGATGCTGATCTTTTTGAATCAGCAATGCAAGGAGACAACCAAGAGAACCCTGCTGATGAAACTAGCAAAGATCAGCAAAGTACTGAAAAGGAGAATGAGGCAAACCACTCACCAATAAGAAAATCTCTATCTCCAATAATTGAAGTGAATGAAGAAGAGGAACAAGATAGCTCATCTTCAGAGAATAGACCGTTGGAGCTCCCACTATTGTCTCAGATAAAGATGCTCCTGGAAGAGCAAAGATTAAAACTTGAAAGCTATGTCAACTCTACTATCGATGATCTAAGAAGGGAATTGTCTGCTGAAACGACAACCCTAAGAAATGATGTGAAAAATCTGCATGAATTCACTGCCCATACTCACAAGGGTATATCTAATCTAGGGGCTAATCAATCATTAATTGTCGGCAGCATAGAAAAGACCTACATTGCATCCACCTAGAGGATGGCTGAACATAAAACTGATCTCAAAGAAAGTTGAGATCACCATAATAAAGATCTAGACATCCATCTGCTTGAAACCAAAAATCACTTGGAAGCAGGAATCCACATGCTCAAGAACAAGATATTGGCCTCCGAGGAAAATCTCCAACGGGGATATCTGAAGAAGTCATAAAGGGGGAGAGATCAATGATAAAGGCCAGTAGTGATCTAGCCATCTGGACCACCAACACCATCAGAGAAGCAATGAATCTTCCTCCTCTATATTATGATGAGCCTGCTGAAGAGCAAGCAGGAAGAATTTCTGATACTGATAAGGGTAAAGAAAAGGAAGCACTGGAGGATGAAGAAACAAAACTAAGAAAGTGAAAGTACAGGGAAGAAATGGAGAAAAAGGATGACTATGAAAGATGCAGTCCCATATCCAGGACCATCATTCTAAAAGCATGGGAGCAAGTGAAAGTTAACAAAGGTGAAAGATACAATGTATACATTTCTCAAGAATGGGCTAAGCATGAAGATCAAGAAGAAGTAAGGAGAGATTATAGAAGAAATAAGCAAGCAGGAAGAATTCCAGCTGACACTCCCGAACCCTTAAAATATCATCCTAAACCGTTTGAGTACTTCATCAGGCAAGCTGATAAGAAGCAGGAAGTTAGTGTCAAGAAAGCAAAAGGCGATGCTGATATGAGCGCACTAGAGATATAGATGGCTAAACCTTCAGGGGGCTAATTGTAGAAAAGTCAAAACTTTTGAAAACATTTGGCACTACTTATAAATGAAGTAATATTTGTTAAGATTCTGTGTTCACTCAATTTTAGCTAAAATGTCATCATTACATGCTTATTTGCTTAAAATGTTAAACCTTTTATGTGAATAGCATTTATCATTGAGTGAGTTATGACTTCTTCAAATAGGGGGAGATTGTTGGGAACAGTGCCCATCAATGTTCCTGATTTGAAGAAGTGCTCAGCTCAATGATAAGTGCAAGTTGTATTTAATGTTCCATCTAGTTCATGCTTGCAGAGATCGACAATATGTCGAGTACTATAGTTAATTCAGTAAGTACTATATCGTTGAGAAGAAGGAGATGTCATCGACAAAGTATGCTTGTCGTAATAATGATGGGAAAAGCAAAGACTGAGAGTTGGCAAGATCGTCAAACGCAGAAGGAAGATCGTCGGACGCTGAGACTTAGCGAGTTAGTCGAACGCTGAGACTCGGCAAGATCGTCGAACGCAGAAGCAAGATCGTCGAACTCAGAAGGAAGATCGTCGAACTCAGAAGGAAGTTCGTCGAACTCAGAAGGAAGAGCGTCGACCGCTGAGACTTGGCGTGTTCATCAAACATAGAAGGCTGTTCATCGAACGCAGAATGCTATCCGTCGAACGAAGATTTCCGTTCATCGAACGCAGAGAAGAACGAAGACAAAGGAAGAAATGTCGTCAAGAAGTTGAAGCATCGTCGACATCAACAAAGAAGCCTTATCGCTGAAAAGGCTAAGTATGACTGATGGCGTCGAACATCGTCGTAAAGAAGGCATGTCGTCGAGAGAACAAGGTGATTACAATGATACAGTCAGAGATAGCATATCATCGTATATGCAGGAGCGCCAGAATGTCTCGTATCGTCGAGATTCCTGCATCAGAGGCAGAAGCTAGAAGAATTGAAAGTCTACCTAAGTTTAAGGGATCGACAAAGTCCTGTCGTCGAGATATCATCCATGTCATCGTAACATTGGAAATATCGACGAGACAGATTCAAATGTTGTGGACACGCTGTCAGCATTTAATGCCGCCACCTGATTGTCCAATCAGCGCGTGCTCTTATGGAATGGGCGTATGATATTAAAGGACATAACATGTGACCGTTATGCAGCTCATCTGTCTTATAAAAGGGAACAGTGATGCCCTAGAAAAGTGGTCTTAAAAAAACACAGAGAAAAAGGAGAAAAGTATCCCGCCGCTACACTTCAACAAAACAGTATTTTCTCGGCGGAGAAGTAGAGATCAAGTACGAAGTGTTCTCTGAAGAATCAGTCATCTCCATCGACTGAAAAGAAGCCAATCCTCATCAGGCTAAGAAAAGATTGAAGAAGAACTGTGAGCTAAAGATCTGATTCAGAAGCATCTTCTTCAACCTTAAGAAGCCAATCTTCAACAGGCTAAAGTTGCCGATCTTCATCCGGCAGAAGTAACAGTCTTTTATCACTGTAATATTTGTAAGGCATATGGGCCTATTTGTCTAGCTTGAGGGCTGGAGAGCTGTGAGGCTTGAGGGCCAGGGCAGTGGACTTGCGGGTCCACCACCGTCTAGCTTGAGGGCTGGAGAGCTGCGAGGCTTGAGGGCCAGGGTAGTGGACTTGCAGGTCTGATCTTGTCGAGCTTGAGGGCTCAGGCGCAGTAGGGTCTTGCGGGCCTAGGATGTAGGCACAGGATTTGCGGGTCTGTGTAGTGTAGGGCTTGAGGGCCTGAGTGTCGAGCTTGCGGGCTCAGGGGCAGTAGGGGCTTGCGGGCCTAGGCTGTTGGACTTGCGGGTCTGTGGTGTAAGGCTTGAGGGCCTGAAGTTTTTGGCGGCGTTTGCCGAGCCTAGCACACTGCTGGGTAGGCACAGAGGGACAAAGGACTACTCAAGACACCCGTTCTTGAGGAACCTCTATATATCTTTGTGTGCTTTCTGTGTTATGCTTTATAACTTTTAGATCTACTTATCAGAAATCAAGAACACCAAAAAGGGCATAAGATAATTTGAAAAACCTATTCACCCCCCTCTAGGTGATAAGTTGACACCCAATAAACAATAGCTGTTAAGAAGAAGAAGACCAAGGCTTGACCTCTTCTTCCTTTTAGTTGTAATACCTTATTATATCATCTGTAGGAACCTGTGTGTCCTGAGACTGTAGGGCTTTATTTCCTGAGTGTGTAAGGCTGATTGGCCTGATCTTTAGAGCTGAGAGGTCAGCTTGAGGTAGGATCATTGTGTGATCTGAGGTAGGGCTATTGTGCCTGAGGTAGGGATGTTGTGCCTGAGGTAAGGTTTGGGAAAACCCGAGAGATCCTGTGGGATCTATGTTATAGGCTCTTAGAGCTGAGTTTGGAGAAGTTGGCCTTATCTAACTCATTATTAGAAAGGTGAAGGGGGAAAGAGGACTACTCAAGACACCCTGTCTTGAGGAACTCCTATAAATCTCTTAGTGTTTTCTGTGCTTGATAAACCTAAATTCAGAAATCACTAAGCTTAAAATAAAAGAAACCTATTCACCCCCCCTCTAGGTAACTAAGACTATATCCTAAATAAACTATCAATGACTTTGGAGGATATGCTCCGAATGTGCGCCTTGGATTTCGGCAAAAGGTGGGAGGATCACCTTTTTATGATCAAGTTCGCTTATAACAACAAATATCAATCAAGCTTGCAAACAATGCCTTTTGAAGCCCTTTATGGTAAGAAGTGTCGTACACCTTTGGCTTGGGCAGAGACGGGCGAGACTAAGTTGTTTAAGCAAAAGAAAGTCGAAGATGCTACTTCGACTATTCAGATAATCCGAGAGAGATTGCTGATTCCACAAGATAGGAAAGCGAAGTATTATAATGCCAGACACCGAAATGTCGAGTTCGCCGTAGGTGACTGGTTTTATCTCAAAATAAAACCGTTCAAGGGTGTGTCAAGGATTCGACGCTTGAAAAAGCTGAGTCCTATATACCTTGGGTCGTTTGAGATACTGGAGCGTGTTGGTGAAGCTGTCTATCGGCTCGCTCTTTCGACAGAGCTGAGTAGTTTGCATGATGTGTTCCACATCTTCGTGCTGATGAAGGCTGTGCAAGAGCCTACTCAAATGCTTGTGGATGATGTTCAAGTGCCGATCGAAAGTGGGCTGGCGACAAGAGTCAAGCCCATGCGAATTGAAGACACTGAAATCAAGCAGTTACGGAACAAGTCGATCAGATTGGTCAATGTCTGCTGGGACAATTGCAGGCGTGAGGAGCTTTCATGGGAGAGAGCAGACCATACTTGAGGAGTTCCCTGAGTTATTCCGTTAAGGTACATAGTTAACTTTTGTATCTTTGTAGTTCTTGCACCGTTAGAATTTTGGGATGAAATTCTTTTTAGGGGGGGGGGGGGGGGGGGGGGGGGGGGGAGGATTGTAAGACCGCCAGTGTTCAGGTGCAAAGAATTCGCGGTGTGTTAAGCTAAGGAGCTAGCGCCGGGCACTAGGGCAAGCGCTGACGGTAGCTCTTTTCATCGAATTGGTAGCGTATCAATGAAGGGACTTGTGTGTATCGTCGAAAGCATCATGACAAATTGTCGATAGCTAACACTAGCACTAGCGGTAGCTCTCTCGACGACTTTGTGTCCCAACAAATGTATTCTGACGAATTGTGTTGAGTGCTCATGAATTCGGCTCGTCGAGAGCTAGCGCAGGCGGTAGCGCTAGCGCCAAAGCTAGCGATAGCTCACTCGACGATTTCCTTAAGCGGCTACGGATAGGTTCGATCGTACCGCCTCTGGGCTAGCGCCAGGTGCTAGGGCTAGCACCGACGATAGCAGTTATCTATATCAAGCCTCAAAATCTGTGATTTGCCTAGTTTTTCTCTCTGGTCTTCTCTCCTAAGGCAAAATTTGATCAGCAAGAGAAGGGAGATCCGTTTGGCTAGGCAAGTTAGAGGAAGAAGATCTCTTGCACGTTTGTGCCATCTTCGAGTCCGTGGAAAGGCATCCTGGTCAGATGGCACCGAAACGAGCATCAATGGTAACGATTCTCCTCCTTAATCTCGGGACATGCTAGTCCTTTAATTCACATAGTAGCTGGAAGATTTCCACTAATTAGTGGAAAGGCTCTTCCGACGGGTCGATATGGATTATCCCCATAGAAAATTGCATATAGAGTCCGGATCGCTGTACGAACATATACATATTGTGTGAAGCCCATCTAGACAGGTTGGTCTGGATTGGTGATGTTTATATTGCTATATTGCACTCTGGAGAAGACTCCAAGTATGTATGCTTGTTTTCGAGTTCTGGGTGTTGTGATGTGTTGTAGGGAGTCCTAGAGGTTACCCTCAGGAAATACCCAAAAGAGCTGACAAAATGGCATTCTGTTAGATAGCGCCGGCGCTAGCGCCAGTGATATCGAATATCATATGGTGTATATTTAAATGGCCCTGGGGGCTATGTTGATGAACCTGTGAGGTTGTCTTTTGTCGGGCTGAGGTGATAGCTTACCCGCATTGTGTTCACGATGATTGAGCCGGGCCTAGCTAGATCTGAAACCGTCCATATTGGTTGGGATGAGGGGCCCCTCATTGCCTTCTCATGGAAGCCGGAAAACATTAAAGTGTGTACGGCAGTCGGAAAACATTGAAGTGTGTACGACCTAGCTCAATTGACCATCCAAGTTGAAAAAGGACTTGTGGATGCCATGACTTGAGAGCACAATACGTGTGGCCTAGAGTCGACGTATATGGTGAATGTTTCTATGCGGTGCTTAGACACACTTGTGAAATATATGCTGCTATTGCTTGCTTGCAGGGAAGGAGCACCACCACCCGGGCATGTGGTGGGGTCGTTATAATATTGGTCAGCTAAAGCTGACCGGTTACTTATTTTCCCACCGCTTGGTGGATTGTGACTTACAGGTCCTGGCGAGACGAGCGGGAAATAGCGGGTTGGAACCCCAGCTACCGCGCTTTGCTGGCCCTCGAAAGCCAAAGTGTTTTGAGTATTTTTCCTTCATGTATTGTCGGCCAGCATACCGATGTTTGGAAATCATGTAATAAGAAAAGCACACTTTGATGTATGGCCTTAGTGCCAAACTCTTTCATATATATATATCAGCCATTCCGGTTCTTTACTGTGGACATGTGTAATCTAGTTCAAGAGATAATTAACTTATGCTTCCGCTTATATGTAACTCTAAGATGTTGTTGGTTAGGTAACTGAATACGTAACCCTCTTGCTTGTTCACCTTATATGGCGTGGGGTCCTGACCGGACCTACTATTATATACTGTGGAACGGGTGGAGTGTTACAACACTTATGTACCAAAATGTGTGACTTTCGAAGGGACACACCTGTGTGATAAGGGTGTGTGTGCTGGATCTGTAGGCACCCTTAGAGGAGAGGGGGGTGAATAAGGGTTTTAAAACTTTTAATATATTTTTATATACTTGAAGTAATAAGAGGTTAAAATAGAAAGAAATCAAGTAAAATAATTGAAATCAAATAGAGACATGATTTTATTAATATGAAATGAAGGATTACAAAACTTGATTTCTTATAACGCTAGAAATCAAAGGCAGAGAATTAAAATGTCTTTTCATTTTCTATCCCGACTCGTATCCCACGAAGCGGTGGTTTTAGCTTATCCTTCCCCAGATACGACCTCAAGCCGCTCTAGCCAATCCTCCCTCGGATACGGCCTCGAACATCCCCTAGATCTACATCCTAGACCTAGTCGCCAACACGAGACAAATTCCTCCCTAAGTCCTACCCAGACCTAGTCGCCAACACGAGGAGAATTTACTAAGCGATTACAGGAATGAAAATAACAACAATATTAAAAACTCCCACTTGAAGAACTTCTGAAGTTGGAGACGAAAGACCGTTGTAGAATAAGCGCGGTTAAATAGATCGTCGGTCGAATGTGGTGTGTAGAAATCCTCCTTCAGAAACTCACATAACTTTGGGTGGGAGATCAATTATCGATAGTATAAGGCTCTGGAAATTTGGCACTAGAACTCTCTCAAGGATGTGTATTAAAAATGAGAGATGAGGTGTCAATTTTATAGCTTGGAGCTAGCGCCTGCGCTATCACTACCGCCGACGCTATCCCGGATTAGGAAACATTCTCCGCGGGCGTATCTTCATTCTACGAAAACCTTTTCAAAATTCCTCTTATGCTCCGCGCTACCGCCTGGCGCTATCGCCTTCTATACTTGCCTCCCGAACTTGCCTAATCAGAGCTAGCACCCGCGCTAGGTGCTACCGCCGATGCTAGTGGACATGTTGGAATTTTGGCTTCAAACTTGTGGGCAATCTTCTTATGTTATCCTTGAGTCATATGACTTTGTTTCCTGCACACTTAAACAGACAAGATCAAATGCACATAGGATTTGTTATTATCAAACTTAGGAGATGCGGAAGACCATGTTTCAACAAACTCCCCCTTTTGATAATAACAAATCCATTAATGATAAATCAGAGAATTAATACATATAACATGATGAAATCTACTTGTGTGTGAGAGAGATGACTTAAGATAATTGTCGATTTTAGTATTTAGAATTGCTCCCCCTAAATACATGCTCCCCCTATGTGAATGCTCCCCTTATATATAAGCTATCATCTTAATCATTAATTATGTTTGTTTTTCCAATTTGATAGCGTTTATTATTTATCATGTTAGTTCTCCCCCTTTTATTATTAACAAAAGTGGGTTAAGGTAGCAAAAGACATAGAACGAGTTTTTTTTGAAAAAAAATAAGGCATGATCGAGCTTTTTGGAGGAAATGAAATGATAAGGAGTTCTTAGCATAAAATTTTTCATAGAAATAAATCAGAGTTTTTAGCATAAAAATAATTTTTATGTTTAGAACAACCAATATAAAGTTTACCAAGCAAGTCTACCACTTGTTGAAGGAAAGGAATTTTAATATTCAAGTGTGATACCCACAAAAGAAAAGACTTTAGATAATCATGAAAGCCCAAGGTAAAAAATTATATGGTAATGATGCGGAAGACTTATAGAAATATAAGAAATATCTTTTTGTAATCATGACTATTCATAATAAGAGATATGAGTTAAATTTCAAAAATAAAAGATGTTTTTGTAAATCATTATTCATTTTAAATCTTTAAAGATTACCATAAAGTAACCAAGCATGAAAAAGAAAATCAAAAAGAGACTACTACAATGTTATTTTAATTCACAAATTCAAGACATACCAAACATTGTAGAGAGCATGCTAGGTTATCTAGTGCATTTATATATAAAGAGTAATATAGAATTTGCATTAGGATTCAATACTCATGAGAAGAAGTGTTATGGAAGATAATTATGTGCATATAAGTGTATTTTGAAGAGAATAAACAAATGATTTAATCAAAAATACAAGACATATGTAGAGTAAATTGCACAATAAAACATAAATAATTTTACTTCCACACACTTCAATGCACAAAGAAAAATGTACAACTGCCAAGGTGCTTTGCACACACAATGCTCATTAAGACTTATCAGGGTGTAGAGTAGTGCTTGGGGGATCACACACTTTATTTTTCAATATTGATTTTTTGTGATCCAGTGTACTTAAGAATAAGTGGTGTAAAGAAAAAGCTTATGGTTTGCACAAGACACTTTACTATTCTTTCCAAGGTGCTCAACCTCATAATGCTTATTAAGGCTTATCAGGAGGTTCAAGTAGTGCTTGGTGGAGTTATCTTTGTCAATTTATTATATGATTTTTATTTTGTACAAAGTTCTCTGAATACACTTGTTTTGCAAACCAATGAAATTTTGAAAGCCCAACCACTTTTCTTAATGATAAGAATGTAAATAAAAGTATTGTAGGTAAGGTACTTGTGCAAATTTAATTCATTATACAATTACAATACACAAGCAAGCATTCTTAGATTAAAAGCACATGTAGAATTTGCAAAAATAAGTGAGTGAATAAATATCATTATCAACCACAAAACATTTACTCATACTTAGAGGCATGCTAAGCTTGGTTCTACACAACTTTTACAATACAATTGATGCACGTGTGATTAAATATATCAAAGCATGATAAAAACAATGCTCAAAGTGGCTTGAAAAGATGAATTGCAACATTGTAGAAGGTCTAAATGATAAATTAAACCATGCTTGATTTTAATAATAAAGTTCATATAGTTTTTTTTGATATTTCGAAAAATAATTTTGTTTAAAATTTGAACTCTTATAATTGATCATGGACTTCCCGAGGTCTACCCTGTGAGAGGTTCGCATCAGTACTAGGAGATGTGATGGGGTGACATCCCAAATCTCCCTTTCGCAAGATATATATAAATAGAAAAGTTAAGTTTAAAAAATAATTTTTGATAATTCTTTGTTTATATTTTTGTATTTGATTTTTGCATATAAAAATAGAAATCAGACACATAAACAAAGAAAAGAAGAGAAAACAAATATTTATTGTAATATAGCTTTTGTAATTTTGTATTTTAATTTTTCAAAAATCAATTAAAGGCAGAAATGCAAAAATAAGTAGTACATATAAAAGAACATATTTTTAGTGATTTTTTGAAAATTTAAAAATACAGAAAATCAGACATGCGGGCTAGTGCGGAAAACAGTACACTAAGTTGTAGGATTTTGAAAATTCTAATTTTTGATATTGATTAAGTGTCCAAAGAGTAAATTCATGCAGAAATTTCAGAATTTTTGAAGATGTTTAAATAGGTAAAAACTGCATAAAACGATTGCGTTAATGAATGTGACTTAACCCGAGAGATCTAGGACACCTAATTTAAGTCTTAGCAATCGAAATCTTATATCGGAAAGAGGTTTAGTGAATATGTCAGCAAGTTGGGAGTCCGTACCAATGAAACTTACTTTTATATGATCTTTCTTAATATGATCCCTAATGAAGTGATGGCGAACATCTATGTGTTTGGATCTAGAGTGGTGCACGGGATTATTTGTAAGATCTATGGCACTTTTGTTGTCACATTTGAGATCAATATTTTTGAGATGAAAACCAAAATCCTCTAGAGTTTGGCTTATCCATAAGGCTTGTGCACAACAACTCCCAAGAGCGATGTATTCGGCCTCCGTGGTGGAGAGTGCAACCGAAGGTTGTTTCCTACTAGACCATGCAACTAAAGAGGGTCCTAAAATGTGACAAGTACCGCTAGTGCTTTTTCGATCAAGTGAGCATCCGGCGTAATCTGAATCAGAATAGCCGTGTAATGTAAATGAATCATTGTGCGGGTACCATAACCTTAATCTAGATGACCCTACTAGATATCTAAAAATACGTTTTACCGCTTTTAAATGAGATTCTTTTGGATTGGCTTGAAAGCGAGCACATAAATATACGGCAAACATTATATCTGGTCTAAATGCACTTAAGTAAAGAAGATATCCAATCATACCTCAATATAAAGTTTGATTGATAGAAATTCCAGATTCATCTTTTCCTAGTTTTAAAGAAGCACTCATAGGTGTAGAAGCTTGTTTAAGATTTTCAAATCCAAACCGTTTAAGCATGTCATGAACATATTTTGTTTGGCAAATAAAAATACCATCATTTCGTTGTGAAATTTGAAAACCAAGAAAATAATAGAGTTCTCCTACAAGGCTCATTTCAAAATCGTTTTTCATTATTAAGACTACTTCTTTACACAACTCTTCATTAGTGGCTCCAAAAATGATATCATCAACATATATTTATAAAATAATTAAATCATTATAATTATGCTTAATGAAGAGTGCGTTGTCGACACTTCCCATGACATAACTGTGCTATAATAAAAACGATGTAAGTTTTTCATACCATGCATGGGGTGCTTATTTTAAACCATAAAGGGCTTTTTCTACTTTATAAACATGATTTGGAAATTTTTCTTTTATAAAATGGGGGGTTGTTTTACATAAACTTACTCTTTTATAAATCTGTTTAGAAAAGTAATTTTAACATCCATTTGAAATAATTTTATTCTTTTAAAACTCGCAAATGCCAAAAAAATTCGTATTGATTCTAAGCGAGCAACGGGTGCAAAAGTTTCTTCAAAATCTACCCCCTCGATTTGAGAAAAACTTTGAGCGACTAAGCGAGCTTTATTTCTTGTAATTCTAGATTCACCATCTAATTTATTTTTAAAAATCCATTTTACGCCAACAACGGGATGATTAGATGGACATTCTACTAGATTCCAAACTTTATTTCTTTCAAATTGACCTAACTCTTCGTTCATAGCCAAAAACCAAAATTCGTCATTTAAAGCGGTTGAAACATTTTTATGTTCAATTTCGGAAATAAAGCAGACATTTGTAAAAGTTTCATGAAGAGAAGATCGAGTTCTTACCCCAATAGATGGTTTCCCAATAACTAGCTCCTTTGGATGATTCTTTGAGAAGTTTAAGATGCTCGGAGGCACGTATTCATCTTCCTTGGCCTCCTCCTCCTCCTCTTTGGAAGGTTCCTCTTCGTCGTGCTCCAAAGATAGCAATGGTTCATCATTTGCACCTGAAGGAAGTTTTTCTACACAAGGAATAAATTCATCAAATTTTACATTAATAGACTCTTCAACCTTACTCGTTCTTTTGTTAAATATTCTATAGGCTTTACTAGTTGAAGAATATCCAAGAAATATTCCTTCATAACATTTTTCATCAAATTTTCCTAAGGCATCTTTTGTATGGAGAATAAAACATTTACAACCAAATACTTTAAAATATGATACGTTAGGTTTCTTTTCATAATATAGTTCATACGGTGTGAGATTTATAGATGGACGAAGAATGACTCTGTTCATTACATAACATGATGTGCTTACAACTTTGTACAAAAAGACTTAGGTAATTTATATTCAGATAGCATAGTATGTGTTAGTTCTTGAATTGTCCTATTCTTTCTTTTTACAACACCATTTTGTTGAGGTGTGCGTGGAGTAGAGAATTCATGTTTAATACCTAACATTTCTCAAGAAGATTTAAAATTTTCATTTTCAAATTCTCCTCCATGATCTGAGCGAATGCATTTTATTTTTAAATCTAGTTCATTTTGAATACGAGTACATAATTTTGAAAATTTGCAAAATGCATCAGATTTGGAAGAGAGAAATAAAGTCCAGCAATATCAAGAGAAGTCATCTATTAGAACAAAAGTATATATTCTACCACCAAGACTTGCGGTGCTAACGGGGCCAAAAAGATCCATATGAATTAATTGCAAAGGTCTTGTAGTA
Organism: Dactylorhiza incarnata; assembly: GCA_033032865.1. Classification (NCBI taxonomy): domain Eukaryota; kingdom Viridiplantae; phylum Streptophyta; class Magnoliopsida; order Asparagales; family Orchidaceae; genus Dactylorhiza; species Dactylorhiza incarnata. The sequence continues at coordinate 396,366 of JAWHQI010000040.1, read as the reverse complement.
TAAATTTCATTTTTGCTTTTAGAAGAAGATTTAGTAAATTTTCCTTTTTGACATGGAGAGCGTAGTGAGGATAAATTTCCATTTAGTCTAGGCAATTCTCTAATCAATTCCTTTTTGGCTAGTTTTAAAATGAGCTTTGTCCTTGCGTGACCTAAACGTCTATGCCAAAGTTCTAACTCATCATTTTTAGTTATAAAACATTTTATAGATGATTTGGAAAGATCATGAAAGGAACTACATATACGTTGTGAGTTCTAGGAGTAGTTAGTAAATCATCTTTTGTGTTAGGATTAAATATTTTGCAAAGATTTGTAGATGACTCAAATAAAACATCTAATCCTTTATCATACAATTGACTAATCGATATTAAGTTATGTTTTAAACCTTTTACATAAAGAATATTTGAAATAGTAAAGGATTCGTTACCCACTGTACCGACTCCCATGATCCTTCCTTTTTCGTTATCTCCAAAAGTTACGATTCCCCCTTCTTCTTTTCTAGGCTAAGAAACTTTGCTTTGTTGCCCGTCATGTGCTTGGAGCAGTCTGAGTCCAAGTACCACACGTCCTTTGTATCCATAGCCTCCCTGCAAATCTCACTGTCACTAAGAACACTGGTGTCATCATCGTAGCCTTTTGCCATCAAGCATAAGTTTGCTTCCTCCTCGGTGCTTGACTCAGATCAGCTTGATTCTTTAGAGGAAGAATCATCCCATGTTGCTGCTTTCAGCACCTTCATTTTCTCCTTCCCTTTGTATCATTTTTCTTTTTGCTCCTTTAGATACTTCAGGCACTGACTCTGAATGTGCCCGATCTTCCTGCAGTGAAAGAACTCCGGTGGCGGTCTTTCTTCTTCATCTTCACTTTCCTTTTCTTTCTTTGATGAAGAGGAAGACCCTTTTCGTCGATCATCCTTCTGGAAGAATTTCTGGAAGGTGTTCCTTCTTTTCGGATTTCGAATGAATTTTTTGAAGTTCTTTACCAGGAGACCTTCTTCACCTTCATCATCATCTTCGTTGCTCTCCTTCTTCGATTTTAGTGCTAGCGCCTTTTTCTTTGGCTCCTTGTTGTACTCTTCATGTTGAATCTGGAGTTCTACCTCGTGGGTTTTGAGATTCTCGATTTGGAGCGTTCTTAGGTTGTGTGACTACGAGATGGCCGTCACCTTTGGATTGAATCTTGGAGGTAGAGAGAGAAGAATTTTTCTGACCAAGTCGCCGTCGGAGTAGATCTTTCCAAGAGCTTTTGAAGCTTTGAAGATCTTGGTGAAGCGCGTGTACATCGAGTTGATGTCTTCTTCTCATCCATCCTAAATTTTTCATATTCTGATTCCAGTTGGAACAACTTTGCATCTTTCACCTACGATGTACCTTCATGAGTAACTTCTAATTGGTTTCAAATATCATAGGCAGTTACACATGCATAAATTTGATTAAATTCAGTTCGATTTAAAGCACAATATAAGGCGTTCATTGCCTTTGCATTATTTTTGCATTTAAGTTTATCGCTATCATCCTATTTATCCTTAGGTTTTTCTATCGTAACCTCTCCTACTACAATTGTAGGAGGAGAGTACCGAACTTCCACCATGTTCCATACTTCTATATCCATGGTCATAAGAAAACACATCATTCTAGATTTCTAGCAGTTGAAATCTGACCCAGTAAAAAGAGGTGGTCTACTAACACCTTGACCCTCGGGAAAAGCGAGATCATAAGACGCCATTATCCTTGTTGTTAGACCGTTTTGGAATAAAACTGCTCTGATACCACTTATTGGATCTGTAGGCGCCCTTAGGGGGGGGGTGTGAATAAGGGTTTTAAAACTTTTACTATATTTTGATATACTTGAAGTAATAAGAGATTAAAATAGAGAGAAATCAAGTAACACAATTGAAATCAAATAAAGACATGATTTTATTAATATGAAATGAAGGATTACAAAACTTGATTTCTTATAACGATAGAAATCAAAGGCGGAGAATTAAAATGTCTTTTCGTTTTCTATCCCATCTCTTATTCCCACGAACCGGTGGCTTTAGCCTATCCTTCCTCGGATACGGCCTCAAGCCGCTCTAGCCAATCCTCCCTCGGATACGTCCTCGAGCACACCTTGATCTACACCATAGACCTAGTCACCAACATGAGGCGAATTCCTCCCTAAGTCCTACCCAGACCTAGTTGCCAACACGAGGCAAATTTACTAAGCGATTACAAGAATGAAAATAACAATAATATTAAAAACTCCCTCTTGAAGAACTTCTGAAGTTGGAGACGAAAGACCACTGTAGAATAAGTGCGGTTGAAGCGATCGTCGGTCGGATGCGGCGTGTAAAAATCCTCCTTCAGAATATCATGGAACTTTGGGTGGGAGATCAACTCATGGCAGTATAAGGCTCTAGAAATTTGGCACTAGAACTCTCTAAAGGATGTGTTTTCAAAACAAGAGAAGAGGGGTCCTTTTTATATCCTTGGAGCTAGCGCTCGCGCTATCGCTACCGCCGGCGCTATCCCAGATCAGGAAACATTCTCCACGTGCGTATCTTCATTCCAAGGAAACCTTTCCAAAATTCCTCTTGAGCTCCGTGCTATCGCCTGCGCTATCCGCTACCGCCTGGCGCTATCGCCTTCTATACTTGCCTCCCAAACTTGCCTAATCAGAGCTACCGACGGCGCTAAGTGCTACCGCCGGTGCTAGTGGACATGTTGGAATTTTGGCTTCAAACTTGGGGGCAACCTTCTTATGTTATCCTTGAGTCATATGACTTTGTTTCCTGTACACTTAAACACACAAGATCAAATACACAGGATTTGTTATTTTTAATCCTAGGAGATGCGGAAGACCATGTTCCAACAATGTGTGTAGTTTTTCATTCTAGAGTCACGAGAGTCGTGTCTGCATAAACCGACATGCCTTTTTTTGGCACACTCTCATGTGCCAAGGCATGTGCACCCCAAATTTTATGTACGAGTTCGTGCCTATAAATATGCCAACTTATCCAAAAAGATCATGTCTTGGTTCAGAGTTCATCATACTGCAAACCCACAAAGAACACATCTCACCAAATCAAAACTAACATTTAGAAGGAGGGAAAAATGATCATCTTCTAGCCTCGAGTTCGTTGGACAGACTGCATGGTATTTTTGGCGTTCGCATGGATACCTCTAGAGACGCAGATACTATTCTGTGTTTGGACTCAAAAACCAGTTATTCTTCTCAATTTTTGATTTCAATGTAGGTATAAACTTCTTTCTTGATTTAGTATGTTTCGCATAGATCCTATCAAGGGTTTCCTGTATTTTCGATGCGCGATTGATGCCTTTGAAACCCAACAATATATTCAGTACCCCCATGTCTTCTTGGGAGTGATGCATATACCTCGATTATCATCGCCGTTGTTCCAGAGCCTGACCTGGATTTTGCACATTCCTTTTTCTGACACTTCATCTCTTCTTTTGGATTCAAGCATGAAGGATAGTTTAGAAAATGTCTTTGAATCAATGAATATTTGTCCTCCTATTTCTATTGATTGTTCCCCACATGTATATATTGATCTTGATGTCATTGTTGTTTCTTTATAAGAAGTGCTTAACGAGCCAGATGTGGTGTGGTTTGCACTTAGGAGGATGCAGTCCTTATTGAGGAGATTCCATTCTCCACACAAGAGGAGGAATTCCAAATCGTCCCCAATACATCATCCATTTCATCTGAAAGTGGTTAGATCTTAATGTTACTCTAGAGGGGGGGGGGGGGGGTGAATAGAGTATTAAAACTTTTCCCTTAAATTTTATAGCGGAATTAAAATAGTGATATATATATGTGTGTATATTGAGTGAGTTATAAAAATATAATAAAACAAATCAGCACATCACAAACAACACAGAAATTCACAAGCACACAGACACAAGGAAATATAGTAGTTCCCCAATCAACCTGGGTACATCTACTCTTCTACCCACCGGTAGGAATCCACTACAGGTTTTTGATCAGGTGCTCTGCCACCAAGGGGTTTTTGATCAGGTGTCCACACACCAAGTGAGCTTTTGATCAGGTGCTCTAACCAAATCACGGGTTTTTGCTAAGGTGCTCTGTCACCAGGAGTTAACTTTTGAAGGGAGTTATAACCCTTTGTACAGGAGGGAAGGAAATACAGAAAACAAAAAGTTAAAGTGTTCTTCTCTTTTCTGAGAAGACACTAGAGATCCTGATAGGTTGTTGAGTATGGATCTTTGATGAAGATGTTGAAGAGCTCCCCCTGATTTGTTTAGAGTTGATGTTCAGGTGGTGAAGCTTCTTCTCATGGATGTAGTATTTCTTTCTTCTTCTTCTGTAGTTAAAATCCTGAGCAAATGATCTTGATAGGTGTCTTAGGATGAAGAATATCTGCAGAGAAGAGTTAGCAAAACAAAACAAGATAGAATAAATATGTTGTTCTCTGTTTTGCTTGTGTGTTCACGTTTTTCTCTAGCTGCTCTTTTCTTTTTCTCTGTCTTTATATAATCTAGAGAGCTTCACTCTTTATTTTGAATTCCTCTTTTTGGGAAATGGAAAGAGATAAAGTCTCTTTAATTATCTTGACTCCTCGAGAAGATAAACTACTGTCTTTTAGTTTTTCTGCAACGGCTATAATATTAAGTGCTGCAACGACTATAATGTTAAGACAACAATATATGTTGCAATATATAAATAGAAATAAAATATTGCTTTATTAAATCTGATAACATGTATATAATTTTAGTCGAGCTGAGAAAGAAGAATTATAATTTCTGATAATATTTTCGTCGAGCTCAGCTTCAAGTTCGTCGATCTGAACATTTGATTCATCGTTCTGAGCTTCTGTTGAAGATTCGTCGAACACAGACTTGAGTTTGTTGACCGCTGAGACGAGGTTTGTTCGTCGACCGCTGAACTGCTGAGACAGGATCGTCGACCGCTGAGACGGGATCGTCGACCGCTGAGACGGCTTGATTTTGTTGAGCGCAGAATGAACATCTTTCGTCGATCGCAGAGCGCCGTTCGACGAACGCAAATAGCCGTTCGTCGAACGCGGAGAACTTATGTAATTTTTATCTTTCTCTTATATTATTTTCTCTGATTCGATCGCATTATATTTATATTATTCTCTTATATTATTTTCTTAGTCTTCTGACTTAAGGGGGTTTGATCTAAGTTATACAATGTGTTATGATAGAAACTTAGATATTATAGATGGATCCTAACTCAAATCAAAACTAAGGTTCCAACAATCTACCCCTATTTGAGTTGGTATCCTAAGCCAAATAAAAACTCATTGGTGCCCTAACAATCTCCCCCTATTTGGTTTAGGATATAGATTTATAGTCCCCTCCTAAAATAAACAGGAATCCTAAGCCAACTCAAAATTAGTGGCCTGGTAATCTTCCCCTATTTGGTTTCAGGATATTAAATTTCATTTTTAATTTCTCTTCTTTTAATTCTTCTTCTTTTAATTCCATTTCCTTTAATTTCTACAACTTTTGATGGATTCTGATTTCTTAGATTTTGATTCCATTAAAATCTTGAATTGCTACAGTTTAATGGATTCTAAGGAAAAAAGTTTATGAACATTGCCTGATATCTTCCTTCTTGCAGAATCTCCTTATCTGAAGAGACTCGCACTCAGTGCTATGATTATTTCTAATCAATGCAACTTGAGTAGAATGCTCAAACATGATTTTTGGAGAAAAGTCTGTAAGAACTTGTAGTTATCTGACTTTGCTTTTAATATAGAAAAATTAATTAAATCTTAGAATTTAAATCTGTTTGATTAGGAATGGAGTTTAATGGTGAAAAACTGGTTAAGCCTTTTTATCTCATTAAAATATAAATTTGAAAAATTATTTTGATTTTGTTGAACATAAACTATTTCCTTTTCTTTTGCCTTAATTAACTTATTTTTTAAAGTGATAATTTGTTCTTCTGAGTTTTTCAAATTTTCTTTAAATTTATTATTTTTAAGAGTTAAACTATTTATTTTTATTAATTCTTTTCTGATTTTATTTTCAGATTTTATTAGATCTGTATATGAATTTTTAAAATCTAATTTGTATTTTTCAGAGGTAGAGTTGGGATTTGAAGTTACCTCATTTACCTTATCTGATTCAGATTCTGCATCTGAGTAGTGGTTTGAGCCATATATGGCCAACATGCAGAATCTTCTGGCTTTTTGTTCTTCCTCTTCTTCTTCTTCACATAGATTTGCAAATGGTTCTGCATCATAAATACAGTTAGTGGAAGAAGTGAAAAAATTTTCTGGTGCCATTAGATTTTTAAAAAAAAAACTTAAAGAACTAAGTGATCTTTGTGATTCAGGTGTTAGCCTGTACATAAAATCAACAGCCATCTGATACCAATTGAAAGTGGAGGTTAGATCTTAATGTTACTCTAGAGGGGGGGGGGGGTGAATAGAGTATTAAAACTTTTCCCTTAAATTTTATAGCGGAATTAAAATAGTGATATATATATGTGTATATTGAGTGAGTTATAAAAATATAATAAAACAAATCAGCACGGCACAAACAACACAGAAATTCACAAGCACACAGACACAAGGAAATATAGTAGTTCCCCAATCAACCTGGGTACATCTACTCTTCTACCCACTGGTAGGAATCCACTACAGGTTTTTGATCAGGTGCCCTGCCACCAAGGGGTTTTTGATCAGGTGTCCACACACCAAGTGAGCTTTTGATCAGGTGCTCTAACCAAATCACATGTTTTTGCTAAGGTGCCCTATCACCAGGAGTTAACTTTTGAAGGGAGTAATAACCCTTTGTACAGGAGGGAAGGAAATAAAGAAAACAAAAAGTTAAATTGTTCTTATCTTTTCTGAGAAGACTCTAGAGATCCTGATAGGATGTTGAGTATGGATCTTTGATGAAGATGTTGAAGAGCTCCCCCTGATTTGTTTAGAGTTGATGTTCAGGTGGTGAAGCTTCTTCTCTTGGATGTAGTATTCCTTTCTTCTTCTTCTGCAGTTAAGATCCTGAGCAAATGATCTTGATAGGTGTCTCAGGATGAAGAAGATCTGCAGAGAAGAGTTAGCAAAACAAAACAAGATAGAATAAATATGTTGTTCTCTGTTTTGCTTGTGTGTTCACGTTTTTCTCTAGCTGCTCTTTTCTTTTTCTCTGTCTTTATATAATCTGGAGAGCTTCACTCTTTATTTTGAATTCCTCTCTTTGGGAAAGGGAAAGAGATAAAGTCTCTTTAATTATCTTGACTCCTCGAGAAGATAAACTGCTGTCTTTTAGTTTTTCTGCAACGTCTATAATATTAAGTGCTGCAACGACTATAATGTTAAGACAGCAATATATGTAGCAATATATAAATAGAAATAAAATATTGTTTTATTAAATCTGATAACATGTATATAATTTTAGTCGAGCTGAGAAAGAAGAATTATAATTTATGATAATATTTTCGTCGAGCTCAGCTTCAAGTTCGTCGATATGAACATTTGATTCGTCGTTCCGAGCTTCTGTTGAAGATTCGTCGAACGCAGACTTGAGTTCGTCGACCGCTGAGACGAGGTCTGTTCGTCGATCGCTGAACCGCTGAGACGGGATCGTCGACTGCTGAGACGGGATTGTCGACTGCTGAGACGGCTAGATTTTGTTGAGCGCAGAATGAACATCTTTCGTTGACCGCAGAGCGCTGTTCGTCGAACGCAAATAGCCGTTCGTTGAACGCAGAGAACTTTTGTAATTTTTATCTTTCTCTTATATTATTTTCTCTGATTCGATCGCATTATATTTATATTATTCTCTTATATTATTTTCTTAGTCTTCTGACTTAAGGGGGTTTGATCTAAGTTATACAATGTGTTATGATAGAAACTTAGATATTACCGATGGATCCTAACTCAAATCAAAACTAAGGTTCCAACATCATCCGCTACCAGCGAGGAGGAGCAATATGCTGACAGTAATCGGTGCATCGAGCTTGATGGGAGTGATTTCGGGATCACTCCCTATATGAGTATCTTATCTTCTCATTTTGATTTTGATTTTATTCATGAATCTATTAGCATTCTTGATTCTTTGGAAGACAAGGTCGTGCACGAACCCTTTATTATTTGTGTCACCGGCCATGTTTTACAAACGAATCAAGCTAGGGAAACAAAAATAGCCCTATTTTTTTTCTTCTGATTAGGGATTCCATGAGTCTCTCTAACTCCTTTCTCTCCCTCATCTTACAAGGAAAGTTGATTTTAGGGAGAAGGAGGGGATTATTTTTGCGTTGGTATAATGCACCAACGCGAGAATTTTCCTTGATTCCTGATCACTTATATTCTCAATGCTAATTAGTTAAGGCGGTAATAAAATTAGAATAAGTCTCATTAAGAGACAATTAACCCAGTTGTTATCTTTCATTTCACACTTTAAAATTGTCTAATTTTCAGTTGTTAAACGTTTGTTTATTTCCAATAATTTAATCGTGCTTCCATTTAAAAGGTCCCCATTTCATTTCATTAGTTTTTCTTGTGCCTCTTGTTGGTCTGTCATCCTTGCATTTTAGAGTAGAAAAATTCTTCACGCATGCATGTGCACTATAATGAGCTTGTGCATGTGCCTTGCACAGTTTGCACGCACACACGCTCATTACTCGTGCACGCACGCATTATCACGACCCACATTTTCTCCGTATTCAATAATACGTCAGAGTAAAAGAAAATACGCGTCATGATACCACGTCATGCAGGGGACAACTGCAGATGTTCAGGCAACTTTACCTCCACACTTTTCTTTAGAAAACCATGAACTTTATGTTTAAAACATAATTTAAGTTTAAAGTTTTCAAACACCGTGTCTGTAAGACCCCCCTTTTTTTTTCTCAAACAACCGGGTCTTAAGCCCAGAACTGCCGTTTTGCGGTGACACCCTCACTCGGGAAGGTCGCCACTACAAAACGCCGATGCTGCCGGCCAAATCGATCACGAAGAAGCAAAGAAAGTTAAGCTAAAAAGAAAGCCAAGTCCACATCACATAAAAATTAAAATCATCCAAGAAGAGATGTCCACATAAATATAACTGAAATAAAGGAAGAGACAATAAGGGCTCCTGCCCGATACATCAAGCCTCACTGCAAATTCACTCGCGGAAGCAAAATAACTATAACTAATAGCCACGCACGGATCCTGTCATCGGTGCTCCCGTGCTAGACTGCCCCACCTCCATCTGCACCGGCCTCTGGTGCTGCTCCGTCGCCGCGGTATCCTAAAATGATAAGGTCCACCGACCGTTAGTCAAAAGACTAAGCCAATCCCCCACCCCTCCCCCGGTGACTCCTAGGCACCGAGCGGGAAGGATGAAGCGGAGGAAAAATAAGGGGTAATAGCAAAAGCAGATGACAGGGTATATTCTACAGGAAGAGTTCTACCACTACTCAAGTATATATACATAATTGAAACAGGTAATAAAGCATAGTAAGAGCAGGTAAAGAGTAAGTAAAGTGCAGTAAGTAAAGACAAGAGTAATAGAAAAGTAACCATTGATTTATAGGAATGCCCACACAAACCTATAGACCAAGGGGTCGTTTAGCGAGGCCTATCGTTTAAGAAGTCCCATAACCGACTTATACGATAGGGTTAGGGGTTGAAATGCAATGTTTATGCTATGACAGGCAGGGTATGCAGTTATGCTATGCTCATACAAGTGCAACTCACCCACTTCGACTCTATGCGCACAGACCTTTAGTTCCCCCTTTTTGGAGCTAGCTAGACTCCCAGCATACTCCCATAGTGGCAAACAGAAGCGGTGGGTTGGGCCTTGCCCACCTCTAGGTTGGTATATGCACTATCTAACCTAGACCTATCGTACACCTCAACGCAAAACCGTGGAGCATCTGCGTACCTTAATGGCTGGACCACCAGACTTTTATGGCTAAGTGCAAATTCCACGCTTGCCGAGCCCGAGTATCAACGTCGGTGCAACGACCGTCAACACTAAGGACCCACCACCTTGTGCACATGAAACATGTTCTACTATCTATCTACAAACTCCAACATAAACCACCTAGGCTTAACTTGCCCAACCAAGAACCAAACTGAGCCACAAACTCTCCGGATCAACAATCCGCACCAACCACCACCGAGCCTACAACTCGGTGTACCAAACCAACCAAACTCTCGTGACAATGGAGTGAGAGTGAATGTGTTATTAGTTAGTCTTGAGCATCTTCTATACTCCTACGACTTATGGTTAATCTTGGACTTCCCGAGGGTTACCCTGTAAGGGGCTCGCTACGGTACTAGGAACTGTAATGGGATGACACCCCAAAGTTCCCTTTCTCAAGACACTTACTGCTATTGGTATCTACCCTAAAGAATTCCCTTCGACCGTTTCGCTTGAATTAGACCTAAGTGCTTTAGGACCCACCAGGGAAAAGACGATCTTTCGTAAATCCCCAGGACAACCTTACCCTTAACCCAACAAGTACACTTTCCTCACATACACTTCCTGGAGTGAACTTCTAACTATCTGATCATCCCATGTGCACCACCTGCACACCATTTCCACCTTGTAGGTCACTAAAAATCTAAGTTTCACAGTTTTACTATACGCAGACCAAACTAATTATATGAAGCTCACAACTAGAGGTACTCCAAATATTCATCCAACTGACCCAAGATATTTACTGGAGGTCTATCATGATGTTATAAGACTAATTCCAGAGAATCATATTTTTCCCCAATTAATTAGTATTTATTTTAATTTCTCCAAACATCTGCCATGTATGAAAACGAACATGAAGTTTAAGTAAATCTTATGATATGGCTCTCCAAAAATTATGATAAATCTATGGTGACTACATAACATCAGAAACATCATATCATATTTTTACAGTAAGAAATTCTCCTCTAATTTAATTATTTATCATCTATCCAAAATCATAGTTTTATGAAGGAACCACCAAAAAGATCAACACTAAAATTATGGGAAAATTACCAAGCTTATGTATTCACTAGAAAATTCTACTGACTAAGTTTCAGAATTTAAGGAAATCATTTTCTCACCAAAATAAATAAATTAAGAAAACCTCAAATTCAATGAACTGTGAAGTAGCCTACAGATTTAAGTCTATAAAAATTCTATAAAAATTTACAGAGCTTACTAATGTTCAGAAAGGTCCTATCACCAATTTTCACAATTTAACAAAGAGTTTTGGACCCTCAAATATTTTTCTTAAGTTTAAATCAAAACAAGTGCCTTGTGAAAGAAGTACTGATTAAATCATTTAATAAAATTCACAAAAATTACCAGAGCTCTAAAACATGATTATAATAGCACAACCAAAGTCTCATCATCTTCCAAGACTTTTTAAGCATGTAAATGTTTCTTATAAGCAGTTTCCCTAAAGGGGTTATGTCGTAAATTAAAGGGAATATTGGCTCCTAAAATTCTTATAAAATTATCCAGTGCCTATTTACACCCTATGAATCTATTCACCAAGTTTCATAACCATCCATGGACTTTTGACCACATGGCCTTCACAAGGTTCTAAATGCACACCAAGGAATAAAACTAGTATTCTAGGGCTTATCCACCTCTGCTCCACCGCAAACCACTCATGGGGATTCTTTAGGTGATCCTAAACCAGTTACCAAGGTTTCATTTCATGGTGATGAGTTTTGACCACCGTACCCCAAGGTAAACACCATACCCTAATTTTGACCCTATTTGTCCTAACTTGGGTTTACAAAATACTCAAACAAAACAGTCCCAATTGGGCTGATAATTTTACCAAGGTCATACAGTAACCCTAAGGGGCAAACACCAAAATTTGGCGGGCATTGGAGGTCTTTTGACCCACTAATTAATTAATAGATGATTTATGAAATTATTTCAAAAACCTTAGAAAATGGTTCTCCTAAAAATCCCATCTTTGGACATGATGTGTGTGTAGGTATAAGTAGACTATGTTTCAAATCTCAAGTCCATATCATTTCTCAAGCAAAAGTTATTCAAGATATGGTGGTTGTCCTTCACTAGGGACCAACCCCACCAAAATGGACCTACAGGGAGCTACATAAATCCTTTTTGGGTGAAATAAAATTTAAAATAAAGTAGACCCTAAGGGATACAACTTTGGTGTTGATCACTTTTTCTGTAGAGGGGCCTAAGTATTTTTAATAATTAAATCTAAGTACAACAAAATATATGACAGAAATCATATAAACAATTAATTATATAACTGTTTCTCCGTTCGACGAAATTTAAACTGCGCTCGACGAAAGAAGAGCAAACTGTGTTCGGCGAAAGTTAATTCGTACGAATAATTTAATGCAGAACTGTGTTCGACGAAACATAGTCTGCGCTCGATGAAAGCCGAACAACTCTGCGTTCGACGAAATCTGAACAAAGCTGCGTTCGACTAATTTCTATTATAACAGTGCTCGACTAAAGCAGACCAACTCCCGTTCGACGAATTATTCGTTCGACAAATTTCTTACAACGTTCGACGAAACAAATGATATAATCGTAAACATTAATATTAAGATCCGACGGCTCTCCGTCATCGTCCCGATCGTTGGACGGCTCGCGACAGCCCGTCCTGGGCCTCTTTGCGGGGTGATTTCCCGGCCACCTACGCCTCTTTCCGGCCAGCCAATGTCACCACCACCTCCATTGAGGTGGTGGCCGGCGATAGGGGTGGTTGGCTGGCCGGAGGTGGTCGGATCTGGTTTTAGAGGAAGGAAAAAGGGGTACGTAACACACCCTTTCGGATGCACAATCCGAGCCCTATTGTGCACAGATCAAGCCCCGAAATGTGAAGAGATCTAGCACTAAGGGAGGAGAAGAGGATCGGACCTGAGCAGGGGCTTGGCGGCGTGAATTCCGGCGAGTTGCCATTGACGGTGCTGGAGCTTTTGGTGCCATGCCGATCTAGGATTTCTCTGCACGAAACTCACTGGGATAATGGGGGATCTCTTCCTCTCTGAGCACTGAAGGAAATGGGAGGAGTTTCATTCGGCTAGGATGGCTTTATCTCCAAAAGCCATTAATGGCCATTATCAAGATTTCGGTTACTCTAAAATTTTCTCTGAAACAGCCCCCTGGCCATGGAAAACTCCAGAAATTCGATTGTAACTGAAGGGGGGAATGAATGCACATCAATTGGGGAGGGATTTGAAGGATCAATAACATATAATCTCCATGAATGCTCTTTTCTCTCTCTCCAATTTGGGAGAAACCATCCTATTCTCTCTCCTACTCAGCAATTACAGCAATTAATTGGTAATATCCAGAAATTACCAGGCCCACCAGATGGTGTACCACCTTAATTGGGTCTAGCCCAAGTGGATTGGGCTAGATTAGGTTAGATTGGGGTATGTTGACCTAAATTAGGCTTGAGTTTGACTTTGGTCAAATTGACCAATTGGGTTGACTCCAAAGAGTGGCTTGGGCTCCATTGAATTCCCTTAAAGGTTAGGAAGGTCTAGGTAGGGTCAATTGCCCTTTATTAGGGCACTTTGACCAAATTAGGGTTTAGGGCAAATTGGTCAAATTGGAGGTCCCATGATGGGGCTTTTTGGTCCATTAGCATCCTAGTACCCATACAAGGGTAGGGGCATGGTCAATTTGTCATGGTGGAGGCTAATTGACCCTAATTGAGTTAGTTTGACCAATTTAGGGTTTAAGATTACTTTGGTCCAATTGGCCTGTTAATTTGACTCCAATGGGTCCTTGGTGCTCCAAGAGGTCCCCTGATGGGTTAGGGATGCTATGGTGGGGTCAAGGTTCAAGGTGGGCCCCCTAAATCCAATCCTAGGCTTGGTATCTAAAGTTGCTATTTGCAGACCACTTGGGTTTTCTTCTTCTCTCCTAAGTTCACAAGGTCTTGGGCTCTTCCTATGGTTTGTCATGACCTAGTCATGGAAAAACCAACTTAGGGGTCTAGTTGTTTGAGGGATATTACAAATCCCAATACATAAAAATAAAAATTTCGTCCTCGAAATTCAGGTTAAGCCTGAGGGGGTTTCTACTGCTAGGAAGAAAAGTAACATCCCGAAAAAATTAAATTTTACTTGACGTAAAAATCTGCGGGTACTTTTGCTGCATCAAGTCCAGTGGCTCCCAAGTATGCTCTTCCTGTCCATGATTCCTCCATAGGACCTTGACCAGCGGAACCTTCTTGCGCCGCAAGACTCGTAACTCCGTATCGTCTATCTGAACCGGCTCCAGGTGAACCGACCGATCAGTAGCTACTGGCCCCTCTGAAGTAGAAACCTGCTGCTTTGGCTGAAGTAGAGCCTTCCTAAGTGAGGAGACGTGGAAAACGTCGTGTAGTCCCTCCAACTCCGGCGGTAGCTCCAGTCTGTAAGCCAGGGGACCGATCCGCTCCAGGATCCTATAAGGTCCCATATACCTCGGACTGAGCTTCTTCCGCCCGCGAACCCGCGAGACTCCAAGCATCGGACATATCTTCAAGAAAACCCGGTCTCCCACCTGGAACTCCACCATATGATGACGTGCATCGTAATACATGGCCTGCCTGCTCTGGGCCTCCAGCATCCTATCTCGAATCAGCCTCACCTGAGCCTCCGTGTCCTCCACAAATTCTGAGCCAAGTACCTTGGGATCCTCATCCTGAATCCAAGACAATGGCGTTCCACATCTCCGTCCGTATAAAGCCTCATAAGGTGCCCTTCCTATACTAGCCTGATGACTGTTGTTGTATGAGAACTCGACTAGTGGCCACAGTCTCTCCCTTGGCTCCCCGCGGTCCAGAATGCAAAGACGTAAAAGATCCTCTAGGGTCCGGTTGGTACGCTCTGTTTGCCCATCTGTCTGGGGGTGGAATGCTGTACTAAAGGTCAACCGGGTGCCTAGGTAGGCCTGCACTGCTCTCCACTCCCTCGACATGAATCATCCATCCCGATCCGACACGATCGTCCTCGGCACACCATGATATCGAACAAACTGCTCCACAAACCTTCTCACCAAAACACTAACCGAATCGTCCTTCCTGATCAGAATAAATCGGGCCACCTTCGTCAATCTGTTGACGATCACCCAAATCGAGTCATTTCCCGCACGGGATCAGGGAAGACCGTGTATAAAGTCCATAGCGATGTCGTCGAACTTCCACTCCGGCACCGGGAGTGGCTGCAATAATCCTGCTGGGTTCCGGCACTCCGCCTTCACGAGTTGGCAAGCCTCGCAGTGGGTCACAAAATATACGATGTCTTTCTTCATGCCTGGCCAATACATGGTCCTCTTCAAGTCTGCAGTCATCTTGGTAATGCCTGGGTGCACGGAATATCTACTGCAATGAGCCTCTGACATAATATCCTCCCGAATCCGGCCCCCTGCCAGTATATACACTCGGTCTCTAAAACTCAACAGACCGTCCTTCAGTGAATAATCTCCGGCTGAGCCTGCCTCCAAGGCTCTGAGTATCGGCTCCAACTTGGCATCCTGCCTCTGTCCATCCCTGTTGCGGTCTCGAATGTCGTAAGTGGCACCCATCGCTGCTAAGTACTCCTCGTACAGCTCCGGATCGTCCTCAGATACTAGAGAGATCTGCATGTCCTCAAACATCCGCACTAACTCCATGGCCATCAACTTAGGCTCTGCTCCTAGCGCAGTAGCTCTCCTGCTCAGTGCATCTGCTACTACATTCGCCTTCCCTGGGTGGTAATGCATCGTGTACTGATAGTCTGATAAGAACTCCACCCATCGCCTCTGCCGGATATTCAGCTCCTTCTGCGTATCTACATACTTCAGATTCTTGTGATCTGAGAGCATGTCGCAGTGGACACCGTAAAGGTAGTGTCGCCAGATCTTGAGAGCGAACACGACTGCTCCCTTCTCCAAGTCATGTACCGGGTAGTTCCGCTCGTGGTTCTTCAACTGGCGGGAGGCGTAGGCTATCACGTGCCCATTCTGCATCAGAACGACACCCATCCCCTGATATGATGCATCCGTATACACCTGATATCCTTCCCTCCCCGATGGAAGGGCAAGGATGGGGGCTGAAGTAAGCCGACCCTTCAGCTCCTAGAAAGCGGCCTCACACTTTGGGGTCCATGTAAAAGCAGCATCCTTCTTCGTCAGGGATGTGAGCGGGAGGGCTATCTGAGAAAACCCCTGAACGAACTTTTGGTAGTAGTCGGCAAGTCCCAAGAAACTCCTCACATTGGTGGCTGTCTTCAGCGGCGGCCAATCCCGTACTGCCCGAATCTTTGCTGGATCCACTACTAGGCCAGCTCCACTGATGATATGGCCCAGAAAGGCCACCTCCTTCAACCAAAATGGACACTTGCTGAACTTCGCATACAGATGGTGCTCCCGAAGCTTCTCCAAGGTTAGTGCCAAATGTCGTGCATGCTCTTCCTCCGTCCTCGAGTAAATGAGGATGTCGTCAATGAACACAATGACAAAGATGTCGAGATAGGCTCGAACACCTGGTTCATCAGGCTCATAAATGTTGATGGTGCATTTGTGAGCTCGAATGACATCACAGTGAACTCATACAACCCGTATCGGCTGCTGAAAGCCATCTTCGGGATGTCTTCCTCCTGGATCCTCAGCTAATAATATCCTGATCTCAGATCCAGCTTTGAGAAGCAGTGGGCTCCCTCTAGCTGGTCAAACAACTCGTTGATCCTTGGCAGAGGGTACGTGTTCCGCACCACCAGCCTATTCAGAGCTCTGTAGTCGATGCACAATCTGAGTGTGCCATCCTTCTTCTTCACGAACAACACCGGAGTTCCCCAGGGTGAGGAACTCGACCTAACGAACCCAGCTTCCACCAGCTCCTACAGCTGGCTCCGAAACTCTACCAACTCCTTCGGGGCCATTTGATAAGGGGCCCTAGATACCGGCTTAGCCCCCGGCACCAGCTGGATCTGGAAATCCTTCTCACGATGCGGTGGCAGTCCGGGAAGCTTCTCCGGAAAAACATCAGCAAAATCCCATACGACCGGGATACTTGACACTGAGTCCTTGACTTCAGTCGCCTCGAAGAGCACCTGATATACCTCGTCTCCCTGCAGGTGGGCCTTGACGGCCTGAATAGATGATAAGAAGAGATGAGAGGTGGGTTGAGTACCTTCGAAAACTACTTCACCGTCTTTGCGCTTTAGAACGATCCTCCTTGTCGGGCAGTCAATCCTTGCCTGGTTCCCGAACAACCAACTCATGCCCAGGATCAGGTCGTAGTCTTTCATCTTCAGCACAGTTGTCGGTACCTCGAACAATCTTCCTCCAATCTCCACCCTCATGCTGCACGTGGCATTTGTTAGAACCTCCGATCCGTCCGGGAATCGCACCCTCCTGTAATCGCTCCTGAAGTGTTGGACTTGGTCCAGGTCCTCGATAAACTTAGCAGAGACGAACGAGTGCGAGGCACCCGTATCGAACAAGGTAAAAGAGGGTTTGCCGTAAACGCGTACTAAACCTGAGGGTTTTGTTGTTTGGTTCAAAGCTAAGGTAAAACTAAAATTTATAAGGTACAAAAAATTAAAAGAAACGCATCAAAGTACCTGCGATGACCCTTGCTGGGTCCCGGGTCCTTTCCAAGTCTAGGGCGTATGCCTGCTCCCTGTACTGTCTCCGTTCGTCTCCCTGAAATCAACGACCCCGTCCACGTCCTCTGCCCCCAAAATGCTGGCCCTATGGTGCTGCCCATTGTGCTGGTGGTGCATTCCTCTAAGGGTAGTTTCTCTTGATATGGCCGGTCTGGCGGCAGTGGTAGCACTCCGGTGGTGGCACACCTCCTCCAATTCTTGGCATCTCCCGCATCTGTAGAGGCTGAGGAGCCAACACTCTGCCTCTCTCTGCTCCTGCCTCTCCTCCTGGCGGGGTCGGACCTCCGTCTTTCTCAACCCAGCGTCTCGGCCTCTCGGCTGGTCCCTTCTGCCTCCTCATCCCTGCTCCTCCATCGGTCTCTTTCTCCCACGAACAGCTTGCTGGTCTATCTCCAGCTTCTTGGACATCT
This sequence comes from Dactylorhiza incarnata, assembly GCA_033032865.1. Classification (NCBI taxonomy): domain Eukaryota; kingdom Viridiplantae; phylum Streptophyta; class Magnoliopsida; order Asparagales; family Orchidaceae; genus Dactylorhiza; species Dactylorhiza incarnata. The sequence continues at coordinate 378,403 of JAWHQI010000040.1, read as the reverse complement.
CTAGAATCTTTGTCATGCTGCCGTCGGAGACGAAGAGGAGGGCCTGCGTCAGCTCATCACGAAGGCCCTAGTAGAACCTCTTTGCAAATCCTGCATCATTCAGCTGATACGAAACCGCAAACCGGGATAGATGGGTAAATTCCCGGTGATACTCCAGAACCGTCCTGCTCCCCTACCTCAACTGCAAAAACCTATCCTCCAGCTCGTCTCTCGCAGACTGCGACACAAAATGCTCCTACAGTGCTGCCTTGAAATCCTCCCACGAAACGTCTGCTGCCTCCAGTCCCGGATAAGCTGTACCCAGGAACCTCTTCCACCATCTCTTGGCATGAGACTCCAAGCAAGAAACCACCAGTGGCACCTCCATGTCTTCCGGGCACTGGATCCCTGTCAACATATCCTCCCATGATATCCACCCACTCCTCGGTCCTCACAACGGTCTCCGTCTCGATGTATGATGGTGGGGAGAGTCCTCGAAAGCTGCTCAGCCAATTGGCCCCAGGGTTTTGCTGAGGAGTCGGTGCCTGTTGTGCCCTGAATGTCTCCAGAATGGCAGTCAGTGTCTGTCCCAACTCTGTCTGCTGGAACGGGGTAGGAGCCGGTGGTGGTGGGACGACGTCTGGAGTCGGTGGGACTCCATGCTGCGGCGTAGGGTTCGTCGCAGGCTACACAAGAAAATTACACTCGTAAGGAACATAGCTAAAGAACAATCAGTTATAAGTGGACCTTTTCATGTGATTCCCTTATGGGCACACCATTGCTTCCGCTGCTAGTTTGTCCTCAAACTAAGCTCGTGCGGGGTGGTCCAGGGTTTGTGGACTTCTTTTCTTTGGATCGAGATTTGCTTTGATACCACTTGTAAGACCCCCTTGTTTCTTCTTCTCAAACAACCCGGTCTTAGGCCCAGAACCGCCGTTTTGCGGTGACACCTTCACTCGGGAAGATCGCCACTACAAAACGCCGATGCTGCCGGCCAAATCGATCACGAAGAAGCAAAGAAAGATAAGCTAAAAAGAAAGCCAAGTCCACATCACATAAAAAGTAAAATCATCCAAGAAGAGATGTCCACATAAATATAATTGAAATAAAGGAAGAGACAATAAGGGCTCCTGCCCGATACATCAAGCCTCACTACAAATTCACTCGCGAAAGCAAAATAACTATAACTAATAGCAACGCATGGATCCTGTCATCGGTGCTCCCGTGCTAGACTGCCCCACCTCCATCTGCACAGGCCTCTGGTGCTGCTCCGTCTCCGCAGTCTCCTAAAATGATAAGGTCCACCGACCGTTAGTCAAAAGACTAAGCCAATCCCCCACCCCTCGCCCGGTGACTCCTAGGCACCGAGCGGGAAGGATGAAGCGGAGGACAAACAAGGGGTAATAGCAAAAATAGATGACATGGTATATTCTACAGGAAGAGTTCTACCACTACTCAAGTATATATACATAATTGAAACATGTAATAAAGCATAGTAAGAGCAGGTAAAGAGTAAGTAAAGTGCAGTAAGTAAAGACAATAGTAATAGAAAAGTAACCATTGATTTATAGGAATGCCCACACAAACCTATAGACCAAGGGGTCGTTTAGCAAGGCCTATCGTATAAGAAGTCCCATAACCGACTTATACTATAGGGGTAGGGGTTGAAATGCAATGTTTATGTTATTACAGGCAGGGTATGCAGTTATGCTATGCTCATACAAGTGCAACTCGCCCACTTCGACTCTATGCGCACAGACCTTTAGTTCCCCGTTTTTGGAGCTAGCTAGACTCCCAGGATACTCCCGTAGAGGCAAACGGAAGCGGTGGGTTGGGCCTCGCCCACCTCTAGGTTGGTATATGCACTACCTAACCTGGACCTATCGTACGCCTCAACGCAAAACCGCGGAGCATCTGCGTACTCTTACTGGATGGACCACCAGACTTTTATGGCTAAGTGCAAATTCCACACTTGCCGAGCCCGAGTATCAACGTCGGTGCAACGACCATCAACACTAAGGACCTACCACCTTGTGCACATGCAACATGTTCTACTATCTATCTACAAACTCCAACATAAACCACCTGGGCTTAACTTGCCCAACCAAGAACCAAACTGAGCCACAAACTCTTCGGATCAACAATACGCACCAACCACCACCGAGCCTACAACTCGGGGTACCAAAGCAACCAAACTCTCGTGACAACGAAGTGAGAGTGAATGTTTTATTAGTTAGTCTTGAGCATCTTCTATACTCCTACGACTTATGGTTAATCTTGGACTTCCCGAGAGTTACCTTGTAAGGGGCTCGCTACGGTACTAGGAACTGTAATGGGATGACACCCCAAAGTTCCCTTTCTCAAGACACTTACTGTTATTGGTATCTACCCTTAAGAATTCCCTTCTACCGTTTCACTTGAATTAGACCTAAGTGCTTTAGGACCCACCAGGGAAAAGACGATCTTTCGTAAATCCCTAGGACAACCTTACCCTTAACCCAACAAGTACACTTTACTCACATACACTTCCTGGAGTGGACTTCTAACCATCTGATCATCCCATGTGCACCATCTGCACACCATTTCCACCTTGTAGGTCACTAAAAATCTAAGTTTCACAGTTTTACTATACGCAGACCAGACTAATTATATGAAGCTCACAACTAGAGGTACTCCAAATATTCATCCAACTGACCCAAGCTATTTACTGGAGGTCTATCATGATGTTTTAAGACTAATTCAAGAGAATCATAGTTTTCCCCAATTAATTAATATTTATTTTAATTTCTCCAAACATCTGCCATGTATGAAAACGAACATGAAGTGTAAGTAAATCTTATGATATGGCTCTCCAAAAATTATGATAAATCTATGGTGACTAAATAACATCAGAAACAACATATCATATTTTTACAGTAAGAAATTCTCCTCTAATTTAATTATTTATCATCTATCCAAAATCATAGTTTTATGAAGGAACCACCAAAAAGATCAACACTAAAATTATGGGAAAATTACCAAGCTCTTGTATTCACCAGAAAAGGCTACTGACTAAGTTTCAGGATTTAAGGAAATCATTTTCTCACCAAAATAAATAAATTAAGAAAACCTCAAATTCAATGAACTGTGAAGTAGCCTACTGATTTAAGTCTTCAAAAATTATATAAACATTTACAGAGCTTCCTAATGTTTAGAAAGGTTCTATCACAAATTTTCACAATTTAACAAAGAGTTTTGGACCCTCAAATATTTTTCTTAAGTTTAAATCAAAATAAGTGCCTTGTGAAAGAAGTACTGATTAAATCATTTAATAAAATTCACAAAAATTACCAGAGGTCTAAAACAAGATTATAATGGTACAACCAAAGTCTCATCATCATCCAAGGCTTTTTAAGCATGTAAATGTTTCTTATAAGCAGTTTCCCTAAAGGGGTTATGTCCTAAATCAAAGGGAATACTGGCTCCTAAAATTCTTATAAAATTATCTAGTGCCTATTTACACCCTATGAATCTATTCACCAAGTTTCATAACCATCCATGGACTTTTGACCACATGGCCTTCACAAGGTTCTAAATGCACACTTAGGAATAAAACTAGTATTCTAGGGCTTATCCACCTCTGCTCCACCCCAAACCACTCATGGGGATTCTTTAGGTGATCCTAAACCAGTTACCAAGGTTTCATTTCATGGTGATGAGTTTTGACCACCATACCGCAAGGTAAACACCATACCCTAACTTTGAACCTATTTGTCCTAACTTGGGTTTAAAAAATACTCAAACAAAACAGTCCCAATTGGGCTGATAATTTTACCAAGGTCATACAGTAACCCTAAGGGGTACCTACCAAAATTTGGAGGGCATTGGAGGTCTATTGACCCACTAATTAATTATTAGATGATTTATGAAATTATTTCAAAAACCTTAGAAAAAGGTTCTCCTAAAAATCCCATCTTTGGACATGATGTGTGTGTAGGTATAAGTAGACTATGTTTCAAATCTCAAGTCCATATCATTTCCCAATCAAAAGTTATTCAAGAAATGGTGGCTGTCCTTCACTAGGGACCAACCCCACCAAAATGGACCTACAGAACTCCTTTTGGGGTGAAATTAATTTTAAAATAAAGTAGACCTTAAGGGCTACAACTTTGGTGTTGATCACCTTTTCTGTAGAGGGGCCTAAGTTTTTTTAATAATTAAATCTAAGTACAACAAAATATATGACAGAAATCCTATAAACAATTAATTATATAACTGTTTCTCCGTTCGACGAAATTTAAACTACGCTCGACGAAAGCAGAGCAAACTGCGTTCGAAGAAAGTTAATTCGTTCGACTAATTTAACGCAGAACTGTGTTCGACGAAACATAGTCTGCGCTCGACGAAAGCCGAAAAACTCTGCGTTCGACGAAATCTGAACAAAGCTGTGTTCGACTAATTTCTATTATAACACTGCTCGACTAAAGCAGACCAACTCCCGTTCGACGAATTATTCGTTCGACGAATTTCTTACAGCGTTCGACGAAACAAATGATATAATCGTAAACATTAATATTAAGATCCGACGGCTCTCCGTCATCGTCCCAGATCGTTGGACGGCTCGCGACAGCCCGTTCTGGGCCTCTTTGCGGGGTGATTTCACGGCCACCTACGCATCTTTCCGGCCAGCCAATGCCACCACCACCTCTGTTGAGGTGGTGGCCGACGATAGGGGTGGTTGGCCGGCCGGAGGTGGTGGATCTGGTTTTAGAGGAAGGAAAAAGGGGTACGTAACGCACCCTTTCGGATGCACAATCCGAGCCCTATTGTGCACGGATCAAGCCCCGAAATATGAAGAGATCTAGCACTAAGGGAGGAGAAGAGGATCGGACCTGTGTAGGGGCTTGGCGGCATGAATTTCGGCGAGTTGCCATTGACGGTGCTGGAGCTTTTGGTACCATGCCGATCTAGGATTTCTCTGCACGAAACTCACTGGGAAAATGAGGGATCTCTTCCTCTCTGAGCACTGAAGGAAATGGGAGGAGTTTCATTCGGCTAGGATGGCTTTATCTCCAAAAGCCATTAATGGCCATTATCAAGATTTCGGTTACTCTAAAATTTTCTCTGAAACAGCCACCTTGGCCATGGAAAACTCCAAAAATTCGATTGTAACTGAAGGGGGGAATGAATGCACATCAATTGGGGAGGGAATTGAAGGATTAATAGCATATAATCTCCATGAATGCTCTTTTCTCTCTCTCCGATTTGGGAGAAACCTTCCTATTCTCTCTCCTACTCAGCAATTACATCAATTAAGTGGTAATATCCAGAAATTACCAGGCCCACCAGATGGTGTACCACCTTAATTGGGTCTAGCCCAAGTGGATTGGGCTAGATTAGATTAGATTGGGGTATGTTGACCTAAATTAGGCTTGAGTTTGACTTTGGTCAATTTGACCAATTGGGTTGACCCCAAAGAGTGGCTTGGGCTCCATTGACTTCCCTTAAAGGTTAGGAAGGTCTAGGTAGGGTCAATTGCCCTTTATTAGGGCACTTTGACCAAATTAGGGTTTAAGACAACTTGGTCAAATTAGAGGTCCCATGATGGGGCTTTTTGGTCCATTAGGATCCTAGTACCCATACAAGGGTAGGGGCATGGTCAATTTGGCATGGTGGAGGCTAATTGACCCAAATTGAGTTAGTGTGACCAATTCAGGGTTAAAGTTGACTTTGGTCCAATTGGCCTCTTAATTTGACTCCAATGGGTCCTTGGTGCTCCAAGAGGTCCCCTAATGGGTTAGGGATGCTATGGTGGGGTCAAGGTTCAAGGTGGGGCCCCTAAATCCAATCCTAGGCTTGGTATCTGAAAGTTGCTATTTGCAGACCACTTGGGTTTTCTTCTTCTCTCCTAAGTTCACAAGGTCTTGGGCTCTTTCTATGGTTTTGTCATGACCTAGTCATGACAAAACCAACTTAGGGGTCTAGTTGTTTGAGGGATGTTACAGTGTCCCTCAGTTTAATGGATCAACTAGTCCATAAATAAGATAATATAGGTTTACACAGCGAAAAATACATAATTTATTTTATTTTACCCTATATGAGCATGATGAGCTAACCAGCATTCTGATGATATGCAATTTCTATATTTAGTATAAGTGAAAAGGATTTCTTTTATGAGTTTCAAAATAGAATGATCTTAGTTTAAAAAGAGATGTCATGTAGTAAGAATTATGCAGTTTTGTACGTAAAATATCTACTATGCAACCTAATATAAAATCTTTCCAAGAGCATTTGCACTAATAGCAAGGCAACAATAGTAGCATATACATAGCAAGACAAAGTCTAACATAGAAGAAATTAAGCTATGGGCGACAACAAACTGACACGAACCCATCACCTCAACAAGTTCTCAAAAGAAACCAAAAGTCTACGTCTCAAGTGAGAGTAAGAAGACAACTAGCAAATCTGAAGAAAACAGATCTTGGTCAGCTCCACCTGCTACTGATCCGAACCTGAGGCATTCAAAAGAAAAGAATGTCTCAGCACAAAGGCATGAAAAGACATCATAAACAAGGAGTGAGAGAAAACTCAACAAAAGAGGGTTACCAACCCAATCACGAATAACTGTGAGCATCAGCGAATCAAATAAAGAAGTGTTACCATCCAACAGTAAAGAAAGACTGGCACACGATGCGGTCAAAGTTGCATTACAACAACATCCAAAAGGAAAAGGGTAAAGAGTTGCCCAAGAAGTGAATCACTATCCCCGCCAAAACAAAACAGTACTGAGGCGGAGGAATTCTTTCCAACCAACCATCAGACCAAAACATCCATGACACAAAAGCACTGTGGCGGCGGTTACAACCCACACAACCAACAGCCTACACGTCCACGAAAGAGAAAAAAATAGGCACTGTGGTAGTAGTCTCATTGTCCAACTACACTAACAGTCCAAAATCAATCGGCTGGGGATAGGGATTCACATCATCATAATCAAAACAGACACCACAGAAAAACCTGGAGAAAACTCACAGGAAAACCACCTTCCTGATGAGTCCTGATTATATACACCTTCATGGACTCATCCGGGCCATTATTTAGTCAATATCACGCACTTTAGCCTTATTATAGTTTATAATTGATAACCCATGCTAGGTGCACATTTTGGCCCACTTTGGTGTGTTTTCGTGTTTATTTCCTTTCATAGTACTCATATGTTGTTAAGTGCCACTTTCGGTGGCTAGATCTGTGTTTGTGCTGGAATAGGAGGCGTGCAAGTGTTTCCGGTGCAATTCTGCACAGGAACACTGCGCACGATCACTTGTTCTAGTGCGCACGACCACTGGTCGTGCGCCACTGATCGTGCGCACTTAGCCCCTTTTTACGAGTTCTGTCTGGTGAAGTGCGCACGACCACCGGTCGTGCGCCACTGTCCGTGCGCACTTAATAGTAATTTTATGAGTTCTGTCTCACCTATTGCGCACAACCACCGATGCTAGTGCGCACGATCAACGGTCGTGCGCCACTGGTCGTGCGAGCATTTTATTTTATAATTTCATCTCTTGCAGGTTCTGTCCAGGCAGTGCGCACGATCGCAGGATTCCAGTGCGCACGACCACTGGTCGTGCGCCAATGATCGTGCGCAGTGTTTAATCCAGCGCCTATTTAAGCGCCTGTTGCGATTTTAGGGCGGATTATTCATTTCGGGAGCGGGATTTCTGTTCCGTACGCCGCTGACCGCCCCCTTGGATCGCCCCTACTTCATCTCCTACGCAAGGGGAAGCTTCCTCGGTCCATTCCTAGACATCCTCCATCGTCCGTGAGTGTTCTCCATCATCCGCAAGCCTCCAAGCAATCATTTTCGCTTTCCACCCGGTGAGAAGAAGAAGAGACCTTGAGTCGAAGACGACGGAGCACGTAGGGAGATTGTGACAGCCCTCTACGCCGGAAGCATCGTCCGCCCGAGTCCGGAGGTAGCCCGACAACCTACCATTCCGGCCGTGAACGGCCGCTAGTCTTCACCGCCGGTTATCTCCTTCCTCTTTCCTTGATTGTACCCCTTTGAATCTTTTACTAAATGAATATTGTGATATTTACTTGATGAGAATGAATGTTTCTGTGTTCTTATTCATGGGTTGGTTGTGATTCACCATGTTCAAGCGCACTCACTCACACACGCACGCAAGGCGTTTGCTCCGTGTTGGCAAGAGCTAATGACGGTTGTGAAGAGGTGTTTGCGACCCTCACTCTCTCGCGCCTGAGTCCTCTTCATTCGCCTCACGAAGCACGGCATCGCGGCCGTTGCATCCACCTCACGTTGCGAAGCGGTGTTCTCGACCCGCATCTCTTTTATTGTTGTTAAAATTAGGAAAACCAACCAAAAACCCCTTGTTGTGTTTGTGAAACGCTTGTGTAACAATATTCACTGCACGATTCGATCACCCATCCTGCATTCCTCAAGAGACCGACATCCGGGGAATTTATTCTCCACAATTATTACTTGACAGCGACCGGTGCACTTGCCGACGCGCATCAAGTTTTTGGCGCCGTTGCCGGGGAACGCAGGCGTGTATCGTCTTGTGTTGTGACTCTCGTTACACGAGCAGTTGTTTTTGATCTTTTCATTTCTTCTTGTTGTTGACAGTGCATGCAGAGGCAGATTGCAGGTGAACTTGCACCTTTTGACCCAGAAATCGAACGAACCGCTCGCGCGCGAAGGCGTGCTGCGGCTCTGCAAGCAGCCATGGGTGATCATGTGAACCCGAATGATGCTGATGCGCGAGTGCACGATGAGGGGCAAAATCCGGCCACTGATGAACAGGAGGCGGAGAGACCTCGGCCTCGTACTATGAGAGATTATACCACCCCCACCGCTGGAAGCGTGTATCCGGGCTTTGGGCCCAATATCATGAACAATCAGTTTGAGATAAAGCCGGCGATCTTAAACATTATCCGAAACCATGCTCAGTTTTCGGGGATGGCTAGCGAAGACCCGCATCTGCATCTGGCAGAATTCTCTGATATTTGCGGAACTTTCCGCTATGCGGGCATTGCTGATGACACAGTCAAACTGAGACTGTTCCCCTTCTCCCTCCGTGATAAAGCAAAAGTATGGCTTCATTCCATCCCGCCCGGGACTGCTGCAACATGGGATGCCCTTGCATCCAAATTCCTGGCTAAATTCCACCCGGTGGATAAGATTGTAAGCTTGCGGCGTGAAATCGCCACATTTCGGCAGTTGGATCAAGAGACTCTTGCGGAAGCTTGGGAGCGCCTCAATGAACTCCTTCGCCGTTGCCCTGGCCACGAGCTCCAGCCATGGAACGTGGTTGAATTGTTCAACTTCACGATCGAGCCCAATTATAGGGCAATGATCGATGCTGCGGCCGGTGGTACCTTGATGAACCACACCCCTGAAGATGCCCTGCGGATTTTGCGTGACACTGCCTCCCACAGTACCTTCTGGACTGCAGGGAGAAACGCTCCAAGAAGCAGCCGAGGACTCTTCATGGTTGATTCTCTTCCTTCTCCGTCTCCATCTGCTGCCATCATTACTTGTGAAGGATGTGGAGGTGGAGGCCACCATGCTTACGAATGCTCGGGGAACCAAGTGGTAGGTGATTTCGTGCACTTATCTTTAAATGAATCTGTGAATTATGTTGGAAATCAGTCCAAGGGGGCGCCGTATAATAACACTTATAATCCGGGAGCGAGAAGTCATCCGAACTTCTCGTGGAATCCCAACACGCCCGGCCAACGATGGTCACCGGGGCAGCATCAAAATGATGCTTACGCCTCCGGGAGCCAACCGAGGCCGCCGCACCCGGATTACAACCAAGCACCCCCTACTCAAAAGAAGAGTAATTTAGAAGAAATGATGGAAAAATTCATGCTTGTAGCTAACTCGAATATGGCAAACCAAACTGCATCTATGCGAAACTTGGAGACGCATTTGGGCCAATTGGCCCAAGCGCTAACTGAGCGTTCGCAGGGGTCCCTTCCCAGTAATACGGAAAAGAATCCCATTGATCAAGGGAAAAGTCTGGGGGATGTGGTGGATGCCAATCCGAGTGAGCTGACAATCTCGTGTTCCATCAATCAGGTTGAAACAAAGGCTCTATGCGATTCCGGTTCCTCTCGCAATGTTATTGCGCTGCAAGATGTTGCGAAACTTCAATTGGAGATTAACACAGAGGAAAAGAAATCGCTGATTCTCGCTAACGGCACCATTATTCAATCCGAGGGAGAGGTGAGAAACGTGGAAGTAATAGTTGAGGGGACAACTGTGGTCGCGGACTTTCAGGTGTTGGACCCCCGGGAAAATCAATCCATCCCTATCTTGGGGGTGCCGTTCTTGAAAGAGAGCGGCGCCACCCTTGACTTTGCCACGGGGTGTGTCATCTTACCTAACACGGCGCTGCAGCCCATTCATCTCGAAGCTAGAGCCGACACATCCACTCCTCCCCCTCTTGTTATTTCTGATGAACTTCTGAGTTGTGCAGGGAAGACGCATTTCCAAGAAACAGGTGAAGGGGAAATGGAGGAGCTCAAATCTGATGAGGAGGAAGTGATTGACTTTCGGAAAGAATTCGACGCCGAGAAGGAGGATGACGGCTGTCCGGGAAATGATGATGTGGATTTAGTCAAGAATGCTGATTATTTTTCTTCTTGTGATGAATCGTGTAATAAACTGTTTAAGCGTTCCGTCTCTTGGGCCGATCCGGTGGTCACAGTGACACCGGAAGTGACGCCACCTGACTCTAAGGAGGAAAAATCTGAGAGTTCACAACGGTGGCAATCTCCAACCGTCACCAAACTGAAAAAAGAAAAACTTCTGCGTGACGCTCGTGCTGCCGCTCTTCGTAGCAAGATGGCGGAGGTTAGGGGAGCATTGGGTAATACCAGTGCTGGCCCTAAAGCCTTCACCTCCCGCCTACATGCTACGGGAGATGCGCACCACAAGAGCGCTTTTAGTTGATGCGTGTTTTTAATTGCTGTAATGAACTATTTTTGAGTATGTCTTCTTAATTCCTGCACTCTTTATAAACAATGTTAATACAGGTATTTGGTCCAGCTTAAGGACGTTAAATGAAAGCGCTACTGGGAGATAACCCAGATTTCTTGATTTGTTGTGCTCTCACTTGTTTTAATCCAGTTTTTACTATTTTTGTTGTTCTAGTATCTAATTTCCAGGTGGCCTTGGTTCCTTGAGATGGCGGATGTTGCGGACTATTTTTGATCTTATCGCCAATCATCTGGTATGCTCATTTCTGAGCATTGGGTAACACTTCCTTCCCTCTTTTAGCTTCAACTTCTAGATATATTGCTTAGCTTAAGTCTGGGGGAGCGAGTGTTGTTATCCACTGTGCACGAGTTGCATTGCATGCTAGATGGTTGATTTTTGTTTATCATTCTCATTATCATTGTTTTCTTGCTTCACATACCATTTCACCCACTTGAGTGTGTGCTTATCTTGTTGTGTTGTTCCGTTTAAGCTAGTCTGGTTGGAAGGTGAAATAGGCTATTAACACAGGAATTATTATTTGGAGCGCAGTGTCGACTCATGTAGTGTTCTAGTCGCTTCGCATGCTATAGTAGAATTTGCGTAGAATTAGATTTTCTTTATGCATTTAATTTATGTGCAGTATCTCTGCGTAAATTTAGATTTAATGTACTCAAGTGGTGAATTCGAATGAAATTGATGATAACCCGGTGTTGTGTGTGTGCGGTCGCTAAACGTGTGTTGCTCGAGTCGGGAGGAAGGTTTATCTTTCTCGTGGGCTAAGAACTTGCCCCAAGCGACTCTTGAAGCATGGGTGAGAGCTACTTGTTGAGTCAAGCATGATGTAGGCCACCATTTGGCTAGTTTGAGCTTTGTTATTCCATGCCCCTTTCATTCGCCTTTGCAAGCCAAATTTGTGCCTACCATTTTTATGTTCAGCTCCTCCTCATCCACCAAAGCCTGAAGCCTATCCTACGCCCGCAACCAAAAAAAAATGTTTTAACTGTGCTCATAATTTCCAACTTGTGTGGTGTGTGGTATCATTGTGTTTTGAAGAGAAAATATTGTCTATCCGCTGATTTTGAACCAACTGGAGGTTGCTTGAAAGAAGAAAAATATATAAAAGAAAAAAAAAAGAAGAGTATCCTGAAAATAATCCTCCCAAGCTAAAGAGAAAAATCTGTTGGTATTTGTAAAGTAGGCTGTGTGCACACCTGGTTTTCATGATAAGTCTGGGGGTGTGTCACACGAGCATAGTTGTTTGGTTTTGTAAGGTGCAGTGTGCCGTTGGCTCATTTGGGTTGCGTAGCCGTCATGTTTATCTTTGCATATCATTCCGTAACCTAAGCCCCGTTTTAATCCTATAAGTCCTACTGATTTGACTTGCGAGTTTGCTAGCGCCGTGGAGAGAGTGTGACCGGGCAAGCGTATGGTTCACGACGTTGATGGATTTCAGCGGAGTTATTCCTAAGCCCCGATCTTTTGCAACACCCGCCTCAGCGTCTCGTCACTTTCATACCGGGCATGATCGTCAAATTCTTCATAATTCACCCACTGAGTACAATTAAATCTTTGATTACGCTTTAGTACTTACGTAAATTAGTTAGCATAGCTAGAATCTTCTTCTACTAGAATTCCTACTCGCATGCGTATGTTACTTCGCACTGTACTCCCCTGCGTAATTCGCTATTTTAATTATCTTTTTCAACTTCCGCCGGATTAGTTTGCTCGGGACGCGCAAATAGTTAAGTCTGGGGGTGTGATGAGTCCTGATTATATACACCTTCATGGACTCATCCGGGCCATTATTTAGTCAATATCACGCACTTTAGCCTTATTATAGTTTATAATTGATAACCCATGCTAGGTGCACATTTTGGCCCACTTTGGTGTGTTTTCGTGTTTATTTCCTTTCATAGTACTCATATGTTGTTAAGTGCCACTTTCGGTGGCTAGATCTGTGTTTGTGCTGGAATAGGAGGCGTGCAAGTGTTTTCGGTGCAATTCTGCACAGGAACACTGCGCACGATCACTTGTTCTAGTGCGCACGACCACTGGTCGTGCGCCACTGATCGTGCGCACTTAGCCCCTTTTTACGAGTTCTGTCTGGTGAAGTGCGCACGCCCATCAACTCCAGTGCGCACGACCACCGGTCGTGCGCCACTGTCCGTGCGCACTTAATAGTAATTTTATGAGTTCTGTCTCACCTATTGCGCACGACCACCGACGCTAGTGCGCACGATCAACGGTCGTGCGCCACTGGTCGTGCGAGCATTTTATTTTATAATTTCATCTCTTGCAGGTTCTGTCCAGGCAGTGCGCACGATCGCAGGATTCCAGTGCGCACGACCACTGGTCGTGCGCCAATGATCGTGCGCAGTGTTTAATCCAGCGCCTATTTAAGCGCCTGTTGCGATTTTAGGGCGGATTATTCATTCCGGGAGCGGGATTTCTGTTCCGTACGCCGCTGACCGCCCCCTTGGATCGCCCCTACTTCATCTCCTACGCAAGGGGAAGCTTCCTCGGTCCATTCCTAGACATCCTCCATCGTCCGTGAGTGTTCTCCATCATCCGCAAGCCTCCAAGCAATCATTTTCGCTTTCCACCCGGTGAGAAGAAGAAGAGACCTTGAGTCGAAGACGACGGAGCACGTAGGGAGATTGTGACAGCCCTCTACGCCGGAAGCATCGTCCGCCCGAGTCCGGAGGTAGCCCGACAACCTACCATTCCGGCCGTGAATGGCCGCTAGTCTTCACCGCCGGTTATCTCCTTCCTCTTTCCTTGATTGTACCCCTTTGAATCTTTTACTAAATGAATATTGTGATATTTACTTGATGAGAATGAATGTTTCTGTGTTCTTATTCATGGGTTGGTTGTGATTCACCATGTTCAAGCGCACTCACTCACACACGCACGCAAGGCGTTTGCTCCGTGTTGGCAAGAGCTAATGACGGTTGTGAAGAGGTGTTTGCGACCCTCACTCTCTCGCGCCTGAGTCCTCTTCATTCGCCTCACGAAGCACGGCATCGCGGCCGTTGCATCCACCTCACGTTGCGAAGCGGTGTTCTCGACCCGCATCTCTTTTATTGTTGTTAAAATTAGGAAAACCAACCAAAAACCCCTTGTTGTGTTTGTGAAACGCTTGTGTAACAATATTCACTGCACGATTCGATCACCCATCCTGCATTCCTCAAGAGACCGACATCCGGAGAATTTATTCTCCACAATTATTACTTGACAGCGACCGGTGCACTTGCCGACGCGCATCACTTCCCAACAAGCTCGACGAAAGCACTCGACGAAACTAAGGCATACTCGATGAATTCATCGAAAATACTCGACGAACCCTCAGGACTCTCGATGAATTTGTCGAAACTCATTCGATGAATTTTGGCGAATCGACTTACCTCTCTCACGGAAGTCTAAATCTGCGTCGATGAATTCGTCGAAATGAATCGACGAATTTACTTCGAGTTCTCGGCGAAATTGCTCGTAACTATTCGACGAATCTATACTCAATGGATTATCTTAACTCCTGGACGAATTCAACGTTAGCCAAATCGACGTGCTCTACAATACTACAGAAATTTTGCCTGACTAACTGAACGCTTTACATAACATATCTCTAAGAGGAACGTAAATAAACAATAAAGGGAAAGAAAATTGCGCAAGAGGGGTTTAGTCCACCACTTGCCTAGTTTTCACCAGAAATGTTCTCCGAACAACTCCTCGTCGCAGATCGGCCGCTAGAAAATCACGAGGAAGAATCTATGAAACTTTTGGAACGAAAAGGTGGGTTAGGGCTATCAGCTCTAACCTCAAAAATCTACGAAACTCAAAATACATAACGCCCCCTCGAAGAGCTCGGCGAGAGCTTTCCAGATCTATGAGATTTCGTGCTCCGGAGCTCCGGTGGCGGCGATCTGAAGGTTCACGGAGGACGCCTCTCGCGGGTTCGCAAAAAGACCGGGGAAAGAAAAGATGAATAGGGCTTTTTCGATTCTCACGGGAGGAAGAGTCTATTTATACTTAAAATAATAAGGATAATAATAATAAGTATAACAATAATAATAATAATAATATATTTATTTATAACTATTAACGAGAAAGAAAGAGAAGGGTCGGTTCGTCAAGGAATTAAGGAAGCATTCGACGAACACTAAAAAGCCTGCCTGGTTTCATCGAATGAAATATCAAAACAATAATAATTACTGTACTTCACACCTTCACTGGAGGCAATATCGTCGGGGAAGGCAAGCATTTCGTCGGGACATACTATGCTTTATGCAACTTTATTATTATACATATATTATTATAATATCATAATAGTAAACGTATGTTAATATTATTATTACAAAAAAATTAAATGGACACTGATGTCGACGAAATTTGCACCAAAGGAGAACGACGACGCTACGATTCCAACGACGAAGTCGGAATCAAAATCCGACGAACCATTCTCGAGATATAAATTTCCGAAGTTTTACAGCGATGGATAAATATACAAATCTTTGAAAATTCACCGATGCTTTAATTTTGCTCGGAACTCCACGAAACTTTAACAACCTTTCTAAAATTAAATAATCTTATTTTCTAACGTAAAATTTTTCCAATTCCGGATAGTCTCAAAACTGGGTCGATTTGACCAGTCGGACGTGAAAACGTGCAAATGACGGCGCACCGCTAACTTCGCAATAACGTAACGCCCTTCGTCATTAAGATGTCACCAATATATTTCTAAATAATAGCCAAAAATTCACGGGCGTTACAACCACTCCCCCTAAAAAGAAGTTTCATCCCGAAACATTGACAATTAGGTTGAATACAAAAGCGAGTAATTAAAAACTAACGGATGAAAACACTTACCAAAGAGGACTAGGAGAAAAGATGAGGATGAGATGTCCTCATGACCGATTCCAATTCCCAAGTCGCGCTCTCGTCGACTTGGTTTCGCCAAAGGACTTTGACCATATGAATCATCTACTTTCGCAACACGCGATCCTGAGACTCTAGAACACGAACATGCTCTTCGACATAAGATAGATTAGGTTGCAACTGGGGCACTGAGTCAAGGACAGGACAATCACTACGCATGCACTTTCTCAACTGGCTCACATGAAACACATCGTGAATACCTGGGAAAGAAGCCGGGAAATCCAGCCTATAAGCTGACACTCAGATCCGCTCAACAACCTGGAAAGCTCCCACATACCGGGGATCCAACTTGTGGTTCCTTCCAAATCTCTTAACACCTGGCATCGGAGAAACCTTCAAAAAAACCATGTCCCCAACTGCAAACTCCAGATCAACCCTTCTCCGATTAGCATACTTCTCATATCGCTCCTGAGCAATGCGAAGTTTCTCGCGGATATGAGTCACAGAAACATTCATCTCTTCCAAAGCTTCTGGACCTAGCAATGGACTCTCACCAACCTCGGCCCAAAACAAGGGAGTTCGACAATGTCTCCCATACAAAGCCTCAAAGGGGGCCATCTGTAAACTCTCCTGATAACTGTTATTATATGCAAACTCCATCAGTCCAAGACGCTTATCCCAAGCTCCACCATGATCCAAAACATAACATCTGATCATATCTTCCAAAATCTGATTCACTCTTTCGATCTGACCATTTGTCTGAGGGTGGTAAGTGGTAGAGTATCTAAGGTCAGTACCCAAGGCTCCCTTCAAACTCTGCCAAAAATGAGACATATACCTGGAATCCCGATCTGACACAATGCTCACGGGCACACCGTGCAACCTGATGACCTCATCCAAATAGAGCTCTGCTATTTTCTCCATAGAATAACCAATCTTGAAAGGCATAAAGTGAGCACACTTTGTCAATCTGTCAACTATGACCCATACCGAATCATGTCCTCCGGGAGATCTCGGCTAACCGGTAATGAAGTCCATTGAAATACTCTCCCACTTCCAGCTTGGAATATCCAATGGATTCAATTTACCTCCAGGCCTCTTGTGATCATCCTTAACATACTGACAGGTATAACATTCTGAAACATACTTAGCTATATCATTCTTCAAACCTAACCACCAAACAATCTGTTTCAGGTCATTATACATCTTTGTGGAATCAGGATGTTAGGAAACACTAGAATCATACGCTTCACTACAGATCTTTGTTCGAATATCCTCAAACACGGGAATACAATATCTACCTCGATACTTCAAAGTATCCCTATCATCAATTGAAAAATCTGGTAGTTCACCTTTTTCAGTTCTATTCCGGAGATGCTGCAAATCAGGATCGTCCTTCTGATACAGTCTGGTGTGGGTAATCCAAGAAGGCTCTTCAGCTTCTAAACTCGAAGGCGCGGTACTACTACCGACTGAGATATCCATCAGCATAAGCTCCTCCACTAAGGACTGAACAGAAAGGTTGAAGACATGCGCAGTCTTTCTACTCAGGGCATCGACCACCACATTAGCCTTACCCGGATGATACAGGATGTTAACTTCATAATCCGCAACATACTCCAACCATCTGCGCTGGCGCAAATTTAGTTCTTTCTGGGTAGAGACATACTTCAGACTCTTGTGATCCGTAAAGATCTTGCATGACACTCCATAAAGAAGTTGTCTCCAAAGCTTTAAAGCATAAATCACTGCCGCAAACTCTAAGTCATGCGTAGGGTAATTCCTTTCATGAACTTTCAATTGTCTTAACCCATAAGCGATCACCTTTCCTTCTTGCATCAAAACACAACCTAGTCCAACATGAGACACGTTCACATAAACGATATACTCTACTCCCTCGGTCGGTAAAGTCAAAGCAGGAGCACTGCACAAATGCTTCTTTAATTCCTGGAAAGCTTCTTCATAGGAATCACTCCAAACGAAAGTTGCATTCTTTTAGGTAAGCTTAGTCAAAGGTGCCGACAACACCGAAAATCCTTGCACAAACCTTCAATAATAACCTGCCAACCCTAAGAAACTCCTTATCTCCTTAGGCGTTGTAGGTGTCTTCCAATCCAAGACAGCAGAGATCTTTGCCGGGTCTATAGAAATTCCGTCCTTGCCCACTACATGACCAAGGAAAGACACTTGCGAAAGCCATAATTCGCACTTACTCAATTTTGCATACAACTTATGCTCTCTTAGGGTAGACAATACTAAGCGCAAATGTGTAGCATGCTCCTCAGCATTTCTTGAATACACCAGCACATCATCGATGAAAACTACCATGAAATTGTCAAAGAAGTCTTTGAACACTCGGTTCATCATATCCATGAACGCAGAGGGTGCATTTGTCAAACCAAATGACATCACCAGAAACTCAAAATGACCATAACGGGAACGAAAAGCAGTCCGGGGGATGTCCGACTCACAGTCACGGATCCTCAACTGATGGTAACCTGAACGAAGATCAATCTTTGAAAACACTAAACTACCACGTAACTGATCAAATAAATCATCGATTCGCGACAACGGGTATCTGTTCTTTATGGTTACCTTATTCAACTCCCTATAGTCTATGCACAACCTCGTAGAACCATCCTTCTTTTTCACGAACAACACTAGCGCACCTCAGGGAGAAGAACTTGGCCTAATGAATCCACACTGCAACAATTCATCTAACTGGGTACGCAACTCTTCCAGCTCACTCGGGACTATACGGTACGATGCCTTAGCACTCAGACGAGTACTAGGCTCAAGATCAATAACGAACTCCACATCTCTCTCAGGCGGAAGACCAGGAAGACTAACCAGAAAAACATCAGGAAACTCTTGCACCATAGGAACATCCTCTATACTCGGCAAACCACTAACAGTTTCTAACATAGAAATAAGGTAAGCAAAACAACCGAAATCTAAAAGTTTCCGAGCACATACCGCATAAATAATCGGGGAATCCTGGCGCGGAAAGCCATACAAACTAATGGATTGACCGTTGTCTATCTTGAAGTCCAAACGCTTAACCTTGCATTGGGTAACCGCATCTTATCTGGACAACCAGTCCATGCCCAAAATCACATCGAAGTCCTCCAGGTCTAGCACCTTCAAATCCGCAAAAGCTAAGAAATCACCTAAGAGGATAGGACAATTCTAGATACCCTGGTTCGACACCACGGTGTCGCTAGAAGGAAAATTAACACAAAACGCATCGCCAAACAGATCGAGGGTCAAACAATGACACTCTACAAATGTCCTAGCCACGAACGAGTGGGTAGCACCAGAATCGAAAAGGACATGCGCCCAACGGTTCTTTACCTTAAATCCTCCTATAAAAAATCGGATACATAACTGGCCGAACAGAAATTGAAACTAAGGATAAAGGCTAAGAGTTAAATTAAGGCCTAACCTGAAATAACTTGGGTGTAATTCTGAGCTTCTCCCCTAGTCACCACATTCAACATGCCGTTTCCTCTATCCTGATGCTGCGACTGCGGCGGTGGCAAAGCCTAAAGTGGCACTGGCTGCAGAGGCGGCTGGAAATGCGGGCATTTAGTCTTAACACGTCCCTTCTGTCCGCACTGAAAACACACCTTATCTTTAGACCAGCAATGTGCAACATCATGCCCATTTCGCTTACAGAAGGTACATTTCAGATCTCCTCTGGGAGCGCCCTGTATTGCCGACACTTGCTGCTGCTACTTAGCTCCTAACCTTTTAAAACTTTTCTCGAACGGATTGCCCGGGCGACCACAAAAGCTACAAACTTTGCCACTTCTTTTCTTTGGAGCAGGGATAGATACCTTGGGGCTTTCCCCCTCTTCGACTTTTCACTTGTCCTTTCTCATTAATGCACCTCTACTCTTGGCGTTGTCGATGGCCTCGACTTTCATCGCTGCTTCTACTACTTCAACATAGCTTTTAGATCTGTATACGCTAGCCAATTGCTGAACGTCACTACGAAGTCCTCTGAGAAATCGCTTCACTCTTCCTGCCTCGGAAGTCACTAAATCTGGAGCAAATCTGCTCAACTTACTGAATTCAACCTCATACTCACTAACGTGAGTTTCCTTTGCTTCAAGTGCAGAAAATTATTCATCAGACAGTCTTGCTAGACCGACGATAAAAACTTCTTTAACACCATTGCCTTAAACGACTCCCACGAACATCCGTCTACAAGAATTTCTCTCTCCCTGATCCAGCAGCTCTTAGCAAGTCCCTTCAGCTGGTAAGAGGCGACCATTTCCTTTTGGTCCACAGAGATTCTTGAATATGAAAACATCTCCTCAATGGCGACCAACCAGTCATCCAACGCCATGAAGTCAGCTCTTACGTCATACGTAGGAGGTCCTAGTCGCTGGAAATGCGAAATGAAGTTCATCTTTGGTGGCAGCAGAACCGGAGGCACCAAAGGAGCGGGAGGAACAGACACAGTCTGACCCACTACAGGGTCCTGCACCACAGGCTGCTGCACAGCGGCTGCAGTCATCAACGTCTGAATCTGTGATTGCATCGCAACTAACTGCCTGGACAGAGCCACATTACTTTGTCGCAGACACTAGATCATAGCTTCATTCTGCGCACCCGAAGACTCACCCTCCGATTGGGGAGTCAACCTCACCGCAACATGCCTCGATGGCATAACTATAAAAATGAATAAACAGCTCATCAAAACCCTAGCTTGGAACTGGAACTACTCAGCTTAGCTCGAACCAAAACATGAAAAGACACTTGATCCAACTACAACTTGCTCTGGGATTTTATACAAATGATGTTATGTTTTAGCTTAGGATGATATACTTCCATCCTTTAACTCTTGTGCATGTCACATGGATGTATGAATGTTTAAACCTTCTTTACAAATCATGTGTGTACGAGTGTCATCATGTAAATCTTTAGCTTGGCACAGGTGCTTTATGCGATGTTATGATATGTATGTTGTGCTATGATTTCTAAGAAAAGCCTTAATGCATGTTATGAGCGGCGTATGCATGAAATATGATGCACCCCATAATACATAATATCGCATGCAACAAAATAGAAAAATGTGTTAATGGGCATCCATGTGATGATGGTTATGCATCCCATACTACATAAC
Source organism: Dactylorhiza incarnata (assembly GCA_033032865.1). NCBI lineage: Eukaryota > Viridiplantae > Streptophyta > Magnoliopsida > Asparagales > Orchidaceae > Dactylorhiza > Dactylorhiza incarnata. The sequence continues at coordinate 357,434 of JAWHQI010000040.1, read as the reverse complement.
CGTCACATGTTGCCACCTATGGTGGATCCATATACAAACACATATTATGCATCCCATACTAAATAATATGCCCCGTATACTTCTTATCATGCTATGAGTGTAGTGTTCATGCTTCAGCCAAGATGTACGGATGACACTTCGGTGTGTGTATGCAATGAGCCAAGATGATTAACACCTGATCAGAAAAAGTCGTTCGACCAATTTGTCAAACAAACCTCCCTCTGATACCAACTGTCACGACCCGCATTTTCTCCGTATTCAATAATACGTCAGAGTAAAAGAAAATACGTGTCATGATGCCACGTCATGCATGGGACAACTGCAGATGCTCAGACAACTTTACCTTCACACTTTTCTTTAGAAAGCCATGAACTTTATGTTTAAAACATAATTTAAGTTTAAAGTTTTCAAACATTGTGTCCCTTTGTTTAATGGATCAGCTAGTCCATAAATAAGAGAATATAGGTTTACGCAGCGGAAAATACATAATTTATTTTATTTTATTTTACCCTATATGAGCATGATGAACTAACCAGCATTCTGATGATATGCAATTTCTATATTTCGTATAAGTGAAAAGGATTTCTTTTATAAGTTTCAAAATATAATGATCTTAGTTTAAAAAGAGATGTCATGTATTAAGAATTATGCAGTTTTGTACGTAAAATATCTACTATGCAACCTAATATAAAATCATACCAAGAGCATTTACACTAATAGCAAGACAACAGTCGTAGCATATACATAGCAAGACAAAGTCTAACACAAAAGAAATTAGGCTATGGGCGTCAACAAACTGACACAAACCCATCACCTCAACAAGTTCTCAAAAGAAACCAAAAGTCTACCTCTCAAGCGAGAGTTAAAAGACAACTAGCAAATATGAAGAAAATAGATCTTGGTCAGCTCCACCTGCTACTGATCCGAACCTGAGGCATTCAAAAGAAAAGAATGCCTCAGCACAAAGGCATGAAAAGACATTATAAACAAGGAGTGAGAGAAAACTCAACAAAAGAGGGTTACCAACCCAATCACGAATAGCTGTGAACATCAACGAATCAAATAAAGAAGTGTTAGCATCCAACAGTAAAGAAAGACTGGCACACAGTGCGGTCAAAGTTGCATTGCAACAACATCCAAAAGGAAAAGGGTAAAGAGTTGCCCAAGAAGTGAATCACTATCCCCACCAAAACAAAACAGTACTGAGGCGGAGGCATTCTTTCCAACCAACCATCAGACCAAAACATCCATGACACAAAAGCACTGTGGCGGCGGTTACAATCCACACAACCAACAGCCTACACGTCCACGGAAGAGAAAAAAATAGGCACTGTGGTAGTGGTCTCATTGTCCAACTACACTAATAGTCCAAAATCAATCGGCTGGGGATAGGGATTCACATCATCATAATCAAAACAGACACCACAGAAAAACCTGGAGAAAACTCACAGTAAAACCACCTCCCCAACAAGCTCGGCGAAAGCACTCGACGAAACCAAGGCATACTCGACGAATTCGTTGAAAAGACTCGACAAACCCTCAGGACTCTCGACAAATTCGTCGAAACTCATTCGACGAATTTTGGCGAATCGACTTACCTCTCTCACGGAAGTCTAAATCTGCGGCGACAAATTTGTCGAAATGAATCGACGAATTTACTTCGAGTTCTCGGCGAAATTGCTCATAACTATTCGACGAATCTGTACTCAACGGATTATCTTAACTCCTGGACGAATTCTACGTTAGACAAATCGACGTGCTCTACAATACTACAGAAATTTGCCCGACTAACTGAACGCTTTACATAACATCTCTCTAAGAGGAACATAAATAAACAATAAAGGGAAAGAAAATCACGCAAGAGGGGTTTAGTACACCACTTGCCTAGTTTTCACCGGAAATGTTCTCCGAACAACTCCTCGTCACAGATCGGCCGCTAGAAAACCACGAGGAAGAATCTCTGAAACTTTTGGAACGAAAAGGAGGGTTAGGGCTATCGGCTCTAACCTCAAAAATCTACAAAACTCAAAATACATACCGCACACGCGAAGAGCTCGGCGAGAGCTTTCCGGATCTATGCTCCGGCGAAGATTTCGTGCTCCAGAGCTCTGCTGGCGGCGATTTGAAGGTTCACGGAAGACGCCTCTCACGGGTTCGCAAAAAGACTGGGGAAAGAGAAGATGAATAGGGCTTTTTCGGTTCTCACGGGAGGAAGAGGCTATTTATACTTAAAATAATAAGGGTAATAATAATAAGTATAATAATGATAATAATAATATATTTATTTAAAACTATTAACGAGAAAGAAAGAGAAGGGTCGGTTCGTCAAGGAATTAAGGAAGCATTCGACAAACGCTGAAAAGCCAGCCTGGTTTCATCGAATGATATATCAAAACAATAATAATTACTGTACTTCATGCCTTCACTGGAGGCAATATCGTCGGGGAAGGCAAGCATTTCGTCGAGTAATATTAAGATTTGCGTAACTTTATTATTATACATATTATTATAATATCATAATAGTAAACACATGTTAATATTATTATTACAAAAAAATTAAACAGACGCCGATGTCGACGAAATTCGCACCAAAGGAGTACGGCGGCGCTATGAATCCAACGGCGAAGTCGGAATCAAAATCCGACGTACCATTCTCGAGATATAAATTTCTGAAGTTTTACGGCGATGGATAAATATACAAATCTTTGAAAATTCACCGATGCTTTAATTTTGCTCGGAATGCCACAAAACTTTAACAACCTTTCTAAAATTAAATAATCTAATTTCCTTACGTAAAATTTTTCAATTCCGGATAGTCTCAAAACTGGGTCGATTTGACCAATCGGACGCAAAAACATGCAAACAACGGCGCACCGCTAACTCCGCACTAACGTAATGCCCTTCGTCATTAAGATGTCATCAATATATTTCTAAATAATAGCCAAAATTCAGGGGCGTTACACGCATGATCATTACTTAACGCTCATCGCAGTTGGTGATGAGGACTGTTGAAGGTGCCTTTATCAAGGGTAGCGGGGGATCGAGACCAGCCATCAACAACCTACTGTAGCTGAGAAACAGGCTCAGAGATCTGATTGGGGTGGCACCGGACTGCAGTCCTTGTTCAATGCCGGAAGGGCGGCACACATCGAGCGTGGCATGGTGTTAGCGCTGGGTTGTTACAAAGGGGAAGGAACTTCCTCGAAGAATGATGAGGCAGCTAGGACAGTGATGCTTACATTTGATCAACCAGCTATGATCAAGCGCTATTCGCACCTCTATTCCAAATAATTCTTGAACTTCCAAGGAATTGATTGGAATGTTTTTTGTATTCTCAGGATTGAGGAGCGTGTAGAGACCCTTATTTGCATAATGGTTGGAGGCAACTCTTGAGCATCACCGACCCCGTCTACCTCGAATTAGCTTTGGAATTTCTGACAACATTGAATTTAGACCCTACTGTGTCAGAATAACCCCACCACCAATGCATATCATTCCATCTATTGGGTGATCCATACACATTGAGTCTAGCTCAATTTGACGTCCATCTAGTGGTTTGCACCATGGAATTTGCGAACACTCAAACTTTCACTGAGCAGCAGGAAGGTTTCACTCAGGATCTTCCATACCAGACCTACTAATTGCAGATCACTAATGGGAGTGATCCTTATGAGGCTTGCCGTGTAAAAGAGACTTGCATGTTGTGCCCTGAGATTCGTTACATGCATCATGTCCTAAGCCATAGTATTGTTGTGCGCAACCTAAGCATGCACTCATATTGTGAACCGGAAAGAATTATTATATCTCTACAGCATGGATTGCTGAGTTCAACCTGGGACTTATGGTCGTGTAGTTCCTTCTACACCGAGCAATGGACCCGCATGCAAAAAAGTTCGTGGGAGCTCAGTATATTCCTCGTGTGGTTTGTTCGATGGGCTTGTGGGACACAATCCCTATCATGAGTCAAGTGTGCTTGTCTAGGACGATGAGCTTTGTTGGAACATGCTTTCCACATCTCTTGGTTTGAGAATAACAAATCCCATTGTATTTTATTATACTTTCCATGTGTTTATAGTGTGCAGGACTTCTACTTTCAAGCCTCTATGACTACGAGAAAGAAAGATGAAGAATTCCCTACCATGTCAAAGCTCAGGTGCTAGCACGACGCACTATCACTACCGCTGGCGGTAGCTTCTGCAGATTTAGAAACTTCATCGAGAAGGAAACATTCACCGAGAAAGGAAGTTCATCGAGACTGAATATGACAACTCTTACCGCGGAGTGTTAAGGCTAACGCCCGACGGTAATTTATGGAAGTCTCGCGATCACAGAGCTAATCAAGGAGCAAAAATGGAAGGAGATCTAATAGATGGGATTAATATATACTAACGCGGCGCGTTAGCATTACCGCGGCGCGGTAGGAGGGGATACCAATTATAATGTTAGAAGGTTGCCAAAAATGGCTCGATCCGCGTTATATAATGTTGGGAAAAACCCTTTTGATTTATCTAATCAAATTATCTTAAAGTTATTTCATCAGATTAGGTTGTATTACCCATATTGTATAGAAAGAATAAGATGATCATTAAATATCCTAGGATGTCACACTCACCTTAGAGTGTCACGACCAAGTCAATATAAGCACAAATTCAGTTGAGTTAAAACTTACGTCGAATAGAAGTTGACGCAACTTGGACTAGATGTCGACGCAACTCTGGATGAAAGTCGAAGTAACTAAAACTGCATGTTGAAGTATCAAGTCAAGTCGACGCAATGTCGAAAGAAACTCGACGCAGAAGGATAAGCCTGTCAAAGCCATCTTAGAAGTCGACGCAACTTCGACTTCAATTAGACGCAGAAGATGAAGTTCACGTCCAAGTCTTCAACTCAACGGATGCGTCGAGTTATCGAAAATTGAGCTAATTCAAATCTAAGAAAGAATTCGAAGCTGCTTTTATAAGAACTCAGTGGTGCGTCGTTATGAAGGATAATCAATTCAACGCAATCTCAAATACAGACAGAAAAGGAAGGTTTTCTGCTATCCTTTCTGGTGCTTTTCCAGATGTTCTACAATGCTGAAATCTGTTCTCTAACGGCTCGTTTATTGCCAAGAATGGAATGGAGTATTTCAGAGATACATCAAAGACACTCTTGAAAGATATTCAAGTTCGATGGATGGGTCGGGAACAAAATATAAGGAAATAATTTATTGTCCAATGGTCATTCCTTCTAATGACAGTCCAGAAGAAGAAAGAAATCAAACACAAATCAATAAAGAATAAGTATGCTGAAAAAGAAAGAAAACTAAAGGCACTCATTATTCTCTCTGTCGAATAGGGCTTCTTCTCCTTCCTCCTCCAACCCTAAGACAGAACAGAAGAACAACTTCTCTGCACAGAAAAAGATAACAACCAAACTACTGCCTCTTCTTCTACATCACATAGCAGCAAGTCAACAAAAGTGTAGAGAGGATCAGGATCAAAACTTATATCCCTTGCAATCATCACTATCTTAAGGAATGGTTCATCATATTCAGATCCTGAAATAATTAGAAGCAATAACATCCATAGAGACAACTGCTGAAGGATTCTAACAAAGAATCATATTCTCTTCTTCCTCTTCTTCTACTATTCTATTCTCCAACTATAAAAGAGTTTTAAGAATCCCTCTTTCAAAGGATTCAGTGGTTCTAAGAGTCTCTTTATCAAAAGACACAGTAGTTCTAAGAGTCCTTATCAAAAGACTCAGTGGTTCCGAGAGTCTCCTTATCAAAAGACTCGGGCACTGTTAGTGCAGTCCTACCAGGGAGGTAGAAGAGTGGACTACCCACATTTTGGGGAAACACTATAAAATTTCTGTGTCTTCTTCATTATTTTTCTGTGTTGTCCAGTTCACTATTTTTATCTGTTTCATATTTCTGTACTTACTTTATTCGGTATTGATGATTGCATAACACTTAGTAGTTTTATTGTATGTGCATAACTAGGGTATAAAAGTTTTAAAACTCTATTCACCCCCTATAGAGAATACTCAGAGGCACACTGTGCACTTTCAATTGGTATCAGAGTGAGGTTGATCATTAAAAGGTTAACACCTTGATCAAAAGATCTCCTCACTATTATTTCCTTATTTAAAATTATCTAATACTATTTTATAAAAAAAACGAGTTCTAAGGACTATGCATCAACAAGACCACCAGTGTGTAACTTGAATAAGTTTACACTTTGGAAGGCCAGAATAAAGCAATATATGAACTCTATTGATGAAGACATTTTTAACATTTTTTCTGGTCCCCCAGTCCCAGTCAGAAAAGATGCTAGTGGGACAATAACACAAACTATAGTCCCAAGAGCAGAGTGGACTGATGCTGAAAAGAAGGTGAAGGCACGTGATGCCAAAGCCATGAATATTCTGGTGTCAACTATGTCTAATGACATATTCTAGAAAGTTGCTGATTGCAACTTTGCCAAAGAAATCTGGGAATCACTTTCCATATTAGTTGATGGCAACTCTGATGAAAGAAAGGACAAAAAGTCCCTTCTCATATCCCAATATGAGAACTTTCAAAAAAAGGCTGAAGAAAGCATAACTGAGATGTATGATAGGTTCAATTTCATCATAAATGAGCTGAAGGGTCTTGATAAAGAAATTTCTTTGACAGAAATTAATGACAAGCTCCTCATGTGCTTCCCAAGCACATGAGATTCAAGAATCTGGACTCTCAGAGATTCTAGGTGTCTCAGAGAAATATCTACAGATGCTATGCTAGGCATGCTCAAGTCCTATGAGCTCTTACTAAAAAGCAGGGCTGAGTTAGAAGCCCAGGAGAGAATCTCAACTCCTAAGGAAAGGACACTTGCTCTAAAGGCTACTGAAGGAGAGCCTTCCACCTCTGAAGAAGAGATGTTCAATCTCTTGGCTAGGAGATTCATGAGATGAGTCAAGACAGAGGACTCCAGAAGGAAGGAGAGGAGTTCAAGTAAACTAAGGTATGACAAAACCCCTAAACAGGAAATTATCTGCTTCTCCTGCAGAAAACCTAGGCACTTTGCCACAGAATGTCCTAATGAGGAAAAGAACAAAAGCAACAAGAAGAAGGAGCACAAGAAGAAATCCTTCTTGGGGAAGGATATGAAAAGGGGAAAGGTTTCATTGCTGAAACCTGAGTGACTCAGAGTCTGAGCCAAGCTCCTCTTCATCTGATATTGATGAGGAGTGTGCAACTTAAGAAGCCTGCTTAATGTCCTTGGAAGACTTTACTGCAGAAAATTAGAATGGAGACTGTTCTACCACAAACCAGCAGTGGTATCTGGATAGTGGATGCTCCATGCATATGACTGGAGCAAAGGCGATGCTGGAAAACATCAAGGTCAAGGAAGTCTCTAAGGTAAGTTTTGGGAACTCCCAATCTGGTCAGACCAGAGGATATGGTGTGCTCAGAGTTGGAGAAATCGCCTTCTCTACGACAGCTTATGTTGAAGGTCTTCAACATAATTTAATTAGTATCAGTCAGCGACGTGATAGTGAATACAAAGTTGTATTCACCAAGTCTTTATGTCATATAGTTAACTCTATAACCAATCAGATAGTATTGACTGGTCTAAGGAAGGGGAAACTCTATGTGGTACATTTTGAGTATGCTAAGTCAGAGATCTGCTTATTTAACTCTCAATTAGAAAACAATGAGTTGTGGCATAGAAGACTCAGTCACCTGAATTTTAAGACCATAACTAAGTTGTCTAAGCTTAACCTAGTAAGAGGTTTACTGATGAGTAGTTTTTATACTCATCCTTTAGTATAGCTTTAATATGAAATTAAAAAAATTATATGAATTATATCATATAAATCTTTCCATTTTTGATTTCATGAACTAACTTAAGCTTTTTCTGTAATTTCCAGGTTTTCTGGGCACTTTGAGCAAAATTGTCAAGTACATGCCCAAGGTCACGGGCGTGACCAAGGGGCGTGACAGCCTAGATGTGTTCTAGACTCGATTCCGCCACCCCGGGCGCATTCCGTGAAGATTCGCCAAGTACACGCCCCAGGTCACGGGCGTGACCAAGGGCGTGACCCAATATCACGGCCGCGACCCGCCACCAGCAGTAGAAGCGCAATGCCACATCAATTAAAATTACACGCCCTCGGTCACGGGCGTGACCGAGGGCGTGGCATCCAGTTACGGGCATGAATCGTCCCGCGCTCTTTCCCGCCGAAAGATTCCTGCTAGCAACCTGTTTTGAAGATTACACGCCCTAGGTCACGGGTGTGACCTAGGGTGTGATGCGCACGCAATGCCCACAATTACTCCAGAAGGCGCCTACTCTGCACCAGTACCGATCATGCCCCTTACACGCCCTTGGTCACGGGCATGTAACTCCAAGTTGAAGCCTATTTAAAGCCAGCTCCATCATAAGTTCAGGGACGAATTTTTGGAGTTCAAATCTCCTTTTCTTGTATTATTTAATTTTTTTTTAGCATTTCTAGTAGTTCTTGTACTCCTTTCTTTCTTGCAATTGTACTCTCAATTTAATAGTTGTAATTTTTATTTCAACAGCTTGTAATTCTTTTCCTTGCAATTTTAATAAAAATTAGTTCTTTCTTCTTCTTATTACATTCTCGTTCATTCATTATGAACTCTTTTATTCTTGTTAATTCCTCCATCTCAATGAGTAACTAAATTTCTATTAGTACTCGATCGAGATAATCCAAGGAATGATATTCGCAATGAAATAATTAGATCTCCTTCTTCTCTTCTTTGAAATACTTAAGATTTATCCTTAATTTGATTGAAGTGGGATTATATTTTCGATATATAATTCTCATTTATGTTTTCAAAATTTAGTAGTCGAGAGACTCATAATTCGAATTGATCACTTAAGGATAAAGAGAGTTGATTGCAACCCTTGAGAAAGGATGACATAAATCTCCCGGATTGGAGTCAAATCCAATAGAGGGGTTCATTATGATAAAGCGAGTTTTAGGGGTTTTGATTCTAGAGCGAAAGTTTGATTGATCAACATAAACTCAGTTGAGTGTATCCTCGAGAGAGGTACGTTTATAATTCGGGAACCTCCACGGTCAAGTAATTCTTTAAGAAAATTAGAAGTTTTATTTCTTGTATTTATTTTCCGAGGTGATTCAAATATCGGGTGCTAGCTTTTAACCATCAAATTAATTCTATTAGTCTTTCTAGTTTTTACTATTTGCAACCCAACTCCAAATTTCTAATTGATAAAATAATAAAGATTTTCCGAAGTAAAAGTATTCAACCGCCCCGAGTCTAATACGACCTTGGTTTTATAACTTATACTACTTTCGATATGGTACACTTGTCGTTATCATTTGCGGATATAGTTTCAACATCACCAAGTTTTTGGCGCCGTTGCCGGGGAACTAGGTTGATATTTCGAAAAAAAAATATCTATTAATTTTATCGTCTTCTTTCTTCTCCCCCTTCTCTTAAAAATTATAAAAAAAATCTTAAAATGCGTAATTTAAATTCTCGGAAAGGGAGATTTGGGCTTGAACTCTCATCGCATCTCCTAGTACCTTGCGAGCCCTTCACAGGGTAGACCTCGGGAAGTCCGGGACTAATTTAACCCGCTTTTTGAAAAAAAAATATTTAAAAAATATTTCTCTTCTCTATTTTCCCCCTCTAAAAATTCCATTCATTTAAGTGAAGGTTGTTTTCTTTTTATTAAATGAGGTTATCTGAATTGGACGTAAAAGTTGCCGAGCTTCAAAACCAAGTTAATCTTTTGGAAGCCGCACAAAAACGCCAAATTAGTTACAGTTTTTATAGTGCGCCTCATCAAAGTGATTTTCATTCTTATTCCCAAAATTTATATTATGAAAATGAATTTTCTCAATCTTATGTAAATAATTTTGATAATAATTACGATCATAATTTTTTCTCTTTTCAAGAAAGTGATTTTTCCAACTTTGATGAAAGTGTTTTTACTAATTTTCACGTGAATAATTTTTCGGTTTTTAATTATTTTTCTTCTACCTATGAAGTAGATTATTCTTGGTGGCAAGCTCACCCGGATAGTTTTCGAAGCAATGAAGATGAATCTTTAGATCCAAATTTTTATTTTTCCTCTTTGGCGCCACAAGTTTCGAACTCTAATTTTGGGGAATTTCATCCAAATAAATTTGATACTCTCCCCCAAATTTTAGATGAGAACCTTATTTCGTCTAGTGCTTTTTCTCCATCCTTGGATAATTTAGTTATGGAGGAACATGTGGTTTCATGCAATCCCATAATTTCATTTTCCGAAAAGGAAAAAAAATTATTGTACAAAGAATTTCCTAATGTTATGGGCACCCCAGATGAAATAGAAGAAGAACAAGTTTCGTCCCCTACTCCACCCGGATCTACTTTTGTTTGTCATGAATTTCCACAAAATTCTTCTATATTAATTCAACCAAAAATTCACGAGAATGTTGTGTCCGAAAATTTAATTCCGCTTGATATTGCACTAGATTCTTCTAAAAAAAATATTTTTGAAAATGAACAACCGGAGTTTAATCATATATTTTCGCAAGCGCCTCCTCCTTGCAAAAATTTTCTGACTCTTTTAATTGTGATTCTCTATATACTAATAATTTTTAGGATGAAGATGAGCCGTGGCCACCCCAAATAATTGATGATCCATTTGCCGCTCATCTTTATAAATCCAAATTACCTAAGGTATGTATAAGTGATTTGGATTTGCATATTCAAGTAAAAGGACAAAAGGAGAATCACATGTTAAATGGAGGAGTAGCCGGACGACTGATGTCGGCACATTCACCTGAATGTGAATTAATGGAGTTGCCTGTACACCTCTCTTTTCAATTTCCATTTAGCTAACAATAACCGTCTAACTTAAAGACGGGAAAAAGAAAGCGCTCTTGGGAGACACCCCTTGCTTATCTTTATTTTCATACATTTCTCTTTTCATGCATTTTTCTTTCACGTGTTCTTCAAGTTAGTTTTAAACATTGGGGACAATGAATAACTTTAAGTATGGGGGTGTAGTGTAGTTTTCTAGATTTTCTTCTCAATTTATAACAAGAAAAAAAATATTTATAAAAAATCTAATATCTTGGAAAGGGAGGTTTGGGCTTGAACTCCCATCGCATCTCCTAGTACCTTGCGAACCCTTCACCTGGTAGACCTTGGGAAGTCCAAGAATAAATATATATATATATATCTCCCATTTACTTATTGTTTTTATTTTTTCTAAAAATCTAGTTTGAGGTATGATTATAAGTATTCCTACATTTTTGATTTAGCTAATATTTTGTTTTATCAGAATTTGTTAAATTTAAAGTAATTTAGTTTTAAGAAACATTTTATGTTTTTAATTCAATTGGAGAATTTATTTAGCACCACTTCTCTTCTTAATGTTAAATGGCTTCAATTTGTGGTAAATTGGATAAACTTTTTTTAGATTTTTGTTATATTCTCTACTAACTTTAAGATCTTAGGAAATTTCATTCCACTAAGAAAGTTGCTCTCAAAATAGTTTAATTTATAATCTAGAAGTATTTCCTGACCCTCACCCTTTATTGGCAAATAAAAAAAAGTGTAGTAAAAGATCATATGTCATGGGAACAAGAGGATAAAATTCATTATTCCCTAAACATATGCACCCAAAATCATTTAAAAGACTATATGTCATGATGTAAGAGGATAAAATTCATTACATCTAAACATATACATTTTGGGTTTTTGATTGAAGAGCATTGTTAAAAGATTATATGGCATGGAAAATGAGAGGATAAAATTCATCATTTTCCTAAACATATACAAAAATGAATTTTTGAGTGAGGTTTTCACCACCTCCAATCAAAGAACTCTTCATTTTGCCATCTTTATAAAACAAATCCCTAGCCATTTCTATTGATTCTAGTCCTAAATAAAATTATTTAAAGAGCAATATTTTGGTAGGTGTCTTCTCCTTAAAGTTTCTTTTATGTTAGAGTGTCTATAATTTCAATCTATTCTTGTTTGAAAATTTCTATAATTTCGTTTGCTAAATAGTTATCTTGAGAAGTACTTAGCTAAACATTTTTCTCTTTTTAAATTATCACTATAACTTATGACTTAATTCTTGAATTCCTAGAATTTACTTCTAACATACTCGTGGTTTAATAAAATTTTAGTTAATTAGAAATAATATCGATGTCTTGTAATTCTTTCCTTATTCTTTTGCTCTGGAATAACAAAAGCTCAAGTATGGGGGTGTTTGATGAGTAGTTTTTATACTCATCCTTTAGTATAATTTTAATATGAAATTATATAAATCATATGTATTATATAATATAAATCTTTCCTTTTTTGATTTCATGAACTAACTTAAGCTTTTTCTGTATTTTTCAAGTTTTCTGGGCACTTTGAGCAAAATTGTCAAGTACACGCCCAAGGTCACGGGCGTGACAGCTTAGATGTGTTCTAGACCCGATTCCGCCACCCTGGGCTCATTCCGTACAGATTCACCAAGTACATGCCCGAGGTCACGAGCGTGACCAAGGGCGTGACCAAATGTCACGGTCACAACCCGCCACCAGCGGTAGAAGCGCAATGCCACATCAATTAAAATTACACGCCCTCGGTCACGGGCGTGACCTAGGGCGTGACATCCAATCACGGGCGTGACCGAGGGCGTGACATCCAATCACGGGCGTGACTCATCCCGCGCTCTTTCCCGCTGAAAGCTTCCCGCCAGCAACCTGTTTTGAAGATTACACGCCCTAGGTCATGGGCGTGACATAGGGCGTGACGCGCACGTAATGCCCGCAATTACTCCAAAAGGCGCCCTATCCGCACCAGCACCGATCACACCCCTTACACACTCTTGGTCACGGGCGTGACCAAGGGCGTGTAACCCTAAGTTGAAGCCTATTTAAAGCCAGCTCCATCAGAAGTTCAGGGACGATTCTTTGGAGTTCAAATCTCTTTTTCTTTTTTTATTTTCTTTTTTTAGCATTTCTTGTAGTTCTTGTACTCCTTTCTTTCTTGCAATTGTACTCTCAATTTAATAGTTGTAATTTTCATTTCAATAGCTTGTAATTCTTTTCCTTGCAATTTTAATAAAAAATAGTTCTTTCTTCTTATTATTACATTCTTGTTTCTTCATTATGAACTCTTTTATTCTTGTTAATTCCTCCATATCAATGAGTAACTAAATTTCTATTAGTACTCGATCGAGATAATCCAAGGAATGATATTCACAATGAAATAATTAGATCTCCTTCTTCTCTTCTTTGAAATACTTAAGATTTATCCTTAATTTTATTGAAGTGGGATTATATTTTTGATATATAATTCTCATTTATGTTTTCGTAATTTAGTAGTCGAGATACTCATAATTCGAATTAATCACTTAAGGATAAAGAGAGTTGATTGCAACCCTTGAGAAAGGATAACATAAATCTCCCGGAATGGAGTCAAATCCAATAGAGGGGTTCATTACGATAAAGCGAGTTTTAGGGGTTCTGATTCTAGAGCGAAAGTTAGATTGATCAACCTAAACTCAGTTGAGCATATCCTCGAGAGAGGTACGTTTATAATTCGGGAACCTCCACGGTCAAGTATTTTCTTTAAGAGAATTAGAAGTTTTATTTCTTGTATTTATTTTCCGAGGTGATTCAAAGATCGGGTGCTAGCTTTTAACCATCAAATTAATTCTATCACTCTTTCTAATTTTTACTATTTGCAACCCAACTCCAAATTTCTAATTGATAAAATAATAGAGATTTTCTGAAGTAAAAGTATTCAACCGCCCCGAGTCTAATACGACCTTGGTTGTATAAGTTATATTACTTTCGATACGATACACTTGTCGTTATCGTTTGCGGATATAATTTCAGCATCACCACTTACCAACAGGCAATTTTAATAAAAACCATCCCTGTAGAGCATGCCAACTAGGAAAGTAGATCAAATCATCATTCAAACCAATTGGTAAGAATGATTCCCCCAGATCCCTATACCTGTTTCACCTGGACCTATTTGGTCCTATCTCCACTCAGAGGTTAGCATGTAAGTCCTACACTCTAGTAATTGTTGATGACTTTTCTAGATTCAGCTGGGTGTTCTTTCTAAAATCTAAGTTAGACACCTTCAAGATACTCTCAAGATTCATTAGACAAATTCAATTTGAATTCAACACTCAGGTTGCTTTGATCAGAAGTGATCATGGTACTGAATTTGAAAATCAGTTAATGTGTAGATTCTGTGAGGATGAAGGAATAAGATAAAGCTTTTCAGCTTATAGAACCCCCCAACAAAATGGGGTGGCTGAAAGGAAAAATAGAACTTTAATTGAATCAGGAAGGACATTATTGGAAGAATCCAACTTACGAAAGTCCTTTTGGGCTGAGGCAGTGAATACAGCCAACTATGTCCTAAATAGAAGTCACATCCACAAGACAAAGTTGAAGACTCCCTATGAGTTATTGAAGGGAAAGACACATATAGTCACATACTTTAGGATTTTTGGATGTACTTGTTTCCTTCTAAATAATAGAAAGAGTCATCTTGCCAAATTTGACAAGAAGGCTGATGATGGAATACTTTTGGGACATTCCTCATCAGGAAAGGCCTATAGGTGCTATAATAAAAGCTCTCTCAAAATTAAAGAGTCAATGCATGTGGTCTTTGATGAACCTAACATGTTTTATAAGGGGAAGGAAACTTCCACCAACACTATATTATAGGAAGAAGACTAACTTGCAGATCAAGTTGAAAGGCTCAGCATCATGGACCATTCATCAGAGTGTCAGGATAGAGGGAAACATAAAGTGTACACTGATTCAGATGAAGACTCTACTGCAAATGAAGATGAGTTTAAAGCACCTGATCTACCAGCCACTGAGATCATTCTAGAGAATGTAGATGGTGCTCCCATAGTCAACGAATAAGTGAAACTTCATGAACAAGAGAATCCCCTGAATAGATCAACATGAACTAGGATGACCCTAAATGATCATCCTTCAACACAGGTTATAGGAGATTTGATAGTGGGAGTCAAGACAAGGAATAAGATAACACATGAAATAATGTTGCAGTGTTTTCTCTCACAGTATGAATCTAAAAAGTTTGAAAATGCAGACAGTGATCCTCACTAGATATCTGCAATGCAAGAGGAGCTAACTCAATTTGAAAGGAATAAGGTCTAGACATTGGTTGAGAGACCAAGGAATTACCCAGTTATTAGAACCAAATGGGTGTTCAAAAACAAGATGGACTCAACTGGAGTCATAGTCAGAAACAAGGCCAGAATTGTGGCTCAAAGATATAGGCAAGAAGAGGGGATTGACTTCAACCAGACATTTGCTCCAGTGGCAAGGTTGGAAGCCGTCAAAATGTTTCTTGCATATGCTGCACACATGAAGATTAAAGTCTATCAGATAGATGTGAAAAGTGCATTCCTAAATGGTACTCTTCAGGAAGAAGTATATGTGAAGGAACCCCCAGGTTTTGTCATTCCACCGTTTTCCTCCTTTGTGTATTGATTAGATACAGCACTGTATGGACTCAAGTAAGCTCCAAGAGCTTGGTATGAGACCTTATCCACCTTTCTTCTGAAACACTCCTTTGAAAGAGGCAAGGTGGATAAAACACTCTTCACAAGAGCACATAAAAATCCGCTCCTACTAGTACAAATATATGTAGATGATATTATATTTGGGTCAACAAATTAAACACAATGCAAAAGGTTTGCATACCTAATGCACTCTAGATTTGAAATGAGTAGCATGGGGGGAATTATCCTATTTCCTAGGCCTCCAAGTAAGGCAGAATGAAGATGACATTTTCATATCCCAATCCAAGTATACAAGAGAACTCATCAAGAGGTTTAGGATGGAAAATGCCTCTGTCATGAAAACACCCATGGCTACCAATGTTGTTCTTGATAGAGATGAAAAGGGTAAGTCATTTGATTAGAAGACTTATAGGGCTGCTACTGTCTCTCTTCTCTATCTAATAGCTAGCATACCAGATATAATGTTTGCTACCTGTATATGTGCTAGGTTTCATGTTGACCCTAAGGAATCCCACATGAGTTCTGTAAAAAGTATACACAGATATCTGAAGGGTACACCTAAACTTGGCTTGTGGTATACAATAGAATCTGGATTTGACTTAGTTGGCTATTCCGATGCAGATTATGCTGGATGTAGGATGGATAGAAAAAGCACCACAGGAACCTGTCAATTCACGGGTGCTAGAATGATCTCATGGTTTAGAAAGAAACAAACCTCAGTCTCCACTTCTACAACTGAAGCTGAGTATATAGTTGTAGGAAGCAGCTGCACACAAATATTGTGGATGCAAAATCAGTTGTTAGACTACAACATTTCTCTTAACAATTCCACAATATTCTGTGACAGCTCTAGTGCTATCTCCATAGATTCCAATCCTATTCTCCACAACAAAACTAAGCATATAGAGATAAGGCACCACTTTCTCAGGGATAATGTTGAGAAGGGTAAGATCAATCTTCAATACATTTCCACTGATAGTCAAAGAGCTGCCATCTTCACTAAGCCACTTGATGAAAGTAAGCACAAGTTCTTCATCAATGCACTGAGAATGCTTGATGGAGCTCTCTAGGACACCTTTACCTGCACTATAACCTATTTTTCATAGAAAGGTATTGCTGGGAAAAACAATAATTTTTTATAAGAAAAATAGAACTATTTATTCAGAGCTGCGTCGAATGCAAATCGACATACCGTCGATTTCTATTCGACGATAGCTTCGAGAGATGTCTGAGATAGTTCATTCGAATATCACTCGACCCAGCGTCGAATACATATCGACATCTACATCGACATCATATCTATAGTCTTCATTTAAAGCCGTGTCGACTTTTACTCGACGCTGCGTCGACTATCCAAAAGCCCACACTGCCTTGATATTAGTGTCTTGGCGTGCTGTTTTCACCCCTTTTTGATGCTGCCTCGAATAAAACCCTACATTGCGATGAATTGCCTTCTTTTAAGGAACTTAAGCATCGAATCTATTGTGCTTTCGAATTCTCTCTCTATCGCTCTCTTCCGTTTCCTTTCTACTTCTCTCTTCTACCTTCTCTTGCATGTACTCACAGGAGCTAAATGGCGTCTTGATAATACATCATTTATAGTTATTTATATAATATTTTATTAATAATTAATTTATTTTTATTTAGTTTTAATTTAATTTATCACTAATTTACCCTATTTTTGTATTTTCAGGTAATTTGGGCTGCTAATATCAATTTCAAGCTCATAGAAGTAATCAGGAGAATATTTGGAGCATTTCTGCCAAAATCGCAAAGTACACGCCCTTGGTCATGGTCGTGACCAAGGGCGTGACTCAAAGTCACGGTCGTGAACCAGCCCCGCCATATTCCAGCTGAAGAAGTCAGCCGACACATCAGATTAAAATTACACGCCCTCGGTCATGGGCGTGACCGAGGGCTTGACCTTAAGGTCATGGGCGTGACTCACCCGTTAAAGCATTCAATTCAGGCAGTTCTCCACTCGTTCCATTTCTATCTTACACGCCCTGGGTCACGGGCGTGACCGAGGCCGTGACTCCTCATGCAACCGCCAGATTAACTCCTGATCGCGATGTTTCCCGCCGTTTCCAGACTCGGTCAAGACATGCCCTTGGTAACAGGCGTGACCTAGGCCGTGACCCTCCATGCAATTGATTTCTGGCGGTTTCTCTCCCCCAATGTTCCCGGGAATTCAAGAACGCAGTTACGCAGCTTACACGCCCTTGGTCACGGGCGTGACCAAGTGCGTGACTCCTCAATTATTCAACTATAAAAGGCAGCATTCTCCAGAAGTACATGAGTTCAATTTTGGAGTTTATTTTCAGCTTTAGTTTACTGTTTTTGTTGTTTTAGCTGGTTTTTCTACAAGTTGTAAGTTTTCTATTATTGCAATTTTAATTCAAGTATTGTATTTTTTATCATGTCTTCTTCCTCTTCTACTTGTATTCCCATCATTATGATGAGTAGCTAAATTTCCTTTAGCACTTGGTTATGATGAACTTTGGAATGAAATAAAATATGTTATGAATTTTTCTAATTGGCAAGCTCTCGTCTTGATTATCTTCGATTTATCTTTGAATTTAATTGCGTCGAATTCATATGTTGAGAATATGTTTTTCGATCTAAGACCCGTATTCTAATTGATCGAGAGATCCGTGCGTACGAGGAGATCACTCAAAGATAAAAGGAGTTGCATGCAGTCCTCGAGAGAGGACGACATAAATCTTCCGGATTGGAGTCAAATCCGAAAGTGGGGTTCACCGCTTAAAGGGAGCTTTGGGATTTCGACTGTCCGAGGGGTCTTAATCGATCAACCTAAGGTTAGTTTGTAGTATTCCTCGAGGGAGGTGCTATCATGTTTTGGGAACCTCCATGGTCGAAGTTATTTCAATAAGAGCTTGCGGATTATTCATTGTAAAATTCTATTTTATTCCAAAGGGATTCTAGATCAAGTGCTAATCTTTTAATCATAATCTTTCTTCGTAGTTGAATTTCTCCAAATCGTTTTCCAAAACAAACCCAACTTTTGATCGATAAAATAATAGCTCTTCTTTGTGAGTAGAAGTACTCAACAAGCCCGAAAAATACAACACTTGATTTTCTAAATCCTATACTATAAAGCGATAAGTACACTTGCCTTATCGAATTATATGTGGATAACACTTTAATTTTACGCAGAGCGGATTTCATCCATCAAGTTTTTGGCGCCATTGCCGAGGATATTTTGTTGATATTTTGAAAGCTTAGTTCTATTAATTTTATCATTTTTTTCTTTTTAAGATGAAATTAAATTCTTAGAAAGGGAAATTTGGGCTATCATCCCATCTTATCTCCTAGTACCACTGCGAACCCTTCACCGGGTAGACCTCAGGTAATCTAAGACTAATTATATCTTTAATTATAAAAATAAAGAACAAAAAAAATATATTTATATTTTATTTTTATTTTTCTTTTCCCTACTTTCTCTTTAATTCCTACGTTTTCTTATTCTTTTTGGTGTATAACCCGAAGGAATACGTCAGATCTTCTTGAATTTGATCCGGAAATCGAGCAAACTATTCAGCGACGCTTAAGATTCCAAAGACAAAATTCTCAAGATTCGATTGAGGAATCCGTAGGCGACACTTCTTTTCCCAATACCTTTTCTTCTTCTTCTTCTTCTTCTTCTTGTTCTTCTCCCTCCTCTTCTTCTTCTAAAATGGGTGATCCAAATCAGGATGCGGTTGCGGAACAGACTATGTCCTATTATTCCCGGCCTAACCTGGACGATGCCCATTATAGTATTGTTCGACCTACTATTGTAAACAATAACTTTGAGTTGAAGCCAAGCATCATTCAGATTGTACAACAATATGTATAATTTGATGGGCTACAAGACGAGGATCCCAACGCGCATATTTTTAGTTTTCTAGAAATATGTGATACTTTCAAAATTAATGGGGTATCCGATGATGCAATAAGGCTTCGACTTTTTTCTTTCACCCTGCGCAATAAGGCTAAGCAGTGGCTAAATTCTCTTTCAAGAGGATCTATCACCACATGGGCTCAAATGACGGAACAATTTCTTACGGAATATTTTCCGCCCGCTAAATCGGCCCAATTGCGTAAGGATATTATTTCCTTCTCCCAAGTTGAATCGAAAATGCTTTATGATACTTGGAAGCGCTTTAAGGAATTCGCGTAGTTGCCCCCATCATGCAATCCCTGATTGGTTGCAGATCCAAACTTTTTATAATGACCTAAATCTCCAAACGCGTCAATTGATTGAAGCCGCCGCCGGTGGTACCTTAAATAATAAAACACCAGTGGGCACGCAAGAACTTTTAGAGGGGATGGCCATGAACACTTATCAATGGATTACACCCCAGTATCGCCCTAATAAACCGGCCGGGATGTATGAAATTGATTCTATTTCTAATTTGTCTCTACAGGTTGAGCTTTTAAATAAAAAATAAGAAGAGATGACTATTTCCTCTTCTACACCTACCTGGGAGACTACTCCAGTCATGACGAAACAAGTGGATTACATGGGTAATCCCAACCGCCCATCTTTCAACCCGAACAACAACCCTTACAACAACACTTATAATCTGGGATGGAGGAATTACCCCAACATCTCATGGAGTAATCCGGGGAATGCGCTGCATCCCCCAAACACAAATCCACCCGGATTTCCACCACCGCAAGCGCCAAAACCTACTTCTATCGAGGATGTGTTTTCCAAATATGCGGCTAGCAATGATACAAGCATCCGAAATCTCACCGGACCCGTCCGCAATTTGGAGAACCAAATTGGGAAACTCACAAAAATGCTCTCCGATCGCCAATAAGGAGCATTACCGGACAATATGGAGCCCAACCCAAAGGAGCAAGAAGAAGCAATCACGCTACAAAGTCGGAAGGAGGAAACTTCTCCTACTGAAAAGGTTGATGCAGAGGTTACTATTCCTACCACATTGGTAGATTCTAAGGTACTCGTTTCTTCTCAACCTCCGCCGCAAAATAAAATTAAAGAATTTCAACCTTTTCTTCCTTACCCCTCCAAATTAAAAGTGGACTGAATGGACGTGCACTATGGTAAATTCTTGGAATTATTTAAGCAAATTCATATCAATTTACCATTTTGCGAAGCCATCGCGCAAATGCCAAAATACGCAAAGTACCTTAAGGATCTTTTATCCAATAAAAGAAAACTTGAGGATATCTCTACCGTTCAATTGAATGTGGAATGTTCGGCAGTTTTACTAAATAAATTGCCAAAGAAATTAACCGAACCGGGTAGTTTCTCTATCCCTTGTCTTTTTGGCGATTTATTAGTCAAACATGCGTTGGCCGATCTCGGGGCTAGTATTAATTTGATGCCTTTTTCTTTGTTTAAGAAATTAGGATTAGGGGAACCTAATCCCACTAGAATGAGCATATAATTAGCGGACTGGTCCATCAAATACCCAATGGGTGTTATTGAGGATGTGCTTGTCAAATTTGAAAAATTTCTCTTTCCGGTAGATTTTGTCATCCTTGAATAGAAGAGGATGCCAATGTACCACTAATTCTTGGCCGCCCCTTCCTTGCCACCTCTCGCGCTATTATTGACGTTAGTAATGGTAAACTTCTCCTCAGAGCCGGAGATGATGAAGTTACCTTTACTATAAATTCTTCAATGAAAAATACTTTATCTAATTACGACTCATGTTTCTTTTTGGAGGCTTCACATGATGAAGACTCAATTTTATTTTTTGATTTTATTTCACCATCTTGTCTTCATGATGAGGATTTTGAATCAATTAATGTTTTATCTCATGAACACAATGACGATAAGATCACTAACGCTCCGCTATTTAAAAATTTAGAATTAGGGAGTGATCGTTTGAAGACTTCTTATGAAGAACCTCCTCTTTTAGATTTAAAGCATTTACCCGATCATCTTGAATACCTATTTTTGGAGGAAGGTTCTAAACTCCCTATAATTGTTTCGGCATTTCTTCCTGATTCTGAAAAATCTAAATAATTAATTATTTTAAAAAATCATCGTCGCGCAATTGCCTGGAAAATTTCTGATATCAAAAGGATTAATCCTTCCTTTTGTACGCATAAAATTTTGTTGGAACAAAATCCCCGCAATTCTATTCAACCTCAACGCCGACTAAATCCTAACATGAAGGAAGTAGTCAAGGTGGAGGTAATTAAATTATTGGATATGGGGATTATCAATCCGATTTCGGATAGCACTTGGGTTAGTCCGGTCCAAGTGGTGCCTAAGAAAGGAGGAATTACAGTAGTCCCAAATGATAAAAATGAATTAATCCCTACTTGAACCATTACCGGATGGCGGGTATGCATCGACTATCACAAATTAAATTATGCTACTCACAAGGATCACTTTCCTTTACCGTTCATGGATCAAATCCTTGAACGGTTATCTAGACTCTCATTTTATTATTTTCTTGATGGTCTCTCGGGATACTTCCAAATCCCAATTGCTCTCGAGGACTAGGAGAAAACCACCTTCACTTGTCCTTTTGGCACCTTCGCCTATCGGAGAATGCCATTCAGTTTATGCATTGCGCCAGCTACATTCCAAAGATGTATGCTAGCAATTTTTGATGAGCTCGCGGAGGATATTATGGAGGTATTTACAGACGATTTCTCCATTTTTGGAGATTCGTTTGATTTATGTTTGGACAATGTTTCCCATTTTCTTGCAAAGATGTGAGGACACTCATTTAGTTTTAAATTGGGAGAAGTGCCACTTTATGGTACGGGAAGGTTTGGTTTTAGGCCATAAAATATCTAGTAAGGGCATAGAGGTCGATAAATCTAAAATAGAAACTATAGAAAAATTTCCTCCCCCTTCAAATGTTAAAGCCGTACGTAGTTTTCTTGGGCATGACGGTTTCTATCGCCGATTTATTAAGGGTTTTTCCAAAATCACTAAGCCCCTCACTCACTTGCTAGAAAAAGATATGTCGTTTATTTTTGATGATAATTGTCTACAATAGTTTTTTATAATTAAAGAAAAACTTATTAATGCGCCCATTAGTATAGCGCCCAATTAGGATCTCCATTTTGAGATTATGTGCGACGCGAGTAGTTTGGTCGTGGGTGTGGTCTTAGGACAACGCCTTAATAAAAATTTTCATCCTATCTATTACGCAAGCAAGACTCTCACTACAGCACAAGAAAATTACACCACAACTAAGAAAGAGCTTTTAGCCGTTATTTTTTTTACTTTTGATAAATTTCATTCCTATATTACTTTATCAAAGGTAATTGTTTTTACCGATCACTCGGATTTACGTTATCTACTAACTAAAATTGATGCCAAGCCTAGGTTGATCATGTGGATCTTGCTTCATCAAGAATTTGATTTGGAGATCCGGGACAAAAAAGGAGCGGAAAATCTAGCGACAGATCACCTCTCTCGGTTAGAGAATACCAATTGTGAAGCACTTTTGGAGGAGGACATTGATGATACATTCCCCGAAGAATGTCTTCTCGCCCTTTATAAGGTAATCACTCTCCCTACCCCTTGGTTCGTTGATTTCGCTAATATCTCGTTGCAAGGGTTCTCCCGAAAGATTTTTCTTATCAAGAAAAGAAGAAATTCTATTCTGATTTGAAAAATTATTTTTGGGAGGATCCCTTCCTTTTTCGAGTTTGTGCGGACCAAGTGGTAAGGAGATGCATCTCTCATGAGGAAGGCACGCATATACTAAAACATTGCCATGAGGGACCCGCTGGTGGGCATTACCAGGCAAATCTGACTGCGCAAAAGGTTCTTGAAGCGGGATTGTATTGGCCGAGCATCTTTAAGGATGCTCATTTTTTATGTAAGACATTGTGATCAATGCCAACGCCTAGGTAATATTTCTCGCAGGGATGAAATGCCCCGTAATTCTTTCATTGAAAGTGAAGTCTTTGATTTATGGGGAATCAACTTTATTTGCCCACTTCCTGCTTCTTTTGGAAATCATTTTATTTTGGTAGCGGTCAACTATGTGTCTCGGTGGGCAGAAGCGCAAGCCCTTTCCACCAATGATGCCTGGGTCATCACCCTATTTTTGAAAAAATTATTTTCTTGTTTTGGAACACCGCGGGCAATCATTAGTGATAGGGGTACGCATTTTTGTAACACATAAATTTTCAAAAATTCTTTCTAAATACGGTGTTACACACAAATTATCTACCCATACCATCCTCAAACAAATGACCAACTGGAAGTAGTAAATAGGGAATTAAAATGAATTTTGGAGAAAACTATTTTGTTGGTTGTGGAACGTTCACCTTAGCCTGATGATGATCGACTTCTTGAGAATGAAGGGAATGCCTCTGAATCAGATCTTGAATGCACGGTTCTTCTTCAATTCTTTCTTAGCCGGATGTGGATTGGCTTCTTAGCAGTCGGTGAGGATGACTGCTTCTTGAGAACTTCTTCTTCTTCTCCGCAAGAATGTACTGTTCTATTGAACGGAGGGATACTTTTTTCTTGTTCTTTCTTGCACGCGAAGTTATCTTTTTAGGCCAACCCTGTTGCCTTTTATAAGACTGAGAGGGGTCACCCAACGGTCTTCTGAAAAGTTCCTTTATGTGTCAGATCTCCAAATCTTCTTAGCACGCGCAAATACCTCGAAACTTTAAGTGCACATGCTGATTGAACAATCAGGCGGCGGCATTAATTGCTGACAGCACGCGTCCACAAGATTTGAATTTGTCGCGACGATATATTCCATCGTTATGACGACATGGAATGTATCTCGATGACATGTCTTTGTCGGCCCCTTGTGCTTTGGTAATTCTTCAGGTCTCCTTGCTTCTGCTTCTGATGCTTGTATTCCAACGATACGAGACATACTGGCGTTCCTGTATATACGACGATATGCTGACGTTGACTGTGTCATTGGAACCTTCTTTGTTCATTCTGTCGTTGTAATTGTAGTATTGTCTTGTCGACATGGCCGCTATTTTGATGTCGACGATACTCCATTCTTCTCGACGACATGTCTTTCTTTGACAGTTTCTCTGCGTTTGCTTTGCTTATCATTACAATGACAGGCATACTTTGTCGGCCATCCCTTCTGTCCTTCTCGACGATATATACTTGTATACTTGTATTCTCCTGAGATTATGAACTAGATGTGTGATCAAATACCAAGTGAAGTATTCTTGACATGATGACTTCTTCAAATCAGGAATCATGTGGGCACGATTCCCAACATATTTCTACCCACCAAAAAGATTGGTCAAATAAATTAGATGATGCGCTATGGGCCTATCGGATGGCATAAAAGACCGCTATCGGTTGTACGCCGTATCAATTGGTTTATATAAAAGCATGTCATTTATTAGTCGAACTTGAGCATCATGCTTTTTGGGCACTTAAACTCCTTAATCTTGATTTTAATTTAGCGGCCGAGCATCGTAAAATCCAAATTACCGAGCTCAATGAATGGCGTTCCAATGCAAATGAAAGTAACAAATTCTATAAAGAGCGCGCTAAACTCTATCATGATAAGAGAATTAAGCACCAAAAAATTAAACCGGGAGACCAAGTTCTTTTCTATAATTCCCGTCTGCGACTTTTTCCGGGCAAGCTTATGTCTCGTTGTTTTCAACCCTTTGTTGTCAAGGAGGTTTGGCCCTATGGGGCCGTGCTTATTTCGCACTCGGAAAAAGGTACTTTTAAGGTGAATGGGCACCAATTAAAATTTTATTTTTCCGGGGATGAATTAAACGATCACAAGGAGGAATTTCTTCTTCCTCATCCGTAATCCGCCACGCCACCATGGTCGAGCTCATCGACCATAACCAAAGCGCTCTTGGGAGGCAACCCATGTTTTTATTTTTCGTTTTTCTTTAGTTTAAAAAATTAAAAAAGAAGATGTTTCTATTTAAATATTTTTATGTTTGTTTTTCAAAAAAAAAAAATCAAAAACAAAAATATGTTATTGTTTTTTTATTATTGTTATTCTATTTTGTTACTAAAGGTTTTGCAGGTTTGGAGGAGATTTGCGAGATAACGGTCGCTCGCACGTATGCATGAAACTCCGCTCTCTAAGTCGGTATTTTATTATTATTGTTTTTATTTTTATTTTACTGTCTTATTTTTGTTTTCTTTTCAAAAAAAAAAAAGATAGAAAAAAAATTATAAAACAACAAAACCAAAATTTTTTGTGTTACATGACCGTGACAGGCGTGACACGCACCATCCACTTTTTTCTGTCGCGTTGTATCCATGTGCCAGGATTTTTCTGTCTTTCATGAAGGTCACGGGCGTGACCAATGATGGTCACGGGCGTGTCATTCACGTAATCACAATTTCACCTCAACACGCGCACCATATATGTTTTGGGTTGTCACGCTTGTGACTTGGCATGTCACGTCCGTGACAAGGCTAAGTCACGCCCGTGACTTGACCCGTGGGGTCCAATAATTCGCACGCCTGGTCAAAGATTCCCTTTGACTATCACGCTCGTGACAGTCAAGTTACGCCCATGGTCACGGGCGTGACCTTGGGCCGTGACCTCTCATGACTTTCTTTTTGACAGGGCAACATTGGATTCCATGACCCCTATGATTTCGTTAGTTACAACCCGTGACAGATGGCGTGACTCGCAAAAATACACAATTTTGACCGATCTTCCTTGGATTCTCCCCACACCATAATTTTTCACCTGTCGCCAGTTACACGCCCTGGGTCACGGGCGTGACCCCTAAATTGTTTTTTTATTTATGCCCCTATCCCCCTCTCTTTTCTCCACACCTTCCCCCTCTTCTTTTTCTTCTTTCTCTAAGCCGAATTCCTTCTTCCCTTCCTTCCAAATGGCCCCCCGTTGCCACCATGCCATTGAAAATCCTTTTCACTCACCGTTGACTCCCTCACGGCCGACGCCATGCTCAATTTTCCTTCCCATGCTCACCAAGACCGGAGTGAACGCCTCCATTGGAACGTCCTCATCACCCTTGGGCAGGCCGAAGCGGTGGGGAATTTCCTTACTACTCCGGGGTGGGCTCCCTTGTTCTCCATTTTGGATCCAGCATACTACGAGCTGACGGTGGAGTTTTTCTCCTCGTTCGATTTCCGCTGGGCCAAGGCCGACAACGTGCTTGAATTCTGAATGGGCGGACTTTCACAAGGCCTCGCTTTGCGTCAGTTCAACATTCTCATGGGCTTCTGCGATGAGGCTTTCACCCTTACGGAGGCCTACACAGCCCTCGCCCTCAATTTCCCCCGCGACTACACCCTTCATGGATTTTGGGGTGTAATCAGTAATGACCCCAATCCATATTCGCCAATAAAATCCAAGGGCAATCATCTCCTCTCCCCCACATTATGCTATCTCCACTACCTCCTCACTTTCACACTTTCCGCTCGTGGTGATATCCATGGAGTGGTGACCCATGCGGACTTGCTATATTTATATAGTATACACGAACAGGTCCCCCTCAACCTTGGTTCGGCGCTTGCAATGTTTGTCCAGCATCAGCCTGAGAATCAGAGGCTTAGTGCGCTGCATGGAGGCCCATTTGTCACTTATTTAGCCAAGAGTATGGGGCTTTGGGATGCACTTCCTCCCATGACTCCACTCCAAGCGCTCGCGCCTATCACATTCCATAACCTTCGGGCCCTTGGTTTGATGCATCGACGTGGGCGAGACTTCGAGGTGATTCCCGACAAGGTTGGTGGTGACCCGATCGATGTTGATTTCGATGGCAATTCCGGTGGCGTTCCTCCAGCTCCACAGTTTCCACAGCAGCCGTAGCAGCATTTTCCCCCGGCGCCCGACTCGTACACTTATTTTGATCAGTAGTTTGGGCGGATCCACACTCGTCTGGATCAGATTTAGACTGAGCAGTTGTCCATGCATGCTCACTTTGACACACATTTTGATACCCTCGAGCAGCGCCATGCTTCCTCTATGGAGCATCTGCAGTGGGAATTTGCTGACCTGCCTGCTTACTATCAGCAGGAGGATGACGACGATGACGCTTAGAGAATTTTATTTATGGTCGTCTGTATCTTTTTTTATGAACCACACCCTTTGTATTTGTTTTTATTTCCCTTTTATTAATGTAAAAATATAAAAAATAAAAAAAAATGTTTTGCTTTTACATTATGTTTTCTTCGGGTTGGCTCGGTGATGATTTGTTCATCATAAGAGAAGCGTTCTCTCCATTATTTGCTCTTTTATTTTCTCTAAAATATTGGGGACAATGTTTATTTTAAGTATGTGGGTGTCTTCTCTTATTTTTTGCCAATCATTCACAAGTTAATCACGAATATAAAAAATAAAAAAAAAAGTGTTTTTCCTTCAGTTTTTCTTTTTCTTATTTTTATTTCTCTAATGAAAAATGTAAAAAAATTAAAAATCTAATTTCTTGCGAAAGGGCCGTGTTGGGCTTTCATCCCACAACACCGCTTAGTACCTTGAGAGCCCGTCATTGGGTATTCCTTGGGAAGTCCAAGAACAAAAAAAAATCTTTTAATTTCTGTTTTATTTTTATTTTTCTTTTTCCAGCAAATTTTTAAATTATACAAACAATATAGAAAAAACTTGATAAAAAAATTTAAAACAACAAAAAAAAACATATATGTTGGGAAAATGATTTCTCTTAACCCCTAGAAATGAGTTAAAGAAGAATTCTAAGAATGAAAAATAAGGCTAAGTAAATATGCGTCGAATAGTATTCGACGCAACGTCGAAATGTAGTCGACGTTTCCTTCAGATTGAGTCGAAGTAACTTTAGGAAGATTTCGACGTATGTGTTGTCGACGCTACTCTGACTTCTAGTCGACATATTTTGAGAAGTCGACACACCCTAGTCAACGCACCTTCCTTATTCTCCTCTCGACGCTCTGCCAGGATGAATTCGACGCCTACGTCGAATAGCAATCGACGCACGTCGATTTATATGATTAATTCAAAAATCGCCAGATCTCTTTCCTTCTTTTATAGATCTGATTTATATGGAATCAATTTATTCTTTATAGCCGTTCTGAATCATTCTTTCCTCTAATAGATTCTTGGCTAAATTGATTAAATTCTTTATGGACATTATTTGAAATCAGATTGAATACTTTCCTTCTATGGATATAACTGTTATGTAAATTTCTCTTTCTTTCTAATACTCTGCCTGCTAATTGATTATTCTCCTATAGTGTTATTTTAATGAACAGACCTATAAATAACCAAGGAGGTCGGCAGAGAAATACAACAAGTGATTCACCATTTTACATTTGAAAAAGAGGAAGAGCTCCCAAGTGTAAAGAGAAAATTGAGAAATAGTGCTGCAGCAAAGAACAAGCTTCCTTCTCCTTCTCACTCTGAAGCCATACTGCTGCAACCTCTGATAGCTCTCACAAAAGAGAAAAAGGGCTACAATCTCCTTCTCACTATAGAAGAGAGATTTCATTCACTACTTCTTGTGCTTTCAATCTTCTTGCTAGGAAGAAGATTGTCACAACCCGCATTTTCTCAGGAATTAAGAATATCAGAGGAAGAGAAAATACGCGTCATGATGCCACGTCATGCAAGAGACAACTGCAGACGTTCAGGCGGGATCCTATTACTTGATAATTGAAAACATGATTTGCATGATAATCATTATTTGAAATCATTTATTAGGGTTTAGAGTAAGAACTGTGTCTCTTAGTTCGTGGATCAACTAGTCCACAGAGAAAATTATATATGTAACTGCAGCGGAAAACACTTGATTTAGTTCATTTAAGGTCCTATATGCACGTGAAGGCAGGACATAAAGTAGATGATATGCACTTAACTAGGCGTAGTATAAGTATAGAAAATATCTTTAGGTGACTTTAAAACTAAGGGTTTTAGTTAAAATGATGAGATGAAGATGAATGAAAAGCCATTTTATCACTATAATGCACCTAGTCATAAATCATTCCCAGAGAGTAAGGTATTAGATCTAAAAGCAGTGGCATAAACTGGTAAGTAAACTATAAAGTATCAAAGAGGCACAATGGGCGTCAACAAGCTGACACTAACCCATTGGCCCAAACTAGCATGTCTGAACACAAGGAGAAGCAAACAACAACAACAACTACTACTACCTCGCAGCAGCGGGGTAAACAACAGCTAAAAACTCCCGAAGACTTCGGGCTACTCCACTAACCGCTACGGCTCTGAAACCTGAGGCATTCAATAAACAAGAACGCCTCAGCAAGGGAATTGCAAGCGGCAAGAAATAAGGAAAAGACAAGCAATAAAGGCATACGGGGTACCAACCCAAGCCTGATTCACTGAAAAAGAAGCTCTGAAACAAGGAGCTAAGCAAAGCACCAAGTGCAACCAAATATCATAAGTAGGAGCAAGTATAAATTAATTATCTTGAAATTTTTCATACATGAGACTGATCAGCTCAAATAAACGGGTGCGGTTTCTTACCTCCGCAACCCAAGCCCAAATCCAGGTGGGGGTACTTCTAGACCCAACCACCCAAACACGGCCCACAGGAACACAGGCAACGCCTGCTAATCACGTCCTTGAAATGGCCACCGTGCAAAGCTAAAAGCATATATTCCTTTTAATTAAATCATTAAGACACGGGACGAATCCCGAGAAACAATCAATAGGGATACCCTAAGAGATAGGGTCAAAGCAAGGCACACACCGATCAAGATTAATCACAAGCGAAACCAAAGATTTGCAAGATCACAGCAGGTTAAGAATTTTGATAGGAGGTGAACATGATCAAAGACGCAATGCAGTTATTAGCAACATCACCGCATACTGCTAACATCACAAATACTAAGAAGAAACACCCTAAGGATAGGGTCACCATGAGATAACTGCTGATCAAACGATTCATAAGGGGAAACTCGGAGTCATTGAACCAAAAAGGCAAATGGGTTCAAGCTCGAGGGATTCACGATCAAGGACACCCAAGAGACTTGGGCAAAACTCCTTGTACCCTTGTAAGAGGCACAAGGTTTCAAGAAGGAGGAGAAGTAATCAGAGGCATAACTCATGACGAATCATAAGAGTAAACTCAAACATTATCAGACCACCACGAGTAAAAGAATTCAAGCAAAAGGGATTCAGGATCAGGAGCACCGAAGGGATACTGGCAACATCCTTGTGCGCTTGAGAGGACACAAGATTTAAACATGAGAATCGCAAAGAAATCACATGCGCTCCTGGCGGGGTTCCAAGGGGCCACGCCCCTGCGGGGTATTAGGGGCAGAGCCCCTAACGGGGTCCAAGGGGCAGCGCCCCTGGCGGTGGTCTCGCCACATGAAAGGGATCTCTCGAGATATGAAGGGGAAATCTCGAGACATGAAAGGGATCTCTCGAGATATGAAGGGGAAATCTCGAGACATCAGAAGGGATCTCTCGAGATATGAAGGGATCTCTCGAGATATGAAGGGGAAATCTCGAGACATCAGAAGGGATCTCTCGAGACAGGACAGGGCTCAGGCTTATTTCTCGAAAGATGAAGGCAAGGTTCAAGTTGATATCTCGAGACATAGGAGGTTAATTTCTCGAGACAAGAGAAATCTCTCGAGAGATGGAAAATTGCTTTCTCGGGACAAAGCAAGGATTTCTCGAAATATAGCAGGGATTTCTCGGGAACCAGAGGGGAATCTCTCGGGAAATCAAAAGAAAGCTCTAGATTCAGTAAAGGAACGAGGATTTTATCTATCCCGGTTTTCTCCAGGGAACAACTACCCGATTCATAGCAAAGGAAGAACAATCAAGGAAGCTTATATCAACACTCCAAGACTTAAGTTAACCCGAGCGACATGAAATCGACACGAGCGAAACAATGCTTCAAGAAAAGAAAGAGAAGGAGGAGGAAGCCACTTGCCTTAACCTTGCAAAACTCGCCTAGCTCCGCTCCGAATGCCAAGGTAACTCCCGAGCATGAAGACCTGGAGCGCTAAGGACCGAAAGGAAGAGTTAGGTCATTTCCATAACTCCAAAACTTCCACGAAGAAGAACAAGCTTACCACTAAGACGAAGATCTCGCCGAGAGCTTTCCAAATCTTCAAACCAAACTCGATTCCGACCACTACAGCTCTAGAAATCGCCGGTTGAAGGCTCCACGAAGCTCCGCTCTCGCCCTAACCTTCGGCGGCTGATTTTGATCGAGGAAGGAGATGAATAGGGAAGGGAAGGATTTTAGGCTTATATATAAACCTAATTTATTATTTAAATAATTAATTAATCCTCCAAATTACTTAAAACTGCGAGGTCGACCAAAACACCTCGGATTTCTACGAAATTCGCACCCTAACTAAAACACGGCGCTACGAATCCAACGGCGAAGTCAGAATTCAATTCCGACAAGCCAAACTACGGATAAAGCCTCCTGAAGCTAAAATCTTGATAATTACTCCAAACATTCATTTTAACTCGAAACGACGCGAAATCTCGCACGCTCGATCTGAATCACGAGCTCCAACTAAGCTAAGGCTCGAAACACTACCAAAAGAGCTGACGTAACGCCCTTACGTCAAAATTACGTCACAACGGGTACGTAAAATAATTGACGAAAATCAGGGGCGTTACAAAGATTCCTTCTTGTCTTGATATTATCTCTCTTTCTTCCTTACCTTTATTCTCACATACTGTATGTTTGCCCGGAAAGCCCACGATCTAGTCTTTACAATGCAAAATGGCGGTCTCAGCGGTCTTCGGATTTTGTGATCGCACAGATCGCCAGCCTTCAGCCTGATCTGGTTTCCTATGTTCCAAGCAGCTGAAGTCACTCGAGATCGCCAGTCCGAGCGGTCTGGGCTTTTTTCTGTTTTTTACTATTTGTACCCCATTTCACTGCCCCGGCTCTCCTGTACCCCGGGCAGTCCGTAGTTTTTCAGTTCTGCCCGTTTCGGCAGCCCCCTCGTCTATAAATAGAGGGGTAGGGGTACCTGAAAAAGGACTTTTTGCTCCGAGGCTCCAGCTTACAACCTGTGTAAGCAGTCTCATTTTTTCGTGATCGCCTTTTCGTGATCATTTTCCTTTTGTTCCAGCATCTTCTGTCTTAGTAACCTGCACTTCGCAGTTTTCTCCCATCCTCTTTTAGTGTGAATTTTGGAGGTACCATTTTTGGCACCAACAGAACGAACACGCGACCTTCAGATTCGAAGTGTTAGGTGAAATTCAGACTTTCAAGATGGCTGATCGCCGTAGAGGTCGTCCCTTGCGGTCTCCCAGTGTTCCCCCTTCCGATCACAATCCGTTAGAGGTGATGGAGCGCCGCTTCGAGCTTCGCGTAGAGCAGGCTCTCCGCGAGGCCGCCCGAGCTAGGCAGGACGCTGCCGCTGTTCAGCAAGAGATCGCGCGGTCTCAGCAAGAGGCCGCTCGAGATCGGCAGGAAGTTGTCCGGACTCAGCAGGAGTCCGCGAAGCAGATTGAGGCCATGAACCAGGTTCTGGCCGCGATCTCCCAAAAGATCCTTCCTCAATCCTCTCAGGTCGCTACTCCTGACCGCATGGCAAGCGGTCACCCGAGCGATCACCCCGTTTTTCAGCCCGCAGCTCCTCAGCGATCTCAGCATGAGGAGTTCGCCGCCCGTCGTAATTCTTTCCGAGCCGCAGCCCAGGGGCCTCCGGCTCAGAACTTGAATTTTGAAGAAGGGTTTGCTTACCCTCAAGATCCCCTTGCTCCTTTTCTTCCTCCTCCAGGACCTTCTGTTTTTGGGGAGCCTTCCCCCTTTACTGATGAGATTCGTCGGGATCCTATTCCTCATGGGTTCAGAGAACCCCGCCTTCCTGTGTATACGGGAGAGACCGACTCCATGTGTCATCTTCAAGCCTTCGAGTCTGCTGTGGCTCTCAGGAACATTTCAGATGGAGTGAGGTGCAAGCTGATGGTCACCTCCTTCGATGGGTCAGCCATGGAATGGTTCTATAAGCTGCCTTGTCAATCTATCCCAAGCTTTGCTGCCCTGAGGCAAGAGCTCCTCCTGAGGTTCGCCACCGCAAAGAAAAGGAAGAGTGGTCCTGCGACCCTCTTCAAGATCAAGCAAGGGGAGAACGAAACTGCAACGCATTTCGTTGATCGTTTACAGAAAGAGATCCTGGGGGTCAGAGACATGGATCCCGAGCTCTATATGGTAGCTTTGATCAGCGGCCTGCAGGAGGGTCCTCTGAAGTTCAAAGTCACAACCAAGGAGCCTGGCTCCTATCAGGAGCTGATCAGCATTGCCAATCGATATATAGAAGGGGAGATCAACAACCCCACCTATGTGAGCAATCTGACCAACAGAGCCATTCAAAAAGGCTCTACGGGATTCTACCCTGCTCCATCTTCTTTGAAAACTCGACAAGAGCTTCCACCTCCAGCTCCGAGAGGTAAGAGTTACCGCAACAACCGCTTCAACCGAGGTAATCAATCTTTCCCACCTCAAAATTCATTTCTTCAAACTCCCGCTACTCCTGCTCCGCAAGTCACCCCCATCCACCAGATCCAGTATGCTCAACCTCCTCTTCTACCCATTCCTTCACTTTACAATGAATCCCAAGAGTCCTTCACAGACTTTGGCGTTTCTATGAGTGAAGTGCTTCAAGTCCTTCAGAAACAGCCCTTTTTTAAGAGGCCAGCTCCGCTGAATTCTGACCCGAAAACCAGAAACCCTACTCTCTACTGTGAGTATCACAGAGATAGGGGTCATTTGACAGAGGATTGTAGAGCTCTCCGCCTATTTTTAGAGAAACTATTAAAGGAGGGAAAGCTCCGCGATCTCATTCAAAAGAATGATTTTGCCAAAGCTTCAACCTCCAAGGCCAAGGAGGTAGCAGAAGTTCACTGGGAGTGCGAGGAAGTAGATGATGTTGGCCATCTGGGCAACATCGGTTTTCCCAGCGACTGCGTGGACGCTAATGTGAGGGTGCCTTGGGCAACCTTTTCTGCATCTATGGGGTGCAGGACCGGAGTCCTCGAGAAAGGCAAGTCTGAAGAGAGTTTACCAGTCAGAGGTTGCTGCTACCTCTTCGGCTCCGGTTCGAGGGACGGTCACTTTTGGAGATGAAGATCTTCCTCAGACCGCGAATCCCTTTGATGATGCAGTCGTCATCAAAGCTGTAATCGAAAACTATACGGTGGAAAAAATTCTAATAGATATGGGGAGCTCAGTCAATGTGCTTTTCAAGCCTGCCTTTGAGGCGTTAAAGACAGGTAAAACCCTCCTATCAACTGAAGGACCCCTTTATGGTTTTTCAGGAGAAAAGAAAGAAGCTGAAGGGCTCGTCACCCTCTCCGTGATTCTTGGAGGAATAGTGAGGCTGGTCAAATTTATAGTCGTTGATGCTCCCAGTAGCTATAACGCAATCTTCTCCACCCCAGGAAATTATGATGACTGAATCCATTGAAGTTCCTGAACAAGTTCAAGTTTCAGAAGAAGTGGAGGATGTGAGAGATGGAGTTCGCTTGGAGCCTGCCCAAGCAACTCAAGCTATTCAGATCAGCGAGGAAGATGAGAGCAAGAGTCTCTCCATCAACGCTGAATTATCTGAGGCAGACAAGAGTCAGCTCATCTCTTGTCTTCTGCAAAATTTAGATATCTTCGCTTGGTCGGCAGACGACATGCCTGGAGTGGATCCAGATGTTGCTTGCCATCACCTCAACATCAGCCCAAACGTCATCCCAATCCAGCAGAAGAAGAGGACTGTTGCAACCACTCTGGCTCAGCCTATCCGTGAGGAAGTAGAGAAGCTCCTGAGGGCGAAGTTCATCCAACCGATCCAATATCCTGAGTGGGTGTCAAACGTTGTAATGGTAACAAAGCCAGGTGGAAAGTGGAGGATGTGTGTCGATTTTACCAAACTCAATAAAGCTTGCCCCAAGGATTGCTATCCCTTGCCTCAGATAGATTCTTTAGTGGATTCTGCGGTAGGTTATTCTTTATGAGTTTTTTAGATGCTTTTTCAGGTTATCATCAAATCAAGATGCATAAACCAGATATACCGCATACTTCGTTTATCACGAATGATGGTTGTTTCTGTTATCTCGTGATGCCTTTTGGGCTGAAAAATGCCGGAGCCACTTATCAAAAAATGATGGATACAGTTTTCAAGAGTCAAAAGGCAAGAAACCTTGAGGTATATGTCGATGACCTCTTGGTAAAAAGCAAATCCTTTTCCTCTCATCTTAAAGACCTCTCGGAAACTTTTGCAACCCTACGAGCCTTCAATATGAGGTTGAATCCGCTGAAGTGTGTTTTCGGAGCAAATAAAGGTAAATTTTTGGGTCATCTCCTCACTCCAGAAGGGTTGGAACCCAATCCAGACAAAGTGAAAGCTATTTTGGAAATACCTCCTCCCAAAACCCCAAAAGAAGTTCAACAGTTGGGAGGGAGAATGGCAGGCTTGAGTCGATTCATCTCCCGGTCAGGGGATAAAAGTGCACCTTTCTTTAAGACCCTCCGGGGAGGAGCCAGGTTTGAATGGACACAAGAGTGTGATGACGCTTTCAATCAGCTTAAAAAGCAGTTGACTTCAATTCCTCTACTCCAAAGACCGCGAGAAGGGGAGGATCTTTTTCTATATTTGGGAGTCGAAGCCGATGCCATAAGCTCTATTTTGGTTCGAGAAGAGAAAAAGAAACAATTTCCAGTTTACTATGTAAGCCGAATTCTGAAGAATGCGGAGACTCGCTATCCAATCCTAGAGAAGCTAGCTTTAATGCTCGTAATTTCAGCAAGAAGACTAAGACCGTACTTTCAAGCTCATTCGATTTTAGTCGTCACTGACCTTCCATTGAAAAATGTCTTGGAAAAACCAGAACATTCAGGGAGGCTGGCAAAGTGGGCAATAGAGCTTAGTGAATTTGATATATCCTATGTTCCAAGGGTGGCAATCAAAGCTCAAGTTTTAGCAGACTTCATGGTGGATGCCAAAGAAGCTGAGTCTCAGAAGGAGGTCGGAGTACCCCTTGCCTGGAAAATCTTCGTTGATGGAGCCTCAGGAAAAATTTTTTCCGGAGCAGGAATTGTCTTAATCAACCCAAACGGAGTAAGATTGGATCAGGCCCTGAAGTTCTACTTTCAAGTAACAAATAATCAGGCGGAATATGAGGCTTTGCTAGTCGGTCTTAAGTTTGCTAGAGAGCTGGGAATTGATGATGTCAAAGTCTTCGCAGATTCTTTGGTGATGGCTTCTCAAGTAAATGGAGCTTTCGAAACAAGAGATAGTATTTTAAAGCGGTATCTAACTCTAGTAAAAATCGAGGTAGGAAAATTCAAAAGTTTTGCTATTGAACATATTCCCAGAGGTGAGAACGTGGAAGAGATGAGTTGGCAAAGTTTGGACTCCCCTCGGGAGGAACAACTTCGGAATTGTTCCGCCCAGCAGTTGAAGAAGGAGAGGTTATGGAAATTGATCAGCATCCGTCTTGGATGGATCCATTTGTTCAATATCTTTCGACTGGAGATTTCCATTCAACAATAAAAGATAGAAAAAGGTTTAAGCGGAAAGCAGCTAACTATTATCTTGTTGCAGGAGTGCTTTGTAGAAGAACTTTCCTATCGCCATTGGCACGGTGTGTTTCGGAAGGAGAGATTCCAGCGATCCTTCAGGAGGTCCATTCTGGAGAATGTGGAAGTCACTCTGGGGCTAGAACTTTGGAGAAAAGAATTCTAAGGCAAGGCTATTTCTGGCCTCAAATGAGGAAAGATGCGGAAAAATTTGCCAAGAAATGTGTAAAGTGCCAGAAGTTTGCTCCTCTTCAAAATCAGCCGGCTCAACAACTCAAGTCAATAGCAACTCCATGGCCGTTTGCAGTTTGGGGAATGGATTTGATTGGGCCTTTTCCTATGGCAAGTGGACAGCGGCGATATATTATAGTCATGATTGACTATTTCAGCAAATGGATAGAGGCAAAAGCATTGACCAAAATTACCACTCAAGCCGTGAAAAATTTTATTTGGGGAGAGATAGTATGTCGACATGGAATTCCACCGGCAATCATCACGGATAATGGTTCTCAGTTCAACAATTCAACTCTTATTAGTTTCTGCAAGCAAATTGGCATTGAGCTACGTTTCGCTTCCGTACATCACCCTAGAAGCAATGGGCAGGTAGAAGCCGCCAACAAACTCATCATAAATCTCTTGAAAAAGAAGGTAGAAAATGTCAGGGGCAACTGGGCAGAACAACTACCTTCCGTCTTATGGGCCTTGAGGACAACTCCGAGTTCTGCTACTGGAGAGACTCCGTTCAAACTGTCACACAGTTCCGAAGCACTTATTCCGGTAGAATTTGAAGTAAAAAGCCCAAGAGTATTATTGGCACAACAAAATAAAATTGATTGGATGGAAGGAAATGATGAAGAGCTAAAATGCAGCCTTGATTTAATTGAGGAATTGAGAGATACGACAATCATCACACAAGAAGAGGTGAAAAGAAGGATGGCAAGGCTATTCAATAAAAATGTAAGAACCAAAGAATTCGTTGTTGGAGATCTAGTCTTGAAGAAGGTAGATGCAGCAGCAAGAGCCGGTTCAGTTGGGAAGCTTAACCCAAACTGGGCAGGGCCGTTCGTGGTGAAGAATGTGCTTAAAAATGGTGCTTACCATCTCCAAACTTATGAAGGAGAAGAGCTGCCTCATTCATGGAGCGGAGATGATCTCAAGCTTTTCTTCTCTTAAATGTTCGTATCTGATTC
Organism: Dactylorhiza incarnata; assembly: GCA_033032865.1. Classification (NCBI taxonomy): domain Eukaryota; kingdom Viridiplantae; phylum Streptophyta; class Magnoliopsida; order Asparagales; family Orchidaceae; genus Dactylorhiza; species Dactylorhiza incarnata. The sequence continues at coordinate 319,270 of JAWHQI010000040.1, read as the reverse complement.
ATTCATTCCTTTTTCCTCACTTTTCTTCTCTTGAAACATCACGCAGGTATTATCAAAGCATTCGCAATACAAGTGATGGATGACAAATTTTAAAAATAAGTTGATTTTTGAAAAGCCAAAAAACCTTTCAAGTGAGATATCGACGGATCCTACTATCTTCCCCCTCGACTTTTTAGCTTGATGTGTAATTCTGCCAGGACCACAGATGTCGGGGAGATTTCGAATCTGTGTAGCAGTAGCTCGCCAAGCTCGAGCGGTGGAAGTTTAGGATATCGGGTCCTTGCTGACATCTGGCACACCTCAGCGTTTCAAGGAGGTCTAGGTGGCTGGCTCAGCTCTGTCATGCATTGAAAAGGACATTGTTACAATCTTAATGATCTTTCAGGGAAAGCAATGTCGGTGTAGCCTCCGCGGCATGACCACACCTGCCCTAGCGATCATTTTGGTATGTAACTCTCGAATACTCGTTGAAGCGTGGTTAGGTAAGGGACGGCCAGAAACATCTATGACCATCACCTGAACCTTAGATTGGCAAGTTTGAAGTAAACTCAGTAATCCTTTAAGAAAAACAATGTCGGTATAGCCTCATCGGCATGACCACACCGACCCTGCGAACTATTTTGAAATTCTCCTCCCTTTTTCTACAATCTCATTTACTTCATAATATTGAGATCGGGCGGTCAGATCTTATGAGACCGCATACTTTCCTCTCTTCAAAGGGTGATCAACATTATTCATGGTTAATGGCTTGATCTTCTCCAGGATCAGAATAAAAATGATCGCAAGTATCAGTATTTCATGATCGCTAGCTCGATTTTCTCTAGGACCTGGAAGTAATTGCTGGCCTTGGTTTTCAAAGATTGTTGGAAGAAGTCTTAAGTTGCTTATGATCATCAGCCTCATTTTCTCCAGGATTGGGCAGAAGTGATCGTCAGGCAAGGCTTTTTCAAAGAAGATTGGAATCGTTATTCAGAAATCTCTTAAATTGTCTTGATAGCGATCGGTCTGATCATACTGAGATCGCGATCTAAGTTGTTCTTATTCAAAGATTACATGAAAGTGCTCATGATCCTTCAATCCCTATCACTTGATGGTTGGATCTTTTCCTCAAAATGGCGGTCTGAGTATTGTTTAGAGAGCCGCAATGATATTCATAAAGATTCATTATCAAGTTCTAATCTCCTTATAGGTGGTCCGATTATTCGAGATCGCAGAATTATCCTTTTTTATACAGTTGTGGATTTGTCAAATTTCTAATCTCCATAAACTAGAAAACGCCGAAACCTAAAGCATTGAGATCGAATGCTAAATCTATTACGCTGTGATCGCATATGATAGAAGTCGTGATCGATTTGCATGAATAATATAGCGAAAACAAATACAGAAAAGAATCATTCACGAACAAAATAACTTTTCATTCATTTTAAAAATTACAATATCAGGTGCGGTCATTGACCGGCAATTACATCATTTGTTGGGAAATGGTAAGTCTAGTTCTTCTGTTTCTTTTTCCGTGGAGACCGCTCCTCTGATGAAGAAGTTGAACTCTCCGAGGACTCACTTTCACTATCAGTCTCCCTTGATCCAGAATCCGAGGCCGCTGCTGAGCTCATTTCCTCGCCGAGAAAAACACTTCCACTAGGAGAAGCGTGATCGTCTTGACTTCCAACGATCTCGACAGATTCATCTTCAATGGTCTCAGCAGTTTTCGTTTCCTTAGCTTTTTTCTTTTCCGCCTCCTCGATCATTTCTGCGATCTCAGGAAAGAGATCGGCAAAAGTCGTATCCCGGAAATCAGCAGTAAGGCCATCTTTTTCGCGAAGAATAGCAATTGTTTTGTTTGATGCATCCCTGACATGAGTATATAGGGATCTGAGGTAGTCAGGGTTATGGATATCATATGCGGTCTTCTTGAAATTCTGTAAAGGAAATGTATCAGATAGAAACGGTCAAGGTAAGATAATGTTTAAAGATCGCATTTTCTTTGAATACTTACATCAAAACGATCCTGTAGACGCTCTGCATGCTGCAAAGATGCGCGAAGAGATCGCCCCATATGATGGTTCAAAACCGTGCTTCGGGCGGTCACCTGAGCGCATACATCAGGGAGATCGTCGGTCCGGATCCTCAACGCTTCATTGGCATTCTTTTTCCCATAAAGGGCAGAAGTGACCGCAAAAGCATGATTAGAAAACCTCCCTCCCCAGAAAGGAAGATCGGTCGACACCTTCAGAGACTTTCCGGTCTCACCCCATCTCAGTAGAGATTTTCCTTTGATATCTTTTATTTTCTTTCCAAAACCCAATAGGGTAAATGGTCCATCCTCCAGATCGCCCTCCTCGGCGATCTCCTTCGCTTTTCTCTGGCGATCTTGCTTCAGACGCTTTTCACGCTGGGTAAGGACTTCACCACTTGGCGTTACTGGGTCGACTTTTGGGATCGCGAATCCGGCTGTAAGAGGAAAACAGTTAAAGGAATTTCCAAATTCTATTAGAGAGACCGCTGGGAATCGTAGAAAATTATAGCTTACTTTCTTCCGGTAAGACCGCAGCAACATCGGACCAGATCGCCAGGTAATGATTCAGATCGAATCGTTTCCCCGCCAGCCATTCCAAGACTGCAAGTTCTTCCTCTGAAACAAGTTTTTCTTTTCTAAATATTCTTTCTGCTCGCGGAGAGGGACGGCTGGCGAGGCCGCCGAGATCGCCTTCAAAGATCAAGTACCTCTCAGTCCAGAGAGGGATTTTATTCGGAAGATTTAGAACTTTTATTCCATTACAGCTGAGATACAGCAATCCTTTGAACTCTTCCTTATTCAGACCCTCTTTTAAAACATTTACAGAAAATGTACCTCGGAAGATCGACATTGTGAATTTTAACTTCACCGACCTCAAGTAATTGATACAGACACTCATCAGACCGATCGAGTTTGGCGGGATCTGAGCAAGAACGAGACCGTAATAATCCATCACTTCTAGCATTTCCCAAGGAATGGGAATTTGAAAACCATAAGTGAAGTGGTCAATCGGGATGACATATTTATCCTCATCTCCAGAATTCAAGTCTTCTTCTTCGAATGGAATTCTGATCGTGATCTCGTCATCGATCTCATATCTTTCAATGAAGGAAGAGTATTCCTTCTCCGAGATTTGACCATGTTTGTGATCGGAGTTCAAAAAGACCTCAGCAGCTTTGGAGCGCGCGGACACCATTTTATGAGATCGCAGGGGTCAGTAAATTAAAGAAAACTCAAGAAGAATGAAATAATGATCCGGAAGAGCAGCTATTTATAGAAGGAAGAAGATGATTATGCAATGATTGTACTTCTTGAGATCGCCCTGCAGATAGGTCAGACCGCCAAAAGTTATATAGGCTCGAAAATAACAAACGCGCATAAAATTGTCCTCAGATAGATCGCATAATCCTTAGTTTTTTAGGGAGTCACCAAACAGCTCGCATGCAGATCGCAATACACATGATCCACAATAAAAATACTATTTAATAAGATCGCATTCATGAAAGCCAGAGATCGTAAAATGAGTATCACAACGTTAAAGATAATACCATAAAGCAAAATCAAAAATATCTTACAGACCAGAAATTAACTAAGCAGTGTTTTTAAAGAGATCGCTAAATGAAAGAAAGAAGGGCTGCGGTCTCATCGCCTCTGATCCTTTCTCCTTCCAACGAATGCCGCCACATCCTGCATCTCGTTGACTGCAGTCCATGCAGAAGCTAGGCTGTGATTGGCAACCATGGCAGCCCTATGGATTTTGGACATTTCGCGGTCTACTTGCTCCATAGGGATTACCACGATTTCCGCCGATCTATTTTCCGCGAGACCGCTGGAAGTGCCCGCCTTCATCGACATTTGAGGCCCCCCCCCCGAAGAGTGGCGATCTCAGCATCAAGTGCCGCGGCCTTCCCTCTGTAATAATCGGCATCCTTTTCAGCTTTCCGAAGTTTTTCTTCGAACTCGCCTCGAGCCTGCTTTTCTTCGGCTTCATAGCTTGAAAGAATTTGCTTCTCCTTAGCTTCAAAATTCGCGGTCTGGATTCGGAGGCGGTCTTCTAGCATCCTCTCGCGATCTCGCATGACCCTCATGTCGTCAAGCATCGGCTTAAGGAGATCAGCGAACTCTGGAGGGATTGAAACTTTTCTTGGTATCTCACCTTCTTCAGAAGCTGAGCTCACGTTTTCATCTACAACCAGGAGAGAAAGCAATCAAAGATAATCAGAATTTGTTATCAAGAAGAAAGTAAGGATTTCGTGTGAAATACTTGACAGTGTAGTAGGACCGCAGTCAAGTAAGTTCTTTTCAACATCTTTTGAGACCGCAACATTGGCGGTCAACAAAAGGCGGTCAGATCCCCTTAGGCATTCTAAATTGATTTTTTCTAATTGTCTTTTTCGTGACCGCTCGCCTTCTTTTCTTCTTCTTTTTAATTCAGCATTACTAACAAGAATGTCATCAGTTTCAATAATGACAATCTTAGGTCGCTTTCCAAGAGATGCAGGGCGGAAAGCAAGTTTGGGAAGTGAACCAATCGGTCTCGCAACCATCTTCGCCTTACCAGCCTTAATAAAGTCTAACGCAGCTGCGCGGTCTGCCGCCTCCGCATCCAGCTCTTTATCCACTTCTAACAAAGCATTGCCGCGATCACTAGATGCAGCGGTCTCATTTTTCTCCTTTCCTTTCTCAGCCGAGACCGCCTCTCCAGCGGTTCTCTTTCTCTCCTCTTTCCTCTTCTTCTTCTTCTCCTTATCCTTCTTCTTCCCAGCAGCTAGAACTTCCTCTTTTTCTTTCCTTTCTTTCTCCACGGCCATAGAAATCATTTCTTTTTCTTTCCTCTCCCTCTCTGCTTTGGTGATCTCCTCCTGCTTTCTTTTCTCTTCTTCTCTCTTCTTTAAACTCTCAGTGATCGCCGCAAGCCTGGCGATCTCATCCTCTTTTACTTTTCTTTCTTCTTCCTTTCTCCTCTCTTCTTCCTCTTCTTTCTTCTTTCTTTCTTCTTCTTTTCTTTTTTCTTCAGCAGCTTCTTCCTCGGCGATCACTCTAAGTCGTTCAACTTCAAAAGGATCCATTGACTGTAATAATCAAGGAAAAATTAATAGAAGAGTCAATTTTAAAATAAGTACAAAATTAGAAATCTGATCGCTTACGCTTGGAGGGTTCTCAACAGGGTTATCTTCTGAAAGATAAATCTGAAGATCGATGTCACCAGCGGTGACAGTTTGTCCAGTTTTCACCCTCTTAGCAGTCCGATCAGGAAAACTCGCTTCTTTTCTTTTTAAGTCTCTAGCAGCTTTTCTTTATCAACGATATGGCTTCTAAGATTCTCAGCTGAAGCCTTCACCTGCAGCATGGCAGCCTTGATCGATTCTACAGAAGAGGTCTCTCCAGAACAATCGGCAGGTTGATCGACCACTTCCGAGGTCGTCTTAACAGCAGCTTCTGCGACCGTTAAATCAACAAGAGCCTTAGAAGCAGGATCATCTTTTTTCTTTGAACTCTTGATCGGTTTCTCCTTGCCGGAATTGACGGTCTTCTTCGAAATAACTTTCTTTGTTTTCGACGCAGATCCTGGCGATTTTCGGGATTGCGCTGATATTTTCATCAAGTCTAAAGCATCCATCTCAAAGGGAAAATTCTTTCGCGATCTCAGTAAACAGTGACCGCTCAAGGATCGAGATCACTCAATACTGTGGAATCTGAAGATCTGAGGTGGTATTTCTAGCCCGAGCCGCATTTATGACAATCGCGGTCTCGGCGGTCAAAGTTTACATTTTCGAAGTTCCAGCGTAACTTAAAAATGTGCGGGGATTATGTTTGCCCGGAAAGCCCGCGATCTAGTCTTTACAATGCAAAAGGGCGGTCTCAACGGTCTTCGGATTTTGTGATCGCACAGATCGCTAGCCTTCAGCCTGATCTGGTTTCCTATGTTCCAAGCAGCTGAAGTCACTCGAGATCGCCAGTCCGAGCGGTCTGGGCTTTTTTCTATTTTTTACTATTTGTACCCCATTTCACTGCCCCGGCTCTCCTGTACCCTGGGCAGCCCGTAGTTTTTCAGTTCTGCCCGTTTGGGCAGCCCCCTCGTCTATAAATAGAGGGGTAGGGGTACCTGAAAAAGGACTTTTTGCTCCGAGGCTCCAGCTTACAACCTGTGTAAGCGGTCTCATTTTTTCGTGATCGCCTTTTCGTGATCGTTTTCCTTTTGTTCCAGCATCTTCTGTCTTAGTAACCTGCACTTCGCAGTTTTCTCCCATCCCCTTTTAGTGTGAATTTTGGAGGTACCATTTTTGGCACCAACACTGTAAAAGAGTTTTTAGAATCACTCTTCAAAAAATTCAGTTGTACTGGTTCTAAGAGTCTCCTTTTCAAAAGACTCAGTTGGTTCTAAGAGTCTCCTTGTCAAAAGACTCAGGGTGGTTCTAAGAGTCTCCTTATCAAAAGACTCAGTGCAAGATAGTGAATTCCTACCAAGGGGGTAGAAGAGTGGACTACCCAAAGTTTGGGGAACCACTATATTTTCTTGTGTTGTGCTGTGATTTCTTTTCTTGCATTTACTTTCTTTATTTGTTTAATTCTTGTTGGTGTGTGGGAAGCTCTAATTTGTGATCATACACATATATATATTAACTTTGCACAAAATATTTTTTAATCTCTATTCACCCCCCCTCTAAAGAATTCTAGTGAGGTTAACTGTGCACTATCAATTGGTATCAGAGCCAGGTTGATCTAAAAAGGTTAACTCCTTGATCAAAAAGATCCTACCTCTTATTTATAAATATATATATTTCTCTAACAATTATTTTTCACATGGCACAAATCAAAGATTATGCTTCCACCAGACCACCAATGTGCAATCTTGAAAAGTTTGCAGTTTGGAAGACAAGAATTAGGATTTATATGAATTCCATTGATGAAGACTTATTTAATGTTATCTTGACAGGTCCTCCCAAGCCTTATAGAAAAGACTCAAGTGGTGAAATGACTCAAACACTTGTCCCAAAGGCTGAGTGGACAGTTGAAGAGAAAAAGGCAGGAACATGTGATGCAAAGGCTGTAAATATTCTGGTCTCAACCCTTTCTGATGAAATCTTTCAAAGGGTGGTTGATTGTGAATCAGCCAAAGAAATTTGGAAGGCTCTCATAAAAATGGTAGAAGGAAGTGCTGATGAAAGAAAAGATAAGAAGTCCCTATTGATCTCTCAATATGAGAACTTCCAAAAGAAGAATGAAGAAAGCATCTCTGAGATGTATGACAGATTTAGTCTGATCATCAATCAACTAAGGGACTTGGATAGAGAAATCTCTCTTACAGAGATCAATGACAAATTGCTGATGAGTCTCCCAAGCTCATGGGACTCAAGGATATGGGCAATAAGAGACACAAGATGTCAAAGGGAAATTTCAACAGATGCTCTCTTAGGAAAACTCAGATCCTATGAGCAACTGTTGAAAACCAGAGAAGAGAAGAAGAGAAGAGAAAACATCCCAACCTCCTCAAAAGACAGGAACATTGCATTAAAAGCAACAGAGGAAGGATACTCTATCACTGAAGAAGAACTATTCAGTTTCCTGGCCAGAAAATTCAAGAAATGGGTCAGGACAGATGGATCAAGAAGGAGAGAGTCAAAACCAAGGTATGACAAAACTCCTACTAAAGAAATTATTTGTTATTCTTGCAGGAAACCTGGACATATTGCCCCAGAATGTCCAGAAAATGCTGAGACAAAGAAAGATCTCAAGAAAAAGGGGGAGAAGAAAGAAAGAGGCTTTATAGCAGAAGCCTGGAGTGATACAGACTCTGAGGACAGCTCCTCTTCCAAGAGTGACAATGAAGAACCTAAGCAAGAAGATCTATGCTTGATGGCCCTTGAAGGATAAAAAAATAATGATAGTGCTAAATCATGGAGTGAGACAGGATCAGAAGAAAGCATATCTTCTGAAGATGAAAAAGAAGATAGCCTTATTCTCATAGAGGAATCTGAGGATAAGGATGAGGTAAGCATGTTTGATGAAATAGATTTTCAAAGTGATAACTTCAGAAATGATTTTATGGGAATGTGTCTAGATCAACTAAAAGTAACTCAAGAAATTAAAGATCTAAAAGAACAAATCAATGTAGCTAAAAACCAGAGAAATAGAGAAGTTAAATGCTCTAAAGATTATAAATTAAGGGCTAACATCATAGAAAAGGAGATAGAAAAGGCTAAAATAGAAAATTAGTTCCTTAAGGATAAGGTTTCCCAGGCAAAGGCCTTTGAAGAATCAATAAACATGAGAAGCCAAACTCTTAAGGAAATCACTGAAAAACAAACAATGAGACACAAAAATCTTGGGCTAGGAGCTGATCCATCAACCAGCTTAAATCCATCCAGCAAACCTGCTTGGATGAGCCCTGTAAAATTCACTAAACCTGTCAAATGGACAAACCAAGAAAAAGACCCACAAGATAAGGAAGAAAACTCCTTCAAAGAAATAAAGGAATTTGATGAGACATCATATTATTCAGCTGATGACTCACAAACTTCATCTGAAGAAACAACTAATCCAAGAAAAACAACACATAAAGGAGTAAAAATAGAAAAAGGTAAAATGAAAATTGAAGATACAATTGCGTCGACTTAATATCGACGCATAAATGATATCGCCTCGACTTATACTCAACGCAACCTCTCAGATGCCTCGACCTCTTCTAGACGCTTGAACAAAAGCACGTCGACTTCCAATCGACGCAACTTTCTCTATGCGTTGAAATCAGATCGACGCCATCTGGAGAAAGCGCCGAATACAAATCGACGCGACTATCAACATGCGTCGAATAGATATCGACGCACAAAAGTTCAGAGCATCTTAAATACCTTTCCTCCAAAAGCCTTTCATCCTAACCCATATTCAGGACCCATTCATCCCAATCATGATTTTTATCCAAATCAACACCTCTATCCTAACCAAAATGTTTATCCTAACCAAAATTCCCATCTTAATCAAACCTTCTATTCTAATCAACACTTCCATCCCTCTCTAAACTCAAATTATCACAATACTAAGATAATCAAATGCTATATATGTAATAAACCTGGACACCTTGCCAAACAATGTTGGCACAATCAATCAAACTATCTGTAGAAAGTTGTCCAAGACTGACTTAGAAATCTTTAGGGCTAGGAAGAGATAGAAAGAAATAGAACACCTAGAACTTTTCAGGAATATTAAAAGTCACATCGACTTATAATCGACGCACCGTCGAGAAGACCTCGACGCTGGCACTGATCTCCTTCAGTCAAAGTAACGTCGATCCCCTATCGATGTAACATCGACTTCATAAAAACTAGCGGAAATATTTTCAGTCACATCAACTGAAATACCGAATAAGCCTCGAATTAAGTCCAGTTTCGACGCTTCACCTGACTTAAATAGTCTCTTCAGTTGGAAGCCTTCACGACTCTGCATCTTTCATCCTTCTTGCTCCTCAGACCAGCCGATTTTTCCTCTCTCTTTCACTGACCTAAAATGGCTCCCAAAACCAACTCAGGCTTCGACATTGACCTCGAGTCTTTCCAAGAAGCCGCAGAAAACTACAAGAGCATCATTGCTCTTTTTACTGCAGCAGGACTGGACAAGCTCATCTCCACTAGGTGCAAGCTTCTAGAATCAGAGCTCACAGAACTAATAACTCATGTTCAGATATCTGAACAAGGAGAAATCCAGGGAACACTATATGAGACACCAGTCTTAATCTCAGCAGAACATATTAGGGCCACCTTTGATCTTACATCAGGTATATCCTAATATCCTCTTTGTGCAAATGAAATAAGGAAAGAAAATGAGCTTCTAAAAGAATGACTAAACAAGTCTTAATTATTCCCCTATTAGGTGATGAATCCATTGAACTCACACCTGATGAAATCAAGCATTTGCTCACCACCATGAATTTCTCAAAAGATAGGCCAATCCATCTGAAAAAGATAGACTTTTCTGACGAGTACAGATTGCTGGCAGATATAGTAGGGAAGATACTACTATGCAAGACATCAGCCCATGATGCAGTGCCCAAACAACAACTAAACATCATGGGGGCCCTTGTGCTAAAGAAGAAGGTGGATTGGGCCAGCTGTCTTCTCAAAATGATAGCTTCCAAATACTCTCACAAGGAAAATGCTTACATGAGAATCATGAGCCAAGTACTCTTCCACTCCTTCCCTGACCTCTGTAGGTCAAAAGGAATTCCTATCTCTCCTGAAAAGAGGATGTCCATTGCCCTCTTCTCCAAATGGACTAGGCAAATCCCCAAGCCTGGTTCCATTCCTGAAAGGACTCCCTCTCCTCCTAACTCTCCTGCTCATCCATCTCCTCCTCCTTCTCCTCAAAGAGACAATTCTTCTCTACCACCATCATCCACTCAAATAGTCTCTACCACCCTCACAACTCCTACTCTACCTACCTCTTCTCAAACACCTGCTCCTCAAACAGCAGTTTCTCCACCTCCTTTATCACCCATACCTCATGTATCAACTAACTTCTCTCCATCCTCATCACCACCTTCACCACTCTCTCCTCATCCCCAACCACAACATGAACCATCTGCATCCACTAAAGCTCTCCTCACTCAGTGCATTGCATCAGCAACTCAAACATTCCAAGCAATGTTGGATGAGCACTGCTCCCAGATTCATTCCTCAATCCTACACATGCACACCCAAATAGATGGGGTCAGTGCCTCTGTGCAAAGTCTGAAGAACTCTCTCTCTTCCTCAAGAGTTACCAAGTCTTTCTTAACCTCCTTGGCCAAGAAGGTCAAGAAGGGGGAGAATCTAGATGAAGAGCAGCCCTCCAATCTTAAATCTCCCTCACACAAATCCCCTCCTTCTTCAAAATCTGACAGTCTTGCACTACTCAAGATAATTGGGAATGAGATAGTACCTGAGCTACACAATGATGAACAAACAATAGAAGTACTCAACATAGCAAGAGATGCTGCAAATCAAGTGGCACTACTACAAGGGGAGGGAAGCAGAGCAGAAAATGAGGTTGAAAAGGAAGAAGGTGAGAAAGAGCTGAATACTGCTATAAATCAAGAAGAAAATGAACCAACTGCTGGAACTGAAAAAGGAAATGAAGCTGATGCTGGAAAAGAGAAAGAGCCAGATGCTGTGATGGCTGAAGAAGGGGATCAGGAGTCAGGGGCAGGGGGAGCTGAGACTCAGGGGGAGCAAATGGCTGAGACCCAGGGGGAGCTGAGGGAGTCACCTGCTACTGGGAAAGAGCAATCCACAATAGTATTCAAGAGAAAAAGAAAGACTCCTCCTACCCCTCCTGAATAATACTTGAAAACAATGCTTCATATACTTTATGATTGGTCTGAACATGAAATTTGCTTCTGATTGTATGAAATCTTCATTATCTGTACAAATGCTTTGCTATGTTAATTATATGCTAAATACAATTTCTCTCTAAATAGGGTTAAGACAAATAGGGGGAGATTGTTGGGAAAATGATTTCTCTTAACCCCTAGAAATGAGTTAAAGAAGAATTCTAAGAATGAAAAATAAGGCTAAGTAAATATGCGTCGAATAGTATTCGACGCAACGTCAAAATGTAGTCGACGTTTCCTTCAGATTGAGTCGAAGTAACTTTAGGAAGATTTTGACGTATGTGTTGTTGACGCTACTCTGACTTCTAGTCGACGTATCTTGAGAAGTCGACGCACCCTAGTCAACGCACCTTCCTTATTCTCCTCTCGACGCTCTGCCAGGATGAATTCGACGCCTACGTCGAATAGCAATCGACGCACGTCGATTTATATGATTAATTCAAAAATCGCCAGATCTCTTTCCTTCTTTTATAGATCTGATTTATATGGAATCAATTTATTCTTTATAGCCGTTCTGAATCATTCTTTCCTCTAATAGATTCTTGGCTAAATTGATTAAATCCTTTATGGACATTATTTGAAATCAGATTGAATACTTTCCTTCTATGGATATAACTGTTATGTAAATTTCTCTTTCTTTCTAATACTCTGCCTGCTAATTGATTATTCTCCTATAGTGTTATTTTAATGAACAGAGCTATAAATAACTAAGGAGGTCGGCAGAGAAATACAACAAGTGATTCACCATTTTACATTTGAAAAAGGGGAAGAGCTCCCAAGTGTAAAGAGTAAATTGAGAAATAGTGCTGCAGCAAAGAACAAGCTTCCTTCTCCTTCTCACTCTGAAGCCATACTGCTGCAACCTCTGATAGCTCTCACAAAAGAGAAAAAAGGGCTACAATCTCCTTCTCACTATAGAAGAGAGATTTCATTCACTACTTCTTGTGATTTCAATCTTCTTGCTAGGAAGAAGATTCCTTCTTGTCTTGATATTATCTCTCTTTCTTCCTTACCTTTATTCTCACATACTGTAAAAGAGTTTTTAGAATCACTCTTCAAAAAATTCAGTTGTACTGGTTCTAAGAGTCTCCTTTTCAAAAGACTCAGTTGGTTCTAAGAGTCTCCTTGTCAAAAGACTCAGGGTGGTTCTAAGAGTCTCCTTATCAAAAGACTCAGTGCAAGATAGTGAATTCCTACCAAGGGGGTAGAAGAGTGGACTACCCAAAAGTTTGGGGAACCACTATATTTTCTTGTGTTGTGCTGTGATTTCTTTTCTTGCATTTACTTTCTTTATTTGTTTAATTCTTGTTGGTGTGTGGGAAGCTCTAATCTGTGATCATACACATATATATATTAACTTTGCAAAAAATATTTTTTAATCTCTATTCACCCCCCCTCTAGAGAATTCTAGTGAGGTTAACTGTGCACTTTCAATATATAAAAAATTTAAAAACATTTGAAATTTTTTTTTCAAAAAAGTTTTTATAAATTATGTAATATTAGATGCTTCCCTACTCTTTATGTGAGTTCCGCCATTTTTAATTATGAGCCTTTATTTATATGTTTTATTTAAAAAACAAAGTTTTTTTCTTATGTTTTTTTAATTTTATTTGTCTCATCATAATTTGTTAGAATTAATTTTTAGATAAATTTGAATTAATGAATTTTTCATCATTTTGGCGTATTTAGAATATTTCTTAGTTTTGCTTTCTCTCCTAAAAATATCATGAATTAATTTTATAGCAATTGTGCTAAAAGATCTTTAGATTTTACTTATATTAACTTTAGCTCATAGATTCTTAAGATTTCTTAATTTATTTTCTATGCTCTCAAAATAGTTATCCTGAAAATTTTTTATAGCCTTTAACCCCTAGCCCCTCCTTTTACTTTACCCTTTTGATTGACAAATAAAAATAAGAAGTATAAAAGATCATATGTCATGGAATGAGAGGATAAAATTCATCATTCCTAAACATATGCACCCAAATTTGTAAAAGATTATATGGCATGGAGTTGAGAGGATAAAATTCATCACTCATAAACATATATATTTGGGATATTAAAAATAAGAGTATTTTAAAAAAAAGATGGAAATGAGAAGATAAAATTCGTCATTTCCTAATTAAAAGTCTCTTTTATGCCAATTTTTACCCAAACTTAACCAATATCATTTCAAATTCAAGATATTTATGAGAGAGCTTAGTTAATATTTTAGGTTTTCTAAAAGTTTCGAATGATATCAAAAGTTTGTATAATTCTAATCATAAATTATTTTTCTTAATTCAATACAATCTTATTTATGAAAATTTGATTAGAGAATTTTTGAAACTAATTTTTATTCTACGCATATCAATTTATGAATCTAAACTTTATTTCAAAACTTATTTTTGTATGAGTCATGTATAATTTTAAAATGCATAATTAGGAGTAAATTCTTTTTCTTTTTTGAAATTTCATATAAATATTTCTCATGCTTATGATGGTTTTGCTCTGGAATAGCAAAAGCTTAAGTATGGGGGTATTTAATAATACATCATTTATAGTTATTTTTATATAATATTTTATTAATAATTAATTTATTTTTATTTAGTTTTAATTTAATTTATCACTAATTTATCTTATTTTTGTATTTTCAGGTAATTTGGGCTGCTAATATCAATTTCAAGCTCATAGAGTAATCATGAGAATATTTGGACCATTTCTACAAAAATCGCAAAGTACATGCCCTTGGTCACGGGTGTGACCAAGGGCATGACTCGAAGTCACGGCCGTGAACCAGCCCATCCGTATTCCACCTGAAGAAGTCAGCTGACACGTCAAATTAAAATTATACGCCCTCGGTCACGGGCGTGATCGAGGGCGTGACTAGCCCGTTAAATAATTCAATTCAGGCAGTTCTCCACTTGTACCATTTCCATCTTACACACCCTCGGTCAAGGGCGTGGCCGAGGCCGTGACTCCTCCTGCAATCGCCAAATTAACTCCTGATCGCGACGTTTCCCGCCGTTTCCATGCTCAGTCAAGACACACCCTTGGTCACGAGCGTGACCTAGTCCATGACCTGCCAGGCAATTGATTTCTAGCGGTTTCTCTCCCCCGATGTTCCCGGGCATTCGAGATCATAGTTACGCAGCTTATACACCCTTGGTCACGGGCGTGACCAAGGGCATGACTCCTCAATTTTTCAACTATAAATGGCAGCAATCTCCAGAAGTATAGGAGTTCAATTTTGGAGTTTATTTTTAGATTTAGTTTACTATTTTTGTTGTTCTAGCTAGTTTTTCTACAAGTTGTAAGTTTTCTATTATTGCAATTTTAATTCAAGTATTGTTTTTTTATCATGTCTTCTTCCTCTTCTACTTGTATTCCCATCATTATGATGAGTAGCTAAATTTCCTTTAGCACTTGGTCATGATGAACTTTGGAATGAAATAAAATATGTTTTGAATTTTTCTAATTGACAAGCTCTCGTCATGATTATCTTCAATTTATCTTTGAATTTAATTGCTTCGAGTTCATATGCCGCGAATATGTTTTCGATCTAAGATCCGTATTCTAGTTGATCGAGAGATCCGTGCATACGAGGAGATCACTCAAAGATTAAAGGAGTTACATGCACTCCTCGAGAGAGGATGACATAAATCTTCCGGATTGGAGTCAAATCCAATAGTGGGGTTCATCACTTAAAGTGAGCTTAGGGGTTTCGACTGGCCGATGGGTCTTAATCGATCAACCTAAGGTTAGTTGGTAGTATTCCTCGAGAGAGGTGCTATCATATTTTGGGAACCTCCACGGTCGAAGTTATTTCAATAAGAGCTTGCGGATTATTCTTTGTAAAATTCTATTTTATTCCAAAGGGATTCTAGATCAAGTGCTAATCTTTTAATCATAATCTTTCTTCATAGTTGAATTTCTCCAAATCATTTTCCAAAACAAACCTAACTTTCGATCGATAAAATAATAGCTCTTCTTTGTGTGTAGAAGTACTCAACAAGCCCGGAAAAATACGACACTTAATTTTCTACATCTTATACTATAAAATGATAGGTACACTTGCCTTATGAAATTATACGTGGAATTCTCTGTCGAGAGCTTGTTGAAGCTGTTAATCTTGCCCTAGAGACACTCTTATCTTACTTCTCATCTCTATATCTGGAATTCTCTGACGACTGCTAAAGGAAGTTGTGTACTCAACACAGGAGGTTACTGGACCTTACTGCCCAGACGAGGGATCTTCAAAGGGAATTGAAATAATCCCTACTGCCGGATGAGGTCTTTATACCATGTATCCAAGATATATAGCAGGGGGAGAAGTTTGACAATAGGCCCAAGCCGCCTCCAGATTCAGTATATACGATGTTTATTCTAAATCTTCCCTCTCCCTATGTCTCTGAAGGTGAACCGGCTATCTCCTCCAAGCTCCTTCTAGAACCTTCATCATTCTCTCCCCCAAGGATTCTGCCTTCACTATAGGGGGACTCATCAAAACATGGTGATATTGATTTTTTTTCAGATGATAATGTCTACCTGAAGAGTGTGCAAGAGTACAATGAGTGCACTGGTTTATCTATCTCTGAGATACAAGAATTCTGGACCCATTTTGAAGAATTGACAACAACACCATCTAAGATTGCTGATCAGGTTCCTGTAGCTGCTCCATTCTCTCTACTACAAGCTCAGCTTCCTCATAATCCTATTTCAGCTCACACCTCAATTGTCCCTGAACCAGCCTTCAGAGGAAGATTTCCATTCAGAGGAAGGGGACATGGAGGGAACTACAAAGCAAGGGGAAGAGGGCCTAAAGGAAGGATACCAATTTGGGAGAAATATACAAAAGAACAAAGAAAATAATTCAAGAAAGACAAGTCCTATTACAAAACCTATGAGAAGGTTGAAATCCCAGAAAATATAATGAAAGTATACACTGACCCAGGTCTTGATAAAGTCCTAGATGAACTCAGAGAAAGGGATCTACATGAGTATGAAGCATCTCAAAAAAACCTAGAAGAACAGAGGAGGTTATTTATTGAAAGGTTAAAGAAAGGAAAAAATACTGTAGAAAAGGAATAACTAAAGAAGGCAATCCAAATCCCAAGCACACTCTTTGACCCTACAAAGTATGTTTCCAGGAACCCTCAAGCAAAATTTCTTGAGAATATAGGGCAACTTCACAGAGGTGGTCTAGGTTGTGATAAGGATGAAGCAGAACAACCACTCCAAAAGAAAAGGAAGATTGTATTCAAGACAGCTCCAACTTCTGGTAATCCATAATCAACATTTATTGTACCAGATCCTGATGTAGAAGAGCTGGACCTAGAAGAAATAAACTTGCTATCTGCTAAAGTTATTGGTTTGAGGCTAAAGCTAAATGATGTCTATCCTGAAGCTAAAGCTGATCTGGAGAAGCTCTTCAAGGGACTTGAAAGAATTCAGAAACATCCAGAGAAGGACATTCCAACCAACTTCAAGTATGTGGAAAAAACGTTCAGGAAGGTCTATGATGCCTTATCTACTTTTCTCAAAAAGAGAAAGTAGATTATTTCTTGGGTAACTAACTTTGATAAACATTTATTTATATCAATCAGATGTTTTTTTGTTTATCATATCTTTCAGTCTATTATTTGTGTATATGTGTTTGTAATTAATTTTATGTCAAAGAATGCTTGAAATCACTTAATCAAATTGTAAAATTTGTTAAGATAAATAGGGGAGATTGTTGGGAAAAACCCTTTTGATTTATACAAACAAATTATCTTAATGTGATTTCATCAGATTAGGTTGTATTACCCACATTGTATAGAAAGGGTAAGATGGTCATTTGATGTCCTAGGATGTCACACTCACCTTAGAGTGTCAAGACCAAGTCAAGATAAGCATAAATTATGTTGAGTTAAAACTTGCGTTGAATAGAAGTCGATCCAAATTTGACTAGATGTCGACACAACTCTGATTGAAAGTTAAAGTAACTCAAACTTCCTGTCGAAGTATCAAGTCAAGTTGACACAACCTCGAAAGGAAATCGACACAGAAGGAAGAGCCAGTCGAAGCCATCTTAGAATTCGATGCAACTTGGACTTCAATTCGACGCAGAAGATGAATTTCAAGTCCAAGTCTTCAACTCAACGGATGCGCCGACAAGAACTCAATGCAACGTCAACAACTGAGTTCAGTTAAAGCTAAGAAAGAATTCGAAGCTTTCAGCTGTCCTTTCTGGTGCTTTTCCAGATGTTCTACAAGGCTGAAATCAATTCTCTAACTACTCGTTTATTTCCAAGAATAGAATGGAGTATTTCAGAGATACACCAAAGATATTCTTGGAAGATATTCAAATCAGATGGACGGGCCGGGAACAAAAATAAAAGGAAGCAATTTATTATCCAATGGACATTCCTTTTAAGGACAATCTAGAAGAAGAAAGAAATTCAAACACAAATCAATAGAGAATAAGTATGCTGGAAAAGAAAGAAAACAAAAGGCACTCATTATTCTCTCTGTCGAACAAGGCTTCTTCTCCTTCCTCCTCCAACCCTAAGGTAGAACAGAAGAACAACTTATCTACACAAGAAAAGATAACAATAAGACATCTGCCTCTTCTTCTACATCACATAGCATCAAGTCAACAAAAGTGCAGAGAGGATCAAGATCAAAACATATATCCCTTGCAATCATCACTATCTTAAGCAAGGGTTCATCATATTCAGATCCTGAAATAAATAGATGCAACAACATCCATAGAGACAACTGTTGAAGGATTCTAATTGAATAATCCTATTCTCTTCTTCCTCTTCTTCTACTGTTTTATTCTCCAACTGTAAAAGAGTTTTTTGAATCCCTCTTTCAAAGGATTCAATGGTTCTAAGAGTCTCCTTATCAAAAGACTCAGTGGTTCTAAGAGTCTCCTTATCAAAAGACTCAGTGGTTATGAGAGTCTCCTTATCAAAAGACCCAGGATCTATTAGTGCAATCCTACCAGTGAGGTAGAAGAGTGGACTACCCACATTTTGGGGAACCATTATAAAGTTTTTGTGTCTTCTGCATTGCTTTTCTGTGCTGTATAGTTCACTATTTTTTATTTGTTTCATATTTTCTGAACTTACTTAATTGTGTTTTGGTATTGATGATTGCATAACACTTAGTAGCTTTATTGTATGTTCATAACTTAGGTATACAAGTTTTAAAACACTATTCACCCTCTCCAGAGAAAACTTAGAGGCACACTCTGCACTTCACAGAATGTTCCCTAAAAAGGCTACCGCCCGACGGTAGCACTACCACTGGCGCTAGGATCCGAGCCTATTTAAAGAGTGGCCGACCTCCGTTTTGATTTGCTGAATTGAGAAGATATCGAAGCCACAAATCCTATATTCGTGAGAGCCTCCTCTTTGCAGCCAAGACAACTCCAATCAACATTCATAAACGCAAGAAACTCGAAGAAGGATCGATCACACTTATCTTACACAAAGACCGTACGCATCAACATCAAAGATTACTTCAGCGCGCCTTCGACAAGTTCTTCGAGTTCAACCTAAGAGGGTGTTTTTGTCTTTAGTTTTATTTTATCTTATAACTCTTAACCTTTGTATCGGTAGAGAAATTCTCCTATGTTGGCGACTAGGTCATGAGTGGCTTAGGGAGAATTCTCCGCATGGTTGATGACTAGGGCCTTGCGAGGACTAGGGAGAATTCGCTGCGTGGGTATGGCGATTAGGTCTATATCTAGAGGATGACTTGAGGCCTCATCTGGGGAGAGATAGGCTAGAGCCAACCGGTACATGGGAGAAGGTTCGGTATTGAAAACCAAAAAGGTTTTACGCATTCGCCTTAATCTCAAGCGTTATTGGGATAAATTTTGTAATGATTCTAAAAGCTAGGTTATTCAAAATGGCTTCACAGCCCGGAATAATGGTGCTTCATGATCTCCATTCCACTAGAGGAGATGAAATTGTATTACATGAAAAATCGTTAGCACCATCTTTATTTATGGGCGAAAATTATAAAGGGTGGAAAATATTAATGAAATTTTTTCTTAAATCTTTAGATGAAACAGTTTGGAATATTACTATTGAAAAGCTCCCAAGCATTCTAAATAGAAACGAAATGAGTTTAAATTCTAAAACAATGAATTGTTTATTTTGCGGCTTATTCAAAATATTTTCAAACTCTTTTATATTTTACCTAGTACTTATGAGATTTGGAATTTTCTTAAAAATACTTATGATTGCCTTTCTCTAGGTATTGGGTGCACATCAACAGAATTGGAAGAAGTCAACGCATCAATGAGAAGGGAAGATGGATACTCAACTATGGAAGATGAATGCAAAGAAGATGTCATAGGAACTTCATGTTTAACCATAGCCTCATCCAAAAGCACTGCAAGGAAATCAAATTCCCTTAATGTTTATAATTCTATATCTACATTACAATTGCTACAAAGAACTAAGCGCAAAATTAAGAAATTGAAAATTGCTAATTGCAAATTGCGTTTAGAAAATAAAGGTTTAAAAGCAAAAGTTAATGAAGAATCAAATTTTGAGTTATTTAGGTCTACCCTTAGCTCTTTAGTTGAAAATATTACACCTTGTATAGAATTTAATGAATAAATAGAAAAATACAAGGAACTTGAAAATGAACTTATCTTTGTTAGAGAACATAATGATAAATTGTCTTTAGAAAATTCATCTTTGAAAACTAATTGTGCTATGTGTAAAAATTATAAAATTGAAATTAAAGAGATGGATGAAACATTTGAGAAATTAAGAAATAACTATCAAACTCACATTGAATCCATTGTCACCACTCTTAAAAATAGCACAATTTCATATAATAAAGCTAGGCATATTCTTAAGATCAAGAATAATGAATTAAAAACAAAAATCAACTTTCTTAAGGAAATTAAGAATAAAAATTCACACCACATAAATTCACAACATCAAGCAATATCCAAAAGCAAGTTGAATATGAATATGAATTTCTTGACTAAGGATAATAATGGGAGTAAGAAACACAAAGTATTTTTAAATCAAAATCCAAATCACTATTATTTACAAAATCAATTTTCTCCCAACTTAAAATTAGAATTGCACAAATTTCCTATGAATGATATTTTCAATAATCATGACAATTATAATCTTCAAGATAAAGATAATCACAATGGAAATTTGATGCATAAAAATAATGTTAAACCAAGGTTTGAATGGAGGCCCAA
Source organism: Dactylorhiza incarnata (assembly GCA_033032865.1). Classification (NCBI taxonomy): domain Eukaryota; kingdom Viridiplantae; phylum Streptophyta; class Magnoliopsida; order Asparagales; family Orchidaceae; genus Dactylorhiza; species Dactylorhiza incarnata. Next base: position 298,684 of record JAWHQI010000040.1, on the reverse strand, counting down.
AGTTAAAAATGAAGCACTTGTTGGATCTTACGGCGCCCTTAGAGGGGGGGGGGGGGTGAATAAGGGTTTTATGGAATTTAAATCTTAATTAAAAATATCAGAGTTTGCAACTGAAGTTTCAGAATATTTATATGAAAATATATTTAAATATTCCAGATAAGATTATATTGAAGATACCTTTTTAAATAATTGAAACAAAACTTTTTGTTAACTGTTGCTAACGCCTAGCGTTAAGTCTTAACACTGGGCGTTAGCTCTCCAGAGAATATTCTTCAGAACAAAAAGATTTCCACATTGATTTTACTTATGAAATCTTAAATGAAATACAATTCCAGAACATCAGAGATAATGAAAATTATTATTGTATTTCAAAGATAATTATACAAATGTTAAATTTAATACATTGATGGAAATAGAAATTAAAACATTCTCAAAGAGGAAATAAAATCAATTGAATAGAACATTAAAAGACATGATTTTATTTCATAATAAATTGACTACACAAATGTTTAATTTCTATAACGCTAGAAATCAAGGCGAAAATATGTAAAAACTCTTTTTATTGTTTCACCGGTCTTTCTCCCAAGGACAGGTTGGCTATAACCTATCTATCCCAAGATGAGGCCTCTAGCCACACCCTAGATCTACCCTCGACCTAGTCGTCACGCACAAGGCGGCGAATTACCCCCTAAGCCTCACAAGGACCTAGTCGCTAACACAAGGCGAATTTACCCACGGAATCCTTCCCGGAATCCGACGTTCTCACCGAACGATTTCTCCACACAAATTTTTCAAAAGGAAAAATAAAAGATTAGAAGATAAGTAAAGAGAAACTCCCCAAGAAATTCTGAAGGTGAAGACGAAGTTGATGTAGATGTTGGCGTTCTTGAAACGATCGTCCTTCGTATGGAATATGCGTTGTAGACCTTCTCCTTCAAAATCTTCTTTAGATCTTCATGTTAGCCCAAGGAAGATCTCTTAATTTGCTGTACAAGAACCTCTCTCAAAAGAATCAGAATTCTAGAATCATCACCAAGGAATGAGAGGGGCTGTACTTTAAATAGCCTCGGAAGCTAACACGCGACGTTAAGGGTTAACGCTGGCGTTAGTGAACGTGCACTGTCGTGGCTGAAATCACGCAACCGTCAAGATCGTGGCAATTTGTCCATTCAACGCAGTCGTTAAGCTTCAACGCTGGCATTGAGTCATTCTCCTTCAAATTCATCGATCGTAGTTTCAGCGGTTTCCTTCTCAGCAGTTGTTAATGCAGGGTGTTAGCTCATATTCCAGAGAATCATTTCCAATCACCAAACTATTCATAGGGATGTGTAGCTATAGTTCCTATATAACCTGCACACTATAAACACACAAAATACAAGATCAAATACAACACGGTATTTGTTATTCTGAAACCAAGAGATGCGGAACATAGGCTCCAACAATCTCCCCCTTTTGATAATAACAAATACCTGTATGAGAAATTAGTGAACTTAAAACCATTTGTGTTTATAGATAAGTGCGGTAATAAGATATGCATGAATAACAGGTTAAAAGCAGGATAGATTTGATAGTGATAATGCATACTCTTTCTATATGAAGTCCCCCCCCCTACATAAGTGTTCTCTTATAATTTACTCCCCCTAAATATCTATTTTACTAGATTTCTCAATTTCTTCTCCCCCTTTGTTATTAACAAAAGTGGGTAGGGATGAGTGTATATCTTTTAAGATAGGTAAGGAAACACTTATTGAAGGATTTTCATGATCGAGCATATGATAGTGTATGCACCTCCTATATGATTACTCCCCCTACAAATATACCCTTTTTTGTTTAACATTATTATAATGCACTCCCCCTAAATATTAGATTTATGCAATTTAATCTCCCCTTTTGGTAGTATCAAAAGAGGGTTTTAGGAGTGAGTATGTAATAAGGAGTAATATGTTCTATGTCGAGAAGTAAAATAGGATGCAATCAAAAGCTTGTTAAATACTACTTGTTGAGAAAAATATAAGCATGATGTAACATATAGTAATAAGCAACATAGCTAACATGATAAAGTAAGCATTCTATTTTAAGATACCACTTGTTGAAACCACGGTGTTAAAAATAATAGACATGAATGAGTATAAGTGGTAAACTTAGCAGAAGAATATAATAAGCACTCTTAAACATAAACATCATTTTAGAAGATAAAATCATATAAAGGATAATGGGTTTTAAATTTGAAAAGTTGATGTTTGAGTTAAAGATTGAAGAGATGCTATTCCATTAAGATAAAATTGCAAGCATGATTTCATAATATCAAGAAAAGATACACAAACTACAATGTAATAAAATTTGCATTTCAAGTAAACATAAACATTGTAGCGATCATGCTTTGTTATCTAGTGCATTTACTTAAGTTTGTAGAGATTTGAGTAGATGAGCATTAAGATCCAATTCTCATGAGTAGAAGTTTTATGAAAGATAATGATGTGTACAAAGTAGTGTTTTGATAAAGTATACAAGCGAATCAATCAAAAACACATGACATATATAATGAAATAACACAACCTTAAAATACACAAATAAAATTACTTCCACAATATTTCAATGCACATGAATAAATAGTACAACTACCAAGGTGCTCTGCACACACAATGCTTATTAGGACTTATCAGGGTGCAAAGTAGTGCTTGGGGGATCACTTTTATACTTTTTAGCTTTATTTTTCATTTTATTATGATCTGGTGTACTAAGAGAAGTGGTGTATAAATTGTTTGCTACAAGACACTTTACAATTCTTAGCCAATGTTCTCAACCTCACAATGATCATTAAGACTTATCAGGAGGGTGAGTAGTGCTTGGTGGTGTTTTCCTTGTCATTTATTATTTGCTTTTTAGTTTAGTGACTAAGGACTCCGAATTCACTTGTTTTGCAAACATAGCATTTTAAACCACATTTCTATAATAATAAGTGCATGAAAGACAAAGAATTGTAATAACCAATTCAATGTTGTGTAGGTAATCTATTTAAGCATTTTAATTATTTATGTTATTACACTACACAATCATGTAAGAATAAGATTGTAATCACATGTAGGTTATCAAAAATAAGTGAGTGAATAAATCATTATCAAACATAATACATTACTCATACTTAGAGGCATGCTAAGCATTTCTACACATGTATATCTACAATCAATTTCATTGCACATAACAAGATAATTTTCAAGGCATGATAAATACAAAACAATGTCTTTTAAGAAACTTGAAAGTTAAATTAAACATTGTATTTAATCTTTAATTGATAAATTAATCATCCTTGACAACGGCAATGAATAACAATCAGTTTTTATAAATTTTTTGATTTTTTTTATATATGCACAAAACAATAAACACATAAAGAAAAACATATTTTTGTTCTTTGAAATTGTTTTGTAATTTGTATTTTTTTTATATATATTCTCTGGAAAACATAGAAGTCTTTAATATCCCTTTCAGTAAATGATATTCTATGCCAGAGAAATAAACCCAAGATAATGCATGAGAAAATACATATTTTTTTTAAGAAATAAAATTTTGTTTTAAAGGAAACAAAAAGATAGAAAACTTTTTAAAAACAGAGAATAAAACACACACAAAACATTAAAATAATAACAGAAATAATTGAAAAAAATATAAATATTTTGGAGCAAAGGAGCTAACGCCAGGCGTTAACTTCTTAACGCCAAAACAGAACACTAAATTTTCATGTTTTGAAAAATCTTTTTTATGATTCATTTGTATTATAAAGAGACCTTCCTTCAGTTGAAATTTAAGTGTATATTGATTAGATTTGAAGGCTCTTTTAGCATGTTTTTGGTGATTTTTCAAGTACTTGTGTTTGGTAAAATCATTAAAGCTCAAAATAATAAAATATGCAAACACAAGATGCAATGTTAGAACAAAAACAAATATGCATGATTTATGTATAAAGAGTGAGATAATGTTCATGCAATGAATATAATATAAGTATATCTAAGATCAAGATACCTTAACTACATGACTACACTCTAGCCCCGTACTAAATGATGGATGGGCATGAGGAGTTGCACGCATGTCGTAGGTTGGGGTGTTAATCCCATATGCATACAAAAGACGACGCTCAACCTAGCACTCTTTCCCCCCAGTGCCTCGCAAGGCCCCACTGGAACCCTCCCCGGTTAAGGACAAGACATGACTTAGAGGTTAGGCTCTAATGCACACAATCCTACGCCCTCGCTATTGTGAGACACATGTCATAGGTTTATTGATTATAAACATACTAAGCATGTAAGCCTTAAATATATTAACTTTGTTATAATTGCATGATTAGTTTTGGATTTACAATTTTATCGAAGATTATTGATTTTAAATCCATTTAGAAAAGTTTTATTCATGCAAGTAACTACAAAGGAAAATATGATTTTCAGATTTTAATTATATAATTTACTTTAGCATTGTGAGATATAACTAACATGGACATTGATTTCTTCCTATGGTAAGTGATAATGCTAGTATGATGAGTTAGGACAACATGGTGCAAAGCTAAGTAAAGATGGACAAATATAATTGAATATAAGTATTCAAACATAGAGTATTGAATTTTCATAGACCTAGAGTGAAGTGACAATTCTATTTGATTTCATCTTGTTTATATCAAGTTAATTCTTAGGTCTAAAGATAATGCGATACATGCAAACAATAGAGATACAAATTACACACACAAAATAAGATATGAAACTATAATACCAATAGCCATCATATATTTCATAATTCCTAAGGTTGATAGAAATAGTTGATTTAAGATAATTCTTGATAGATCATGAATTATGATATATCATAATAGTGAATTTTAGCATAGGATATTAATAGATCATGGTGGTGTGTGAATAGTTCATATTCATCCTTTAATATGTAGTGACTGCTTGTAAAGTGAATATTATACTATATATATATAAAGAGACAAAAAAATTGTTTTGGTTATCTGAAAGTAGAAGATAATGATACTTAACATAGTAAAATAAATTTTTAGAAAATAATAAAATAGAGAAATCGGAATTTTTGGAAAACATGCTACCGCCAACGTTTGTGATAACGCCTAGCGTTAGCAGCAGAGTTATAATATTTGATTTTAAAACACATTGTTTTTGTTATTATTTGATTCTGATTTTTCTCGATTATGATTTTCAATATAGGGGCTATTATATGTAACAACAAAAAATAGACAAATATGCAATAAGTTGTGCATTTAATATTTTAGCCTAAGACCCCTAAAAGTCCATTTAAATCCAATTTTTAAAGTAATTGTACAAGTCTTGATAATATCATTTAGCAAATTTAGCATTCAATTTATAATGATAATATAAGACATTTATACGCAATGGATTTAAAAAGGATGAAACATAGGAAAAAGGAAAGATAGATCACTTGAAAATTTTATGACTTTATATTTAGTTTAATTCAATTTTGATTTGATAAACATTAGGCTTAAAATGTAAAAGTCATATTCATAATATATCTAAGTGACCTTAGGGTGTTGGCTCAAAAATAAAAAATAAACAAAAGAAAAAGCAATTAGGCATATCATGAAGTAAAGTAATGATATTTCATTTATAATTAAGTCTACTTCATGCAATACAATGATTCCTAGTGAATGAGAGATTTAGGTATCCAAAGGGGACCAAGTGTGATGGTTTCTTTGGGTACCCAAATACATCGTGTAGGCTTTTGGAGAGATAGTGATGAATGGGCCTTTATAAGTGGAGTTAGTGTTTCATTTTTAATTTTGGGCCTCCATTCATACTTTGGTTGTTTATCGTTTAAATTCATATTATGATTATTTGACATCTTTTTGGAATGATAGTTGTTTGAAAAATAATTCATTTGGGATTTATGTTTATTCAAATTATTTTTCAAAATACATTGATGTTGATAATCATAATGAATTTTATTATATGGATTCATTAAAAGTTTATAAGAGTGATTGTCTTTCTTTAGAATTGAATGTTGAAAGAGTGGGTTACAATATGTTTTAAGCGATTGGTTCTTATTTAGATGATTTTCATTTCCACTCTTTCTTATAGACATACTCTTATAATATGAAGTTAAGCTTTTAGGCTTTTGAAGATTTGATAAACTAGAAATAAGAGATTTTTTATTATATGAAAAATTTTGAATAAACATTTTTAATGATTCTAGTTTATCCTTTAAATTATCAATTTTCCATTATGTTATTTTGAAATTAAAAGTCCTTTTTCTAAAACCTTGAGTTCTTCTTTAAAATAATTATTATCAAAACAAGGTTTAACATTTTCAATTAAAGAGCATGATAGAGAATTTGACACATCAATATGAGATTCTACTTTAGCGTTTACTTTTAAAGATTTATTTTCTAAACGTAGTTTGGAATTGGCATTTCTCAACTTTAAAATTTTACGTTTAGCAATTTCAAGCATACGAAATGTAGAAGTAGAATTTGATACAAAAAGAGAATGTTTTGATTTTCTTACCTTGCTATGGGATGAGGCAAGATTTGAACCAAGGGTTCCTTTGACATTTTCTTCACATTCCTCTTCCATAGTTGAATTTCCATCTTCTCTTTTGCTTGATGTGTTGCCATCAATTGAGTCCAATATTGTGTCGTTGTCTTCTTCTCTTGGATCCATAAGGAATTGATCTTGTTCATTATCTGTGGAAGGAAGACTATAAGTATTCTCAAGAAATTTCCAAACTTCATAAGCATTAGGAAGTGTATAAATAAGTTTGAAAATATTTTAATCTAACGCACAATATAGACTATTCATTGATTTGGCATTTAAAAACATTTCATTTTTATTTAAAATATTTGGGGGTATTTTAATTGTAATATTCCAAACTTCAATATCTAAGGATTTAAGAAATTTTTCCATAAGAGTTTTCCACTCATTATAATTTTCACCCATAAATAATGGTGGACATAATGATTTTTCGTTTTCATACAAATTATCCCCTCTAGAAGATGCGAGATCATGAAGCGCCATTATTCCCGGTTGTGAAGCCGTATTGGAATAACCTAGCTCTGATACCACGTGTTGGATCTTACGGCGCCCTTAAAGGGGGGGGGGGGGTGAATAAGGGTTTTATGGAATTTAAATCTTAATTAAAAATATCAGAGTTTGCAACTGAAGTTTCAGAATATTTTATATGTAAATATATTTAAATATTCCAGATAAGATTATATTGAAGATACTTTTTTAAATAATTGAAACAAAACTTTTTGTTAATTGTTGCTAACGCCTGGCATTAAGTCTTAACGCTGGGCGTTAGCTCTCTAGAGAATATTCTTCAGAACAAAAAGATTGCCACATTGATTTTACTTATGAAATCTTAAATGAAATATAATTCCAGAACATCAGAGATAATGAAAATTATTATTGTATTTCAAAGATAATTATACAAATGTTAAACTTAATACATTGATGGAAATAGAAATTAAAACATTCTCAAAGAGGAAATAAAATCAATTGAATAGAACATTAAGAGACATGATTTTATTTCATAATAAATTGACTACACAAATGTTTAATTTCTATAACGCTAGAAATCAATGCGAAAATATGTAAAAACTCTTTTTGTTGTTTCACTGGTCCTTCTCCCAAGGACCGGCTATAGCCTATCTATCCTCATATGAGGCCTCTAGCCACCCCCTAAATCTACCCTCGACTTAGTCGCCATGCACAAGGCGGCGAATTACCCCTAAGCCTCACAAGGACCTAGTCGCCAACACAAGGCGAATTTACCCACGGAATCCTTCCTGGAATCCGACGTTCTCACCGAACGATTTCTCCACACAAATTACAAAAGGAAAAATAAAAGATTACAAGATAAGTAAAGAGAAACTCCCCATGAAATTCTGAAGGTGAAGACGAAGTCGATGTAGATGTTGGCGTTCTTGAAACGATCGTCATTCGTATGGAATATGCGTTGTAGACCTTCTCCTTCAAAATCTTCTTTAGATGTTCATGTTAGCCCAAGGGAGATCTCTTAATTTGCTGTACACGAACCTCTCTCAAAAGAATCAGAATTCTGGAATCATCACCAAGGAATGAGAGGGGCTGTACTTTAAATAGCCTCAGAAGCTAATGCGCGGCGTTAAGGGTTAACGCTGGCGTTAGTGAACGTGCAGTGTCGTGGCTGAAATTGCGCAACCGTCAAGATCGTGGCAGTTTGTCGATTCAACATGGGCGTTAATCTTCAACGCTGGCGTTGAGTCGTTTTCCTTCAAATTCATCGATCACAGTTTCAGCAGTTTCTTTCTCAGCGGTTTCCTTCTCAGCAGTTGTTAACGCGGGGCGTTAACTACTAACGCAGGGTGTTAACTCATATTCCAGAGAATCATTTCCAATCAGTAAACTATTCATAGGGATGTGTAGCTATAGTTCCTGTACAACCTGCACACTATAAACACACAAAATACAAGATCAAATACAACACGGTATTTGTTATTCTCAAACCAAAAGATGCGTAATATAGGATCCAACAACACTAACTCCACTCAAAAGGGCTTACTCATCACTATCTCCCCAAAAGCAAACATGCTATATTTGGGCCACCCCCAATCCTTTTTGGATACCTAAATCACTTATTCATTAGGTATCATACAATTGCGTGAAGTAGAAACAAATCAAAAAATGGATATCATTAGTCTACTTCATGATATGCTTAACTTTCTTTTTGCTTGCTTGTTTTCTTTTGTCTTCTCTTGAGCCAACATGCTATGGTCACTTTATATAATAAGTGATATGACCTTCACACAATAAGCCTAAATTCATTAATGAATGAAATTGAATAAAAAGTCATATCATCTCTCAAGTGATCTATCTATCCTTTTTGTTTTATCCTTCTAAATCCATTTCCTATTTATTATCATTATAAATTGAAAACTAAATTTGTTATATGATATTGTCAAGAATAATGAAATAATTGTCAAAAATGGACTTAAAAGGAGTATTAAAGGTCTTAGACTAAAAGTATAAAATACGGAAGTTTTTTGCTTATCTATTTAATATCCTTGCGTCATTTGATAGCCCCTATCATGTTTAATTATAATCATGAAAAACTGGAATTGAAAAATTGCAGAAATCGTGTGTTTTAAACATAAATCTCAACTCTATTGCTAGCGCTGTCGTTAGTTTCTAACGCCGGTGGTAGTACAATTGTCCTAAAAATTCTGCTTTCTCTAAATATAAATTTCTGAAAACATATTCTATTACCTTAACCATCACTATGTTTTCAGAAAACTATATATATGTGGTTTGTTTAACTTTCAAAAATCAAAGAGAAAATTCACAAAACCATTCTAAATAGCCAAAAATATTTTCTCATTATATTTATATTCATTTTTCACCTTACAATATTTCTCTTTAATAATTTGAAAAGGATGAATATGATTTGTTTTATATATACTTCACTTACATCATTATGAATAAGTAATTATGAGTACTTAATTTCTTTGTGTTAATGTTAATGATCATGTATAATAATCATGCAAAATCAAAAGATATTTTAATTCAAACATCAAACATAAACTACAAAAGATCCTATTACTTCCAACATATTGTTTGTGATCATGATCATTATATGAATCTATTATTTTTTATATATATCTCATTTATATATAGACCATTGAATAAACTTATATCAATAAGAATAAATCAAATAGAATCACTACTTCATCCTATGTCTAAAATTTGAAACACTATTGTTGAATACATGCAACATTATATCAACTAATTTAATGGCATAACATTACATTCAAACTCATCATTCTAGCATTATCAACTAATAAATATCATCATCCATGCTAGTTTATTTTTTATTTCCATTATGAATTAATTCTAAAATAGAAAAATTGAAAGTTCAAAATTCATAATAACTATATGACTTAACAATCTAATATAATTAGAAATCAATCTCGCATAAAAGCCATAGTTTATAAATTATTTCCATAGGATTAAATTCTTAGTATGTTCATGTTCATTCACCCATATTATGTGTCTCACAATAGCGAGGGCGTAGGATTGTGTGCATTAGAGACCTAACCTTTAAGTCATGTCTTATCCTTAACTGACACTACTAGAAAAAACAGTATTAGCTACACATTTTTTTGCCTGGGTTCAAAATTCATCACTAATACACTAGTATTAACCACACTTACAAAAACCGTAGCTAATATTTAGATATTAACCGGGGTTGCAAAAGTCATGGCTAATACTTATGTATTTGCTACAAAAGTCATAATCATGACAACAAATTATAATATTGTCCAAGCATTTTTTGTAGCAAATACCCACTTTTAGCTACAATTTTTTTATTTGGCGCTCCCAAAAATATTTGTTCGCACTGCTCTCCTCGAAAAATATACCCAGAGCCGATCACGTCCCCTCTATGTTTTTCATTCGCACTCTCCTCTTCCCAAACCCTATCCCGTGAAAAGGAAACCTCTGAAGATTTCTCTCGTCGCTCTCTCCTCTGAAGATCGCTCTCCCTGCTCTTACTGCTCTCGATCTCGCACCGGGGAGGGCTTGAATCCAAGCAACCCATACCGTGGAGTCTTCCTCAGTTTCTAAGGTAGTTTTTGTGGCTATTATTCTCTTTCTACAACCGATCGTCTACCTCCCCACTTGCGGTCTTAGGATGACATGCTTTTTTTATTAAACAAATTTTTTCTGAATACCTCTTTCATGAATCGATATATGTAGATCTTGGTTTCCTAAGTCATACATTACAACTACTCCTATTATTGACCTCGATGAGTTAGGTTTGACTTGTTTAAGCTTGTTTTGCCCAGCTCTGGAAGGTTTTCCTTATTGAGGTTTCATGGAAGGGAAGGTGAGGAAGAATACATAAAGTAGGAAGAAGAGTGCATTTTTTGTGATTGAAGAATGGTATAGTTTTTTGCTTTGAATAAATAATTAATTTGAAAAATAAATTCTTTGAAAGGGAAAAATAGAATATTTTATTTTATCCTATAATATAGATAATATGGGAATCCCCACAAACCCTTTCTCTTTATTAGTCTAATAGCAAGAGGAATTGGGAAGTGAAAAGGTCTCATGCTCTAAATAATTTATTTTTCTAATCAAACTTTGTAAATAATGAACTAAGTCACCCCTGAAATTCATTTGATTACTTGAAAAAAAGAAATTATGTTCATGAATTAATAATAGATTCAATCAAATTAAACTTGTTTATGGATATTTGTAATTGAATATTAATAGGATAACAAAGACATGTTAAATCATAAGTTTGAGAGATGAAACTCTTTTCTAGCGGCCTCCTTACGTGGATTATTCTGAAGATAACTCTTGTTTTGATAAAAGGAGGTGGTGGTTGTATTTGTCTTGATTAGAAATGATTCAATTCATGTTCTAAGAAGTATTGAAAACAGGAAAAAATGAGCATTTGCATAATACTTTTATAATTGTGAGTTTAGACAAACTCCAACATCATAAAATATGTGTTTGGCATGACAATGATTATGACCGCCACCAAGAAAGTGAATGGACTTCCTTTGGTGTGATTGCACGTTCATAAAAAATGGTTCATAACCACTGTGTTCCCTACCGCCACGCCAAACAAGCCCATAGTCAATGAAAGAAATGTAATCTTTTGTATAATCATTATTGTTTTTTTGTTAATTATATTATTATAGAAGCGCCGACTTATAGGCTTTCTCCATGCGACCTTTAGCCATGAATTTTTCCCGTGGCTAGACCGTGGCAAAAGCTCTTTAGCCACGATTTTGAAGTTTTTGCCAGGGCAATTTTCCCAGGCCAAAAGTCTGTTTTCTTGTAGTGCGAGGAGGGTTTCAATGGGGCCTTGCGAGGCACTGGGGGAAAAGAGTGTTAGGTTGTGCATCGTCTTCTGTATGCTTATGGGATTAACAACCCAACCTATTGTATGTGTGCATCTCCTCATTCCCATCTGTCACTTACTACGAGGCTAGAGTGTAGACATGTAGTTAGGGTATCTTGATCCTACACATACTCATATTATATACATCGCATGAATATTATTTCACTCTTTATGATCATTTCACTCATGCATATTTTGTTCAAACATGCTATCTTATGTTTTGGATACTATATCTTATACTTTGGACCTTCTTGATTTTGAAAAATATAAGTATTTTGAAAGAGTGTTTTGACACCTTAAGCCAAAAATCTTTTATCCGCATCTTTCACACCATTATTCAAAATTCTTTGCGATACTTAGTGTCTCTTATCTCAGAAAACAAGAACCAAGAATAATCAGGTGAAAATGTTCAAAATCACACATTTTTCTGGAGAATACAACTTCTGTTACTATCGCGCGATGGTAGGTTGTAACGCTGGCGGTAGTATAAAATGCTATGTTTATTAAATATTTTTAAAGTTATGTATTTCTGTTTAATTCTTGTTAATCTTTAAATAATTAAAACAAAAAAATGTGTAAAACTAATCAAAAATTATAAAAACTGATTACTAATCATTGAAATGTTTCAATGATGATTAGGTTTATCTTTTCAAGATTAAAATACAATGTTAAATTCTCTATTTCAACTATCTTAAAACATTATTTTTTGTGTCATGCCTTGAACATTATCTTGTAATGTGCAATGAAATTGATTATAGGAATCATGTGTAGAATTGCTTAACATGCCTCTAAGTATGAGTAATGTTTTATATTTGATAATGATTTTCTCACTCACCTCTTTGATAATCTACATATGATTTTAATCTTACTCTTGCATGATTGTGTAGTGTAACAACTTAACATTATTAGTTTGCCTACACCTCATAAAAGTCTTTTTTCGCGCACACATTTTTTTGAAGAAGTATGGTTTTTAATCCAAAAAACTCTTATGTTTTCAAACACAAGTGAATTCAAAGAACTTTGTCACAAACTAAAATTCAAATGAATACAAGACAAAGATAACTCCACCAAGCACTACTCACCCTCCTGATAAGTCTTAGTGAGCATTGTGAGGTTGAGCACATTGGAGAGAATTGTAAAGTGCCTTGTGCAAACTATTTTATACACTACTTCTTCTTGTACACCAGATCACATTGAAAAGATAAAATATACGTGATCCAAGCACTACTTTGCACTCTAATAAGTTTTATGAGCATTGTGTGTATAGAGCACCTTGGGAGTTGTACTTTTCTTATGTGCATTGAAACAAAATCTATCTATATGGGTGGAAGTAATTCTAAAAATGCATTTCAATAATGTTGTGTTTATTCCATTATACATGTCATGTGTTTTGATTAAATCATTTGTATACTCTTATCAAAAACACTACTTGTACACATCAGTATCTCTTATAAAACTTCTACTCATATAAATTGGACCTTAAAACATATTTACATGTCTTTTCTACAATTTTTAGTAAATACACTGATAACTTTGCATGATTTCTACAATGTACAAGTATACTTGAATTGTGAATTTAGAACATTGTAGTTTTCTATCTCGTCCTGATAAATTAAAATCATGCTTGAATTATTTTTGTATACCAAAAGCATATCTTGGATTTCAAACTCAAAAAATCTTCTTTCGAACACTAACACTCTTATTTATTATGCTTGCAAACTTTAAAAAGGATATTTATTTTAAAAGGATGCTTGCAAACCAAAAAAAGATGTTTATTTGAACTTATCTTCCGCTACGGCTTGTATGCACACTGTTGATTATATACTCTTTAAACAACGGCTATTGTATTTTGATAACAAATAATATTTTGATCTTGGACTTAAATTGCTAAAACCTCTATTTTTCCACTAACACAAAACTCTTACTTCTTTACTATGCTTCAACCTCCCATAAAGATGTTTATTTATCTTGAATCATGCTTTCCACTATCCTTTCTACTTGTACGCTTGATAATGAATATTTTTTTTACCCAACAAGTAATATTGTCTCCCTACCTAATGATACTCATTCTTACTCCAAACTTCCTACAAAAGGAGGACAATATCTAAGTAATTCGAACTCCATCCTTTACTCATTCACCATGCAGTATTACTAAGTCATAAATCATTGTCATGCTCTATCCCTTCTCTCCACCCTCTTTTGATAATACCAAAAGGGGGAGAATACGTCACCTTTGAAAGAAATTCACACTTAAGGGGAGCAAAATACAAAGGATGCTTTAATTTAGGGGGAGAACTCATAATAGGGAGAGCATCTATATAGGGTGACCATATTCGTACTATCACGCCTATCCTTTGCTATAAACACATTTCTTATTGCTAAATGCTTTCTTTCTAAAGAGGATTTATTATTATCAAAAGGGGGAGTTTGTTGGAACATGCTTTCCACTTCTCTTGGTTTGAGAATAACAAATCCCATTGTATTTGATTATACTTGTCATGTGTTTATTGTATGCAGGAACTTTTACTTTCAAGCCTCTATGACTACGAGAAATAAAGACGAAGAATTCCCTACCAGGTTAAATCTCTGGTGCTAGCGCGACACGCTATCGCTACCGCTGGCAGTAGCTTCTGCAGATTTGGAAACTTCATCGAAAAGGAAAAATTTGTCGAGAAAGGGAGGTCGTCGAGACTGAATATGACAACTCTTACCGCAGAGCATTAAGGATAATGCCCGACGGTAACTTATGGAAGTACCGTGATCACAGTGCTCATTAAGGAGCAGAAAAGGAAGGAGATTTGACGGTTGGGAATAATATATATTAACGTGGTGCGTTAGCATTACCGTGGCGTGGTAGGAGGGGATACCAATTCTGAAGCCAGAAGGTTGCCAAAAATGGATCGATCTGCTTGCCTGAATGTTGCCTAAAGAGGCTACCGCCCAACGGTAGCATTACCGCTGGCGCTAGGATCCAAGCCTATTTAAAGAGCGGTCCGCCTCCATTTTGATTTGATGAATTGAGAAGATATCAAAGCCACAACTCCTATATTCGTGAGAGCCTCCTCTTTACAGTCAAGACAACTCCAATCAACATTCATAAATGCAAGGAACTTATCTTATACGAAGGCCATACGCATTAATATCAAAGATTAATTCTGCGCACCTTCGACAAGTTCTTCCAGTTCAACCTTAGTGGGAGTTTTAGTCTTTAGTTTTATTTTATCTTATAACTCTTAACCTTTGTATTAGTAGAGAAATTCACCTGTGTTGGTGACTAGTTCGTGAGTGGCTTAGGGAGAATTCGCCACGTGGTTGGCGACTAGGGCCTTGCGAGGACTAGAGAGAATTCGTCGCGTGGGCATGACGATTAGGTCTAGGGTTAGATATAGGGGCGACTCGAGGCCTCACTTGAGGAGAGATAGGATAAAGCCAACCAGTCCTTGGGAGAAGGGTCAGTATAGAAAACAAAAGAGGTTTTACGCATTCGCCTCAATCTCAAGCATTTTGGGGATAAATTTTTGTAATGATTCTAAAAGAAATAATACGATAGGTTTTTTCATTAATATCATTATTAAATCTCTGATCTTTGAAATCTAAATGAAAAGCATTCTCTATCACTAACGTCGAGTGGTAACACTACTGCTGGCGGTAGTAACAGAGCTCACATCTGTCGTGCCAAATACAACTCACTTTCATAAGAAGCTTACTACATCACTTAATCTGAGATATTCATATAAACACTATCAACCTGTTTAAATAAACTCAATTAAGTTCAAAAGTTTTAAATCCCTTATTCACCCCCCTCTAAGGGCGCCTACAGATCCAACAAGCTTTATGTCCATGGTGGCGACAAGGCTAGTTATTCATGGTCCTTTTGGGAGTGAAATCGACTATGTCCTTGTTAGGCCTAACAGTCAGGAAGCTCAGTGGGATGATGAGGATGTTGGGGAACCTATGTACTCTATGGTGCAACAAAAGGAGGTGGGGGACGAGGTAGTTCAAGAAGAAAGAGCTGAGGCAGCGAAAGCATTTTATGGACTACAAAGGTATTTTGCCGAAGTATTCCTCAATGCTTCCTTAGAGCTATATTATGTGCGTACTCATATTGATTTCATGACAGAGTATATGAAGTGCTTGGGAGTAATCATGGGAATAACTCCTACAGATCCATCTGACAGGGATACTCCTCTGTAGTTTCTCTTCTTCATGGATGATGTTACTTTTTGTTGTATGATTTGGTATGTTGGAGATTTGTGTAGTCTGATGCTTTTGGACGTATTCTTTCTAGTACTTTATCTTGAATATTCTATAACTTATGTCTTTTAGTGTGATAACAATGTTAATTAATATATTTTAATTTTAGACTATCCAATTTTGCTAACCTTTCTTGTTTCAAATTTTATTGCATGTGTCTAGCTGGGGACATTAAAGACACACATGTTGATGTATCTGAGTGTGTTTTGCATATTCTTATCCTAATATTTAACCCTTTTTGGTATTACCTATGGTTAGTGTCGCTTCCTTTTTCTAGCAGGTCACTGTAGAATTTGGAGATTGCAATGGTGGAAGCATGCAAATTTGGGTAATCTCATTCCTCATTTTCAATTCCTATTTGTCTAAGGTTTTAATTAACTTTTTCTTGCATTGGGTACATTGCTCATTTCAAGTGTGGGGAGTGAATGTTTGATCTTAGTCTTCCAAAATCAGTATATTTTGAAATCACATTTTTTCATATTTCTTTGCAATAATGTGTTATTGTGCAATCATTTCAAGCACCCCAACATTTTTTATGGTTTGTCTACATGTCTCGAGTCAAACCATTTTCACATGCTGGGATATTTATATTCAAAGTCTTCTTTGGTGGCATTGGTTTTGAGTAAATTCTATTTTCTTATGGGTAGCATGATAATTATAAATAGCATGTTTAGTTTTTGTTGTTAGATTCGCATCCTTGTCTGAGCAAGTATTTGAATTTGATAGTTTAATTCTTGCAATCTAACATTCGTTGTACTCAAGCAGTTAATATGTGCTGAATTATGATAGGGTGAGATTATCTGCTCACTTATATTTAGGAAGCGAACATGATTCCTAGAGTATCCCATTTAATAATCTTAATGTGGTTGTTAGCAGGGATGCAATGAGAAAATGATTTAGTCCTTTATTTGGATCACTTAAGCCTTGCACCTCTCCTAATTTCGGTCATCTTTGTTCTTCCACGTTGAGCGTACACCTATTTTCCTTGTTTACACCACCACTCAAGTTCACCACAACCAATTAAATAGCCTTCCTATCGCCAAAGTTTTGAGTTCATTACCTTACTAGGTTTGTGTTGATGGATATTTTATTGTCATTTGAATGGAGATTTCATTGTCGTTGGGGTAGAAAAAAAGCATACCTTATACCCCCCTTAGTGAAAAAGAAAATGATTTTTGATGTGAAAATGAAAAGAAAAAGTAAAAATGTGTGGAGGTGAAGGATAATATTCATCACCTCCCTTTAAAATTTTTGGAAATTAAATTTACATTATGAGTAATGTGTTGAATGCATATGAAAGAAGTTGATTACTTCGGCGGTGTAGTTCTCTTTGCGGTGATTACTTGTTTTGCAAGCTCATTTATTTTTGCTTAGTTGGGCTTCGCCTTTTATGTTCACCCTCGATGACAATAGCTTTAGTTTAAGCCTACAATGCTCATCCTATGCAAGTCCTATGGATTCTAGTTGCATTCTTGAGAGTAATTGTAGAGGATTGGTGGAAGGGTAATGTTTTGGGTGTTTACCTTGGTGGATTCCTCTGTAGGCTTCCTAGGCATGAATGAGCATAAAAACTGAACTTATTGGAATTTAATTTTCTATATTTGTGATCGTTAGACTAGTCAAATTCCTATTTTCTTGCTCTCATGAAGGATTTTATTTTCTCTCTTGTTTTGATCTACACCAAGTTATTTACTAGATTTATCACCATAATATCGAAGTTAATATGTAATCTGGATTAATATTTCAAGTATGCTTAGAATTCCTTCATCCGCTTGGATGGAATTAGTTTGCTTGGGACAAACAAATATTCAAGTGTGGGGGTATTTGTAAGACCCCCCTCCCGGAACACAAGACGCCAAGGGTAGTCCCATGCCTAGGACAGCCGCCTTGCAGAAGCGCCAGCACACGAGCTAGCCTCTTCCACAAGACGCCTATCCTGCCGGCCAACCAATATCATCAAGCCAACCCCTCAATAGTATAAAAGACAGAAGCCATAAATTCACATATAAGTAAAGGTGTCACAATTATACAACAGTCAAATAGCTCCTAGAGCTCCTACAAATATAAAAGTATCAAAAGAAATGCCCCAAGGGCTACATCTTGAAACTATAGCTCACATCTATCACTAACGGTATCGACAGTATCGTAGTCTCCGGCCCTGTCGTCCTGACCTGGCTATCAGCCTCCAGCGCCGTGCGCTGCTGCTCCTGGGTGCGCTCCTAAAAAAAGGGTGCAACAACCATTAGTCATAAGGACTAAGTGGCTTCACATCCTTTACCCCGACGACTCCAAGGCAACGGGCGGAAGGGAATGAAGAGAAGCTGTAATATAGATAGTAGTATCAAAGGCAGGTGGCAATGAAAGATGTAATCACAATAGTACATCAAATGTATAAAATGTACATCTAACAAGTAGTATGGTCAGTGACAAAGTATACGAAAGCAGAGTATATAGATAACTGAATTGAACTTAACTTATAAGGATGCCCATACAAGCTTATAAGTTAAGGATCCAAACATAAAGTAACCCATCATATAAAGGTGCCCATAATAGTTTATATGATGAGGATCCAATGCGGTGCAATGCTATGATCATGAAAGGATGAATGCAATGTAATGATTATGACATGATGACTCACCCATGCATATTTTCTATGTCGACATAGACCTGTACTTCCCGCTTTTCGAGGGTAGCTAACCACTCAGGCACCTCACGTCGTGGCCAGACGGAGACAGTGTAACGAGCTTCTCCACTACTAGGCGGGTATGAACACTACCAGACCTAGGCATTTGTATGCCTCGACGCTAAGTACACACAACGGAGACCCTGCGTACTGCATGCATCATGCTGAGTCTTCATAACACGGAAGGGGTCTTTGGGAAGTGAGCACCAAGAGTTCAACCCAACCATTCTAGAGTCTAACTGTCAGCTTCTATCGGTGTCACGACTAGCAAGCCCGTAAACCCGCCACAAGTAATCCTCCAACAGGATCATTACACCACCATGTGAAAACTATGCACATTTATGTAATTCTCATGCACAACCCGTGCTATCAAGCACACAAGGACTCACGAAAGGAACCTTATTACATTTCTCCTAATACAATCAATGCCGATGCTAATTACCATCCAAGGCCCCCAACCACCATGTGCTTAACATTGCACCATACGATATGACCATATCTTATAACCTGCATCACGCCATCAATTCTACCCAAACCAAGTTGTTTTAACTCCTGTGTAGTGGCATACATATAACATGGAAATTACTCTATGAGACACTGCAGGAATACTTGTGTGTATAGAAACATATTCATATCTTACAAAATAAGTAAGCTGATGGCGCAAATCTCGCACACCGCTATAGGCGGTAGCTCAACTGCGGCACGAAACGGCAGTGTACCGATCGTTCAAGTAATATAAAAGGGGAATGAATCCCCAAGTATCGATCTCAAAGGAACACAGTAAGGTGGAGTTTATTATCGAGGAAGGACTTGAGATTGAAGTCCTTTCGAGCGGATGGATGCGAAAATGGGGGATTTGGTTTGTGAATAATAAAATAAAATATTACAACTACTCCTATGCAATGCCGCTATGCAAAGCTTCGCTCGGCGGGATGGAAGACTACGTAGGCCTTGAACGCGCTACTTCATAAGGGCGGATGGACGCGTAGGCAAGCGGATCGTACTATGCAGGCCTTGAGCGCGCTGCTTCGTTAGGCAGGATGGAATACACGGGCCGCTATGCCACGCTTCGGTAGGTGGATGGGCGAGTAGGCTAATGGAATGAGGGTCGCCGCACCTCTTCGACAAGCACGCCACTAGCAATTGCTAGTGCGGCACACTAACGTGACGGCGGGATGGAGGATGGAATGGGGCGCTCCTCAAGTCACATAAACCACAAAAGTATTCCACATAGAAATGATATAAAGAAATACAAGCAAGTTTAAGTGCAACTTCATCTTAATACATAGATCTAACTACATACACACATCAATAAGAGAAGAATAAGGCAAGAAATCGACCGAATCCGAAGGCTCGTTGTAGATTCACGGTAGAAAGCACCGGGTTGTCAATCCGCGTCCTAGCTCGGTCCGCAACTACGTCCGGGGTAGAGAGAGCTGTCACTACTCTCCAATGAGCCCGTCTTCTTCGTGTCACGATCCGGTAGAGGTTGCAAACTTCCTCTTGCTTGATGGAGATGGCGGCTAGATCTCCTCTTTAAGCTTTAGGATGAAGGAGGAGGCCGAGAGGAAACTCCGGCTCAAGATTGGCGTGAAGAACAAGCCCGGAGTACCTCCAGATGGTGGGCGGCGGTGGAGGGACGAAGTCGGAGCCCTGGAGAGAGAAAACGGCGGTCTGGACGAAGAAAATGCGGAACTCCGACCTAATTTGCGAGCAGGTCAATTTATAGGCGCTGGAATAAACAGTGCGCACGGTCATTGGCGCACGACCAGTGGTCGTGCGCACTAGCATCCTGTGATCGTGCGCCTGCCTGGGCGGAACCTGCAATGTAAGAGATTTATAAAATATAATGTTCGCACGACCAGTGGTCGTGCGCGCTATCGTAAGTGGTACTGCGATAAGGAAGACAGAACTCAGATTTCAGGGGTAAGTGCACACGATCAGTGGCGCACGACCAGTGGTCGTGCGCAATAGAACCAGTGATCGTGCGCTGTGTTCCTGTACAGAATTGTATCGGAAACACCTGCACGACACCTGTTCCAGCACAACCACGAATCCAGCCACTGAAAGTGGCACTTAACAATGCATAGCAACTACTAAAGGAGAATAACACGAAATAACACCAAAAACGGGCCTAAAGGTGCACTTAGCATGGAGAATCAAATTTGAGTGAAAACATGTCTAAAGTGAAGTGCATAGACTAGAAAATCGGCCCAGATGAGTCCATAAATGTGTATATATTTGGGACTCATCATAAGCCCAACTTATCATCAATATTCAATTCACATGATCAATTCACAACGTATTTCAACAGCCTTGAAGTTATCTCCCATATTGAGAGGTTATCACAAATCTAACCATCTGATAGATTGTCAAACGATGTGAGCATTTATATAAACATGTCCTCTTAATTCTTCATTCAATTATGCATCACAATGCCCCATTTCATAATCATAACATTCATTTACGCCCCGCCCAATTGACAGGGGAACCCAGGTACTCCTACCACACCAAAGGAGAAGAACCTGAAGTTCTCTGTTTGCTAGCGCCGGCGGTAGCGCTACCGCCGGGCACTAGTGATTCAGTCGACACACCTTCCCGTCGATATTGAGTGTCAATGGGAAGTTAGCCCTTCCCATCGACAAGTCCACACGCTAGCGCGAGCGGTAGAACTACTGTCGGGCGCTAGTATTTCTACCTGCACTCCTTCTCCTCGACATTAAGCGTCGACGGGAAGTTTTCCCTTCCAGTTGACATGTCGACCCGCTACTGCCAGCGGTACCGCTACCGCCGAGCGCGAGTGATTCTACGAGCACTCCTTCCAGTCGACAGGAAGTTACCCCTTCCCGTCGATAAGTCGACCCGCTAATGTCGGCGGTAGCGCTACTGCCGGGCACTAGTGATTCTACCAGCACTCCTTCTCATCGACATTAAGTGTCGACCGAAAGTTACCCCTTCCCGTCAACAAGTCGCCCCACTAACGCCGGTGTTAGCGCTACCGCTGGGCGCTAGCTAACTGAGAACAAATCCTCTGTTAAACACATCCAATTTTCTTCCCGTGAACTCTCAACTCCAATCAGGATCAATTCTTCCTTCCCTTGGTTGCTGGACTTTCACCACTAATCATGAGTCCCCTTATTAATCAAGTGCAATATTATAAATAAAACTCTCTTTAACAAGGGACTATTCATCATCTTCCTAAACAAGAATTAGGTCATTTCACCTTCTCTCCTCCAATACTCCCTCAGTAGGCCACCGATCTCCACGAAATCAACTCCTTAAACTTTGTATTGAAGAGTGGAGTTGATCAAAGACATACACGCGCCGAATGGCGCCCTAGAACATACGCTCTTGCGTGGTCACTTCCTACGAAACTCCATTACTTTCGCTAAATCAAGCTCTTTTGAGGTCAATGTCTCTCCTAATTAGATCTAAAGATCTAGCACCAAGGGAGAAGGGACGTAAGTCACCTGATTTCCAGCCGATGATCGTGGTCATCTCCTCGGCGGCATGGCGACATTCAGCCAAGCTCAAGTCCTTCTCCAAGCTTGCTCCTTCATGAACCCTAAGTTAACACCTTGAGGTGTGAGGAAGAAGATGAAGAAAAGAAGAAGAAGAAGATGCGGAATAGGGCCCTCTAATTAGGAGAGCTCAACCCATTTGGGTTAGGAGAGAAGGAAGAGAGAGAGAGATTTGCATTAATGAGTATTAAATGCAAATTCAACTTTCAATGCCTTATGTTGGAACTCCACATCTAGGTGTCAGCTGCCTATTGGCTTTTAATTCCACCATTAACTTAGATTTAGGCCATTTAGGCCACCCACCATGGAAGAAATCACGTGCAATGATTCGTCCGCTACCGTCGACGTTAGCAGAAGCTACCACCAGCGTTAGCTCCCTTCGACCAATCCTTTGCCATTTGCTTTCGAATTTCAAGGGGTGAGGGTTACACCCACTCCTGGAGATCAGGGCACATCCATGGCACCATTAGGACCACAAGAATCCTACCTAGTCCAAGCATCTCGAAGTGACTCGTGTCACTCGAGGGATCTAGCTCGAATTGGGACATTATAAATCCAATAAACAAAAAAAGTAATTTCGTCCCTGAAATTTGAGTTTGGAGCTACGGGTATTGAAACAAAGTAGGACAAGCTAGTTTAGATCATACCTGGGGGATACAATCCTGTGTAACGTTGTTGCATAAGGTACATCAACTCCCAAGTGTATTCCTCTCATCCGTGGTTGTATCACATGACTTTCACCAATGGAACACTCTTTCGCCACATCACTCTGGTCTCGGTATCCACTATGTGCACAGGCTCCAGCCGGACAAATCTGTCAGATCCCACGGGGCACGATACAGCTGGAACATGCTGATCAGGGCAAAGCAATGCCCTCCGAAGTGAGGCTACATGGAATACATCATGCAGATTCTCCAACTCCGATGGCAGCTCCAACCGATAGGCTAAGGGGACAATCCGCTCCTGGATGGTATTAGGCCCCATATAGCGAGGACTGAGCTTATTCCTTCCCCAAACACGAGACACTCCGTGCATTGGCCTGATATTTAAGAACACCTTGTCACCAACCTAAAACCCCATGGCCCCGTGCTTCGCGTCATAATATTTGGCCTGTCGGCTCTGTGCCTCGAGCATGCGGTCTTGAATCAATCTGACCATTTCATCGGTATCATCAATGAATTTCACCCTGAATGCTTTCGGGTCCTCATCTTGGACCCATGATAAAGGTGTCCTGCACTTTCTTCCATAAAGCGCCGCATAAGGAGCCATGTCGATGCTTGCCTGATGACTGTTATTGTAAGAGAACTCCACCAAGGGTAGAAGTCTCTCCCACGACTCTCCTCGATCTAGAACACATAGGCGCAACAGATCTTCCAAAGTCCTGATCGTCCTTTCTGCCTGGCCATCCGTCTGAGGGTGGAAGGCCATAATAAAAGTCAAGCGAGATCCCAAATAAGCTTGCACTGCTTTCCACTCCTTGGAGGTGAAACGACCATCACGGTCTGAAACGATAGTCATGAGCACTCCATAATATCGAACGAACAACTCGACAAATAGTCTTACCAACACATCAACGTGTGTGTCCTTTCTCATCGATATTAACCTGGAAAACTTCGTTAGACAATCCACAATCACCCATACCGAGTCATTCCCGGAGCGGGAGCGAGGCAGACCATGAACGAAATCCATGGATATTTCTTCAAACTTCCACTCGGGGACTGGTAACGACTGCAACAACCCAGCGAGGCTCCTACACTCTACCTTCACCTTCTGGCACGCCTCGCAGTGGGTGAAAAATAGGTGACATCCCTCTTCATACCTGGCCAAAACATTGTCTTCCGCATATCTGCATACATCTTGACGATTCCGGGATGCACCAAATATTTGGTGCAATGAGCCTCTCTCAGTATGTCCTCCTGGATCCCAGCTCCTGTGGGTATGTATATGCGGCCCCAAAATTGAACAAGGTCATCCCGTAATGAGTAGTCTCTCAAGCTGCCCCTCCTAGGATTCTGAATACCGGCTCCAGTGCTGCATCCTGTCTCTACTGGGTCCTGATGCAGTCTCGGATGTCACAAGTAATGCTCAGGGCAGCTAGGTACTCTCTGTAGGACCCAGGCTCGGACCTGGATACCAATGTGATCTCTATGTCCTCTAACATCTTCACCAACTCCATAGCCATCACTCAGGGCTCCGGTCCAGATGTACCGACTCTCCTACTCAAGGCATCCGCCACCGTGTTTGCCTTCCCCGGATGATAGTGCATGGTGTAGTTGTAATCACATAGGAACTCTAGCTACCTTCGCTGGCGTAGGTTTAGATCCTTTTGAGTATCAATATACTTGAGGTTCTTGTGATCAGAAAAGATCTCACAATGAGCCCCATAGAGATAGTGCCTCCAAATCTTCAAGGTGAAGATCACAACCCCGAGCTATAAATCATGTACTGGGTAGTTCTGCTCGTACTTCTTAAGCTGGCTCGATGCATATGCTATGGCGTGCCCATGCTGCATCAATACTGCACCCATCTCCTGATTGGATGCATCAGTGTAGATCTGAAATCCCTCCTTCCCAGATGGAAGGGCAAGGATCGGGGCTGAGGTGAGACTGTCCTTTAGCTCCTGGAATGCTCCCTCGCACTGAGTTGTCCAGGTAAATGCGACATCCTTCTTCGTCAGGGTGGTGAGGGGAAGAGCGATCTTCGAGAACCCCTCGACAAACTTGCAGTAGTAACCAGCAATCCCTAAGAAACTGCGCACCTCCACTGCCGACTTCAAAGGCATCCATCCCCTTACTGCTCGTACCTTGGCAGGATCCACTGCTAAACCTGCTCCACTGATGACATGGCCTAGGAAAGCGACTTCCCGGAGCCAGAACTGGCACTTACTAAACTTTGCAAACAAGTTGTGCTCCCTCAACTTCCCTATAACAAGTGCTAAATGATGTGCATGATCCTCCTCGGTCCTTGAGTAGACCAGAATGTCATCAATAAATACTATCATGAAGACAACCAGGTACAGTTCGAATACTTTATTCATCAAGCTCATGAATGCAGCGAGGGAATTTGTGAGTCCGAATGGCATGATAGTAAACTCATATAGAGCATACCTCAAACTAAAGGTGGTCTTTGGGATATCCTCCTCCTAGATTTACAACTGATAATAACCCGAGCGCAAATCAAGCTTCGAAAACAAGTGTGCTCCTTCAAGCTGATCAAAAAGCTAATCAATCCTAGGCAGTGGATAGGTGTTCTGGATAGTCAACCGGTTGAGCTCTCGATAATCGATACATAACCAGAGCGAACCGTCCTTCTTCTTCACGAATAGAACTGGGGCTCCCCAAGGTGATGAACTGTAGCGAACGAACCCTGAATTTACTAACTCTTGAATCTGCATCTGAAACTCCGCAAGCTCCTTAGGTGCGATCCTACATGGATCCCTAGAAACGGGTCTAGCTCTCAGAACCAGTTGGATCCAGAAATCTACCTCTCGATGCGGGGGTAGTCCGGGCAGATTGTCCAGAAAGACATCAGAAAAGTCCCGAACTACCGGTACCTCAGCAATGCTGATCTCTATCTCCTTCATCTCAAAGCAGATCATAAAAACCTCATCGCCCTATCAGTGGGCTTTGACCGCCTGAATAGATGATAGTAATAGATAGGAGGTGGGGGTAATACCTTCGATCACTACCTTGGAATCTTCATGCCTCAATACAATTTTCTTTGTCGGGCAGTCGATCTTAGCATGGTTCCAATGCAGCCAATTCATACCCAGGATCAAATCAAAATCTATCATTTTCAGAAGTGTCGCCGGTGCTTTGAATAACTTTCCTCCGATATCCACATTCATGTTACACTTGGCGCACGATAATATCTCAGACCCGTCCGCAAGTCGCACCTTCCTATGTGTTGGGGAAATGATTTATCTTAACCCCTAAAAATGAGTAGAATATAAATTCTAAAAATGAAAAATTAGTCTAAGTAAATATGCATCGAATAGTATTCGACGCAACGTCGAAGTGTAGTCGACGTTCCTCTCAACATGAGTCGAAGTAGTTATAAACAGAATTCGACGTAACCTATGTCGACGTAACTCTGACTTCTAGTCGACGTATCTAGTGAAGTCGACGTATATTAGTCGACGCACCTTCCATATTCTCCTCTCGACGTTCAGCCAGTCTGAAATCGAGGCTTCCGTCGAATAGTAATCGACGTACGTCGATTTTTGTGTCAAATTCAAAACACGTCATATTTCTTTCCTTCTATCTGTAGATCTGAATTTTATGGAATGATATTATTCTTTTCTAGCCATTTTGAATCAGTATTTCCTTCTAAATGATTCTTGGCTAAATTGATTAAGTTTATTATGGAGATTATTTGAAATCAGAATAATCTCTTTCCTCCTACAGAAATATTGATTATGGAATCTTTTCTCTCTTACCATTTCTCTAACTGCTAATTGATTATTCTCCTATAGTATTCTTTGAATAAACATAGCTATAAATAAGAGAGAAGTCGGCAGAGAAGAATGAAAGAAGTGATACACTCCATACATTTGAAATAGAGGAAAAGATCCCAAGAGAAAAGTGAGAAAAGCTGAGAGAAGTGATAGTGTGCTGAAGCCAACAACAAGCCTTCTCCTTCTCCTCTTTCTGAAGCCATACTGCTGCAATCTCTGATAGCTCTCATTGAAAGAGAAAAAGACCTACAATCTCCTTCTCACTATAGAAGAGAGATTTCATTCACTATTTCTTGTGCTTCTAATCTTCTTGCTAGGAAGAAGATTCTTTCTTATTTAAAATTACTTCTTCTACTTCTTCTTATCTTCATTTCATTTTCAAACAGTGTAAAAGAAATTTTAGAATCTCTCTTCAAAAAATTCAGTTGTACTGGTTCTAAGAGTCTCCTTATCAAAAGACTCAGGCTGGTTCTAAGAGTCTCCTTATCAAAAGACTCAGTACAAGATAGTGAATTCCTACCAAGGGGGTAGAAGAGTGGACTACCCAAAGTTTGGGGAACCACTATATTTGTTTGTGTTGTGCTGTGATTTTCATTTTGCTATTTCTTTCTTTATTTACTTAATTCTTGTTTGTGTGTATGGGAAGCTCAAATCTGAGATTATTACACACACACATATATATATATATATATATATATATATATTTGTTAACTTTGCACAAAGTACTTTTAAATCTCTATTCACCCCCCTCTAGAGAATTCTAGTGAGGTTAATTGTGCACTTTCAATTGGTATCAAAGCGAGGTTGATCTAAAAAGGGTAACTCCTTGATCAAAAAGATCCTACCTCATACATATATAGATTTCTAAAAACTATTTCTCACATGGCACAAATCAAAGATTATGCTTCCACCAGACCACCAATTTGCAACCTTGAAAAGTTTGCACTTTGGAAAACAAGAATTAAAATTTATCTAAACTCTATTGATGGAGAATTATTTGATGTTATTATGACAGGTCCTCCCAAGCAATTCAAGAAGGACTCAAGTGGAAAGGTCACACAAACACTTGCTCCAAAGGCTGAATGGACAGATGAAGAAAAGAGAGCTCATGCATGTGATGCCAAGGCTATGAATATCTTAGTCTCAACCCTCTCAGATGAAACGTTCCAAAAGATTGCTGAATGTGAGTCAGCTAAGGAAATATAGGAAGCTCTCACTAAAATGGTAGAAGGGAGTACTGATGAAAGAAAAGATAGAAAGGCATTACTCATCTCTCAATATGAAAACTTCCAGAAGAAAGACAGTGAAAGTGTTGCTGACATGTATGCCAGATTCAGCCTCATAACAAATGAGTTAAGAACACTTGAGAAGGACATATCTCTCACTGAGATAAATGAGAAATTGCTAACTTGCTTCCCTAGCTCTTGGGACTCAAGAATTTGGCCAATTAGAGACTCCAGAAGCCAAAATGAAATCTCAACAGATGTTCTGTTGGGTAAATTAAGATCCTATGAACAGTTGTTGAAAACAAGAGCTGAGAAAGAAGTGAAAGAAAAGACTCCTTCACTCTCAAAGGAAAAGAGTATTGCCTTAAAGGCCACTGCAGATGAACCCTCTACAAGTGATGAGGAGCTGATCAGTCTACTGGCCAAAAGGTTCAAAAGTGGATCAAAACAGAAGGGTCCAGAAGGAGAGATTCAAAAACCAGGTATAATAAAACCCGTACTAAAGAGATTATATGTTACTCTTGCAGGAAACCTGGACACATTGCACCTGAATGTACTAAAGAACTCAGTTATAAGAAAGATCTGAAAAGAACAGATCTAAAGAAAAAGAAGAAAGAGAAAAGATTCATTGCTCAATCATGGAGTGATTCAGAATCTGAAGAAAGTACCTCATCTGAAAATGACCAAGAAGAGGGTAAGCAAGAGGAAACCTGTTTGATGGCCACTGAGAAGCATGATGATAAATCTCTGGTAAATATATCTGATGATATAGATTTTTCTTCTACTGATTTCAAAAATAGTTTCAAAGAATTTTGTTTACATCAAGTCAAATCTGAGAAAGAAATAAAAAGGCTAAGAAATGAATTAAACAATCTCAAACAAATGGATACACAATATAAAAACTATGAGCTCAGTCAAGAACTCTCTAGATCAGAGGAGCAGCTAGATAAAATAAATACTGAAAATCAAACACTGAAAAATGAGCTAGCAAAGGCAAAAGCCTTTGAAGATTCTCTAAATGGCAGAAGTCAAAAACTCAAGAAAATCTCTGAAAATCTCACTGATAGATTTAGACAACTAGAGTTTAATACTGACATAGAACCCAAGCCTCAGTCACCCAGCAAACTTGTCTGGAGACATCCTATCCACTTCACTAGGAAGAATAATCTCATAGGAGAAGAATCACAAGAAAATCCAGAAACAACTACTGTTTTCAATAAAAATAATTTCACTATGTATGAAGGAATCCTAGGTAAATATCCTCTGAAAAGAAACAAATTTGTGTCGAATCAGTATCGACGTGTGTCGAACTCTACTCAATGCAACTCAAATAATACGTCGACTCCCAATCAACGCAACCTCTCCTATGCTTCGACTAAAAGAGAACACGGAATGAAGGAAGCGTCGACTTCGACTCGACGCAACCTTAAACATACGTCGAATTCATATCGACGCAACCAATTTAACAGAAATATCTCCTTTTCCAAAAAGTCCTCTCAATCCATTTCTTTTTATTATGAATACTATTTCTGCAATATTACCAAAGACTGCTGGTAGGATAAGCCAACACTTCTAAAGAAGAAAGGGTACTCTGAAAGACCCACTTATTCTTTCATTGAACCTTTCACTATTGGAAGGAAGGGACCCCAGCCATAGCACTCTTCTCCAAATGGGACAGGAAGATCCCAAAGCCTGGATCCCAGCCTGAAAGACCCTGTTCACCACCTGCTTCTCCTCCTCCTATGGACTCATCTGTTCAACCCACCTCTATTCCTCCTCCTCCTACATCAAACACACCTCATCCTCTTACCACAACCACTGATCTCAGTAATACAGTCATCTCTCCACCTTCATCTCCTCCACCATTATCTCCTCCACCAACACAACCTGAACCATCCTCATCCACACAAGCACTTCTTCTCTAGTGCATTCAACAAGCAACCCATAAATTTCAGGATATGCTTGATAGGCACTGCTCCCTACTTCACTCCTCCATCATGCACATACAAACCCAAATAGATGGGGTCAATGCCTCTGTGCAAAGCTTGAAGTCCTCTGTCTCTTCCTCTAAAGTGACCAAGTCTTTCTTAACCTCCTTGGCTAAGAAGGTCAAGAAGGGGGAGAAATTAGATGAAGAGCAGCTCACAAGTCACAAATCTCCCTCACACAAGTCCCTTCCTACTTCAAAGTCAAGAGAAGTGTTGGGTATTGTATCCACAATAGCCCTGATTTGAAGAAGTCCCCTTCAAACTAGAATGAATTGTAATTGTATTTGATTATGCACTTTAGCTGTATTGTGACAGGTCATTCCTCTCTAGGTACAAACCAATGTCAGTTTTCAATGAGTCGTCAAACACAGGCTTGTGCAATGTAATCCCTCATTGTATAGACCAAAGTGTTGGCTCATGTGAGATCTCTCTATTGGGATGTACCTCATTTCCTAAGTGCAAGAGAAGGAGGACTGGAGCTGATGGTGGACTTTTCATAGAAAGGGATTTTTCCCAAGTAAAATTCGGTTATATCATTCAGAAACATATAGTCGAATTCGACTATATAGTTGGGATGGATATAATCGAATTCGGTGAATCATAGTTCGAATTTCCTTGAAGAATTAGAATAACCGAATTCGGTTATTGCAATTCGGTTATATCATTTAACCGAATTCGATTCGGTTATTGCAATTCGGTTATATCATTTAACCGAATTCGATTCGGTTATTGCCATTCGGTTATACCATTTAACCGAATCGGTCTGCAGTAATTCTTCCGGTTCGTTTTTGAATGCGCGTTTCTTAGGGCTTCTCCTATGTTCAGTACACGTGGAATTAGATCCGTACTTCGCGCATATGACCGTTGTAGAAGACCGTATAAATACTCCTGATGTATTTCCGTTTAGTAAGAATCTAATCCAATCAATCAGAATCGAATCACAAATCGCGAATCAAACAGAAAGAATCGCAAGTCTCGACCGATCTCTCTCGCGCTCAAGTTTCGTCTCCGACAAAGCTGTGATTTGTGATTTGTCCTCTACAGATTCAAGCATCTCAGATCCAGTAAAGAATCGCTCAAGATTTCTTCGTTCTTCCTCTAAACGTATTGAGATTCTTTGTCAAGAAGAAGAAATCTATTTCTCAAGATCTGAAGAAAAACTTCATCTGAAGTTTAAGAAGATTGTTTCAAATCTACGTTGTGTTGTAATAATCAATTTTATAAACTTTGTAGGAAGCTTGCTTCCGAGTGTTGTGTAGATCCTTGTTTAAGGATTGAGTTGTAGGAGTGGTGCACTCCGAGTTGTAGGAGTTCTTACTCCGAGGTGTAAGATTATCTTAATCTGAGTTTGGTGAAGTAGCCGAATCTAGCCTCGAAGAGCTAGATAGGCGAGGCGGGAAAGAGGAGTACCCACATCGGGGAACCTCTATAAAATCCTTGTGTCTGTGCTGTTCTTTTTGTATGCTTTTCTGTGTTATAATTTTTAATTCCGCGTAAAGACATAGAATCCACCTATTCACCCCCCTCTAGGTGATCTAGGCCGCAACTAGATACTTTCAATTGGTATCAGAGGCAGGTTGTTCGCTATAGGTTAACACCTTGAACAAGGCCTCCTCATCTAGTTGCCTGAACAAGTATGTCTGGCATGGATAAGACCAAGGATTCCGTCAAGCTTCCAGTCTGCACAAAAGAGAATTTTCCTATGTGGAAGGAGAGAGTCAGATTCTTCATGGAGGCTGCTGATCCAAGAATATTTCAGATTGTGGAAGAAGGTCCTCATGTTCCTATGAAACCATCTTCCATAAACTCTACAATTATGGTCGCCAAGAAGATGCTGGAACTTACAAAGGATGAGATTGCACTGGTCTCTCTGGACAAGAAGGCAAAGAATATCATTGCAGGTGCAGTCGATGATTCCATGTTGCAGAATCTTCTTCACTGCAAGTCCGCCAAGGAAATGTGGGACTCTCTGGTTGTTCTGATGGAAGGAACAGATGAAGTAAGGGATGATCGAAGATCATTGCTGAACCAAGAATACGAAGCCTTCAAGCAACGCTCTGGTGAATCCATTTCTGATACTTATGAGAAGTTCTTTAAGATCGTAAATGGTCTTAGGAACTATGATCGTGAATTCACTACTGGCGAACTTAATGATAAATTCCTAAGATCCCTGACCAAAGAATGGGACACTAAAGTTATAGCCATTAGAGAATTCGGAAAACTCGGATCAACGGAGCCACAAATGTTGTTTGGGAAGCTCCTGTCCCATGAATTAAAGTTGAACACCCGTAAAGCTGAAGAAGAAGGAACCAGAGCCTCTGGAAGGGAGAAGTCCACTGCACTTAAAGCTGTAAGTTCAAGAAAAGGCAAGGCTCTCCCACCTGTCAGGAGATCCTCCTCTGATGAAGATAAATCTGATGTTAGCCCCTCAGGCTCAGAAATGTCAGATGAAGAGTTCTCTTTACTCTCCAAGCAGTTCAAAAAGTTCTTTAACAAACAAAGGAACATGAGAGGTCAAACCTCGTCTTCTCGTCATAGAAGATCAAACCGTAATGAGGGTCATCACAAAAAGAAGCATGAAGATGAAAGGTATAAATCTAAACCTAGTAAACATTCTTCTAACGATATCATTTGCTATTGCTGTAATAAGCCAGGACACATGATTGCGGAGTGTCCATACAAGAAAAAGGAAGGCTCAAAGAAAGAGGATAAGAAATCCTACAAAGGTAAAAGGAAAGAAAAGAGCCTCATTGCAAAGAAGCCAAAGACTCTGAGTGACAGCGACTCAGAGGTGTCAAGCACTGAGGAAGAAGCCTACTTTGGGCTTATGGCACAAACGGATGATGAAGCAAGCGACACCTCATATAAGGCAAAGGTAAATCTTCATACTCCTCTTTCTGCCTCTGAGTGTGAAACTGCATCCAGAGCAAATGAAGACTATTACTCACAGGATGAGTCAGAATTAATGACTCAGTACAAAGCTCTTTTGCAAAGTTTTGACAAATGCCGCAAGGTTGTCAGATCTCAAGCAAAAGAAATTGTCTCTCTCAAGAACGTGGAATCGGCTCTGAGAGAGGAAATCGAAAGATTAACTCCCCTCGGAAATGAAGTCCAATCCTTGAAGGAGGAATTAAGAAGCTCTACTGAATCATCAATTCTGAAAGAGAAACTTATAACTGAACTGGAAGAAAAGCTGGTGGCAGAGAAGAAAATATCAGAAAGCTTCAACAAGCCAAAAAATGTTCTTCCTCTTATTTATAAGTTCTCCACTCCTGGGAAGGGTAGTGGCATTGGTCATGAGGCTGAAAATAGTAAGGCTGCCGAGATAAGAGCCAAAAGAGGTAAAGGGAAGGCTGATCAAAGTCAACCTTTGTTCAAGAAGGTCGTTTTTCCGACAAACCCGCTTGACTTTGAAACATCCTATGGTCATCTCACTAGACCAATACCTGTTAAATCTAGCAATAGATATCAGGGATGGAGCCGACCTCGAAACTTTGACTCGACTCCTTTCAAGGCGCCTTATGAAGAAGTAATTCTCAAAGACCATGGTCCATTTGTTCATGGATCAGTTGCAAAGAAAGCACCAAAAGTTAAATCTGTTAGTGCTAAGCCTAATGAGAAGATGGAACCCTGTGTTTGCTGCAAACACGAGGCATCCACCTCTAAGAAGGTTGCTCCTACTAGACCTCCCGTTCAAAAGGTAAAGCAGGAGAACAAGAGAAGGTACAACCGATTTGATTGTTGGTGCTGTGGCAAAGTTGGTCACTTCGCCATAGATTGCTGGTTTAATTACAGTTATGTTAAGACCCCACGAGGTAACAATGCAAGAGTGACTCCTCGCACTGTTAACACTCAAATTGGTGGTCATCTGACAAGAAGCCAAGGACCCAAATCTGTTTGGGTTCCTAAGGGCAATTGATTATTGATTGCAGGTATGTCCAAAGGCCAATTCAAATCCAATTTGGTACTTGGACAGTGGATGTTCTCGGCACATGACCGGAACAAGAAGTTTGTTACAAGAGTATACACCCGTGAAGGATGGACCAAAAGTTATTTTTGGCGGATCTGATCGGGGAATCACGAAAGGCTACGGTATGATAACCAACGGTATAGTCTCTTTCACAGATGTAGCTTATGTCAAAGGATTACAACATAATCTAATTAGCATAAGTCAATTATGTGATAAAGGCTATATGGTTGAGTTCTACAAGGACAAGTGCTTAATAAAGTCGTCTGATACGTCAGAAACTATTTTAACAGGCACTCGGAGTAGGAATATTTTCTGCTTAAATTTTCTTTGTTTAGACTCGTCTACACCAGTGTGTCTTTTAGCAAAAGACAGTGCATCTCTTTGTGACCAGTAGCACAAGAGACTAGCACATATTAATTTCAAAACAATAAGTATGTTATTCACTCACAACTTAGTTCGTGATGCTCCAGATGTTAAGTGCATTAAAGAGAGACCTTGTCACTCCTGCCAAATGGGTAAGCAGACTCGGGCTACCTTTAAAAGCATTATTGGCAAAGATTCTACCAGATGCTTATATCTGCTCCATATGGACTTGTTTGGTCCCATGCCAATCCGAAGTTTAGGAGGCAAGTCTTATACGCTGGTTATTGTTGATGATTACTCACGCTTTGCTTGGGTATTCTTTCTGAAACACAAGTCAGACACCTTTGACTCGTTCACCACATTCGTCAAGCAAATTCAGAATGAACTGGAATGTTCTGTGGTCAAAATCAGGAGTGACCACGGTACAGAATTCAAGTCTGGGGCTATGACCGAATTTTGTGAAAGCCTAGGTATCTTTCATGAGTTTTCCTCTCCTCGTACTCCACAACAAAATGGAGTAGCTGAGAGAAAGAATAGAACACTCATAGAGGCTTGCAGAACAATGTTGAGTGACTCTTCTCTCCCAGAATACTTCTGGGCTGAAGGCATCAACACTGCCTGCCACGTGCAAAACAGAGCACTAATCAACAAGAACCATCATAAGACTCCTTATGAACTCCTGAAGGGCAAGAAGCCAACCCTGTCTTATTTTAGAATCTTTGGCAGTAAATGCTTCGTGCTTAATAACGGGAAATACTACAAAACTAAGTTTAGTGAAAAATGTTTTGAAGGTATTTTCGTAGGATATAGTAGCCATAGTAGGGCATATAGGATTTTCAACAAGAAAACCCTGGTTGTAGAAGAAACTTATAATGTTATATTTGATGAAACTAGTATGCTTCAAAGCAGTTCTTCTAGTGTTTTTGTTGAAGATGCAGATGCAAGGTTCAAGGACATAAACTTGGAAGAAGCTGTAAAGGAAGATGCTCCAAAGTCTATTGAAGTCAACATTCCATCCGCACATGAGGAAGATGAACCTCAAGAAGATGAAGATGTACCGGAAGTGCAGGAACCCCGTGGACATCCAAATGCTGGAATGATCCGACACTTAAGGGACCATCCTGCAGAGCAAATTATTGGAGATACCCATGTTGGTGTTAGAACAAGAAGAGGTACAGCTAATGAAGTTCTACACTTAAGTTTTCTTTCACAGGTTGAGCCAAAGAAATTCGATGAAGCAAAGAACGATGCTTCATGGATCATAGCAATGCAAGAAGAACTCAATCAATTTAAGAGATGCAAAGTGTGGACGCTTGTACCCAGACCCAAAGGACAGAATGTCATTGGAACAAAATGGGTATTCAGAAACAAGTTGGACGAGGATGGTGTGATCATCAAGAACAAGGCCCGACTTGTTGCTCAAGGGTATAGACAAGAAGAAGGGATCGACTTCGATCAAACTTTTGCTCCCGTAGCAAGGCTTGAAGCGATCAGGTTGTTTCTAGCGTATGCTGCTCACAAAGGATTTAAAGTCTATCAAATGGACGTGAAGTCAGCCTTCCTTAATGGTGATATAAAAGAAGAAGTATACGTAGAACAACCCCCAGGTTTCGTGGACTCCTCATTTCCTGATCATGTTTATTTTCTTCAAAAAAGCTTTATATGGTCTCAAGCAAGCTCCCCGTGCTTGGTATGAGACGTTGTCTAGCTTCCTCCTTGAAAACAAATTCACAAGAGGCAAGATAGACAAGACATTATTTCTTAGGGAAGTAAAAGGGAAGATTTTGCTAGTGCAAATCTATGTCGATGACATTATTTTCGGATCTACCGATGATATCCTCTGCAAAAAGTTTTCCAACTTGATGCAAGGGAAATTTGAAATGAGTAGTATGGGAGAGCTGAAGTATTTCTTAGGACTTCAGGTAAAGCAATCTGAAGATGGAATTTTCATCTCTCAGACGAAGTTTACCAAAGAGTTAATTAAGAAATTCGGAATGGAGAATGCAACCTCTATGAGGACTCCAATGGGTTCAGCTATGTCTCTAGACAAAGATGAGAAAGGGAAACCTTTTGATGAAACCAAGTTTAGAAGCATAATTGGATCCTTGCTCTACCTTACCGCGAGTAGACCGGATATAATGTTTTCAACATGTGTTTGTGCTAGATTTCAGGTGAACACTAAGGAATCTCACTACTCAGCTGCAAAGCGGATTTTGAGATACCTTAAAGGCACACCAAATCTTGGCTTATGGTACCCAAGAAGTAATGATTTCGAGCTCACTGGTTTTTCAGATGCTGATTTTGCAGGAAGCAAAGATGACAGGAAAAGTACTTCAGGAACGTGCCAATTCTTAGGAAAACGGCTCATCTCCTGGAGTAGTAAGAAGCAAAATTGTGTTGCTATCTCAACTGCTGAATCGGAGTATATCTCTGCAGGCAGTTGTTGTGCACAATTGCTCTGGATAAGGAACCAACTTGAGGATTACAACCTAAAGCTCAAAGAAATTCCTATGTACTGTGATTCATCAAGCGCCATAGCAATTGCCAACAATCCCGTGTCTCACAGCAGGACAAAGCACATAGAGATTCGTTATCACTTCATCCGAGAGCATGTGGAGCACAAGGACATTGATCTTAGCTATGTCCCGACGGATCGGCAAATTGCAGATATTTTCACTAAGCCGCTCGATGAATCAAAGTTCAATTATTTCAAAATGGAGCTTGGTATGTTAAACAAAGACTCTTAGAGACTCTCAGAATCTCAGAAGTCAAAAAGATGTTTTGTCGAACCTTCATTTAACCGAATCCGGCGATTCTATTTAACCGAATCCGGCGATTCTATTTAACCGAATCCGGCGATTCTATTTAACCGAATCCGGCGATATCGATTAACCGAATTCGACTAATTCCTTTAGCCGAATGACGAATTTTCTGGAATTCAATTCTTTCCTAAATGGAATTCGAAGGGTCACGGTTCAAATCTCAGGTACGCGCTCTCTCTAAATCTTCATAACACTATATAAATGTTCCTTAAGAGAATAATTCGAAACCCTTGACTCCGAATCGTGCGACGCTTCATCTCCCGATTCGTGCGTCCGTTCGTGGTTCTCTTCTCTAACCGCCGCTCGTCTGGTTCGCTCGCATCCTCACCTCCTTCAACTGATTCAAGAGAAGCTACGCAATGCCTAAGAAAGCCTCAGAGAAGCTGCTCTTCGGGAGTGAGCTAGTCAGAACTGGTTTCGACACCTCAGTAGATGAATTCAGAAACGTCGTTCTCATTCTTGAGGTGGCCGGTCTGGGCTATGTTCTAGAACATCCTTGCAAGGTGTTGGAAGCAGAGGTTCTAAAATTCTTCAAGCATGCAGAACTGAGAAAGCAAGGGTCTGTGATAAAAAGCAGGATTGGTGATGTCCAAATCAAAATTTCTTCTTCAAGTCTGACCAAGCTTCTCAAGCTACCAGAAGTTTCAGAAACAGATACTCTATCTCCAAAGGATTTCAAACAAGCTCTCCGGTTTTGTGGTTTGCCCAAAGGAACAAAATCCATTTATCGAAAGCAGATGAATGAGGAAGGAAAATTATTGTCTGATATTATGGGAAAGGTTCTCCTCTGTAAAGTCGGCTCTCACGACTATCTCTCTAATGATATGTTCAAGCTACTGGGTTCAGTTATTTGCAGAAAAAGGGTTGACTGGGGAAGTGTGTTGTTTGACAGAATCTCCGCCAGTTTAAATACCCCAAATTTTGGGAGAATTCTCTCTCTATATCTCTACCGTCTGGATAAAACAAGATTCAACATGAAGAATGGAACTCCCCTCCATCATTTCAAAAGAATTGACTCCTCTATGATTGAGAGGTGGTCCAGGAAAGTTGGTGAGTCAAGAGTGATATCTCCCAGGGCTCCAAAAGTTAAGAAAATTCCCCGCATTGAATCTGACAGTGAAACAGAAAGTGATCCTTCCAGTAAGAAGGAGAGTGAACAGGAAGCTGAGCAACACCATGAGAACCAAGATGGTGAGAAAGAAAATGAGAAGCAGGGTGAAGACCTGAATGAGAAAGAAGGTGAACCTTCCAAGGGGGAGTGCTCCAAGCTGCCTGAACCAAATCCTCCCCTCTCTCCAGTGGGTTCTACAGTCATATCTCCCAAGATTCCATCTCCTCACAGCTCTCCTTCTAAAGAAGAAAATGCTGATAGCCACATTGACAGTGATGGAGATGATGAAGGGGGAGATGATCCTAATATTGATGCTGTGAAGATAGGTCAATCAGAGAAAGGTCAAGCTGCTCCTCCTGAGGTTGCTATCCCCGCTCAAATTGAGGGGGAGAATGTTCATTCTGATCTCTCTGCTCCTGAAGAAGATAAGCAAGAGCAGGCAGACCTTCCTACAACCCCTGAACATGTTACTATCCTCATAGAAGATGACAGTGTTGCAGGACCCTCTGCCTCAACTTCAAAAGTTAAGGGAAAATCTGTGCAAGCTCCCAAGGTGCACAAAATCCAAATAACAGTCGAAGACAGGAGAAATGAAGAACCCTCCCCTCCTCCAGCTCAAAATGAAGAAACTCTTGATGTTCAACAGTTTTATCACTATATGAAGGATGTGGATTCAGCAGATTTCCTCGTAGCAGAAGATGATTTTGGAATCTCTTCTCGCTTGCAAGATCAACCTCCCTCTGCCGTCGACTCATTGCTTCTCAGTATGGAAGAAATGCTTATCAAACAGAAAAAGTACTTTGAATTTGCTATTCATCAAATCTTTGACAAGACCAGAGTTATAGACAAAGGAATGGGCAATCACTTACAATCTCTAGCTCATAGCATGGACAAGGTAAAAGAAAAACAGGATGAGTATTTCTCTCTGGGTGCATCCTCCCTTAAGCATGTTGGAGAAGGATTACAAGCCATTTGTGAGAATACTACAAAGCTTTCTGAAAATCAAGAGTACATGTTTCAGCATGATCAACAGGGAAGATCTTCAGTTCAGAACTCTCTCCAAGCCATCAAGACAGAGATCATCCAAACCCTAACTGAAGAAGTCAGAAAGGGGGAGGAAAGACTGCATGAACGAATTCAAACTCAAATCTTTGATTTAAATAGAGAGTTAGAAGGAAGGATTCAGGAATCACAGCTAAATGTTCAATCTCAGATTGCTGAAGTCTCAAGAAGTATTGATAGCAAATTTCAAGACTTATATGGTTATCTGCATCAAAATCAGGTTTGGTTGCATAATGAGCTTTCAAGAGGCTATGCCCATGGTTTCCAAGGGACAGGTCAATCTTCTGAGCAGCCAGCCTTTCCTTCTGAAGAATTTAATCCAGACAGTCAGTTTGCTGCTCCTCAGGGTGAATATGATCCTCCCGAAGGCTATATCTGGTCTGATGATGAAGATAAAATATCTAGAAAAAGGGTGAGATCTGAAAGATCTGAAGCTGCTGGATCTGGATTCATGAGAGATGCTTTCAGAGCAGCAAATCCAAGGCAGGATACTCAGAAAGCTGAAGGCTCAAAAGTTGTTAGTACAGGAGCTCCTCACCAAAGAAGGATTGATGGCGAAGTCTGGAGCCCTGAATCAAGAAATATCATCCTGGATCATTTCAGACTTATCAGCTGTTCAAATGAACTTCCATCAACTTTTTATAACCAGGAAGAAATGAACAAATGGCAAGCTTCAATGCTGAAGAGAAAGATTCATTTCAGAAATCATAAAGGAGATGAAAAGCCTCCACTACCTCCTCCGAAGTATTTTCCGAAGCCGAAGGCTTACTTTGAGAGACAGCTCAAGAAGTATCAAAAGGGAAAGAAGCATGATAACTGATCTCTTTTAAGAACATTTATATAGTGTTATGAACTTCAATCTTTTGTTTATGATGACTATATATAGCTTCACAGTTCAGTTCTTTACTTGCTTATATTTATTTTTCTCCTAGCAATTCACCTCAGTAGATAGGGTTCTGACTTCTTCAAATAGGGGGAGATTGTTGGGTATTGTATCCACAATAGCCCTGATTTGAAGAAGTCCCCTTCAAACTAGAATGAATTGTAATTGTATTTGATTATGCACTTTAGCTGTATTGTGACAGGTCATTCCTCTCTAGGTACAAACCAATGTCAGTTTTCAATGAGTCGTCAAACACAGGCTTGTGCAATGTAATCCCTCATTGTATAGACCAAAGTGTTGGCTCATGTGAGATCTCTCTATTGGGATGTACCTCATTTCCTAAGTGCAAGAGAAGGAGGACTGGAGCTGATGGTGGACTTTTCATAGAAAGGGATTTTTCCCAAGTAAAATTCGGTTATATCATTCAGAAACATATAGTCGAATTCGACTATATAGTTGGGATGGATATAATCGAATTCGGTGAATCATAGTTCGAATTTCCTTGAAGAATTAGAATAACCGAATTCGGTTATTGCAATTCGGTTATATCATTTAACCGAATTCGATTCGGTTATTGCAATTCGGTTATATCATTTAACCGAATTCGATTCGGTTATTGCCATTCGGTTATACCATTTAACCGAATCGGTCTGCAGTAATTCTTCCGGTTCGTTTTTGAATGCGCGTTTCTTAGGGCTTCTCCTATGTTCAGTACACGTGGAATTAGATCCGTACTTCGCGCATATGACCGTTGTAGAAGACCGTATAAATACTCCTGATGTATTTCCGTTTAGTAAGAATCTAATCCAATCAATCAGAATCGAATCACAAATCGCGAATCAAACAGAAAGAATCGCAAGTCTCGACCGATCTCTCTCGCGCTCAAGTTTCGTCTCCGACAAAGCTGTGATTTGTGATTTGTCCTCTACAGATTCAAGCATCTCAGATCCAGTAAAGAATCGCTCAAGATTTCTTCGTTCTTCCTCTAAACGTATTGAGATTCTTTGTCAAGAAGAAGAAATCTATTTCTCAAGATCTGAAGAAAAACTTCATCTGAAGTTTAAGAAGATTGTTTCAAATCTACGTTGTGTTGTAATAATCAATTTTATAAACTTTGTAGGAAGCTTGCTTCCGAGTGTTGTGTAGATCCTTGTTTAAGGATTGAGTTGTAGGAGTGGTGCACTCCGAGTTGTAGGAGTTCTTACTCCGAGGTGTAAGATTATCTTAATCTGAGTTTGGTGAAGTAGCCGAATCTAGCCTCGAAGAGCTAGATAGGCGAGGCGGGAAAGAGGAGTACCCACATCGGGGAACCTCTATAAAATCCTTGTGTCTGTGCTGTTCTTTTTGTATGCTTTTCTGTGTTATAATTTTTAATTCCGCGTAAAGACATAGAATCCACCTATTCACCCCCCTCTAGGTGATCTAGGCCGCAACTAGATACTTTCAAGAAGCTACACAACAAGTAGTCCTCTTTCAAGGGGAAGCTAGCAGAGCAGAGAAAGAAGTTGAAAAGGAAACTAATGTTGAAAAAGAAGGTGAAGCTCAGGGGAGCCAAATGCTGACATAACTGAAGCTGGAGCTGAGAAAGAAACTGAAGAGGCCGAAGTAAAAGAAAAGGAAGTTCCATCTTAGGGGGAGCAAACTGCTGTGACTCAGGGGGAGCTGAGAACTTTAGTATTCACTAGGAAAAGAAAAGGAAGTTCCATCTCAGGGGGAGCAAACTGCTGTGACTCAGGGGGAGCTGAGAACTTTAATATTCACTAGGAAAAGAAAAACTCCTCCTACCCCTCCTGAGTGATGTGTTGAAAAATGTTGATATACTCTTCCCTCCATGCTTAAATACTGTTTATGAAGTTTATGTATATGATTCTATTTTCTTTTGATTACTTAATTTATGTTGTTGTGTTGATTAAAAGCTGATACAATTTCTCCCTGAATAGGGTTAAGACAAATAGGGGGAGATTGTTGGGAAAAATTAGTCTAAGTAAATATGCGTCGAATAGTATTCGACGCAACGTCGAAGTGTAGTTGACG
Organism: Dactylorhiza incarnata; assembly: GCA_033032865.1. Lineage (NCBI taxonomy): Eukaryota > Viridiplantae > Streptophyta > Magnoliopsida > Asparagales > Orchidaceae > Dactylorhiza > Dactylorhiza incarnata. Next base: position 256,410 of record JAWHQI010000040.1, on the reverse strand, counting down.
TTCCTCTCAACATGAGTCGAAGTAGCTCTAAATAGAATTCGACGTAACCTATGTCGACGTAACTCTGACTTCTAGTCGACGTATCTAGTGAAGTCGACGTATCTTAGTCGACGCACCTTCCATATTCTCCTCTCGACGTTCAGCCAGTCTGAAATTGACGCTTCCGTCGAATAGTAATCGACGTACGTCGATTTCTGTGTCAAATTCAAAATACGCCAGATTTCTTTCCTTCTATCTGTAGATCTGAATTTTATGGAATGATATTATTCTTTTCTAGCCGTTTTGAATCAGTCTTTCCTTCTAAATGATTCTTGGCTAAATTGATTAAGTTTATTATGGATATTATTTGAAATCAGAATAATCTCTTTCCTTCTACAGAAATATAGATTATGGAATCTTTTTTCTCTTACCATTTCTCTAACTGCTAATTAATTATTCTCCTATAGTATTCTTTGAATAAACAGAGCTATAAATAAGAGGGAAGTCGGCAGAGAAGAATGAAAGAAGTGATCCACTCCATACATTTGAAATAGAGGAAAAGCTCCCAAGAGAAAAGTGAGAAAAGCTGAGAGAAGTGATAGTGTGCTGAAGCCAACAACAAGCCTTCTCCTTCTCCTCTTTCTGAAGCCATACTGCTGCAATCTCTGATAGCTCTCATTGAAGAGAAAAAGACCTACAATATCCTTCTCACTATAGAAGAGAGATTTCATTCACTATTTCTTGTGCTTCTAATCTTCTTGCTAGGAAGAAGATTCTTTCTTATTTAAAATTACTTCTTCTACTTCTTCTTCTTATCTTCATTTTCATTTTCAAAAAGTGTAAAAGAGTTTTTAGAATCTCTCTTCAAAAAATTCAGTTGTGCTGGTTCTAAGAGTCTCCTTATCAAAAGACTCAGGCTGGTTCTAAGAGTCTCCTTATCAAAAGATTCAGTATAAGATAGTGAATTCCTACCAAGGGGGTAGAAGAGTGGACTACCCAAAGTTTGGGGAATCATTCTATTTCTTTGTGTTGTGCTGTGATTTTCATTTTGCTATTTCTTTCTTTATTTACTTAATTCTTGTTGGTGTGTGTGGGAAGCTCAAATCTGAGATTATTACACACATATATATTTGTTAACTTTGCACAAAGTACTTTTAAATCTCTATTCACCCCCCCCCCCCCCCCCCCCTCTAGAGAATTCTAGTGAGGTTAACTGTGCACTTTCACTATGGATGCCTTCAAAGTGCTGCACTTGGTCCAGATCGTTTATGAATTCCTCCGAGACGAATGAGTGCGAGGCACCCGTATCGAACAAGGTATATGCAGGTTTACCGTAAACAAGTACTATACTTGGGTGATTTTTGTTGTTTGGGTCATAAGTTAAACTAAAGCGAAGGTTTGCAAGGTACCAAGTAATCATAAGAAGTACACTGAAGTACCAGTGATGACCTCCTCAGGGTTCTGGGGCTCTGCCAGGTTCAATGCATACATCTGCTCTGAAGAAGGTCTAGGGTTCCTACCCTGTTGTCGTTGTCCTCGGCCTCGACCTCTTCCTCGTTGCGCCCCCTGAGGATCCATGGGACAATTCAGAGCGTTCATTTGTAGCTGCGTGCAATAGATCCGAATGTGGCCCCGCTGGTGATAGTGATAGCAAACCCTTTGAAAGGGCTCTCTTAGTTGCTGAGGTGCCTGACCCTGAGCCTGCTAAGGTGCCTGACCCTGAGTCTGCTGAGGTGGGGGCAATGGTAGCGGTTGTGCTGGCTGCTCCATCCTAAAATTTGGGCGGAAATGCCCACCACCTCTCCTCTGGTCTCCTCCTTGACCCTAACTTTCTTCCTCCTCCTGAAGATGGGTCCTACTTCCATCACACCCTCTGCGGGCCTCTTACTCCTATCCTGGACCCCTAAGTGGTCCGCCTCAAACTTCTGTGCCATCTCTATAATCTGTGCAAGGCTCGAATCAACGATGAAGAGAAGAGCCTGCCTAAGGGAATCTCACAGACCCTTGTAGAGCCGCTTTGCGTAACCGCGGTCATCCAAGTCGTAGGAGTCTGCGAATCTAGCAAGGTGCTGAAACTCCCGCTGGTATTCAACTACTGATCTAGATCCCTACTTCAGCTACAGGAACCTCTCTTAGAGCTCATCACGGGACATAGAAGAGACGAAGTGCTCCAGGAATGCATTTGCAAACTCATCCCAGCTTATGTAAAGGTTGTTACGCCCTTTAAAGTTGGAGCCCATAAGGGACTTCCACCACCTCTTGGTATGCAGATCCAAGGCCGTGACTGCCAACGTGACTGCCATATTGCTAGGGCATCGAATCCACGCCAGCAGCTCCTGCACTGTGTCTAACCATTCCTCTGTTTGGACCGCCGTCTCTGTCCCATGATAGGTGGGAGGAGAGAGAGCTTGGAAGGTGCTTAACCAATTTGAGTTCGGGGCCTGCTATTGCATCGAGGTTTGCTGAGACCTGAAGGCATCCAAGATCGCCATCAAGGTTTGACCCAGCTCAGACTGCTGGAATGCATTAGGTCCTAGAGGTATGGGGGTGCCATCTGCTGGCTCCGAACGTACTGGAATCTACACGTAAGGTAGATTTTTGGGTTAGGTTGGCTACTTAAAGAGAGGTAATGGACACACTTAATGTGAATCACACATGGGCACACCACCGCTTCTGCTCATTCAGTTTGTCCTCAAACTGAAGTTTTGAGAGGGGTGACACCATGAGGAAATGGACTTCTTTATCTCAGGATAGTTGCACTCTGATACCATTTGTAAGACCCCCCTTCGGGACCACAAGACACGGCCGAGGGGAGTCCTATGCCCAGGACAGCCGCCTTGCAGAAGCGCCAACACAGGAACTAGCCTCTTCCACAAGACGCCTATCCTGCCGGCCAACTAATATCATCAAGCCAACCCCTCAATAGTATAAAAGAAAGAAGCCATAAATTCACATATAAGTATAGGTGTCACAATTATACAGCAGACAGGTAGCTCCGAGAGCTCCTGCAAATATCAGAGTATCAAAAGAAATGCCCCAAGGGCTACATCTGCAAACTATTGCCCACATCTGTTGCTGACGGTATCGATGGTATCGTAGTCTCTGCCCCTATCGTCCTGACCTAGCTATCCGCCTCCAACGCCGTGCGCTGCTGCTCCTAGGTCTGCTCCCAAAAAAAGGGGTGCAACAATCGTTAGCCATAAAGACTAAGTGGCTTAACATCCTCTCCCCCGATGACTCCAAGGCACCGGGCAGAAGGGAATGAAGAGAAGCAGCAATATAGACAGTAGTAGCAAAAGCAGGTGGCAAGGAAAGATGTAATCACAACAGTATGTCAAATGTTTAAAATGTATATCGAACAAGTAGTATGATCAGCGACAGAGTATAAGCAAGCAAAGTATATAGATAACTGAATTGAACTTAACTTATAAGGATGCCCATACAAGCTTATAAGTTAAGGATTCGAACATAAAGTAACCCATCATATAAAGGTGCCCATACAAGTTTATATGATGAGGATCCAATGCGGTGTAATGCTATGATCATGAAAGAATGAATGCAATGCAATGATTATGATATGATGACTCACCCATGCGTATTTGCTATGTCGACATAGACCTGTACTTCCCGCTTTTCGAGGGTAGCTACCCACTCAGGAACCTCACGTCGTGGCCAGACGGAGACAAGGGAATGAGCTTCTCCACTATTAGGCGGGTATGAACACTACCAGACCTAGGCATATGTACGCCTTAATGCTAATAACACAAATCGGAGACCCTGCATACTGCTCGCATCATGCCGAGTCTTCATAACATGGAAGGGGTCTTTGGGAAGTGAGCACTATGAGTCCAACCCAACCGGTCTAGAGTCTAACTGCCAGCTTCTGTCAGTGCCACGACTAGCAAGCCCGTAGACTCGCCACAAGTAATCCTCCAACCAGGATCATTACACCACCATGTGTAAACTATGCACATTTATGTAATTCTCATGCACAACCCATGCTATCAAGCACCCAAGGACTCATGAAAGGAGCCTTATTACATTTCTCCTCATACAATCAATGCCAATGTTAATTAGCATCCAAGGCCCCCAACCAAGTCCTTAATATTGCACCATACGATATGACCATATCTTATAACCCGCATCAAGCCATCAATGCTACCCATACCAAGTTATTTTAACATCTGTGTAGTGGCGTGCGTATAACATGGAAATTACTCTATGAGACCCTGCATGACTACTTGTGCATATAGAGACATATTCATTTCTTACTAAATAAGTAAGCCCAACTTATCATCAATATTCAATTCACATGCTCAATTCACAGCGTGTTTCAATACCCTTGAAGCTATCACCCATATTGAGAGGTTATCACAAATCTATCCATCCGATAGATTGTCAAACGATGTGAGCATTTATATAAAAATGTCCTATAAATTCTTCATTCAATTATGCATCGCAATGCCCCATTTCAGAATCATAACATTCATTTACGCCTCGCCCAATTGACATGGGAACCCAGGAACTCCTACCACACCAAAGGAGGAGAACCTGAAGTTCTCTGTTTCCTAGCGCCAGCGTTAGCGCTACCGCCGGGTGCTAGTGATCTAGTCGACACACCTTCTTGTCGATATTGGGTGTCGATGGGAAGTTAGCCCTTCCCATCGACAAGTCCACATGCTAGCTCCGACGGTAGCGCTACCGCCGGGTGCTAGTATTTCTACCATGACTCCTTCCCGTCGACATTAAGCGTCGACAAGAAGTTATTCCTTCCCGTCGACAAGGTGACCCACTAACGTCGGCGGTACAGCTACCGCCGGGAGCTAGTGATTCTACCAGCACTCCTTCCCGTCGACATTAAGTGTTGACGGGAAGTTACCCCTTCCCGTCGATAAGTCAACCCACTAACGCCAACAGTAGCGTTATCACCGGGCGCTAGTGATTTTACCAGCACTCCTTCCCATCGACATTAAGTGTCGACGGGAGGTTACCCCTTCCCGTCGACAAGTCCACCCGCTACCACCGGGCGCTAGCTAACAGAGAACAAATCCTCTGTTAAACACATCCAATTTTCTTCCCGTGAACTCTTAACTCCAATCAGGATCAATTCTTCCTTCCCTTAGTTGCTAGACTTTCACCACTAATCATGTGTCCCCTTATTAATCAAGTGCAATATTATAATTAAAACTCTCTTTAACAAGGGACTATTCAACATCTTCCCCAAATAAGAATTAGGTCATTTCACCTTCTCTCCTCCAATACTCCCTCATTAGGCCACCGATCTTCACAAAATCAACTCCTTAAACTTCGTATTGAAGAGGGGAGTTGATCGAAAACATACATGCGACGAACGACGCCCTAGAACATATGCTCTAGTGTGGCCACTTTCTACGAAACTCCATTAATCTAGCTAAATCATGCTCTTTTGAGCTCAATGTCTCTCCTAATTGGATCTTTAGATCTAGTACCAAGGGAGAGGGGTCAAAAGTCACCTAATTTTTGGCCGACGATCGCGGTCGTCTCCTCGACGGCATGGCGGCGGTCGACCGATCTCAAGTCCTTCTCCAAGCTTGGTCCTTCAAGAATCCTAAGTTAACACCTTGAGGTGTGAGGAAGAAGATGAAGAAAAGACGAAGAAGAAGATGAAGAAAAGACGAAGAAGAAGATGCTGAATATGGCCCTCTGATTAGGAGAGTTCATCCCATTTGGGATAGGAGAGAAGGAAGAGAGAGAGAGAGAGAGAGAGAGAGAGATTTGCATTAATGAGTATTAAATGCAAATTCAACGTTCCAAGCCTTATGTTGGAACTCCACATCTAGGTGTCAGCTGCTTATTGGCTTTTAGTTCCACCATTAACTTAGATTTATGCAATTTAGGCCACCCACCATGGAGGAAAACACGTGCACTGATTCGTCCGCTACCGCCGGCGTTAGATCCCTTCTACCAATCCTTTGCCATTTGCTTTCTAACTTCAAGGGGTGAGGGTTACCCCCACTCCCGGAGATCAGGGCACATCCATGGCACCATTAGGACCTCAAGACTCCTACCTAGCCCAAGCATCTCCAAGTGACTCGTGTTACTCGAGGGGTCTAGTTCGAATTGGGATGTTACAGTATTTGATATTTGTATTTCATATTGTGTTTTCACTATGTATAATTCATGGAATTCGTTGTTATTTGTGATGTTTCCTGTATGATTTGATGCAATATTCATCTATATAACTTTTGCATGGATTCTAGAATATATTGTTGTGTATTATGTTGGAACATGCGTTCTACATCTCTCTGGTTTGATAATTAAAAATCCCAAGTTGTATTTGATCACCGCTATTTTAGGTATAGTTTGCAGGCTTATAGGTGTGCAGACTTACATGAAATTCAATCTCTACTACTGCCGATGTTAGCAATACCATCGGGCGTTACCTCCTTCATATCGATGAGACGTCAACTTCATATTGCGAGACATCAACTTCATATCGACGACACGTCAACTTCATATCGACGATATGTCAACTTTGGGAACAACATGACTACCGCCGCGCATTAGCGATACCATCGTGCATTAGCTCCTTCATTTCGACAAGATGTCAACTTCATATCGATGTGATATCAACTTTGGGAACAGCGTGACTACCATCGCATGTTACCACTAACGCATCGCGCTACCTTGAAGTACATATCAGTATTCTATGTGCTCTACGCGGCAACCTGGTGGAAGCCATATAAGGAAAAAGATGCTACCAACCATAGTAGCACCTATCGCATCGTGGTAGTACCTATCATACTGCGGTAATGCTTGCATAAACGGAAAGTGCAACCACCTTCCTTATGTAAGACCCCCCGGGATGTTACACCTTACTTGTAGATGGTCAGCTGCGCATGCACCAAATAAATCAAACCTACCGCATAATACTAGCACTACCGCTCCACACTAATAGATGATCACAAGGAAATCGCAGCCACCTTCCTTAATTGGAGCGCGGGCAACTGGAGAAAATGCGTATGCAGAGACTACCGCCACGTGGTAGCACCACCACCGATGGTAGTTTACTTAAAAGCCAAATAAAAGCGTTTTTCCTCTTCTTTGGACAGACACACGAGAATAGGGTTTCCACGCCATTTTTGGAGCAAGGAGCCACCATTTAAGGCGAAAGAAAGAGAAAAATTTTACCCTCTATATCAAGAAAGAAGATCTCTGTAGAGTGAAAATGAGAACGTGAATCTAAAGATGATCGAGCGCACATGGAACGACAATCAAAAGCATCGACCGCTCACCGCCTCCGAAGACAATATTTGAGGGAGCAAGCTTTTCTTTCTAGATGTTAAAAAACTTGAGGTCCGGAGATGAATTAAAAAATGCGGAATTACTTCACAAAACTTCCACAAGTGTAGCACAACAATGACAATGGGAAGACCGAATAATGCTATGATATTAACTATCTCTTTACAAAGCGAGGTATACATGGCGAGACATGATTCATAAGAATCACGGAGGAGAGAAGCACAAAACAAAGGTAAACAAGCTGCAGCGATCTGAAAATTTGAGACCGCCAGACCGCATGAATAGACAAGCCAGACGGTAGCTTCTGAGACTGGCAAACAGAGTACAAGCCGCACCAGCCAGACTGCAACCACAGACCGCCGACCTGATGCTTTATTCCTCTGCTAAAAACAAACAGTTCACACTTCTTGATCGCCCACACCGCACGGTCTTGATCACAGAGGAAACCAGTGAACTCTGAACAAGGAAACTGCTATCTGCGACAGACCGCAACTCAAGACCGCCTGGCCACTTAAGACCTCCTGATCAACTGAGTCCGCTGCACCAGACCAAGAACACCTAAACACAGTCCGACCAGACTGGTTTATTCAAAGATGGAAGAAAGAAGACAAGCTGACCGCGAGCTGCTAGACGCTAACCTGCGAACACACAAACCGTTCAGACAAAATCTCAGACCGCACGACCTCAGAATGAGACCAGCACAATCAAGCCAACTTGGGTTCTTACAGTTCTCGTTATTAATGAAGGGCCCTGCACCCCTATTTTTAGGCGAACAGACGGATGTCATCACCGCACAAACCGGGATACAATAACCTGTTGGAACATGGTCTTCCACATCTCCTAGGTTTAAGAATAACAAATCCTATGTGTATTTGATCTTGTGTATTTTAGTGTGCAGGAAAATAAAGTCCATATGACTCAAGGATTACATAAGAAGGTTGCCCCCAAATTTGAGCCATCAAATCCAACACTCCTACTAGCGTCGGTGGTATCACCTAGCGCCTGGTGCTAGCGATGATCTAAGCAATTCTGGGAGCACATATAGAAGGGGATAGTGCTTGGCGGTATCCGATAGCGCAGGCGGTAGCACGGAGCACAGAAGGCAAGAGAGAAATGTTTCCCCGGATTGAAGATTCTACCGCGCAAAATATGTCTTAATATGGGATAGCGCCGGCGGTACCTCTAGCGCAGGCGCTAGCACTGAGGCTATAAAAAGGACCCCTTGGCTCCGTTTTCCTCATCCTCTACTACTCCCAAATTCCAGAGCTTCATGCCATATCATATAGAGGAAGGTTCAGAGAGATACTCCCACAAATCCATGAAGGCTTAAGGAGATCTGTGGAGAAGATTTCAACACGCGTCATCATCATGACGAAAGACCGCATCGACTACGATCATACTCTGCGGGTCTTCATCTACTTCTCGAAGAGATCCACATAGAGGGAATTTTTATATTATTGTCTTTTTATTTCACACCTTTTCTTGTAATCGTTTAGTAAACTCGCCTCGTGTTGGCGACTAGGTCTGGGTAGGACTTAGGGCAGAAATTCGCCTCGTGTTGGCGACTAGGTCTAGGGTGTAGGTCTAGGGGATGCTCGAGGCCATATCCGAGGAAGGATTGGCTAGAGCGGCTTGAGGCCATATCCGGGGAAAGATAGGCTAGGGCCACCGGTTCGCGGGGATACGAGTCGGGATAGAAAACGAAAAAGAATTTTATTATTATTCTCCTTAGATTTCTAGCGTCATAGAAATCTAGTTTTGTAAATCATTTTTATTAATAGTAATGATGTCTCTCCTTTTTGTAATAAAAATGATTTGTTCTTCATTTCTCTAAATTGTTTATTATCATCTCTTTTATTATAAAACAATTTAGATCTTTATTCAAAATCACTATTTTGATCTCTCTTATTATTTCAAGTATTACAAAATATAATATAAGTTTTTACAACCCTTATTCACCCCCCCCCCCCTCTAAGGGCGCCTACCGATCCAACAACTGTTATCAGAGCGGTTTTATTCCAATCGGCTTAACAACCAGGAATAATGGCATCTCAAGATCTCGCTTCTACTTGTGGGGTAAATTTTTGTGAAGAAGAAAAATCTCTTAAACCACCTTTATTCGAAGGGAGAAATTATAAAGGGTGGAAATTTTTAATGGAAAAGTTTATTAAAAATTTAGATATCAATGCATGGGATATAGCAATAGTTAGAGCAGTGGATGAATCAAATAAACAGGAACGTCATCTAAATGCAAAAGCTTTAAATAGTATTTTCTGTGCTTTATCCTACGAAATTTCAAAATTAATATATTGTTTTTCTAGTGCATACAAAGTATGGAAATTTCTTGAAGAAATGTATGATTCTCCTTCTACAGGTATGGAACAATCGCAAGAACCAGAGAATATGCAAGCTTGCACAAGTCTTCAATAATGCTCCTCTCATGATGGATCATTGGAGCACACATCAAATGAAAGAGAAGGAGAAGTACTGTCTTCGGAAGAGGAGTGCCAAAAAGATGTCAAAGAAATGTGTGTTCAAATCGTGCCTCTCCCGAAAGCAACGTAAGGAAATCAAATCCCATTTTTTGTACTTCTATCTCTTCATTACAATTGCTTCAAACCACAAAGTGCAAAGTTAAGAAATTAAAAGATGCTAATGAACATTTGTGCTTAGAAAACAAAAAGTTAAAAGCAAAAATTAATGAACAATCAAATTCAAATTTATCTAGTTCTATCCATGGTTCCTTAGTTGAAAACAGTACACCTTGTGTAGAATATAATGAATTAAAAGAAAAACACAAGGAACTTGAAAAGGAACTTCTTTTTATAAAAGAACAAAATGAAAGATTATGTTTAGAAATTTCATCCTTGAAAAATGATTGTGCTAAGTGTAAGGACTATAAAATTGAAATTAAAGAGATGGATGAAACATTTGATGAATAAAGAAATAACTATCAAAATCATATTGATTCAATTATTTCCATTCTTAAAAATAGCACAATCGCTTATAACAAAGCTAGACATAATCTTATAGTTAAGAATGATGAATTAAAATCAAACATCAACTTGCTTAGGAAAATGGTAAATACAAATTCACAATATCAAACTATATCTAAAAACAAGTTGAATATGAATATGAACATCTTACCTAAGTTTAAAAATGGGAGTAAGCAACATAAAGGATTTGTAAATCAAAATCACCATAATTTACAATATCATGTTTCTCCCAACCTAAAATTAAATGCAAACAAATTTCAAAGTATAAATTCAAAAACCTTTTTGATCCAAATATTCAAGTAAATGATTATGGAAATTTGAAAACTAAAAATAATGTTTTGCAAAAATCATCATGGAAATTTGACAAATAGAAATAATATTAAACCAAGGTTTGAATGGAGGCCCAAAGTTAAAGATAAAACATTAACTCCACTTGAATGAATTCATTCATTTTTGTCTTCCCAAAAATTATCACACTATATTTGGGTACCTAAAGGAACCGTTACACTTGGTTCCCTTTGGATTACCAAATCTCTCATCTACTAGTATCATCCAAATGCATGAAGTAGAATATTTTCAAATTGAAATATACAAATTTCTACTTCATGATGTGCTTTAATGTTTTTTCAATTTTTTTCTTTTTTGTTTTCTTTTTAAGCCATAATGTCATGGTCATCTAATATAATATTTGAAATTTTGACTTTGTCCCTAAAGCCTAAATGAAGTATGCAAATCAAAGTAAATCAAAAAGTAAAAGTCAAGTATTTTTCTCTCATTTATAAATGACCAATCTATTACTAGTAAAATCATTACCCATAAATATCATATAGTATTCATCTAAATTGAACTATAAATTTGCTATAAGATATTTCAAATTAAATTCAGTTATTAGGCTACTAAGCTTTTTAGCCTTCACCAACAAGTGGTTTAGAGAAATAACATGATCCAAAAGAAAGTTCAAGATCTAAATAAAAGCTCAACTTACAATATGGTTGCCTTTGTTCACAACAAAAAATTATATTGTGTTCACTCCTTGATGTCAAACATGATCTAAACCATCATTATTGTTCACCTATCAAAAATCACATATATATATATTCAAAATTCATAATTAAAAGAAAATCACTAAAATGTATTGAAAGAATTTACCTTCATAATGAATATTGAATTCACACGCACCACCATGATCTATTGATGTCCTTAGCTAAAATTCTCTAACATCATATATCATAAGTCATATCAAAAGTCTTCTAAAAAAAATTATTTCTATCACAATTATGTGAATTATAATTGATATAATAATTGATGACAATTGATATTATAATTACATACCATGGTTGGTGTATTATGTGTGTATTGTGATTTACTTCAAGTTTAGACCTTTGAATCATCTTGATATCAAATCAAATAAAATCATCACTTCATTCTAGGTCTCTAAGTTGAAACACAATCAAACCTTGGTATAACATTAATCTCTAACTTATCATACTAACATTATCACCTAAAGAATATTTGTGTCTATATTAGTCTTTATATGTTTACCAAGATATAAAGACTGGGTATTCTCTTTTAGGGCTTATCCATGATATTCTTATGCATGAACATTATTTTTAATCACTAAAATCATGCATATTTGTTTGTTCATTCATGTCTTCTCGTACTTACATTTCCTATCATTTTCAAACTACATTAGATTGATAAATTTAAGCCTTAGAAAAATTAAAATGGAGATATAATAAATTATATCTCATGCAAATTTATTTGGTAAAGTCATATACAAAATCGCTAATGTTTCATGCAATTTGCACTATCTAGACATCTCCTAAAATTCTGAAATTTCAGCATGAAACTACTATTTGGACACTTAATCAAGATCAACAAATAAAAATTTCAAAATCATCAAAAATCGTGTACTGTTTCCCACGCTAGTGCTAACGCCGGCGCTAGCACACCTATTTGTTTTTCTATATTTTAAAATTTTTGAAAAATTCTTAAAATTATATTAATCTATTTGTACTATTTATTTTTGCATCTCTGAGTTTATTTCTTTTTTAAAAAATCAAATACAAAAAATACAAAAGCCAAAATACAAAAAAAAATTTGTGTTGCCTTTTTGTTTTTGTCATTTGTTTAAAGTCAATTTTTTTATATGCAACAATCCAATACAAAAATATAAAACATTAAAACTATCAAAAACAAACTGTATGGATTTTCCTGTGAAAATCAAGCATGATTTAATCAATTATTTAGAACTTCTATAATGTTGCAATTTATCTTTTCAAACTACTTTGAACATTGTTTTCATCATGCTTTGATATATCTATTAATATGTGCATCAATTATATTTTAAAAGTTATGTAGAATCAAGCCTAGCATGCCTCTAAGTATGAGTAAATGTTTTATGTTTGATAATGATATTTATTCACTCACTCATTTTGGCATTGTCTACATTTGTGTTTAATCTAAGAATGCTTGTGTATGTTTTGTATTAGTACAATGAATTAAAATTACACAAGCATCTTTCCTACACTACCTTTATTTGCACTTTTAAAAGTTAAGAAAAGTTGTTATGTTTTCATAAATTATATTGGTTTGCAAAACAAGTGTATTCGGAGAACTTTGTACAAAACAAAAATCATAAAATAAAGTGACAAAGATAACTCCACCAAGCACTACTTGAACCTCCTGATAAGTCTTAATAAGCGTTGTGAGGTTGAGCACCTTGGAAAGAATAGTAAAGTATCTTGTGCAAACCATATCTTTCTTTCAAAATAAAAACCACTTACTCTTAAGTACACCGGATCACTAGTTTCAATATTAAAATAAAATAAAATATGTGATCCCCCAAGCACTACTTTTCACCCTGATAAGTCTTGATGAGCATTGTGTGTGCAAAGCACCTTGGTAGTTGTACTTTTAGTTTGTGCAGTAAAGTGTGTGGAAGTAAAATTATTTGTGTTTTATTGTGCTCTTACTTTACATATTTCTTGTATTTTTGATTAAAACATTTGTTTACTCTACTCAAAAATACACTTATGTGCACATCATTATCTTCCATAACACTTCTTCTCATGAGTATTGGATCCTAATACTAATTCTATACTACTCTTTATTTATGAAATGCACTAGATAACCTAGCATGCTTTCTACAATGTTTGGTATGTTTTGAAATTGTGTAAAGTAACATTGTAGTAATCTCTTTTTGATAACATTATTTCATGCTTGGTTACTTTATTGTCAAACTTAAAGATTTTAATTGAAAAATGATTTACAAAAACATCTTCTTTTTGAAATTTAACTCATATATCTTTTTATGGATCATCATTGATTACAATAAGATGTTTCTTGTATTTCGATAAGTCTTCCGCATCATAACCATATAATTGTTTTACCTTGCACTTTCATGCTTATATAAAGTCTTTTATTTTTTGTGCATCCTCACTTGAATCTTAACATTCCTTTCTTTCAATAAGTGGTAGACTTGCTTGGTAAACTTTATATTGGTTGCTTTCAACAAGAATATTTTTTATGCTAAAAACTCAGATTTATTTTTATGAAAATAGTGTAATACTAAAACTCTGAATTATTAATGGATGTCAAATTAGCTCTGTGACTTTCTTCGTTAATAAAATTCAAATAAAAATATAAACCCATAGGCTATGAACATATCATTAGAATTAAATGATTAATGTTTTCCAATAACTATTATCTATGATTACATATCTCACCATAGCGGGGGCGTAGGGTTGTAGACATTAGATAACCTGACCTATATGTCATGTCTTGTCCTTAACCGGGGAGGGTTCCAGTGGGGCCTTGCGAGGCACTGGGGGGAAAGAGTGCTAGGTTGAGTTTTGTCTAGTGTTTGCATATGGGACTAACACCCCAACTTACGACATGTATGCAGCTCCTCATGACCATCTGTCACTTAGTACGGGGCTAGGGTGTAGAAATATTGTCTGGGTAGATTGGTTATTTGGAAATCATTACCTTTTTATGCTTAAAACTCTTATATAAAGGGAAAACTAACATTATAATGTTAATTACTTGGCAAATGTTATATTGTCCATCCTTAAGCTAAACACACTGATCTATCTCTATACAAATTATTCTAAAAACTCCTTATCATTTCATTCTCTCTAAAAGCTCGATCATGCCTCTATCTTCTAATCAAAACTTATTCTGTGTTTTGTTTCTTTACCCACTTTTGCTAATAACAAAAGGGGGAGAACTAACATGATAAATATAATCCGCTATCAAAATAGAGAACTAACATGATTAATTAAGATGATAGCTTACATATTAGGGGAGCATTCACGTAGGGGGAGCATGTATTTAGGGGGAGCAATTCTAAATGCTAAAATCGATAATTATCCTAAGTCATCACTCTCTCACACACACAAGCAAGTTTCATCATGCTTATATATTAATGCTCTGATTTATCATTAATGGATTTGTTATTATCAAAAGGGGGAGTTTGTTGGAACATGTTCTTCCACATCTCCTAGGTTTGAGAATAACAAATCCTATATGTATTTGATCTTGTGTGTTTAAGTGTGTAGGAAAACAAAGTCCATATGACTCAAGGATTACATAAGAAGGTTGCCCCCAAATTTGAGCCATCAAATCCAGCACTCCTACTAGCGTCGGCGGTATCACCTAGCGCCTGGCGCTAGCGATGATCCGCGCAATTCCGGGAGCACATATAGAAGGGGATAGCGCCTGGCGGTAGCCGATAGCGTAGGCGATAGCACGAAGCACAGAAGGCAAGAGAGAAATGTTTCCTCGGATTGAAGATTCTGCCGCGCAGAATTTGTCCTAATATGGGATAGCGCCGGCGCGGTACCTCTAGCGCAGGCGCTAGCGCTGAGGCTATAAAAAGGACCCCTTGGCTCCGTCTTCCTCATCCTCTACTACTCCCAAACTCTAGAGCTTCGTGCCATATCATATAGAGGAGGGTTCAGAGAGATACTCCCACAAATCCATGAAGGCTTAAGAAGATCTGTGGAGAAGATTTCAACACGCGTCATCATCATGATGAAAGACCGCATCGACTATGATCATACTCTGCGGGTCTTCGTCTACTTCTCTAAGAGATCCACATAGAGGGAGTTTTTATATTATTGTCTTTTTATTTCATACCTTTTCTTGTAATCGTTTAGTAAACTCGCCTCGTGTTGGCGACTAGGTCTGGGTAGGACTTAGGGCAGAAATTTGCCTCGTGTTGGCGACTAGGTCTAGGGTGTAGGTCTAGGGGGTGCTCGAGGCCATATCCGGGGAAGGATTGGCTAGAGCGGCTTGAGGCCGTATCCGGGGAAGGATAGGCTAGGGCCACCGGTTCGTGGGGATACGAGTCGGGATAGAAAACGAAAACGAAAAAGAATTATATTATTATTTGCCTTAGATTTCTAGCGTCATAGAAATCTAGTTTTGTAAATCATTTTTATTAATAGTAATGATGTCTCTCCTTTTTGTAATAAAAATAATTTGTTCTTCATTTCTCTAAATTGTTTATTATCATCTCTTTTATTATAAAACAATTTAGATCTTTATTCAAAATCACTATTTTGATCTCTCATTATTTCAAGTATTACAAAATATAACATAAGTTTTTAAAACCATTATTCACCCCCCTCTAAGGGCGCCTACCGATCCAACATAACCGCCCATCAGATCGCGAGCGGTCTCGCAAAGCAGACCGCCCGAGCTCAGCATAGCTCACAACTTCCTTATTAAACCTTGCGGTTATAACCAAACTGCTCGCTCACCGCGGTCTCAACAAAGCAGACCGCCCGGTCTTCTTTCAAAGAAAGCAGACCAAGAACATCTGGCCGACTTAGGACAAGTCGCCAGACCAACCCACGCAAGCCGCCCAGACAAAAAACGGTCTCCCAGATCAGACCGCCTCAAACAAACCGCTGAGACAGAACCGACCAGAGAACCAGCACAGACCGCGCGGTCTCTGCGGTCTCCAACCTGCAGACCGCTTAGCACCATTCCACTTCCACTTCAAACATTTAACACTCCCCCTTGAAGTGGGAAGTGTAAGTCAGCCCAAGCAAACTCCGCAACCGACCAAATGGTCCCTTCGTTAGTGGCTTAGTTAATATGTCAGCAACATTGTCCTTGCTCTGCACATGCTCCACAATCAGAGATCCCTCCAACACCTTCTCACGAATGAAATGGTGATGAATCTCGATGTGCTTCGTACGCGCGTGACAAACTAGATTGTGCACCAGTTTGAGAGCACTCTCATTTTCACCATGTAGCAGAGTAGGACCTCGCACCTCCCTATGAATGTCCTCCACAAGCCTGCTAAGCTAGATGGCTTCCTCAGCCGCCAAAGCCGAAGCTTTGTACTCCGCTTCTGTGGTAGAGACAGACACAGAATCATGCTTCTTGCTGCACCATGATATAGCTGTGGAACCTGTCATAAAGACATATCCAGACGTCGATCTCGGATCATCCGAATCTCCTCCATAATCAGCATCCATGTACCCGTGCAAGCAAAAGCCCGAATCTCACCCGTAGAAGAGACCCAAATCCGAGGTGGATTTAACATACTTCAATATACTTCTAGCCACCACAAGATGAGGCTTTCGAGGCTCTTCCATAAACCGACTCACCCTGCCAATTGCATAAGCAATATCTGGCCTCGTGATCGTCAAGTATATCAAGCTTCCAACCAAAGCACGGAACACCAAAGGATCGGTAATAACCTTCCCTTCATCTCGTCGATGATGAACTCCAACCTCTAGTGGAGTAGAGCTACTCATCCCCCCTTCCATGCCGAATCTTTTCACGATTCGATCCGCATAGACTTTTTGGGAAATGAGTATACCGCTCTCTTTCCTCTCCACTTTGAGCCCAAGGAAATGGTGGAGCACACCCAAATCCATCATCTCGAATTTGATAGCTAGCTCAGCACGAAGCCTCGCTACCTCCACTTCAGAATTCCCCGTGATGATCATATCGTCAACGTACAACAACACCATGACCTGAAGCTCCCCCATCTTCTTTACGAATAAGCTTGAATCTGAATCAGAAGCAAAATATCTGTAGAACTGGAGGTATTCTGCGATCTTCCCGTACCACGCCTGTGGCGCTTGCTTCAAGCCGTAAAGAGACTTCTTGATCTTGCAAACATATCTTGGGTGCTCTTCGGATACATAACTAGGTGGCTGATCCATGAAGATATCCTTGTCAATCTCGCCATATAAGAAAGCATTCTTCACGTCGAGTTGCCAAATCTTCCACCCTTGGCAAGCTGCCAATGCGATCACCACCCGGACCGAAGTCATCTTGGCAACGGGGCTAAATGTATCTTCATAATACTCCCCATACTTCTGAGAGAAACCTCGAGCTACAAGGCGAGCCTTGTACCGCTCAATACTTCCATCAGCCTTTTTCTTTAGTTTGAAAACCCACTTGCAAGTCACCAGAGTAACTCCCTCAACCTTAGGCACCAAGTCCCAAGTCTCATTCTTCCTGAGGGCAGCCATCTCTTCATCCATGGCTCCTTCCCACTCCTTGAATCCAATGGCATTTTCATAACAAGATGGCTCTCTCTCATCCAGGGGACCTGCGAAGAAACATGAGACAAAGCTCACCAAGTTCCCGCACGTATACCGATCAGGTGGAACAATGGTCCTCTTGGACCTCCTTAGAGCTTGACTCTGAACCACCTCTTCCACTGCAGCTTCTGGACTAGCTCTCCTTTCAGGTAGACATGGAGCATCGCTCCCCCTGCTTCCAGAATACGAAGCACCTGTCCTAGAGCTAGAAATACCTGGAGCACCTGGAGAAACATGCAACTCCACCAGAGCTTCCCTTGCAGCTTCCACTGGTTCACCATCTACCCCGCTTCCTTGTAACTCTATAGAAGAGCTACCTTGGTATGATGTCAGCTCATCGAATACCATATCCCTAGAGACCACATATCTCCGTGTCTCAGGATCCATGCATCTCCACCCTTTCTTCCGGTTATCATAACCGACGAAGACTAGTTTCCTTGCCTTAGAATCTAGCTTCATTCGAAGGGCATCCAGAACACGCACATAGCAGGTAGAACCAAACACTCGAAAGTGTTCCACGCTTGTCTTCTCCTTGAACATCAACTCATGAGTTGTCTTCATGTTGATGGGACTGAGAGGCATCCGGTTGATAACATAGACAACACAAGACATTACCTCTGCCTAGAAGGACTTTGGGATACTCTTGGCATCAAGCCAACATTTGCACATCTCCGTCAGGTGACGGATCTTCCACTCTGCAACTCCGTTCTACTATGGAGTGTGAGCACAAGAAAGCTCCCTTTGGATGCCATGCTTCCTGCAGAAGTTAAGGAACACCTTGGAGGTGAACTCCCCTCCATTGTCAATTCTGAACCTCTTCACCTGCAGGTTTAGCCGACCTTCCACCAGCTCCTTGAACTCCATAAGCCTCTCAAACGCCTCCGACTTCTCCTTCAGAAAATATACCCCAGTATATCTGGTGAAGTCATCAACCAAAATCAGCATATACCTGCTACCTCCAAGACTGGCAGTGTTGGTAGGTCCAAACAGATCACCATGGATGCACTCCAATGGTCTTTAACATCTACTTTGTGATTTGTCAAATGGATAGTGCTGAGCTTTACCAAACTAACAACCTGCACAAACGTGACCATCCCCAAAGGATGACAAGCTAGGCAGACCTTTCAACAGGCCTCTTCCCTCCATAACTTTCATCTTATCCATCCCAACATGCCCAAGTCTTTCGTGCCAGATAACAGCACTGTCATTTGCCCTCATCTTATCAACATAAGAACTTGTTGAAAGAATAAACAAGTCCTTTACCCGTCTCCCAACATGAGTGATCTCAGCTTTCACCGTTGAAACATTTTGGAGAAATTTCACTTCTATTGGACCGAACAGAATGTGATAGCCAGCATCCACCGCATTGGTCACAGAGAAGAGGTTCTTCTTCATCCCCGGAACATAATAGACACTCTTCAACGTAAGAGTACCTATATCATCATTCAATGAAACCACACCCTCCTTCTATACTGCATGAATAATATCATCAGCCATATTGATAGCGTCATTACATGTATATGCTCGCAATGAGGAGAACTTCGACTCATCCCCGGTGAGGTGATGACCACACCCAGAGTCCACTATCCAATCATCTTGATAGTTGATGGAAGCCATGGCCCGAACACATATGCCATCATGAATACACCTCCACCACCCCAACTACATTCAGAATTGGAACCAGCCTCCTCCTTCCCTGCAGCATGCCCTGGCTGAAGATTGACCTTGCAGTCTCTTTTGAAATGACCAAGATTATTGCACCTGAAGCATATAGGTCCTTCCTGCTTCTTCTTATTATGCTTAGGAGAATAGATCCTCTCCTACTGATATGAAGTAGACGGAACATCATCTCCAGATGTCTTCTTCTTCTTGTCCCATCTCTTCTTCTTGTCAAAAAAGAGAACCTCACCTTCTTCCCCAGAGACAGACATCCCAGCCATTTGCTTAGCCAAACTTTCTTGCGAAGCAAGTAAGTTCTCCAGCTCTAGCAACAAAGGCTGATTGGCCCAGCCTTGAACATAAGTAACAAAGGTCACATACTCCCTCCGCAAGCCACGGATAATGTTCCTCTTCAGCTTAGCTTCTGAGATAGGCTCATCTGGGTCCAAAGCCGATATCTCTGCACAGAGGTTCTTCATCTTCAAGAAGAACGTTGAGATAGAAAAATCCCCCTGAGTTGCTTTCGCCAACTCATTTTCCAAGAACTGTAGCCTAGCTACATTCTTCTTATTGAACAAGCCATCCAAGGCTGTCCAAATTTCAGCAGCTGATCAACATCCGATGATGTGATCAAATAACTCTGGAATGATAGCTCTCTTGAGAGTGAACTCCGCCTTAGCATTCATCCTCCTCCAAGCCTTCATGAGCTCAGCATTCCCTTCAGCAGGAATAACAGCTTGTCTTGCTTCTCCTCCTACAACCTCCCACAAATCCTCGCCAAGAAGATAGCTCTCCATGCAAGACTTCCACTTCTTAAAGTTAGTCTGCATAAGGAGCTCAATACCAAGACCTCTAGCATATCCTCCTTCCATTGCTATCCCACTTATTTCTAACCACTTGAGGAACCCGAGAGAAGTATCAGCAATTTCTGCTCAACAACCTCAGCAACCTACCTCTGATACCATATTAAAAAACCTGAGGTCCGGAGATGAAGTAAAAAATGCGGAATCACTTCACAAAACCTTCCACAAGTGTAGCACAACAATGACAATGGGAAGACCGAATAGTGCTATAATATTAATTATCTCTTTACAAAGCGAGGTATACATGGCGAGACATGATTCATAAGAATCACGGAGGAGAGAAGCACAAAACATAGGTAAACAAGCTACAGGGACCTGATAATATGAGACCGCCATACCGTGCGAACACACAAGCCAAACGGTAGCTCCTGAGACCGCGCAAACAGAGTACAAGCTGCACCTACCAGACCGCAACCACAGACCCCCAACCTGCTGCTTTATTCCTCTGCTGAAAAACAAATAGTTCGCACTTCTTGTAGCCCAGACCGTACGGTCTTGATCACAGAAGAAACCCGCAAACTCTGAACAAGGAAACTGCTATCTGCGACAGACCGCAACTCAAGACCGCCTGACCACTTAAGACCACTGATCAACTGAGTCCACTGCACCAGACCAAGAACACCTAAACACAGTCCGCCCAGATTGGTTTATTCAAAGCTAGAAGAAAGGAGACAAGCTGACCGCGAGCTGCTAGACGCTAACCCGCGAAGACACAAACCGGTCAGACAAAATCTCAGACCGCACGACCTCAGAATGAGACCGGCACAATCAAGCCAACTTGGGTTCTTACAGTTCTCATTATTAATGACGGGCCCTGCACCCCTATTTATAGGCGAACAGACAAATGTCGTCACCGCACAAACCGGGATACAATAACCGCCCATCAGATCGTGAGCGGTCTCACAAAGCAGACCGCCCGAGCTCAGCATAGCTCACAACTTCCTTATTAAACCTTGCGGTTATAAAAAAACCACTCGGTCACCGCGGTCTCAACAAAGCAGACCGCCTAGTCTTCTTTCAAAGAAAGCAGACCAAGAACATCTGGCCGACTTAGGACAAGTCGCCAGACCAACCCGCGCAAGCCGCCCAGACAGATAACGGTCCCCCAGATCAGACCGCCTCAAACAAACCGCTGAGATAGAACCAGCCAGAGAACCAGCGCAGACCGTGCGGTCTCTGCGGTCTCCAACCTGCAGACCGCCCAACACCATTCCACTTCCACTTCAAAAATTTAACACTAGATCTATTATTTTATCTTTGTATTCTCTTGTCTTCTATTTTATTATTCCATGTGGCATGAATAAATTGTCCAGTGAGGACGTCCTATTCCGGGGAGGATTCCATGAGAAAATCGTTTGTGAGGGCTCAAAGACATTCTAGGAGAAGGGAGAGAGCCAACTGGTCCTCAAGGGGACGGTTGGTATAGAAAACCCAAGATCATATTATTCATCGCTTTCGAACTCCGGTGTCATGGAGAACACAATTTTATAATAAATTAGTTTGTGAAATAAAATCATGTTTTTTACTCGTCTTATTATCTTGATTTTATTTCCATGCCATAAAATGTTTTAAATAATATATTCTCAAAGCCTTAACGCAAAATATACTATAAGGTTCTTTTTGTAAGGATTAAACTCTTAGAATTCAATCTCTGTGAGCTAGCGCCAGGCGGTAGCACTTATCGCCGACGATAGTGAAAAAAAGTTGAATTCCGTCTTTTTCTAAAAGGAATCTTCAATATAATCTTTTCTGAAATTTTAAAATAAAGTTTTCTACAAAGTATTTTGAAACATCTTTAATTAACAAGAATATTTTTATATATAATTAAATTCTTAGAAACCTTTATTCACCCCCCTCTAAGGGAGCTAGTAGATCTAATAAGTGGTATCAGATCTAGGTTATTCCAAAATGGTTTCACACCAGGGAATAACGACGCTTCATGATCTTGCATCCACTAGAGGGGATGAAATTTTATTTAATGAAAAATCATTAGCACCACCTTTATTTGAGTGTATAAATTATAAAGGGTGGAAAATTCTTATTAAAAAGCTTTTTAAATCTTTAAATATTGAAATTTGGAATATCACTATTACAAAGCCTCCAAGTGTCTTAAATAGGAATGACTGTTCTTTAAATGCTAAAGTTATGAATAGTTTATTATGTGGGCTTGATCAAAATATTTTCAAACTCATTTACATTTTACCTAATGCTTATGAGATTTAGAAATGTCTTGATAAAACTTATAATCTTCCTTCTACAGATGATGAACCCGAGCAAGTTCTTATAGATCCAAGAGAAGAAATAAATGAAGACTTGTTCATGGAGGAAGACCTATCAAAGGAAGAGGAATGCAAGTGCATAATCATGCTCGGATGGCGACATGTCAAGTACATCATGCACAAAAGAAAATGTCAAAAGAACGTTATGTTCAAATCTTGCCTCATCCAAGAACTTTGTAAGTAGAACAACAAATTCCCTTTTTACTGTAACTTCTATTTCTACATTTCATATGCTTGAAATTGCTAAACGTAAGATTACTAATTTGAAATATAGAAATTCTAAATTACGTTTAAAAAATA
Organism: Dactylorhiza incarnata; assembly: GCA_033032865.1. NCBI lineage: Eukaryota > Viridiplantae > Streptophyta > Magnoliopsida > Asparagales > Orchidaceae > Dactylorhiza > Dactylorhiza incarnata. The sequence goes on along the minus strand of JAWHQI010000040.1, from coordinate 233,479 downwards.
AAAGGTTAAAAAAACATATTGTAGAACCAAATATTGATGTGGCAATTGAATCTCCCTTAGACTCTTTACTTAAAATTGACACACCTTATTGATTGTATTTCACTTAAAGAAAAATTCAATGTTTTTGAAAAAGTGCTTCTTATTTCAAAAGAACATAATGAAAAATTGTCTTTAGAAAATTTATCTTTGAAAAGTGATTGTGCTATGTGCAAAAATTATAAAATTAAAATTAAAGAGATGGATGAAACATTTGAATAATTAAGAAATAAGTATAAAACTCATATTAATTATATAACCACAATTCTTAAAAATAACACACTCGCATATAACAAAGCTAGACATAATCTCAAGATTAAGAATAATGAATTAGAAACAAAAATCAACTTGCTCAAGGAAATTATGAACAAAAACTCATAAAACATAAATCCACAATATCATGCAAAATCCAAAAGCAAGTTGAATATGAATTTCTACCTTGACTAAGCCAAACAAAGGGAGTGAAAAGTACCAAATTCTTGTAAATATAATTCCAAAACACTATCATCACCATCATTTGCAAGATCAATCTTCACTCAACATAAAAACAAATGCATACAAATTTCCTAGCAATAATCACTACTATTCTAAAAAAAAGAATGTCTATGGTAATTTGAAAAATAAAAATAACATTCAACCAAGGTATGAATGGAGGCTCATAATAAAAATGACACATTAACTCTTTTAAGGGCCCATTCATCCTCATCCTTTACTAAATCATCACGCTATATTTGTGTACTCAAAGAAACCGTCACACTTGGTCCCCTTTGGATACCTAAATCTCTTATTCATTTGTGTCCAATAAAACGTGTGAAGTAGAAATAAACCAAAATGAAACACGAAAAATTCTACTTTACAATGTGCTAAAATTCAAAAATAAAAACAATTTTTTTCCTCTTGTTTTTGTGTAGTTTTGTGTATTTTGTCTTTTGTTTGAGCCAAATTACTTTATGGTCACATAAATATATATAATTCCATATGACTCACCCACATTAGGCTTAATTTTTTAAATAAATCAAAGTGGATGAATTTGAATAAAAGTCATATCATTGAAAGTGGCCAACTTATTTTCTAATATATATATAAAATTGATGATGAGTCCCATTTATATACACATATTTGGACTCATCTGAGTTTATTTTCATGCATATGCACTTCACTTTTAGTCTTTTATTGCTTATATTTCACTTGAACACATTTCTTCACAAAGTGCACTCTTTGGTCCCGTTTTGGTGTGCAATTGCGCGCTATGTTTGTTGGGGGTAAGCACATGGTCCTCCCCAACCTTTTTTCTGTATGTGGATTGAGCTGGACGGGTATTCCCAGCTGTGTGATTGCTGTTTGGTGCTGTACAGGTGGGTAGAACATCCATTTTGCCCAGATTTCATGTCTGCATGAATCGCACGATCATGCATTTTCTTGACGCAAACTCGGCTGTGATCATGCGCTCTCATCTATGGCCCAAAGTAGCATTCTGAATTTGGTCATATGTTTTTACGCACGGTCTATTTTGACCATGCGTGAGTAAAATCGCACGATCTCCTTTTTTGTCTAAAAAATTATGTTTTATTTTATTCACGCACGGTCGTGCATTTCTAAAATGCACGGTCATGCATGAACAAAATTCTGTACTCTTTCTATTTAAGCTGCGATTTTTAGGTTTTCAGGAGACCGTTCAGTTCCGACATTTTCACCGCAAGGAGAGCACCAGCTCCGTTTTCCTCCACCCTTCCATGAGGGCTTTGCCATAGGCCGCCTCCATCATCCAAGAGCTTCCAAGGAGAGGGATCTAGCCCTACATCCATCATCATCCAAGGAGAAGGAAGCTTTGGTCTTATGGCCAGATCGTGACACGAAGAAGATGGGCCATTGGAAGGTAGTGACAGCCTTCTCTACCCCGGACGCAGTTGAGGACCGAGCTTGGACGCGGATTGACAACCCTGCGATTCCAACCATGAATCTTCGACAAGGCTTCAGATTGGGTCAATTCCTTGCTTTCTCCCCTTCTATTTTGATGATTGTATAAGCTATATTCTTCTATCTTTTGATGATGTGCACTATGAATCTTGCTTTGTAATGTTTAATTCATGTTTATGAATTCATATTATTCATATGTGTGTATGAGGTGCGCCCCATCCATTTTCCATCCACATCCGTCATCACCCTCCACTCCATTACGTTACCCTACTCTTCCATTCTGTAAGACTACTCTTCCATCCGCCAAGCTAAGCGGTGCTAACGGTCCGTGTAATCCATCCGCCTAACAAAGCAGCGCGCTCAAGGACTGCACAATTCGATTCCACACTTACCACTCCATCCTCTTGCCGACTCATCCATCCGCCCTTGCGAAGTAGTGCGTTCAAGTCCTACGTAGATTCCATCCCGCCTAGCAAAGCAGTGCGCTCAAGGCCTGCATAGGAGTAGTTGTAGTTATTTTTTTTTATTTTTCATAAACCAAAAACCCCCTTGTCCGCAATCCATCCGACCTAAAGTACTTCAATCTCAAGTCCTTCCTCAAAAGTAAACTCCACCTTACTGTGTTCCTTCGAGATCGATACTCGAGGATTCACTCCTCATTTTATATTACTTGAATGATCGGTACACTGCCGTTTCCTGTCGCAGTCTCGCTACCGCCTATCGCGTTGTGCTAGATTTGTGCATCAAGTTTTTGGCGCCGTTGCCGGGGAACACAGACATGTGAGTTTTCTGGAGAGAGAGAGCTGTGAGATAGAAGTTCTTTTCCATTTGTATATCGCATGTGTTTTAATTTAGTGTTTGTAAATTCTCTTTTTACTGTTTTTAAGTATTTCAAAAATCAGGTTTCCGTCGTTTTAAATTTTTTTTACGTGCATATTGAAATCAGTTTCTGTTTATATTAGTGTTAATCCTTCTTTACACCAATATGTATGCATATCAACAATGTAGGTGGTATAGAGCGTCTAATCACTCTAGTGATGAGTGCTATTTAGGAAGCCACAATCCGTGTAGTTCATCGTATGGAGAATCTAGAACTTCATACAATGAACTTACGTATTATAAGTATGCATTCCCATCGCGAGCATCACCTTCACTGGGTGGTTTGGCTTTTCCACAGTCAAAACCTACCGGGAAGCGCTGCTTGTGTTGTCAGAGTTTTGATCACGCGCTGAAAGACTGTGAGTAATGGAAATTGCAATTGGGCGAGGATGATGAGCCAACACTTATCTCCATTCCACTGCCTTCCTATGCCACCGCTCCTTCCATCGCTGATGACACATACGTTAGGCTCCCGGGTCATCTTGGGAGCACAACGAATATGTCGATCAACGTCGTTGTTGATCACTACGACGACATTATGGAGTTTTCTTCCTCCATTGTGTCATCCCTTCCTTTAGATTCTGTATCTGAGGATATTTCTTCCCTCCTATCGGACTCTATCTTGAGTCCTATTTCTACTCAGATATTTTCTTGTATCAGTATGCATGTATCTTCTGCTCTTATTGCCAAATTTCTAGATGTGCAGGATGAGCCAATGGAGCCCGAAGCTGCGCCGAGTTGCACTGAGGAGGATATTTTCCTTAGTGAGGAGGTTTCTACCTCATCACCGGAGGAGAAGGTCCAACTCATCATCGAAGTTCCTAGCTGCTCATATTCTTCCTACAGTGATGTTATTGCGATCGGCAATAATCCTTCTGTGAAACCTGATGGGAGTGACACCGGGACCACTCCTCCTGTGTTTGATTTTTCTAGTTCTTCATCCATTTTATTTCCTAATCATCCTTCTTTTAATGAAAATACTAATATGTTCATCCTTCCTGCTTCCCCTCCTGTTAATGCTGCTAATATGTTGTTTACTCCCCTGCAGGTCTATGAGTTCGTGGACCCATTCTTGGGTGATTTTGAGATGTAGTCTTGGCAGGGAAAGCAGTTGGCTTTGATGAAAACCATCGCCTATTCCACTTCGTCATCATTGCCTGCTTTTTCCTTGAGAGACTGGGTACATGGTGGTAAACGGTACTTCATTCACGACAGACGATTGGAGGAGATGAAGAAGATGAAGAATGATGAAACTTGGAGATGGAAAACTTCTAATCCTCTTAACTATTGCTGCTGCTGGGTCTTCAGACCCATTTCCTTTATTTCTAATTACTACTTTAAATCAACTTATAGTTGATTATTTTGCTGAGCATGTAATAATAATTAGGATTTATTAACTTCTGCTTTTATGCTTAGACAATCTTTTAAACTACATAATACAGGTATTTAGTCCAGCTTAAGGACGGTAAACAAAAGCGCTACTGGGAGACAACCCAGTTTTGGTTGTTTTTATTTTTCTAATCTATTAATGCCTTAATATATTATTTTTGATATTGCTTGGTGCGTCCTTTTTTGTAGGGTGGTGATCTTTTGGTGGCGGACTAGGACTTCCCTCGCAGTATTAACGCTAATCTTCTGGTATGCTCATTTCTGAGCATGGGTAATTTTTCTTCCTCTAGCCTTTTACTCAATTTTCACGGTTACATCATTTGCGTCTATTGCTTAGATTAAGTCTGGGGGAGAGCCGCTATGTGTTACCCACTACACGGGCACATCTCAATGCATGCTTGAAGTATTTTATTTCAGCTATATTATTTGTTCATCTTTACCGCACACCACTACACCCACTTTAGCGCGCACTCGCTTGTTTATATGCTCCTGTATATTCAATTCGTGGTTGTGATGTAGGAATTGCTGTATTAGCCAAAGAAAATTGCAAGATGGAGTGGCATGTTGACTCCTGTAGTGCTCTAGTTGAGTACTCGTGTCTTGTTTAGGAATTTGAGTAGAATTAGTTTATATTTAAGCTTCTAATTTATAATTAGTTGATTTGCGTAGATTTTAATTTATTTTACTCAAAATGGTGAATGTGGTTGAATCTAGTGGTAGCGTTGTATTGTGTGTAGGTGAGCGCGAGGTTCATGTTACTCGAGTCGGGAGGAAGGATTACCTTTCTCGGGTGCTAAGAACCTGCCCCAAGCGACTCTCGAAGCATGGGTGCGAATGATTTGCAAGTTGAGCGTGACGTAGGCCATCTATTTGGCAAGCTTAAGCATTGTTCTACCATTACTATACGCTAACCGTTGCTAGCCTATTTTGTGCCTACCCGACCTTTTGGTTCAGCTCCACCATACTTCACCAAGGCCTAAAAGCTAATCCCAATATCGCAACCAAAAATTAAGCCAAAAGCATTATTGAATTGTAATTTTCCAATGCGGTGCGGCGATGAGAAACTTTTGTGTTGATGTGGATATCTTAAAAAAATTCTATGTGCTGAGATTATTGATAATAGATTTGGGGATTTATAAAAAAAAAGAGAAAGAAAAGCAAAAATATATATATATATATCCCTAGCGTTTTAATTGAAACATATAGTTCTATCGATTAGAGTAGGCCGTGTGCACACCTGGTTTCAAATTTAAGTTTGGGGGTGTGTTACACGTGTATTATTGGGGCTGCTATGATTTAGCACTTTTGTGTGCTCATTTAGGTTGCGATTAGCCTTCACGTTTATCTTTGCATTCCAAACCGCAACCTAAGCCTCGTATTAACCAAAAACGTCCTATTGATTCATCTTGTGAGTTCACTAGCGCCATGGAGAGAGTGTGACATGGCGAGCTTATGGCTCTCGATGTTGATGGATTTCAACGGAGTTAATTCCGAGTTCCAGTCTTGGGTAACACTCCCCTTCGCGATTTGCTTACTTTTGTACTACGCGTGACCACAAGATTCACCAATATTCCATTTTTGAGTAAGAATAAATTCATTTTTACGCATTTACACTTTTATAAATTAGCTAGCATATTTAGAAACTTCTTCTAATGAATTTCTACGCACACAAGTATGCAACTTCACATACTACTCCATGTCGCAATTTTTTAGCTAACTATGCTTTTCCTACTCCGCCGGATTTGTTTGCTCGGGACGCGCAAACAGGTAAGTCTGGGGGTGTGATGAGTCCCATTTATATACACATATTTGGACTCATCTGGGCTTATTTTCATGCATATGCACTTCACTTTTAGTCCTTTATTTCTTATATTTCACTTGAACACATTTCTTCACAAAGTGCACTCTTTGGTCCCGTTTTTGTGTGCAATTGCGCGCTATGTTTGTTGGGGGTAAGCACATGGTGCTCCCTAACCCTTTTTCTGTATGTGGATTGAGCTGGACGGGTATTCTCAGCTGTGTGATTGCTGTTTAGTGCTGTACAGGTGGTTAGAACATCCATTTTGCCCAGATTTCATGTCTGCATGAATCGCACGGTCGTGCGTTTTCTTGACGCACGGTCGGCTGCGATCGTGCGCTCTCATCTATGGCCCAAAGTAGCATTCTGAATTTGTCGTGCATTTTTACACACGGTCTGTTTTGACCGTGCGTGAGTAAAATCGCATGATCTCCTTTTTTGTCTAAAAATTTATGTTTTATTTTGTTCAAGCACGGTCGTGCGTTTCTAAAACGCACGGTCGTGCATGAACAAAATTCTGCACTCTTTCTATTTAAGCTGCGATTTTTAGGTTTCAGGAGACCGTTCAGTTCCGCCATTTTCACCGCAAGGAGAGCTCCAGCTCCGTTTTCCTCCGCCCTTCCATGAGGGCTTTGCCCTAGGCCACCTCCATCATCCAAGAGCTTCCAAGGAGAGGGATCTAGCCCTACATCCATCATCATCCAAGGAGAAGAAAGCTTTGGTCTTGTGGTCGGATCGTGACATGAAGAAGACGGGCCATTGGAAGGTAGTGACAGCCTTCTCTACCCCGGACACAGTTTAGGACCGAGCTTGGACGCGGATTGACAACACAGCGGTTCCAACCGTGAATCTTTGACAAGGCTTCGGATTGGGTTGATTCCTTGCTTCCTCCCCTTTTATTTTGATGATTGTATAAGCTACATTCTTCTATCTTTTGATGATGTGCACTATGAATCTTGCTTTGTAATGTTTACTTCAAGTTTATGAGTTCATATTATTCATATGTGTGTATGAGGTGCGCCCCCATCCATTTTCCATCCACATCCGTCATTGCCCTCCACTCCATTACGTTAGCCTACTCTTCCATTCCGTAAGACTACTCTTCCATCCGCCAAGCTAAGCGGTGCTAACGGTCCGTGTAATCCATTCGCCTAACGAAGCAGCACGCTCAAGTCCTGCACAGTTTGATTTCGCACTTACCACTCCATCTGCTTGCCTACTCGTCCATCCGCCCTTGCGAAGTAGTGCGTTCAAGGCCTACGTAGCTTCCATCCCGCCTAGCGAAGCAGTGCGCTCAAGGCCTGCATAGGTGTAGTTGTAGTTATTTTCTTTTATTTTCCATAAACCAAACCCCCCCCCCCCCCCCCTTGTCCGCAATCCATCCGACCTAAAGGACTTCAATCTCAAGTCCTTCCTCAAAAGTAAACTCCACCTTACTGTGTTCCTTTGAGATCGATACTTCGGGATTCACTCCTCGTTTTATATTACTTGAATGATCGGTACACTGCCGTTTCATGCCGCAGTCTCGCTACCGCCTATCGCAATGTGCTGGATTTGTGCATCAATTCACTGCCTATGATGCCATTAAAAATTTGAGTACTGAAATAAGAAAGTAATATAATCATGATTGCTTAATTCATTTGCACCTATTCATTACTCAAAAATTGGATTTAAATGGTTTACTAGTGCTCATTGGCCAAAAATTAAAATTCATATGTTTTGCCTTTTTTTCTTGATTTCTTTTTGGAATTAGATGCCCCATATAATACTAAATCATAATAAAAGAAAAATTAGAATAAAAAATCACAAAGACAATGCTTTTTTGCATGAAATTTCAAATCTCTGTTTGATACTGCCAGGCGCTAACTATTACACCCTGCGGTAACTATATTTTATGAAAATTTCTGATTTGCTATAAATTATATTTTCTGAAAAATTATTCTACTGCTTTAATTAGTATTCTTTTCTGCCTTCAAAAAAAGTAGATATATTCATTTTTAGCAAAAAAATCTAAGAGAAAATTTATAAATCAATTCAAAAAATATTAAAAATGTATTCATATATCTAATATTCACCTTGAAAGCATTCATTATAATACATTTAAAAAATGGGATGAATATGATCTACACATACACCTCAATGATCTATCATGATTAATAGATATCCTATGCTTAAAATCTCTCTAATCATATATTATAATTCATTTTCTATCAAGAATGATCCTAAATCGACTATTTCTATCACACTTAGGAATTATGAATCATTTGATGGCTATCAGTATTATAGTTCCTTACTTTGGTTGGTGTATTGTAGGTGTGAGGTGCTTCATTATTAATTACATGTATCTCATTCTTGACTAGAACCTAGAATTAAATCAGTAATCTTTATCACTTCATTCCATGTCTAAGAAAAATTAGGTTAAAACTCTATACATGCAAATCAATATATGAAAAGTTATCACTAATGTCATAGTATTGCACCTTATTATCCTAACTAATCATTCTAGTGTCGCCACTTAATATTTGTCCAACTTAGTATCCATACTAGTTATCTATAATGCCATGATATATTAAATGAAAATTGGAATATTGAAAGTCGAAAATGATAATATCTAAATGTTTGAATATTAAATTTATATTTGGCTTTAAAATCAACTATCTAATTTATTCATTTCAAAAATTTTGCATTCAATAAAGACATAGAATATGAATGGGTATTTAGGTTTAAACGTGTAGTATGTCTATGATCATTCACCTAATTCTTGTGTCTCACAATAGCAGGAGCGTAGGTGTGTATGCATTAGGAGACCTAACCTCTAAGTCATGTCTTATCCTTAATTGGGGAGGGTTCCAGTGGGGCCTTGAGAGGCACTAGGGGAAGGAATGCATGGTTGAGCGATCTCTTTTGTATCCATATGGGACTAACACCCCAACCTACAATATGTATGTAACTCCACATGCCCATCTGTCACTAAGTACTGGGCTAGGGTGTAGACATATAGTTAGGGTAGTTTTAATCTTAAGACATATGTATATCATATTTATTGCATGAACATTATTTTACATTATGATCTTTTAAATTATGCATATTTGTTTGGTAAGAACATTTTATCATGTGTTTTGCATATTACATATTTTTGAGCCTTTGTGATTTTGAAAAACACAATTATTTGAAAAATAACTTTTTGATACCTTAAGCAAAAAATCTTAAATCCACAACTTTTTCATTATTTTTCTAAACTCTTTGTAGTAGTTGGTGTCCCCTTTCTTAAAAAATAGTAATCAAGAAAAATCAGATCAAAAACTTATCGAAAAACATGTTTTCTAAGCAAAAGAACAAATCTCTATCTTCTAGCATTGCGCGTTAGTACCTAACGCCGACGGTAGTACCTAACACCAGCGGTAGCATTAAAATTCAAATTTTCTTTCTATTTGTATTTTCTCTGGCATAGAAGATCATTTTACTGATAGACCCTTAAATGACTTCTGTGTTTTTCCAGAAAAGAATTTATATTTGAAGATATTTTAAAAATCAAATATAAAATTACAAAACAAGTTCAAAAATGCAAAAAATATGTCTTTCTTGCCAATTCTCTGTTTTTTATTTTCACAAAAATAAAAAATTATAAAAAAAGAAACGCTTAATTTTCATTGCCAATATCAAGGATGATTATTATATCAATTAAATTTAAATACAATATTTACTTTAATTTTCAAGTGTCTTAAAACATTGTTTCGTTTTGTCATGCCTTGAAGTAAATCTTGTTATGTGCAATGAAATTGATTGTAGTTAACATGTGTAGGACTGTTTAGCATGCCTCTAAGTATGAGTAATATTTTATATATGATATGATTCATTCACTCACTCATTTTGATAACCTACATATGTGTTTAATTTTAGTCTTGCATGATTGTGTAGTGTAATAATAAAATAATGAAAATGCATAAATAAATTACATACACAATATTGAATTGTTTTTTGCAATTCTTTGTCTTTTCATGCAATTTTTAATTGAGAAATGTGGTTTAAAAATTAAATATTCAATGTTTGCAAAACAAGTGAATTTGGAGTCCCTGGTCACCAAAAATAAAAATCAAATAAAATATATGATTAGGATACTCCACCAAACACTACTCACCCTCCTGATAAGCTTTAATAAGCATTGTGAGATTGAGCACCTTGTAAAGAATTGTAAAGTGTCTTGTGCAAACAATTCATTCACCACTTCTCTTAATATACCGAATCACAAAATTAAATTAAAATTATAAAGAATAATTGTGATCCACCAAGCACTACTTCGCACCCTGATAAGTTTTAATGAGCATTATGTGTGCGGAGCACCTTGGTAGTTACACATTTTATTTCTACGTGCATAAAAACTTTGTGGAAGTTAGTTTATTTGTATATTTTAATGTTGTGTTTATTTCATTATATATGTGATGTGTTTTGATTAATTAATACACTTGTATTCTTTATCAAACACTGATGTATACATCATTATCTTATATAAAATTTTGACTCATGAGAATTGGAACCTAATGCAAATCGACACTATTCTCTACAAACTTTAGTAAAAGCACTAGGTATTAAAGCATGAATTCTACAATGTTTAGTTTTACTTGAATTGCAAATAAATGTACATTGTAGTTGATATATTTTCTTGACATTTGAAAATCATGCTTGCATTGTTTAATGAAATAACATCTCATAGACTTAATTTGAAAACATCTTCCATTTAGAATTAAAACTTATTATTTCTATATGCTAATTATGTTCCAAAACATGTCTGTTTTAAGAGAGCTTACTAAATTTCCCGCTGTGTTTACTACTTGTGCTAAATCTTGATTATTTATTTTCGGCAAGTGGTATTATGACTATTTTTTTAAAATAAATACTTACTGTATATATTTTTCGCTATGATTACTACTGTATGCTCAATAATGCTTATATTTTCTCTACAAGTAGTTTCTAACAAGCTTTACATTCAATCCTAGTTTTCATCTCTACATAGAACACATTAATTCTTATTGCACACACTCACCTCTGTTGGATCTTGAGTCGCTCTTAGAGGGGGCGGGGGGTGAATAAGGGTTTTAGAAAACTTTAGGATTTTAAGAAAACTTTTGTGATTTTCTAATAAGTAAATTGAAGAAAAAGTAAACGGCTAGAAATAAGAAATGAAATCAATTTTATTAAACATGAAAAGACAAGATTATCATTTATAAAATTTGATTACAAAATCTGATTTCTATGACACTAGAAATTAAGGCGAATATGAAATACACTTTTTATTTTCTATATCGACCCTTCTCACTAAGAACCGGATGGCTTTAGCCGATATTTCCCTAGATACTGCCTCAAGCCGCTCTAGCCTTTCTATCCCCAGAAAGGCCTCGATCACCCCCTAGATCTACTCCCTAGACCTAGTTGCCACAACCGCGGTGAATTCACCCAAAGCCGCGCACGGACCTAGTCGCCAACAACCGTGGTGAATTCACTAAACAATTACAATGAAAGTGTTACAATAAAATAGAAAAGACAAGTAAAAACTCCCTATGAAGAATTCTAGATATGGCGAAGGCTCGCTGAATATCGTCGAAGTTGAAGCGTGCGTTCTTCGCGTTGGGTGAGCGTTGATCCGATCCTCCTTCGAATTCTTCACTTGATTTTGTGTGTGAGATGGTGGTCTAGAAAATACGTCCCTCACAGAGTTTCTAAAGTGCTGGAATAGGGCTCCTTGAAATCAATAGTTGAAGGGAACAAATGCCACCTATTTATAGGACTGGAAGCTAACATCGACGTTAAGGCTAATGCCAGGCTTTGACTCAGTATAGAATGAAATTGATGGTACAGATCTTCAAAACATGAATGAGATTTTGCATCATTGGAAACATTCATTCTAGGCAACCTTAATGCTGGCGTTGAGGCTAACGCTAGCGTTAAGTCAAATCATTCCCAAAATGCTCCTACAATCACGACAGCTTCCCTCCATGCCATATTCGTCGAATGTCAATGTCGACACTAAGTCCTAACACATGGCATTAGACACCTTCCATCATTTTAGCTTGTGGGTAAGTCCTACCAACAATGTAGCATCCTAGTGTCAATTTTGTTCAAACCTGCATGCTAAAAACACAATGGCAAAACAAGATCAAATACAAGTAGGATTTGCTATTCTCAAATCAAAGGGATGAGGAAAACCGTGTTCCAACAACCTCTATCCTTTTTTGATACTACCAAAAAAGGGAGAATTAATTGCACAATTTAGGGGGAGTACAATAGAAGATTCATAAAAATCATTTATGTAGGGGGAGTAATCATATAGGAGGTGCATAAATTACTCTTTGCTCAATCATGACTATCCTTCTAACAAGTAGACCCTAATTAATCTCATATTTGTACACTCATCCCTACCCATTTTTGATAATATCAAAGGGGTTAGCAAGTTCTTGAGTCATCGAGTCATCTAGGGGGAGATCACTTGTAGGGCAGATATAGTAAACATAGCAAGGGGATCTCATAGATAAGGGGATCACATATATAGGAGGAGTCATACCAAACAGTATGCTTACATGATAATTCTTGATTAACTTTACCAATTCATGTTACATGCGTATATTGTATTATACTGTACCACAACGTATCTCTCATGAACATGATTTGCTATTATCAAAAGGAGGAGTTTGTTGGAACATGCCTTCTACATCTCTCAGGTTTGATAGTAACAAACTTGAAGTTATATTTGATCACCTATATTTTCGGTATAATGCATAGGTTTACAGGTGTGCAGACTTATAGGAAATTCAATCTTTGTGAGCTACCGCTGGAGTTAGTGATACCGTCGGAGTTAGTGATATCATCAGGCGTTGGTGAAACCGTCAGGTGTTATCTCCTTCATAACAATGAGACGTCAACTTCATATCGACGAGACATCAACTTTGGGAACAACATAACTACCACTGCACATTAGCGATACCACTGTGTGTTAGCTCCTTCATGCTGGTAATATTGCCCCTCAATGTTCCCTAGATTTGAAGATGCATCACACTCAATGCTAAGTACATATTGTATTTGATATGTATTTATGTATTATGTTTATGCATGCTTAAGTAATTCCAGATAATGGAATAGATCTTTTCTTTCACTGTCAAAACTGCTAAAACAATAGTCTGGTCTCACGTGAACCGCTGAGACATAGATGTATTGTTCTTCTCAGCTTTAACCAGCAAGAACACCCAGATGAGCTTGCTCTTGGACGCCATCAATGTCTTTCTTTTTTAGTTGTGCAAGCTTGCTGTTACATTGACCTAACATATGCTTTTATACCTCCACCAGGCATCAACGGCTCTTTCCATATCCTAGTCATAGTTTGGACGGGAATAGAATACTTTATCTTGCTTTTTGTACACTTGTGCCAAAAGTACATCCCGCCAGGAAACATTCATATTTGAATCTGTCTTAGCGGATCAGCTGAGACGAAGCCCTCTCTACCACTGAGACTGTAGTTTGTCTCAGCCCATCCGCTGAGACAGATTCAAATATGAATGTTTCCTGGCGGGATGTACTTTTGGCACAAGTGTACAAAAAGCAAGATAAAGTATTCTATTCCCGTCCAAACTATGACTAGGATATGGAAAGAGTCGTTGATGCCTGGTGGAGGTATAAAAGCATATGTTAGGTCAATGTAACAGTAAGCTTGCACAACTAAAAAAGAAAGACATTGATGGCGTCCAAGAGCAAGCTCATCTGGGTGTTCTTGCTGGTTAAAGCTGAGAAGAACAAGTAGATATTTTCCTTCATCTGAAGAGGACAAGAGGAGAAGTACAAATGCTTTAGCTACCTCCGCTCAAGACAACATCTGCTGTGATACTACAACAGAAGACCCAAAGATGAAGGTCTTTACATTTTATCTTCTGTTGTAGAAACTTAATATCTCTCAACTCTATAAGAACATTATGTTCTGAGTGTGTAGGGAGGTAAGCCTGAGTGTAGGGTTGTAAGCCTGACTGTAGGGCTGTGAGCCTGAGTGTAGGACTGTACTCCCAGTCCGAGGTAAGGCTTCTTGATAGGCCTGAGGTAGGAAACCTGAAGTGTTTCTGAGCTGTAGGAGTTGGACAACTTTGAGTAGTAGGTCTGCTGGCCTGAGGCAGGGGTTTGGAAGAAACCTGAGAGATCTTGAGGGATCTGTGTTGTAAGCTCATTGAGCCGAGGTTTGGAGAAGTTTGACTTGTCTAACATACAGTTAGAAAGGTTTAGAGGGAAACTGGACTTCCCACAAACACACTATCTTGGGGAACCACTATAAATAACTTAGTGCTTTCTGTGTGGTTTATTCTACTTTGTAAAATCATCCAAAACAGTCTACATAAGTAGAAAAGTCAAAGGAAACTATTCACCCCCTCTAGGTGTATTACACTACTACCATGTAAACTATCAAGTGGTATCAGAGGGAGGTTTGTCAAAAAGAACTTAACAGTCTGACCAGGTCCTACTTGTTGTAGTCTACTAGTGATTCATGGTTGCCCCTAAAGTTCATACGGAGATGGGCTCCATGAAGTTGCCCATATGCATGAAAGAATCCTTTGGAGTCTGGAAGCAAAGGGTATGGCTATTTATGGAAGCCTCTGACCCTAGGATCTATATCACAGTAAAGGAAGGTCGATTTGTATTCCTAAAGGCCTCGACTATAGATACAACTAGGAAAGTGCACAAGACCTATGCTGAAATTACCAAGGATGAAATTGCCCTTGCTACTATGGATACGAGAGCTCAAAATCTCATAGTAAGTGCAATTGATGATTCCACATTCCAAAACTTGGTGCACTGTGAAACAGCCTAGGAGATATGGGATACCCTCATTGTGTACATGGAGGGTACTGCAGAAGTGAGGGATGATAGGAAATCCCTCCTCAACTAAGAGTATGGAGGCTTCAGGAAGCACAGTCTGGAAAGCCTAAATGTGTGCTATGAAAGTTTCTTCAGGGTGGTAAATGAGCTGAAGACTTATGAAAGAGTCTTCAACAATTATGAACTGAATGATAAGTTCCTAAGGTCTTTAAAAAGAGATTGGGACACAAAGATCTGTGCCATCAAAGAAGGGGCCAGACTTGCTGAGACTCCTACTCGTACCATCTTTGGAAAGCTGTTGTCATATAAAATGTAGCTATCTGCAAGAAAGGAGGAGGAGATCACCATCAGCATTCATGCCAAGGAGAGATTAGTGGCTCTCAAAGCTGAGAACTCTAAGAAGAGAAAGGAGAGAATTCCATCTCCTCCAAGAAGGCCTACTGAATCAGAAAGTTAAGAGTCCATTTCATCTGACAGCACGTCTTCAGATGAAGAGTTTGTTTCCTTCTCAAGGCACTTCAAGAAGATGATGAAGAGAAAGAATTGGAAGAACAAACCTTCCTTTTCTTCACAACCCAAAAAGGAGTATAATAGATCTGAGAGGCTACACCCCAAGGGTGACAAGTATGAATCTAAACCTGTTAAACATAATTCTAGTAATATTGTTTTCTATTGCTGCAGCAAACATGAACATGTTATAGGTGACTGTACAGTCAAAAGAAAGGAAAAAGGTGATAAGAAGCATCACTAAAAAGGCAGGAAAGATGAAAAGTCTTTCCTGTCCAAGAAGGAAAAGAGCTGGAGAGAATCTGATTCTTCATCCTCATATTCTGATAAAGATGAAGAAGCCTACATTGGGCTGTTTGTAGCTGTTGAGGAAGAGGACTAACCAGCTTCAAGGATTGGCATCAGGGCCCCTCTGTCACATTCAGACAAAGACATTGAGGTGGATGAAGATGTCAATGAATGTTGTGGCTTGATGGCCATATCTGAAGGAGAAAATAATCAGGACAATTCTGATCGTGAACATGTACTAATTCATTCCATTTCCTCTTCAGATTATGAGTCAATTCTTGAATCTGAATATGCTTCATCTAGTGATGAAAGTAGTTCAGAAATGGAGGTGTATGTCAATCAATTGATTGACCATTATGGTGCCCTCTTGGTTGCTCTGAAAGTGAGCAAGAAGCTAGCCAAGGGCTTGCTATGAAAATTTCTTCCCTTTCAGCGGGCAAAACTTGAATATTCTGAGTTTGCTACCCAGCTAGCTTAGATGAGTAGAGAAATTAGTCAATTGAAGGGAATCATTAGTCAATTGTAGAGAACCAGATCATTAAGGATCTTGAAGAAAAGCTTCTCAAGGAGAAAAGCTTGGTGGCTCAATTCTCTAAGCCCAAATCTGTACTACCCATCATTGACACCTTCTCCTCCCAAACTGATAGGAGGGGATTGTGTTTCAAATAAGGGGCAGTAGGAGCTGGAAATGGAGGAAAGAGCAAGGCTAAAGTCAAGCCTCAAACCACCTTTCAAAAAGTTGTGCTTCCTTCCAACAGGTATGACCAGGATAGTATATATGGTCACTAGAAGAATCGAAGCTTCTATAGTAAGGGGAATGCTCCTAACTATAGTTGTAGAAAGGGCATGGGGATGAGTGCTTTGAAAGCTCCCCATGAGGAAATCCAAATGGCCCATCATGGACCATTTGTGTTTGGTGCTCCATCCCCCACATTCAACGGTGAGAAAGCTGCTTCTCCTACATCTCATCCAACAATACCCATGGCTATTGTTAGGCCTATAATCAAGTCTAACAGTACAGTATTTGATGCCATCAACTCATGCTTTGCTACCAAACTAAGACCAGCTGATGTAAATCAGATAAAGGCTGCAAAGACAAATTATTGACAATCAACAAGCCAAGTGATTGCTGACAGGAATAACAAGAATGTTGGTACCTTCTTCACTGAACATAAACATCCTAATGCTCCTTCCACTTCAAGAAATGATCAGAAGAGAAGGTACAACATCCATGAATGTTGGTGCTATGGTAAAGTGGGACACTTTGCCATTGATTGTTGACACAACCCCAATGTGCCTAATGCAAAGAAAAGCTTTCCTGCAAAAGCTACTGTAGGTAGAAATATTTCTTACCATGCTAACAAGGACCTCAGGCCAAAAATTAAGTGGGCACCTAAGGCTAAGTAAAATCTCTCTTGCAGGATAGTTCAAGTACCCATCTAAATTAGATATGGTACTTGGACAATGGTTGTTCCAGACATATGACTGGAACAAGATGCCTACTCAAGGAATACATACCAACAAAGAATGGACCAAAGGTGATCTTTGGTGAATCTGACAAATGGGTCATAAGAGGCTATGGTATGATTACCCATGACATAGTTTCAATAAAAAAGGTAGCTTATGTTGAAGGGTTGCAACACAACCTTGTAAGCATAAGTCAACTATGTGACTTGGGCTATGTTATTGAATTCCACAATGACAAGTGCTTGATCAAAAAGTCAACTGACTTAGAGGTCATTCTCTCAGGCACTATGTAATGCCCCTGAATTTTCAGGAATTATTTTAACCTTTCTATGATGTCATAATGACGTAAGGGCATTACGTGAGTGCAGAGTTATGGTGTGTTGTTGTTTGCACGTTTTTGCGTCCGTTCGGTCAAGTTGACCAAATTTTGAAGTGTACCGGATTTGGAAAATTTTACGTTGGAAAATTAAATTAATTAATTTAAGAAAGGCTTGTTGAAGTTTCATTGCGATACTAGCGATATTAGAGCCTTGGTGATTTTTCAAAGATTTGTAGGTTTATCGTTCGCCGTAAACTTCGAAAATTTATATCTCAAGAATGGCCCATCGGAATTTGATTTCGACTTCTCCGTTGGATTCGTAGGGCCGGATTTCTTCTTCGGTGTGAATTTCATTGGAATCGGCGACTTTGGTTCAACCCTTCTTATTCTTATTCTTATTACTATTCATACTATTATATATATATATATATTATAATTCTTCTTCTTCCTTACTGAATCGCCGAGCCAGAGATTGTGATATATATATATAGAGAGAGAGAGAGAAAGAGATATGCTTCTGTGGAGCTTCCGACCGCCACCTCCGGAGCTCCGGTGCACAAAATCTTCGTCGGAGCATAGATCTGGAAAGCTCTTCGCGCGCGTGGTAAGTTTTTTCCGTTTTGTGGATTTTTAGCGCTAGGGTTAGCGACCCTAACCTTAGTTTCTTGCCAAATCTTCGTAGATTCTTCATGCTTAGCTCGTGTTTGAGCCGATCCTTAGTGTGAAGGGCTTAAGAGGCCGAAGTTTGGTGGCTTGAGGTTAAGGAAAGTGTCAGTTTGCTTTCTTCTCCCCTTGCCTATTACTTTTCTATTCTTTTCCTCTTCTTTTATCTGTTTAGGAAAAAAAATAAAGCGTAGACCCGTCAGGAAATTTTGGGTTTTGTCTATAGCAGAATTCATGTTAAGTTCAAGTTCAATTCATCGAGTGAGGCTTATTTCGTCGAGTGGCTTTGTGTCATTCGCCGGATGCTTTCAATAATTTCATCGAGTGAGTCATGTAATTGTCATCGAGTGTTCTCGCTTTGTTCGTCGAAAAATTTGCCTAAATCCATCTGCTGGAAATATAAGCAAAAACCTTCTTCAATGGTATGCAAGTTGTAGTATTTCTTTTCTTATTTCTCTTCCTTTAATGCAAGTAGCATGATTTATTCTTTGTTTACCTCGGGTTGGTTTTCTGGTTAAACAACTATTTGTCTTTCTCTTTGTTCGATGGAGTGGGTTCTTTGTTTGGGAAGTTTGGAAGAATTTTTTGAAGACTTCAAGTAAAATTTGACGGGACCTCCCGTTGATTGATGGGACCTCCCATAGATCGTCGAGAGAGCCAGGAAATCAATTTTGGCGAGATCTCAAGTAAAAATCGATGGGACCTCCCCTCGATCGACGACACCTCCCGTCGATCGTTAGGACCTCCCGTCAAGTGGGAATCGACGAGTCATCCCATCGATCGACGGGACCTTGTTAAATTTTTGAAGTTGAACTGAAGTTGAGTTGGGCGGTCTGTAGGTTAGAGACCGTAGAGACCGTGCGGTCTGCACTGGTTCTCTGGTTGGTTTTTTGTCTGAGCGGTCCGATCTGGGAGACCGCCTCTTCTGTCCGGGCGGCTTGCGCGGGTTGGTCTGGCGACTTGTTCTTGTCGTATAGATGTTCTTGGAAGGAGACCGGGCGGTCTGTTATTAAGACCGCAATGACCGGGCAGTTTGGTTATAACCGCAAGGTTCATAAAGGAGTTGTGAGCTTTGCTGAGGTCAGGCAGTCTGCTTTGCGAGACCGATCGTGATCTGATGGGTGGTTATTGTATCCCGGCTGTGCGGTGATGACATCCGTCTACCCACCTATAAATAGGGGTGCAGGGCCCGTCATAATAAACGAGAACTGTAAGAACTCAAAGTTGGATTGATTGTGCCGGTCTCTTTTTGAGGTCGCGCGGTTTGAGATTTAGTCTGACCGGTTTCTGTGTTTGCAGGTTAAGCGGTTTGCAGCTCGCGGTCAGTTTGTCTCCTTCTTCTATCTTTGAATAAACCAGTCTGGGCAGAC
The DNA here is from genome assembly GCA_033032865.1 of Dactylorhiza incarnata. Lineage (NCBI taxonomy): Eukaryota > Viridiplantae > Streptophyta > Magnoliopsida > Asparagales > Orchidaceae > Dactylorhiza > Dactylorhiza incarnata. The sequence continues at coordinate 213,999 of JAWHQI010000040.1, read as the reverse complement.
TGTGTTTAGGTGTTCGTGGTCTGTGCAACGGACTCAGTTGATCAGGCGGTCTTAAGTGGCTAGGCGGTCTTGAGTTGCGGTTTGTCATAGAAGGCAGTTCTTGTTCAGTGTTCGCGGGTTCTTCTTTGATCAACACTGTGTGGTCTGGGCGATCAAGAAGTGCGGACTTGTTTGTTTTCAGCAGAGGAATAAGCAGCGAGTTGGCGGTCTGGGGTTGTGGTCTGACAGGTGCGGCCTGTATTCTATTCGCACGGTCTCAGCGGCTTCTGTCCAACTTGTTTGTTCGCGCGGTCTGGCGGTCTCAAGTGTCAGGTCGCTACGGCTTGTTTTACAATTGTGCTTAGTGCTTCTGTTCTCCGTGATTCTTATGAATCATGTCTCGCCATGTATACCTCGCATTGTAAAGAGATATTCAATACCATAGTACTATTCGTTCTTCTCATTGTCACTAATGTGCTACACTTTTGAAAGGATTTGTGAAGTGTGTTCCGCGTTGTTTTACACTTCATCTCTGGACCTCAAGTTTTTTAACATGGTATCAGAGGTAGGTTGCTGAGGATGTGAAGTTGATAGTGCTGATACTTCTCTCGGGTTTCTCAAGTGGTAGCAATCAGTGGGATAGCAATGGAAGGAGGATATGCTAGAGGTCTCGGTATTGATCTCCTTACGCAGACTAACTTCAAGAAGGGGAAGTCTTGCATGGAGAGCTATCTTCTTGGCGAGGACTTATGGGAGGTTGTAGGAGGAGAAGCTAGACAAGTTGTGGTTCCTGCTGATGGGAATGCTGAGCTCGTTAAGGCTTGGAGAAGAACGAATGCTAAGGCAGAGTTCACTCTTAAGCGGGCTATCATTCCAGATTTGTTTGATCATATCATTGGATACGGATCCGCTGCTGAGATTTGGCAGCCTTGGATGGCTTGTTCAATAAGAAGAATGTAGCGAGGCTACAATACTTGGAGAATGAGTTGGCGAAAGCAACTCAAGGAGATTTGTCCATTTCTACGTTCTTCTTAAAGATGAAGAACCTCTGCGCAGAGATATCGACTTTGGACCTGGATGAGCCTATCTCAGAAGCTAAGCTGAAGAGGCACATAATCCGCGACTTGCGGAGGGAGTATGTGGCCTTTGTGACTTCTGTTCAAGGCTGGGCCAATCAACCTTTGTTGCTGGAGCTGGAAAACTTACTTGCTTTGCAGGAAAGTTTTGCAAAGCAAATGGCTGGGATGTCAGTATCTGGGGGAGAAGGCGAGGTTCTTTTCTCTGGCAAGAAGAAGAAGTAGGACAAGAAAAAGAAGAAGACGTCTGGAGATGATGGTCCATCTACTTCATATCAGCAAGAGAGGAGCTATGCTCCTAAGCGTGATGGGAAGAAGCAGGAAGGACCTAGATGCTTCAGGTTTAATAAGGTTGGTCATTTCAAAAGGGACTGCAAGGTGAATCTTCAGCCGGGGTATGTTGCAGGAAAGGAGGTGGTTGGTTCCAATTCAAAAGATAGATGGGGTGGTGGAGGAGCTTTCATGACGGGCACGTGTCTTCGGGCCATGACTTCCATCAACTATCAAGACGATTGGATTGTTGACTCTGGGTGCGGTCATCACCTCACTGGGGATGAGTCGATTTTCTCCTCATTGCAGACATATACAGGTAATGATGCTATCATTATGGCTGACGATACTATTCATGCAGTTGAGAAGGAGGGTGTGGTTTCATTGAATAGTGATAGTGGAACTCTTACATTGAAGAGTGTCTATCATGTTCCGAGAATGAAGAAGAACCTCTTCTCAGTGACCAATGCGGTGGATGCTGGCTATCATGTTCTGTTTGGTCCAACAGAAGTGAAATTTCTCTGAAACGTTTCAGCGGTGAAAGTTGATGTCACTCATGTTGGGAGACGGGTGAAGGACTTGTTTGTTCTTTCAACAAGTTCTTATGTTGATAAGATGAGGGCTAACGATAGCGCTGCTATCTGGCATGAAAGGCTTGGGCATGTTGGAATGGATAAGTTGAAAGTTATGGCGGGAAGAGGCCTGGTGAAAGGTCTGCCTAGCTTGTCATCTTTCGGGGATGGTCTTGTGTGTGCTGGTTGTCAGTTTGGTTGGTTGTCAGTTTGGTAAAGCTCAACGCTTTCCATTTGACAAATCACAAAGCAGATGTAAAAGACCATTGGAGTGCATCCATGGTGATCTGTTTGGACCTTCCAACACTGCCAGTCTTGGAGGTAGCAGGTATATGCTAATCTTGGTTGATGACTTCACCAAAAATACTTGGGTGTATTTTCTGAAGGAGAAGTCAGAGGCGTTCGAAAGGTTTGTAGAGTTCAAGGAACTCGTGGAAGGTCAGCTAAACCTGCGGGTGTAGAAGTTCAGAACAGATAATGGAGGGGAGTTCACCTCCAAGGAGTTCTTTAGCTTCTGCAGGAAGCATGGCATCCAAAGGGAGCTTTCTTGTGCTCACACTCCACAACAGAACGGAGTTGCAGAGCGGAAGATCCGTCACCTGACGGGAGACTTACAAATGCTGGCTTCATGCAAAGAGTATCCCAAAGTCCTTTTAGGCAGAGGGAATATCTTGTGCAGCCTATGTTATTAACCGGATGCCTCTCAACCCCATTAATATGAAGACCCCTCATGAGTTGATGTTCAAGGAGAAGCCAAGCGTGGAACACTTTCGAGTGTTCGGTTCTACCTGCTATGTGCATGTTCCGGATGCCCTTCGAATGAAGCTAGATGCTAAGGCATGGAAACTAGTCTTCGTCGGTTATGATGACCGGAAGAAAGGGTGGAGATGCATGGATCCTGAGACACAGAGATATGTGGTCTCAAGGGATGTGGTATTCGACAAGCTGACGTCATACCAAGGTAACTCTTCTGTTGAGTTACAAGGAAGCAGGGAAGAAGGTGGACCAGTGGAAGCTGCACAGGAAGTTCTGGTGGAGTTATCTGTTTCTCCAGGTGCTCCTTGTATTACTAGCTCAGGATCAGGTGCTTCAGGTTCTGGAAGCAGGGGGAGCAAGGCTCCATGCTTACCTGAGAGGAGAGCTAGTCCAGAAGCTGTAGTGGAAGAGGTGGTTCAGAGTCAAGCTCTGAGGAGGTCCAATAGGACCATTATTCCATCTGATCGGTATACGGGCGGGAATTGGGTGAGCTTTGTCTCATGTTTCTTCGCAGGTCCCCTGGATGAGAGAGAGCCATCTTGTTATGAAAACTCCATTGGAGTCAAGGAGTTGGAACGAGCCATGGATGAAGAGATGGATGCCCTTAGGAAGAATGAGACTTGGGACTTGGTGCCTAAGGTTGAGGGGGTTACTCCGGTGACTTGCAAGTGGGTTTTCAAGCTGAAGAAGAAGGCTGAAGGAAGTATTGAGCGGTACAAGTCTCGCCTTGTAGCTCGAGGTTTCTCTCAGAAGTATGGGGAGGATTATGAAGAAACGTTTAGTTCCATTGCCAAGATGACTTCATTCCGGGTGGTGATCGCATTGGCAGCTTGCCAAGGGTGGAAGATTTGGCAACTCAATGTGAAGAACGCTTTCTTATATGACGAGATTGACAAGGATATCTTCATGGATCAGCCACCTGGGTCTGTATCCGAAGAGCACCCAAGATATGTTTGCAAGCTCCAGAAGGCTCTTTACGGCTTGAAGCAAGCGCCTCGGGCGTGGTACGGGAAGATCGCAAAATACCTCCAGTTCTGCGGGTACTTTGCTTCTGATTCTAATTCGAGATTGTTTGTTAAGAAGACGGGGGAGCTTCAAGTCTTGGTGCTGCTGTATGTTGACGATATGATCGTCACGGGGAATTCTGAGATGGAGGTAGCTAGGCTTCGTGCTGAGCTAGCTATCAGATTTGAGATGAAGGATTTGGGCAAGCTCCACCATTTCCTTGGGCTCGAAGTGGAGAGGAGAGAGAGCGGTATGCTCATTTCCCAGAAGGGCTATGCGGATCGAATCGTGAAGAGATTCGACATGTAAGGAGGGAAGAGCATCTCTACTCCACTGGAGGTTGGAGTTCATCTTCGTTGAGATGAAGGGAAGGTTCTTACCGATCCTTTGGTGTTCCAGGCTTTGGTCGGTATCTTGATATACTTGACGATCACGAGGCCAGATATTGCGTATGCAGTTTGCAGGGTGAGTCAGTTTATGGCAGAGCCTCGGAAGCCTCATCTTGTGGCGGCTAGAAGTATATTGAAGTATGTCAAATCCACCTCGGATTTGGGTATCTTCTACGAAAGAGATTCAGTCTTTTGGTTGCACGGGTACATGGACGCTGATTATGGAGGAGATTCAGATGATCACAGATCTACGTCTGGGTACGTCTTTATGACGGGCTCTACAGCTATATCATGGTTCAGCAAGAAGCAAAATTATGTGTCCGTCTCTACCACGGAAGCGGAGTACAAAGCTTCGGCTTTGGCGGCTCAGGAAGCCATCTGGCTTAGGAGGCTTGTGGAGGACATTCATAGGAAGGTGGGAGGTCCTACTCTGCTATGTGGTGACAACGAGAGTGCTCTGAAACTGGTGAACAATCCAGTTTGTCACGCGCGTACGAAGCACATAGAGATTCATCACCATTTCATTCGTGGGAAGGTGTTGGAGGGATCTCTGATTGTGGAGCATGTGCAGAGCAAGGAGAACGTTGCTGACATATTCACTAAGTCGCTGGCGAAGGAACTTTTTGGTCGGTTGCTGAGTTTGCTTGGGCTGACTTCCACTTCCCACTTCAAGGGGGAGTGCTTGGGCTTGTGGGTTGGTCTGGCGACTTGTTCTTGTCGTCCAGATGTTCTTGGAAGGAGACCAGGCGGTCTGTTATTAAGACCGCAGTAACCAGGTGATTTGGTTGTAACCGCAAGGTTAATAAAGGAGCTGTGAGCTTTGCTGAGGTTGGGCGGTCTACTTTGCGAGACCGATCGTGATCTGATGGGAGATTATTGTAACCCGGCTGTGCGGTGATGACAACCGTCTACCCGCCTATAAATAGGGGTGCAGGGCCCGTCATAATAAACGAGAACTGTAAGAACTCAAAGTTGGCTTGATTGTGCATGTCTCTTTTTGAGGTCGCGCAGTTTGAGATTTAGTCCGACCGGTTTCTGTGTTCGCAGGTTAAGCAGTTTGCAGCTCACTGTCAATTTGTCTCCTTCCAGCTTTGAATAAACCAGTCCGGGCAGACTGTGTTTAGGTGTTCGCGGTCTGTGCAACGGACTCAGTTGATCAGACAGTCTTAAGTGGCCAGGCGGTCTTGAGTTGCGGTTTTTCACAGAAGGCAGTAATTGTTCAGTGTTTGCGGGTTCTTCTTTGATCAAGACCGTGCGATCTGGGCGATCAAGAAGTGCGGACTTGTTTGTTTTCAACGGAGGAATAAGCAGCGAGTTGGCGGTCTGGGGTTGCGGTCTGACAGGTGCAGCCTGTATTCTGTTTGCGCGGTCTCAGCGGCTTCCGTCCAACTTGTTTGTTCGCGCGGTCTGGCGGTCTCAAGTGTCAGGTAGTTGTGGCTTGTATTACAATTGTGTTTTGTGCTTCTCTTCTCCGTGATTCTTATGAATCATGTCTCGCCATGTATGCATCGCATTGTAAAGAGATATTCAATACAATAACACTATTCGTTCTTCTCATTATCACTGTTGTGCTACCCTTTTGAAAGGATTTGTGAAGTGTGTTCCACGTTGTTTTACACTTCATCTCTGGACCTCAAGTTTTTTAACTGACCTCCCATCGATCGTCGGGACCTCCTGTCAAGTGAGGGTCGAGTGGACCTCCCGTCGATCGACGGGACCTCCCATCGATCGTCGAGAGCTCTCGCCCAAATTTTTGTTTTGTGGGTTGTATGTTTAGGATTTTCTTTATTTCCGTTGGGGTATTTCGTAAATCCTATGTTTTTTGTGACAGAGTGCTTCATAATTTTTGACCAAGTTTCTTTATCAACTACATGAGCACTTTTGCTTGGTTTGAGTGTTTTGCTGCATGCATTCTACCTAGTGACTGCGTGCATTCAGTCTATTGATCGCTTGAATTTATCATTTGCATGATTTGAGACTTCGTGTCGTCTGCATGACCTATAATCCCCTTTCTTATGCATAGTAAGTTATTTCAGCTGACTGCACAAATTTAAGTCAATTGTCGCCTTTATCGATTTCATTCAATGCATAATCTATTTGTCAATTTTCATAAGTTCTTTGTTGACTGTATGCCTAAAGTAAAATTCTTTAGTGTTGACTACATGATGCTCTACACGACCAGTGCTTTGGTAATTGCATGTGTAAGGTTTGTTGACTACAAGACTTCATTTGCATGCCCTTTATCGACAGCGTCGTTCAGACTCTTATCCTACGCATAATCTAAGTACTTTGTCGACTGTTTGGTTCTTTAGGTTATCGACGACATCCTCATTTCCTTATCAACAACTTCGTCCTTTTTGTTATTGACTGCTTTGCTCAGTTCTTCATTTTGTGGGCAAATCAATGTTAGAGTATTGCTTGTGTTTGGCCTTCGTGTGGACCTTATCATTGTCGTGTCCCAATGTCGAGCCTTGTGTGGTGTCGCCATGCTGAAATCTTTAACCTTTTTTATAAGTTGAACATTGACCTAAGTATTAAATGATGAACCATGTGCTTACTGTTCCTCTTATCATGAGTTGCAATTAAATCTATCTGTAATCCTCTTTTCCTGCCTGTCACTCTTTTGTTTGGGATGTTGGTTGTGAGCTGTGTTTGCTCTTTTCGAGTCTGTTGGTTGTGTGAGCTAAGGGTCACCGCCACATCGCCTCTGTTTGGGCTATTTGTTTGTGTGGACTGGACTCACCGACGTAGTACCCCTGTTGGATGGTATCTGCTGGTTGTGTGAGCTAAGAGTCACCGCCACAGCGCCTCTGTTTGGGCTGTTGGTTTGTGTGGACTAGAGTCACCGCCACATCACCCCTGTTGGATTGTAGGGCTGTGAGTGTTAGTGGCATGTACCACCGACGTAGTGCCTTTTATTTTTGGATCATACACCAGGGGTTTTATGTTTGGACTGTGTGCCACCGCCTCAGTGTCGTGATTTGCCCAGCGTTAAATGATGCCCTTCCTCGAGCTGATTAGTCTCAGGTACCTGAATAAGTTAATCACTGTTGACCTGTTAGTTTCTCTATTCCTGTGATGTTTTATTTCTAATTTGTTGTTGACCCTTGTAAGTTGAATGCCTTGGTTGTATTCTTGCTGCCACTTGTACTTTCTTGTTGAGGCATTCTTTTCTTATGAATGTCTCAGGCTCGGAGCAGCAGCAGTCCGGGTAGTAGAGTCGGTGTTCCTCAGAGCTGCGGCTAGTTGTAGTTGTTTGTTTTCCCCTCACTACAGTGAGGTAGTTGTTTTCGCTTGCCTTTGCTTAGACTTGTGGCTTGTTTTATATGGGTTCGTGTCAGTTGTTGACGCCCATAGCTTTAGTTTTCTGGTGTTAGATTGCTTACTAGATTTTCTATTGTTACTTGCTGGTTAAGTTGCATACTTGCTCTCTGGGAAGTTTTATGTTAGGATGCATGTGTTATTTTATGTACAGAAAAAGGCATTCTCGCATACCTTGATTTTTAGTAAATGTCACATACTTTGAAGATCGTAGAAAATCCATCCTTACTTATACTAAATTTAGAGATGTGCATATCATAGCTGGAATGTTTGATCTTCATGCTCATGTAGGATAAAATGAACCAATTTTTCCGCTGCATATGTATAATTTTCTACTCGTGGACTAATTGATCCACTGGATCGAGGGACACGGACTTAAGCTAAAAATGTAAATTCTATTTTTAACTCAATCATATTTATGTCTTTTATAAATATTCATAAGGAGTGGCTGCCTGAGCGTCTGTAGTTGTCCCCTTCATGACGTGGCATCATGATGCGCATTTTCCCTTGCTCTGATAATATTTATTAATTATTGGGAAAGTGTGGGTTGTGACACACTAGGATTGGGAATGTTTTTTGCTTAGATTTCATTTACAATAGTTATTTATCTTCTGTGTCTTGTAGCTAATGAGAATGAGTCACTTTGTGTTCAATGGCACAAGAGGCTTGCCCATATTAACTATAAGATAATATATAGATTATTCTCTAAGAACTTAGTTAGAAATAGTCCAGATTTATAATGTGTTAAAAGTGGTCTATGCATGCTTGCCAGAAGGGTAAGAAAACTAGGGTCACGTTTACAAGTATTGGCTCCAATGACACTGAAAGATGTCTATATCTATTGCATATGGACTTATTTGGTCCTTTGCACATTCATAGCCTAGGTGGGAAGTTGTATACTCTAGTGATTGTTGATGATCACTTAAAGTATACATGGTATTCTCCCTTAAGAAGAAATTTGATGCCTTAGACATCTTTATAAACTATGTCAAAGAAATTCAGAATGACCTACAATGTACTGTGGTCAAAACTAGAACTAACATGGCACCGAGTTTCAATCTGGTGCAATGAGAAAGCTTTGTGAAGAACTTGGTATCACCTAAGAATTTTCCTCTCCCAGAACCCCACAACAAAATGGAGTGGCTGGGAGAAGAAATAGGACCTTAATAGAGGCTGACAGAACATTGCTTAGTCACTCCTCACTCCCAGAATATTTCTAGGTTGAGGAAGCCAATATAGCTTATTATATTCTGAACAGAGCTTCCATTAATAAGGCCCAAGGGAAAACCCCCTATGAAATTCAGAAAGGCAAGCAACTAATAATTTCATATTTTATAATCTTTGGGTGCAAATGCTACATTTTAAATAATCGAAAAACTCAACATACAAAGTTTGCTGAAAAATGCAATGTTGGTGTTCTTGTTGGATATAGCTCACATAGTAGAGCATACATAGTATTCAACAAGAAGACTCATGTAGTTGAGGAATCTATGCATGTTGTTTTTGATGAAACTAGCCTACTTTACAAGGGCTGATCCAGTTCTCCAACTTTTACAGGAAATGTTCAAAAAATGCAAGAGCTGTCTATTCAAGACATAGCCAGCTCAAGCAGAGTTAATTCAGAGTTTGAGGTACTTCAAGATGAAGATGATCAAGTTGCTGAAGAAGAAGCTGCTGCAGACGAAGTACAGAAGGATGCTGACACATTGCCTACATCAACAAGGCATCTGAGGGATCACCCAAGGAACCTGATTATTGGAAATGAGAACCTAAGTGTGATCACCAGAAGCAGGACTCATTATGAAGCTCTATTCCTGAGCTTCCTATCTCAGGTAGAGCCCAAAAAGTTTGAGGAAGCTAACCAAGACAACTTCTTGATTCAAGCTATGCAAGAGGAGCTACAACAATTCAAAAGGTGCAAGATATGAAAATTGGTGCCAAAACCTCAAGGACACAATATAATTGGCACTAAGTGGATTTACAGGAACAAGTTAAATGATAATGGTATCATCATCAAGAACAAGGCAAGATTGGTAGCCAAGGGTATATGCAAGAAGAAGGTATAGACATTGACCAAACCTTTGCCCCTGTTGCATGGTTAGAGGCCATAAGATTATTCCTTGCCTATGCTTCCCACAAAGGGTTCAAGGTCTACCAAATGGATGTAAAGTCTACCTTCCTGAATGGAAATCGGAAGGAAGAGTTATATGTGGAGCAGCCCTCTGGTTTTGTTCATCCAACTATAACCTCTCATGTTTATTTACTTAAGAAAGCTTTATATGGTCTACAACAAGCTCCTAGGGCCTGGTATGAGACCTTGTCTAGCTTTCTCATCAAGAACAAATTCTTGTGGGGAAAGATAGATAGTACATTGTTTCTTAGGGAAACAAAGGGCAAGTGTCTCCTAGACCAAATTTATGTCGATGATATAATTTTTGGGTGTACTGATGACAACCTTTGCAAAAGGTTTGCCAACTTTATGCAGGGGGAGTTTGAGATGAGCAGTATGTGAGAGCTCATGTACATTCTAGGCCTCCAAGTGAAACAGTCTGATGAAGGGATTTTGATCTCTCAGACTAAGTACACTAAGGATCTTATAAAAAAATTTGGGATGGAGTCAGCCTCCACCATGAAAACTCCCATGGGGTCCAATATTTCCCTCGACAAGGATGAGAAGGGAAAACCCTCTGATGAATCCATGTACAGATGCATCATTGGATCCCTATTATATCTAGCTGCTAGTAGACCAGATATTATGTATGCTACATGTGTCTGTGCTAGGTATCATGCATGCTCTAAGGAATTTCATTACTCAGCTGCTAAGAGGATATTGAGATACCTTAAGGGCAACCAAACACTTGGCCATTGGTACCTTAAAACAATGATTTTGAACTCATTAGATTTTCAGATGCTGACTTTGCAGGCTGCAAAGTAGATAGGAAAAGCACAAGTGGGACTTGTCAATTTCTTGGAAGGAGATTGATTTCATGGAGCAACAAGAAGTAGAGAAGTGTGGCCATATCCACTGCTGAGTCTGAATACAACTGTAGTGCACAAATTCTGTGGATACAACACCAACTAGAGGACTACAACCTCAAGGTAAGTCATTCTCCACTGTATTGTGACTAATCTAGTGCAATCTCTATTGCTAAGAATCCTGTATCACATAGCAGGACTAAGCATATAGAAATTAGATATCATTTTATTAGAGAGCGTGTAGAAAGTGAAGATATCCACCTTTATTATGTCTCCACAGACAATCAAGTGGCTGATATCTTTACTAAGCCATTGTAAGAGGCTAAGTTCAATTCATTTAAAATTGAGTTAGGAATGTTAAGTGTTGATTAATCTCTTACGTTTCATTTGATTATTCATATGATGTTGTTATTCCTTAACCAGAATAGATATTGTTCACTACTAGGCAGTGTGCTCAGCTGAAACAGCTGAGAAAGTTTCAGCTGAACTGCTGAGACAAGCATCTGGTCTCAGTGAAACCGCTGAAAAGGCTGAATGGTTTCATCAATACCCTATCCCAGCGGTTTATCAGTCAGTCTCAGCGGATCCGCTGAGACAGAATGTTTAAATAAAATAAAATCTTAATTAAGAATCCAGAGGCACTAAATCAATTAATGTAATAAGATAAATCAATAATTATCTCAAGGTTAATCTCAAACCTAAAGTTAAACTAAAATCTCTATAAATAGAGTAATAGTAATAATAAGGTTACAAACCCTAAACCCCAGCCGGCGAGACGAAATCTCTTTCCCTCCGTCTCAACGATTCTTCTTCCTCTTGCCAAAGTCTGCAAAAGATCTTCAAGAGGGATATGAAATAGTCAGGAATGGATTTCAACATGCCCCTTCTGAAATAAAGGAAGTAATTCAGCTACTTGAAGCTCAAGGACTAGAATTTTTGCTTTCACAGCCGTCGACAGTTTTGAGAACTGAAGTGCTAGAATTCTATACAAATGCCAAGTTATCTCCTTCCACAACCTCTTTGAAATCAAGGATTGGTAGTGACAAGATCAAAATTACCCCGAGAAAATTGGAGAAAGCACTGAAGTTGCCATCAACAAGCCATGATGAAGAATATGATGTTTTTGAAAAAGACAAAGTTAAAACACTGAAGTGGTGTGAGTATAGTGATGCCAAAACTGACTCACTAAAAAGGAAATATTTCAATCAAAGATGAAAGTTATTAGCTGATATCGTTGGGAAGGCCATTCTCTGCAAACCTGGCTCCCATGAAACAATATCAAAATTTATGTTTGAGCTAATGGCTAGGATTGTATTGAAGAAGAAGACTTCCTGGGCATAGGTTATTTTTCAACGGATTAAAGTGTTGGATCGTATGACGCCCTTAGAGGCGGGGGGGGGGGGGGGGGGGGGGGGGGTGAATAAGGGTGTGTTTAAAAATTAATTTTTGACTTGGTAATTTTTAAAGAGATTTTACTTTAAAAAAAAATACTTATAAATACTTTCAAACCAATGCAATTTTAGTATTAAACCAAAACACAAATTTCTAAGATAAAGATTATGCCCCCAAATATGTAATTAAAGGAAAAGACATAATTATATTAATCATGAAATTTGAGTACAATAAAAATGATCTTAACAATGCTTAAGATCAAGGCACAATTATGTTAATAAAAAATTCTACAATTTTGGTTTACCAATCCTTCTCCCTAGGATCGGAAGGCTATCGCTTGTCTTTCCCAAGACCAAGCCCAAGCCTATCCTCTAAATCTTTCCAAGATCTAGACGTAGCACACAAGGCCACGATTTCTCACCAAACCATGCAAGGACTTGGACGCTCCGCACAAGGAAGCGATTTTCCCCTAAGTCGCGCAAGGACTTAGACGTCGCACGCAAGACGACGATTTCTCTACCAATACAAAATGAAAAGTATGTGAATGAAAATACAATATGAAAAGAACAACTCCCTAGAAAAATCAGATCTCTGAACGGATTGTTGAAGCCTCGAGATGATCGTTGATGTAGAAGCGCGCCCGATCTCGTCTTCAATCTTCAATCCTTCTTTGCACAAATGGGAGTTAAAGAGGTTCTGGAGCTCTCTGGTTCGTATGCACTCAGGAAGGGACTTTAAAATCACAAAGCTTGGAATGCACGAACACAAGGAGGCAATTTATAGAAAATTGCTGTCGCCTGGGCGACATCCACTGTCGGAATTTTCCGACAGCGCTAAACTGCCGCTGAAGTGCCGTCGTGCGGGCAGTTGCTGTAACCGCTGAGCTGTCGCCTGGGCGACATCGATGTCGGATTTCTGACAGCGCAAAACTACCGGTCGTGGGTGGAGTCGTGGGTAGTTGTTGTAACCTCTGAGCTGTCGCCTGCGCGACATCGCTGTCGGATTTCCGACAGCTCAAAACTGCCTTTCGTCGATCTGTCGTGGAGGGAAGTAGTTGTAACTTCTCTGCTGTCGCCTGGGCGACAGTGGCTGTCGGAATTTTCCGACAGTGAAATTTTCCCACATTCAATTCTAGCTCCAGCAGAAATGTGAACATCTCATACCTGTTATCTGCACACCATTAATAAAAATAGAATCAAATACAAACGGAACTTTGTTATTATCAAACCAGAGGACTGCGAAACGCATGCTCCAACAATCTCCCCCTTTTGATAATAACAAATCCGTATAAAAAGAAATCATGTCTATTTAGATTGTTGATTTTAACAATTGGTGTGTGCACAAAAAATAACACGATATATTTCTCTTAAAATAATCTCAATTAGATGAAAACTCCCCCTAAATGAATGCTCCCCCTAAATATATGCTCCCCCTAAATATATGATGTGTTGTGTAGGTGGAATATTTAGGTGTAATAGATTTGTGATTTTTCTTTTTATACTATGAATTCTCCCCCTTTTGGTATTAGCAAAAGTTAATATTAGATAAAAGAGTATTTCTTAAAGGAACGGATATAGGATATAGAAATGAAGAGTAAGCGGAAGCACTTTGTTGGAAATGATTGAAATCCATGAAATAATAGGAATATGCCATAGTATGAATAAACTCATGAAGTGACAGTATACCCATATGAAGTAATGAAAGAAAATAACTTAAACATGAGTAAGATCATTTGAAAGTATCATAGAAAGACACAAAAGTGTATAGAATTATGGAATAGTTTCGGTCCAATTCTCATGAGATGAATGTTTATATAACATAATGATGTGTACATGTGATACTTAGATCAAACTTATGAAGTTATTTAATTTACATGATCATTGAAATGGAGAACATAATAAAAGCATATAAAGTCAACTTTGACTTTGAAGATATAGCACAAGATGATTAGAAAACCATTTTTCTTTTTCACAAGACGCTTTACAATTCTTTCCAAGGTGCTTAACCTCACAATGCTCATTAAGACTTATCAGGAGGGTAAGTAGTGCTTGGTGGAGTATCCTTGTCTTTATTTAAAATTTTTTTTGATCACAGATGTTGTGATATCTTAATTTTGAGATATTGATATTTTTTCATAATTGACCAAGGATCTCCGAATTCACTTGAATCGCAAAAGATGGTGTATATTTTGTTGTGCTAACAAATCAAGGTTGAAAGTTGTATTTATGAAGTGCTTTTTTATTATGTTAAAGCAAATATGATCCATGTATATATTAAATAAAAAAACATACGTATTGATCAAAAGAAGTGAACGTGATGGTTCATTATGATAGATAAACAATTTCTCATACTTAGAGGCATGCAAAAACAATTTTCAATGGTCTAAACTAAGTAGGAGTGTCAATACGATGATAGCTTGGAAATGAAATCATATAATCATGTAAGAGTCATTTTTTTTTTAAAATCAAAAACACATGGTTTGTCATCAAGGCATGAGGTGAAGCATAAATAATGACATATAACTATTTTAAATCATCAAAGGGACATAAAATTGAAGTTTTATCAAAGCAGGAGCTGTCGGAAATTTCCGACAGTCACTGTCGCCTGGGCGACAGCTAAAATTATAAATAGGGCTTTGGACCGAGTCAAACCCTATTGTGCTTCATTTTTCTGGACTGTAGAGCGAGAGAGGGCTGTCGGAGGTCGGCGACATCTCTAGATCTAAGGTATGGAAATTTGATTTTTATGTTTTTGTCTCAAAATTTTTAGGGATTTTGGATTTTGATAGTAGAGAAGAAGGAAAATGTAGTTTTCATTTTGATTTTTGATGAATGGTGTAGGTTTTTGAATTTTTTTTGTTTTAAAAGTGTAGATCTAGTTTAAAATCAAGTGGATCTTGTTGGATCTTTGTTAAAAATGTTATGATTTTGTGATTCTTGTGGTTGAAGGTTTGCTTTTGTTCATAGACTAATTTTAAAAATGGAAGTTTTTTTTTTCTTTTGAATGAAGGTTGAAGATGATGAATAGTAAGGATATGGAGAAAATTTTGATTTGAAAAATATAATTTTTTTTTAAAAACTTGATATTGAAATAACCTTGATTTTGAGTAGATCTGGAAGTGTATGTAAAAAATTTCGAGAGAAGATCACTGGAGAGCTGTCGAAAATTTCCGACAGTCACTGTCGCCTGGGCGACAGTGTTCCAGTGCACAGCACATGTTTAATCAAAAAAATTTTAATATTATTTGCAGAATGGCTTCCAGTTCCAAAGCTCGAAGGAGTACTTCGGAAGATGCACATAGTTCATATCAAGTTTTTCCTGGGGTGGAGAAAGCTATTGTTGGAGTTGCGAAATATATTGAATTTGATTCGCCGAAGCATGATCATATCTATGATCGGCTTGCGAATGCAGGTATACTTTCAATAATCACCCCAGAGCCGTTCTCTTCCTTTTTGATTCGCGAGTTCTATAATCATTTGGAAGATCCAAATTTCACTGAGTTGGATGGAGGAGTAAGATCAAGAATTCAGGGTCAACATGTGGAAATAACACATGTTGATCTAAAAGAGGAATTCAGATTAGTGATTAGTGAAAATGTGCCGGATATTGTGGAGAGTTATCGAAAAGATAGAGATTGGACCCTTGTAAACATGAGTTTACATGGGAATCAAAAGAAGACTCTTACCACTGAAGTTACGTCACTCACTCCGGATGCTTTCTTAGTTCAAGATATATTAAGGAATTCAGTGATGTTGAAGAGTGGAGATACAAGGAGTATTACGGCTCAGTTGACCCTCTTTACTTACTACATTATGGAGGATGAGCTTTTTGATGTGGCGGACTTCATACTCTCCCAGATTAGGTATGCGTATAAATTAAAGCATCCAAGATGGGTGAAGGTTCATACGATGCCAATGGGGGCGGTAATTCAGCGTGTACTCTATAAGAAGTACGGATGGATAGTGCAAGGTTCTTATTTGGATGATTGTTATCCGGAGATATATTATACGGGTTCAATGAAAGTGAAGAAGCCGCAGAGGAAGGCCCATCCGGGGATTGAGATTAGAGAGCCGACAATTTCTAGGGGAGGTTCACTAAGGGAGTCCATTGATGATCTACGTGATTCACTAGAGGATCACAAGAAAGAAGTGAAGAAGGACCGTAGTCGAATGCAGATGTTTATGAAGTTTCTCGTCAAAGGTCTGAAGTTAAAGCCAACTCCGGAGGAAGAGGCCGAATGGCAAGTTCCGGATGAAGAACCGCCACGCCAATCGGTGAGGCGGACTCGCCGTGGTAAAGCCGTGAGACGAGGACCTCCAGAAGATTGTCCAGAGAGCAGCGGGGCTGGTTATGAAGATTCAGAGTAGTTTCATCAGGTTGCTGCTGCTGGGAGATGTCGGAAATTTCCGACATCCACTGTCGCCTGGGCGACAGTGAACTTCTTCAGATCTATTTCTGTTTAATGAACTTTATCCTTATGTGGTTTTCTACTGTTTTTATTTGAACAATATTGATGTAATATTAATGATGTTTGAATTTTTTTTAAGTCTTTTGAAATTCTATTGTTTGATTTTTAAAAATTAGGATTTTTCATTTTAAATTGTTTAGGTTTTGTGAATTTATTTTAAAATTTTATAGGCTTTAACTATTGATATATTCATTGTGAAATGTCTAGAATTCCCAATTCTAGCCTAAGCATAGAAAAACGGGAATCCGGTAACGGCTTAGTGAATATATCTGCTAGTTGATTTTCCGTGCCAATAAAGTTGATTTTTATATTACCCTTCTTAATATGATCCCTTATAAAATGATGTCGGACATCTATATGCTTAGATCTAGAATGTAATACGGGATTGTTAGTTAAGTCTATAGCACTTTTATTGTCACACTTTAATTCTACACTACTTTGTTGCATGCCAAAATCTTCTAATGTTTGTGACATCCAAAGAGCTTGGGCACAACAACTACCTAGTGCAATATATTCGGCCTCGGTAGTAGAGAGGGCAACAGAATTCTGTTTCCTACTCGACCATGAAATAAGTGAAGGGCCGATAAAGTGACAAGTGCCACTAGTGCTTTTCCTATCTAAGGAACATCCCGCATAATCCGAATCCGAAAAACCATGTAAAATAAAAGAATCATTATGAGGATACCATAAGCCTAATTTTGATGTTTCTATGAGATATCTAAAGATACGTTTCACCGCTTTTAAATGTGACTCTTTAGGATTAGCTTGAAATCTAGCACATAAACAAACGACAAACATAATATCAGGTCTAGATGCGGTTAAATACAATAAAGATCCTATCATACTTCTATAAATGGTTTGTTCAATTGAAACACCACTTTCATCTTTTCCTAATTTTAGTGAAGTACTCATAGGAGTGTTTGCATGCTTAAGATTTTCAAATCCAAATCTTTTTAACATATCATGAATATATTTGGTTTGACATATAAAAATTCCATCATGTTTTTGTGTAATTTGAAAACCTAGAAAATATGAAAGTTCTCCAACCATACTCATTTCAAATTCATTTTTCATAATTTGAACTACTTCATTACACAACTCTTCATTAGTGGCTCCAAAAATAATATCATCAACATAAATTTGTAAAATAACTAAATCATGATCAATTTGCTTAATGAAGAGTGTAGAATCAGCACTTTCTATTTTATAATCGTGCTTTAACAAATATTGAGTTAATCGATCATACCAAGCACGAGGCGCTTGTTTTAATCCATAAAGTGCTTTATCTAATTTATAAACATAATTTGGATATTTTTCATTTATAAAGTCAGGGGGTTGTTCTACATAAACCTCTTCTTTTATATACCCGTTTAAAAATGCGGTTTTGACATCCATTTGATATAATTTAAATCTTTTAAAACAAGCAAATGCAAGAAATATTCTAACCGCTTCTAATCTTGCTACGGGTGCGAAAGTTTCATCAAAATCTACCCGTTCAATTTGTGCATAACCTTTTGCAACTAATCTAGCTTTATTCCTAACAATTCTAGATTCATTATCCATTTTATTTTTAAAAATCCACTTAACACCAACTACAGGACGATTTTTGGGTCGTTCTACAAGATTCCAAACCTTATTACGTTCAAATTGATTAAGTTCTTCATTCATAGCTAAAAACCAAAATTCATCATTTAAAGCGGTGGAAACATCTTTTGGTTCTATTTCAGAAACAAAACAAAGGTTTGAAAATAAAACATGTAGCGATGAACGAGTACTAACCCCTTTTTGCGGATCTCCAATGATAAGCTCCTTTGGATGATCCTTTGAGAATCTCAATTCACTTGGAGGCACAAAATCTTCTCTTTCTTCTTCTTCTCTATCTTCGTCTCCTCTTTCTCCTTCTCTTTCTTCTTCTTTTTCTTCTTCATTTTATCCAAGTTCTTCATCATCTTTCTCCACCGTGGGAAGGAGTTCATCTTCTTTTCTTGTAATTTTCTTTTCTACACATGAAGCAAACTCATCAAACCTAACATGAATAGATTCTTCAACTATTTTTGTTCTTTTATTAAAAATTCTATAAGCTTTACTAGTTGAAGAATAGCCAATAAAAATACCTTCATCACATTTTTCATCAAATTTTCCTATGGAATCTTTAGAATTCAAAATAAAACATTTACAACCAAAAATTTTGAAATAAGAAACATTTGGTTGTTTATTAAAAATTAATTCATAAGGAGTTAATTTCAAAATAGGGTGAAGCATTACTCTATTAATTACATAACATGCCGTGCTAACCGCTTCAGCCCAAAAAGATTTTGGTAATTTAAATTCAGATAACATTGTACGGGCTAACTCTTGAAGAGTTCTATTTTTCCTCTACACTACACCATTTTGCTGTGGTGTGCGTGGAGCGGAAAATTCATGTTTAATTCCTAACTCCGTACAAAAAGAAATAAATTTTTCATTTTCAAATTCTCCTCCATGATCCGATCGTATGCGTTTAATTTTTAACTCAAATTCATTTTGGATACGCAAACATAATTTTGAAAATCCTGAAAATGCATCGGATTTGGAGGTTAGAAATAAACTCCAACAAAAACGAGAATAATCATCAATCAATACAAATGTGTATTTTCTTCCTCCTAAGCTAGAAATTCCAATTGGCCCAAACAAATCCATATGTATTAATTGAAGTGGCCTAGTGGTAGAAATAATGTTTTTACTTTTGAAAGATGATTTTGAAAATTTTCCTTTTTGGCAAGGCACACATAGTGAAGAAGATAAATTTCCATTTAACAAAGGTAAACCTTTAATTAATTTATCTTTTGAAAGTTTTGTAATTAACTTGGCACTAGTATGTCCAAGTCGCCTATGCCATAAATCTAATTCATCATTTTTTAATAAAAAACATTTCAAAGTAGAATTTGAAAAATCTAGAAATTTAATCATATAAACATTATGACATCTAGGTGCGGTAAAAACAATTTCATTTGTTTTGGAATTAATAATTTTGCACAAATTTGTAGAAGATTCAAATAAAACATTTAAACCCTAATCACATAATTGACTAATAGAAATCAAATTATGCTTTAATCCTTCTACAAATAAAACATTTGAAATTGAGAAATTTTCGTTACCCACAACTCCGATGCCGATGATTTTTCCTTTTCCATTGTCTCCGAATGTCACAACTCCTCCTTTCTTCATCTCCAGGCTAAGGAACTTCTCTTTATTTCCCGTCATGTGCTTTGAACAACCCGAGTCCAAGTACCACACGTCTTCTTTGTCCTTAGCCTGCCAACACACCTAGAAAGAAGAGGTGAGTAAAGATCTGGTTACCCAAGTGGTTCCACCCATAGTATAGGTAGAAGCCTTAGGCACCTAGATTTGTTTAATTTTAGTTTTTCCTTCTTTCCAGCAAGAGTCCGTAGTGTGACCAAATCTATTGCAATTGGCACATGTAATGTATTTAGAGGAGTATAACTTTTCTGGACTTTTACTGGATGAGGATGCAGTATTTGATATTTCATTAATTTTAAAAATTTTAAAAATAGATTTTCTGAACTTTTCACTGTCGCCGGCGACAGTGGTTGTCGCCAGGCGAAAGCTTCCAGATGTGTATCCGAGCCCAAACCTTCCAGATCCATGGCGTTGGTATCCTAAGATCATATCCAGTGATCTTCGGCCGATTCCAAATTTTTTCATGGCTAGTGTTAAGTCATGAATCTGGTTTCTCATTTTTGTATTTTCGGATACCAGATTTACGCATCTGCGTTCAAAAGATTTTTTTCCCTCATGGACTTTGGAAATTGAAGATTTCAGATCTCTCTCTAAAATCTCATTCTTTTTAGTAAGAACTTTTATTGTAGAATGAGATTTGGAAAGAGATTCTTCAAGTTCTTTAATTCTTCCCAAAAAGTGATCACACTCTTGGCAAGAAATATCTCTTTTTCCAATAGTCTTAATTTCATTTAACAATTTTTTGTTTTCTTTAAGTAAAATTTCATTTTCTGATTTAAGAAGATCATTATCTTTTAAACTTTTTTCAAAAAATTTGATTGTTTTTAAAAATTCAGAAAATAATTCATCATAGGTTGGAGGAGTTACCTCAGTGTCGCTTTGGACATTGCATTCGTCATCAGATATGACGCTCTTTCCCATTAAGCACATGTTGGCCTCCTCTTCTTTACTTGAGTCGGAACTGCTTGCATCCTCAGAAGTAGTATCATCCCAGGTTTCCGCCTTCAACACCTTCTTCGACCCTTTGTGCTTCTTTTCTTTAAGTTCTTTCAAGTACTTTGGACACTTAATTCGAATGTGTCCTAACTTCTTGCAGTGATAGCACTCCGGTGGCGGTCTCTCTTCCTCTTCATCGCCTTCCTTTTTCTTCCTAAAAGTCTCCTTCTTAAAATACTTCTTAAATGAATTCCTTCTCTCTGAATTTCTCATAAATTTTCTAAACCTTTTAACAAATAAACTTTCCTCATCTTCTTCTTCCTCCTCAGAATCACTACTTTCCTTCTTCTTAGATCTTAGAGCCAATCCCTTCTTCTTTGGCTCCATATACTCTTGTTGTTGAATTTTCAATTCAACTTCATGAGTTTTCAAGTTCTCAATCAGGCTTTCAATATTAAGAGCTTTAAGATCATGAGATTCTGAAATAGCCGTCACTTTGGGATTGAATTTAGGGGGAAGAGATCTAAGAATTTTTCTTACCAAATCACCATTTGAAAAGTTTTTTCCTAAAACTTTTGAGTCATTTACAATCTTGGTGAATCTTGTGTACATGGTATCCACATCCTCATCAACCTCCATCCTGAACTTTTCGAATTCTGACTCCAATTGGAAAAGCTTTGAGTCCTTCACATGCGAGGTACCTTCATGAGTAATTTCCAATAGATTCCAAATTTCAAATGCATTATTACAAGCACAAACTCTATTAAATTCAGTGCGATCTAGTGCGCAAAATAAAGCATTCATGGCTTTTGCATTGTTCTTACATTTTAATTTATCATTGTCATCCCACTTGTCTTTGGGCTTATCCATAGTTACATCTCCTACAACAATTGTTGGAGAAGTGTAACTAGATTCTACCATATTCCAGACTTCTATATCTAGTGCAATTAGAAAACAACGCATACGTGTTTTCCAATAATTATAGTCTGTGCCCGTAAAAAGTGGTGGCCTACTAATTCCTTGCCCCTCAACGAACGCGTGATCGTTATGCGCCATTACTCCCGGTGGTAAAACCATTTTGGAGTAACCTACCTCTGATACCACTTGTTGGATCGTATGACGCCCTTAGAGGGGGGGGGGGAATAAGGGTGTGTTTAAAAATTAATTTTTGACTTGGTAATTTTTAAAGAGATTTTACTTTAAAAAAAATACTTATAAATACTTTCAAACCAATGCAATTTTAGTATTAAACCAAAACACAAATTTCTAAGATAAAGATTATGCCCCCAAATATGTAATTAAAGGAAAAGACATAATTATATTAATCATGAAATTTGAGTACAATAAAAATGATCTTAACAATGCTTAAGATCAAGGCACAATTATGTTAATAAAAAATTCTACAATTTTGGTTTACCAATCCATCTCCCTAGGATCGGAAGGCTATCGCTTGTCTTTCCCAAGACCAAGCCCAAGCCTATCCTCTAGATCTTCCCAAGATCTAGACGTAGCACACAAGACCACGATTTCTCACCAAACCACGCAAGGACTTGGACGCTCCGCACAAGGAAGCGATTTTCCCCTAAGCCGCGCAAGGACTTAGACGCCGCACGCAAGACGACGATTTCTCTACCAATACAAAATGAAAAGTATGTGAATGAAAATACAATATGAAAAGAACAACTCCCTAGAAAAATCAGATCTCTGAACGGATTGTTGAAGCCTCGAGATGATCGTTGATGTAGAAGCGCGCCCGATCTTGTCTTCAATCTTCAATCCTTCTTTGCACAAATGGGAGTTGAAGAGGTTCTGGAGCTCTCTGGTTCGTATGCACTCAGGAAGGGACTTTAAAATCACAAAGCTTGGAATGCACGAACACAAGGAGGCAATTTATAGAAAATTGTTGTCGCCTGGGCGACATCCACTGTCGGAATTTTCCGACAGCGCTAAACTACCGCTGAAGTGCCGTCGTGCGGGCAGTTGTTGTAACCGCTGAGCTGTCGTCTGGGCGACATCGATGTCGGATTTCCGACAGCGCAAAACTGTCGGTCGTGGGTGGAGTCGTGGGCAGTTGTTGTAACCTCCGAGCTGCCGCCTGCGCGACATCGCTGTCGGATTTCCGACAGCTCAAAACTGCCTTTCGTCGATCTGTCGTGGAGTGAAGTAGTTGTAACTTCTCTGTTGTCGCCTGGGCGACAGTGGCTGTCGGAATTTTCCGACAGTGAAATTTTCCCACATTCAATTCTAGCTCCAGCAGAAATGTGAACATCTCATACCTGTTATCTGCACACCATTAATAAAAATAGAATCAAATACAAACGGGACTTTGTTATTATCAAACCGGAGGAGTGCGAAACGCATGCTCCAACATAAAGAATGCCTCCAAGCCCCCAACTTGGGAAGAATTTTGTCACTATATCTCATCCAAACATACCCTGATCTGTTTGATACCTCAAAAGGTTCAAACATCCATCATCTCAAGAGAATGGATATAAAAATCCTGGATAGGTTCACAAGAGTGCTCCTCATGAGCCATCCCTCTGAGGCAAAAGATAAGAAGATAAGGCTGCTCAAAGGAACTAGAAAAGCAAGCATGGTCTGTTCTGAATCACATTCTAAAGATGTTGTTGCTAATCTGAGATCAGACAGCATTCCTAATCAAGGAGAGATTGAAGGTGAAGGTGTAGGTGAGGGTGATGCTTAAGATGAAAATGATGCTCTCAGTCCTCTGAACCTCACAACCAATAAAGATGCACAAGATGAGCATACTGCATCAGAAGGTCATGATGAGGAGCAACTGGACACGTGTTAGTTATTGGGTGTCAACTTATCACCTAGAGGGGGGTGGGGTGAATAGGTTTTTCAAATTATTTTATCCCCTTTAGGTGTTCTTGTTTTCTAGTTAATAGATCTATAGATTAGTAAAGCACAACATAGAAAACACACAAGAAATTATAGAGGTTCCTCAAGACAGGGTGTCTTGAGTAGTCCTCTTTCCCTCTGCGCCTACCTAGCAGTGTGCTAGGCTCGGCAAACTCTGCCAATGTCTCCGGCCCGTAAGCCTTACAACTCGGACCCGCAAGTCCCTGCAGCCTAGGCCCGCAAGCCCCTTCACTGCACCCGAGCCCGCAAGCTTGACATGTTCGGACCCGCAAGTCCCTGCAGCCTAGGCCCTCAAGCCCCTTCACTGCACCCGAGCCCGCAAGCTCTACACTCAGGTCCTCAAGCCCTACACAGTACAGACTCGCAAGTCTTGCCTACAACCTAGGCCCGCAAGCCCCTTCACTGCACCCGAGTCTGCAAGCTCGACAAGTTTGGACCCGCAAGTCCCTCTGCCCTAGCCCTCAAGCCTCAAAGATCTCAAGCCCTCAAGCTTGACATTTTGATCTGAAAACAGATCTTACAACTTTGGCCCTCAAGCCTTACAATGAAATATTTACAGTTATGAAAACTGTTTCTTCTGCCTAATGGAGATCGACTTCTTACCTTGAAGAAGGTGCTTCTGATTTTGAATCTGAACGACACATATCTTCTTCAAGCTTACTTACTATGCCAGATGTTGACTGGCTACCTTTCTTGAACGATTCTTAGCAGACGATGAAACTTGACTGCAACTTGAAGAACACAGAATAATTGTTTTGTTCTTCCTTACTTTCTTTCTTCACCATCGCTTGTACTATTGTATTGCTAGGTGGGATTCTTCTTCGTTTCTTTCTCACCTTTTACTAGGGCATCACTGTTTTCTTTTTATAGGACGGATGAGCCGCTTAACGATCATATACGATGTCCTATTCTGACAACCGCCCATGCCTTAAGAGCACGCACTGATTGGACAATCAGGCGGCGACATTAAATCTTGACAGCACGTCTGACAATATTTGAATCTTTCTGACGATATTTCCATTGTTACGACAACATGGATAATATCTCGATGACAGGACTTTGTCGATGCCTTGAACTAGTCTCTTCTTCAATTCTTCATCAGATAGTGATATCTTCAACGATACTGGACATCTCTTCTGTACTCGAGCTTATGACGACACGAAGTCATCTAACTGATGTCGTCGTGATCTTCTTGTCTGCTTGATATCATTGTGATCACTTTGTCTTCTCGACGACATGCCTTCTTTATGACGATGTCCATCGCCATCAGTCACACTTAGCCTTTCCGATGACAAGGCTTCTTGATGACCACATCTTTGAGTCTTCTTCTTTATCTTTGACTTTCTGATATCGTCATGTAGATGTCACAATGATGTCACCATTCTGCCTTGCTCTTCATGTTGTTGACGATAGGCCTGTTGTTTTCGACGATACGCATGATCCTTTTCGACCCCACATACACAATCATTCTTCCTTGCTTTGCCCATCAGCTCAACGATGTGCCTGTACTTGTCGACGATATGTCCAGACTTTTTCAACGATATTATACTTAGGCAGATTATTGAAGTACTGGGCATATTGTCTCATCTCTGCAAGCATGAACTAGGTATGACATTAAATACAACTTGCACTTATCATTGAGATGAGCACTTCTTCAAATCAGGAACACTGTTGGGCACTGTTCCCAACAATCTCCCCCTATTTGAAGAAGTCATAACCCACTCAATGATAAATGCCACTCTTATGAAAAGGTTTAACATTTTAAGCAAATAATCATATAATAATAACATTGCAGCTATATTTGAGTGAACACAGAATTTGACAAATATTACTTCATTTATAAATAGTGCCAAATGTTTTCAAAAGTTTTTGACATTTCTACATTCAGCCCCTTAAAGATTTAGTCGTCTATATCTCTGGTGTCCTCATAGCAGCTTCACCCTTTGCTTTCTTGGCACTTGTTTCTTGCTCCTTTTCAGTTTGTCTGATGAAGTATTCAAACGGGTTGGGATGATACTTGAGAGGTTCAGGAGCATCAATTGGGATTCTACCTGCTTGCTTGTCCCTCCTGTGACTCCTCCTCGATTCTTTTTTATCTTCATATTTATCCCATTCTTGAGGGCTGTATATATTGTATCGTTCACCTTTATTAGCTTTCACTTGCTCTCATGCTTTTAGAATGATGGTCCTGGATTTGGGACTCCATCTTTCATAGTCATCCTTTTTCTCCATCTCCTCCCTGTACTTTCTCTTCCTCATTTTTATTTCTTCATCCTCCAGTGCTTCCTTCTCTTTACCCTTATTAGTGGCAGTATTAGGGATATCTGCATGTTGCTCTTCAGCAGGGCACTCTTCTACAGACTGGTCAAAATGTAGAGGAGGGAGATTCATTGCTACCCTGATGGTGTTTGTGGTCCAGATGGCATGATCACCACTGGCCTTTATCATTGATCTCTCCCCCTTTATGACTGCTTCAGATATTCCACTCTGGAGATTTTCCTCAGAGACCAATATCTTATTTTTAAGCATGTGGATTTCCGCTTCCATGTGATTCTTGGTCTCAAGCAAATGACTGTCTAGATCTTTATTGTGGTGATCTAGACTTTCTTGGAGATCAGTTTTGTGTTCAGCCATCCTCTTGGTGGATGCAATGTAGGACTTTTCTATGTTGCTGACAAACAGAGTCTTGTTGACCCCTAAATTAGATAGACCCTTGTGAGTAAGGGCTGTCTCTTTGGTAGTATATTCTTATAGATTCTTCACATCATTTCTCAGGCTCTTAGTTTCAGCAAATAGTTCCTTTTTCAATTCCGTGATAGCAGAGGTAACATAGCTTTCTAGTTTTAATCTTTGCTCTTCCAGGAGCGTCTTTATCTGAGAACATTACGGATTTTTAGGGCTAATGTAGAGAGTGCTTTAACCTTAAGACATTTGACCTTATTTATAGTTTCCGAGTTGGAAGACGAAGTGTCATTTGTTAAATTTCTTATTAACTCGAGTTTAGCTGTAATGATTGGTTAAGCTTAAGTCTATTCAAGAGTCCATTGATGATTAGGTATCGTCGTGACGCAAATCTGATGTCGAGGACTCATTCCGACGATACCAATCATCATTTCGACGATATAGTTTTGTGTTCAAAATGATATTGTTCTTTTTCACTCTTTTGTATGATCAATGCAATGCTTTTAGCAGTGCCATACATATGTGCTCCTTGAGTGACAACTTTTACTTACTTAAGTGAAAATTAATTTTACAAAGTGATAAAGATGACGTTATGTATTGAACATTAACATAGTTACCTTCACCTTAGCTTTTAAGTCTTCTTGGGCTAGTGGCTCCCCCTTGATGTGATGTTTTCTTTCATTCTTATTTTTAGCTCCCCCTTAACCAATGCATCTTGGCATGTGATGAGCTTTTTTTTTCTTAGTCCAGAGTTAAGCCTGGATCACTTATTGTCCATTAGCCTTATTTGCCTTTGATTGGCTACATGGACTTCCCTGCAAGACAGATTTAATAACCCTTAGGAACCCAAAGTGACTTGGGTCCTAGGTTCTTGTTAGCATAATAAGGAATTCTTCTACTCACCTTAGCCTTTCCAGGAGGTCTCTCCTTTGCACTAGGCACACTAGGGTTGTGCCAACAGTCAATGGCAAAGTGTCCACTTTGCCACAACACCAACATTCATGGATGTTGTACCTTCTTTTCTGAACAATTTTTGAAGTGAGTGGGGAATTACAATGCTTATGTTCAGTAGAGAAGGCAGCAACATTCTTCCTGTCTCTCTCAGCCAAGAGATGACTAGCTGCTCTAGCATAATTATTTCTTCTTAACTTTATCTGTTTATCAGCAACAGATGCAGCTTGGTAGCTGATATGGTGTTGATGGCATCAGATATGATCAAGTGAGAATTGATTATACTGGGTCTATCAGCCTGCTTCATTGCTGGGAGAGATTGGGTAGGTGTTGCTTCCTTACCCTTGAATGTGGGGGCTGAAGCACCAAACACAAATGGTCCATGATGGGCCATTTGGATTTCCTCATGGGGAGCCTTCAATGCACTCATCCCCATGCCCTTTCTCCTTCCATAGTCAGGAGAATCTCTTAGGCTAATGGAGCTTCCATTCATCCAGTGACCATGGACACTATCCTGGTCATACTTATTAGAGGGAAGCACTACCTTCTGAAAGGTGGTATGAGACTCTGCTTTAGTTTTGCCCCTTTTTCCATTCCCAGCATCTACTGCCCCTTCATTGAAACCCAATCCCCTCCTATTTCCATAGGAAGAGAAGGTGTCAATGATGGGCAGTATGGTTTTGGGCTTAGAGAATTGAGCCACTAAGCGTCTTTCCTTAAGAAGATCATTTTCAAGTTTCCTGATGAGTTCTTCCCTTTGGTTTCTTTCATCATGAAGCTTGCCTATGATTTTCTTGAGCTCACAGGAGTTGGTGACCTCATTGTGGGACATACCCATTTCCTTATTCATCTCAGCCTTGATGGGTCTGAGTGATTCTAGCTCCTTAGCTTGTTTCTTAACAAGCTTCTTGCTCTTTCTTAGAGCAGCCAAGAGATCACCAAACTGTTCCATTAGATCAGCATGGTTCTTATTGTTGCATGATGAGCAGTCTTCTGCATCATTTTTAGAAGATGAGCAATCATCTGATGCACTCTTGGTCTTCTGAATTGAAGCATGTAGTAAAGATGTGTGAGTGATGCATACCTGATAATGATGTGATTCATCATGATTTTCTTCATCTGATAGAGTCGTCAATCCAACGACTTTCTCATCCTCAGAGTCACAGTCTGTGAGAGTCAAAGGTGCTCTGATGCATACCTCCTTTGACCCTTCCATAAGGACTCCTAGGGAGTCCCACATGTCCTTTGTTGTTGTGCAATGAGTCAGCTTCTGGAGTGTTGGCAGATCTACTGCACCAGCTAGAATACTTCTGGCTTCTTTGTCCAAGCTGGCTAGAAGGATCTCATCTTGGGTATATGGTCCTTCTTAACAATTAAGAACATTCTGGGATCCATTGCCTCCATGTATATTTTAGCTCTTACTTTCCAGAGGGCAAAGTTCTCCCTAGAGCAAACAACTATCCTTGATTACATAGATGTGATGAATGGACACCCACGGGCAGATCTGTTCAAGCTGTTAAGCTTTTCTTTGAACAACCCCCCTCTGATACCACTTGTTAGTTATTGGGTGTCAACTTATCACCTAGAGGGGGGGGGGTGAATAGGTTTTTCAAATTATTTTATCCCCTTTAGGTGTTCTTGTTTTCTGGTTAATAGATCTATAGATTAGTAAAGCACAGCACGGAAAACACACAAGAACTTATAGAGGTTCCTCAAGACAGGGTGCCTTGAGTAGTCCTCTTTCCATCTGCGCCTACCTAGCAGTGTGCTAGGCTCGGAAAACTCCGTCAATGTCTCCGGACCGCAAGCCTTACAACTCGAACCCGCAAGTCCCTGCATCCTAGGCCCGCAAGCCGCTTCACTGCACCCGAGCCCGCAAGCTCGACACGTTCCGACCCGCAAGTCCCTGCAGCCTAGGACCTCAAGCCCCTTCACTGCACCCGAGCCCGCAAGCTCGACGCTCAGGCCCTCAATCCCTACACAGCACAGACCTACAAGTCTTGCCTACAGCCTAGGCCCGCAAGCCCCTTCACTACACCCGAGCCCGCAAGCTCGACAAGTTTGGACCCGCAAGTCCCTCTGCCCTAGCCCTCAAGCCTCACAGATCTCAAGCCCTCAAGCTTGACATTTTGATCTGAAAACAAATCTTACAACTTTGGCCCTCAAGCCTTACAATGAAAGATTTACAGTTATGAAAACTGTTTCTTCTGCCTGATGGAGATCGACTTCTTATCTTGAAGAAGATGCTTCTGATTTTGAATCTGAACGGCACAGATCTTCTTCAAGCTTACTTACTATGCCGGATGTTGACTGGCTACCTTTCTTGAACGATTCTTAACAGACGATGAAACTTGACTGCAACTTGAAGAACACAGAATAATCATTTTGTTCTTCCTTACTTTCTTTCTTCACCACTGCTTGTACTGTTGTATTGCTAGGCGGGATTCTTTTTCGTTTCTTTCTCACCTTTTTCTAGGGCATCACTGTTTTCTTTTTATAGGACGGATGAGCCGCTTAACGGTCATATACGATGCCCTATTCTAACAACCGCACATGCCTTAAGAGCACAAGCTGATTGGACAATCAGGCGGCGATATTAAATGTTGACAGCACGTCTGACAATATTTGAATCTGTCTGACGATATTTCCATTGATACGATGACATGGATAATATCTCGACGACAGGACTTTGTCGATGCCTTGAACTAGTCTCTTCTTCAATTCTTCATCAGATAGTGATATCTTCGACGATACTGGACATCTCTTCCATACTCGAGCTTATGACGATGCAAAGTCATCTAAATGATGTCGTCACGATCTTCTTGTCTGCTTGATATCATTGTGATCACTTTGTCTTCTCGACAACACACCTTCTTTACGATGATGTCCATCGCCATTAGTCACACTTAGCCTTTCCGATGACAATACTTCTTGATGACCACATCTTTGAGTCTTCTTCTTTATCTTTGACTTTCTGATATCGTCGTGTAGATGTCACAACGATGTCACCATTCTGCCTTGCTCTGCATGTTGTTGACGATAGGCCTGTTGTTGTCGACGATACGCATGATCCTTTTCGACGACACAAACACAATCATTCTTCCTTGCTTTGCCCATCATCTCAACGATGTGCCTGTACTTATCGACGATATATCTAGCCTTTTTCGACGATATTATACTGAGGCAGATTATTGAAGTACTGGGAACATTGTCTCATCTCTACAAGCATGAACTAGATATGACATTAAATACAACTTGCACTTATCATTGAGCTGAGCACTTCTTCAAATCAGGAACACTGCTGGGCACTGTTCCCAACAACACGCCTACTAATCTACAAAGTAAGATTGATCTCATTATCTCTGGTCTTGAAAGAAGGATCAGTCTAATCCATGATGAACCAATAGGTTTCTTGGAGCATCGTTCTGAAGATGCTCCATCTAAGGGGGAGCAGGAGATGCTAGATGATGATGATGATAATGATGAAGATGATGCTGCTTCTGATAATGATGATGGTGCCGAAAAAATGGATGATCAGGATGAGGGGGAGCATACAAAGGTCCCTTCTTAGGACATCACATCCACCCCTGTAGATGAGCCATCCACTCTGATTGAGTGTGATAATCTAGATCCTCAAGAATAGTCCTTACCTCCAGTGATACAACCCTCTACTCAGCCAACATTAGTTGTTGAACAACAACATTCAAATGAACATCTACGAAGATCAATCAAGACACTGCTTGATGTCCAAATGTCATCAATGAAGGAGTATATTGATAAATCAATTTCAAATGTGAAGTATGAGGTTTTGACTGAGATCAAAGGCTTAAAGGAAGACACTGTCTACCTAAACACCCAGATGACAAAATGGTTTGATCTGGCAGAAAACAGTGTAGTATCTCAATGAACTATCCTCAGATCCATGGACAAAGATCTCAAGATGGCACAATATGACATGAGATATGTCAAGAACTTTGTCAGAAATACAAATGATGTAATAGAGAAAGCTGCCATTCACATTAAGGAATATGTGTGGTCCACTAGAACCACCATAATAGGAGAAACTAAAAAGATGAAAGAGGATCTGAAAGCTAATCTAGAGAATGCATTCCAAACCTTGTTTGGCTCAGAGAAAGCTGCTACTCAAGGGATTGAACAAAAAATATTTGAAGAAGCCAGAAAGGGGGAGGAGATCAATGCTGAAACAAATGCCGAGCTTGCCATCGAAGTCCTGCAGGGAACTAGAATTGCATTAAATCTTCCTATACTAGAAAATATGAGACAAGAAGACTTTGATTTTCAAGAACAATCATAGAGTGCACATGATGCACAACTTGCAGCCAAGAGGAAGAGAGAAGGAGACATGCTTGCTGAGGAATTCATGGCCAAGAACAGGAATGATCAAGCTTAAGATTCTGACTATGAATATTGGAGTGATGATTCAAAGAGAATAATCTTGAATACTTGGCTAAACCATGGTCAGATATGCAAAAACATTGATAGGATGTATCCAGCAGAGGAATGGATCAAACACTTAGAAAGAAATTCCCTAAGGGAAAGGGTATTCAAAGAAAACTTAGTAAGAAAAAGCAACCCTAAAAGAATACCATCCAAATATATCCCAAAGCCATTCTTAGACTTCAAAAGGAAAGAGAACAAGAAGAAGATTGCTGAGATGAAAGATGTTGCTGCTGGAAAGGAAGTTGCTGGTGATAAATCTGAAAGCTCAAATGCTACAAAGAAGAGAAAAACATGAACTAATGTTTAAATTTTCATTAGACAAAATTGTTCACCAAAATCTGTCGAACGCCACATGCCATTTGTCGAGTGTTGCTAGACATTCGTCGAACGCTGAGAACCTTAGATTTAATCTTAAGTTCTAGCTAATTTATCAGCCTAAAGACTTGACCCTTAAACTATACAATGGGGTCAACTGATCCTAATCAGTACATAGTGATCCTAGCCCAAAACAGTAAAAGGGTTGTTCCAACAAATTTGCTTTAATTCAGATATTTCTTTTTGTAACCTTTTATTATTCCTTTTGCTCTTCTTAAGTGCTTTGAGAATTAATTGATATTTTTCAATAATTTCATCTATATGAAGTTAAGTTTATGAAGTTTAGAGTGTGAGTCGTTTTCATCAGAGGAGAATGAATCTATTTCAGTTTCAGAATTAGAATCAGAAAGAGGAGTTTTATCAAGTACCTTTATATCAGTAGTTGTCTCCTGATTTTCTTGATCACTCAATGCCATGAGTCCTGCATTTTCTTCTTCATCCTCTTCACTATCAGACCTTGATAGTGGGGCTTTTATCATAGGTCTATCATTTAGACTGTCTTCATTTTCATTGGCAGCCATCAGAGTTATGAGTGCCTCCTCACTATCTGAGTCTGATGACTGAGATTCACTATCACTAAGAGTGACCTTGCCCTTTTTGGCTATTAGACTCTTCTCATGTCTTTTGTCAGATTTGTACTTTCTTTCATCAGATTTCTTGTTGTTCTTTCTCTTTGAAGGACAATCAGCAATCATGTGTCCTGATTTCCTGCAACCAAAACACACAATTTCTTCTGAATTAATTTTATTGTGTTTAGAATTGTACCTGTCCTTCTTGGAGTCCTGTTTGAATCCCTCTGACAAATTTGAATGCTTCTTAGATTTGGATAGCTGAGAGGGTCTAGTTTTCCAGTGTTGTTTTCTCCTCAACATTCTTTTTAGTTTTTTGGTAAAGAGTGCCAATTCACCATCTGATATTTCAGAATCAGAATTACTGGTTTCTGATTCTTCTGATTCAGATGGAATCCTGGGAGATAATACCATTCTTTCTTTGCTTTTCTTTGAGCTTTCTGCTTTCAAAGCAATAGGATTTTCCCTGCTGTGTCCTTCCTCAGCTTTTCTGGTATTCAAATGAAGTTCATGAGACAATAGTTTCCCATATAAATTTTGTGGCTGAATGTTTCCCAGATTTCCCATTTCTCTGATTGCACAGATCTTGATATCCCATTCTTTGTTCAGTGATCTTAAGAACTTATCATTCAGCTCATAATCTGAGAAAGTTCTTCCATAAGTCTTTAGGCCATTTACAATCGTGAAGAATTTTTCATAGCATATTGCTATTGAATCTTTCTTGTCTTGTCTGAAAGCTTCATATTGCTGATTTAGAAGTGACTTCCTGTCATCTCTGACTTCTTCAGTCCCTTCCATATAGACAATAAGAGATTCCCACATTTCTTTGGCAGTTTTGCAATGGACTAAATTTTGGAAGGTTGAATCTTCAATAGCACTAACAATGATGTTCTGAGCTCTCTTGTCCACGGAGGCCAGGATCACTTCATCTTTGGTCATCTCTGAATAAGTTTTTGGAGTCATAATATTTCCATCTGTAAGTGAAACTTTCATAGGAACAAAAGGTCCCTCTAGAACTGTTATGTAAATCCTAGGATCAGATGCTTCCATGAAAAGTCTAACTCTTTCTTTCCAAATACCAAAGTTTTCTTTTCTGCAGATTGGAAGCTTCAAAGATGTGAATTCTTTGCTTCCTTCTGTATTAGCCATCACGACTTTAGAAATCTACCCTTAGGAGATCTTGTTCAGGCGGTTAAACCTTTTCTTGAACAACCTGCCTCTGATACCACTTGAAAGACTTTAATTAAGGGTAGCTAATCACCTAGCGGGGGGGGTGAATAGGTTATTTAAAAACTGTTGCAATTCTTGACTATAATCAAGATAAAACTAATCAGAGCTTTCAAGAAACAAACACATACACAGAAAAGAACACACAGATTTTTATAGTGGTTCCTCGTATCTTGGGTAATCCACTTTCCCCCTTCTCCCCTTCTAGCAGTGTGTTAGATAGAGGTTATAGCTCCTCCAGATCTCATACCACAAATAGGTCTTACAGCTCAGATCACAACTGATCTTACGGTCTCAGATCACACAGATCTTTCTAACTCAGATCATACAGATCCTACCTCAGTCTTTATAACTAGGCTTACAGCTCAGATTCACCCCTGAATCCTACAACTCAGATCACAACTGATCTTACATCTCAGATCCTTGACAGATCCTACACTCAGATCTGACAACTCAGATCCTACAGGAATTTATAAAGGAAATAACAAATACTTAGACTCAGATTTGAGATTGTTGAGCCTTCTTGATCTGCCTGAATGATCAGACTGAAATCTTCAAAAGAACAGTAGCAGCAAATGATCTTCTTGATTCAACAGGCTGTGATGACTGTTCTTCTTCTTAGGAAGACAGATTCTTCCTTCTTGATCTTCTTCTTTCAGAGAGAGATGTCAGCACCAGATTGCTGAATAAAATCTTCAATTTAGATTGGTTCTGAAAGGGAAGATGACTTCTCCAGATTCTTTCTCGAACTTTCTCTCAAATTGATGGAGACGATGATGGCTTTTGAAAGATAGGAAAATCTTTTCTAACTTAACTTTTCTTCACTTCTTAACTTGGATTAACTACACAACCCATAGGTCATGCCTTCTATTTATAGCCTTCCATCTGCAATGTGTGTTACGCTTCTCCACGTCAGCATGACGTCACATCTTCAACGGTCTTCAATGAAAACAAAAGCTCAGTAGCTGTGGAAGATATTCTTCAGTTCAGAGTATTTGTAGAAAAGGCGTTGAGCACTTAACATCTCTGTTGACGCTTTTCTAGTTAGGCGTCGAGCGGTATTTGAACGCTCGACGCTTACTCCTTAGACTGAGGCTCTCGTCTCCTACTTCTCAGGCGTTGAGCAAACATCACTTAGTCGACGCTTTTTATTTGAAGAAGTCGAGCAACGTCTAGGGGCTCGACGCTTCTTCACTATTACTTCATATCTTGACACTTATGGTTGGCGCTGAGCTGACTGAAGTTAAGTCGACACTTCTCTTTCCAAGGCGTCGAGCAATGTAACTTGGCTCGACGCTTCCGAACTTGGTCTCAGAACTTCAGCGGCGACCTTGTCTATTTGAGTAGTAGATATGAGTCAACGCTTCTGGGTCACAGGCGTCGAGCGATGTATGATGTCTCGACGCTTGTGGACTTGAATAAGTTCCATGAACTTTTTGCCTGACCTGATCTCCTGCACATTGATTCTAGAGAGTATATCAAATACATTCTGAGATATATCTTTGACTTAGGGATGGACTTCTCCAAATCTAAGACATTGTGGGCAATGATCCCAAAAATCTCCCCCTATTTGAAGAAGTCATAATCTCAGTCAATGATATATCTCTCTTTTCAAAGATAAACAATGTGTTCTAATTTCTATACAGGTAATCAAAATAAAGAGTATCAAACTTTATTAAATTAGGTTACCAATACGTTCTATCCACAAAAATAATCTCAGACATGATTTCTCATATAAGCATAAAAGCATAAGCAATTCAGACTAAGACATGTCATGTAGAGAGACAGAATCACATCACAGACATATGAATAGATATGAACATGAAGAATAGTTCACACTTGGAATTCATCAAGATAGTTCAAAAATATAACAATTACATTCTTCTGAAAGTGAAAGATAAAGATTAAATTTCTAAAGCTGTCCAGGATTTTTTGAATTCTATTCCTCTTTTAGCTCTTTTGGAGAGTGCTTCAGCAACTTCTTTTCTCCTCTTAAAATAGCCAAAAGGTTTTGGAAAGTATCTGATTGGTTCCATTTCTCCTGCCTGGACCTTCCCAGCCATTTTGGAAGCCTTGAATTTGATCTTCAGTTCCTCTTGATCCCTATGCTTTAACCATTCAGCTTCAGAATACCACTTTCCTCTTTCCTCTGAGTTATTTTTCACAGCTTCCCATGCTGACAGAATCAATTCTCTGGAAGATGGAGACCAATGTTCAAAATCAACTCTTGATTGAACCTCTTCTCTGAACTTTCTTTTACTTGATTCTACTTGCTCAGTAGTAAAGTTCTCTCTTTTACTTTTATCCTCAGGACTATACATTTTAGCAATCTGCTTTTGAACCTGAGTAAGAGAGGTTGGCCTTATCTCAGAGACTTGATCATTCCCATAGTCTATGGGAGGATATCCAAGAGTTTCTCTTATAGAGTTTGAGGTCCACACAGCATGTTCAGAACTAGCTTGAATCATTGACCTCTCCCCCTTTAGGACTTCTTCAACAATGTGATCTCTCAAAGTATTCTTTTGAAATCTGACTTGACCTTCCAAATGATTAACTCCACTTTCAATGGTTTTCTTTACTTTAAAGAGATGATCATCTATAGTATCTGCATGCAGCTTTGCTTGATCTTTTAGAACTGTGGAGCTCTCATCAATTTTAGCCAAGATATCAGCATTCTGCTGTTGTAGTCTAGCTTCAACCTTATTTGCACTTGTTAAGATTTGAGCTACCTGTTCTTTATATAGAACTTGCATATTGTTACTTAGTATTCCTTGGTTTGTCTGAACATCATCCACTGTCTTTGTAATTCCAGCTTGAGATTCTTTAATAACCTTTGATGTTTCCTTGATTACATCAAGCTGTTCAGTTGTATAATCTACTGAAACACCAGCCCTCTTAAAGAACTTTACCATCTCTTTCCTTAATGCAGATATCTGATGATTCACTTCAAATCTAACCAATTTCAGTTGGAAATCTACTTCATTTTTCATTTTTGTATTATTCTCCTCAATATATTGTTCTAATAATCTTCTTTGATTATTCAGCAACACCTCCAGCTGAGGTAGAATAGGACTAAGATCCACATGGATTTCCTTTTCCATTTCAACACCTTTACTGCTCTCTTCTCTGATTAAGGAATCATCTCTCTGGCTCATATGGGAGCTAGAGGATTCTATCTTGATAACCTTCTCAGCAGGTTTCTTTGTTGCTACAGGCTCTCCTTCTACCTCCATAGCATCAACTACAGAATTCTCTTTAGCAGGGATCTCAGCCTGAGACTCCCCCTCAAATGGTGCATTATCTTCAGCTGGAAATTCATCTTGAGGCTCCCCCTCAGTCTCTGCATTGATCAGATCAATTTTATCCTGAACAGGGATCTCATCCTGAGTCTCCCCCTCAACTGTTGCTTTGCTCATTTCAGAATTGTTCTGAGCAGGAATCTCATCTTGAGTCTCTCTCTCATTTTGAAAAACCCCTTCAAGTCTAGCAGGGGATACATGAAGACTTTCTCTTTCTTTTTCTCCTTTCTCACTCTCATCCTTTTCTTTCTCAAGAGAACTGTCCCTTGCATTGTTCCCTTCTTCTTCTTCAGATGTTGTAAGGTTTGGATCATGAATTGGAGTAGATTTAGATTTTCTTCTGGAGGAGGATGAGCTGGATGAACTTGAAGAACTTGAAGAAACCTTCTTCTTCTTTTACTTCTTTGCTTTCTTCTGCTTGGGAGAAGATTCTGCTGGAGGAGGGTTAGATAAAATTCTGTCCCATCTTTCTATCATTCTCATATCCATTTTCTTCATGTGATTTATCTTTGATCCAGGTTTATTACTCAAGGAGTCAGGAGAGACTTTTACTAAATATAAGGACAATATTCTACCCATGTTGGGTACTTGGATACATTCAACTATCCTATCAAACACTACTTTTCCCCAGTCTGTTCTCAGAGAATGAATAATCCTTGTCAGTAGGATAAACATTTTTCTAGAAACTTTGTCATGAGATCCATTCTTGCACAGCAGTCCCTTTCCTATAACATCTGTTATCAATTTACCTTTTGAATTCGTTCCCTTTCTCTGAATACTTCCAGTGATTTCTCGTGACGTTTCAATTCCGCACCAGACTTGTGCTAATCTAATCTGTTCAGAGGACACTTCTTCTTCTTCTTCATTCCTTTTTAACCTAGGCAATTCCAATGCCTTAGCTAGTCTAGAAGGAGTTATTTTGATCTTCTTACCATTCACACTGGACTTAATCTTTGAATTAACGGAGTCTATTACTATGTTAGAGAATAGCTCTAATACCTCTCGTTTCCAGATGAGAGTTGATTCAGACAGTACAAATCCCAGTCCTGCATTGTAGATTAATTCGATTGTTGATTTGATCTCCACTGAGGCTGATTGGAATCCATTTCGAACGAGTTCACTTCCTTCATAGAGATACTCACTACTTTTGGGAGGCATTGTTGTTGATGAATCGGAGAGAGAGAGAATTGATGGAGAGATTTTCTAGGGAAGACAATTTCGAACTTAGAGAACTAGGGCACTAACAAAGTGTCTTCCCTATTTATAGAAGTTCTAGTTCAAGAAGATGAATAGCCGCGCGCCTAACTTGTTTGACAAGATTGATCTAATGGTTCAAATTGATCCTGTCGAGACGGCCTAGCTATATTCGCATAAGCGTTGAGATCGCTCGACGCCATATATCTTCAGTCGACGCCATGTGTCTTCTCGACGCCAGATATCTTCTCGACGCCAGATAATCTCTCTCGACGCCAGGTGATTTCTCTCGACGCCAGATAACTTCTCCACTCACCTTATAGGACTCAATCATTATTTTTAATTAATTCAAAACAACTTTAATCCATTTTTAACATACCTAATTCAATTTTAAAATTATTGAATTTAGTTTCATCCAAGGGTTTAGTAAATATGTCAGCAACCTGTTTGTCTGTGGGAACATATTCAATTGAGATATCTCCATTTTCTACATGTTCTCTAATGAAATGGTATCTTATTTCTATGTGCTTAGTTCTGCTATGAGATACAGGATTGTTGGCTATAGCAATTGCACTAGTTGAATCACAAAATAGAGGAGATTTACTTAGCTGAACTTTATAGTCTTGGAGTTGGTGTTGAATCCATAGTAGCTGAGCACAACAGTTTCCAGCTGAAATGTATTCAGATTCTGCTGTGTAAATAGCCACACTTGTCTGCTTCCTGCTACTCCAAGATATTAGTCTTTTGCCAAGAAATTGACATGTACCAGATGTACTTTTTCTATCCTCCTTGCATCCTGCAAAATCAGCATCTGAAAAGCCAATTAGTTCAAAATCATTGCTTCTAGGATACCAAAGGCCAAGATCAAGAGTGCCCTTCAGATATCTCAGGATTCTTTTGACAGCCGTGTAGTGAGATTCTTTAGGATTCACTTGATATCTAGCACAGACACATGTTGAAAACATAATGTCTGGTCTGCTAGCAGTTAGGTAGAGCAATGAGCCAATGATGCCTCTGTACAAGGTTTCATCAATAGGTTTCCCTTTTTCATCCTTGTCCAGTGACATCTTTGCTGCCATTGGTGTTTTCATTATAGTGGAATTTTCCATTCCAAACTTCTTAATAATTTCTTTTGTGTACTTGGTCTGAGAAATGAAAATTCCTTCCTCAGACTGTTTCACTTGTAGTCCTAAGAAGTATTTAAGCTCACCCATACTGCTCATTTCAAATTTCCCTTGCATAAGTTTTGCAAACCTTTTGCAAAGGTTATTATCAGTGGAGCCAAATATTATATCATCTACATATATTTGTACTAAAATAATGTGACTTTTAACTATCCTAAGAAACAACGTCTTATCTATCTTTCCTCTTGAGAATTTGTTCTCAATAAGAAATCTAGATAATGTTTCATACCAAGCTCTAGGTGCCTGTTTCAGACCATACAGTGCTTTTAATAATAGATAAACATGATTTGGATGAGTAGAGTTAATAAAACCTGGGGGTTGTTCAACATATACTTCCTCCAATATTGTTCCATTTAGGAATGCTGACTTTACATCCATTTGATAGACTATGAAACCAGTGTGAGCTGCAAATGCTAGGAATAGCCTGATTGCCTCCAATCTTGCCACAGGAGCAAATACTTGATCAAAGTCTATGCCTTCCTCCCGTTTATATCCTTGGGCAACCAACCTAGCTTTGTTTTTGATAATTACACCATTTTCATCAAGCTTATTACTGAATACCCATTTGGTCCCTATGACTTTGTGTTTCTTTGGTCTTGGGACCAATATCCAGACCTTGCATCTTTCAAATTGATTTAGCTCTTCTTGCATAGCAGATATCCATGATGTGTCTTTATTGGCTTCATCAAACTTTTTAGGTTCTATTTTGGAAAGAAAGCTGTGATGCAGAGCCTCATGTATTGAGTTTCCTCTTCTGGTTTGCACTCCATCATTTGGATTTCCTATAATCTGTTCTTTTGGATGATCTTTCAAATATTTGGTAGCATTCCTCCATCTTTCATTTTCCCTTTGATATTCTGGTGCTTCTATTTGAGTGGGTTCTTCTAGGAGTTCTGGATGAAGTGGTTCTTCAACAGCAATAGGTTCTTCATGATTGTCATCAACTTGAAGTTCATCTTCTCTAGTTACAAGTGTATTCTCATTAGTTTCTTCATTATTCTCATTTTGCTGTTTATTTATATTCATCTCCTTCAATTTCTGTGTAGAACCTGCACAACTAGATAAACTTCCCAGATCCTTATAAATAAGGCTGGTTTCATCAAATACTACATGTATAGATTCTTCTATCCTATTAGACTCTTTGTTGAAGATTCTATATGCTCTACTTTGAGAGCTATACCCAACAAAGATTGCTTCATTTGCTTTTTCAGCAAATTTAGTGAGATGGTGCTTTCCATTATTTAATACAAAGCATTTACTACCAAATATTTTAAAATAGGCTAATGTAGGTTTTATACCTTTCAATAACTCATATGGGGTCTTATCCAGTCTTTTGTTTATAAGAGCCCTATTCTGCACATGGCATGTTGTGTTTACAGCTTCAGCCCAAAAATACTCAGGAAGAGAGGAATCACTCAGCATACTCCTGCTAGCTTCAATAAGGGTTCTATTTCTTCTCTCAGCAACCCCATTTTGTTCAGGTGTTCTAGGTGATGAGAACTCTTGAGAAATTCCTAGATTCTCACTAAATTTGGTCATTGCACCTGACTGAAATTCAGTCCCATGATCACTTCTAATCTTGGCTACAGAATTTCCTATTTCATTAGTGATTTTCCTCACAAAGCTGGTGAATATTTCTAAAGTGTCTGACTTATGTTTGAGAAAGAATACCCAAGTGAATCTGGAGTAATCATCAACTATTACAAGAGTATATGACTTTCCTCCTAAGCTATGGATAGACATTGGTCCAAATAGATCCATGTGAAGTAGATATAGACATCTAATGGAATCCTTCTCACCAATTGGTTTGAAGGATGACTTTGTCTGCTTACCCATTTGACAAGCATGGCAAGGACTTTCCTGCACACACTTCCACTTAGGCCCAGCTCTCACTAGATCTTTTGAAATAAGTTTATTTATAGTCTTATAGTTTATGTGAGCTAACCTTTTGTGCCATAGAACACTACCAGAAGTTTTATTTTCTGCTACTAAACATATGGAGTTAACTTGATCAGAACATATAAAGTTTAAGCAGTAAATGTTGCCACTCCTAGTGCCTGAGAGAATTATCTCATTCTCTTTCTTAATCAGGCACTCATCCTTGTGGAATGAAATGTCATACCCAATATCACATAATTGACTTATGCTAATGAGATTGTGTTGCAATCCATCAACATGAGCAACTTTGGTGATGGTGACAATCCCATTTGAAATGTTGCCATAACCTTTAGTTTTACCTATTTCAGACCCTCCAAAGATAACCTTTGGTCTATTTCTTACAGGAGTGTAATCATTCAGCAAACTTTTTATTCCTGTCATATGCATAGAGCACCCACTGTCCAAGTACCAGATTGGAAGTTGATTGGTCTTTGGACAACCCTGCAAAGAGAAATTACCTTTTCTTAAGAGCCCACACCAAGTTGGGTCCTAGAACCTTGTTAGTATGAGCTGGAACATTTAGTTGTTGAATAACTCTTGGAGTTGTGAGAGTTGCCATAGGTCTGAATACTGGTCTCCCAGAGTTGAATCTTGGAACAGTTGGATTGAACCAACAGTCAAGTGCATAATGCCCAACCCTTCCACAGCACCAGCATTCATATCTATTATATCTCCTTGGAGGTCTTCTTACTTCTTTATGTTGACTCATATTTTGCTTAATTACCTTATTTACAGGTGCTATGTAATTTGTTTTAGTGACTTTTACTGGTTTAGTTTTCTTACTATC
This sequence comes from Dactylorhiza incarnata, assembly GCA_033032865.1. Lineage (NCBI taxonomy): Eukaryota > Viridiplantae > Streptophyta > Magnoliopsida > Asparagales > Orchidaceae > Dactylorhiza > Dactylorhiza incarnata. The sequence continues at coordinate 172,069 of JAWHQI010000040.1, read as the reverse complement.
AGTAATTTTTACTCCAGGTCTTAGTTCCTTTCTGTTGCATTTAGTATTTGCTTTTAATACAAATGAGTCATGATGAGTAAATACTTTTTCTTTGCATAGAGGTTTGGCATTATGGTTATTTGGTTGAATTAGATTATCTTTGCTATTAGAGCATTCACCCTTATAAAATTTATGCACACCTTTTTGATCATGCTTGTTTGTGATAGGCATGGCTTTGTTAAACTTTAAAGGTTGTATAGGTGCCTTGTCATTATTTTTAAGATTTTTATCTGCATTCCTATCATATCCTATGCCACATCTGTATTGTGCAGAGAATGTGTCTATTATAGGAAGAATAGTTTGTGGTTTTGAGAACTTAGCTACAAGTTTCCTTTCTGCTAGGAGTTTTGCTTCAAGTTCTTTTATTAACTTTTCCTTGGTGCTCAAAGTTTGTATGTGAATAATAGTCATGACTTTTAGTTTACTAAGTTCTTTACTTGTCTGATTCAGCCTTTCAGCTGTCTCAGAGTTTTGAGAATCAATTTGCTTTAATTCAAATAAGGAAGGATATTAAATTAACGGATCTATTTAATATCCTTTGGACGTATTCTGACAGATAAGGAAGGATATTAAATTAAGTCAAAAATAAAAGGACCTGCCAAAATCGTTTGAGTTGACAGAATTCAAACGTCGTTATATTACAGAATAAAAAGGATATATATATAGTATTCAGAAGAAGAAGATACCGAGTTAGATATCTCAGAAAGTTTTTTTTCTTCACTTCTTCATCTTCCTCTACAAGCAGCACAAAAACCTCTGAGAACATCATCCTCAAGAACATTTACTCAGAATCTGCTGTAAATTTAGATCTTTTAAAAGAGCAACAAGCAAATCTGAAGAACATGTTCTTCCAGATCAAACAGCTATAGGAGATCCTAGTTCTCAAGAGAAAGCTTCTTCATTTTCTGTCAAGCACTTCAATCTGACAGGGGGAGCTTTACAACAACATCCACTAGAGTCTTCTCTCAGCATCTTAACAGAGAAGAACACTATAAACCCTTTCCTTACCATGTTGTACAGGGTTATAACTCCCTTCAAAAGTTAATCTCGGTGACAGGGCACCTTAGCAAAAACCTGCAGTTTGGTTAGAGCACCTTATCAACAGCTCACCTGGTGTGAGGGCACCTTATCAACAACCTCCTAGTGGATTCCTGCCAAAGGTGGTAGAAGAGTAGACGTACCCAGACTTATTGGGGAACTACTATAGCTCCTTGTGTCTTCTGTGTTTGATTATTTCCTGTGGCACTACTGTTTGTTTTGTGATTACATTTATTTAAAATCTCTGTTTATATAATTTTCACACTGCTTACACTTATATGTAACACTATTTTAATTCCGCTATAAAAACTCAGAAAAAGTTTTAATACTCTATTCACCCCCCCCCCCCCCCCCCCCCCTCTAGAGTAACTTAAGATCTGACCTCCACTTTCAATTGGTATCAGAGGAGGTTGATTCTTTACAGTCTAACAGCTGAATCACAAAGATCAACCAGATCTTAATTTGTCTAGAGCTCCTTTATCTAAGAATTTTATATCATTCAAAACTCATGGCACAAAACAAGGAATATTCTAGCACAAGACCTCCCATGTGCAATCTCAATAAGTTTGCACTATGGAAAGCAAGGATTAGGCTTTATATGAACTCTATTGATGAGGAGATTTTCAATGTTATTCTTACAGGACCTACAGCACCTACAGCAACAACCAGCACTACTGCAACAACAGACAACACTGCTGGTCCACCTCCTGAGTGGACTGAGGCTCAGAAGAAGCAAAGAAATGCAGATGCAAAGGCCATGAACATTCTGGCCTTAACTATGTCAGATGACATATTCCAGAAAGTAGTTGAGTGCACCTCAGCAAAGAAATCTGGGAATCTCTCAACAACATGGTGGCAGGCTCAACAGATGAAAGGAAAGATAGAAGATCTCACCTGATCTCTCAATATGAGAACTTCAAGAAGGGAGAATCAGAAAATGTTGTTGATATGTACAATAGGCTCAGCCTCATAATAAATGAGCTGAAAACTCTGGACAAAGTGATCTCACTCACAGAGATCAATGATAAAATTCTTATGTGCTTTCCCAGCACATGGGACTCCAGAATCTGGCCAATCAAAGAAGCCAGAAGCCTAAATGAAATCACCACTAAAGCTTTGTTGGGCAAGCTCAAATCTTATGAGCAGCTTATCAAAAGTAGGGAAATGGAAGAATCCACTTCATCCCCAACACTCAAGAAGGAGAAAAGCATAGCCTTCAAAGCTGCAGAAGAAGAAGGACCAACTCCTACCAAAGAGGAGTTGCTGAGTTTCATAGCCAAAAGATTCTATAATATGACTAAGAAAGATTTCAAAAAGAAGTCATCCAGAAGCTATGACAAGCCAAGGTATGACAAAAATCACTCTAATGAAATTATATGTTTTGGTTGCAGAAAGCCGGGACATATTGCTCCTGAATGTCCAGAGAATCAAAGCAAAAAGGACAGAAAGGAAAGAAAAAGGGAAAAGGAAGAAAGGAAAGGTTCTAGCAAATCCTCCTCCCACTCACACAAAAAGAAAGGTAGAGGATTTGTAGCAACATCCTGGAGTGAAACAGAATCTGAATCAGAATCTTCATCTGGTTCTTCTGATGAAGAAGAAACAAAAGAGAATAGCCAATGTCTACTGGCAATTTATGACTCAGACTGTGAGTCACAATCTGAATCTTCATCAAGCTCCAGTGATGATGAAGAAGAAAAGAACTTCTGCATGATGGCAATCAATGCCTCAGCCAGCAAATCTGATGAAGAAAATTCAGAATCAGAAGAAGAAAATGATGCAGATCAGGTAATGTCTGGTTTTGATTTTACTTCAGATGAATTCAAAGCTGAATTCAAAGTCCTTTGCTCAGACTTACTCAACTCTGAGAAAGAAATAATCTCACTCAGATGTAAGTTAGCTGAAATGAAAGAGATATGTGAAGAAAATGCAAACCTTAAGAAAGATTTGGCTGCCTCCAGAGAACACATTGTTCTCACTGAGAATAAACTTTCTGAGGCCAAGAAATTTGAAGAATCCCTAAATGGGTGAAGTATCAAACTGATGGACATCACAAGCACAGTCAATGCTAGACTTAATAATAGCAAACTGGGCTTGGGTGCCTCATCAAGTGAGCCATCTCTGATTAAGAGAAATATTCTCTCCTCACCTATAAAATTTATTTCTGCTAAAGGCAAAGAAGCTGCAAAAAGAGATAAAGATATTTCAAGCAAGTCTGTTAAGGATAAAAGAATTCAAAAGAATTCGTCGAACGGAGCTCGACGAAATCTGAAAACAGATTTTCAGTATAGTTATCAGATGAACAATAGTCGACCAATTTATCCAAATTTGTCGAACAGATACTATACAGAAAATACTAGAAATCTTACTCCCAAACAAACTAAGAATCCTTTCACTGAATGGATAATACCTCCAAGGAGATATCATCCACAAGGCTATAAGGACCAGCCTGAAATGTCATTTATTTCTGAATTTTGTGGTAACACAAAAGGACCCAAGGTAGTCTGGGTCAAAAACAACTAGTTTATGTTTTTGTCTTTGCAGGTACATGGCCATCCAAGATTAAATCAAAAATGGTACTTGGACAGTGGCTGCTCAAAGCACATGACAGGAAACAAGGCCAACCTGAAAAATTACAAGGCACAGCTTGGACCCAAAGTGATCTTTGGAGACTCCAACCATGGTCAAACCAAAGGCATTCGTCAAATCAAAGTTGGAAAAGTAACATTCAAGGAAGTCACATATGTGAAGGGTCTGAAGCACAACCTCATCAGCATAAGTCAATTATGTGATGAAGGCTATCAGGTAACCTTTAATAAATCAGAATGTATTATCAAGTCATCTGATAATGTCATTGTTTTATCAGGTATTAGACAGGGTAACATATATTTAGTAAATTTCAATTCCTCTAAATCAGAAATTTGCCTGTTTAATGAGCTAAGCAAATCTAGTGAACTATGGCATAAAATATTAGGGCATGTAAATCTTAGAACAATTGCCAAGCTATCTAAAGATAATCTAGTTAGAGGTTTACCATTAGGATCATATAAGAAAGAAGGTTTATGTAGGGCATGCCAGCTAGGAAAGCAAACCAAAAACAGTTTTAAATCCTTATCAAAAAGTGATTCACCTAGAATCTTATTTTTGCTACATATGGACCTTTTTGGACCTATAGCAATAAAGAGTTTAGGAGGGAAGTCTTACACTCTAGTTATTGTAGATGACTTCTCTAGATTCACTTGGGTATTATTTTTGAGAGAAAAGTCAGATAACTTTAAAGTTCTTACAGACTTTCTTAAGAGCATACAGATTGAATACTCTACTGTAGTTGCATTGTTCAGAAGTGATCATGGCACTGAGTTTGAGTCTCTTCTTATGCAAGAATTCTGTGAGAAGGAAGGTATCAGGCATTGCTTCTCAGCTCCTAGAACTCCTCAACAGAATGGGGTAGTTGAAAGGAAAAATAGAACCCTAATTGAATCAGCAAGAACATTGCTTGCAGATGCTAATTTGCCACTAACCTTTTGGGCAGAAGCTGTTAGCACAACAAACTATGTTCTGAATAGAAGTTTGATACACAAACTCAAGGGTAAAACTCCTTATGAATTACTTAAAGGGAAGAAACCTAAAGTTGACTATTTCAGAACTTTTGGTTGTAAATGTTTTATTCATAACAATGATAAGAAATATCTTAGAAAATTTGAACCAAAATCTGAAGAAGGAATTTTCTTAGGATATTCAATAGTTAGCAAAGCATATAGGGTATTTAACAAATCCACTCTTAAGATAGAAGAATACATGCATGTTTCCTTTGATGAAACTAACATGTCTTACAAGGAGAAGAAATCTTCTACCAAGAATGCTTTGCAGGTACCAACTCTATGTGAAGAACTTAATGAACTAAATCTACAGTCAGGAGATTCAATGCAACCATCAGCTCAAAACCTTGAAGACAGTGAAGAAGAAGATCATTCAGATCTTATTGATTATCAGAATCAAGCAACAACAGAACATCCTCCATAGGATACAGTTACTGAACAAAATTCAGAAAATAAATATCAGTGCAGAATTAACTCCAACTGTTGACCACATCACAGTTAGAGATCACCCAATTTCACAAGTGATTGGTGACATTTCAGCAGTTGTTCAGACAAGACATCAACTACATCAAAATCAGATGCATACTTGCTTTCTATCACAAGTTGAACCTCAAACCATAAAAGATGCAGAACAAGATCCAAATTGGATTCTTGCAATGCAAGAGGAACTCAACCAGTTTGAAAGAAACAAAGTTTGGGATTTGGTTCCAAGACCAAGAGGCCATCCAGTCATTGGCACCAAGTGGGTCTTCAGGAACAAACTTGATGATCAAGGAAATATTGTGAGAAATAAAGCAAGGCTAGTAGCTCAAGGATACTCACAGGAAGAAGGCATAGACTATGATCAAACATTTGCACCTGTGGCAAGACTTGAAGCTATCAGAATATTTTTAGCATTTGCTGCATACAAACAATTTAAGGTATATCAAATGGATGTAAAAAGTGCATTCCTAAATGGAGATATCAAGGAAGAAGTTTATGTGGAACAACCGCCAGGTTTCATCTCTCCAACTCACTCTTCTTATGTATTCAAGCTTAATAAAGCTCTTTATGGTCTCAAACAAGCTCCCAGGGCATGGTATGAGACCTTAGCTAATTTTCTATTGGAAAATAAGTTCTGTAGAGGCTTAGTAGACCAAACCTTATTTTTTAGAATACATAAAAGTCAAACACTGCTAGTTCAAATATATGTAGATGATATTATTTTTGGATCTACTGATTCAAATTTATGCAAAAAAATCTCTAAACTTATGCAATCTAAATTTGAAATGAGTAGCATGGGTGAATTATCATACTTCCTTGGTCTACAAGTGAAGCAAACCTCATCAGGAATCTTCATTTCACAATCCAAGTATGCTAAGGAATTAGTAAAAAGATTTGGAATGTCTGATTCCTCTCCCATGAAAACACCCATGGCTTCTAATGTTATCATTAATGCTGATGAATCAGGGAAACCTGTTGATCAGAAGGTGTATAGAGCAATTGTTGGCTCATTACTCTATTTGACAGCTAGTAGGCCTGATATAATGTTTGCTACTTGTATTTGTGCTAGGTTTCAAGTCAACCCTAAAGAATCTCATCTATCTTTACTAAAAAGAATTTTGAGATATATAAAGGGCTGTCCTAATCTAGGTCTCTGGTATCCAACAGCATCTGAATTTGAATTAACTGGATTCTCAGATTCAGATTATGCTGGATGCAGAGTAGACAGAAAAAGCACATCAGGAACTTGTCAGTTTCTTGGTGATAGGCTTGTGTCTTGGTTTTGTAAGAAGCAGACATCTGTGTCCACATCAACAGCTGAGGCAGAATACATTGCTGCAGGCAGTTGCTGCTCACAGATACTGTGGATACAAAATCAACTTCTAGACTATGGCATCAACTTAAACCAATCAATTATATTTTGTGACAATACTAGTGCAATATCTATAGCACAAAATCCAGTTCTCCATAGTAGAACTAAACACATAGAAATAAGGCACCACTTTATCAGAGATAATGGGGATAAAAATAAAATTTGTCTACAGTTCATCTCCACTGATTTACAAAGAGCAGATATTTTCACCAAACCCTTGGATGAAAAGAAACATATTTTCTTTATGAATCAACTGGGAATGATAGATGGAGACTCAATTTGTTGAAAATTATATTTTCTATCCTATTCAATATTTTTTTTAAGAACGACAAATTTTTTTTTTTTCGTCGAACGATGGTCGACAAAAACCTCCATCTTCAAGAGTCAGTAAAGAAAATATTGTTTGTCGAACGGCGGTCGACGAAATTTATTTTAAAGTCGGTTCGACTTCAGATTTAATTAGGTTTTGCCGAACGGCGGTCCTCGAATTCTCCTCCCTATTTTCTTGACTATACAACACTTATTTTATCTTATTCTAAGTTTTGCGCCTACAGAAATCGTCTTTCCCTCCAGTTCCTCTCTGCACTTGATCTTCAAATTTCTTTGCAGGAACAATGGCGATTCCTCAGGCTTCTCTGCACCTAATGAAGTTTGATGTAGGCTTTGACATTGACATGGACTCGTTTGCACAGTCAGACCAAATCTTCAAGGATATTCTTCAAATGCTGGATGAACAACAACTAAGGAAATTTCTAAGCACCAGGCAGAAGATAGCAATTGCAGAGATAAAAGAATGGGTTTTCACTGCAAAATCAGTCGATGAAAGTTTATCGGGAACAATATCAGGTCATCATGTCTCTCTCTCTCCCACCATCCTTTCTGAAATCTTTTGTCTTGAAAATGGTGAAGATGAGTTAGACATAAGCTCAAATGAATTTGATGAAGCTTTAGTCAAAATGGGCCATTTGACTGGAAACCCTAGCCACATTCTGAAAAAGAATCTGTCTCAGAACTACAAGTTCTTAGCAGATATTGTTGGGAAAGTCCTGCTGGGCAAGACTTCTGGGCATGACTATATCAGTAGGCACCAATTTCTATTAATGGTGGCCTTAATGGAGAAGAAGAAAGTCAACTGGGGATCAATCCTTTTTGACCTAATTACAAAGAAAAACTCTACAGAGAATGTATGCTTTGGAAGAATCTTAGGAATCTTTCTGCAGGAAAGGCATCCAGAACTTTTGGTGTCACCAAAAGTAACAATAAATGCCAGCAAGAGGCTGACCGCAGCACTCTTTGCTAAATGGGATAGAATAATTCCCAAGAAGAATACAGGAGCTGAGGCCTCCAGAAAAAGGAAAGCTTCTGAGGACACAAGGACTGATCAAGTCACTCCCTCTACCCCTCTAGAAGATCCTTCCTCAGTTCCTCCTTCCACTCATATCCTCTCTCCACCTGCTCAACAATCTCCTGCTCATTCTTCATCTCCTCCTTCAACTGCAATATCACCCATCAATGATATTCCAATCTTAACCGACCACATCAGTGATGCTCCACCTCCACCACTATCTTCAGAACCACTACCTACCACACCTCCCTCTCCAATACACAATGAATAACACTCACATATCCATTCTCCTAGTCCAATCCATCTAGACATTCATATACATACCACCAACATAAGCAATATCATTCCTTCAATATCATCTCCATCCACTTCACAACCATTCACTTGCCATCCACCCGATTATCCATCCCTCAACCTCTCCTCTATTGCTGATCAAGCCTTTGATCTTATCCTTCCTAAAATAAGCCATCTCCTGGATGCAAAACTTGCTCCAGTTCTTCAGGCACTTTCTACTTTATCTTCTAAGATAGCCTCTCTTCCCTCCTCCACTGCTGTCCCTTCTACTAGGGGCCTAGATTCAGGCTGTCCTGAAGCTAGGCAGGGGGAGATGTCCTATGAAGAAGCTCCAGAAACAGAAGGAACTCCAGAAGATGATACAGAAGTTACAATTTTTGATACAGATACACAAGTTATAGAAGTAATAAATAATATATGCATTCATCCATCCTGTGATCTATATAGCTTATTATCAAAATTTGATGTCACATATACTTCAAGGGTATCACCATACATAGAGGATCTATCAAAGGCTCTGATTTGCCTTCCTCAGAAAACTCATTCTGACATCATACAAAATTACATATCCTCTATTCCTTCATCCACTGTTCAAGACATTCAAATAAAGGATCATTCTGCAGAATATGAAGATGATCTTGCATAATTCCTTGATGATACAACAGCCCCACAAACTATTTCTTCACCTCCAATTTCTGTATGGAATGAAGAACCAATGCCAAGCTTTGATGAAATCTGGAGAGAAGCAGATGCAGAGTTTGACAAAGCTGAAGAAGAAAGATTAAAGGCTCGGGAAGCAATCAAGAAAATTGATGATTTATACAATAAGCCAATCTAATCTTCTGACTCTGAAGATGATGATGACAACAGTGATTCTGATGATACACTCTCAAAGAAAAGAAAGAAAAGAACAGCTAAGTCAAAGGCTGCTCCCAAACCTCCAAATCCAAATAATGACATTCCTCTGTACATTTTGTATAATGTCCCTCTTGATGAGAAAACTCCTCACTGGATGAAGCTCTCCAGAAATGAGAACAATAGGAGGAAGAAATTCAAGAAGACTGGCTACATCCCTGACAAACCAGTCAAGCACAATCATCCTCCTCCTCCTCCTCCAGCAGCTGGTGCAACAGGATCAGCAGGTGTATCATTTTCCTCTCAGAGGCCAAGCTCTCAACATTCAAGGAGACCTGGTAGTTCTAGTGGTTCTCAAGCCTCTGGATCAGCCAGTGCTCCTTCCTCTAAGAAATCAGCTCCTATCCTTCAAAGAAGTCAAACCTGTTCCTCTTCTTAAATATCTTCAGAATACAAACTTCACATTTCTGATGGAACTCTTCACAGAGATAGAGTACCTCAAAAGGTCACTCAAGACAAAAATGATTCAGAAAATATTTATTATTTTCCAGATCCAGAAGAAGAGAAACTCTGTCAGATGGCAAGACTAAAAGAAACAATTGGGTATGCACAGATTAAAAAGGCTAAAGCTGAAGGCAAAGATTTCTCAAGTTACTCAACCATGTCAGAATACAGAAGAAAAGAACTTGAAAAATACAAAACAGTTAAAGCATTCAATACTGAGGAATATATTGATATGCACCCAGAAGCATTTATTCCTCATGTTAAAGAACAGAAAATCATCGGTGCTCAAGACTTGTTTATCAGCAAAAAGGAATCAGAAGACCCCAACAGAAAAATCATATTCAAGCCATCTTCTCAGGACAAAAAGCCTTAAATAAATTGCTTGGTTATGAATGTAAAGTTTCTGAACTCAGAGCACTTATTTTTATCTGATGATCTATTTTTATCTATCAGATATATTTCATTATTGCTCTGTTTTGCTGCATCTATTTGATTTTTCTTGTCAAAAAGTATCCTAACCCAAATAGGGGGAGATTGTTGGAACAACCCTTTTACTGTTTTGGGCTAGGATCACTATGTACTAATTAGGATCAGTTGACCCCATTGTATAGTTTAAGGGTCAAGTCTTTAGGCTGATAAATTAGCTAGAACTTAAGATTACATCTAAGGTTCTCAGCGTTCGACGAATGTCTAGCAGCACTCGACAAATGGCATGTGGTGTTCGACAGATGGCTCCCAGCGTTCGACAAATTGTTCTAAGCAGACTGAAGTATTACAGCCAGTTACAGCACTCGACATTCACTGGTCAGTGTTCAACGAATGGCTAGCAGCGCTCGACAGATGGCTCCCAGCGTTCGACAGTTTTTATTGACAGCGCTCAACAGTTTTCTAGCCAGTGTTCGACATATTCTGGATAGCGCTCGACAGATGGCTCCCAGCGTTCGACAGATCATTTATTGAAGCCCAGATTTGTTATCAACTATATTCTATCTATCCTAACAGCAAAACGACGAATATAACGGATCTATTTAATATCCTTTGGACGTATTCTGATAGATAGATAGAATATAGTTGATAACAAATCTGGGCTTCAATAAATGATCTGTCGAACGCTGGGAGCCATCTATCGAGCGCTATCCAGAATATGTCGAACACTGGCTAGAAAACTGTTGAGCGCTGTCAAAAAAAACTGTCGAACGCTGGGAGCCATCTGTCGAGCGCTACTAGCCATTCGTTGAACACTGACCAGTGAATGTCGAGTGCTGTAACTGGCTGTAATACTTTAGTCTGCTTAGAACAATTTGTCGAACGCTGGGAACCATCTGTCGAACGCCACATGCCATTTGTCGAGTGTTGCTAGACATTCGTCGAACGCTGAGAACCTTAGATTTAATCTTAAGTTCTAGCTAATTTATCAGCCTAAAGACTTGACCCTTAAACTATACAATGGGGTCAACTGATCCTAATCAGTACATAGTGATCCTAGCCCAAAACAGTAAAAGGGTTGTTCCAACAAATTTGCTTTAATTCAGATATTTCTTTTTGTAACCTTTTATTATTCCTTTTGCTCTTCTTAAGTGCTTTGAGAATTAATTGATATTTTTCAATAATTTCATCTATATGAAGTTTAGAGTGTGAGTCATTTTCATCAGAGGAGAATGAATCTATTTCAGTTTCAGAATTAGAATCAGAAAGAGGAGTTTTATCAAGTACCTTTATATCAATAGTTGTCTCCTGATTTTCATGATCACTCAATGCCATGAGTCCTGCATTTTCTTCTTCATCCTCTTCACTATCAGACCTTGATAGTGGGGCTTTTATCATAGGTCTATCATTTAGACTGTCTTCATTTTCATTGGCAGCCATCAGAGCTATGAGTGCCTCCTCACTATCTGAGTCTGATGACTGAGATTCACTATCACTAAGAGTGACCTTGCCCTTTTTGGCTATTAGACTCTTCTCATGTCTTTTGTCAGATTTGTACTTTCTTTCAACAGATTTCTTGTTGTTCTTTCTCTTTGAAGGACAATCAGCAATCATGTGTCCTGATTTCCTGCAACCAAAACACACAATTTCTTCTGAATTAATTTTATTGTGTTTAGAATTGTACCTGTCCTTCTTGGAGTCTTGTTTGAATCCCTCTGAAAAATTTGAATGCTTCTTAGATTTGGATAGCTGAGAGGGTCTAGTTTTCCAGTGTTGTTTTCTCCTCAACATTCTTTTTAGTTATTTGGTAAAGAATGCCAATTCACCATCTGATATTTCAGAATCAGAATTACTGGTTTCTGATTCTTCTGATTCAGATGGAATCCTGGGAGATAATACCATTCTTTCTTTGCTTTTCTTTGAGCTTTCTGCTTTCAAAGCAATAGGATTTTCCCTGTTGTGTCCTTCCTCAGCTTTTCTGGTATTCAAATGAAGTTCATGAGACAATAGTTTCCCATATAAATTTTGTGGCTGAATGTTTCCCAGATTTCCCATTTCTCTGATTGGACAGATCTTGATATCCCATTCTTTGTTCAGTGATCTTAAGAACTTATCATTCAGCTCATAATCTGAGAAAGTTCTTCCATAAGTCTTTAGGCCATTTACAATCTTGAAGAATTTTTCATAGCATATTGCTATTGAATCTTTCTTGTCTTGTCTGAAAGCTTCATATTGCTGATTTAGAAGTGACTTCCTGTCATCTCTGACTTCTTCAGTCCCTTCCATATAGACAATAAGAGATTCACATATTTCTTTGGCAGTTTTGCAATGGACTAAATTTTGGAAGGTTGAATCTTCAATAGCACTAACAATGATGTTCTGAGCTCTCTTGTCCATGGAGGCCAGGATCACTTCATCTTTGGTCATCTCTGAATAAGCTTTATAGATGTGAATTCTTTGCTTCCTTCTGTATTAGCCATCACGACTTTAGAAATCTACCCTTAGGAGATCTTGTTCAGGCGGTTAAACCTTTTCTTGAACAACCTGCCTCTGATACCACTTGAAAGACTTTAATTAAGGGTAGCTAATCACCTAGAGGGCGGGGGGGTGAATAGGTTATTTAAAAACTGTTGCAATTCTTGACTATAATCAAGATAAAACTAATCAGAGCTTTCAAGAAACAAACACATACACAGAAAAGAACACACAGATTTTTATAGTGGTTCCCCGTATCTTGGGTAATCCACTTTCCCCCTTCTCCCCTTCTAGCAGTGTGCTAGATAGAGGTTATAGCTCCTCCAGATCTCAGACCACAAATAGGTCTTACAGCTCAGATCACAACTGATCTTACGGTCTCAGATCACACAGATCTTTCTAACTCAGATCATACAGATCCTACCTCAGCCTTTATAACTAGGCTTACAGCTCAGATTCACCCCTGAATCCTACAACTCAGATCACAACTGATCTTACATCTCAGATCCTTGACAGATCCTACACTCAGATCTGACAACTCAGATCCTACAAGAATTTCTAAAGGAAATAACAAATACTTAGACTCAGATTTGAGATTGTTGAGCCTTCTTGATCTGCCTGAATGATCAGACTGAAATCTTCAAAAGAACAGTAGCAGCAAATGATCTTCTTGATTCAACAGGCTGTGATGACTGTTCTTCTTCTTAGGAAGACAGATTCTTCCTTCTTGATCTTCTTCTTTCAGAGAGAGATGTCAGCACCAGATTGCTAAATAAAATCTTCAGTTTAGATTGGTTCTGAAAGGGAAGATGACTTCTCCAGATTCTTTCTCGAACTTTCACTCAAATTGATGGAGACGATGATGGCTTTTGAAAGATAGGAAAATCTTTTCTAACTTAACTTTTCTTCACTTCTTAACTTGGATTAACTACACAACCCATAGGTCATGCCTTCTATTTATAGCCTTCCATCTGCAATGTGTGTTACGCTTCTCCACGTCAGCATGACATCACATCTTCAACGGTCTTCAATGAAAACAAAAGCTCAGCTAGTTGTGGAAGATATTCTTCAGTTCAGAGTATTCATAGAAAAGGCATTGAGCACTTAACATCTCTGTTGACGCTTTTCTAGTTAGGCGTCGAGCGGTATTTGAACGCTCGACGCTTACTCCTTAGACTGAGGCTCTCGTATCCTACTTCTCAGGCGTTGAGCAAACATCACTTAGTCGACGCTTTTTATTTGAAGAAGTCGAGCAACGTCTAGGGGCTCGACGCTTCTTCACTATTACTTCATATCTTTACACTTATGGTTGGCGCTGAGTTGACTGAAGTTAAGTCGACACTTCTCTTTCCAAGGCGTCGAGCAATGTAACTTGGCTCGACGCTTCCGAACTTGGTCTCAGAACTTCAGCGGCGACCTTGTCTATTTGATTAGTAGACATGAGTCAACGCTTCTGGGTCACAGGCGTCGAGCGATGTATGATGTCTCGACGCTTGTGGACTTGAATGAGTTCCATGAACTTTTTGCCTGACCTGATCTCCTGCACATTGATTCTAGAGAGTATATCAAATACATTCTGAGATATATCTTTGACTTAGGGATGGACTTCTCCAAATCTAAGACATTGTGGGCAATGATCCCAACACCCTCTCATGTAAGGAAGAAGTTCTCCATAGAGCGCAAACGAGAACGTGAATATGAAGATGATCGAGCACATAAGAAACGATAATCAAAAGCGTCGACCGCTGACCGCCCCGGAGACAATATTTGAAGGAGCAAGCTTTTCTTTCTAGATCTATTGTTTCATCTTTGTATTCTCTTGTCTTCTATTTTATTGTTTCGTGTGACATGAAGAAATCATTCGGGGAGGATGTCAGATTCCGGGGAGGATTTTGTGAGAAAATTGTCCTTAAGGGCGTCAATCCGGGGAGGTCTAGGGTGGGCTCGAAGACCTTCTGGTGGAGAAGGGAGATAACCAACCGATCCTCGGGGGAGGGTCGGTATAGAAAACACAAGATTGTATTATTCATCATTTTTAATCTCCAATGTCATGTAGATCACAATTTTGTAATAAATTAGTTTGTGAAATAAAATCATGTTTTTACTTGTCTTATTATCTTGATTTTATTTACATTCCATAAAATGTTTTAAATAATATTTTCTCAAAGCCTTAACACAAAATATACTATAAGGTTCTTTTTGGTGTGGAATAAACTCTTAGAATTCAATCTCTGTGTGCTAGTGCCAGGCGGTAGCACTTACCGCCGGCGGTAATGAAAAAAGATTGAATTCTGACTTTTTCTAAAAGTAATCTTCAGTATAATCTTTTTTTGAAATTTTAAAATACAATTTTCTACAAAATATTCTGGAAATTCTTTAATTAACAAGAATATTTTTATATAGAATTAAATTCTGAAAAACTTTAATTCACCCCCCTCTAAAGGTGCCAATAGATCCAACATACTATAGGTATGAACCATTTTCCATATTGTAATGCTGCTTTGTTCAATTTCCTTCAAGCACGTATGTGCGCCCTTGTGTGCACATTTTAGTTATCCAGCTTACTGTGCAATTTCCTATAGCAGAATTGGAGCACATGTGTGTTTTGTTGGATCGGTAGGTGCCCTTAGAGGGGGGGTGAATAAGGGTTTTAAAAACTTATATTATATTTTGAAATACTTGCTTATGATAAGAAATCAAAATAGTGATTTTGTTTAAAGATCTAAATTGTTTTATAATAAAGGAGAGGATAGTAAACAATTTAGAGAAATGAAGATCAAATCAATTTTATTACACAAAGAGAGATATGATTATTATTAATAAAATTGATTACAAAATTTGATTTCAATGACGCTAGAAATCAAAGCAAAATATGAAAGACTCTTTTTGTTTTCTATACCGACTCGTATCCCCACGAACCGGTTGGCTTTAGCTGATCCTTCCCCGGATATGGCCTCAAGCCGCTCTAGCCAACCCTTCCCCGGATATGGCCTCGAGCACCCCCTATACCTACACCCGAGACCTAGTCGCCAACACGAGGCGAATTTCTTCCCTAAGTCCTACCCAGACCTAGTCGCCAACTTGAGGCGAATTCACTACATGATTTAAAAGAAAAGATGTGAATTAAAAAGATAATGATATAAAACTCCCTATATGGATCTCTTGGAGAAGTGGACGAAGGCCCGCAGAGTATGATCGTAGTCAATGCGGTCTTTCGTCAGGATGATGACGCATGTTGAAATCTTCTCCACGGATCTCCTTAAGCCTTCATGGATTTGTGGGAGTATCTCTCTGAACCTTCCTCTCTATGCTGTGGCACGAAGCTCTGGAATTTGGATCTAAAGAGGATTGAGAAGACGGAGCCAAGGGGTCCTTTTTATAGCCTTGGAGCTAGCGCTTGCGCTATCGCTACCGCCGGCGCTATCCCATTTTATAACAAATTCTGCGCGGCAGAATCTTCAATCTGAGGAAACAATTCTCTCTTGCCTTCTGTGCTCCGCGCTACTGCCTGCGCTATCCGCTACCGCCAGCACTATCCCATTTTAGGACATATTCTGCGCGACAGGATCTTCAATCCGAGGAAACATTTCTCTCTTGCCTTCTGTGCTCCGAGCTACCGCCTGCGCTATCGGATACCGCCAGGCGCTATCTCCTTCTATATGTACTCCCAAAATTGCGCTTAAGCATTCTTTTCGTCGATCAAATTTTCATCGACCGGAGTTCGTCGAGCGGGCTTCATCATTCGTCGATCGGAAATTCGTCGAACGGAGAATCGTCGAACGCAAGATCATCATACGCAGATTCAATTTCGTCGAACCCAGCTTCTGTTCTCACCGGCTTGATTTCGTCGATCGCAGCAGCAAGTTCGTCGAACAGGCTTCATCATTCGTCGAGCGCAAATTCATCGAACGCAAGTTCGTCGAACGCAAGATCTATTTTGTCGAACCCAGCTTCCGTTCTCAGCGGTTCCTTAGCGCTAGCGCCAGGCGTTAGGTGATACCGCCGGCGCTAGAAGGAGTGTTGGATTTGAAGGCTCAAATTTGGGGGCAACCTTCTTATGTAATCCTTGAGTCATATGGACTTTGTTTTCCTGCACACTTAGACACACAAGATCAAATACACATAGGATTTGTTATTCTCAAACCTAGGAGATGCGGAAGACCATGTTCCAACATGTTTCTTTGTGCACATGCCCCTGTGTTGGTTGCATGCGCATTTATTGAATTTATTTGACCAAAAATACAGTGATCTGCAATTGCGTGTGAGTTTTCTTCACGCACATGCATGTAATACTATTCATCTGCGTGCGTGATCATTGCCCCTTGTTGGGAAAGCACCGTCTTGAATTACCTTACAAATTTTGTAAAAATGATTTCATTCTCTAGAATTTATTACACATGTTGTATAGTGAATTTAATAAAGTCTTTAAATGTCTTAGGATGTTATTTTCACCTTAGAGTGTCAAAGCCTAGTCAAAATAAGATCAAAGACCAGTTAAGTTAAATATGCGTCGAAAGGAATTCGACGCAGCTTTGATTGAAAATCGAAGTAACTTTGAATAGAAGTAAAGATAACTCAGACTGACAAGCGATGCTTCATGGGAAGTCGACACAACATCAAATGGAATTTGACGCAGAAGTTGGAATTTGAAGTTTACGTTCTTTATCTCGACGGACACGTCAATAAGAAATCAATGCACTATCGATAACAGAGTATAATTCAAAGCTGAGGTTTTCTGGAGCAGATCTAGACGTAGCCTCTAATGGAATTCAAAGGTGTGTCGATATGAAGTCAGAAGGCATGTGACGCAATGTCGAGTACAGTCCAATAATGGATACTCATTGGAATTGATTCAGAAGATTATAATGGATCATATATATATGGAAATTATTTGATTCCTAACGGGCTACAATAGGATATAAAGACAGAAATGCATTAGAGATTCAGAGGTGATAAAATTGGAAGATATATTAAAGATATTGATGGGTGGTCAACTGACATAGATGGAAAGCTACAATTTCTATTCTATACTTTATAATTGAAGAGTCGATATGATGGGAAAGTAATTCGACAGAAGATTATATACACAAAGAATTCAAAAGTTAATAATACAGATGTTTTGCTGTTGTGTCTCTCTCTTTCTCTGACTTTACCTGACAGATCTCTACACAGCAGTTCTTCTTCCTCAAGCTGCAGAAAGATTTTTCTTCCTCA
The DNA here is from genome assembly GCA_033032865.1 of Dactylorhiza incarnata. NCBI lineage: Eukaryota > Viridiplantae > Streptophyta > Magnoliopsida > Asparagales > Orchidaceae > Dactylorhiza > Dactylorhiza incarnata. Next base: position 154,428 of record JAWHQI010000040.1, on the reverse strand, counting down.
AGCTAACAAAATATATAGAGATCAATCTGAAAGATTGGATATGTGCTCATAATCCTTGCATCTTCTTCTAAGTAAGGATTCATCCTCTGATAAAGGATCCAGAACACTTAGTGCTTAGAATCCTCAGTGACTGCTGAAAGAGGATTCAAATCAACATATTACACTTCATTATATTCTTCTTCTTCTTACTCAATTTCTCATTTTCGTAAATTGAGTAAAGAGTTGTAAGAATCCCTCTTCAAAGTATTCCGTCTTGGTTCAAGATCTCCTTATCAAAAGATCTGGTTTGGTTCTAAGAGTCTCCTTATTAAAAGACTCAGTCTTTGGTTCTAAGAGTCTCCTTATCAAAAGGCTCAGTGGTTCTAAGAGTCTCCTTGTCAAAAGTCTCAGGCACGGTGATAGTGTATTCCTACCAAAGTGGTAGAAGAGTGGACTAACCAGATTTTGGGGAGCCACTATAGCTTTTGTGTCTTCCGTGCTTGTGAATTTTCTTTGATTGTTGTCTATTTTATTATTCTGTGATTGATTTAATTTTGGTCGGGATCTTGGATGCTTAGGAATTAGACTTATGTTTTTGTGCACTTATAGTAAATGTTTTAAATCTCTATTCACCCCCCCCCCCCCTATAGAGAATTCTTAGGGGAGTTATTGTGCACTTTCAATTGGTATTAGAGGGAGGTTGATCAGAAAAAGTTTATCACCTTGATCAAAAGATCCTCTCACTCATATTTTTATATTTCAAAAGTATTTTGAGAATAAAAGTTCTAAGGACTATGCATTCACTAGACCACCAGCGTGTAATCTGAACAAGTTTACATTCTAGAAGGCCAGAATAAAATTATACATGAATTCTATTGATGAAGGCATCTTCAATTCTATTTTGACAGGACCATCAATTCCTTATAAAAAGGATGCCAGTGGGAACACAACACCAGAACTTGTTCCTAGGGAAGAATGATGGAGAAAATAAAATAAAAGACTGGGATGCCAAGACAATGAATATCTTGGTATCCACTATGTCAGATGATATATTTCAAAAAATGGTTGAATGCCAATCTGCAAAAGAGATCTAGGATTCATTATCTAAATTAGTTGAAGAAAGTTCTGATGAAAGGAATGACATAAAGTCCCTTCTCATATCCAAATATGAGAATTTTCAGAAGAAATCTGAAGAAAATATTAATGAAATGTATGAAAGGTTCAACATCATAATCAATGAGCTCAAAGAACTTGGCAAGGAGATCTCAATGACTGAGATAAATGACAAGCTTCTCATGTGCTTCCTAAGCACTTGGGACTCAAGGATTTGGTCCAGATGCCACGGGAAGATCTCCACAGATGCTCTTCTAGGCAAGCTAAAGTCATATGAGCTGCTATTGAAGAGCAGAGCTGAAAAATAAGCCAAAGAGAAAGCTTCCACTTCCTTAAGATAAAGAACCATTGCATTGAAGGCAGCTGCAGGAGAGCCTTCAACCTATGAAGAAGAGATGTTTAATCTCTTGGCCAGAAGGTTCAGAAAGTGGGTCAAAACTGAAAACTCCAAAAGAAGGGGCATGAACTCAAGTAAGCCCAGGTTTGATATGACTCCCAACAAAGAGGTCATACTCTTTACCTACAAAAAGCAAGGGCACATTTCTTCTGAATGTCCTAAAGAGCAGAAGAACATAAACAATAAAAAGGAGTATAAGAAGCAGTCCTTCAGAAAGAAGGACAAGAAGAAATGAAGATATTTCATAGCTGAAACCTGGAGTCAATCAGAACCTGAGTTAAGTTCCTCATCTGAAAGTGAGGAAGAAGCTGCTGCTGAAAATGCCTGCCTGGTGGCTTTGGAAGATTCCTCTAAGGAAGATCAGGTGTCATATTTTGAGTATTTTGATTTCTCTTCAGATGAATTTAAAGAATGTTTTAAAGAATTCTGTAATGATCATCTAGAAGCTCGGAAATAAATTAAAACACTAAGAAAAGAATTAGAAGATCTTAAGGAAGAAGATGTATGTTCTGAAAATTATGAATTAAGGGGTAAGGTATATAAGAAGGAAAAAAGAAATAGATAAATTAACTGCTAAATCATTAACATTAAAGGAAGAGCTTACAAAGGCAAAGGCCTTTGAAGATTCACTCAATGGGAGGAGTCTAAAGCTAAATGATATCACAGAGAATCTCTCTGTGAGATTTAGATATCTTGGATTAGGGGCAGATCCTTCGATTAGTAATGTAGCCTCTAGCAAACCTGCTTGGGAAAGACTTGTAGTTTTTGTTAGATCTAGTGAGAATCAACTAAATGAAAATGTAGAATGTTGTGAAGAACTACATAACCATCTTGAAAAAATCACTATATTTAATAGGGTGAACATTAATAATAAAAAAGGAATAGCCAAACATCCTATAGAAAAATTAATCAGCAATAATCAAATTTTTAATAAAAGGAAGTATGCGTTGAATAGAACTCGATGCAACTCTAAAGATGCATCGAATGCAACTCAACGGAGTTCTGCAAGTGCTTCGGCATTAACTCGAAGATGGTACGAAAGTGCATCGAGTCATACTCAATGCAACCAGCCTCCTACATCGACCTGTTAAAAGTGCACAATGTGCCTCTGAGAATCCTCTAGAGGAGGGAGTGAATAGAGATTTAATTTTTTTTATTCAAACAGTGCAAACAATAAAACTAACTAAGAAATTATGCTCTCAAACAAAACACAGGCAGAATAAATACTGCTGAAAGTAAGTGTGCAGAAAAGATAAATGGGACAGCATAGAAAAGCACAACATAGACACAAGGATTTTTTATTGAGGTTCCCCAAAATGTGGGTACTCCCCTCTTCTACCACCTGGTAGGCAAGCACACCTGTGCCCGAGTCTTTTGATAAGGAGACTTTTGAACCAAAGATCTTTTGATAAGGAGATCTTGAACAACAGATCTTTTAATAAGGAGATCTTGAACCTCAAATCTTTTGATAAGGAGATCTTGAACCACAGATCTTTTGATAAGGAGATCTTGAACCACAGAATCCTTTGGAAGAGGGATTCTAAAAACTCTTTTACAGTTGAAGGAAAGGTGAAGGAAAGGAAAAAGAAGCAGAGAAATGAATTCTGCTATATGAATAATGATGAAGCCTTCTGCTTCAGTTATCTCTTTTCTGGATGTGCTAAAGATGAACCCCTGCTTTTGATATAGATGATTTGCAGAGGTTATGAGCTTCAGATCCTGTTAGTTTCTTCTATTCAAATATGGCTGCTATATGATATTTGATGAAGAGCAGCCTTGTATTTTTCCTGTGCTGAGAGAGAGCAGTATTTGTTCTTCACTATCTTCTAGGGTTCAGGAGGAAGAAGGAGAACCCTAATCGACAAAATTTGATTGTGTGTTGAATGCTCTAATTTCTTCTCTGTATTCTTCTTATTTATTGTCCGTCCTTTAATTTGAATTCATTTCCTCTTTAAGAGTGTGCTGAAAAGGTATTGGCCTGGACAATATCTCTTCCTTTCCTCATTTGTTCTCGACTCGTCTGCCAACTGTCTTGAACCTTTCCAAGAAAGCTTTTGTTGTCTTCTTTATTTCTCCATTCAATTTTAGGAAATAAATGAGCCATTGTAGAACGGTCTTCAGTATTGTGAGCCTTGAGAGCGAGTTCCAAAATGATAGCTAAAAAAGGTCTCCTTCCAACTCGTTGACTAAATAAATGAGTCAATCTCTCTTTCTCTAGCCTCTTTGGGGTATCCTTGTACCCTCACCAAAGTTATTCCTACGGTCTATTTCAGACTAGGGCATGGTATAAATTGTCATGGTAAGTTATGTGTCCTAGTAGAGTTTAAATCCAACTCGTTGACTAAAGGTCTATCTAAAGAGATCTTTGTAGCCGGAGGTATTCCCTGCTGGGGGCAGGGTTTGTCGCAGGCTACAAAAGAAAACTTGTCAAAAAGATTCAGTTAAAATTGGACTTTTTCATGTGATTTCCCCATATGGGCACACCATTGCTTCCGCTTCTTAGTTTGTCCTCAAACTAAACTCGCGCGGGGTGGCCCAGGGTTTGTGGACTTCTTTTCTTCGGATCGAGGTTTGCTCAATTAAGCGTGCTCGGGCTGGAGCAATTCTGGGATGGGTGACCTCCTGGGAAGTCCACGCGCGGCCGCTTAACTGGCTCAATTCTCATCAAAGGGGGACTGTGGTCTCCAACAACCCGCTGTGCCCAGTGGTGGGACAGAGAGGGGTTGGGGTGCATGGTCTGCAGACCATCTGGTTGGCCTGAACCCTTCCGGTGCCAGCTGGGTCCCGTGTTGGCAGGCCTGGGCCGGGAGGGTGCTGGCGGTCCAGCTGGGTCCCGTGTTGGCGGGCCTGGATCGTTACACCATGTGCTTACCCCCAGCAGAATAGTACGCAATTGCACACCACAACGGGCATAAATGTGCACTTCATGAAGAAATGTGATTTAGATAAATATGAGTGAATGCATGATGAAAGTGAAGTGTTTATCAATGAAAACATACCTAGATGAGTCAATAAAATGCTATATAAATGAGACTCATCACACCCCCAGACTTACTCGTTTGCTCGTCCCGAGCAAACAAATTTTCCAAAAAGACTAAAAATTCATGTGCTGGCTAAGAAATTGAATATGCGTAGTACAATGCAAAGTTGCATGCACGCACATGTATGAATTTTAGTAGAAGAAACTTTTACGCATACGAATTAATTTACAATTTTCTAACTACGTTTCTACATATTAAGCCTACTCGTAACTAGAATCGCGGTAAATCCTCAAGTCATGCGCAGGGAGCAAGCAGTTCAATCACTAAGAGGAATATTGCCAGAGATCGGGGATTGGGACAGTCTCCAAAGAAATCCATCAATGTCGATGTCCATAAGCTTGCCCATTCACACTCTCTCTACGACACTAGTTACGTTCAACGTGCGAATCAATAGGACTTTCGGTTAAGATTTAGGCTTGGGTTTAGGTGGGGTAAACAATGATAAACACGGGGGCTAAGCACACCAATCCCAAATGAGCTCGCAAAATAAATATCATCCACGCACAAATGAAAAACATGTACACCACTCCCCAACACTTGAACATGAAACTATGGGTTGTGCACACTGTCTACTCCCAAATAAAATTTATTTTACATTCTTTTCTCAATTTTTCCCTTTAGATTTTTTTACACTTCTTTCTTTTTCTTTCCCAAATTTTTCTCTCTTTTTTTTCACATTTTTAACAACAACATTTTTGTTAGCAAGATTTTTCAATAGAGCTCTTCCACGCATTCACAAATCGAACACCACATCAACACGCCAAAACTAATAATGTATAAAACCTTAAGCTCAATGTTTTGGTGTGAAATTAGATAGACTATTTGGCTTTGGTGAAATAACGGTGGAGCTGAATCAAGAGGAAGGGATAGGCACAAATGGGCTAAGCGAGGATAGAGCGTTTAGGAATGGCGCATAGGCTCAAGGGCCAAAGAATGGCCTATATCACACTTGCACAAATGAAATAACCTATACCCATGCTTCGAGAGTCGCTAGGGGCAAGTTCTTAGCCACCGAGAAAGAATATCCTTCCTCCCGACTCGAACAATATGACTCTAGCGATATTCTACAAACTCGCCTATGCTACCGTCGAATTTTACCCGTTTCACAAGTTACGAGTAGAATAAGCAATGTCGACGCGATCAAAAAAATTATAAAACTAAAAGCATGTGAAAAAGTTAATTCAACACAAATTCTTACACGTGACATGAGGACTTGACTAGGAGCACTACATGAGTCTGTTGGGTTTTTCAAGAACCATACATCAAATGTAGGCGCAGCGGAAATAAACAGAAACAACCCAAAAATGCTTGGATCGGCCATGAATGTTGAATCAAGAAGTTAATAAAATACTAGGCAAAAATTACCTCAATGGGGTTGGATCAAATCCAACCTTAATGCTCCACGAAGAAGATTGCTGTTGGCGGCAAGAAGAGTTCTCACGTAGAATTATGTCTACGTCTCTACAGTGATCCACACGAGCCGGGAGAAGAACGACTGCACCTTGGACTTCCACGAACTGCTAGGTTCGCTCCAGGAAGAACACACACGGCGACGATCGCCGGAGAGGAGGTCAGCGGAGGCGATTCAGACGGAACACCTTCCGTCGTCTAGGGTTCGAGCGGAACTCCTTCCGTCGGCTTCTCTTTTCGTAAGTCTATAGAACCCTAAAACGAAGTCCTATTTATACCCAAAGGATAAACAGCTTCTAGAAGAATCGCTATCCGCAGACCACTCATCAGAATAGGGGCTTCTGTTACAATTCGTCGGAATTCCACGGAAGATCATTCGTCGAGATTTCACGGGACAACCCGACGAATCCGACGAATCAGATCAGACGACAACATTTGCCGAAAAATGATCTCTGTAACAATTCGTCGAGTCTTCACGGGACAACCCGATGAATCCCGACGAATCCAGACAGACGACAACATTTTGCCGACTGAAGGGTTTCAGCAATAATTCGTCGAGTGTTCACGGGACAATCCGACGAATCCCGACGAATTCTATCCGTGTAAACCCGACGAATTCAGACAGCAACAACCTGCTGGATTTCCCCATTCTATATCTGGTGATTGGTAACATTTACCAACACAGTCAATCTACCAACTTCTCCACATGCTCTTATGTGCGACCCTGTAGGCTCATATCGCGTTGGCAGTGAGATTACATGTTTGACCACTTCTAGATCACAATGGTAACTCCAACAGTCTCCCACTTGATCTTGAAAGTATCAAACCAAAAATCTCACAAACAATGAGCGGCATCTAGCAATGCATCATTGCTCCCCAAGCAATAAGAGTTCATAACTCATAAGCCTTTATGACCAATGTTCCAGCGTTGTCTTTGTCCCTTTGTCCCTTACATCCGGAAAGAACTAGAGGCATGGACCGTGTCACCCTCATAATAGCTCAATCCAAGTTTCTTGATCTAAAACGGACTTCCAGAGAATGGTGAGCTCAATATCACATATTGACTCTACCAAGCATGGCCATGCATTTCTCAGTCCAATTCCATCAAGGGGCCCATGGATGCAACTCCCGTTATATAGGAGGACAAATCCCATATCTGCTCACACCCAAACACCCAAATGATTCGTAACGTACCCAACGACCACCCTTATCATCAACCTTCTTCAAGGAAGACTTTAGATGACATCAAAGCACGCTCTTCCTCACTCGATGAATGCTGTGACTTCAGGTCAAAGGACCACAACACCATTGTCAAATGAGACCTACTTGTGACACTTATAAGTAACAATCCACAAAGTAGTCTCAGGTTGGGTCTGTCCAGTACAACTTGTTCACTAACAAGTACCCACGTGATGACTTGATATCACAATATCATGACCTGTGAGAACCGGTCATCAGTCAACACACATGCTAGTCTTAATGTATCATCATCACCCTTAGCTTCTACGATGATACCTTGACCAGGGACCTTTTAAAGAATGAAGCTTCGAAATCACAGGCTCTCACATTCAAGTCACGTACTTGATGTCCTATGGAAGCGAACATTCTAAGGGTATTTATCACGAATTTTATTCTATCATATAGAAACAGTATATCGTAATAAAAGAACTTGCCATTAATTGTAAAAGGAAATAATTGGTACACAATTCATCATATGAATAAATAATAAACAGCCAACAGAATATTTATTTTACATGCAACCCACAAGACTCCCACTAGAGTTGATCACTCAGGTATCGTATACCCATTGATCTAGTATGACCATCATGCTTTCTCTGTGCGAGAGGCTTTGTCAGTGGATCTGCAATATTCTCCTCAGTCGGCACTCTGCAAATGTTCACATCTCCTCGTTCGACAATCTCACGAATAAGATGGAACCGCCGAAGTATGTGCTTGGAGCGCTGATGGGATCTAGGTTCCTTAGATTGTGCAATTGCACCATTGTTATCACAGTAGAGAACTACGGGACCAACAATGCTAGGAACTACATCTAGCTCGCCGATGAATTTCCTAATCCATACAGCCTCCTTCGCCGCATTAGCTGCAGCGATATACTCGGCCTCAGTTGTAGAATCAGCAACTGTCTCTTGCTTGGAACTCTTCCAGCTCACAGCTCCTCCATTCAGGCAAAACACAAACCCTAACTGAGACTTTGAATCATCCCTATCAGTTTGGAAGCTGGCATCCGTGTAACCACTTACAACGAGCTCTTCCTCTCCACCATACACCAAGAATACATCCTTAGTCCTTCTCAAGTACTTTAGGATATTCTTTACGGCTATCCAGTGACATTCACCGGGATCAGACTGATATCTGCTAGTCATGCTCAAAGCAAAAGAGACATCGGGTCGAGTACATAACATTGCATACATGATTGACCCAATTGCCGAAGCATATGGAATCAACTTCATGCGGTCCTTATCTTCACAAGATTTTGGACACTGGTCCTTAGAGAGATTCACACCATGAGACATGGGCAAAAATCCTTTCTTAGACTCAAGCATGTTGAACCGCTTCAACACCTTGTCAATGTACGTACTCTGGGTCAAACCCAGCAACTTCTTCGATCTATCTCTATAGATCTTAATACCGAGTATGTAAGTCGCTTCACCCAAGTCCTTCATAGAAAAGTAGTTCCCTAGGTTGTTCTTAACAACTTTCAGGGTAGGTATGACATTCCCGATCAACAGTATGTCATCTACATACAATATCAGGAAGACAACAATGCTCCCACTGATTCGCTTGTAAACACACGGTTCATCCTCGTTCTTGACAAAACCAAACTCTTTGATCTTCTCATCAAAACGAAGATTCCAACTTCTAGAGGCCTGTTTCAATCCATAGATGGATCTATTCAGCTTGCATATTTTAGTGGCTTCATTTGGGGATACAAAACCCTCGGGTTGTGTCATGTACACTTCCTCAAGGAGGTTTCCATTTAGGAAAGTCGTTTTGACATCCATCTGCCAGATCTCGTAGTCATAATACGCAGCAATAGCAAGCAATATCCTAATGGACTTTACCATGGCAACAGGGGAAAAGGTCTCATCATAGTCAATACCATGAATTTGCTTGAAACCCTTAGCCACCAGTCGCCCTTTGAATGTCTGTACATTCCCATCCATGTCGGTCTTCTTCTTGAAGACCCACTTGCACCCTATGGGTCGTACCCCTTCAGGTGGTTCCACCAAGTTCCAAACTTGGTTTGTATACATGGAGTCCATTTCGAATTTCATAGCCTCAAGCCATTTGTCGGAGTCCGGTCCATTCATAGCCTCTTGGTAGGTCGCTGGTTCATCATCATGATCCATAAGCAACACATTACCTATTTGAGACACGAGAAATCCATATCTCTCAGGCTCAAATCTTGGTCTACCAGATCTACGTAGGACTTGTGTTTCGTGAGCAGGTTCTCTAGCTACAACATCTTGTAGTCCTGGCTCAGAATCCAACTCTGGTTCATTCACTACTTGTGGTTCTTGAACTTCTTCAAGTTCTACCTTTTGCGTCTTTCTTGACAAAAACTCTTTCTCCAAGAAGACACCCGTCCTTGCGACAAACACTTTGCCCTTAGACGATAGGTAAAAGTAATATCCTTTCGTTTCCTTAGGATATCCCACCAGATAACACTTATCTGATTTAGGTTCCAGCTTGTCAGGCATTTGACGTCGAACGTATGCCTCACAGCCCCAAATTTTAATGAACGACATACTAGGACGCTTCCCAGTCCATATCTCATATGGTGTCTTTAGAACCGTTTTCGTCGGAGCGCGATTCAGTGTCATTGCAGCAGTCTCTAAAGCAAAACCCCAAAAGGAAACAGGCAAGTCTGCATGACTCATCATCGACCGTACCATGTCTAACAGAGTACGATTTCTCCTCTCAGACACACCATTATGCTGCGGTGTCCTAGGTGGAGTGAGCTGTGATACAATACCACACTCTTTGAGATGATCACGGAACTCATGACTCGGGTATTCGCCACCTCGATCAGATCGGAGTGCTTTAACCTTTTTACCCAATTGGTTCTCCACTTCATTCTTGAATTCTTTGAACTTTTCAAAGGTTTCGGATTTGCACTTCATAAGATACACGTATCCGTATCTACTGAAATCATCAGTAAATGTAACGAAGTAGAAATACCCACCTCTAGCCATAGAACTCATGGGTCCGCATACATCACTATGTACAACACCCAAGAGATCCTCAGCCCTCTCAGTATAACCAGTGAAAGGGGCTTTAGTCATCTTGCCTAATAAACAAGACTCGCATCGCTCAAATGATTCATAATCAAATGAGTCCAATAGTCCATCTTTATGGAGCTTGGATATGCGCTTCTCGTTTATATGGCCTAAACGACAATGCCAGAGATATGTAGGATTTGAGTCATTTGTTCTTAGTCTTTTATTATTATCTACATTATAGATCGGATGGTCCAGGTTCAAAACATAAAGACCATTAAACAATTGAGCTACAGCATAACAAACATCATTCTTAAATATAGAACAACAATTGTTCTTAATTATAAAAGAAAATCCAATCATGTCTAAGCATGAAATGGATATAATGTTTCTAGTTATGGCCGTAACATAATAACAATTATCAAGTTCTATTACAAGCCCACTGGGCAAAGAAAGACGGTAAACCCCTACGGCTACAGCAGCAACTCTTGCTCCATTGCCGACACGTAGGTCCACCTCTCCTTTACTCAGCAATCTCCTCCTTCCTAGTTCCTGCACATTTGTACAAATGTGAGAACCACATCCGGTATCCAATACCCAAGATGAAGGAGCAGAAAGGTTTATCTCTATAACGTAAATATTTGAAGCGGAAGTCATACCTCCCTTCAATTTCAGCAGACCGTCAATGTACGAAGGACAATTCCTCCTCCAATGACCAGCCTTGCCACAGTGGTGGCATTTCCCTTCCTTCACGGTGCTCTTCTTTTTCAGCGCAGAAGATTTGGGCTCAAGATGTGACTTAGGTCCCACCTTCGTCTTCTTGAAGCCCTTGGCCTTACCCTTGCCTTTATGTACCATCAATATGGGACTAGCAGGCTTGGCCTTCTTCATGTTTATCTCGGCAGTTCACAACATGCCTAGGAGCTCGGGCAGTGTCTTGTCTATTTCATTCATGTTGTAGTTCAAGACAAACTGCTCATAACTATCCGGCAACGATTGCAGGATAAGATCTGTGGCCAACTCTTGACCCAGAGGAAAACCCAGTCTTTCCAGGTTCTCTATATACCCAATCATCTTGAGTACGTGAGTACCAACTGAGTCTCGAGCTCCCATTTTGCACTGAAATAAGGCCTTCGTGACATCGAACCTCTCTTGACGAGCTTGCCCTTGAAACATTTTCTTTAGGTGCTCGTCAATCTCCTTGCACCCCATGTTCTCGTGTTGCTTCTGAAGCTCAGAGTTCATGGTGGCAAGCATAAGGCACTCGACGTCTAAGGCGTCATCGGTATACTTCTTATAAGCATCCTTATCAACACGGGACGAGTTCCCGGTCGGCACCTCGGGGGCTTCTTCTTCCAAGACGTAGAGCTTTCGCTCTTGCCTGAGAACAATTCTCAGGTTCCTATACCAGTCCATATAGTTCGTCCCACTAAGCTTGTCCTTCTCAAGGATAGCTCTGAGGGACAAGGTGGAATGTGAACCACTTGCCATGGAATTCTACAAGAATTCATGCAGAATTTAATCAGTACCCTAATTTCAAAATACAATTTATTTTAATTTGGACTTCAATTAAATACTCCCACTATTTTATTCAAATTGATAACCCTCAATATCAATTCGGAGAGTCCATGCGAGCTACTCTCTTAGTGGACAAGATCCGTATTTCACCAACACCACGAGTCCGCTTTGGCGTTCCTCTCATAATGCGGTTATTTAGGTAGGCAACGCTTGCCAATTGCATCCTCATGCAATTCTTGTATGGCTGGTGAATAACTCCTTATTCGCATCCATCATATGGTGCATGCCAACCCTATGCCTCTAGGCACTCAACCTTTGAGGTCACCTAGTTAAGTTAGACCCGATGTCGACAGTGGGATATCACAATTATCCGCTCGCACCCTTACCAAGATAGATTAATGCAACTTGCTTTGGCAAGCCCACACTTCATCGATCGAGGCAGGAAGAGTGTCATCCATCGGAAGGCATCCGAACACTTAATATTTGATGAAGGGAATTTTAAAAATAGGTTAACACTTAACCATGATCAACATTTGATCAATGCGCACATCCACAGAAAAACAAGCTTGCTTTAATTCTCATGCATCCCTTATGTGCACTACATAAGACTATCAACCTTTGATAGACGAAAGGGCTAAATCTGGACATTTAGAACTCTTCCAAATATTCAGATTTACATGCATTGGACAAAGGCAAAGACAACTCGACTTAAAGCAGTAGACAAGCTCGTCTCTCATTGTTGGATTCAAAATCCAAAACAATACAAGGGTTCATTAACCACTTGAGGGACGGTTACTGCTAAGGAGACAACAATTTCTAACAATTAGAAATTACCACGAAATCCCAGACGTTCCTGGCGGGGTTCCAAGGGGCCGCGCCCCTGGCGGGGTCTTAGGGGCAGAGCCCCTAACGGGGTCCAAGGGGCAGCGCCCCTGGCGGTGGTCTTCCAAGAAGAAATCTTGACATTTAGAACGCTTCCAAATACCTAGATTTGCACGTACTGGAACAACCAAACTTCTGAAACAAAATTCATGACCAGAACCTCCCTCTGATACCACTGTTGGGTTTTTCAAGAACCATACATCAAATGTAGGCGCAGCGGAAATAAACAGAAACAACCCAAAAATGCTTGGATCGGCCATGAATGTTGAATCAAGAAGTTAATAAAATACTAGGCAAAAATTACCTCAATGGGGTTGGATCAAATCCAACATTGATGCTCCACGAAGAAGATTGTTGTTGGCGGCAAGAAGAGTTCTCACGTAGAATTATGTCTACGTCTCTACAGTGATCCACACGAGCCGGGAGAAGAACGACTGCACCTTGGACTTCCACGAACTGCTAGGTTCGCTCCAGGAAGAACACACACGGCGACGATCGCCGGAGAGGAGGTCGGCGGAGGCGATTCAGACGGAACACCTTCCGTCGTCTAGGGTTCGAGCGGAACTCCTTCCGTCGGCTTCTCTTTTCGTAAGTCTATAGAACCCTAAAACGAAGTCCTATTTATACCCAAAGGATAAACAGCTTCTAGAAGAATCGCTATCCGCAGACCACTCATCAGAATAGGGGCTTCTGTTACAATTCGTCGGAATTCCACGGAAGATCATTCGTCGAGATTTCACGGGACAACCCGACGAATCCGACGAATCAGATCAGACGACAACATTTGCCGAAAAATGATCTCTGTAACAATTCGTCGAGTCTTCACGGGACAACCCGACGAATCCCGACGAATCCAGACAGACGACAACATTTTGCCGACTGAAGGGTTTCAGCAATAATTCGTCGAGTGTTCACGGGACAATCCGACGAATCCCGACGAATCCGACGAATTCTATCCGTGTAAACCCGACGAATTCAGACAGCAACAACCTGCTGGATTTCCCCATTCTATATCTGGTGATTGGTAACATTTACCAACACAGTCAATCTACCAACTTCTCCACATGCTCTTATGTGCGACCCTGTAGGCTCATATCGCGTTGGCAGTGAGATTACATGTTTGACCACTTCTAGATCACAATGGTAACTCCAACAGAGTCAACATGTTACTTCACGACTCAATCCTATGCCAGCACAATAACTTTCCAATCGATCATGAAAAATTGGGTTTGACCCAAGACGCTCAAAACAAGTGAGTACGCGCTCAAGTGGGTGTAGTAGTGCACATGACAAAGAAAAAATTAAAATGATATAATCAATCTTCTAGCAAGCTCCTAATATAATGTGATCGGTGCACAGTAGGTAACGACATGAATTCACTCTCCCCAGGCTTACATGAAACTATATAAAGAAATGTGATCGTAAACTGAAAATATGGAGGGAGAGGTTTAGAGTGTATCCCATGCTCAGAAGTTAGCATACCAGAAGATTGGCGTGTAAACCAAGAAAAAGCTGCAACATCCGCCATCCAGAAAAAGTACCTGCAGGGGAGACAGATCCAAGCAAAAGCAAATATAAATACTAAATTATTAGCGGATTAGAGAAATAAAAACAACAAAAACTGGGTTGTCTCGCATTAGTGCTTTTGTTTACCGTACTTAAGCTGGACTTAATACCTGTATTATGCATTTTTATAAGATTGTCTAAGCATAAAAGCAAAAGTTAATAAATCCTAATTATTATTACATGCACGCCAAAATGATCAACTATAAGTTGATTTAAAGTAGTAACTGAAAGTAAAAGAAATGGGTCCGAAGACCCAACAACAGACAAGAATAACGGAGGCTTTCCATCTCCAAATTTCATCTTTCTTCATCCTCTTCCTCTCCTCCAATCAGCGGCCATGGATGAAGTAGCGTTTACCACCCTGCACCTAGTCTTTGGAGGAAAATGTAGGCAAGGATGATGAGGTGGAATAGGCGATTGAATCCATCATTGCCATGTGCTTTTCCTTCCAAGACTTCCACTCAGAATCACCCCAAAATGGGTCCAAAAATTCAAGAACCTGCAGGGGGATATATGAAATATCAGAAATTGAAGCAGGAGAGGTAGTAGGAAGGATGAATTTAGCAATATCAGCATTATTAGAAGGAGAATTAGGAAATGAAATGGATGAAGAACTAAAAGAATCAAACACAGGAGGAGTGGCCCCGGTGTCACTCCCATCAGGTTCCACAAAAGACTCATTGTCGACCGCATTAAGAGCACTGCAAGAAGAATATGAGCAGCTAGGAACTTCGGTGATGAGTTGGACCTTCTCCTCCGGTGATGAGGTAGAAACCTCCTCACTAAGGAAAATATCCTCCTCAGTGCAACTCGGCACAACTTTGGGCTCCATAGGCTCATCCTGCACATCTAGAAACTCGGCAATAAGAGCTGAAGATACATGCATACTGATATAAGAAAATATCTGAGTAGAAACAGGACTCAAGATAGAGTCTGATATGAGTGAAGAAATATCATCAGTTACAGAATCCACAGGAAATGATGGCACAGTAGAGGAAGAAAACTCCAAAACGTCATTGTAATGATCAACAACGACGCTAGTGGACACATCCGTCGTGCTCCCATGAGGATATGGGGACATGGCGTATATGTCCTCAACGATTGGAGGAGCAGTATGATACAGAAATGGTGGAATGGTGATGAGTTCCGTCTCATCGTCCTCTTCCAATGGCAATTTCCATATCTCACAGTCCATCAATGCGTGATCAAGACTCTGACAGCACAAGCAGCGCTTCCCGGTAGGTTTTGACCATGGAGAGGTCAAACCACCCAGTGAAGGCGATGCTCGCGATGGAGACGCATAATTATAATATGTAGGTTCATTGTATGAAGATCTAGATTCTCCATACGATGAACTATACGGATTATAATTATGGCTTCCTAAATGACAAGCGTCACTAGAATGACTAAACGATTTACACCATCTACATTGTTGATAAGAATACATATTGGTGCAAACATGGATTCACAAATAATATAAGTTGAAAAATAACTTAGTATGCATGAAGGAAAAATTAATTCGACAAAAACCTGATTTTTGAAATACTTAAGAACAGATAATAAGAGAATTTTCAAACATTAAATTAAAACAAATGCGATATACAAATGGAAAAGAACTCTATCTCTTGTCGCTCCCTCTCAAGCAACTCACACAACTGTGTTCCTCGGCAACGGCACTAAAAACTTAATGCGTGAATCCTAGCACACCGCTAAAGGTGGTAGCAAGACTGCGGCATGAAACGGCAGTGTACCGATCGTTCAAGTAATATAAAACAAGGAGTAAATCCCCGAGTATCGATCTCGAAGGAACACAGTAAGGTGGAGTTTACTTTTGAGGAAGGACTTGAGATTGAAGTCCTTTAGATAGGATGGATTGCGGAAGGGTCGAAGTGGTTTGTGGAAAACAAAATAAAATAAACTAAATTAACAATGCGGGTCGCCGGCACCGCTTCACAATGTGGGGGATTACGCAGGCCGATATGCACTGCTTCGCTCGGCGGATGGAAGAAAAGGAATGCGGAATGGAAGAGTAGTCAAGCGGAATGGAAGAGTAGGCTCATGTAGTGGAAGAGTAGTCAAGCAGAATGAAGTGGAGGGGGGAGTGGATTTCGTGGCGCACCTCAAATACACATATAAACAAGATAATTTCATAAAAATGAAATAATCATTACAAATCAAGGTTTATAGTGCACATCATCAATAAAATGGAGATCTAGTTACATTCATCAAAACAAAAGGAAAGAGTGCAAGAGAATCGACCACATCCGAAGCCTCGTTGGGATTTAGGGTAGGAATTGCCGGGTTGTCAATCCGCGTCCTAGCTCGGTCCACAACTACGTCCGGGATAGAGGAGGGCTGTCACTTCCTCCCAATGGACCTGTCTTCTTCGTCTCACGACCCGATCTACTCCGGTGCAAAGCTTTCCTCGCTTAATGATGAGTGTAGGACTACAATACCCTCCTTGGAAGCTCTTGGATGATGGAGGCAGCCTAGGGCAAAGCCCTCATGGAAGGGTGGAAGAAAACAGAGCTCGAGCTCTCCTTGCGGTGGAAATGGCGGAACTGAATCAGGCGTATGGATGACCTAAAAATCGGGCTTTAAATAGAAAATATGTCAGAATATCCTCCATGCACGACCTAACGCACGTTCGGAGTCAACCGTGCACGAAGGAATCGCACGGGTGGAGTAGAAACGTAATATTTTTGAAAACATCAATCTGCTCGTGCGTTTTACTCACGCATGGGCAAAATGCTCGTGCATGAAGAAAACGCACTGGTAAATACAGAACGGCAGATTTTCATGATTTTGAGCAAAATGAAAACGCACGATCAGCCAGATCGTGCGTGAAGGATAAACGCACGACCGTGCGATCTGGAAAATTGGAAAATAATATAAATTCTTAGATAAAAGAGGGGAACTCGTGCGATTTTGCTCACGCACGATCAAAATTGACCGTGGGCGAACAAAATGCACGAGCTGGGGCAGACCACAATTTTTAGGCCCTGTAGGAATCGCACGGTCGCATAAATCGTGCGTCAAGGAAACGCACGACCGTGCGATTTCTCCAGGTTACAATTCCAATAGAATGAAGATCTGCCCACCTTCAATAAAGACCAACAAGCTGGGGCACAGACCACCAACACACATAAAAGTATAATAACAACAAAATAAAGACATGGGGAGCACCATGTGCTTACCCCCAGCATAATTGTACGCAATTGCACACCACAACGGGCATAAATGTGCATATCATGAAGAAATGTGATTTAGAGAAATATGAGTGAATGCATGATGAAAGTGAAGTGTTTATCAATGAAAACATACCTGGATGAGTCAATAAAATGCTATATAAATGAGACTCATCAACCATGCGCGATACATCCTCTATTTCACATCTCTCCAAACTACGGGATCAACATTGTTTTTCTGACCTCGCGAGCGAGCTCGAAAAAAGCGGGGATTGTGTATAGCCCGTAATTCATCGAGATCAAAAATGCCCAAGGAGACGACAATTCACAGACCTCACTAGAAGAGTATTGAACATCCTCAAGGAGGAAAGCATGGGCAACCTTGGCGACCATGGGGCGATCATAGGCGAGTAGAGGTGAGCAGAGGCGAGCATAGGTGAGCAGAGGCGAGCAGAGGCAAGCAGGGGCGAGCAAGTGAGAGCAGAGGCGAGCAGAGGCGAGCAAGGCCGAGCAGAGGAGAGCAGAGGCTAGTAGGGGCAAGCAGAGGCGAGCAGTGGAGAGCATGGGGCGAGCAGAGGCAAACAGAGGTGAGCAGAGGTGAGGAGAGATGAGCAGGCGCGAGCAGAGGTGAGCAGAGGTGAGCACGGGGCGAGCAGAGGCGAGCTTGGGCAAGTACCTCGCGAGTATGGGCGAGTAGCCCTTGCAACTAACGAGCATAGGCAGTATACTCGCATGGATCCCCCCCTCATATTTCTCTATAAATAGACCCACATGGGTACTAGAAATGACACTTTTGGAAGTGGTCGAGGTCCCCCCCCCCCCCACAAGCTGGATACTCGCCAACTCCATGCCCGCCTAGTACCTCACCCATATTTTAGTTGCGGAGGGAAAGTTTCTCCCAAACTTCCGGGGAAGTGGTGGGACCTCCCTGCTGGAGCACTTGGGGTGTGCTTATAGTCGTTTTCTCTCTCCTATTTTAGCTATCCGAGACGTGGAGTTTGATCGCAAGATCAGTAACCTCAGGCTGCATTGATCCAAATTTTGGAGCTAGGATTTTCCTGGCTTCAACGGTGTTATGTCATCCTGTAAATCTTTAACTTGGCACGTTTCTTGATGCTATGTTATGATGTATATGTCGTGTTATGCATTCTAATAAAGGCCTTAATGCATGTTATGAGCTACGCACATATGAAATATTATGCATCCTATACTACATAATATCGCATGTAATAAAAATAAAATCTAATGGCATTCATGTGATGATTGTTATGCATCTCATACTACATAACAGTCACATTGTGCTTCCTATGAGGATCCATATACAACCACATATTTTGCATCCCATTCTATATAATATGCCCCGTATACTTCTTATCATGCTTATGAGTGTAGTGTCCATGCTTCCATCATGACATACTGATGACATATCAGTGTGTGTATGCAATGAAATGACCAGATTAGAATTTTGCTTAAGGGAAGTGGTCGTCCGACTTACTTGCCAAACCAACCAACCCTCTTGCAAAACATAGCTCTGATACCAACTGTCATAACTCGCACTTTCTCAATAATTAATAAATATTATCAGAGCAATGGGGAAAATGCGCGTCATGATGTCACGTCATGCAGGGGCCAACTACAGACGCTTAGGTCGCCACTCCTTAAGAATATTTATAAAGACATAAATATGATTGAGTTAAAAATAGAATTTATATTTTTAGCTTAAGACCGTGTCCCTCAGTCAAGTGGATTAACTAGTCCACTAGTAGAAAACTATACATACGCGGCGGAAAGATTGGTTCATTTTATCATACATGAGCATGAAGATCAAACATTCCAGCAATGATATGCACATCCCTAAATTTACCAAGAGGACTCAACATTCCTAAACAAGCAAATGACCACATGGTTTGACTTAGCCAAGAAGACTGTGGATTCCCAAGGACAGATATTCCAGTCCATTCAGAATGACCTGGTCATGTCTGCAAAAGACATGAGCTATGTCAAAAACAATGTCAGTAAAATAGATGAAGTCATAGAGAAGTCAGCAAATCAACTTCAAGAGTATGTCTACTCCATTGCATTGCAGTTAAATGAAGCTGCTGACAGCTACAAGGAAGAGCTGAGAGGAGAACTTGCAACTCTATCACAAGCTCTTGATGCAAAAGCCACTTCTTCCCATCTGAATGAAGAAGATGGCAGGTTAAAAAGTGACCTTCAAGCTGATCTTGAGAATGTCTTCCAAACTCTCTCTGGCACAATCACAACAGTTAAGCAAGACCTCAATCAACAGATATATGAAGAAGCCAGAAAGGGGGAGAATACAAATGCACACATCAATTCTGACCTCACACTGAAAGTTCTACAAGGCACTAGAATTGCTCTGAACCTGCCATTACTAGATGTTAATAGGGCAGAAGACTGGGATTTTCCTCATCAAGAAGCAACAACACAAAATCATAGATTGAAAGAGCAAAGAGAAAGAGAGCATGTATTGCTCACTGAGGAATTCATGGCCAACCAAAGGGATGAAAACAGGAGAGACCCTGACTTTGAATACTGGAGTGATGATTCCAAGAAGATAATCCTGAATGCTTGGGTAAGCCATGGTCAGATGTGCAAAGATATTGATAAGTAATATCCAACTGAGGAATGGATAAGACATCTTGAAAGGAACAATAAAAGAGATAAGGTATTCAAAGAAAACCTAGTCAAGAAAGATAACCCACAAAGAATGCCATCAAGGTACATCCCAAAACCTTTTATGTACTTTAGAAGGCAAGAGCTCAAGAGGAAGATTGCTGAGATTAAGGCAACCAATGCTGAAAAGGACTCAACTACAAATCTGAATGAAGACACTGTTGTACCTGCTGAAGACAAGGAGCCTGCAGTCCAAGAAGAAGTTGTTGCTGAAAATATGAATGCTACTTCAAATCAACTGGATTCAACCAAGGGAAAAGAAGCTGCTGCTGAGATTCCTGAATGTTCTTCCTCTAAGAAAAGAAAATATTGATTTAATGTATAAAACTCCTAGGAATGGTTGAATGGTGATTGAACTAGAGTCTGTCTAAAATATTTTGTGCAAACTGAGGTTAATTAAATACTGCTTTATCTGAAACACTAATCTGAGATTTAGCTAAGTTTTACCTTGGTATTATTGGTTATGTTATTATGAGATGCATTGTCATATCTTTCAACTCACAATAATGGATTGATTATCTGTTGTGGATATATATTTCTGATCATCTGTTATAAAATATGTTTGCTTAATATGATGAATTCATTGCAGCATTGATATATATCAAAAATTTATAAGCCATGTACTCTTGCATTTGAAAGTGTTCTGCCTTCTTCATATTGGGGGAGATTGTTGGGAAATTGACCCTCAATGTCCCTTTAATTTGAAGAGGCCTCACACTCAATTACAAAGTACAAGTTGTATTTGATAAACCATATTTGTATCTCATAAGCATGCAGGGTTAGGTTATTCCAAGACAAGGAATAGTATTGGTAACAATCTGCCCAAAACCGCTGAGACAACATCTCTGTCTCAGTCCAGCCGCTGAGATGGAGTCTGGGCTTGCAGAGCTACAGATAGAGGAAACCCGCTAAGACTTGTGTCTGTCCCAGCGGAACCGCTGAGAAGGAGACTGGAGCTGCCGCTGAGACTGGAAGCTGTCTCAGCCCAACCGCTGAGACAGATTCAAATGTGCTGACGGGATCTGCTTTTGGCGCAAGCGAAAATAAAAAGGGAAAAGCAACTCCAATCTGCCCCATACTGTGTCAGGAGGATTGTAATAGCCGTTGAAGCCTACTGGAGGTATAAAAGCAAAAGCTAGGGCATAACAACAACAACGGTTCTATTAAAAAGCTTTTGCTGCAAGCCGCAATCGAGCATTTACATTCCAGCCAGTTGAAGTTGTTCTCTGAAGCTGGAGTTAATCTTCTGAAGGAGATTAGTTAGCTCTTCCTGTACCAACTCAAGAAGGGCAAGTTGATCTTCTGCTTTGCTGAAGGAGAAGATCAAGGTGATTCAAATCTGAAGCTGCTGTCTTTCAGATCTGAAGAAAGAAATCAGAAGACCTGAGAGTAAACCTTTTGTCTTCTGTATTTAATACAAACTCTCTTATATCTTTGTAAGGCATTGTTGCCTGAGTGAAAGGCTGTTGAGCCTGTGTGTAAAGCTGTGTTGACAGCTTGAGTGGTAGGACTTCTTGATAGGTCTGAGGTAGGAAATCTGTGTGATTTCTGAGTGGTAGGAGTTACATAACTCTGAGCTGTAGGGCTGCTGTGCCTGAGGTGTAGGGTTGTTGAGCCTGAGTGTAGGGCTGTTATGCCTGAGGTGTAGGGATGCTAAGCCTGAGTGTAGGGCTGCTGTGCCTGAGGTAGGATCACTCTTGATCTGAGAAGTTCTGAGGAACTTGTGGTTTAAGCTCAAGGAGCTGAGATTGGAGTTTGTGGCCTTGTCTAACTCACTATGAGAAAGGTGAAAGAGGAAAGAGGACTACTCAAGACACCCTGTCTTGAGGAACCTCTATACATCCTTGTGTGCTTTCTGTGATTGAGTTTTCTGCAGCTAGATACATTAGGATTATATAAAGAAAATAAGTAAAACTTATTCACCCCCCCCCCCTCTAGGTAATATTGACTACACCTAACAAACTATCAAGTGGTATCAGAGGGAGGTTGCGGGTTCGAAACCCCGGGGTCATTTCGGGGGGAGGGGGGGGGATTGTTGGTGCTGCCAGAATTGCCCCCGGCGTGCGGCGCTATTCGAAGCGAAAGGGTGTGTCGCCCGTGAGCCTAACTGGCTGCACCGTGGATCTGCCCGAGGATCCAAGTTGATATAAAGAACAGTTGCGCCTTCACCAAACAGACCGGGCTTTTGGTCGAGTTGGTGGCGCTGGGTCCTCTCATGGATTTCGTCGATCTCTGACGGCTATTAGATGTCCCCCAGAAAACTTCTCAGCAGCCCTAGGCCTTGTCTCAGCGGTTCAGCTAAGACTGAGAGCTTGTCTCAGCGGTTTTGACAGCAAACCTACTGAACTTACTTCACACATTGGTATGACCTAAACCTGCATGGTCATGATATAAAATGGAGTTTATCAAATACAACTTGTACTTAGGATTGAGTGTGAAGCTTCTTCAAATCAATGGAACATTGAGGGATAAATAAAAGATATAATTTTTTTAATTGATTGAATCTCCATCTATCATTCCTAGCTGATTTATAAAGAAAATATGCTTCTTTTCATCCAATGGTTTGGTGAAAATATCAGCTCTTTGTAAGTCAGTAGGAATAAATTATAGGCAAATTTTATTTTTATCCACATTATCTCTGATAAAGTGGTGCCTAATTTCTATGTGTTTAGTCCTACTATGGAGTACTGGATTTTGTGCTATAGATATTGCACTAGTTTTGTCATAAAATATAATTGACTTTTTTAAGTTGATACCATAGTCTAGAAGTTGATTTTGTTCCATAGTATCTATGAGCAGCAACTGTCTGCAGCAATATATTCTGCTTCAGTTGTTGATGTAGACACAGATGTTTGTTTCTTACAAAACCAAGACACTGGCCTATCACCAAGAAACTGGCAAGTTCCTGATGTGCTTTTCCTGTCTACTCTGCATCCAGCATAATCAGAATATGAAAATCCAGTTAGTTTAAATTCTGGTGCAGTTGGATACCAGAGTCCTCGATTTGGACAACCCTTCATATATCTCAAAATTCTTTTTAGTAAAATAAGATGAGATTCTTTGGGGCTAACTTGGAACCTAGCACAAATACATGTAGCAAACATTATGTCATGTCTACTAGCTGTTAAGTAAAGTAGTGAGGCAACAATTGCTCTATATACTTTCTGATCAACAGGTTTCCCTGATTCATCATTGTCAACAACAGCATTGGAGGGCATGGGTGTTTTCATGGTGGAAGCATCAGACATACCAAATCTTTTCACTAATTCCTTAGCATACATAGATTGTGATATGAATATGCCATTTGGAGTTTTCTTCACTTGAAGACCAAGGAAGTAAGATAACTCACCCATACTACTCATTTCAAATTTAGATTGCATTAGGTCAGAAAACCTTTTGCATAGATTTTAATCAGTAGAGCCAAAATAAAATCATCTACATAGATTTAAACTAGTAAGGTTTGATTTTTATGTATCCTGAAAAATAAGGTTTTATCAACATTGCCTCTACAGAATTTGTTCTCCAAAAGAAAATTAGCAAAGGTCTCATACCATGCTCTAGGGGCTTGCTTGAGACCATATAGAGCTTTATTAAGCTTAAATACATAAGAAGAGTGAGTAGGAGAGACAAAACCTGGTGGTTGTTCCACATAGACTTTTTCTTTGATATCTCCATTCAGAAAAGCACTCTTCACATCCATCTGATTTACTTTGAATTTCTTGAAGGCAGCAAAAGAAAGAAAAATCCTTATAGCTTCAAGTCTAGCAACATGAGCAAATGTTTGATCATAATCAATTCCTTCTTCCTGAGAATATACTTGGGCTACTAATCTTGCATTATTTCTGATTATTATGCCTTGATCATCTAGCTTGTTCCTGAAGACCTATTTGGTGCCAAGAACTGGATGGCCCTTTGGTCTTGGAACCAAATCCCAAACCTTGTTCCTTTCAAATTGATTGAGCTCCTCTTGCATTGCAAGAATCCAGTTTGGATCTTGTTCTGCATCTTTTATGGATTGAGGTTCAATCTGTGATAGGAAACAAGTATGCATCTGATTTTGGTGTAGTTGATGCCTTGTTTGAACACCTGCTGAAATATCTCCAATGACTTGGGATAATGGATGATCTCTAACTGTGATGTGATCAATTGTTGGAGTGGGTTCAGCAATAGTTTCCTCTTGAGGGATTTGTTCAGCTGTCACTTGATTTGAATTATCAGCAAGATCTTGATTATCCTCTTATTCACTGCCTTCAATAATTTCATTTGATGGAAGTAGAGAACCTTTACTCTGTAGATCTAATCCATTAAGCTCTTCACATAGAGTAGGTACCTGCAAAGTATCTTTGGTAGAGGAGGTGTTCCTCTCCTCATTTAACATATTAGATTCATCAAAAGATACATGCATGGCTCTTCTATCTTAAGAGTTGATTTGTTATCAACTCTATATGCTTTACTAGAAAGAGAGTATCCAAGGAATATACCTTAAGCGGAATTTTCTTCAAATTTCCTTAGATATTTCTTATCATTGTTATGCACATAGCATTTACAGCCAAAAATCTTAAAATAGTTAACCTTAGGCTTTTTATTCTTAAATAATTCATAAGGTGTTTTACCCTTGAGTTTATGTATCAAACTCCTGTTCAACACATAATTTGTTGTGTTCACTGCCTCTACCCAAAAAGAGATTGGCAAGTGAGCATCAGCAAGCAATCTAGTTGCTGATTCAATTAGTGTTCTATTTTTCCTTTCAGCTACCCAATTTTGTTGAGGAGTTCTAGGAGCAGAGAAACAGTGCTTGATCCCTTCTTTTCCACAGAATTCTCTCATCAGAAGAGATTCAAACTCAGTGCCATGATCACTTCTGATCAATGTAACTAGAGTAGAGTACTTAATCTTGATGGACCTGAGAAAGTCTGTCAGAACACTGAAGGTGTCAGACTTGCTCCTAAGAAAGAACACCCAAGTGAATCTTGAAATGTCATCTACAATAACTAAAGTGTAATGCTTCCCTCCTAGACTCTGTATTGCAGTGGGTCCAAAGAGATCCAAATGCAGTAAGTACAGAATCCTAGGTGAATCACACTTGGATAAAGATTTAAAGCTACTCTTGGTTTGCTTTCCTAGTTGACAAGCCTTGTAGAGTCCTTCCTTCTTGTATGAACCAGAAGGCATTCCTCTAACAAGATTGTCCTTAGAAAGCTTAGATATAGTTCTAAGGTTAATATTTCCTAGCCTTTTATGCCATAATTCATTTGTTTTACTTATTGAATTAAATAAAAAATATCTGAATTGGCAGAGTCAAAATTGACTAAATAAATATTTCCATGTCTAATACCAGATAACACATTAATATTTTTATTATTGGTAATAAGACATAAGGAATGGTTAAAAGTTACCTGATAACCTTCATCACATAGCTGGCTTATGCTGATGAGGTTATGCTTGAGACCCTTAACATATGCTATCTCTTTGAAGGTAACAGCTCCAACTTTGATTTTTCCATATCCTTTGGTTTGTCCACAGTTGGAGTCTCCAAAAATTACTTTGGGTCCAAGCTTTGCCTTGTAATTGCTAAGGTTGGCCTTGTTTCCTGTCATGTGCTTGGAGCACCCACTATCCAAATACCATTGTTCTTTTATGTTTGGATAGTCTGGTACCTGCAAGACGGAAAACATCCTAGTTGTTCTTGACCCAGACTACCTTGGGTCCTTTTGTCTGTCCACAAAAATATGAAATCTAAGACATCTCAGGCTGATCCTTATAGCATGTGTGGATGATATTTCCTTGGAGGAATGATCCATTCAGTAAAAGGATTTTTAGTTTGTTGAGAATAAGAATTCTTCTGAAATTCAGTACATTTTTCGTTCGACGAATTTTGGTGAGTTTGTCGATCATCGTTCGACGAATTGAGGTTATTTCGTCGAGCACCGTTCGAATATTAACTATACTGAAAGTCTGTCTTCAGAGTTCGTCGATCTCTGTTCGACGAAATGAAGTGATTTCGTCGAGCTCCGTTCGACGAATTCTGTTGAATTTCTTTATTTTTAATAGCCTTGCTTGAGATATTTTTATCTACTTCTACTGCCTCTTTGCTCTTGGCAGAAATGAATTTTATTGGTGTAGATAAAATGTTCTTCTTAAGGAGGTGTGGCTCACTTGATGATGCACCCAAGCCCAGTTTGCCATTTAGTCTGGCATTCACAATGCTTGTGATGTCCATCAGTTTGATACTTCTCCCATTTAGGGATTCTTCAAATTTCTTAGCCTTTGTTCTCAATGAGAATAATGTGTTCTCTAGAGGCAGCCATTTCTTTCTTAAGATTGACATTATCTTTAGTCAGTTGATTCATTTCAACCAACCTATTTCTAAGAGAGATTATCTCCTTCTCAGATTTAATTAAATCTAAACAAAGAGTTTTGAATTCATTTTTAAAATCATTTGAATTAAAATCAAAGGTAGAGATTACTTGATCACAGTCATTGTCTGATTCAGATTCATCTGAATTGTTTCCTGAGGCATTGATAGCCATCATGCATAAATTTCTTTCATTTTCATTATCTTCATCATCACTAGAGCTGGATGATGATGCATGTTCTGACTCACTGCTTGAGTCATAAATAGCCATCAAGCATTGATCTTTGTCATTTGCTTTATCTTCATCTTCAGAAGAGCTGAATGAAGATTCTGAGTCTGTCTCACTCCATGTTTCAGCTACAAAGCCTCTTCCCTTATATTTGTGTTTGTGGGAGGATGACTTGCTGGAGTGCCTCTTTTCTTCTTTCTCTTTTCTTTGTCCTTCTTTTGATTCTCTGGACACTCAGGTAGGATGTGTCCAGGTTCCTGCAACCAAAACAGATAATTACTTTAGAATTTGATTTGTCATACCTTGGTTTTTCTTTGGATCTTGAATCCTTCTTTCTGAAATACTTTCTAGCCATCTTGTAAAATCTTTTGGCTAGTAGGCTCATAAACTTCATATCTCCTGGAGCTTTATCTTCCTCTTCTGTTGCTTGGAAAGCAATAGTCCTTTCCTTCTTGGATGCTGGAGATGAGGTAGATTGTTCAGCTTCTCTGGACTTGATAAGCTGCTCATAAGACATTAGCTTGCCTAATAAGGCCTTAGTAGAGATCTCATTGAGGCTTCTGGCTTACTTGATTGGCCAGATCCTTGAGTCCCATGTGCTGGGAAAGCACATTAGGATCTTATCATTGACTTCAGTGATTGAGATCACTTTGTCCAGAGTCTTAAGTTCATTAATTATGAGGCTGAGTCTATTCTACATATCAGCAACAGTTTCAGTTTCTCCCTTTTTGAAATTCTCATATTGAGAGATAAGGTGAGATCTTCTGTCTTTTCTTTCATCTACAGATCCTCAACCATGTTGTTGAGGGAAATCCAAATATCTTTGGCTGAGGTGTATTCCACAACCTTTTGAAAAATGTCATCAGACATTGTCTGTGCCAAGATATTCATTGTTTTGGCATCTGCACTTCTTTGCTTCTTTTGAGCATTTGTCCACACAGGAGGTGGAACAGCATTATTGTTTGTTGTTGCTTCAGTACTTGTTGATGCTGAAGGAGTAGGAGGTCCTGTCAAAATAACATTGAAAATATCCTCATCAATAGAATTCATATATAATCTGATCCTTGCCTTCCATAATGCAAACTTATTTAGATTACACATAGGAGGTCTTGTGTCACAACCCGTACTTTCCCGAAATAATTTATATTATCAGAGCTAAGGGGAAAACACGCGTCATGATGCCACGTCCTGTAGGGGACAACTACAGACGTTCAGGCGAGCACTCACACGAGCTTTTTCTTTTACAAAAAGGTACGAATAAATAAAAGAAATATCCTTTAAGGTTTATTTAATTCGGGTTAGGAGACCGTGTCCCTCGGCCCTGCGGTTTACTAAGCCACGCTTTATAAAAACATACGTATGCAACGGAAGAAAGTAGGTTCATTTTATTCCTAACGGCGCTGGAGACTAGAGACGTCCCCAGGGCGATCGCCGGCTAAATTTAGTACCTAATAAATATCATTTTTCGCCTCGGTTTACATTTCGCAAATAGGTGATACCTAATAGTAAATGTGTCAAACAGTTATAGAAATAAGTTTCTTTTATAAAGCGAAGGAACTGCGTAATATACAGCAAAATCAGCTTTTTTTTCCAGAGTTAATGAGTACAAAAAAATACTAAGCAGCAAAAAGAACTAGCAGCAGCGTAAGCAAGTAAGCTAAGCAAAACCGTACGGGCGTCAACATCTGACACGAACCCGCAGGGAAAGGTCAACAGACCAAAAGAAAAACAGCACAAAAGAAACTGAACCAGCAGCATCCTTACCCACTAGAGAAGGAAGGCCTCGACAGCAAACAGAACGGCCCCACTCGAACTCCGATGGCAGCTACAAACCTGAACCTGAGGCATTCATAAGAAAAGAATGCCTCAGCCCAAAGGGTGCAAGAAAACAGCAGAAGTAAAGGAGAAACTGTAAAGTAACCAGAAGGAAAGCACGAGTCAAACCCAGATGCTGCACAACAACTCAAGGAACTGAGGTGGGGGCCCCTACGTCCACCCACACTCCAAACAACCACTACTGTGTTGGGGCCCCTACGTCCACCCACACTCTAGTCAAAAAAAATAACCACTGTGGTGGGGGCTCCTACGTCCACCCACGCACGAGTCCAAAACCACTGTGTTGGGGGCCCCTGCGTCCACCCACACTCCAGTTCAAATCAAATCCTACGAGACTTGTTGGCAGCATACGTGGTCTGACGCTCAAGGAGGGTCATATGCTTAATATGGGGAGTAAATCTGCTACAGGCACATAAGCAACGAAACTATACAATAACATTGATACCTTGCCGCAAGTGTGAAACCACCGTCGACTAGTACGGACATAAAGCTCGAAGCCAAAATTTATCTACACCCCTTTCAAGTTTAGCGGTTAAAGGCTTCGTTGAATCATCGAGAACTAGACACAAAAATTCCCGGAGAATTTAGTCCCTAATCCCCCCAACCCGCCAGGCATTAGGAAACAAAATTCCCTGGAAATTTAGGAGCTGGTTCCTCATACCGACACACAAAATTAAATAACCAAGGAAGGTTTCGAGCAAATTGACCACAACTATCCAAATTCACCCAACTAGGGATGCCGATGCGTTAGCCAATAGAACCACCACAATATTATTCACTTCAAGCTATTAATAAGCGATGCGCGCAGAATTTTGCGAGTAATAAAACCCAACAAGAGTGGTGCAAGGCAGCCCAAAAGAAAAGAACATTGCAACAGCCCCTTGTTTAGACAGAATAAGATGCAGCCCCCGACCAAAAAGCAAGCATAACAGCAGCCCTCCCTAAGGAAAATTATAACAGCAGCAGACCATTATTAAGAAAGCATGAAAAACAGCCCCCTAAGGAAATTAAAAGGGAAAGAAGGTAGATCAGCCCCAACAGAACCACATAGCAACAACCCCAAATTTAAGTGCACATAGCAGCAGCCCCCATTAGAGTGTGATAAGGTAGCCCCCTCTAATAAACAGAAAAAAAAACAGCAGCAGCCCAGTTGAAATAAAAGGAATCAGCTCCTGGAAGGGTACCCCGAGCAGCCCCCCTCCATTTCTAAACAGGTCTTTGAGAAAAGAAACACAAAGAAAAAAAAGATTTGCAAGCATAAACCCCATGAGTTCAGGGCCACGATCGGTAAAGCAACAGAGGGGTAATTACCCAAACCATCAGGATTTAGCCAAGAAAGACAAACAAATCCAGAAATTTATCCAACAAAACATTAGGATTTAACCGAGAGATACAAGAAAGAGATCTCGAGGGAATCCAGGTTTTAAGCAAGCCGGTCACGCTGATCTCAAATCAATTTCTATTAAACCAGAAGAGAGGAAATGAAGGAGAGGAGGATGAAAGGTTTTCTTGCCTTTAATTCAATCGGCGATCCGCCGGATCGCGACCACCACGGTGAAGACCAAGCCCTGGCGACGAAGGCAAGCCCTGGCAACGAAGATCCTTCCTCCTCCGATGGCTCCGGCGCCGCCCGAGGCCGATCCGATGCCAACCCTAGCTCGCCACCCCAGTTCACTCGGCAAGGCCGGGGTTATCGGGGGAGGGGAGAAATGGCTGAAGGGGGGGGGGGGGGGGGGGGGGGGGGGGGGGGGGGGGGGGGGGTGGTAGTTATATATATATAATAAATAAATTTATATATATATATAATAACATATATATATATAAGAAATTTATAAGAGTAAAACTTATATATACTTACCCTCATATATATAACTATATATATAAATATCCGCCTACATTTACCTCCCTATATGGAACACGATTGCGTAGATTTACTTATACAAGAACCTATATACATGATTATACATATATACCTATATATATTTATATATATACTCGCATATATGCCTCTTTCTAGAAACAAAACGCCGGATGACGACGACGCTCCCGAGACGGTAACGCCCTAAATTAATACCTCGGTTTCGAATAATTATTTTTAAATTTTGTGTGCTTTGTTAAAATAATCGAAAGAAGAACCCGGGGCGTTACAGTCACCCCTCCTCACAAAAAGTTTCGACCCGAAACTTTGCAGCGACAATTCGAAACGAGGTAAACACGAAAAAGAAAGAAAACTCAGGAGGCGAAACTTACCGGGGAAGCTAGCTGAAAAGATGAGGGTAGGACTCCTTCATCGCTGACTCAAGCTCCGAGGTCGCACCCCGAACATCCTGATTGTCCCAGAGGACCTTCACCATAGGGATGGACTTTCTTCGCAACACCCGATCCTGCCTCTCCAAAATGCGAACGGGCTGCTCTACAAATGATAGATTGGGCTGCAGCACTGGCACGGTATCTAGGACATGGCGATCGCTGCGGACGCATTTCCGCAGCTGGCTCACATGGAAAATGTCGTGTACACCGGGAAAAGAGGCCGGTAACTTCAACCTGTAAGCAGCAGTCCCGATGCGTTCGACGATCTCGAAAGGGCCTACATATCTGGGGTCCAGCTTGTGGCTCTTTCCAAACCTCTTGACGCCTGCCATCGGGGACACCTTAAGGAACACCGTGTCCCCCACAGCAAACTCCAGATCACTCCTACGCCGGTTGGCGTACTTCTCATAACGCTCCTGAGCTAGCCGCAGCTTCTCTCTGATCTGCGTCACAGCAAAACCCATCTCCTCCAAGGCCTCAGGACCCAGAACAGGCTTCTCGCCTACTTCAGCCCAAAACAGGGGAGTCCGACATCTCCTCCCATACAGCGCCTCAAACGGAGCCATCTGCAAGCTCTCCTGGTAGCTATTATTGTACGCGAACTCCATGAGCCCAAGGCGTTCATCCCAAGCTCCTCCATGTTCTAGAATATAGCACCGGATCATATCCTCCACGATCTGATTAACCCTCTCTGTCTGCCCATTCATCTGCGGATGATAAGCTGTGGAATACCTGAGATCAGTGCCCAAAGCCCCTTGCAGACTCTGCCAAAAACGAGAGGTATACCTGGAATCACGGTCAGACACTATGCTCGCTGGAACCCCATGCAGCCTGATGACCTCCTGCACATACAGAGACGCAATCTTCTCCATCGAATAACCGGTTTTGTACGGCACGAAGTGAGTACACTTGGTCAACCTGTCAACGATGACCCACACTGCATCATGCCCCCGCGGAGATCTCGGCAATCCAGTAATGAAATCCATAGAGATGCTCTCCCACTTCCACAAGGGAATGTCCAACGGCGTCAACTTGCCCCCGGGCCTCCTGTGATCCGCCTTGACGCGCTGACAAGTGTAGCACTGCGCCACGAATCTCGCAATATCGCCCTTCATGCCCGGCCACCACACAATCTGCTTCAGGTCGCGATACATCTTGGTAGAACCAGGATGATAGGATAGGCTGGAGTCATGAGCCTCCTCACAAATCTTCGCCCGAATCTGCTCCACCGCGGGTATGCACAGCCTGCCACGGAACCTCAAAGTACCATCCACATCAATCGAGAAATCTGGCAACTCATCTCTCCCAGCCCTGCTTCGGAGGTGCTGCAAATCCAGATCATCCCTTTGGTGCAACCTCGCCAAAACAATCCAGGACGGCTCCTCAACCTCCAAACGAGACGGGCCACCACTGGGCTTCACCGCGATGCTCATCAGAAAGAACTCCTCCACCAGGGACTGCACAGAGAGTCCGAAAACAGAATCCGACTTCCTGCTCAGGGCATCCGCCACTACGTTTGCCTTGCCGGGGTGATAGAGGATCTCCACATCTTAATCGGCCACGTACTCCATCCACCGACGCTGGCGCAGGTTCAGCTCGCGCTGGGAAAATACATAAATCAGGCTCTTGTGATCTGAGTAGATCTTGCACTCCACCCCAAACAAGAGATGCCTCCACAGCTTCAAGGCATATATCACCGCAGCAAACTCCAAGTCATGCGTCGGGTAGTTCCGCTCATGCACCTTTATCTGTCGCGATCCGTACGCAATGACCTTGCCCTCCTGCATGAGGACGCAACCAAGGCCTATCAGTGAAGCACCGCCGTAGACCTGGACCTCCACTCCCTCAACTGGGAGAGCCAGAACCGGTGCGGAACACAGCCTCCTCTTTAACTCCTGGAAGGCCTCCTCGCACTACTCGCTCCAATCAAAAGCCACTTCCTTACGCGTCAACTTGGTCAGAGGCGCGGAAATGCTTGAGAAACCCTCCACAAACTTCCGATAATAGCCAGCTAAACCCAGGAAACTCCGGATCTCCTTCGGCGACGACGGCCTCTTCCAGTCCAAAATAGCAGCGACCTTTGCTGGGTCCACAGAGATGCCACTCTTGCCCACCACGTGACCCAAAAAGGATACTTCCGAAAGCCAGAACTCGCATTTGCTCAGCTTGGCATACAGCTTGTGTGCCCTCAAGGTAGACAGCACCAGCCGCAAATGTCGAGCATGCTCCTCCTCGCTCGAAGAATAGATCAGCACATCGTCAATAAAAACCACCACAAACTGGTCCAGAAAGTCCCGGAACACCCTGTTCATCAGATCCATGAAGGCAGAGGGAGCATTCGTCAGCCCAAAGGACATCACCAGAAACTCAAAATGTCTGTAACGCGACCGGAAAGCTGTCTGCGGAATGTCTGAGTCGCGAATCCTCAGCTGATGGTAACCGGACCGGAGGTCGATCTTCGAGAACACGCAGCTACCCTGCAACTGGTCGAACAAGTCATCAATCTGCGGCAACGGATACCTGTTTTTGATCGTGACCTTGTTCAACTCCCTATAATCGATGCAAAGCCTCATCGACCCATCCTTCTTCTTTACAAACAGAACCGGCGCACCCCAAGGCGACGAACTCGGCCTAATGAATCCAAGCTGCAGAAGCTCATCCAACTGAGTGCGCAGCTCCTCCAACTCCCGTGGTGCCATACGATAGGGTGCCTTGGCAATAGGGCGGGTCCCGGGCTCCAAATCAATCGCAAACTCAATCTCTCGCTCAGGAGGGAGACCAGGTAGGTCGTCAGGAAAGATGTCTGGGAACTCCCGCACCACAGGGATGTCCTCCACACAGGGCACCGATGCACAAGCCGCAAGTAAAACGGAAGCAACGCAGACCCGACCATCAAACTCTGCCAAAGCTTGGGCACAGACCATCGACAGAACGAAGGAAGTCTGACATGGGAAGCCAAACATTCTCCTGGGCTGGCCATCATCCATCAGGAAATCCAGACGCTTATCCCTGCACTGGATCACGACGTCATAACGGGCTAGCCAATCCATGCCTAAGATCACGTCAAAGTCCGCCAAGTCGATCACCTTCAGATCTGCATAGCCCAAAAATCCATCCAACACGATCGGACATTGCCTCACGCACAGATCAGACACCACTGAATCACCGGATGGGTACTTGACACGAAACGGATCGTCAACTCGCTCCAGGGCCCAGCGATGCCGATCGACAAACCTCGTGGCCACAAAAGAGTGGGTGGCACCCGAGTCAAACAGAACGTGCGCCCAACAGTCTCGAACCTTAAACTCGCCTAACAAAGCAGTATGGACACGCAACAACACAGGGATGAGGCATTAATATAGCGACTAGTTTAGCATAACAAGATTAAACTATAACGAGAACGAAGACGAACCTGATATCACCTGGTTCGAGCACTGCGCTTCTTCTTTTGTCACTGCATTTAACTTCACCTTCCCTCGATCTATCTGTTGCTGCTGAGGCGGTGGTGGAGCCGCGGCTGGGAGCGCAAACTGTTGGCCGACAGTCTGGAGCTGCGGGCACTTGGACCTCAAGTGTCCCCTTTGACCGCACTGAAAACAGGACTTATCCTTAAACCGGCACAGAGTCGCGTCGTGGCCCTTCTGCCCGCAGTGCCCACAGACCTTGTCCTTCCTCCAACACTGAGCGGTATCATGCCCTGTCCGATTGCAAAAGGTGCAAAGGAGGGGCTTCTTTGGGGCACCCTGAAGCGCCATCAGTTGCTGATGCTCCTGCACACCCTGCCTCCTGAAGCACTTCTCGACGGGGTGGCCCGCACGGCCACAAAAACCGCACACAATCTTCCCCTTCTTACTCGGGGCGGAGCTGCCCCCATCACCCGCCTTTCTCTTCTCCTTCCTAAGTTCTTTTCCTCTGTTCTTGGCATTTTCAATCGCCTCCACCTTCAGCGCAGCTTCCACCGCATCCGTAAAGCTCACGGACCTGTAAGCGCTGGCCAACTGCTGGATCTCGCTGCGAAGACCTCCCAAAAATCTCTTCACCCGGTTTTCCTCAGAGGCAACCAAATCCGGGGCGAACCTGCTCAGCTTGGAGAACTCGACCTCATATTCCCCTACTGTGAGCTGTCGTTGCTTCAGATGCAAGAAGCTATTCATCAGGCGGTCCTGCTCAACTGAGGGCAGGAACTTCTTCAACAGCCTCACCTTAAACAGCTCCCACGAGCAGCCTTCCACGAGAGCCTCCTTCTCCCGGATCCACCAACTCCTGGCCAAACCCTTCAACTGGAAGGCAACAATCATCACCTTTTGGTCCGCCGACGCGCCAGAATACGAGAACAACTCCTCCATCGCAAGGATCCAATAATCGAGCGCCATGAAGTCCGCCCTCCCGTCGTAAGTCGGGGGTCCTAGCCTCTGGAAATGCGTAATAAAGTTCATTTCTGGCGGCAACGCAGCAGGGGGAACCAGGGGGAACCAGGGGTGCAGGACGGGCAGTCTCCTGCTGACTAATCTCGGGCTGCTGCCGCTGAGTGGTAGCCAACAACGTCTGCACCTGCTCCTGCATCGCGACCAGCTGCCGTGCCAGGGTCTCGTTATTTAGATGCAGCTCTTCTATCGCTGCCACACTATTCGCACCTGATGTCTCGCCCTCAGACTGGGGAACAGATTTCGCAGGCCGACGCTTAGAAGCCATTCCTAACAAGAACAACATCAAACAGCAAGATAAGACTGGATTCAGACCTCTAGGAAAGGAAGACATACAAATACTTGCTTTTGCTACTGCTTTTTCTCTGGGAAAAGTAAATACATAAAATCACGCTATACTCAGGATGGTGTACCATCCTTTACCTCTCGTGCACCGCTCCCGTATGCACATAAACTTAAAATCTCATCTTTAAAAAATCATGGGTGTACATGTGTCATTGTGTAGATCTCTGGCTTGGCACGTGTGCTTATGCAATGTTATGCTATGCATGCAGTGCTATGCAAACTAAGAAAATGCCTTAATGCATGTTATGAGCGGCGTACACATGCGATCTTATGCATCCCATACTACATATTATCGCATGCAACGAAAAGAAAAATCTAATGGACACGCATGCGACCTACGTTATGCATCCCATACTACATAACAGTCGCATGTTGTCACCTATGAGGATCCATATACAGACACATATTATGCATCCCATACTACATAATATGCCCCGTATACTTCTTTCATGCTTATGAGTGTAGTGTTCGTGCTTCAGCCGAGATCTACCGATGACCCATCGGTGAGTGTATGCAATGATTAACGATTCTCACTGGACGGTTAACCAGGCCAACCAGACCATTCCCAGCAACCCGGCTAACCTCCCTCTGATACCAACTGTCACAACCCGTATTTTCCCGAAATAATTTATATTATCAGAGCTAAGGGGAAAACACGCGTCATGATGTCACGTCCTGTAGGGGACAACTACAGACGTTCAGGCGAGCACTCACACGAGCTTTTTCTTTTACAAAAAGGTACGAATAAATAAAAGAATTATCTTTTAAGGTTTATTTAATTCGGGTTAGGAGACCGTGTCCCTCGGCCCTGCGGTTTACTAAGCCGCGCTTTATAAAAACATACGTATGCAACGGAAGAAAGTAGGTTCATTTTATTCCTAACGGCGCTGGAGACTAGAGACGTCCCCAGGGCGATCGCCGGCTAAATTTAGTACCTAATAAATATCATTTTTCGCCTCGGTTTACGTTTCGCAAATAGGTGATACTTAATAGTAAATGTGTCAAACAGTTATAGAAATAAGTTTCTTTTATAAAGCGAAGGAACTGCGCTAATATACAGCAAAATCAGCTTTTTTTCCAGAGTTAATGAGTACAAAAAAATACTAAGCAGCAAAAAGAACTAGCAGCAGCGTAAGCAAGTAAGCTAAGCAAAATCGTACGGGCGTCAACATCTGACACGAACCCGCAGGGAAAGGTCAACAGACCAAAAGAAAAACAGCACAAAAGAAACTGAACCAGCAGCATCCTTACCCACTAGAGAAGGAAGGCCTCGACAGCAAACAGAACGGCCCCACTCGAACTCCGGTGGCAGCTACAAACGAACCTGAGGCATTCATAAGAAAAGAATGCCTCAGCCCAAAGGGTGCAAGAAAACAGCAGAAGTAAAGGAGAAACTGTAAAGTAACCAGAAGGAAAGCACGAGTCAAACCCAGCTGCTGCACAACAACTCAAGGAACTGAGGTGGGGGCCCCTACGTCCACCCACACTCCAAACAACCACTACTGTGTTCGGGCCCCTACGTCCACCCACACTCCAGTCAAAAAAAAATAACCACTGTGGTGGGGGCTCCTACGTCCACCCACGCACGAGTCCAAAACCACTGTGTTGGGGGCCTGCGTCCACCCACACTCCAGTTCAAATCAAATCCTACGAGACTTGTTGGCAGCATACGTGGTCTGACGCTCAAGGAGGGTCATATGCTTAATATGGGGAGTAAATCTGCTACAGGCACATAAGCAACGAAACTATACAATAACATTGATACCTTGCCGCAAGTGTGAAACCACCGTCGACTAGTACGGACATAAAGCTCGAAGCCAAAATTTATCTACACCCCTTTCAAGTTTAGCGGTTAAAGGCTTCGTTGAATCATCGAGAACTAGACACAAAAATTCCCGGAGAATTTAGTCCCTAATCCACCCAACCCGCCAGGCATTAGGAAACAAAATTCCCTGGAAATTTACGAGCTGGTTCCTCATACCGACACACAAAATTAAATAACCAAGGAAGGTTTCGAGCAAATTGACCACAACTATCCAAATTCACCCAACTAGGGATGCCGATGCGTTAGCCAATAGAACCACCACAATATTATTCACTTCAAGCTATTAATAAGCGATGCGCGCAGAATTTTGCGAGTAATAAAACCCAACAAGAGTGGTGCAAGGCAGCCCAAAAGAAAAGAACATTGCAACAGCCCCTTGTTTAGACAGAATAAGATGCAGCCCCCGACCAAAAAGCAAGCATAACAGCATCCCTCCCTAAGGAAAATTATAACAGCAGCAGACCATTATTAAGAAAGCATGAAAAACAGCCCCCTAAGGAAATTAAAAGGGAAAGAAGGTAGATCAGCCCCAACAGAACCACATAGCAACAACCCCAAATTTAAGTGCACATAGCAGCAGCCCCCATTAGAGTGTGATAAGGTAGCCCCCTCTAATAAACAGAAAAAAAAACAGCAGCAGCCCAGTTGAAATAAAAGGAATCAGCTCCTGGAAGGGTACCCCGAGCAGCCCCCCTCCATTTCTAAACAGGTCTTTGAGAAAAGAAACACAAAGAAAAAAAAGATTTGCAAGCATAAACCCCATGAGTTCAGGGCCACGATCGGTAAAGCAACAGAGGGGTAATTACCCAAACCATCAGGATTTAGCCAAGAAAGACAAACAAATCCAGAAATTTATCCAACAAAACATTAAGATTTAACCGAGAGATACAAGAAAGAGATCTCGAGGGAATCCAGGTTTTAAGCAGGCCGGTCACGCTGATCTCAATTCAATTTCTATTAAACCAGAAGAGAGGAAATGAAGGAGAGGAGGATGAAAGGTTTTCTTGCCTTTAATTCAATCGGCGATCCGCCGGATCGCGACGACCACGGTGAAGACCAAGCCCAGGCGACGAAGGCAAGCCCTGGCAACGAAGATCCTTCCTCCTCCGATGGCTCCGGCGTCGCCCGAGGCCGATCCGACGCCAACCCTAGCTCGCCACCCCAGTTAACTCGGCAGGGCCGGGGTTATCGGGGGAGGGGAGAAATGGCTGAGGGGGGGGCCGCCGGGTTCCACTCCGGTATGAGGGGGAAAAAAGGGGGGAGGGGGAGGGAGGAGAAAGAAAAAGAGGGGGAGGAGAAGAAAAGGGGGGAGAGGGAGAATGAGAGAAGGAAGAAAAAAGGAAGAAAAAAGGAAGGGAGGGAGGGAGAGAGGAAGAAAATAACAAAAATAAATTCATGGAGCAAATTGGTAGTATAGTGGGGCTAAGATAGTCATGCTTTTTCATGAGTGCGTGGTGTCGTGAAATAAATTCACCTCCCCATGTATCATGGAGCTAAGACAACCATAAATTTTTATTAAAACTTATAAAAATGTAATTCATTGAGCTAATTGGTAGCTCTACGCGGACAAACTATATATATTTTTCAAAGTTCGGCTGTATCCACAATACTCACTCCCGTGTATTATTCCTCCTACTAATATATCAAAGCAGGTTGGGCTCAACATCACAATCTCAGAGCCAGTCAATTGAAAAATCACGTGCAATCTCAAAATCTTTTATTCTTCAATCACTTGGACCTCTTCCTCGCCTTAAACGGTCGGCCGCCTCCTACGCTTAGAAGACAGTTTGCAGATTAGAGAAAGTTTAAGCAAAGGTAGTTTACCTGCAGCCGCTATTTTCTTGTGGCTATATGCAAAGTTGTGTTCCCCTTCTTGTACTCACATGAATTTTAAAATATAATCTCACGATATTAACTATACAACTTACATTTAAATGATAAAATTTCACAAAAATTGGAACGTCTATTGAGAATGAGTATAACTTTTGAGAAAATAGCATCCTTGTCGACAACTTTATTTCGATTATTTAGGATCGGCTTTATGAGACCTCATTTTTCATTTGTCCCAAGCAAGGCTTGTATGAGGCGTTAAACATAAACAATGGAAATCATCTCGAGCAATTTACATCCATACTACTGTCTAGCTCTTTCCCTACCCAATAATTTTCCAGGAAAGAAAATAACTTCACCATTTCACAAAGCTTCAAGCTTATACCGTGAAGTCCAAACCACAAAACATAAAGATCATCCAGTTCAGCACAAGAAATCACAATTTTTAAGAATACATAGGTTCATTTAAACAACATAAACAAGAATAGCGTGGGATATTCATCAATTTCCTGGAATCTTACAGCACTATTTTAAGACATAATAAAGAATCTGTGCGGGTTATCATACAATAAAATAGTTAGATCCATCTTCTCTCAGCACACTGATTACCATCTTCCTCACCACAGGCCAAGAGGCTGAGTATGCTCCTGGAGCATTCCCTCTCCAGCATCGACCTCTCATTGCTCGTTGGCGCAAAACTATCTTCTAACATCTCGAAGAACTTGCCGTAAAACCTCAAGCATTCTTCAAAGCAGCCAAAGAAGTCCTCTCTGTTGCTCGAAAAATCGGCTTCCTCTTCGACCACGGTGGCCACTCTTGGCCGGAGCGATCTATCATTTGAACAAACTCTTCCCTCCTTCGGAACCCCACTCTTCTAAAAGCTCCCACGCAATTGACGGCGCTGGCCGACCGCCTCGTCTTCCCTAACCCCGAATTCCTACTCTAAGGAGACTGCAAATGAATTATTGATGGTTAATATATGGTAGAAAGGTATGAATCAAAAGAAGAAAACAAAAACTTAAGCAAGGGTAGAAAATTGTCCAGGTACGAATAAAAAGTTTAGTTTTTTAATAAATTATCCTTATAATGAGGTAAACATTTTTTCCTGGTAAATCAACTCATGGAGATGTAAATCACCACAATGCACTAGAATATTCAATTAGCAGATATTCCATAATAATTGTATTTTGTTATCACAGAATGAGAAAATAAAACATTGAGCAAAATCAGGCATGTTGTTGGTAAATATAACATTTGTAAACGACATTGTGATCACAGAAGAGGAACCCTAAACCCTAAAGAACAAGGTGTCAAATGCATTACAATATCAGAAGAAACAGGCGTAATTCTGTATCCAAATCCGGGCAACTGCGAGGAATCCATAGAATCGAAGAGAAGATACATATCTAGTGGAAGCAAACACTGCCGTAAAATCACACAGAGATTGGAGAAGAGCGCACCTCGACCTCCTCCCCAGGAAGAAGAACAAAAAATGGACATAAGAAAACCTGGAGAGGGGAGATACTAGATACTTCAACATACAAAAATTGTGCATTTATATATGTACAGACATTTCCCACCAGCTAAGAACATGTGCGGTTAAAATGTTTGAAAGAGAAGAATAAAACAAGCATAGGAGTTGGGGTGTAGAGAAACAAACAAAATATTGTTTAATTGCTCAACTACTGGCTCTTCAAACCGCTTTTAGCATAAAAGAAAAATGGGATATGATCCAATTTTACTGTTATTTCATTGTAGTTTACATTTAGCAATGCGTTTAAAATGACTAGAGTTAACATTTCTTACTGTCTTTGCATTTCCAAAGGCCTGGAGAATTGGCTTAGTTTGTTAAATTACATGTTCCATCCCAGTGCCTCCAAGAGAATCCAATCCAAATATTACATTGTGATCTATAATGTTTCAGTTTTTTATGCTCCACTCTTGCCACTAAAAAACAAGAATATACTTAGCAAATTTGTGGAATCTAATTCAATATAAGAGGACATATGAATAAACCTCAAGATTAAATTAAGATATAAAGAGGATAAAAGTATTCATGTTTCCATATAAATGGCAATCAATCCATTTGCCACCAACACATAATTGTATAAACAAAACTTTTCTGCAGGGTCGTATTGAAATTTTTATAAAATAGAGTTCTCAAATGCATGCAATGCTAGTCCATGTTATATGAGAGTCTAGCATGATGCAACTAAAAAGGATGATCGAATATCGATCAAGCAAGAGAATGTTATCTGTCCGCAGTTCACAAAGAGTGTTGCAAGCACTTTTTCTTGTTATCATCCTTGACCTTTTG
The DNA here is from genome assembly GCA_033032865.1 of Dactylorhiza incarnata. Classification (NCBI taxonomy): domain Eukaryota; kingdom Viridiplantae; phylum Streptophyta; class Magnoliopsida; order Asparagales; family Orchidaceae; genus Dactylorhiza; species Dactylorhiza incarnata. The sequence continues at coordinate 112,925 of JAWHQI010000040.1, read as the reverse complement.
CCTAAGCTGCCCATCGGATCGGGCCCGAAAATGGTTCATCCCCAATACCCGCACGACTAGCGCCCAGTACAAGAAATGCTTTGCCAACCTCTTCCAAGACGTTTGATCACAATAAATAAATTGAGTGGTTTAGATCCCAATAAATTGAGTGGTTCGTGATGGGAGGGTGCAGCGATGACTTGAGGAAGATGGTGTGAGTTGAATGGGGTTGCAGATTGAGTTGCAAAAATGAATGAGAAATTAGATATTGGAGAAAATAAAACGAAATGTTCTGCTCCACTCTCTGAATACCTATAAATCCTCATTTTCCCAATTACTTCATGCACAAATGAAGAAGGTAGATGAAGGAGAAATTAGATGATGCATGAAGAAAAGAATCCAAAATCGTAAATCAAAAAGCTTTTAGATGGAAATACCATGGTCGACTTGATCTATATGAACAACACCACTATTTTCATATGTTCTATATGAGCAGCATAATTTTTTCATTAAAAGGTTTACTAAACATGATTTGAATGGTTTAAAATTCAGAAATATTCATGTTGATAGAGAATGCATATGGTACATGAAAGATACTTCTTCCATAACGCATGACAGGCCCAAGACCCCATACAACAAACACAATGATACCAACTGTGTCAGGGCAAATCCGAGTAAAAGAGGGCTATCACGTAGGAAATTAAATGGGTTGTGAAGAAGAAAGTATATCCATCAAAGTTACTATTGACAAAATGTTTCAGGGTGGCACCTGCACTTTTCAGCAAGCTAGCAAATGAGCAGACGGTCCAAGATCAACCAAATGGGAGGCATGCAGAGCATGGCAGCGGGCCCTTAGCAAATGACCATTAATCTGGGTGGAATGCAGTTTTAAGCTCAAGTAAATTTCCATCATCAACATCATTAGTTTTTTCCTAATAAAAGAATGCATTGCATGAAATATTAATGAAAACACCTTCAACATATAATCTGGACAAGATTACAAGAATCCTCCAAAATCCAATTAGAATCTTTTCGAGAGCTGATATATTGAAGTATTCATGTTCAGATAATGAAGATTCATAAATTTATTGTTGAAAAACTAATCTTTTTAGACCACTCCACTCATAACAAAATTAATTTTAGATTTGATGCTAGATTCAAAAATGATATCAATGCATATCAGGCCTAATGAGGCACTCTCACAATTCACAATTGCAGAATAAATTCAGGCCAAAGGTGCTACAAGACGTGTTCAAAAATTCATATTGAGAAAATCACTTAATTTTGCATACATGTTATCAATCAAATATCTTAGCAAGAGAATCATATCATGGAAAGTAGAGGAGGCATGAATTGTAAGATTGACAGGCTACTAACAAAAGAAATTGAAATAATGGCAAACAATATTTCTTAATAGCATGTTTCTCTTAGGCATTTTATTGAATAACATGTATGCACTACAAATGCACATTTAAATAAGAGAACAACACATAAATGCATTCCCAAAAGAACAAAATTAAATAGAAAAGTAAGGCCATCGTCAAGAACTACTCAAGCTAAGGAGCATGCAAAAAGATTACCCATAAGGTTACAGGAAGTTGGAGAAATAGAACATTCAAGTAAAATTTTAGTTAGATCAAAATAAATGACATTTTGTAAATGATATTGACCCTATTTATAACCATATTGTCCATCCAGATTTCTACTTTCCAACAAAATATATACTTCAACTAAAAGAGCCAAAATTTCAATACAAAAAACTCCAACAAAAACACAAAGGTGGATAAAACAAAAATCAATAAATCAGCAATAATGAAATAAATAAGCATCCTACCCTGTAACTTCTCTTTTGCTTGACTCATAAAGGATTTATCGGGGTTTGGATGGCTGTAAGAGAAGCTTGATTGGATCCAAGAGAAAAGATGAGCCAAATAACTTTGATTAATAAAGAGGTGTAGCCGAGATAAGTGAGTTACCTTCCTCTGAAGAGGATGATGATGTCCACCAGGAAGGAGTTTTGGGGAGACATGAGGCGAAGAAGATCCTGTCAATCAAAGGAAGGACGTCAGACTGTGAGGAGGCGAGTCAATGCCGTGGAGGGAAGGAGTTCTTGTCGCTTGCATGTAGAATCGTGGGGGCTGGAGATGCCACCAAGGAAGAGTCCGGTTTTCCTCATGCTGCAAGGTTTGTATTCAAGACAGGGAGAAGAATTAACATTTGTCGTGATAGGAAGAAGGAGAATGGGAGAAGAAAAGCAGATTGGAAGGGGGCTTTTAGTTTTACCTCCAATCAGCGAGCATAAAGAAACTATCCAAATAAATCAGGAGTACGAGCCTACTGGTAGAATTCGATCAATATGAACGTCCCAGGAATCGGAGATGAAGCTAAGAGATCCAGGCTGAGAAGCATTGCGAGACCGTCTGACGACGTGGGAGGGATCGTCGTCGCGACCTAGTCTGGAGGAACCTGTGCCGGATGGAGGCTTCGCAAGGAGGATCTTCGGCGGAGGTGGAGGGAGGCCCGGCGAAGAGGCTGCTGAAGCCGAGGAGGTGGAGGCTTCGAGAAGAGAGCTCGATCGGGAGAAGGAGAGGGGATCGCGAGGGGGAAAATGAGAGGGAATCGGGAGAGAGCTTGCCAGCGAGAGGGAAAATGAGTTCGCGTGGGGGTATTTCCGGGAGCGAGCGAAAAATCAGTCCGATTCAGTCAGACAAGTGAGGCCCGACCGGGGGGGGGGGGGGGGGGGGGTGTTAGTTATATATATATATATATATAATAACATATATATATATATATAAGAAATTTATAAGAGTAAAACTTATATATACTTACCCTCATATATATAACTATATATATAAATATCCGCCTACATTTACCTCCCTATATGGAACACGATTGCGTAGATTTACTTATACAAGAACCTATATACATGATTATACATATATACCTATATATATTTATATATATACTCGCATATATGCCTCTTTCTAGAAACAAAACGTCGGATGACGACGACGCTCCCGAGACGGTAACGCCCTAAATTAATACCTCGGTTTCGAATAATTATTTTTAAATTTTGTGTGCTTTGTTAAAATAATCGAAAGAAGAACCCGAGGCGTTACATCTTGTGCTTGAGTATTCTTTGTTCTGTGCCATGAGTTTTTAGAAAAATAAAACTCTAGAAAAACTTAAGATCCAATTGATCTTTTGATTCAGGTGTTAGCCTGTAAAGAATCAACCAACCTCTGATACCTTAGACTATACAATGGGGTCAACTTAGTCCTAGTCAACAGATAGTGATCCTAGCCCAAATTAGTAATAGGGTTGTTCCAACAGATTACCTTTTCAAGGCATACCAGAAAGGGAAAGGAATTTGAAATTGAATAGGGAGAATAAAAGGAGAAGAGAAGACAGAAAATACACAGAGCATTAATCACAATCCACTCTTATTCTTCTTATTGCTGGGGTTTCCTCTTCCTCTCTCTCTCTCTCTCTCAGGAACCCTAACACAGAAAAGAGAAAATAAAGGAAAAGCTCTGCTGATCATCATCTAAAAGAATAGAGGATCTGAGAGATGCTCATCATCACAATCTCATAGCAGCCAGATCTCAATCAGCAGGAGCACAAAGGATCTGATTTACAAAGCACCTGCAATTCATCACTATCTAAAGCAAGGGTTAATCAAGAGCAGATTCTGTGGAACATAATAGGTTGTTCTTCATACAGTCCTCACAAGAATTCTGAGAACAGAATTCCTACAACCTTCTTTCCTCTCCTTCTTTCTCATTCTGTAAAAGAGTTTTATTAATCCCTCTTCAAATGATTCAGTGGTTCAAGATCTCCTTATCAAAAGATCTAGTGGTTCAAGATCTCCTTATCAAAAAATCTGGTGGTTCATGATGTCCTTATCAAAAGATCAGTGGTTCTAAGAGTCTCCTTATCAAAACACTCAAGCACTGAGGTGCATCCCTACCATATGGTAGAATAGGGGAGTACCCACATTTTGGGAAACCTCTATAAAAATATTTATGACTTCTGGTTGCCAATTTTCTGTGTTGTCTCTATAGCTAGTTTATAATACTGCTTCTGCTTTACTTTTCAGCACAAGTTTATTCTGCCTGAGATCTTTTGTGAGCATAAATCCTTAGATTAATTTTATTATTTTCACAGTTAGAATAGAAATAATTTTAAATCCCTATTCACCCCCTCCCTCTAGAGGATTCTCAGAGGCACACTGTGCACTTTCAATATGTATCAGAGGGAGGTTGATCAATAAAAGGTTAACACTTTGATCAAAAAGCCCTCCTACTATTATTTCTGTTATACAAATATATTTCATAAAGAAAAATGAGTTCTAAGGATTATGCTTCCACAAGACCCCCAGTGTGTAACTTAAACAAGTTCACACTCTAGAAGGAGGATAAGGCTTTATATGAATTTAATTGATGAAAACATAAATAATGTTCTTCTGACAGGTCCTCCTGCTCCAGTCAGACAAAAGGAAGGAGAAACCTCAACAACTGAGGCTGTCCCAAGGAAGGAATGGACAGAGGCTGAGAAGAAGGTCAAGGCATGTGAGGCCAAGGCCATGACTATTCTGGTGTCAACAATTTCAAATGACATTTTTCAGAAAGTTGCTGAATGCCAATCAGCAAAAGAAATCTGGGATTCCCTCACCACAATGGTTGAAGGAAGTGTTGATGAAAGGAAGGACAGAAAGTCTCTTCTCATATCCCAGTATGAGAACTTTCAAAAGAAGGCTGAAGAATCTGTTGCTGATATGTATGTCAGATTCAGCATCATTATTAATGAACTCAGAGGCTTGGGCAAGGAGATATCTCTAACTGACATAAATGATAAAATCCTTATGTGCTTCCCTAGCTCATGGGATTCAAGAACCTGGGCAATCAGAGAATCCAGATGCCATAGAGAGATCTCCACTGAAGCTTTTCTAGAAAATTTTAAGTCCTATGCGATGCTACTGAAGACCAGGGCAGAGTCAGAAGAGAGGGAAACTACTCCAGCCCCTGTCCAAAGGAACTTAGCTCTGAAAGCTACTGAAGGAGAGCCCTCTACTCAAGAAGATGAGATGTTCAATCTCCTAGCTTGGAGATTCAAGAAGTGGGTCAAGACTGAAGACACAAGGAGAAGAGATAGAGACTCAAAGCCTAGATATGATAAGACTCCAAGGAAGGAGATCATCTGCTTTACCTGCAATAAGCCAGGGCACATTGCTCCTGAGTGCCCTCAAGAGCAAAAGAACAGGAGCAGCACTAAATATGAGAAGAAGAAGAAGTCCTCGAGAGGGAAGGACAAGAAGAAAGAAAAGGGTTTCATTGCTGAAACCTGGAGTGATTCAGAAGTGGAAGAGAGCTCATCATCATCTGAGAGTGATGACGAAGAAGAAGCAGTAGCAGCCTACATGATGGCTCTTGGTATGGCTTCAGATGATGAAGATGATCAGGTATCAGTTTTTGATGAATTTGACTTCACTTCTGATGATTTCAAAACTTATAATAAAGATTTCTGCATTGAACATCTTAGGGGTAGAAAAAGAATTAAACATGGCTAGAACTGAACTAGAAAACCTTAAGAAAGATGAAATGCATCTAATAAATCAAAAACTAACAAATGAAATTAATGATAAAGAGCTAGAATTGATTAAACTTAGAGAAGAAAATACAAATTTAAAAGAAGAGCTAGCAAAGGCAAAGACCTTTGAGGACTCACTCAATGGGAGGAGTCAGAAGCTCAAAGACATCACTGAAAATCGCTCTATGAGGTTTAACCACTTAGGGTTAGGAGCAGAGCCCTCCATCAGCTTAGAAGCACCTATAAAACCTGCCTGGAAAAATCCAGTTTCCTTTGTAAGACCTAGTGATCATCAACCCAGTGAGAAGAATGCATCAACTAAGGGCAAGGCTGCTAGCTATTCAGACATGTTAAATAAACCCAACAAAATCCATCTGAATAAGAAACAAGAACATTTACGAAAGAACGATTTAGAGAAGTTAAATAACAATCACCTAAAAGTAAAAAACAAAATCTAAGATAATAAGACACTCTGCTGATCTATTGCATTTAGACATATTTTATACTCATCTAAAGCATCAAAACAAAAGGTTTGGGAGAACCATTCCATATCATTCCAAAGGGTATCATAAAAGACCCTCGTATTCTTTCAATGAACCTTACAATGGTAAAATCAAATGGCCCAAGGTAACTTGGGTTCCTTCTAATGTTTGAATTACTTGTACAGGGTTTGGAAGGATCCCACTCAGGAGAAAATTGAGTGGGAAGAATGATGTAGGTCATTCAAAAGGAATAAGAGTCATTCAAGGGAGTAATTTCTATCTTGAATCCTCCTTAACACTTATAACATCATATTATGATCTATTTTTCAATAAATAATTTGCTGGGAAAAATAGCAAGAACCTTCTAAGAGAAATAGATATGTTTATTAAGAAATGCGCCGAATAGAAGTTGACGTACCATTGACTTCTACTCGACGCCAGCGTCGAGAAGCACACAGAGCAGAAAATTTGAATAGAATTCGATGCAGCGTCAAGTTCTTATCGATGTAACGTCGACTTAACAATTGTTGATTAAGTTCGAAGTCACGTCGATTGGAATTCGACGTAACGTCGACGTGACTACGTCGACTTAGGGCCTCTGAATAATCTCGAAGCTACGTCGAGTACTAGTCAATGCAATGTCGATATATCAGCGTGCGCAGAATTGCTTCTACAAGCAATCTCGACACAGCTTTGTGTGCCAAATACTAAGTAATATCAACGGTGCATCGATCTAAACCCTAAGTAGCGACGATTCATCTGCTTTTAAATGATTACGGAATCGAAACATATATGCCTTCGAATTCTCTCTCTCTATTGCTCTCCTGCCTTCCTGCTCTCTTGTCCTCCAGCTTTCTCGTGCACCTCTCTCTCTCTCTCTCTTGATCTCTCTTTGTCTTTGCAGGTATGCTCAAACTAATGGCTCCTCCCAAGGTGAACTCAGGATTTGATGTTGACTTGGAATCGTTCAGTGCAGCGGCAGACACCTTCAAGGCCATTCATGGTATGTTTCAAGATGCTGGATTAACCAAGATGATATCCACCAGGTGCAAGATCCTGGATACAGAACTAACTGAATTTAAAGACAGTGCTCAGACAGGAGAAGATGGTTCCCTCAAGGGAAGAGTTTGTGACACAGAGATACTTAAAATAGAGGAAATATTGAACCAAACGTATGATCTTCTTCCTGGAAATGAGGCAGATGAATTATCAGGGGATGAGACCAAGAGGGTCCTGGAAATTATGCAGTTCAAGAAAGATAAGCCCGTCAATCTAAAGAAGATTGATCATGGGGAGGAATATAGGTTCCTTGCAGACATTGTAGGGAAAGTGTTGTTGTGTAAAATATCAGCACATGATGTAATTCCAAAGCAACAACTTCACATAATGGGAGCTCTAGTTCTGAAAAAGAAGATTAATTGGGGAAAATGCCTTCTGAAGATGAATGGGCACAAGTATGCTCATAAAGAGAATGCTTACATGAGGATAATGAGTCAGGTGCTCTTCCAGCATTTCCCAAGTGTCTGCAAGTCAAAAGGAGTGCATATTCCTCCTGAAAAAAAGAATCAACATAGGAATATTCACAAAATGGACCAGGCAGATCTTGAAGTCTGGTCAAGCTACATCATCTTATCCTCCAGATCTAAACAGGGAGATTCCAGATCCCCCAAGGGATGATCTTACCTCAATGGACACGATTCCCGAGCCCCATCAGGAGGATATCCCAGCTCAACATCCTTCTCAACAACTGCAACAACAATAACAATAGTTCCAATCCACCTCATTACCTGAGCCATCTTCACAATCATCCCATCAACTACCATCCACCCACATTCCAGATCATCAGCATGCTCCACCTCCTCCACTTATTCATGTCTCACTAGAGTTCTATCAGCCTCTATCCCCCATCCAAGAAGAACTCTCTCCATCACCTCCTCCATCTGCATCACATCCACCCACAATTGATCTTGAGCAGATCATTTCTAAGACTGCGGTCATTGCCTCCTCCACCTTTGTAGATCAAGTGGCCTCTCAGGCTAGGAAGTTTGATAGAAAATACTCACAGATGGAGGGTGAGTTATTAAGATTTCAAAGATCCTTTCAGAGCTTAAAAGAGTTTGTGTCTTCCTCCATGGTGTCAAAAGAGTTCTTAACCTCACTGGACAGCAAGGTCAAGAAGGGGGAGAATATCTTAGAGGAAGAGAGACCTGTTCTTGACTTGAGTGGATAGGATCAGGGAAATGCTGATAATGAGCCTGCTCCTGACAAAGTGACTACCTTACGGGGAGCACAAATCCAGGGGAGCCTGTATATCAGGGGGAGCTCCCCAAAAAAGTAAATGATGAACAAATAGATGCAATAATTCAGGAGGAGCATGCTCTAGATATTCAGAGAAATCTGGATATGGAATTGAAAGCTGTAAGCACAGCAGGTGATCAAGGGAAGCCTCAAGATGAGAATCTATTAGATGAGGTGTCCAAGATTGACAAGGAAGCTGTTGTGGATGCTGAGCAGAATGCATGGGCACAGGGGGAGCATGACAAAGCCAATGTTGCTGAAAATCCAGAATTGTCCCTTGATGAAGATGAGCCTCTGAAGATAGCTCCAAGGAAAGTCACCCTAGTAGTATTCTCAAGAAAAAGGAAGACTCCTGAGAAGGATTCCTAAATTTTTGCTCATTAAGGTATTCTATGATTATTCATTATGAACACAAATATATTCTGGGAAGAACAAATGTTATACAACTTTACTGCCTGCCAAGTAAATGGAACAACATATGACTTCAGTCTGTCATATGATTTCAGCCTGTCCTATGTTATGTCTATTTTGGATTGCATGTATTGTTATTTATGAAATGAAAAATTGTATAAAATCACTCTGAACAAACTGTAAAATTTGTTAAGATAAATATGGGGAGATTGTTGTGAAAAATCCTTGACTTAACTTAACAAATTAACTAAAAGTGATTTTATCTTCTAGGAGCAAATTACCTGTTGTATAGTAAGGGTAATCTGGTCATTAGATGTCTTAGGATGCCATACTCAACATAAGGTATCAGGACCAAATCAGGGGAAGCAAAATTGAGCTAAGTTAATATTTGCGTCGAATAGAATTCGACGCAACATTGAGTCCATATCGACGCTGCTTTGAATAGAAGTCCATGTGATTCAACACCTCTGTCGAGGTAACCTAAGTCAACGTTATGTCAAATAGATCTCGACGTAGAGGTCAGGGACTTGTCGGAGTAACTAGTGAAGTCGACGCAGCTTCTACTTCATCTCGACGCAGAAGATGAAGTTCAGAGCCAGACAGATCAACTCGACGGATACGTTAATAAGATATCGACGCGACGTCGACTAGCAAAGTTCAGTCAGAGCACAGATGAAATTGAAGCCACTTATACAAGAACTCAAAGTCACGTCGATAAGAGAAGATATGAATTAGACGCTACGTCGAATACAGTCTGTAAAAGTATATCTTTTCAGTTGTCGCTCTGATCCTTCTTTCATGGCCCACATCCTTCAAGACTGTTCCCCAACAGCTCAATAATTGCCTGAAATAGAAAGGAGCATTAAAGAAGGACACAAAAGGTTTCTTGGAACCATATTCCTTGTAGATGGAAGGGCTGAGAATTAAAGAGGAAAGAAAGAGAATGTCATCAGTAGATTACCTTTTCAAGGCATACCAGCAAGGGAAAGGAATTTGAAATTGAATAGGGAGAATAAAAGGAGAAGAGAAGACAGAAAATACACAGAGCATTAATCACAATCGGCTCTTCTTCTTCTTCTTGCTGGGGTTTCCTCTTCCTCTCTCTCTCTCTCTCAGGAACCCTAACACAGAAAAGAGAAAATAAAGGAAAAGCTTTGTTGATCATCATCTAATAGAACAGAGGATCTGAAACCTGCTCATCATCACAATCTCATAGCAGCCAGATCTCAATTAGAAGGAGCACAAAGGATCTGACATACAAAGCACTTGTAATTTATAACTATATAAAGCAGGGGCTAATCAAGAGTAGATTCTGTGGAACATAATAGGTTGTTCTTCATACAGTCCTCACAAGAATTCTGAGAACAGAATTCCTACAACCTTTTCTCCTCTCCTTCTTTCTCCTTCTGTAAAAGAGTTTTATTAATCCCTCTTCAAAGGATTCAGTAGTACAAGATCTTCTTATCAAAAGATCTAGTGGTTCAAGATCTCCTTATCAAAAGACCTGGTGGTTCATGATGTCCTTATCAAAAGATCAGTGGTTCTAAGAGTCTCCTTATTAAAAGACTCAGGCACTGAGGTGCATCCCTACCAGGTGGTAGAAGAGGGGAGTACCCACATTTTGGGGAACCTCTATAAAAATCTATGTGTCTTCTGGTTGCCAATTTTCTGTGTTATCTCTATAGCTAGTTTATTATACTATTTCTGCTTTACATTTCAGCACAATTTTATTCTGCCTGAGATCTTTTGTGAGCATAAATCCTTAGATTAATTTTATTATTTTCATAGTTAGAATTGAAATAATTTTAAATGCCCTGGATGAGAGAGAGCCATCTTGGTTTGAAAATGGCGTTGGAGTCAAGGAGTGAGAAGGGGACATGGATGAAGAAATGTCTGCCCTTAGGAAGAATGAAACTTAGGACTTGGTGCCTAAGGTTGAGGGTGTTACTCCAGTGACTTGCAAGTGGGTTTTCAAGCTGAAGGAGAAGGCTGATGGAAGCATTGAGCGGTATAAGGCTCACCTTGTAGCTCGAGGATTCTCTCAGAAGTATGGGGACGATTATGAAGAAACGTTTAGCCCCATTGCCAAGATGACTTCGGTCCGGGTGGTGATTGCGTTGGAAGCTTGCCATGGGTGGAAGGTTTGGCAACTCGGCGTGAAGAATGATTTCTTATACGGCGAAATTGACAAGGATATATTCATGGATCAGCCACCTGGTTATGTTTCTGAAGAATACCCAAGACATGTTTGCAAGCTCAAGAAGGCTCTTTACGGCTTGAGGCAGGCGCCTCGGGCGTGGTATGGGAAGATCGCTGAATACCTCCTTTTCTGCGGATATTTTGCTTCTGATTCTGATTCGAGCTTATTCATAAAGAAGACGGGGGATCTTCAGGTCTTGGTGATGCTATACGTTGATGATATGATCGTCACGGGGAATTCTGAAGTGGAGGTAGCTAGGCTTCGTGCTAAGCTAGCTATCATATTTGAGATGAAGGATTTGGGTGAGCTCCACCATTTCCTTGGACTCGAAGTGGAGAGGAAAGAGGGCGGAATGCTTGTTTCCCAAATGGGGTATGCAGAATGAATTGTGAAGCGATTCGGCATGGAACGGGGGAAGAGTAGATCTACTCCACTGGAGGTTGGTATTTATCTTCGACGTGATGAGGGGAAGGTTCTTTCTGATCCTTTGGTTTTCCGGGCTTTGGTCGGAAGTCTGATATATATTTGACGATCACGAGGACGGATAATGCTTATGCGGTTGGCAGGGTGAGTCGGTATATGGCAGAGCCACGGAAACCTCATCTGATGGCGGCGAGGAGCATTTTGAAGTATGTCAAGACCACCTCGGATTTGGGTCTCTTCTATGGGAAGGACTCGGGCTTTTGCTTGCATGGATACATGGATGTTGATTATGGAGGTGATTCAGATGATCGAAGAACGACTTCTGGATATGTCTTTATGATGGGATCTACCGCTACATCATGGTGCAGCAAGAAGCAGGATTATGTGTCTATCTCTACAACGGAAGCAGAGTATAAAGTTTTGGCTTTGGCAGCTCAGGAAGCCATCTGGCTTAGGAGGCTTGTGGAGGAAATTCATAGGGAGGTGCATGGTCCTACTCTGCTTCGGGGTGACAATGAGAGTGCTCTCAAACTGGTTAACAATCCAGTTTGTCATGCGCGAACAAGGCACATAGAGATTCAACATCATTTCATTCGGGAGAAGGTGTTGGAGGGATCTCTTATGGTTGAGCATGTGCAGAGCAAGGAAAATGTCATAGACATTTTTACTAAGCTGTTGTCAAAGGAACCGTTCACACTGTTGAGGAGGTTACTTGGGCTGACTTCCACTTCCCACTTCTAGGGGGAGTGTTAAATTTTTGAAGTGGAAGTGTCAGGGCGGGCGGTCTATTTTTTGGAGACCGCGGAGACTGTGCGACCTGTGTTGTGGTTTACCTCTGGAACCCGCGAGCTCAGTGTGGTGACCTGGCTGGTATGGTCTTGTGTCTCTGGTGTTGGCGGTCTGTGTTTGGTCTGCCTGTTTTGCCCAAGTATCCTTGTTCTAGTTTGAACCGGGCGGTCTGTACTGAGGTCACTTCTGCGGTCTCGTACTGCGGGTTGCTTGAGCTTGTTCTGGCGGTCTGCTCCTAGTCAGTCAGATGCTCATGTCTATTCTTACATGAGGGTGGGCGGTCTATCCGGTTGTCTTGGCGAGCTGTCTTTCTTGGACAGTTGTGCCTTAAGTGTTATAAAGTCTTGAAGAGACCGTGCGGTCTGGTTCTGGAGACTGCGTGCTTCAATAAGGAAGGTGATTGTATCCCTTGGGGTGGTGACGACATCCGTTCGTTTGCCTATAACTAGGGACACCGGGGTAGCCATAAACACGCAAGAACTATAAGAACCAAAGTTGGTTTGGTTGTGCCGGTCTCTTTCTGAGGTCGCGCGGCTTGAGTTTTAGCCTAACCGATTTGTTTGTTCGCAGGTTAGCAGCTAGCAGTCACCGTCAACATTCTCCCTTCTTCAAGCTTTGAATAAACCAGTTCGGCAGCGGTCTGTCTGTGCAGAATGTGTTTAGGAGTTCTTGGACTGTACAACGGACTCAGTTGATCAGGCGGCCTTAAGTGGTCGGGAGGTCTTTAGTTGAGGTCTTACAGCAGGAAGCAGTTCTTCGTCAAGTGTTCATGGGTTCATCTATGATCTTGAGACCATGCGGTCTGGGCAATCAAGAAGTGCGGACAGTTGTTTTTAGCAGTTGAATAAAGCAGCGAGTTGTGCGGTCTGTGGTTGCGGTCTGTTAGTAGCGGCTTGTGCTATGTTTGCGCGGTCTCAGGGATAGCCGTACGGCTTGCCTGTTCGAGCGGTCTGGCGGTCTCTGCTTTAGCAGTTCGATGGCGTCTTATTTTTTGTGTCTTGTACTTCTCTCCTTTGTGATTCTTATGAATCATGTCTCGTCGTGTATGTCTCGCACTGTAAAGAGATAGTTAATACAAGATCACTATTCTATCTTCCCATTGTCATGGATTGTCTCGCTTGTGGATTGTGTTAAAGTGTTCCGCATTTTTACTTCACTCCGGACCTCTAAATATTTTAACATCAATTTCATTACAAAAAGAGACATGATTATTATTGATAAAAATTGATTAGAAAACTAGATTTCTATAACGCTAGAAATCAAAGGCGAATAAGTAAAAATCCCTTTTTGTTTTCTATCCCGACTCGTATCTCCATGAACCGGTGGCTTTAGCCTATCCTTTCCCGGATATAGCCTCAAGTCGCTCTAGCCAATCCTTCACCGGATATGTCCTCGAGAACTGTAACGCCCCTGAATTTTCGGATATCAATTTAATTATATTAATGACGTCATTATGACGTAGGGCGTTACGTTAGTGCGGATTTAGCGGTACGCCGGCATTGCACGTTTTAGCGTCCGTTCGGTCAAGACGATCAAATTTTGGAGCGACCCGAAATTGGAAAATTTTACGTTAGGAAATTAGATTATTAATTTTAGAAATAAATTGTAAAAGTTACGTGGCGCTCCGAGCAAATTTGAAGCCTCGGCGCATTTTCAAAGATGTGTATATTTATCCATCGCCGTAAAACTTCGGAAAATTATATCTCAAAAACGGTACGTCGGATTTTGATTCCAACTTCGCCGTTGGATTCGTAGCGCCGCCGTTCACCTACGGTGCGAGTTTCATCGAGTTCGGCATTCGTTTAGTTTTGGGCCATAATATAAATTTTTATAATAATAATAATTATTACCAACCTATATACTTTCGGCTATTGCAAATATGGAATTCGGCCATTTATAATGAAATATTCGGTTATTATTAAGGAAGAATTCGGCTATTCATTTGCAGAATTCGGCCATAGTTGTGTAATTCGGCTATATAAATGATATTTCTATATAAGTAATTCGGTTAATTCAATTCGGTGAATTCAAATCGGTTAGTTCAATTCGGTTAATCCAATTCGTTTAAATACGTTAATTTAAATTGTTTAATTCAATTCATTTAATAGAGTTAATTCAATTCACTTAAAATGCGTATGAGGGAAGCCCATCTCCTCATCTCTATTACTCCTATTACTATTATTATTATTGTTATTATTTTTAATTATAATAATTATTATTGTTATTTTAACTCTATATATATTCATATATAGCTTCTTGAAAAACCCTATTTCTTTCCTTCCCGACCTCTTTGCGAACCAGAGCGGCGACGTTGTTTTCCGTGAACCTTCAGATCGCCGCCGCCGGAGCTCCGGAGCACGAAATCTTCGCCGGAGCATAGATCTGGAAAGCTCTCGCCGAGCTCTTCGCGTGTGCGGTAATTATTTCAAGTTTCGTAGTTTTTTTAGGTTGGAGCCGGTAGCCCTAATCTTCTTTTTCGCTCCAAAAGTTTCAGAAATCGTTCCTCGAGGATTTCTAGCGGTCGACCTGCGACGAGGAGCAAGTCGGAGACCGTTTTCTTCGAAAGGTTTGAGGCAAGTGGTGGATCCTTCCCCCTTGCCATATGGTGCTTCATCCTTTACCGTTTTTACTTTTATCTAACTTAGACAAATATATTGTGCCTTATTTTCCATTAAGAATCGTGTATCCGACCGAGTGGTTTCGCATATTAGCAAATTCCGTACGTATATTCGTCGTTTCCCTCTAATGCACGGTTCGTAGATAGCGTTCCGTCGAATTTGTCGAATGCTTTTGGATTCGAAGGAACGAGTTCGGGTAAGTTAAGAAAGTCGGTTTTGTCGAATCCGCCGAAACCATATCGCCGAATCCGTAGATTGTATTTCGTCGAATCAGTAGATTGTATTTCGCCAAATCCGTAGATTGTATTTCGCCGAATTCAATCCGTCGATTGTAATTCGCCGAATTTCCGTAAGGTGAGTTTTCTCACGGAATTGTTTCCGGGTTTTCCTGTGGTGTCTGTCTTGGTCAGGGTTTGGTGAGTCTATATTTCCCAGTTGGTTGTTTTGGACGGTGGATGGTCGAAATGGCCACCATTAGTACCGGGTTGTTTTCGGTGGACGGGTAGATTGTTGGTTGGTGGACTGTAAACCACCGCCGCAGTGTTTTTTTGTTCATCGGGGGTTTTAGTCTGATGGTCGGTTGGAATGAATGCCTCCGCCTCAGTACTGTTTTTGGCTGGGATAGTGATTCACTGCTTGGGCAATTCGACACTTTTCCTTCTTTGGATATTGTTGTAGTACAACTTTGACCGCACTTCGTGCCAGTTTTTCCCTTACTTGTGGATATTTATTTGATTTGCTGACGTTTACAACTGTTCTTGGTGGGTTGGTAACCCTCCTTTGTTGAGTTCTTCTTACTCTCTGATTATTATGCCTTGTGCTGAGACATTCTTTTCTTTTGAATGCCTCAGGTTCGGACCAGTAGCAGGTGGAGCTGACCAATTCCTGTTTCTTCAGACTTGTGGCAGTTGTTTTCTTACTCCTTTTTGGGGAGATAGACTTTTGATTTCTTTTGAGACTTGTTAGGGTTATGGGTTCGTGTCAGGTTGTTGACGCCCATAGCCTGAGTTCTTTTATGTTAAGACTTATCTTGCTGTTTTTATGCTATTACTGTTGTTTGCTATTTATGCAATTGCTCTCTGGGAAGGTTTTATGTTAGGGTGCATAGTAGTTATTTTTTATACAAAACTGCATAATTTCTCCTACATGACATCTCTTTTAAAACCATTGTCACTCTATTTTGAAGCCCGTAAAAGAAATCCTTTTTACTTATACTAAATATAGAAGTTACATATCATTAGAATGCTGGTTAGTTCATCATGCTCATGTAGGTTAAATTAAAGTAAATTATGTATTTTCCGCTGCGTAAACCTATATTTTCTTATTTATGGACTATTTGATTCATTAAACCGAGGGACACGGTAATTGAAAACCTTAAACTTAAGTTATGTTTTAAAACATAAAGTTCATGACTTTCTAAAGAAAAGTGTGAAGTTAGAGCCGTCTGAGCGTCTGCAGTTGTCCCCTGCACGACGTGGCATCATGACGCATATTTTCCCTTACTCTGACGTATTATTTAATACGGAGAAAATGCGGGTTGTGACAGTTGGTATCAGAGATAGGTTTGTTCGACAAGTTGGTCGAGCGACTAATTCTGATATAGTTTAGTTATTTGGTTTCATTGCATACACACACCGATGTGTCATCAGTACGTCTTGGCTGAAGCATGAACACTACACTCATGGCATGATAAGAAGTATATGTTGGAGTTACCATTGTGATCTAGAAGTGGTCAAACATGTAATGTCACTGCCAACGCGATATGAGCCTGCAGGGTCGCACATAAGAGCATGTGGAGAAGTTGGAAGATTGACTGTGTTGGTAAAGGTTACCAATCACCATATAGAATGGGGAAGTCCAGCAAATGTTGCTGTCTGAATTCGTCGGATATGATTCGTCGGAATTCGTCGGGTTTACACGGATCGGATTCGTCGGGATTCGTCGGGTCGTTCCGTGGAAACTCGACGAACTGTGACAGAGATCCTTCACTCGGCAAAATGTTGTCGTCTGTCTGGATTCGTCGGAATTCGTCGGGATTCGTCGGATTGTTCCGTGGAATCTCGACGAATTATCACAGAGAGCCTTGACTAGGCAATTGTTGCCGTCTGTTGTGATTCGTCGGAATTCGTCGGATTGTCCCGTGAAATCTCGACGAATGTTGTTCCGTGGAATCCCGACGAATTGTAACAGAAACCCCAACTCTGCTGTGTGGTCTGCGGATAGCGATTCTTCTAGAAGCTGTTTATCCTTTGGGTATAAATAGGACTTCGTTTTAGGGTTCTAAGAACTAACGAAATAGAGGCCGACGGAAGTGTTCCGCTCTCGCCTCACGAACCCTAGCCGACGGAAGTGTTCCGCCGTCTCTGAATCGCGTCCGCTGACCTCCTCTCCGGCGATCGTCGTCGTGTGTGTTCTTCCTGGAGCGAACCTAGCAGTTCGTGGAAGTACAAGGTGCAGTCATCCTTCTCCTTGCTCGTGTGGATCACTGTAGAGACGTAGACATTATTCTACGTAAGAACTCTTCTTGCCACCAACAACAATCTTCTTCGTGGAGCATCAAGGTTGGATTTGATCCAACCCCATTGAGGTAATTTTTGCCTAGTATTTTATTAACTTCTTGATTCAACATTCATGGCCGATCCAAGCATTTTTGGGTTGTTTCTGTTTATTTCCGCTGCGCCTACATTTGATGTATGGTTCTAGAAAAACCCAACAGTATACGGGGCATATTATGTAGTATGGGATGCATAATATGTGTTTGTATATGGATCCACCATAGGTGGCAACATGTGACGGTTATGTAGTATGGGATGCATAACCATCATCACATGGATGCCCATTAGCACGTTTTCTTTTTCTTTACATGCGATATTATGTAGAATGGGATGCATAATATTTCATGTGTACGCCGCTCATAACATGCATTAAGGCTTTTTCTTAGAATGCATAGCACAACATATATATCATAACATCGCATAAAGCACACGTGCCAAGCTAAAGATTTACATGATGACATTCGTACACACATGATTTGAAAAGAAGATTTAAACATTCATACATCCATGTGTCTTGCACAAGATTCAAAGGATGACAGTATATCATCCTAAGATAAAGCATAACATCATTCGTATAAAATCCCAGAGCAAGGTAGTAGCTAGTGCAAGTGTCTATACATTTCTGATCTATTTGAGTTAGATGATTCTAGTTTCCTAGTTGAGGTAGTAAGCTAGGTAACTAGGTATAGATGAGATAGAGGTGCTGATCAGGGAAGAGGATCAAGTGTTGCTCGGGTGATTTCAAGTTAGGTTCTGACCTAGTTTTGGCTCGTAATTATGAATTTGGATTTTCGTTATGACGATTATATGTGTGATTTATAAGTGGATTGAAGATAGAAGTCAGATAAGCGAGCGTTCTTCCCGATTCAGTTTCGTGGCCGATCATCGTTAGATTTTCGATCGTTTAGTTGATCCCCTTAGTGCTATATTCCCTTATAAGTGGTTTTTATCGCTTAGGTTGATTTGGAAGTGTGGGATTTAGAAGACTTTGTCGTGAATTTTGATCATGGTTTGGGTGTTCTGTTCTGACGTAGACAGGGATTGTGCTTGCGAATGGTTCATGGAATTTGAAATTTTATAGGAAGAATTACCCTACACTCATCATTAGTGTTTTAGTGTAGTAGCTGGTAGAGAGAATTTCATTGGCAACTATTGGAAGCAATATTATTGTTGACCAGCTTAGTGTTGGGAGAGCCTTTTATAAATTGGAGTTGCGTTTCATTCGAGGTCTAGTCAAAGAGTGGTGATTTTCCGAACTTCTTTGAGAAAAAAAATTTGATCACGTGGAATTTTAGAAGTAAATATTGTAATCCCGCTATTGAAAATGTTCGTGGCTAGGATCTCTGTAATTGTCATTGCTTGACTCCCGCTCAAGCTAGTGATTTGTTTCGTGCTAAATTTTCTCTCTGGTGACTCGGTGGTGTTGAACCATGGTATCCAGAGTTGTATCATTCCTTGAAAATGATTTCTATAGTATGTCGATTGAAAGTGCCAGATTTGAAAGATTTCAATATGATTTGGGATTGGATTGTAGGTCTAGTTTTGATGTTATAGATCGATGCTAGGGTTAGCTTTCAGACTTCTTGTTGGTTGTTGGCCAACCTTTGAGTGTGTTGGATTTTTTTTTTCTCCGCATCAGGATTTTTCGGCCATTTCTGCGGTTTATGCTCGTTGATTCATAAGGTCTGGTTGCGAGTCTTTTCTCGTGTCTATTTTTTTTGTTCTGGAAACTGCTCTTGTTGTGCCACGTGTTTTGTGGTGTGAGAGTTTTCAACTGTTTTCCCGGGCTAGTCTTCCCGGTCTCCCCCTTGAGAGAGTGGCGGAGTTTGTTTTAGATCTTAAGCCAGACACTTATCTTTTATGAGAGCACCTTGCCGCTTGACCCTGCGTGAGCTAGAAGGATGTTGTACCCGACTAGATGAATTATTGTACTATGTCTTTATCAGGCCAAGTTTCTTGCCCTTCAATGCCCCAATTCCCTTCGTGAATAAAGGGAGGATGTCTCTAAGAGACTATGAATAAATTGTGCAGAGTTGTATGAGGTGACTCTCGAGATAAATGTTCATCACCTAGAATAGATGATTTACTTGATCAAGCTGTGAGATGGTTTCGTATTATCGAAAGTTGACCCTCGTTTAGGCTTTTATCTGTGAAGAATCCGTGAGTCGGATGTTCTGCGAACTGCCTTTTATTCCCGTTATGGGCACTACCTTGAGACCCTAGTGATGACCTTTGATTTACCAATTATCTCCTCTGCCTTCTTGAATTTGATGGATAAAGCGCTAAGAGCGTTTCCGGATCATCTTGTGGTTGTCTTTAAAGATGATGTTTATTATACTCAAAAGTGCAGAGAAGCATGATGATCTTTTGTGTTAAGTGCGGACAATGTTGTGAGAGCGCAAGTTTGCTTGCCAAGGTGAGCAAGTGCGAGTCTTGGACGTCTTTAGGTCCCTATCTGGGTCATGATATTAATGAGAATGGATACTCAGTGAACCCAGTGTTAATCGTTGCGTTGAATGTTTTGGAAGAGATTTATCAATGCCTATGGAAATAAGGAATTTTGTAAGGTTGGTGGGATGATATAGAAGGCTTGTGTAATGATTCTTGTGATTATTTGCGTCTTTGATGAGGTTTATGTAGGAGAATTCAATTTTTGTTTGGGGTGACTAGTGCAAAGGAGTCTTTTAGGAATTGAAGAGAAGATTGAGCACTGCTTCTGTTTAGGCAAGAAAATAAAGAGTAGACCCTTAGAGAGTTTCGGTTTTCGTCTCTAGCAGAATCTGTGTAAGGTTTGAATCAATTCGTCGGACGTATTTCTGAAATTCGTCGAATAGTTGACTTGTTGAGTGAAGTCAGTCCGTCGAAAGGAATTGTGGAGTTCAAGTTTATTTCGTCGAATGATTCTGTCGTTTCGTCGAGTGCAATTTTTCTTATTCGTCGAATGGCCTTTTCTAATTCTTCAAGTAGAGTTTAAATTTCGCCAAGTGCAGTCAAAATTCATCTGGTGTTTTGGTCGATATCGCTTGCCCTTGGGAAGCATTGTTGTAAAGGCCTTGGCAATTTGCCCAGCCAATCTGTGGCGTCTTGTCAGCTTTTCGCTTTATTTAAGTTCGCTTGTGTTTTGTCAACTGAATGGTGATATTTTGCCTTCAGGAAAAGCTTCAACTTTGTTGATTTTAAAGTCTATATTGTCTGCATCATAACTCTGCATAGTCCTTTATCGATTGCATTCTCCTTCATTGACTGCGTGGTTGCGTGCCTCATAATTTTGTATGAGTCTTTTTATCAATTGCATGATCACTTTTGCATGGTTTAAGTGTTTCTTTGCATGCATTTTACTTAATGATTATGTGCATTTGGTCTGTCGACCGCATGATTTTATAGTCTGCATAATTTGAGACTTCGCATCGTCTGCATGACCTATATTCCCCTTTCTCATGCATAGATAAGTTATCTCAGTTGGCTGCTCAAATCTACGTCAATTGTCGCCTTTGTCGATTTCATTCAATGCATAATCTAATTGCGACTGCATAGTACAATTTGCATAAGTTCTTTGTTTACTGCATGCATAAAGTCGATTTTCTTTGGTGGTGTTGATTGCATGATGACCCTGCACGATCCATGCTGTGGTAATTGTTTGTGTAAGGTTCGTTGACTGCAAGACTTCTCTTGCATGCCCTTGGTCGCCAGTATGGTCCAAACTCTTCTCCTCCGCTTAATCTAAGTATTTTGTCGACTGTTTGGTTCTTTCAGCTATCGACGACATCCTTGCTGTTGGAGTTACCATTGTGATCTAGAAGTGGTCAAACATGTAATGTCACTGCCAACGCGATATGAGCCTGCAGGGTCGCACATAAGAGCATGTGGAGAAGTTGGAAGATTGACTGTGTTGGTAAAGGTTACCAATCACCATATAGAATGGGAAGTCCAGCAAATGTTGCTGTCTGAATTCGTCGGATATGATTCGTCGGAATTCGTCGGGTTTACACGGATAGGATTCGTCGGATTCGTCGGGATTCGTCGGGTCGTTCCGTGGAAACTCGACGAACTGTGACAGAGATCCTTCACTCGGCAAGATGTTGTCGTCTGTCTGGATTCGTCGGAATTCGTCGGGATTCGTCGGATTGTTCCGTGGAATCTCGACGAATTATCACAGAAAGCCTTGACTAGGCAATTGTTGCCGTCTGTTGTGATTCGTCGGAATTCGTCGGATTGTCCCGTGAAATCTCGACGAATGCTGTTCCGTGGAATCCCGACGAATTGTAACAGAAGTCCCTATTCTGATGTGTGGTCTGCGGATAGCGATTCTTCTAGAAGCTGTTTATCCTTTGGGTATAAATAGATCTTCTTTAGGGTTCTTATAAACTAACGAAGAATAGAGGCCGACGGAAGTGTTCCGCTCTCGCCTCACGAACCCTAGCCGACGGAAGTGTTCCGCCGTCTCTGAATCGCGTCCGCTGACCTCCTCTCCGGCGATCGTCACCGTGTGTGTTCTTCCTGGAGCGAACCTAGCAGTTCGTGGAAGTACAAGGTGCAGTCATCCTTCTCCTTGCTCGTGTGGATCACTTTAGAGGCGTAGACATTATTCTACGTGAGGACTCGCATAGCCGACGACAGGAATCAACTCGTGGAGCATCTAGGTTGGATTGATCCAATCCCGTAAAGGTAATTTCATACCTAGCATTTTGTTAACTTCTTGATTCAACATTCATGGCCGATCCAAAGTCTTTTGGGTTGTTTCTGTTTATTTCCGCTGCGCCTACATCTGATGTATGGTTCTAGAAAAACCCAACAGTGGTATCAAAGCGAGGTTTTGGTCATGAATGTTGTTTCAGAAGTTAGGTTATTCCAGTACGTGCAAATCTAGGTATTTGGAAGCGTTCTAAATGTCAAGATTTCTTCTTGGAATATCACATTAGATGTGATTTTGTGTGCCCCTTGGACCCCGTTAGGGGCTCTGCCCCTAAGACCCCGCCAGGGGCGCGGCCCCTTGGAACCCCGCCAGGAACGTCTGGGATTTCGTAGTAATTTCTAATTGTTAGAAATTGTTGTCTCCTTAGCAGTAACCGTCCCTCAAGTGGTTAATGAACCCTTGTATTGTTTTGGATTTTGAATCCAACAATGAGAGACGAGCTTGTCTACTGCTTTAAGTCGAGTTGCCTTTGCCTTTGTCCAATGCATGTAAATCTGAATATTTGGAAGAGTTCTAAATGTCCAGATTTAGCCCTTTCGTCTATCAAAGGTTGATAGTCTTATGTAGTGCACATAAGGGATGCATGAGGATTTTAGAAAGCTTGTTTTTCTGTGGATGTGCACATTGATCAAATGTTGATCATGGTTAAGTGTTAACCTAATTTTAAAATTCCCTTCATCAAATATTAAGTGTTCGGATGCCTTCCGATGGATGACACTCTTCCTGCCTCGATCGATGAAGTGTGGGCTTGCCAAAGCAAGGTGCATTAATCTATCTTGGTAAGGGTGTGAGCGGATAATTGTGATATCCCACTGTCGACATCGGGTCTAACTTAACTAGGTGACCTCAAAGGTTGAGTGCCTAGAGGCATAGGGTTGGCATGCACCATATGATGGATGCGAATAAGGAGTTATTCACCAGCCATACAAGAATTGCATGAGGATGCAATTGGCAAGCGTTGCCTACCTAAATAACCGCATTATGAGAGGAACGCCAAAGCGGACTCGTGGTGTTGGTGAAATACGGATTTTGTCCACTAAGAGAGTAGCTCGCATGGACTCTCCGAATTGATATTGAGGGTTATCAATTTGAATAAAATAGTGGGAGTATTTAATTGAAGTCCAAATTAAAATAAATTGTATTTTGAAATTAAGGTACTAATTAAGTTCTGCATGAATTCTTGTAGAATTCCATGGCAAGTGGTTCACATTCCACCTTGTCCCTAAGAGCTATCCTTGAGAAGGACAAGCTTAGTGGGACGAATTACATGGACTGGTATAGGAACCTGAGAATTGTTCTCAGGCAAGAGCGAAAGCTCTACGTCTTGGAAGAAGAAGCCCCCGAGGTGCCGACCGGGAACTCGTCCCGTGTTGATAAGGATGCTTATAAGAAGTATACCGATGACGCCTTAGACGTCGAGTGCCTTATGCTTGCCACCATGAACTCTGAGCTTCAGAAGCAACACGAGAACATGGGGTGCAAGGAGATTGACGAGCACCTAAAGAAAATGTTTCAAGGGCAAGCTCGTCAAGAGAGGTTCGATGTCACGAAGGCCTTATTTCAGTGCAAAATGGGAGCTCGAGACTCGGTTGGTACTCACGTACTCAAGATGATTGGGTATATAGAGAACCTGGAGAGACTGGGTTTTCCTCTGGGTCAAGAGTTGGCCACAGATCTTATCCTGCAATCGTTGCCGGATAGTTATGAGCAGTTCGTCTTGAACTACAACATGAATGAAATAGACAAGACACTGCCCGAGCTCCTAGGCATGTTGCGAACTGCCGAAATAAACATGAAGAAGGCCAAGCCTTCTAGTCCCATATTGATGGTACATAAAGGCAAGGGTAAGGCCAAGGGCTTCAAGAAGACGAAGGTGGGACCTAAATCACATCTTGAGCCCAAATCTTCTGCACTGAAAAAGAAGAGCACCGTGAAGGAAGGGAAATGCCACCACTATGGCAAGGCTGGTCATTGGAGGAGGAATTGTCCTTCATACATTGAGGGTCTGCAGAAAATGAAGGGAGGTATGACTTCCGCTTCGGATATTTACGTTATAGAGATAAACCTTTCTGCTCCTTCATCTTGGGTATTGGATACTGGATGTGGTTCTCACATTTGTACAAATGTGCAGGAACTAGGAAGGAGGAGATTGCTGAGTAAAGGAGAGGTGGACCTGCGCGTCGGCAATGGAGCAAGAGTTGCTGCTGTAGCCGTAGGGGTTTACCGTCTTTCTTTGCCCAGTGGGCTTGTAATAGAACTTAATAATTGTTATTATGTTTTGGCCATAACTAGAAACATTATATCCATTTCATGCCTTGACATGGTTGGATTTTCTTTTATAATTAAGAACAATTATTGTTCTATATTTAAGAATGATGTTTGTTATGTTGTAGCTCAATTGTTTAATGGTCTTTATGTTTTGAACCTAGACCATCCGATCTATAATGTAGATAATAATAAAAGACTAAGAACAAATGACTCAAATCCTACATATCTCTGGCATTGTCGTTTGGGCCATATAAACGAGAAGCGCATATCCAAGCTCCATAAAGATGGACTATTGGACTCATTTGATTATGAATCATTTGAGCGATGCGAGTCTTGTTTATTAGGCAAGATGACTAAAGCCCCTTTCACTGGTTATACTGAAAGGGCTGAGGATCTTTTGGGTATAGTACATAGTGATGTATGCGGACCCATGAGTTCTATGGCTAGAGGTGGGTATTTCTACTTCGTTACATTTACTGATGATTTCAGTAGATACGGATACGTGTATCTTATGAAGTGCAAATCCGAAACTTTTGAAAAGTTCAAAGAGTTTAAGAATGAAGTAGAGAACCAATTGGGTAAAAAGGTTAAAGCACTCCGATCTGATCGAGGTGGCGAATACCTGAGTCATGAGTTCCGTGATCATCTGAAAGAGTGTGGTATTGTATCACAGCTCACTCCGCCCAGGACACCGCAGCATAATGGTGTGTCTGAGAGGAGAAATCGTACTCTGTTAGACATGGTACGGTCGATGATGAGTCATGCAGACTTGCATGTTTCCTTTTGGGGTTTTGCTTTAGAGACTGCTGCTTTGACACTGAATCGTGCTCCGACGAAAACGGTTCTAAAGACACCATATGAGATATGAACTGGGAAGCGTCCTAGTATGTCATTCATTAAAATTTGGGGTTGTGAGGCATACGTACGACGTCAAATGCCTGACAAGCTGGAACCCAAATCAGATAAGTGTTATCTGGTGGGATATCCTAAGGAAACGAAAGGATATTACTTTTACCTACCGTCTGAGGGCAAAGTGTTTGTCGCAAGGACGGGTGTATTCTTGGAGAAAGAGTTCTTATCAAGAAAGACACAAAAGGTAGAACTTGAAGAAGTTCAAGAACCACAAGTAGTGAATGAACCAGAGTTGGATTCTGAGCCAGGACTACAAGATGTTGTAGCTAGAGAACCTGCTCACGAAACACAAGTCCTACGTAGATCTGGTAGACCAAGATTTGAGCCTGAGAGATATGGATTTCTCGTGTCTCAAATAGGTAATGTGTTGCTTATGGATCATGATGATGAACCAGCGACCTACCAAGAGGCTATGAATGGACCGGACTCCGACAAATGGCTTGAGGCTATGAAATCCGAAATGGACTCCATGTATACAAACCAAGTTTGGAACTTGGTGGAACCACCTGAAGGGGTACGACCTATAGGGTGCAAGTGGGTCTTCAAGAAAAAGACCGACATGGATGGGAATGTACAGACATTCAAAGGGCGACTGGTGGCTAAGGGTTTCAAGCAAATTCATGGTATTGACTATGATGAGACTTTTTCCCCTGTTGCCATGGTAAAGTCCATTAGGATATTGCTTGCTATTGCTGCGTATTATGACTACGATATCTGGCAGATGGATGTCAAAACGGCTTTCCTAAATGGAAACCTCCTTGAGGAAGTGTACATGACACAAGCCGAGGGTTTTGTATCCCCAAATGAAGCCACTAAAATATGCAAGCTGAATAGGTCCATCTATGGATTAAAACATGCCTCTAGAAGTTGGAATATCTGTTTTGATGAGAAGATCAAAGAGTTTGGTTTTGTCAAGAACGAGGATGAACCGTGTGTTTACAAGCGAATCAATGGGAGCATTGTTGTCTTCCTGATATTGTATGTAGATGACATACTGTTGATCGGGAATGACATACCTACCCTGAAAGTTGTTAAGAACAACCTAGGGAACTGCTTTTCTATTAAGGACTTGGGTGAAGCAACTTACATACTCGGTATTAAGATCTATAGAGATAGATCGAAGAAGTTGTTGGGTTTGACCCAGAGTACGTACATTGACAAGGTGTTGAAGCGGTTCAACATGCTTGAGTCCAAGAAAGGATTTTTGCCCATGTCTCATGGTGTGAATCTCTCTAAGGACCAGTGTCCAAAATCTTGTGAAGATAAGGACCGCATGAAGTTGATTCCATATGCTTCGGCAATTGGGTCAATCATGTATGCAATGTTATGTACTCGACCCAATGTCTCTTTTGCTTTGAGCATGACTAGCAGGTATCAGTCTGATCCCGGTGAATGTCACTGGATAGCCGTAAAGAATATCCTGAAGTACTTGAGAAGGACTAAGGATGTATTCTTGGTGTATGGTGGAGAGGAAGAGCTCGTTGTAAGTGGTTACACGGATGCCAGCTTCCAAACTGATAGGGATGATTCAAAGTCTCAGTCAGGGTTTGTGTTTTGCCTGAATGGAGGAGCTGTGAGCTGGAAGAGTTCCAAGCAAGAGACAGTTGCTGATTCTACAACTGAGGCCGAGTATATCGCTGCAGCTAATGCAGCGAAGGAGGCTGTATGGATTAGGAAATTCATCGGCGAGCTAGATGTAGTTCCTAGCATTGTTGGTCCCGTAGTTCTCTACTGTGATAACAATGGTGCAATTGCACAATCTAAGGAACCTAGATCCCATCAGCGCTCCAAGCACATACTTCGGCGGTTCCATCTTATTCGTGAGATTGTCGAACGAGGAGATGTGAACATTTGCAGAGTGCCGACTGAGGAGAATATTGCAGATCCACTGACAAAGCCTCTCGCGCAGAGAAAGCATGATGGTCATACTAGATCAATGGGTATACGATACCTGAGTGATCAACTCTAGTGGGAGTCTTGTGGGTTGCATGTAAAATAAATATTCTGTTGGCTGTTTATTATTTATTCATATGATGAATTGTGTACCAATTATTTCTTTTTACAATTAATGGCAAGTTCTTTTATTACGATATACTGTTTCTATATGATAGAATAAAATTTGTGATAAATACCCTTAGAATGTTCGCTTCCATAGGACATCAAGTACGTGACTTGAATGTGAGAGCCTATGATTTTGAAGCTTCATTCTTAAAAGGTCCCTGGTCGAGGTATCATCGTAGAAGCTAAGGGTGATGATGATACGTTAAGACTAGCATGTGTGTTGACTGATGACCGGTTCTCACAGGTCATGATATTGTGATATCAAGTCATCACGTGGGTACTTGTTAGTGAACAAGTTGTACTGGACAGACCCAACCTGAGACTACTTTGTGGATTGTTACTTAAAAGTGTCACAAGTAGGTCTCATTTGACAATGGTGTTGTGGTCCTTTGACCTGAAGTCACAGCATTCATCAAGTGAGGAAGAGCGTGCTTTGATGTCATCTAAAGTCTTCCTTGAAGAAGGTTGATGATAAGGGTGGTCGTTGGGTACGTTACGAATCATTTGGGTGTTTGGGTGTGAGCAGATATGGGATTTGTCCTCCTATATAACAGGAGTTGCATCCATGGGCCCCTTGATGGAATTGGACTGAGAAATGCATGGCCATGCTTGGTAGAGTCAATATGTGATATTGAGCTCACCATTCTCTGGAAGTCCATTCTAGATCAAGAAACTTGGATTGAGCTATTATGAGGGTGACACGGTCCATGCCTCTAGTTCTTTCCGGATGTAAGGGACAAAGGGACAAAGACAACGCTGGAACATTGGTCATAAAGGCTTATGAGTTATGAACTCTTATTGCTTGGGGAGCAATGATGCATTGCTAGATGCCGCTCATTGTTTGTGAGGTTTTTGTTTGATACTTTCAAGATCAAGTGGGAGACTGTTGGAGTTACCATTGTGATCTAAAAGTGGTCAAACATGTAATGTCACTGCCAACGCGATATGAGCCTGCAGGGTCGCACATAAGAGCATGTGGAGAAGTTGGAAGATTGACTGTGTTGGTAAAGGTTACCAATCACCATATAGAATGGGAAGTCCAGCAAATGTTGCTGTCTGAATTCGTCGGATATGATTCGTCGGAATTCGTCGGGTTTACACGGATAGGATTCGTCGGATTCGTCGGGATTCGTCGGGTCGTTCCGTGGAAACTCGACGAACTGTGACAGAGATCCTTCACTCGGCAAGATGTTGTCGTCTGTCTGGATTCGTCGGAATTCGTCGGGATTCGTCGGATTGTTCCGTGGAATCTCGACGAATTATCACAGAAAGCCTTGACTAGGCAATTGTTGCCGTCTGTTGTGATTCGTCGGAATTCGTCGGATTGTCCCGTGAAATCTCGACGAATGCTGTTCCGTGGAATCCCGACGAATTGTAACAGAAGTCCCTATTCTGATGTGTGGTCTGCGGATAGCGATTCTTCTAGAAGCTGTTTATCCTTTGGGTATAAATAGATCTTCTTTAGGGTTCTTATAAACTAACGAAGAATAGAGGCCGACGGAAGTGTTCCGCTCTCGCCTCACGAACCCTAGCCGACGGAAGTGTTCCGCCGTCTCTGAATCGCGTCCGCTGACCTCCTCTCCGGCGATCGTCGTCGTGTGTGTTCTTCCTGGAGCGAACCTAGCAGTTCGTGGAAGTACAAGGTGCAGTCATCCTTCTCCTTGCTCGTGTGGATCACTTTAGAGACGTAGACATTATTCTACGTGAGGACTCGCATAGCCGACGACAGGAATCCACTCGTGGAGCATCTAGGTTGGATTGATCCAATCCCGTAAAGGTAATTTCATACCTAGCATTTTGTTAACTTCTTGATTCAACATTCATGGCCGATCCAAAGTCTTTTGGGTTGTTTCTGTTTATTTCCGCTGCGCCTACATCTGATGTATGGTTCTAGAAAAACCCAACACTTGCTTCCTTGTAAACTGTTTGATCCTTTCGTGTTGACTGCTTCGCTCAGTATTTTTTCCTTTTTGGGATAATCCAGTGCTAGAGTATTGCTTGTGTTTGGCTTATGTGCTAAAATCTAATCATGGTCGTGTCCCGACGCTAAGTCTTGTAGGGTGTCGGTGTGCCAAAATCTTCAACCTGTTATTAAGTTGAATATTGATTTAATGAATGATTGTTAAGTCTTGTGCTTGATGATTCTCTTGTCTTGAGTTGTGGTTAAAACCATCCGAAACCATGTTTTCCTGCCTAGCACTCGTTAGTTTGGCCTGTTGGATTTGAAGAGCGATATTTGCTCTGTTGGATATTGGGAGGCGTTGTCGAACTCCTTTGTTTTAGGCCGAAGTTGGTGAGAAACTGTTGTTAGGTCCAGAAGTTTTGGAAGGAATGAATGTCATCGTGACGCGTATCCGCAAGAAACTCCGCATTGCTCAGGAGCGATATGAGAAGTATGCTAATCGGAGAAGGGTTGATCTGGAGTTCGCAGTTGGGGACATGATTTTTCTGAAGGTTTCTCCGATGCCAGGTGTTAAAAGATTTGGAAGGAACCACAAGTTGGATCCCCGGTATGTGGGACCTTTCCAGGTGGTTGAGCGCATCAGAGTGTCAGCTTATAGGCTGGATTCGCTCGCCTCTTTCCCAGGTGTTCATGATGTGTTTCATGTGAGTCAGTTGAGAAAGTGCGTGCGTAGTGATCATCATGTCCTTGACTCGGTGCCCCAGTTGCAACCTAATTTGTCTTATGTTGAAGAGCATGTTCGTATTCTAGAGACTCAGGACCGAGTGTTGCGGAAGAAGACAATTCCTATGGTCAAAGTCCTTTTGCGAAACCAAGACGTCGAGAGCGCGACTTGGGAATTGGAATCTATTATGAGGACATCACATCCTCATCTTTTCTTCTAGATCTCGCGGGTGAGTGTTTCATCCGTAGTTTTATTTCTCGCTTCTATCTTTCATATTTGAGATATTCGTTAAAGTTTCGGGACGAAACTTCTTTTTAGGGGGAGTGGCTGTAACGCCCCTGAATTTTTGGATATCAATTTAATTATATTAATGACGTCATTATGACGTAGGGCGTTACGTAGTGCGGATTTAGCGGTACGCCGGCATTGCACGTTTTAGCGTCCGTTCGGTCAAGACGACCAAATTTTGGAGCGACCCGAAATTGAAAAATTTTACATTAGGAAATTAGATTATTTAATTTTAGAAATAAATCGTTAAAGTTTCGTGGCGCTCCGAGCAAATTTGAAGCCTCAGCGCATTTTCAAAGATGTGTATATTTATCCATCGCCGTAAAACTTCGGAAAATTATATCTCGAAAACGGTACGTCGGATTTTGATTCCAACTTCGCCGTTGGATTCGTAGCGCCGCCGTTCACCTACGGTGCGAGTTTCGTCGAGTTCTGCATTCGTTTAGTTTTGGGTCATAATATAAATTTTTATAATAATAATAATTATTACCCACCTATATACTTTCGGCTATTGCAAATATGGAATTCGGCCATTTATAATAAAATATTCGGTTATTATTAAGGAAGAATTCGGCTATTCATGTGCAGAATTCGGCCATAGTTGTGTAATTCTGCTATATAAATGATATTTCTATATAAGTAATTCGGTTAATTCAATTCGGTGAATTCAATTAGGTTAGTTCAATTCGGTTAATCCAATTCGTTTAAATACGTTAATTTAAATTGTTTAATTCAATTCATTTAATAGAGCTAATTCAATTCACTTAAAATGCGTATGACGGAAGCCCATCTCCTCATCTCTATTACTCCTATTAGTATTATTATTATTGTTATTATTTTTAATTATTATTATTATTATTGTTATTTTAACTCTATATATATTCATATATAGCTTCTTCTCTTCCGTGAGAACCGTGAAAAACCCTATTTCTTTTCTTCCCGACCTCTTTGCGAATCAGAGCGGCGACGTTGTTTTCCGTGAACCTTCAGATCGCCGCCGGCGGAGCTCCGGAGCACGAAATCTTCGTCGGAGCATAGATCTGGAAAGCTCTCGCCGAGCTCTTCGCGTGTGCGGTAATTATTTCAAGTTTCGTAGTTTTTTTAGGTTGGAGCCGGTAGCCCTAATCTTCTTTTTCGCTCCAAAAGTTTCAGAAATCGTTCCTCGAGGATTTCTAGCGGTCGACCTGCGACGAGGAGCAAGTCGGAGACCGTTTTCTTCGAAAGGTTTGAGGCAAGTGGTGGATCCTTCCCCCTTGCCATATGGTGCTTCATCCTTTACCATTTTTACTTTTATCTAACTTAGACAAATATATTGTGCCTTATTTTCCGTTAAGAATCGTGTATCCGACCGAGTAGTTTCGCATATTAGCAAATTCCATACGTATATTCGTCGTTTCCCTCTAAGGCACGGTTCGTAGATAGCGTTCCGTCGAATTTGTCGAATGCTTTAGGATTCGAAGGAACGAGTTCGGGTAAGTTAAGAAAGTCGGTTTTGTCGAATCCGCTGAAACCATATCGCCGAATCCGTAGATTGTATTTCGCCGAATCCGTAGATTGTATTTCGCCGAATCCGTAGATTGTATTTCGCCGAATTCAATCCGCCGATTGTAATTCGCCGAATTTCCATAAGGTGAGTTTTCTCACGGAATTGTTTCCGGGTTTTCCTGTGGTGTCTATCTTGGTCAGGGTTTGGTGAGTCTCTATTTCCCAGTTTGTTGTTTTGGACGGTGGATGGTCGAAATGGCCACCATTAGTACCTGGTTGTTTTCCGTGGACGGGTAGACTGTTGGTTGGTGGACTGTAAACCACCGCCGCAGTGTTTTTTTGTTCCTCGGGGGTTTTAGTCTGATGGTCGGTTGGAATGAATGCCTCTGGGATAGTGATTCACTCCTTGGGCAATTCGACACTTTCCCTTCTTTGGATATTGTTGTAGTACAACTTTGACCGCACTTCGTGCCAGTTTTTCCCTTACTTGTGGATATTTATTTGATTTGCTGACGTTTACAGCTGTTCCTGGTGGGTTGGTAACCCTCCTTTGTTGAGTTCTTCTTACTCTCTGATTATTATGCCTTGTGCAGAAGCATTCTTTTCTTTTGAATGCCTCAGGTTCGGACCAGTAGCAGGTGGAGCTGACCAAGTCCTGTTTCTTCAGACTTGTGGCAGTTGTATTCTTACTCCTTTTTGGAGAGGTAGACTTTTGATTTCTTTTGAGACTTGTTAGGATTATGGGTTCGTGTCAGGTTGTTGACGCCCATAGCCTGAGTTCTTTTATGTTAAGACTTATCTTGCTATTTTTATGCTACTACCGTTGTTTGTTATTTATGCAATTGCTCTCTGGGAAGGTTTTATGTTAGGGTGTATAGTTGTTATTTTATATACAAAACTGCATAATTTCTTTTACATGACATCTCTTTTAAAACCATTGTCACTCTATTTTGAAGCCCGTAAAAGAAATCCTTTTTACTTATACTAAATATAGAAGTTGCATATCATTAGAATGCTGGTTAGTTCATCATGCTCATGTAGGTTAAATTAAAGTTAATTATGTATTTTCCGCTGCGTAAACCTATATTTTCTTATTTATGGACTAGTTGATCCATTAAACCGAGAGACACGGTAATTGAAAACCTTAAACTTAAGTTTTATTTTAAAACATAAAGTTCATGACTTTCTAAAGAAAAGTGTGAAGTTAGAGCCGCCTGAGCGTCTGCAGTTGTCCCCTGCACGACGTGACATCATGACGCGTATTTTCCCTTACTCTGACGTATTATTTAATACGGAGAAAATGCTGGTTGTGACAAGAACCCCCTAGATCTACACCCTAGACCTAGTCGCCAACAAGAGGAAATTTTCTACCCTAAGTCCTACCCAGACCTAGTCGCCACACGAGGCGAATTTACTACACGATTTAAAAGAGATGAAACAAATAACAACAATATAGAAACTCCATATATGGAACTCATGGAGAAGTAGACGAAGACCCGCAGAGTATGATCGTAGTCGATGCGATCTTTCGTCATAATGATAAAGCGTATTGAAATCTTCTCCAATGATATCCTTAAGCCTCCATGGATTTGTGGGAGTCTCTCTCCGAATCTTCCTCTATATGATATGGCATGAAGCTCTGGAATTTAGGATCATAAGAGATGAAAGTGCACAGTGTGCCTCTGAGATTCCTCTAGAGGGGGGGGGGGGGGGGGGTGAATAGAGTTTTAAAATATTTCTATCATAACTGTATTTAACAATAAATTACTCTAAGGAATTATGCTCAACAATCCAGGCATAATAAAGAATGCAGGAAATAAGTGCAGAATAAAAGACTGGGATCGCACAGAAAATCACAGCACAGACACAATGAATTTTATATAGGTTCCCCAAAATGTGGGTAGTCCTCTCTTCTACCACCTGGTAGGAATGCACCACCTGTGCCTGAGTCTTTTGATCAGGAGACTCTTAGAACCAATGATCTTTTGACAAGGAGATCATGAACCACAGATCTTTTGATAAGGAGATCTTGAACCACTGAATCCTTTGAAGAGGGATTAATAAAACTCTTTTACAGAATGAGAAAGAAGAAGGGAGAAGGTTGAAGGAATTCTGTTCTCAGAATTCTTGAAGATGGCTGTATGAAGATCAGCCTGTAAGTTGTTCCAAAGGATCTGCTATTGATTAGCCCCTGATTTTGTTAGTGATGTTTTGCTGAAGCTTTGTAATGTCAGATCCTTTCTTCTTCTTCAAATTTTGATCTGGCTGCTATGAGATTGTGATGATAAGCAACTTTCAGATCCTCTGTTCTATTTGATGAATAACAATAGAGCCTTCTTCTCTTTTTGTTTTCTGTGTTAGAGTTCCCGAGAGAGGGAGAAGATGAAGAAACCCTAGAAAATGAAGCAGACGGCTGATAGTGATTAATGCCTTTCTTTGCCTTTATTTCCCCTTCTCTTTTTATGCTTTCTTCACACAATTCAAATTCCTTTCCCTTTCTGATATGCCTTGATAAGGTAATCTGCTTATCACTTTCTCTTTCTTTCCTCTTTAATTCTCGTCCCGACCACCTACAAGGAATATGGTTCCAAGAAACCGTTTCTGTCCTTCTTTAATGCTCCTTTCTATTTCAGGAAATTATTGAGCCGTTGGGGAACAGTCTTGAAGGATGTGGGCATGAATGAAGGATCAGAATGACAGCTGAAAAGATTACCTTTTACAGGTTGTATTCGACGTAGCGTCGAATTCCTTTCTTCTCTTATCGACGTAGCTTCGAGTTCTTCTATGAGCTGCTTTGATTTTATCTGTGCTCTGACTGAACTCTGCTAGTCGATGTTGCGTCGATATCTTCTCGACGCACCCATCGAGTTGATCTGCCTTGTACTGAACTCCGTCTTCTGCATCGAGATGAAGTCGACGTTCCGTCGACTTTAGTTGGCTTCGACAGATAACCTCTTCTGCGTCGAGTTGATATAGAAGCTGCGTCGACATCTCCAATTACTCCGACAAACCCATCACCTCTACGTCGACTCTTATTCGACGTAACGTCGACTTGAGTTACTTCGACATAAGGGTTGAACCACTTGGACTTCTAGTCTGAGTAGCGTCGATATGGACTCGATGTTGCGTCGAATTCTATTCAAAGCAAATGTTAACTTAGTCCAATTTTGCTTCCCTTGATCTAGTCCTGACACCCTATGTTGAGTGTGACATCCTAAGACATCTAATGACCATATTACCCTCACTATACAATGGGTAATTTAATCCTAGTAGATAAAATCACTTTTAAGTTAATTTGTTAAGTTAAATCAAGGGTTTTTCTCAACAATCTCCCCTTATTTATCTTAACAAATTGTACAGATTGATTAACGTGATTTTACACATTTCATAGCATAAAACACATACAACACAACATAGACATTAGACAGACTGAAATCATAAGCAATTTTATTCAGTTGTCCCACATTAAGATTGTATCACATTGTTCTTCTCAGTATATGCTTATTCTAAGAATAAAGAATCACAGAATACCTTCTATAGGTTCTCAGAATCCTTCTCTGGAGTCTTTATTTTCCTAGAGAACACCTTTGGAATTTTTCTTTGTGCCACTTGAAGAGGCTCATTATCATCATCTGTTTCTTCAACATCATTTTCCTTGAAAAACTCCCCCTGAGTGTGTGCATTTTCTTCAATTCCCTGAGCAGCTTCCTGAGCAATCTTGACTACTTGATCTAACTCTGTTTCATTCTAAAGTTTCTCCTTATAAGTTATTGTCTGAAATACATCTGCCATCTCTTTGTCATTTACCTCTCCCTGATCTCCAGGCTCCCCCTGGATCTGTGCTTGTTGGATTATAGTAGTTTTGTCAGGAGCTTCATTGGCATCACTTTTTCTTTGCCCACTCAACTCTAGAATAGGTCTTTCTTCCTCCAAAATGTCCCCCCCCCTTCTTAACCTTGCTGGCCAGGGAGGTTAAGAATTCCTTTGTGACTATGGAGGAAGATATAAACTCTTTGAGGCTCTGAATTTTTTTGTGAAATCTTAATAACTCACCCTCTATCTGTGAGTATTTCTTGTCAAATTTCCTGGCCTGAGAGGCCACTTGATATGCAAAAGTTGAGGAGGCAATGGACACTACTTTGGAAATGATCTGATCAAGATCAATTGTGCGTAATGGAGGGAACTCTTCTTGGATAGGGGAGAGAGGATGGTAGACCTCAGAAGAGAAGTGAGTTATTGGTGGTGGAGGTGGAACATGTTGATGATCTGGAATGATATTGGATGGTAGTTGATAGGTTGGCTGAAGAGAGGGCTCAGGTGCTGAGAAGGATTGGGACTGTTGTTGTTGTTGTTGTGAATGGGGAGCTGGAGTATCTTCTTGATGGGGCTCTGGAACAGTGTCCATTGAGGGAAGATCATCCCTTGGGGGGTCTGGAATCTCCCTCTTTGACTCTAGAGGGGGAGGAGATGGAGGAGGAGATGCTGGAGCTTGACTAGGCTTTGAGATTTGCCTGGTCCATTTTGAGAAGATCCCAATATTGATCCTCTTTCCAGGAGGAATGGGCACTCCTTTTGATTTGCAGACATTTGGGTAATGATGGAAGAGCACCTGGCTCATTATCCTCATGAAAGCATTCTCCTCGTGGGTATACTTATGACCAATCATCTTTAGGAGCAGTCTTCCCCAGTTTACCTTCTTCTTAAGTACCAGTGCTCCCATTATCTGAAGTTGTTGCCTTGGTATGGCATCATGTGCAGAGATCTTACACAGCAATACTTTCCCCACTATATCAGCCAAAAATAT
This sequence comes from Dactylorhiza incarnata, assembly GCA_033032865.1. Taxonomy (NCBI): domain Eukaryota; kingdom Viridiplantae; phylum Streptophyta; class Magnoliopsida; order Asparagales; family Orchidaceae; genus Dactylorhiza; species Dactylorhiza incarnata. The sequence goes on along the minus strand of JAWHQI010000040.1, from coordinate 76,443 downwards.
GTGCTCTTCACCAAGGTCCACATTTTTCAGATTGATAGGCTTGTCCTTTTTAAATTTCATCAGTTCCAAGGATATCTTAAGTTCATCCCCTGTGAGTTCATCTGATCATCCCCTGTCTGAATATCATATGTTTGGTTCAGCAATTCCTCTGTGATCAACACATCTATGTCATATATCTTTCCTTTGAGGGAGCCATCCTCTCTTATCTGAATGTTGTCTTTAAGTTCAGTCAGTTCGACTTCCAGAATCTTGCATCGTATTGAGATAAGTTTGGTCAGACCAGCCTCCTGAAACAAGTTAAGAATTTCTTTGAAATGTTCTGCTGCTGCACTAAAAGAGTCCACATCTACATCGAATCCTGAATTAACCTTGGGAGGATCCATCTCATTGAGTGTACCTGCAAAGACGAAGAGGAAGGGAGAAAGGAGGGCATTGGAGAGCAAGAGAGCAAGATAGCAAGAGAATTCGAAAGCATTAATGTTTCGACGCAGTAATTGCTTAAAAGCAGATGAATCGTCGCTACTTAGGGTTTAGGTCGACGTACCGTCGATAATACTTATTATTTGGCGCGCAAAGCTGTTTCGAGATTGCTTCTAGAAGCAATTCTGCGCGCGCTGATATATCGACGTTGCATCGACTAGTACTCGACGTTGTTTGGTTTATCTATCCTATCTGAACTGCTACCAGCTTTACCCTTAACTGGTTTGCTTTTCTCACTGGGTTGATATGCACTAGGTCTAACAATTGAGACTGGATTTTTCCAGGCAGGTTTCCTAGGTGCTTCAATGTTGGTGGAGGGCTCTGCTCCTAATCCTAGGTGATTGAATCTCATAGAGAGATTTTCAGTGATATCTTTGAGTTTCTGACTCCTCCCATTGAGTGAGTCCTCAAAGTCCTTTGCCTTTGCTAGCTCTTCCTTTAGTTTTGTGTTTTCCTCTCTAAGCTTAATCAATTCTAACTCTTTACCATTAAGTTCATTAGTTAGATTCTGATTTATTAAGATTGTTTCATCTTTCTTAAGATTCTCTAATTCAGACCTAGCAATGTTCAATTCTTTTTCTACTCTGAGATGATCTATGCAGAAATATTTAAAACATGATTTAAAATCAACTGAAGAAAAATCAAATTCATCAAATACAGATGATACCTGATCATCTGATGTCATTCCTAGTGCCATCATGTAGGCTGCTACAGCTTCTGCTTCATCATCACTCTCAGATGATGATGAGTCTAGCTCTGCTTCATAATCACTCCATGTCTCAGCAATAAAGCCTTTGGCTTTCTCCTTGTCCTTTCCTCTGAAGGACTTCTTCTTCATCTCATCCTTACTATTGCTATTCTCCTTTTGCTCTTGTGGACAGTCAGGAGCAATGTGCCCTGGTTTGCTGCAGGTATAACAGATAACCTCCTTCTTTGGAGTCTTATCATACCTTGGCCTTGAGTCCCTTTCTCTTCTCCTTGAGTCCTCAGACTTTACCCACTTCTTGAATCTCTTTGCCAACAGGCTGAACATTTCATCCTCAGGAGTGGAGGACTCTCCTTCAGCATCTTTGAGAACAAGGGACCTTTGAACAGGAGATGGAGAGGTCTCCCTTTCTTCAGCCCCAGCCCTGTTTTTTAGAAGCATCTCATAGGACTTAAGCTTTCCTATCAAAGCTTCAGTTGAGATTTCTCTGTGGCATCTGGATTCTCTGAATGCCCAGATCCTTGAATCCCATGAGCTAGGAAATCACATGAGAATTTTATCATTAATTTTAGTCAAGGATATTTCCTTGTCTAAGCCTCTGAGCTCATTAATGATAAGACTGAATCTGTCATACATATTAGCAACAGATTCTTCAGCCTTCGTTTGAAAGTTCTCATACTGGGATATGAGAAGGGACTTTTTGTCCTTTCTTTCATCAGCACTTCCCTCCACCATTTTGGTGAGTAAATCCCAGATCTATTTTGCTGATTGACATTCAGCAACTTTCTAGAAAATGTCATCAGACATTGTTGATACCAGAATATTCATGGCCTTGTCATCACATGCCTTGACCTTCTTCGCAGCCTCTGTCCATTCCTTTCTTGGAACATCCTCGGTTGATGAGGATTCTCCTTCTTTATGTCTGACTGGAGCAGGAGGACCTGTGAGAAGAACATCATAGATATCTTCATCAATGGAATTCATGTAAAGTTTTATTCTGGCCTTCCAGAGTGTGAACTTATTTAAGTTACACACTGGAAGTCTTGTTGAAGCATAATCCTTAGAGCTCATTTACTTTATAAGATATGTTTATAGAAAAAAATAAGAGTAGGAGGTCTTTTTGATCAAGGTGTTAACCTCTTAATGATCAACCTCCCTCTGATACCAATTGAAAGTGCACAGTGTGCCTCTAAGATTCCTCTAGAGGGGTGGGGGGGTGGGGTGGGTGGGGGGGTTAATAGAGTTTTAAAATATTTCTATCTTAACTGTGTTTAACAATAAATTACTCTAAGGAGTTATGCTTAACAATCCAGGCAGAATAAAGAATGCAGGAAATAAGTGCAGAATAAAAGACTAGGACAGCACAGAAAATCATAGCATAGACACAATGAATTTTATAGAGGTTCCCCAAAATGTGGGTAGTCCTCTCTTCTACCACCTGGTAGGAATGCACCACCTGTGCCTGAGTCTTTTGATCAGGAGACTCTTAGAACCAATGATCTTTTGACAAGGAGATCATGAACCACAGATCTTTTGATAAGGAGACCTTGAACCACCAGATCTTTTGATAAGGAGATCTTGAACCACTGAATCCTTTGAAGAGGGATTAATAAAACTCTTTTACAGAATGAGAAAGAAGAAGGGAGAAGGTTTAAGGAATTCTATTCTCAGAATTCTTGACGATGGCTGTAATAAGATCAGCCTGTGAGTTGTTCCAAATGATCTGATCTTGATTAGCCCCTGCTTTTGTTAGTGATGTTTTGCAGAAGCTTTGTATTATCAGATCCTTTCTTCTTCTTCTTCAGATTGTGATCTGGCTGCTATGAGATTGTGATGATGAACAGCTTTCAGATTCTCTGTTCTATTTGATGAAGAACAACAGAGCCTTATTCTCTTTTTGTTTTCTGTGTTAGAGTTCCTGAGAGAGGGAGAAGATGAAGAAACCCTAGAAAATGAAGGAGACGGCTGATAGTGATTAATGCCTTTCTTTGCCTCTATCTTACCTTCTCTTTTTATGCTTTCTTCACACAATTCAAATTCCTTTCCCTTTCTGATATGCCTTGATTAGGTAATCTGCTTATCACTTTCTCTTTCTTTCCTCTTTAATTCTCGTCCCGACCACCTACAAGGAATATGGTTTCAAGAAACCTTTTATGTCCTTATTTAATGCTCCTTTCTATTTCAGGCAATTATTGAGTCGTTGGGGAATGGTCTTGAAGGATGTGGGCCATGAAAGAAGGATCAGAACGACACTTGAAAAGATTACCTTTTATAGACTGTATTCGACGTAACGTCAAATTCATTTCTTCTCTTATCGACGTAGCTTTGAGTTCTTCTCTGTGCTCTTACTGAACTCTGCTAGTTGATGTTGCATCGATATCTTATCGACGCACCCGTCATGTTGATCTGCCTTGCACTGAAATCCATCTTCTGCGTCGAGATTAAGTCGACATTCCATCGACTTTAGTTGGCTTCGACAGATATCCTCTTCTGCATCGAGTTGAAATAAAAGCTGCGTCGACATTTCCAATTACTCTGACAAACCCATCACCTCTACGTCGACTCTTATTCGGCGTAACGTCGACTTGAGTTACTTCAACAGAATGGTTGAACCACTTGGACTTCTAGTCTGAGTAGCGTCGATATGGACTCGATGTTGCGTCGAATTCTTTTCGACGCAAATGTTAACTTAGTCCAATTTTGCTTCCCATGATCTTGTCCTGACACCCTATGTTGAGTGTGACATCCTAAGACATCTAATGACCATATTACCCTAACTATATAATGGGTAATTTAATCCTAGTAGATAAAATCACTTTTAAGTTAATTTGTTAAGTTAAATCAAGGGTTTTTCCCTACAAGAGTATCAAGAAGACGGATCCAAGGGGTCCTTTTTATATCCTTGGATCTAGCTCCTGCGCTATCGCTACCGATGGCGCTATCCCAGTTTAGGAAATATTCTCCTTGTGAGAATCTTTCCTTTTAAGCAAGCCAGCCGCCTTCCTCTTGTGCTTTGCACTACCGCCTGCGCTACCCAATACCGCCTGCATTAGATGTTATCGCCTGGCGCTAGCATCTTCTATAATTTCTTCCCAAAATTGCTCTAATCAGAGCTAGCGCCTTCTCTAGGTGCTACCGTCGGATCTAGTGGACATGTTGGAATTATGGATTCAAACTTGGTGGCAACCTTCATATGTTATCCTTGAGCCATATGGCTTTGTTTCGTGCACACTTAAACACACAAGATCAAATACACATAGTATTTGTTAATCTCAAACCTAGGATATGCGGAAGACCATGTTCTAACACATTTAACGCCGGGCAAAACATGACACTGAGGCGGTGGCACACAGTCCAACACAAACCATCAGTCCAAACACAAAGCCCCGGGTGTATGCCACAAATAAAAGGCACTGCGACGGTGGTACATTCACTAACACTGAAAGTGCACAGTGTGCCTCTATGTATACTCTAGAGGGGGTGAATAGAGATTTAAAAATATTTCTATCCTATTTGTGCACACACAATAAAAACACTAAGTGTTATGCTTCATCAATACCTAATACAGAATAAAGTTTATGATGTTAAAGCAAAGCAAAAAAACTGTAAGCTATATGGGACAGCATAGAAAATTAACACAAACAGAAGACACAAGATTTTATAGAGGTTCCTCAAAATGTGGGTAGTCCTCTCTTCTATCACTTGCTAGGAATGCACAACCTGTGTCTGTGTCTTTTGATAAGGAGACTCTGTAACGCCCCATGTTTTCTTATAGTTTTTTTTGTGGGGTCACGATAAAATCAACCGTTTAAACGCGAATTTATCGTAGTTTAGTATTATTATGAGAGGGGCGTTGCCGTTTCCGTTTCGTCTTCATCGCCGCCCGGTGAGTCTAATGCCAGGCTGCTGCGTATAAGTGCTTATAATAAAAAATAATAATAATAATAATAATAATAATATATATAAAAAACATACATATGTATATATGTATATATATGATACATATATATATATATACACACACATATGTGTGCTAAGCTATCAGATCATTTTCTCCTCCTACCCTTCCCGTGCCTCCCCTGTGCTGTCGAGGAGGGTTAGGGTTTGTCGGGCGGGAGTCGCGAGGCGCTGGAGCCGCCGGGGAAGAGAGGTCCATGAGTGCTGGGAGGTCTATTTTTCGTCGCCGGAGCGGGGTTGAGGGGACCTCAGTTGGCTTCAGCAGTGGTGATACAATTTTTCCGGCCGGGGTTTTCACTTCGGCGTGGGGTGTCGGCTCCCGATTCAGGCAAGAAAATCGCCTCTCCTTCTTCCCCCTTCGTCCCTTGGTTGGGATGACCTCTGATTTGCCTTTTTCTTTGTGCTGGTTATTGCTTGATTGCTGCCTATGGTTACTTCGTTTTCCTGCTCTGATTGGGAGGGGGACCTGCTGTTATATATTGTTTATTTGGTTATGGGGGCTGTTTTTTATAAAATCTGTTGCTGTATGTTTAAATTCTTTGTTGTTCATATGGGGACTGCTACTTAAGTGTTGATCATGGTGGGGGGGGGGGGGGGGGGGGGGGGCTGCTTCTTAAGTTGGTTTACATGAGGGGAGGTTGATGTTTATACTCAAACATTGGGCTGCTGTCCTTTGTTTATTGGAGGCTGCCTCTTTGTTTCCTTTGCTTTGGGGCTGCTCCTTTCTTTGTTGATTTGGAGTGCTGCTATGTTTTCGATTGGGGCTCCTTTCCTTGTTGAGTTGGGGGGCTGCTGGTATGTTGTTGGAGGTTCTGTTTGGGGCTGCCTCTTTGCTTTCTTTGCTTTGGGGCTGCTCCTTTCCTTGTTTAATTGGAGTGTTGTTATACTTTGCTTTGGGGGCTCCTTTCCTTGTTGAGTTGGGCTGCTGCCGTTGTTCTGTTGCTGTTGTTTGTGGCTGTTGGGCTGCTGCTATAGGATTTTACTTTGGGGGTTGCTTCCTGTCTTTGTTAAATTGGGGCTGCTTATTATACTTGCTAATTGGGGGCTGCTTCCTGTCTTGGTTAAATTGGGGCTGCTTCCTGTCTTTGTTAAATTGGGGCTGCTTCCTGTCTTTGTTAAATCGGGGCTGCTTATTATACTTGCTAATTGGGGGCTGTTGTTACCCTCTTTCCTTGTCTAATGGGGGCTGCCTTATAAAAATTGGTTTGGGGGCGGTTGAAGTTGAATCCTTGGGATATTTTCCGTTCTTTTGGGTTGCTTTGTATCATTCTTGTTGGATTTCATTACTTGCAAAATAATTTTGCGCGCTTCGATTGCAAGTAGCTAGAAATGGTCAATATTATGGTGGTTCTATTTGCTAACTCCTCGGCACACTTAATTGGTCCTGTTTTATTATATGCTAGCTGCTATGGTTGGGTGAACCCTTCTATCCCTCTTTTATATGCTAGCTGCTATATGTTTAGCTTTGTCCCGATCCTGGGCTACTCCTAGATGGTTTATTCTGGTTGATTTTGTTCCGGATCATGTTTTACTTGGCTACTTCTGCATATTTACTTGGCTAAATATTGATGGACTTGTTTGCACTGGAAGGATGGGTACAGGGAACACTGGGTTCCCCCATCACAGATCTTTTAATAGTGGTTGGTAGGATGGGTACAAGGAACACTGGGTTCCCCCACCACCACCACGACGCCTTTTTATTTGGGGTGAATATCCCCTTTATGTGAGTGGTTAGTGACATTGTTTGGGTCCGCCACCACTGGTCCATTTTTGCATTATATGCCAAGTTTAGTCATGCTCTTGCTTATCAGGCTGGTTCTATGCGGGATCTTCCTAACCTTCTATTACTGAAATCTTTATATAAGCGTATATATATTTAGATACGAGCAGTCGTGCACGGGGGACCCCGTGCGGGGGGGGGGGGGGGGGGCGACATTTGTCGTGGGGGCAACATTTGTCGTGGTGGCGACATTTGTCGTGGGGGCGACATTGGTCGTGGGGCCGACATTGATCGTGGGGGAGACATTGGTCGTGGGGGTGACATGGGTCGTCGGGGCGACATTGGTCGTCGGGGCTACATTGGTAGTCGGGGCGACATTGGTCGTGGTAGCGACATTTGTCGTGGGAGCAACATTTATCGTGGTGGCGACATTTGTCGTGGGGGGGACATTGGTCGTGGGGGAGACATTGGTCGTGGGGGTGACATGGGTCGTGGGGGTGACATTGGTCGTCGGGGCTACATTGGTCATCGGGGCGACATTGGTCGTCGGGGCGACATTGGTCGTGGGGGTGACATGGGTCGTGGGGGTGACATTGGTCGTCGGGGCTACATTGGTCATCGGGGCGACATTGGTCGTCGGGGCGACATTGGTCGTGGGGGCGACATTGGTCGTGAGTTTTTACATTGTTCGTGGGGGCCCCGATGACGATGGCTCACCTTGGTTTTGACCTGCCATCTACATGTGTTTGAGATAATTGATTATGAGTTATACTCTGTCTTTGATTTGAGTTCATCTTAATTTGAGATTTACAGATATTGTGAACATTTAAAAACAAAATTAGAACATGGTCTCCAATAATTGATGTTCTATGATTTCAATTTTCAACGATTCTTCATCTTGATTTTATTGATGAATTGCCAACTCATGTTGCTATAAGAAGGTGTACATTTTCATCTCCTCTTTGTTTATGAAATGTGTATTAAATAAAATCTCAAATGAGAGGTGTTGTTTTAGAGAACAACTCCCAACTGCCTTCATTAAAATATTGTGAGTTTTATTGCCAATAAAATCAAATATTGTGAGCAAAACCTACTCATAGCTTATTGCGAGCTATCAAATAAAATCAGAGCAAGAATGAAAGGTTACAGCTGAAAACAACCAAGATATTTATGCCTCCAAAAAATAGGTCTTGCTAAAAAATATGCTCAGATCTAAGCAATAGGAAAATAATGCCTAAGCACTTTAACAATAGGAGAGAACATGACGAATCCCAAGTTTTTGGCTCCAACAGCAAACATTCAAAAAATTATGCAAGAATCTGAAATATAGACTTCACAAATAGAAAAGAAATCGAGCTTTACACCCAAAAAACATTACACATTGGGTATTCATAAAGTGCCCCTATATATATAAACAGAACATCAAAAGCTATATATAAACAGAACATTCATAAAGTGCCTTCAATGCTCTGCTTTTGGGGCAAGCCTATTTTCATATTTGTGAATATGTTTGGAAACACTATGCAGGAAAACAGTTCCAATCTCAACCACATAAAAATTATTCTAAACTGCTTCTCTTTTAGAATAATCCCAATCTCAACCACATATGCTCGTTGATGTAAACTTATTCAAAACTGAAAGCTGAGAACTAAAATTATTCTAAATATTGAGGAACTGAAATTGTTGCCCAGCAAAAAACGAAATGAAATTTTTGCCCCTCTGGTGATTAGGAGTTTTGATACATACAAATTGACGAAGCTTAATAAACTGAAAGTTTACATATTTGACATTCAAGCCCATGAAAAACTGAAAGAGATTAAGTGATTAAGTGATTAAGGCACATGGTTGGTGATTTGCATTCTATAAATATTTTACTCAAGAAGAAGTGTTAAATACCATAGAAATGAAAAAGGCACAAAAAACTGGAGGTTACGGCACAAAAAACTGGAAAACTGAAAGAGAACATGGCAAAAAACTGGAGGTTTGCGCATGGTTCCAGATGTTGACGGAACATGGTTGGTGATATAGGCAAAGAAGAGAGACATGCTTTCTTTTGGACGATTTCTGAAGAAGCAAATATATGAAGAAGAAACCTATATGGACGATTTCTGAAGAAGAAATTAATAATGTGAATGGACGATTTCTGATATATCTAAATATATCTAAATATGAACACAACTGCCAACACAGTTTTAGTACAGTGACTATTTTTTCATTAGGAGAATGATTCCTACACTAAAATACAGTTGCATATACATAAATCTCATCTTAACTGGTGCAGAAAAAACATGTTGAGCAGAAGAAATCAAATTATTATATAATCACTTCAAATTCCTGAGTAACATTAAATACCTAGGTTATAGACAGTGGAGGTACTGGATTTTGAGTTGATTGAAGTTATATACCATTAGGATATATGCAAGCATTCGACCAAGCACTTAAGAAACAAAATTTGTACAAAGGCAATTCTGATCCATGAACTAAGAATAAAAGCAGGTAAATTTTCATAAACCTGTATAATTTAAGTACATGTGATGAAAGGTTGGGATCCTTAAGTTAACACATTTTTGTATAAGAAAAGAAGAGTAAACGAATGGAATATATAACCTGTATAGATATATTTGAAAGCCAAGAAAGCTATATTTTCATAATGTTCAATATTTAGTGCCCAATACTGAGATGTGACGGGAAGCAAGGCAGATGAAATGTTGAACCATCCAGGCAAGCAATCATACATCAAAAAATCCACTTGTTAAGAAATGAAAATAAAATCTGAACCCAAAATTGGAATTAGAATCGTATAAATGGAATCATAATCTTACACAAAATAAGAGTAGGAAAACCTCAGAAAATGCATAGCATGGAAAAATAAAAACAGAAAATGAAGAGCTTGAAAAACTAACTAAACTATAATAGAAAATGAGAATGAAACAGAGAAGAACAGTGGATGCATCAAAACAGTGGATGCATACCTTTGAGGATCGAGCTAATGCAGACGCAGACGAAGAACAGCGATGGAGGAGGAGTTTGCGAAGATCCCTTCGAGTCGAACTGCCCAGCAGCTGCAACAGTGGAGGAGTTTATGCATAAAAACAGAGAATGAAACCAAAGATGAGATCGCTAGAGAAGTGGATGCATACCTTTGAGGATCGAGCTGATGCAGACGCAGACGAAGAACAACGATGGAGGAGGAGTTTGCGAAGATTCCTTCGAGTCGAACTGCCCAGCAGTTGCAACAGTGGAGGAGTTCTTGAGGAACCGGCTGTGGAGGTGGAGACTTGCAAGGGAGCTTTCTGCGGGGCTCTTCCGAGGGGAAGTAGGGTTATCGGCGGGTGGCAGTCGAGGAAGTGACGGTAGAGTGCAGGAATGGAGAAAACAGGAGGCTTGCTTGCTGGCGGAGGCGACCTTGCTGTCCTTTGCTGGCGGAGGCGACAACTTTCGGCAGGAGCGCGGGAGGTGAACAAAAAGCTGAGGCATGCACGGCGAAAGACCAAAATTAACCCCTAAGCCGGCTGAAAGACCAAAAGGCCCTTAAGTTAAAGTTCAAAACTTGTTTTAATGAGGGCATTTCGGGATTTAAATGTTACACCATGAGATGATTAGGGGTTCCCTTATATAATAAATATATATATGGGTATATGTATATATATATATGTATTTATATACCCCTTTCAGCTTGGATATGTCACTTGTTACTTCTCCTGCTCTTACTTTTAACTATGCTGTTTTCTTGCACCCTTTGGGCTGAGGCATTCTTTTCTTATGGATGCCTCTGGTTCAGGTTCGTAGCTGCCGCAGGTTTTAGAGCAGGGTTGTTCAGTTTCTCGGGTGGAGGGCTTTCCTCCCTATTAGGTAAGGATTCAGTTCCTTTTGTTGTAGCTTGTCTTTTGGCTGTTAACTCTTTTCCTGCGGGTTCGTGTCAGTTGTTGACGCCCGTATGGCTTTTGTTTGGTTTACTTGCTGATGCTGCTGCTAGCTTCCTTTACTGCTACTTAGTTATTTTGTATTCGTACACTCTGGGAAAAGCTGATTTTACTGAATATTAATGCAGTTCTTTTGGCATTATAAAAAGTTAACCTTTTAACTGTTTGTTGCATTTACTATTAAATATCACCTATTTGCAAATCGTAAAACAGAATATAATGATACTTCTTTATTATATACTAAATGTAGATCGACGATCGCCCTGGAGACGTCTCTGGTCTTCAGCACCGTTAGGTATAAAGTGAACTTATTTTCTTCCGTTGCGTATGCTTGTCTTTTACAAGGTGCGGCTAGATAAACCGCAGGGCCGAGGTCACGACTTCCTAACCTAATGAAAATAATCTTAAAAGATGATGCTTTTATTAATTCATATCTTTTATCGTGAAAAAGTTCGTTTGAGTGCTCGCCTGAATGTCTGTAGTTGTCCCCTACAGGACGTGGCATCATGACGCGTGTTTTCCCCTTCGCTCTGATAATATAATTTATTTCGGGAAAATACGGGTTGTGACAGTTGGTATCAGAGGGAGGTTAGCCGGGTTGCCGGAAATGGTCTGGTTGGCCCGGTTACCGTCCAGTGAGAATCGTTAATCATAGCATACACTCACCGATGGGTCATCGGTAGATCTCGGCTGAAGCACGAACACTACACTCATAAGCATGAAAGAAGTTTACGGGGCAAATTATGTAGTATGGGATGCATAATATGTGTTTGTATATGGATCCTCATAGGTGACAACATGCGAGTGTTATGTAGTATGGGATGCATAACGTAGGTCGCATGTGTGTCCATTAGATTTTCTTTTTCGTTGCATGCGATAATATGTAGTATGGGATGCATAAGATCGCATGTGTACGCCTCTCATAGCATGCATTAAGGCCTTTTCTTAGTTTGCATAGCACTGCATGCATAGCATAACATTGCATAAGCACACGTGCCAAACTAGAGATCTACACGATGAAACATGTACACCCATTATTTCAAAGATAAGATTTTAAGTTTATGTGCATACGGGAGAGGTGTACGAGAGGTAAAGGATGGTACACCATCCTGAGTATAACGTGATAATACGTATTTACTTTTCCCAGAGAAAAAAAAAGCGGTAGCAAAAGCAAGTATTTGTATGTCTCTTCTTCCTAGAGGTTTGAGTCCAGTCTTAATAGGATGTTTGTATCAGGTTCTTCCTCGTTCTCATTGTATTCCAATCTTTCTGTGGTAACTTAGTCGCTATAGCAGCGTTCTATCTTTGTTATGTCATGTGTCTATACTGCTTTGTTAGGCGAGTTTAAGGTCTGAGATTGTTGGGCGCACGTTCTTTTTGACTCTGGTGCCACTCTCTCTTTTGCGGACAAGAAGTTTGTCGATCGACATCGCTGGGCTTTGGAGCGAGCTGATGAGCCGTCTTGTGTCAAGTACCCGTCCGGAGATTCAGTGGTGTTAGATCTGTGCATGAGGCAGAGTCCGATTGTTTTGGATGGATTTTTGGGTTATGCAGATCTGAAGGTGATCGACTTGGAGGATTTTGACGCGATCTTGGGCATGGATTGGCTAGCCCGTTATGACGTTGTGATCCAGTGCAGGGATAAGCGTTTCGATTTCTTGATGGATGATGGCCAGCCCAGGAGCGTGTTTGGCTTCCCGCGTCAGACTTCCTCAGTTTTGTCGGTGGTCTGTGCCCAGGCCTTGGCGGAGTTTGATGGCCGGGTCTGCTTTGTTTCTATTTTGCTTGCGACTTGTGCATCGGCGCCTTGTGTGGAGGACATTCCTGTGGTGCGGGAGTTCCTGGACGTTTTTCCCGACAACTTTCCTGGTCTCCCTCCTGAGTGAGAAATAGAGTTTATGGTAGATTTGGAGTCTGGGACTCGCCCTATTGCAAAGGCACCTTACCGTATGGCACCGCTGGAGTTGGAGGAGCCGCGCACTCAGTTGGATGAGCTTCTGCAGCTTGGGTTTATTAGGCCGAGTTCGTCGCCTTGGGGTGCGCCGGTTCTGTTCGTGAAGAAGAAGGATGGGACGATGAAGTTATGCATCGATTATAGAGAGTTGAACAAGGTCACGATCAAAAACAGGTATCCGTTGCCGCGGATTGATGATCTGTTCAACCAGTTGCAGGGTAGCTGCGTGTTCTCGAAGATCGACCTTCGGTCCGGTTACCATAAGTTGAGGATTCGCGACTCAGACGTTCCGCGGACTGCTTTCCGGTCGCGTTACGGACATTTTGAGTTCCTAGTGATGTCCTTTGGGCTGACGAATGCGCCCTCTGCTTTCATGGATCTGATGAACAGGGTGTTCCGGGACTTTCTGAACCAGTTCGTGGTGGTTTTTATTGACGATGTGCTGATCTATTCTTCGAGTGAGGAGGAGCATGCTCGGCATTTGCGGTTGGTGTTGTCTACCTTGAGGGCACACAAGTTCTATGCCAAGCTGAGCAAATGCGAGTTCTGGCTTTCGCAAGTTTCCTTTTTGGGTCACGTGGTGAGCAAAGGTGGCATCTCTGTGGACCCAGCGAAGGTCACTGCTGTTTTGGACTGGAAGAGGCCGGCATCGCCGAAGGAGATCCGAAGTTTCTTGGGTTTAGCAGGTTATTATCGAAGGTTTGTGGAAGGATTCTCAGGTATTTCTGCGCCTTTGACTTGGTTGACGCGGAATGGAGCGACTTTCGATTGGAGCGAACAGTGCGAGGAGGCCTTCCAGGAGTTAAAGAGGAGGCTGTGTTCCGCACCGGTTTTGGCTCTCCCAGTTGAGGGAGTGGAGTTTCAGGTCTACGTCGATGCTTCGCTGATAGGCCTTGGGTGCGTCCTCATGCAGGAGGGCAAGGTCATTGCGTACGGATCGAGGCAGCTAAAGGTGCATGAGCGGAACTACCAGGCGCATGATCTGGAGTTTGCTGCGGTGATATATGCCTTGAAGCTGTGGAGGCATCTCTTGTATGGGGTGGAGTGCAAGATCTACTCAGATCACAAGAGCCTGATATACGTGTTCTCGCAGCGAGAGCTGAACCTGTGCCAGCGTCGGTGGATGGAGTACGTGGCTGACTATGATGTGGAGATCCTCTATCACCCTGGCAAGGCAAACGTAGTGGCAGATGCCCTGAGCAGGAAGTCAGCTTCTGTCTTTGGACTCTGTGCAGTCCCTGGTAGAGGAGTTCTTTTTGATGAGCATTGCGGTGAATCCCAGCGGTGGTCCGTCTCGTATGGAGATTGAGGATCTGTCCTGGATTGTTTTGACGAAGTTGCACCAAAAGGATGATCCGGATCTGCAGCATCTCCGAGGTAGAGCGGAGAGTGGTGAGTTGCCGGATTTCTCGATTGATGTTGATGGTACCTTGAGATACCAGGGTAGGCTTTGCATACCCGCTGTGGAGGTGATTCGAGCAAAGATTTGTGAGGAGGCTCACGACTCCAGCTTATCTTATCATCCTGGCTCTACGAAGATGTATCGCGATTTGAAGCAGATCGTGTGGTGGCCAGGCTTGAAGAGCGATATTGCGAGGTTCGTAGCGCAGTGTTACTCTTGTCAGCGTGTCAAGGCAGATCATAGGAGACCCGGGGGCAAGTTGACACCGTTGGATATTCCCTTGTGGAAGTGGGAGAGCATCTCCATGGACTTCATTACTGGATTGTCGAGATCCCCACGGGGGCATGATGCAGTGTGGGTCATTGTGGACAGGTTGACCAAGTGTGCTCATTTCGTGCCGTACATGACTGGTTATTCGATGGAGAAGATTGCGTCTCTGTATGTGCAGGAGGTCATCAGGCTGCATGGGGTTCCCGCGAGCATAGTGTCTGATCGTGATTCCAGTTACACTTTCCGTTTTTGGCAGAGTCTGCAAGGGGCTTTGGGCACCGACCTCAGGTATTCTACCGCTTATCACCCGCAGATGAATGGGCAGACAGAGAGGGTTAATCAGATCGTGGAGGATATGATCCGGTGTTACATTCTAGAGCATGGAAGAGCTTGGGATGAACGCCTTGGGCTCATGGAGTTCGCGTACAATAATAGCTACCAGGAGAGCTTGCAGATGGCTCCGTTTGAGGCATTGTATGGGAGGAGATGCCGGACTCCCCTGTTTTGGGTTGAAGTGGGCGAGAAGCCAGTTCTGGGTCCTGAGGCTTTGGAAGAGATGAGCGTTACTGTAACGCAGATCCGTGAGAAGCTCCGGGTGGCTCAGGAGCGCTTTGAGGAGTACGCCAATCGGCGTAGGAGTGGTTTGGAATTTTCGGTGGGGGACATGGTGTTCCTAAAGGTGTCCCCGATGGCAGGTGTTAAAAGGTTTGGGATGAGCCATAAGCTGGACCCCAGGTATGTTGGCCCTTTCGAGATCGTCGAGCGTATCAGGGTTTCTGCTTACAGGTTGTTATTACCTGCCTCTTTCCCCGGTGTGCACGACGTTTTCCATGTGAGCCAATTGCGGAAGTGCATCCGCAGCGATCGCCATGTTCTGGATTCCGTGCCGGTGCTGCAGCCCAATCTGTCCTTTGTGGAGCAGCCTGTTCGTATCTTGGAGAAGCAAGATCGAGTGTTGCGAAGGAAGACCATCCCTATGGTGAAGGTCCTCTGGGGCAATTAGGATGTTCGGGGTGCGACCTGGGAGCTAGAGTCAGCAATGAAGGAGTCCTACCCTCATCTTTTCTGCTAGCTTCCCCGGTAAGTTTTCGTCTACTGAGTTTTCTTTTCTTTCGCCCTTTCCTTGTTTGGTGTTGATGTTGCAAGTTTCAGGGTGAAACTTTTGTTAGGAGGGGTGATTGTAACGCCCCATGTTTTCTTATAGTTTTTTTTGTGGGGTCACGATAAAATCAACCGTTTAAACGGGAATTTATCGTAGTTTAGTATTATTATGAGAGGGGCGTTGCCGTTTCCGTTTCGTCTTCATCGCCGCCCGGTGAGTCTAATGTCAGGCTGCTGCGTATAAGTGCTTATAATAAAATAATAATAATAATAATAATAATAATAATAATATATAAAAAACATACATATGTATATATGTATATATATGATACATATATATATACACACACATATGTGTGCTAAGCTATCAGATCATTTTCTCCTCCTACCCTTCCCGTGCCTCCCCTGTGCTGTCGAGGAGGGTTAGGGTTTGTCGGGCGGGAGTCGCGAGGCGCTGGAGCCGCCGGGGAAGAGAGGTCCATGAGTGCTGGGAGGCCTATTTTTCGTCGCCGGAGCGGGGTTGCGGGGACCTCAGTTGGCTTCAGCAGTGGTGATACAGTTTTTCCGGCCGGGGTTTTCACTTCGGCGTGGGGTGTCGGCTCCCGATTCAGGCAAGAAAATCGCCTCTCCTTCTTCCCCCTTCGTCCCTTGGTTGGGATGACCTCTGATTTGCCTTTTTCTTTGTGCTGGTTATTGCTTGATTGCTTCCTATGGTTACTTCGTTTTCCTGCTCTGATTGGGAGGGGGACATGCTGTTATATATTGTTTATTTGGTTGAGGGGGCTGTTTTTTATAAAATCTGCTGCTGTATGTTTAAATTCTTTGTTGTTCATATGGGGGCTGCTACTTAAGTGTTGATCATGGGGGGGGGGGGGGGGGGGGGGTGCTTCTTAAGTTGGTTTACATGAGGGGAGGTTGATGTTTATACTCAAACATTAGGCTGCTGTCCTTTGTTTATTGGAGGCTGCCTCTTTGTTTCCTTTGCTTTGGGGCTGCTCCTTTCTTTGTTGATTTGGAGTGTTGTTATGTTTTCGATTGGGGGCTCCTTTCCTTGTTGAGTTGGGGGGCTGCTGGTATGTTGTTGGAGGTTCTGTTTGGGGCTGCCTCTTTACTTTCTTTGCTTTGGGGCTGCTCCTTTCCTTGTTTAATTGGAGTGCTGTTATACTTTGCTTTGGGGGCTCCTTTCCTTGTTGAGTTGGGATGCTGCTATAGGATTTTACTTTGGGGGTTGCTTCCTGTCTTTGTTAAATTGGGGCTGCTTATAATACTTGCTAATTGGGGGCTGCTTCCTGTCTTGGTTAAATTGGGGCTGCTTCCTGTCTTTGTTAAATTGGGGCTGCTTCCTGTCTTTGTTAAATCGGGCCTGCTTTTTATACTTGCTAATTGGGGGCTGTTATTACCCTCTTTCCTTGTCTAATGGGGGCTGCCTTATTAAAATTGGTTTGGGGCGGCTGAAGTTGAATCCTTGGGATATTTTTTGTTCTTTTGGGCTGCTTTGTATCATTCTTGTTGGATTTCATTACTTGCAAAATAATTTTGCGCGCTTCGATTGCAAGTAGCTAGAAATGGTCAATATTATGGTGGTTCTATTTGCTAACTCCTCGGCACACTTAATTGGTCCTGTTTTATTATATGCTAGCTGCTATGGTTGGGTGAACCCTTCTATCCCTCTTTTATATGTTAGCTGCTATATGTTTAGCTTTGTCCCGATCCTGGGCTATTCCTAGATGGTTTATTCTTGTTGATTTTGTTCCGGATCATGTTTTACTTGGCAACTTCTGCATATTTACTTGGCTAAATATTGATGGACTTGTTTGCAATGGAAGGATGGGTACAGGGAACACTGGGTTCCCCCATCACAGATCTTTTAATAGTGGTTGGTAGGATGGGTACAGGGAACACTGGGTTCCCCCACCACCACCACGGCGCCTTTTTATTTGGGGTGAATATCCCCTTTATGTGAGTGGTTAGTGACATTGTTTGGGTCCGCCACCACTGGTCCATTTTTGCATTATATGCCAAGTTTAGTCATGCTCTTGCTTATCGGGCTGGTTCTATGCGGGATCTTCCTAACCTTCTATTACTGAAATCTTTATATAAGCGTATATATATAGCTATATATATGGGTATATGTATATATATTTATATATATGTATTTATATACCCCTTTCAGCTTGGATATGTCACTTGTTACTTCTCCTGCTCTTACTTTTAACTATGCTGTTTTCTTGCACCCTTTGGGATGAGGCATTCTTTTCTTATGGATGCCTCAGGTTCAGGTTCGTAGCTGCCGCAGGTTTTAGAGCAGGGTTGTTCAGTTTCTCGGGTGGAGGGCTTTCCTCCCTATTAGGTAAGGATTCAGTTCCTTTTGTTGTAGCTTGTCTTTTGGCTGTCGACTCTTTTCCTGCGGGTTCGTGTCAGTTGTTGACGCCCGTATGGCTTTTGTTTGGTTTACTTGCTGATGCTGCTGCTAGCTTCCTTTACTGCTACTTAGTTATTTTGTATTCGTACACTCTGGGAAAAGCCGATTTTACTGAATATTAATGCAGTTCTTTTGGCATTTTAAAAAGTTAACCTTTAACTGTTTGTTGTATTTACTATTAAGTATCACCTATTTGCAAATCGTAAAACAGAATATAATGATACTTCTTTATTATATACTAAATGTAGATCGGCGATCGCCCTGGAGACGTCTCTGGTCTTCAACGCCGTTAGGTATAAAGTGAACTTATTTTCTTCCGTTGCGTATGCTTGTCTTTTACAAGGTGCGGCTAGATAAACCGCAGGGCCGAGGGACACGGCTTCCTAACCTAATGAAAATAATCTTAAAAGATGATGCTTTTATTAATTCATATCTTTTATCGTGAAAAAGTTCGTTTGAGTGCTCGCCTGAACGTCTGTAGTTGTCCCCTACAGGACGTGGCATCATGACGCGTGTTTTCCCCTTCACTCTGATAATATAATTTATTTCGGGAAAATACGGGTTGTGACAGACTCTTAGAACCAAAGATCTTTTGATAAGGAGATCTTGAACCACTCAGATCTTTTGATAAGGAGATCTTGAACCACTCAGATCTATTGATGAGGAGATCTTGAACCACTGAATCCTTTGTAAGAAGGATTCTTAAAACTCTGTACAGTTGAGGAAGATGAAAGAAGAAATGAGATGGAGAAGAAGAATTCTATTCTCAGAATTCTGTAGAAGCTTCCTGCCTCTATTTTTCCCTTCAATGGATCTGCTAATGATGAACCCTTGCTTATGATTGTGATGATCTGCAAGGGTTTTATTCTTCAGATCCTTTTGTATATATTTTACTTATTATCTGGATGCTATATGATGTTGATGAAGAAGCAGCTTTGTTTTCTGTCCTAAGAGAACACTTGTTTTCTCAAATTGTCTCTGCTAGGGTTTCGGGAGGAAGAAGAAGAAGTAGAACCCTAATCAACCAAACTGTAGCAGATTGTGATGAATGCTCTATGTTTTCCACTCTTCTCATCCTATTTATTGTCCATGATTAATTTTAAATTTGTTTCCTCTTTTGGATTATCCTGAAAAGGCATAGTCTTGGACAATTAATCTTTCTTTCTTCTTCTGTTCACGACCCGTCTGCCAGTTGTTTGAATCTTTTCCAAAAAAAGCTTTTCCTGTCTTCTTTAATGCTCCTCTCCATTCTAGGCAATAAATATGTCGTGGTAGAACGGTCTTTAGTGTTGTGGCCTTCAGAGAGAATTCTAAAGGGACAGCTGAATAGGTTTTCTTTTCATACTGTATTCGACATTGCGTCGACTTCTTTCTCTCTCTTATCGACGCACCTTCGAGTTATGGTAAGAGAAGCTTCGAATTCTATCTTTCTCTGGTTGACCTTTATTGTCGACGTTACGTTGATTACTTATCGACATAACCGTCAAGTTGAAGACCTCATTTTGAACTTCATTGTCTACGTCGAATTGTAGTCGACGTTGCATCAACTTCAGATGGCTTTGACAGACACATCCTTCTGCGTTGAATTGAAATCGAGGTTGTGTCGACTTCTAAGATAACTTCAACATGCTCCTATATCTACGTCGACTTCAATTCGACGTGGCGTCAACTTGATATACTCTGAAAGAGATATTGAGTTGCTTGGACTTCTAGTCTGAGTTGAGTCGACATCAAGTCGAAGTTGCGTCGACTTATATTCGACGCAAGTATTAATTCAACTCAGATTGTGCTTGTCCTGACCTAGTCTTGACACACTAAGATGAGTGAGACATCTAATGAACAGATTACCCTTACTATACAATGTGGGTAATAAACCTAGAAGGTAAAATCACTTATATTTAATTTGTTAAGTTAAATCAAAAGGGGTTTTTCCCAATAATCTCCCTCTATTTATCTTAACAAATTTTACAGATTGTTTTGAAGTGATTTTACACATTCTTTTACATAAACAGAAATACATACGGACAATATATAGGCAATAAAATATGACAGAATGAAATCACAGACTGTTTCATACATTGTCAAGTAAGTTATATTGTTCTTAATAATTGTATCCACCAAAGACAAAAAAAGTGTTGAACTCATCTCAAAATTAGAGTATCTGGACCTCACTGCCCTCTATCAGGAGTTTTCCTTTTTCTGGAAAAGACCTTTGGAACTACCTTCCTTGGGGCAAATGAAAGTGGTTCTTCGTCTTCTTGAAGATTCCTATCAGCTTCTTCATTGACTTCATCATCTTTGGGAGGCTCCTTCTAACATTTTGCATTCTCCACAGCATCCTGAGCAGCTTCTTGTGCAATTTTTGCAACCTCATCTAGAAGCATATCATTCACAAGGAACTCCCCATGAGTTGATGGAATCTCCCTCTGATTTACTGCAGGCAGTGCTTCATCATCTTGTGTTGGATCTTCCTGAGGCCTTGTATGAAGCTCCCCCTGAAAATTTGCAGTAGGATCCTTAACATTTGCAGCAGGACTTACTGTTTGAAATACAGTAAGTGCATTAGTATTTTCCACATCTTTATCCTTCACCTGGTCAACCTTTTCTGGGACTGATCTTTCCTCCTCCTGAATATTCTCCCCCTTCTTAACCTTGCTGACAAGAGAGGTTAAGAACTCTTTGGTGACCATGAAGGAGGATACAAACTCCTTTAGAGCCATGAGGGACCCTCTTGAGTCAAGCAGCTCACTTTCTATTTGAGAGTATTTTTTATTAAACTTTCTAGCTTCAGTGGCCATCAGGTCAACAAAGGTGCTTGAAGCCAGCTCTGTTGAAAATGTTGAAGTGGAAGTTGTGGAGCTTTTGGATCTGGGCGGTCTGGGAGGAGGTCGCGCGGTCTGGTGAGACCGCACGACCTGGTGATCTGTTCTGGGGTCTGGCTTGTCTTGCCTAGCCGTAGTCTCCTGGCATGACCGCTGGTATCTATCTAAGGCAGCTAAAGGTGAGGCCGCGCGGTCTATTTGTGACCACGTGGTGGGTTGGCGTCTTCAGGTCGCTCCGTCTGGCACTTATGACCGCGTGGTACTGGCACCCAGTCTGGTGGCTGTGGGTGTCCGGGTTTTCTGGCGGTATTCGCGGACTAAGGCTCTTAGTTGCGCGGTCTCTGTTCGCGGTCTCATGAGGAGGCTGGTATGTGAACAGGTCTCTATTCTCGGTCTCAGGAGGAGGTCGGTTTGCGAACAGGTGTTCGCGGTCTTGTGGCGAACTGTAACGCCCCGGATTTTATTATATTTATTTTAAATGGAATTAATAATAATAATTTGAAAACGAGTTAGTAATTAAGGGCGTCGAGGCGAAAGGGCGTTACCGTTTCGGAAGCGTCGTCGTCGTCCAGCGAGTTAATTCAATGTTGAGTCAAATATGCAATGAAAGTTTATATATGAGTAAACTTACACAAATATAGAAATATAGGTAATGGAAGCGGTGTATCTTTTATAGCAAAAGATTGTAAGCTTGGTAATCAGGAGAATAGGTATAAATTTGACCTGTTTAAATATATATATAAAAAAAAACCACAGATGAATAACAATTTCTTTTTTTCAAGACTTTTTCTTTAATCCAAGGAAATGTCATTCAATTTTTGATATGATTGTTTAAGGGATAATTTAGTATAATCATCAGCATTATATGGCTTAAAATCAGTTATTTTTATTAAAGAAACCCAATTAGTGTTAATATCAGTTTGCTTTGCGTTTTCATCATTTAATAAAGTTTTGCTTCCTCCTCTCGGGCTTTGTCCAAATATAAATAAATGCTTAACTTTATGAAGTCAGATGCCAAATTCGAGGGCAGCGCTAGTTCCCTGGTGAGCCAAATTTTTTTTGTTTTCCTCCCTCCCGTGAAGCCGTCGAGTCGGCGAGAGCTAGGGTTCGAGTCGGTCGGTGTCGAGCTGCGCCGGAGCTGCCGGAGAAGGAAGGATCGTGGTTGCCGGGGCTTGGTTTCGTCGCCGGGGCTAAGGATCCGTGCGGCTCCTTCCATGCTCGTCACGGTCCGGCGGGCCGCCGTGGTGTGAGGCAAGGAAACTCTTCCCCTCCATCTCCTTCTTCTCACTTAACTGATCCTTGGCCGATCAAGGTGTTCTGCCCAGGTTTTCTCTGGTTTTTGCTTCAAGATCTGGACTCGTTTTTTGTTTGTTTTTGTTTGTTTGAAACGGCTAATTCCTGATTAATTTCATGGCTAAAATTACGTATTTCATTCTGATTGTGGCTCGATATTGGGGCTAGAAATTCCTTCCAACTTACATGCTCACATTGCCCGATTATGGAGTTTGCCCTTCAGGTTTCTTCCAGTTTTTTTTGTTTTGTGGTTATGATAGAATTTGTTTTCTTGGGAATTTAGGCTATTAGCTGATGGGTAGTATGCTAAGGATTTCCTTGGATCATATTTCATTAGCTAAAATCTGAATGGTTTGCTAACTCCTGGATGCATGAGCCTGATTTTCTTTTCCTTAAAAAAAATCTGGACTTATACTTGATGCTTGCTAACTTGGATCGAGTAGGGTATTTCGTGATCAAATTTATGGCTAATCTGGACTATCGGTCTAATTGATTGTGAGGGGTTGCCTTATTTATTTTGTCTATTGATTGTGGGGGCTGCCATTTCTGTTCTAAGTTAGGGCTGCTCCTTATCCTTGTTGATAAAGGGGATGCTTTTATGAAATAAATGTGGGGGGTACTTTCTTATTAGTTAATTTGAGTGGGGCTACTTTATAAAGCTTTGTTTGGGGTGGCTGCAGTTGGATCCTTTGGATATTTAATTTCTTTGGGCTGCCTTGTGTCCTTGTAAATTGTGGGGCTGTTTGCTTAAATTGGTAGCTGCCTTTGTCTATTAAGGTTGGGGGAAATCCTTTATTAAGGCTGTTAGTTTGTTTGGGAGCTGATGGTTGGCACCCGTTTGTTGTTCTGTTGTTTGGGAGTTTTGTTATGGCGGCTATTGATTTATTTTATGCCCCTTGGTTTTAGTTAGCAGATGGTACCCTTGGGTTCATGGCTAGCAACTACCTTAGCTTCCTTGGTTTAATGTTAGCAGCTTCTTCTTGATTATGCTGGGAGTTTAACGAATTTCCTTGGTTCATGTTAGAAATGATCTGACTTTGTGCTGAAGTCCCCTATGGTTTTATCCTAAAATAAACTCTCGAGTTATGTAATTCTGCGCCTAATCGCTAGGAAATTTTCTTGGCTTAAACCTAAGTCAATTACCCGGTTCGTAAATCTTCGGTGTTTAATTTGAAGGCTAGGTATTCACTTAGGTTTGTGCAAAGTTAATTTCCTAGGCCATAAGTTGGAGTTTTCGTTCTCTTGGGAGATTTTGTGCCTGTTAGCTATTGGTTTTATGCGGGGTTTCTCCTTGGTCTTTATGCTATTGGTTAAATCTTGGACTTATCTGTTTAGTTAAGCATAAGTGGTCTTGCTCGGTAAATCTCCAAATCCTGCACTGTTCTTTTGTTGGCTATGTTCTGATGGTCTAGCCGGTTAAATTCCCTGGGATTTTGTTTCCTAATTCCCGACGGGTACAGGGAATTAGATGCTAAACTCCCTGGGAATTTCTTTTGCTAGTTCTCGATGATACAACGAAATCATTTATTGCTAATGTGGATAGTTGTGTGGTTGCATTTTGGGTTTCAAGCTCTTCACCCGTTCCAATTATTGAAACTTTCATTCTTACAGAAAAGTGATCATTTATGGTGTCTTGTCGTGCCCAATTCTTTGCACGGTTTCGAGAGGTTCGTCGGGAGTCAAGTTTGGACTCACCAAGTGTTTTCAAATGAATCGTTGAGTAGTGTTTATTTCTTTGTGACCCTATCCTTAGGGTGTTATGGTGCTGGTATCTCGGGTTACGTCCCGTGTCTTAATTGAAACTTAATTTGATTATTTAGAACCTTTGTCTTAAGCCTTGCACGGTGGGTAGTTTTGGGTGGCAGTGGATAGAGTACCACCACCCAGATTTGGTTTTTGGGTGGCAGTGGATAGAGGACCATGACCCGGTTTTGGGCTGCGGGCGTTAGTGGAGATACCACTGTCGCAGTGCCTTCTTTTGGGGGACGCTTTTCCCTCGAGCTGATCAGTCTCAAGTTCTTAAGCACATATGCTTATATATGTGTATTATGATAGTATATGTATGACCATCACCTCTGAGCCGCAATGGCGGACACGTGGTGGGCTTTGATTGTGTTGACTATTACCTTATGGTGCAGGCTTTTCTTCTTACCGAGTGTACTCATTTGAGCTGGCTCGGGTTGTTGTAAGATTATAGATGTTTACCTGTTTAGTTTTCCTTTCTGCACTCTCTTATTTCTTTACTGCTAATCTTGGTTTTCTTGCACCCTCTTGGGCTGAGACATTCTTTTCTTATGAATGTCTCAGGTTCAGGTTTTTAGCCGCCGCAGGAGTTAGAGCGGCGTCGTTCAGTGTTCCTGTCGAGACCCTTCCCCTCTTAGGTAAGGGGCAGTTGCTTAGTTGTTGTCTCTCCTTTAGCTGTTTTTCCTTCTTCCCTGCGGGTTCGTGTCAGCTGTTGGCGCCCGTATGGCTTTTCCTTTAGATTACTTACTGTTTGCTTTGCTGTTACTTTGAGTACTTTACTTGCTCTCTGGGAAGCCTTTTCGCTAAGAGGTAGTAGTTACTTTATTGATAGAAAAACGTCGTTCTTGCATATCATGCTTTTAAATAAAGATCGCATACTTTGAAATTCGTAGAAAAATCCTTTCTTACTATACTAAACCTAGAGATGTGCATATCATTTCTGGAAATGTTTATTTTCTTTCTCATGTAGGCTAAAAGAAACATACCTATTTTCCGCTGCGTATATATAGTTTTCTACTTGTGGACTGGATGATCCACCAGACTGAGGGACGCGGTCTTAAGTCAAAAATGAAAATTTCTCTTTTAATCCAATCACATATATGTCTTTTATAAAATTATCGTAAAGAGTGTTTGCCTGAGCGTCTGTAGTCGTCTCCTGCAGGCGTGGCATCACGACGCGTATTTTTCCCTTGCTCTGATATTTCGTATTATATTTTGGGAAAAATGCGGGTTGTGACAGTTGGTATCAGAGGGAGGTTAGCCGGGTTGCTGTGATAGTCTGGTTGCCCGGTTAACCGCCTGGTGAGAATCGTCATTCATTGCATACACACACCGAAGGGTCATCAGTATGTCTTGGCTGAAGCATGAACACTACACTCATAGCATGATAAGAAGTATACGGGGCATATTATGTAGTATGGGATGCATAATATGTGTTTGTATATGGATCCTCATAGGTCACAACATACGACTGTTATGTAGTATGGGATGCATAACGTAGGTCGCATGCGTGTCCATTAGATTTTCTTTTTCGTTGCATGCGATAATATGTAGTATGGGATGCATAAGATAGCATGTGTACGCCGCTCATAACATGCATTAAGGTCTTTTTAGATTGCATAGCACTGCATATGCATCATACCATAGCAGTGCACACGTGCCAAGCTAAAGACATACATGATGACGCTCGTACACACATGATTTGAAATAAAATTTTGGCATTCATGCATTTATATTATATGCACATAAGTTGATAGGATGATGGTATATCATCCTAAGTTAAGCATAACATCATTTCATAAATTCCCAGAGCAAGGTAACAGCAAGAGCAAGTATCTACTCCTTTCTGATCTGTATCGAGTTAGGAAATTCTGGTTCCTAGCTGTTGCGTCTTAAGCTAGGTGTTTTGAGGTGTTTTCAGGTTAAAGTTTTGACCTAGTTTATTCGTTGGCTTGAGAATGTGGATTTGGATTTTTGTTATCTCAATTATGTGCGAGTTAAGGTAGAGGATGTTGAGCGTGCCTTCTTTTCGATTTGAGTTTTACTCGATGTTTTGGCTATAAAGCTTCGCAGGCGGTCATCGTTAGGTTGATTTGGAAGTGTTGGATTTAGAAGACCTTGTCGTGAATTTTGATCATGGTTTGGGTGTTCTGTTCTGACGTAGACAGGAATTGTGCTTGCGAATGGTTCATGGAATTTGAAATTTTATAGGAAGAATTACCCTACACTCATCATTAGTGTTCTAGTGTAGTAGCTGGCAGAGAGAATTTCATTGGCAACTGTTGGAAGCAATATTATTGTTGACCAGCTTAGTGTTGGGAGAGCCTTTTATAAATTGGAATTGCGTTTCATTCGGGGTTAATTCTAATGCAAAGATTTTCTGGACTTCTTGAGAAAGATATGATCACGTAGAAATTTAGAAGTAAATATTATATCCCTGCTATTGAGGATATTCGGGCAAGGATTTGTGGCGAAGCATAAAGTTCTAGCGTTGCCTACCATTTTGATTTCAAAAGGAATGTATCGTGATCTGAAGGAAATGGTTTGGTGGTAGGAAGTTCAAGTGGGCTTAGTAAGGCTTATATCTAAATGTTGTGCCTGTCAGCATTTTGAGGCAGATCTTGAAAGCTTGGGTGGATTCGAGCGTAGCGGTATCACTTATCCGTGAAGAGCTACAGTTGGCTCAGGTGTGTTATGAGAGATTTGCAATCAGCGGAGTGCTAATTTAGAGCTCGTAGTTGGGGGCATGGGTTTCTTGATGGTTTCTCTTATGCCAGAGTTGAGTGCATCAGAACATCTGCGGTTAAGCTGTATTTTCCTGCTTCTTTCCCTAGTGTTCACGGTGTGTTTCACGTGAGCCAGTTGTGAAACTTTGTGTTTTTGTTATCTGGCCCCTAGCTCGATATTTATGTTCGGCCTAATCTTTTCTATGTCAAAGAGTCTGTTTATGTTCTGGAGACGTAAGATTGCGTACTGAGTAAGCATCTTATCCTCATTTGGGCTTTCGTTGTGATTTTTGGGTTTGGGCTGGTTGTCCAGGTTTGATGTTGTTATCCAATTCAAGGTAAAGCGTTTGGTCTTGGAGCTGGACATCGGTCAACCCTCGAGCGTGTTTGGTTTTTCCGCACTATGTTTTCCCGATTATTTCCGCGGTGTGTGCCAGGAGCTTTTAGCTTTCCATGGTATTGCTTATCTTGTTTCTATGCTAGAAACCGTTTTCAGTCTGTTGTGTATCGAGGTTTTCCCTATGGCGCGAGAGTTCGCTGATGTCTTCGCCGTTATCTCCCTGGTTTTCTACCGTGAGAGTTGAGGAGTTTGTTTCTGACCTTGAGCCGGGTATCCGTCCTGTTGCTAAGGCACCGTACCCTGTTGGCCCCGCGTGTGTTGCGAGAGTTGCGCACTCAGTAGATGAGTGGTTGCAGTGTGGCTTTTTCCTGACCTAGTTCCTTGCCCTGGAGTGCTCTCGTCTTGTTCGTAAAGAAGAAAGTTAGGTCGGTGAAATTTGGGTGTCGATTGATGTTTTGCTTGATCAGTTGCGTG
Organism: Dactylorhiza incarnata; assembly: GCA_033032865.1. Taxonomy (NCBI): domain Eukaryota; kingdom Viridiplantae; phylum Streptophyta; class Magnoliopsida; order Asparagales; family Orchidaceae; genus Dactylorhiza; species Dactylorhiza incarnata. Next base: position 49,110 of record JAWHQI010000040.1, on the reverse strand, counting down.
GTAGTTCAGTGTTTTCGAAGGCTGATCTTCGTTTAGGCTTCCTTTAGTTGGGGATCCGCTTGTCAGATGTTCGGCGATCCGTTTCCTGTTCTCGGTTTGGACATTTTGAGTGCTTAGTATTGTTCTTTTCTTTTGGGTAATCTTATCCGCATCTGTTTTTCTATCCCTGTTCTGTTAGCGTTTTTATCTTGCTAGTGGGAGCTTACCTCTCCCTTTGCTCTTTCCATTCATTGTGTTCTAAGTTTCGGTTCTAAGTTTCGGGACGAAACTTCCTTCTTGGCGGGGTGACTGTAACGCCCCGGGTGTTCTCTTATAACTAATCTAAGCGATTATGTGGGGGATGATAGTGATAAAATGTTTGGTATTGCTGTTGCAAAGTTTCGGGACGAAACTTTTTGTTAGGAGAGGTTGCTGTAACTCCCCGGATTTTCTTATATTTATTTTAAATGGAATTAATAATAATTATTTGAAAACGAGTTAGTAATTAAGGGCGTCGAGGCGAAAGGGCGTTACCGTTTCGGAAGCGTCGTCGTCGTCCAGCGAGTTAATTCAATGTTGAGTCAAATATGCAGACATAAGTGTGTATATTTATAGCTATATTTAGGAATGAAAGTTTATATATGAGTAAACTTACACAAATATAGAAATATAGGTAATGGAAGCGGTGTATCTTTTATAGCAAAAGATTGTAAGCTTGGTAATCAGGAGAATAGGTATAAATTTGACCTGTTTAAATATATATATAAAAAAAAACCACAGATGAATAACAATTTCTTTTTTTCAAGACTTTTTCTTTAATCCAAGGAAATGTCATTCAATTTTTGATATGATTGTTTAAGGGATAATTTAGTATAATCATCAGCATTATATGGCTTAAAATCAGTTATTTTTATTAAAGAAACCCAATTAGTGTTAATATCAGTTTGCTTTGCGTTTTCATCATTTAATAAAGTTTTGCTTCCTCCTCTCGGGCTTTGTCCAAATATAAATAAATGCTTAACTTTATGAAGTCAGATGCCAAATTCGAGGGCAGCGCTAGTTCCCTGGTGAGCCAAATTTTTTTTGTTTTCCTCCCTCCCGTGAAGCCGTCGAGTCGGCGAGAGCTAGGGTTCGAGTCGGTCGGTGTCGAGCTGCGCCGGAGCTGCCGGAGAAGGAAGGATCGTGGTTGCCGGGGCTTGGTTTCGTCGCCGGGGCTAAGGATCCGTGCGGCTCCTTCCATGCTCGTCACGGTCCGGCGGGCCGCCGTGGTGTGAGGCAAGGAAACTCTTCCCCTCCATCTCCTTCTTCTCACTTAACTGATCCTTGGCCGATCAAGGTGTTCTGCCCAGGTTTTCTCTGGTTTTTGCTTCAAGATCTGGACTCGTTTTTTGTTTGTTTTTGTTTGTTTGAAACGGCTAATTCCTGATTAATTTCATGGCTAAAATTACGTATTTCATTCTGATTGTGGCTCGATATTGGGGCTAGAAATTCCTTCCAACTTACATGCTCACATTGCCCGATTATGGAGTTTGCCCTTCAGGTTTCTTCCAGTTTTTTTTGTTTTGTGGTTATGATAGAATTTGTTTTCTTGGGAATTTAGGCTATTAGCTGATGGGTAGTATGCTAAGGATTTCCTTGGATCATATTTCATTAGCTAAAATCTGAATGGTTTGCTAACTCCTGGATGCATGAGCCTGATTTTCTTTTCCTTAAAAAAAAATCTGGACTTATACTTGATGCTTGCTAACTTGGATCAAGTAGGGTATTTCGTGATCAAATTTATGGCTAATCTGGACTATCGGTCTAATTGATTGTGAGGGGTTGCCTTATTTATTTTGTCTATTGATTGTGGGGGCTGCCATTTCTGTTCTAAGTTAGGGCTGCTCCTTATCCTTGTTGATAAAGGGGATGCTTTTATGAAATAAATGTGGGGGGTACTTTCTTATTAGTTAATTTGAGTGGGGCTACTTTATAAAGCTTTGTTTGGGGTGGCTGCAGTTGGATCCTTTGGATATTTAATTTCTTTGGGCTGCCTTGTGTCCTTGTAAATTGTGGGGCTGTTTGCTTAAATTGGTAGCTGCCTTTGTCTATTAAGGTTGGGGGAAATCCTTTATTAAGGCTGTTAGTTTGTTTGGGAGCTGATGGTTGGCACCCGTTTGTTGTTCTGTTGTTTGGGAGTTTTGTTATGGCGGCTATTGATTTATTTTATGCCCCTTGGTTTTAGTTAGCAGATGGTACCCTTGGGTTCATGGCTAGCAACTACCTTAGCTTCCTTGGTTTAATGTTAGCAGCTTCTTCTTGATTATGCTGGGAGTTTAACGAATTTCCTTGGTTCATGTTAGAAATGATCTGACTTTGTGCTGAAGTCCCCTATGGTTTTATCCTAAAATAAACTCTCGAGTTATGTAATTCTGCGCCTAATCGCTAGGAAATTTTCTTGGCTTAAACCTAAGTCAATTACCCGGTTCGTAAATCTTCGGTGTTTAATTTGAAGGCTAGGTATTCACTTAGGTTTGTGCAAAGTTAATTTCCTAGGCCATAAGTTGGAGTTTTCGTTCCCTTGGGAGATTTTGTGCCTGTTAGCTATTGGTTTTATGCGGGGTTTCTCCTTGGTCTTTATGCTATTGGTTAAATCTTGGACTTATCTGTTTAGTTAAGCATAAGTGGTCTTGCTCGGTAAATCTCCAAATCCTGCACTGTTCTTTTGTTGGCTATGTTCTGATGGTCTAGCCGGTTAAATTCCCTGGGATTTTGTTTCCTAATTCCCGACGGGTACAGGGAATTAGATGCTAAACTCCCTGGGAATTTCTTTTGCTAGTTCTCGATGATACAACGAAATCATTTATTGCTAATGTGGATAGTTGTGTGGTTGCATTTTGGGTTTCAAGCTCTTCACCCGTTCCAATTATTGAAACTTTCATTCTTACAGAAAAGTGATCATTTATGGTGTCTTGTCGTGCCCAATTCTTTGCACGGTTTCGAGAGGTTCGTCGGGAGTCAAGTTTGGACTCACCAAGTGTTTTCAAATGAATCGTTGAGTAGTGTTTATTTCTTTGTGACCCTATCCTTAGGGTGTTATGGTGCTGGTATCTCGGGTTACGTCCCGTGTCTTAATTGAAACTTAATTTGATTATTTAGAACCTTTGTCTTAAGCCTTGCACGGTGGGTAGTTTTGGGTGGCAGTGGATAGAGTACCACCACCCAGATTTGGTTTTTGGGTGGCAGTGGATAGAGGACCACGACCCGGTTTTGGGCTGCGGGCGTTAGTGGAGATACCACTGTCGCAGTGCCTTCTTTTGGGGGACGCTTTTCCCTCGAGCTGATCAGTCTCAAGTTCTTAAGCACATATGCTTATATATGTGTATTATGATAGTATATGTATGACCATCACCTCTGAGCCGCAATGGCGGACACGTGGTGGGCTTTGATTGTGTTGACTATTACCTTATGGTGCAGGCTTTTCTTCTTACCGAGTGTACTCATTTGAGCTGGCTCGGGTTGTTGTAAGATTATAGATGTTTACCTGTTTAGTTTTCCTTTCTGCACTCTCTTATTTCTTTACTGCTAATCTTGGTTTTCTTGCACCCTCTTGGGCTGAGACATTCTTTTCTTATGAATGTCTCAGGTTCAGATTTTTAGCCGCCGCAGGAGTTAGAGCGGCGTCGTTCAGTGTTCCTGTCGAGACCCTTCCCCTCTTAGGTAAGGGGCAGTTGCTTAGTTGTTGTCTCTCCTTTAGCTGTTTTTCCTTCTTCCCTGCGGGTTCGTGTCAGCTGTTGGCGCCCGTATGGCTTTTCCTTTAGATTACTTACTGTTTGCTTTGCTGTTACTTTGAGTACTTTACTTACTTGCTCTCTGGGAAGCCTTTTCGCTAAGAGGTAGTAGTTACTTTATTGATAGAAAAACGTCGTTCTTGCATATCATGCTTTTAAATAAAGATCGCATACTTTGAAATTCGTAGAAAAATCCTTTCTTACTATACTAAACCTAGAGATGTGCATATCATTTCTGGAAATGTTTATTTTCTTTCTCATGTAGGCTAAAAGAAACAAACCTATTTTCCGCTGCGTATATATAGTTTTCTACTTGTGGACTGGATGATCCACCAGACTGAGGGACGCGGTCTTAAGCCAAAAATGAAAATTTCTCTTTTAATCCAATCACATATATGTCTTTTATAAAATTATCGTAAAGAGTGTTTGCCTGAGCGTCTGTAGTCGTCTCCTGCAGGCGTGGCATCACGACGCGTATTTTTCCCTTGCTCTGATATTTCGTATTATATTTTGGGAAAAATGCGGGTTGTGACAGTTGGTATCAGAGGGAGGTTAGCCGGGTTGCTGTGATAGTCTGGTTGCCCGGTTAACCGCTTGGTGAGAATCGTCATTCATTGCATACACACACCGAAGGGTCATCAGTATGTCTTGGCTGAAGCATGAACACTACACTCATAGCATGATAAGAAGTATACGGGGCATATTATGTAGTATGGGATGCATAATATGTGTTTGTATATGGATCCTCATAGGTCACAACATACGACTGTTATGTAGTATGGGATGCATAACGTAGGTCGCATGCGTGTCCATTAGATTTTCTTTTTCGTTGCATGCGATAATATGTAGTATGAGATGCATAAGATCGCATGTGTACGCCGCTCATAACATGCATTAAGGTCTTTTTAGATTGCATAGCACTGCATATGCATCATACCATAGCAGTGCACACGTGCCAAGCTAAAGACATACATGATGACGCTCGTACACACATGATTTGAAATAAAATTTTGGCATTCATGCATTTATATTATATGCACATAAGTTGATAGGATGATGGTATATCATCCTAAGTTAAGCATAACATCATTTCATAAATTCCCAGAGCAAGGTAACAGCAAGAGCAAGTATCTACTCCTTTCTGATCTGTATCGAGTTAGGAAATTCTGGTTCCTAGCTGTTGCGTCTTAAGCTAGGTGTTTTGAGGTGTTTTCAGGTTAAGGTTTTGACCTAGTTTATTCGTTGGCTTGAGAATGTGGATTTGGATTTTTGTTATCTCAATTATGTGCGAGTTAAGGTAGAGGATGTTGAGCGTGCCTTCTTTTCGATTTGAGTTTTACTCGATGTTTTGGCTATAAAGCTTCGCAGGCGGTCATCGTTAGGTTGATTTGGAAGTGTTGGATTTAGAAGACCTTGTCGTGAATTTTGATCATGGTTTGGGTGTTCTGTTCTGACGTAGACAGGAATTGTGCTTGCGAATGGTTCATGGAATTTGAAATTTTATAGGAAGAATTACCCTACACTCATCATTAGTGTTCTAGTGTAGTAGCTGGCAGAGAGAATTTCATTGGCAACTGTTGGAAGCAATATTATTGTTGACCAGCTTAGTGTTGGGAGAGCCTTTTATAAATTGGAATTGCGTTTCATTCGGGGTTAATTCTAATGCAAAGATTTTCTGGACTTCTTGAGAAAGATATGATCACGTAGAAATTTAGAAGTAAATATTATATCCCTGCTATTGAGGATATTCGGGCAAGGATTTGTGGCGAAGCATAAAGTTCTAGCGTTGCCTACCATTTTGATTTCAAAAGGAATGTATCGTGATCTGAAGGAAATGGTTTGGTGGTAGGAAGTTCAAGTGGGCTTAGTAAGGCTTATATCTAAATGTTGTGCCTGTCAGCATTTTGAGGCAGATCTTGAAAGCTTGGGTGGATTCGAGCGTAGCGGTATCACTTATCCGTGAAGAGCTACAGTTGGCTCAGGTGTGTTATGAGAGATTTGCAATCAGCGGAGTGCTAATTTAGAGCTCGTAGTTGGGGGCATGGGTTTCTTGATGGTTTCTCTTATGCCAGAGTTGAGTGCATCAGAACATCTGCGGTTAAGCTGTATTTTCCTGCTTCTTTCCCTAGTGTTCACGGTGTGTTTCACGTGAGCCAGTCGTGAAACTTTGTGTTTTTGTTATCTGGCCCCTAGCTCGATATTTATGTTCGGCCTAATCTTTTCTATGTCAAAGAGTCTGTTTATGTTCTGGAGACGTAAGATTGCGTACTGAGTAAGCATCTTATCCTCATTTGGGCTTTCGTTGTGATTTTTGGGTTTGGGCTGGTTGTCCAGGTTTGATGTTGTTATCCAATTCAAGGTAAAGCGTTTGGTCTTGGAGCTGGACATCGGTCAACCCTCGAGCGTGTTTGATTTTTCCGCACTATGTTTTCCCGATTATTTCCGCGGTGTGTGCCAGGAGCTTTTAGCTTTCCATGGTATTGCTTATCTTGTTTCTATGCTAGAAACCGTTTTCAGTCTGTTGTGTATCGAGGTTTTCCCTATGGCGCGAGAGTTCGCTGATGTCTTCGCCGTTATCTCCCTGGTTTTCTACCGTGAGAGTTGAGGAGTTTGTTTCTGACCTTGAGCCGGGTATCCATCCTGTTGCTAAGGCACCGTACCCTGTTGGCCCCGCGTGTGTTGCGAGAGTTGCGCACTCAGTAGATGAGTGGTTGCAGTGTGGCTTTTTCCTGACCTAGTTCCTTGCCCTGGAGTGCTCTCGTCTTGTTCGTAAAGAAGAAAGTTAGGTCGGTGAAATTTGGGTGTCGATTGATGTTTTGCTTGATCAGTTGCGTGGTAGTTCAGTGTTTTCGAAGGCTGATCTTCGTTTAGGCTTCCTTTAGTTGGGGATCCGCTTGTCAGATGTTCGGCGATCCGTTTCCTGTTCTCGGTTTGGACATTTTGAGTGCTTAGTATTGTTCTTTTCTTTTGGGTAATCTTATCCGCATCTGTTTTTCTATCCCTGTTCTGTTAGCGTTTTTATCTTGCTAGTGGGAGCTTACCTCTCCCTTTGCTCTTTCCATTCATTGTGTTCTAAGTTTCGGTTCTAAGTTTCGGGACGAAACTTCCTTCTTGGCGGGGTGACTGTAACGCCCTGGGTGTTCTCTTATAACTAATCTAAGCGGTTATGTGGGGGATGATAGTGATAAAATGTTTGGTATTGCTGTTGCAAAGTTTCGGGACGAAACTTTTTGTTAGGAGAGGTTGCTGTAACGCCCCGGATTTTCTTATATTTATTTTAAATGGAATTAATAATAATTATTTGAAAACGAGTTAGTAATTAAGGGCGTCGAGGCGAAAGGGCGTTACCGTTTCGGAAGCGTCGTCGTCGTCCAACGAGTTAATTCAATGTTGAGTCAAATATGCAGACATAAGTGTGTATATTTATAGCTATATTTAGGAATGAAAGTTTATATATGAGTAAACTTACACAAATATAGAAATATAGGTAATGGAAGCGGTGTATCTTTTATAGCAAAAGATTGTAAGCTTGGTAATCAGGAGAATAGGTATAAATTTGACCTGTTTAAATATATATATAAAAAAAAACCACAGATGAATAACAATTTCTTTTTTTCAAGACTTTTTCTTTAATCCAAGGAAATGTCATTCAATTTTTGATATGATTGTTTAAGGGATAATTTAGTATAATCATCAGCATTATATGGCTTAAAATCAGTTATTTTTATTAAAGAAACCCAATTAGTGTTAATATCAGTTTGCTTTGCGTTTTCATCATTTAATAAAGTTTTGCTTCCTCCTCTCGGGCTTTGTCCAAATATAAATAAATGCTTAACTTTATGAAGTCAGATGCCAAATTCGAGGGCAGCGCTAGTTCCCTGGTGAGCCAAATTTTTTTTGTTTTCCTCCCTCCCGTGAAGCCGTCGAGTCGGCGAGAGCTAGGGTTCGAGTCGGTCGGTGTCGAGCTGCGCCGGAGCTGCCGGAGAAGGAAGGATCGTGGTTGCCGGGGCTTGGTTTCGTCGCCGGGGCTAAGGATCCGTGCGGCTCCTTCCATGCTCGTCACGGTCCGGCGGGCCGCCGTGGTGTGAGGCAAGGAAACTCTTCCCCTCCATCTCCTTCTTCTCACTTAACTGATCCTTGGCCGATCAAGGTGTTCTGCCCAGGTTTTCTCTGGTTTTTGCTTCAAGATCTGGACTCGTTTTTTGTTTGTTTTTGTTTGTTTGAAACGGCTAATTCCTGATTAATTTCATGGCTAAAATTACGTATTTCATTCTGATTGTGGCTCGATATTGGGGCTAGAAATTCCTTCCAACTTACATGCTCACATTGCCCGATTATGGAGTTTGCCCTTCAGGTTTCTTCCAGTTTTTTTTGTTTTGTGGTTATGATAGAATTTGTTTTCTTGGGAATTTAGGCTATTAGCTGATGGGTAGTATGCTAAGGATTTCCTTGGATCATATTTCATTAGCTAAAATCTGAATGGTTTGCTAACTCCTGGATGCATGAGCCTGATTTTCTTTTCCTTAAAAAAAAATCTGGACTTATACTTGATGCTTGCTAACTTGGATCGAGTAGGGTATTTCGTGATCAAATTTATGGCTAATCTGGACTATCGGTCTAATTGATTGTGAGGGGTTGCCTTATTTATTTTGTCTATTGATTGTGGGGGCTGCCATTTCTGTTCTAAGTTAGGGCTGCTCCTTATCCTTGTTGATAAAGGGGATGCTTTTATGAAATAAATGTGGAGGGTACTTTCTTATTAGTTAATTTGAGTGGGGCTACTTTATAAAGCTTTGTTTGGGGTGGCTGCAGTTGGATCCTTTGGATATTTAATTTCTTTGGGCTGCCTTGTGTCCTTGTAAATTGTGGGGCTGTTTGCTTAAATTGGTAGCTGCCTTTGTCTATTAAGGTTGGGGGAAATCCTTTATTAAGGCTGTTAGTTTGTTTGGGAGCTGATGGTTGGCACCCGTTTGTTGTTCTGTTGTTTGGGAGTTTTGTTATGGCGGCTATTGATTTATTTTATGCCCCTTGGTTTTAGTTAGCAGATGGTACCCTTGGGTTCATGGCTAGCAACTACCTTAGCTTCCTTGGTTTAATGTTAGCAGCTTCTTCTTGATTATGCTGGGAGTTTAACGAATTTCCTTGGTTCATGTTAGAAATGATCTGACTTTGTGCTGAAGTCCCCTATGGTTTTATCCTAAAATAAACTCTCGAGTTATGTAATTCTGCGCCTAATCGCTAGGAAATTTTCTTGGCTTAAACCTAAGTCAATTACCCGGTTCGTAAATCTTCGGTGTTTAATTTGAAGGCTAGGTATTCACTTAGGTTTGTGCAAAGTTAATTTCCTAGGCCATAAGTTGGAGTTTTCGTTCTCTTGGGAGATTTTGTGCCTGTTAGCTATTGGTTTTATGCGGGGTTTCTCCTTGGTCTTTATGCTATTGGTTAAATCTTGGACTTATCTGTTTAGTTAAGCATAAGTGGTCTTGCTCGGTAAATCTCCAAATCCTGCACTGTTCTTTTGTTGGCTATGTTCTGATGGTCTAGCCGGTTAAATTCCCTGGGATTTTGTTTCCTAATTCCCGACGGGTACAGGGAATTAGATGCTAAACTCCCTGGGAATTTCTTTTGCTAGTTCTCGATGATACAACGAAATCATTTATTGCTAATGTGGATAGTTGTGTGGTTGCATTTTGGGTTTCAAGCTCTTCACCCGTTCCAATTATTGAAACTTTCATTCTTACAGAAAAGTGATCATTTATGGTGTCTTGTCGTGCCCAATTCTTTGCACGGTTTCGAGAGGTTCGTCGGGAGTCAAGTTTGGACTCACCAAGTGTTTTCAAATGAATCGTTGAGTAGTGTTTATTTCTTTGTGACCCTATCCTTAGGGTGTTATGGTGCTGGTATCTCGGGTTACGTCCCGTGTCTTAATTGAAACTTAATTTGATTATTTAGAACCTTTGTCTTAAGCCTTGCACGGTGGGTAGTTTTGGGTGGCAGTGGATAGAGTACCACCACCCAGATTTGGTTTTTGGGTGGCAGTGGATAGAGGACCACGACCCGGTTTTGGGCTGCGGGCGTTAGTGGAGATACCACTGTCGCAGTGCCTTCTTTTGGGGGACGCTTTTCCCTCGAGCTGATCAGTCTCAAGTTCTTAAGCACATATGCTTATATATGTGTATTATGATAGTATATGTATGACCATCACCTCTGAGCCGCAATGGCGGACACGTGGTGGGCTTTGATTGTGTTGACTATTACCTTATGGTGCAGGCTTTTCTTCTCACCGAGTGTACTCATTTGAGCTGGCTCGGGTTGTTGTAAGATTATAGATGTTTACCTGTTTAGTTTTCCTTTCTGCACTCTCTTATTTCTTTACTGCTAATCTTGGTTTTCTTGCACCCTCTTGGGCTGAGACATTCTTTTCTTATGAATGTCTCAGGTTCAGGTTTTTAGCCGCCGCAGGAGTTAGAGCGGCGTCGTTCAGTGTTCCTGTCGAGACCCTTCCCCTCTTAGGTAAGGGGCAGTTGCTTAGTTGTTGTCTCTCCTTTAGCTGTTTTTCCTTCTTCCCTGCGGGTTCGTGTCAGTTGTTGGCGCCCGTATGGCTTTTCCTTTAGATTACTTACTGTTTGCTTTGCTGTTACTTTGAGTACTTTACTTACTTGCTCTCTGGGAAGCCTTTTCGCTAAGAGGTAGTAGTTACTTTATTGATAGAAAAACGTCGTTCTTGCATATCATGCTTTTAAATAAAGATCGCATACTTTGAAATTCGTAGAAAAATCCTTTCTTACTATACTAAACCTAGAGATGTGCATATCATTTCTGGAAATGTTTATTTTCTTTCTCATGTAGGCTAAAAGAAACAAACCTATTTTCCGCTGCGTATATATAGTTTTCTACTTGTGGACTGGATGATCCACCAGACTGAGGGACGCGGTCTTAAGCCAAAAATGAAAATTTCTCTTTTAATCCAATCACATATATGTCTTTTATAAAATTATCGTAAAGAGTGTTTGCCTGAGCGTCTGTAGTCGTCTCCTGCAGGCGTGGCATCACGACGCGTATTTTTCCCTTGCTCTGATATTTCGTATTATATTTTGGAAAAAATGCGGGTTGTGACACGAACAGATAGTGTTTGCGGTCTCGGGCAAACACTGGTGGTGGGCGCCTTCTTGGAGGTCTGGCGATCTCCCTGTGGAGTTGCGATCTGACTGAGGGAGTGGCGATCTCCCGTGGTCTGGGGTGAAGCCGGTGAGCTCATCAAATGAAGCAAAAAGAACTGTTGCTGATCGCGCGGGTTGACCGGTCTGGTCGCGCGATCTAAAGGTGGTGATCCTATCTCATAGGGCGGTGACTGGATCAGGTCTCACGCCTATAAATAGGAGTCACTATAGCAGCAAATTAGACACACCAAGTGTAAGCTGAGTTTTTCCTCATTCCTGCGGTCTGTGTTTTCTGACCGGGCGGTCTGCTGATTGAATTTTCTTGTGCAGCTTCTGCGGATAGTGCGGTCTGCAGCGATCACCTCTTCTTTTGAAAGTGTTCGGGCGGTCTGCGGCTTGCAGTGTGTGGTTGCTGAAGTTCGGGAGGATCAGTAGAGTTTGAAAGGAGGTGCGGTCTGCTCAGCGGTCTGTGGTGGTGTTCTGTGACCGGCAGTGTTGTGCGGTCAGGCGGCTTGCAGAGATCGGCAAGGAGACCGCGTGGTCTGGAGCGGTCTCAGTTATCTTCCTTAAAGTTTCTGTATTTTTCTTCTTCTGTTTTATGTGCTGGCGAAATCATGTCTCGCCAAGCAACCTCATCATGTAATGAAGTTTATGCTATCAATAAAGATTATTTGTTTGCCTCCATGTGCTTCTGGTTGTTTGGCTTGAATCTCTAAGTTGTATGTTTCCTGCTCACTCCATAAAGATTCGGAAAATTTCACATGGTATCAGAGCGAGGTTGGAGTGGATAGAGCAGTGATCAACTTAGAGTAGCCATCGCCTTTGTGAAGAAGGAACCAGTGGTAGAGCCATGGAAGCGAGGGGTCTTGGAATTGAGATGCTCAACTCGACCAACTTTAAGAAGTGGAGGTCTTGTATGCAAAGCTATCTTCTGGGTGAGGACCTCTGGGAGGTAGTTGGAGGAGAAAGCACAGAGGAAGTCTTTCTGGTTGGAGATAACCAAAGCAAAGTTCGCCCTGAAGAGGGCAATATCACCTGATCTATTTGATCACATCTTGGGGTGTGCGTCAACTGCGGAGATCTGGAGAGCCCTGGATGGGCTGTTTAACAAGAAGAATGTGACAAGACTTTAATTCCAGGAGAATGAGCTTGCCAGATCGGCTCAAGATGACCTTTCTATCTCAACGTTCTTCTTGAAGATGAAGAACTTGTGTGCCGAAATTTCAGCGCTGGATCCTGACGAGCCAAATTCTGAGGCGAAGCTGAAGAGGCACATCATCCATGGCTTGCAGAAGGAATATGTTGCCTTTGTGACGTCGGTGCAGGGCTGGGTAAATCAGCCGTCTCTGCTGGAGCTGGAAAATCTGCTTTCTTCGCAGGAGAGTCTGGCAAGGCAGATGGCGGGGGTGTCAGTGTCTGGGGAGATGGCGAAGTTCGCTTCACGGGAAAGAAGAAGAAGTGGGATAAGAAGAAGACTGCTTTAGGAGGCAATGGGCCTTCAACTTCTGGACAGTAGGAGAGGAGCTATGCTCCTAAGGATGAAGGAAAGAAGAAGGGGGAAGGTCCCAAGTGCTTCAGGTGCGGGAAGGTTGGTCACATCAGGAAGGAGTGTCGGGTGAATCTTCAGCCCGGGCATGCTGCTGCAGGAAAGGGGGAAGCTGAAGCCAGGCAGGTTGATGGAGGATGGGGAGGAGCCTTCTCGGCTTCTGTTGGAGCTGAGGCTCCTATCAACTATCAGGAGGACTGGATCGTGGACTCGGGATGTGGACATCACCTCACCGGAGACGAGTCGAAGCTTACTTCTGTGCAGCCCTACTCAGGTAATGATGCTATTATTACTGCTGATAATACTGTACATTCTGTAGAGAAGGTGGGGGTTGTTTCCTTGGGTAGTGATAGGGGGCCACTAACTTTGAAGAGTGTCTATCATGTGCCCGGAATGAGGAAAAACCTCTTCTCGGTGACCAACGCTGTAGATGCTGGGTATCACATTCTGTTTGGCCCAACAGAAGCGAGGTTTCTTCGGAATCTGGAGACAGTGAAGGCTGAGGTAGTTCATGTGGGGAGGAGAGCTAAAGACTTGTTCGTTTTATCGACAAGTTCTTATGTTGACAAGATGCGGATGAATGATAGTGTCGTGATATGGCACGAGAGGTTGGGGCACGTAGGAATGAATAAGCTGAAAGCTATGGCGGTGAAAGGTCTGGTCAAGGGCTTGCCTAGCCTATCCTCTTTTGGTGACGGTCATGTTTGCGCTGGATGTCAGTTCGGAAAGTCACATCGGCTTCCGTTTGACAAGTCGAAGACAAGGAGTAGTGTGCCATTGGAGTGCATCCACGGTGACTTGATGGGCCCGACTGCTACCCCAAGCCTCGGAGGCAGCAAATATATGCTGGTGTTGATCGATGACTACACCAGATGTGTTTGGGTATATTTCTTAAAGGAGAAGGCGGAGGCATTTGCCAAATTTGTGGAGTTCAAGGAGCTCGTAGAGGGTCAGCTTGGACTGCGGGTTAAGAAGCTGAGGGCTGACAACGGAGGGGAGTTCAGCTCTGGTGAGTTACTTTTTGCAGGAAGGCGGGCATCCGAAGGGAGCTTACTTGTGCACATACTCCACAGCAAAATGGAGTTGCAGAGCGGAAGATCCGTCATCTGACGGAGACCTGCAAATGTTGGCTGCATGCCAAGAGTATCCCAAAGTCCTTCTGGGCGGAGGGAATGTCTTGTGCTACCTACGTCATCAACAGGATGCCTCTGAGTCCCATCAATATGAAGACCCCGCATGAACTGATGTTCAAGGAAAAGCCAAGTGTTGCACATCTTCTGGTGTTTGGTTCCACCTGTTATGTGCACGTTCCAGATGCGCTTCAGACGAAGCTAGATGCGAAAGCAAGGAAGCTGGTCTTCGTGGGGTATGATGACCAGAAGAAGGGCTGTAAGTGCATGGACCCCGAGACGCGGAGATTTGTTGTTTCTCACGACATCATGTTCGACGAGGTGACATCTTACAAGGGGTGTTCTGGTGTTGAGATACCAGAGAGCAGGGTGGAGGAGCCAGATAGGGCTGTGGAAAATCTTCAGGTGGAGCTACCTGTGTCACCAGGTGGTCCATCAATATCTAGTTCTGAGGCGGAGGCTTCTGGTTCAGGAAGCAGGGGGAGCGATGCCCCGAGTACGTCTAGGAGAGGAGCTAGGGAAGAAGCAGCTGAAGATACTGCGAGTCAAGGGAAGGCGTTGCGAAGATCAAAGCGAACTATCATTGCCCCTGATCGCTATACAGGAGGAAACATGGTGAGCTTTGTCTCTTGTTTCTTTGCTGGTCCCTTGGATGAGAGGGAGCCATCAAGATTTGAGAAGGCCAGAGGCGTGAAGGAGTGGGACATTGCGATGCAAGAAGAGATGGCAGCTCTCGAGAAGAATGAGACCTGGTCTCTGGTGCCCAAGCCCAAGGGCACCACTCCTGTCACATGCAAGTGGATCTACAAGCTGAAGAAGAAAGCTGGCGGCAGTTTCGAGCGGTACAAGGCTCGCCATGTGGCTCGGGGGTTCTCACAGCAATACGGTGAAGACTATGAGGATACATTCAGTCCGGTGGGTAAAATGACTTCAGTTCGGGTTGTGATTGCCTTGGCGGCTTGTTGGGGGTGGAAGATTTGGCAGTTTGACGTAAAGAATGCGTTCTTGTACGACGAGATTGACAAGGACATCTTCATGGTCCAGCCACCAGGCTTCGTTTCTGAAGATTATTCGGAGCATGTCTGCAAGTTGAAGAAGGCCCTGTATGGGTTGAAGCAAGTGCCGAGGGCGTGGTATGGAAAGATTGCAGAGTATCTCTTATTCTGCGGGTTTGGTGCTTCAGACTCGGACTCAAGCTTGTTCGTCAAGAAGAGTGGGGAGCTTCAAGTCATCGTGCTGTTATATGTCGACGATATGATCGTGACGGGGAACTCAAAGGAGGAGGTAGCGCAGCTTCGGGCAGAGCTATCTATCAGGTTTGAGATGAAGGATTTGGGTGAGCTTCACCATTTCCTTGGACTTGAGTTGCAGAGGAAGGAGAGTGGAGTGCTGGTGTCCCAGGCTGGATATGCGGAGCGAATCGTGGAGCGATTCGGCATGAAGGAAGGGAAGTGCATTTCCACACCTCTGGAGAAGGCTATGAAGCTTCGAAAAGATGATGGAAGGATTCTAAAAGATCCGTTGGTGTTCCGAGCTCTGGTCGGGCGCTTGATCTATTTGACGATCACTAGGCCGGATATTGCGTATGCAGTTGGCAGAGTGAGTCGGTATATGGCGGAGCCACGGATGCCTCATCTGCTAGCGGCCAAGAACATTCTGAAGTATGTCAAGGCGACCTCAGACATGGGTCTTCTCTACAAGAGGGATGCGGGCTTCGAAGTGCATGGGTACATGGACGCTGATTACGGGGGAGATTTGGATGATCAGAAGTCGACGTCTGGATACGTCTTCATGGAGGGCCCCACGGCTATATCATGGTGCAGTAAGAAGCAAGATTCTGTGTCGGTCTCAACCACGGAAGCAGAATATAAGGCTTCGGCCTTGGCAGCTCAGGAAGCCATATGGCTTAGGAGGTTGGTTGGAGACGTTCACACGGAGGTTCAGGGTCCGACTCTGCTCCGCGGAGACAACAAGAGTGCTCTCAAACTGGTTACTAATCCAGTTTGTCACTCGAGGACCAAGCATATCGAGATCGAGCATCACTTCATTCGTGAGAAGGTGCTGGAGGGGTCTCTTTCGGTCGAGCATGTTAGGAGTCAGGACAATGTTGCTGATATCTTCATAAAGGCGCTGGCAAAGGGGCCGTTCACACGGCTAAGGAGCCTACTGGGGCTGTTTTCAACTTCCCACTTCAAGGGGGAGTGTTGAAAATGTCGAAGTGGAAGTTGTGGAGCTTTTGGATCTGGGCGGTCTGGGAGGAGGTCACGCGGTCTGGTGAGACCGCACGACCTGGTGATCTGTTCTGCGGTCTGGCTTGTCTTGCCTAGCCTTAGTCTCCTAGCATGACCGCTGGTATCTGGCGGCTGAAGGTGAGGCCGCGCGGTCTGTTTGTGACCGCGTGGTGGGTTGGCGTCTTTAGGTCGCGCCGTCTAGCGCTTATGACCGTGTGGTACTGGCACCCGGTCTGGTGGCTGTGGGTGTCCAGGTTTTCTGGCGGTATTCGCGGACTAAGGCTCTTAGTCGCGCGGTCTCTGCTCGCGGTCTCAGGAGGAGGCTGGTATGCGAACAGGTCTCTGTTCTCGGTCTCAGGAGGAGGTCGGTTTGCGAACAGGTGTTCGCGGTCTTGTGGCGAACAGACAGTGTTTGCGGTCTCGGGCAAACACTGGTGGTGGGAGGCTTCTTGGCGGTCTGGCGATCTCCCTGTGGAGTCGCGATCTGACTGATGGAGTGGCGATCTCCCGCGGTCTGGGGTGAAGCCGTCGAGCTCATCAAATGAAGCAGAAAGAACTGTTGCTGATCGCGCGGGTTGACCGGTCTGGTCGCGTGGTCTAAAGGTGGTGATCCTATCTCATAGGGCGGTGACTGGATCAGGTCCCACGCCTATAAATAGGAGTCACTATAGTAGCAAATTAGACACACCAAGTGTAAGCTGAGTTTTTCCTAATTCCTGCGGTCTGTGTTTTCTGACCGGGCGGTCTGCTGATTGAATTTTCTTGTGTAGCTTCTGCGGATAGTGCGGTCTGCAGCGATCACCTCGTCTTCTAAAAGTGTTCGTGCGGTCTGCGGCTTGCAGTGTGTGGTTGCTGATGTTCGGGAGGATCAGTAGAGTTCGAAAGGAGGGTGCGGTCTGCTCAGCGGTCTGTGGTGGTGTTCTGTGACCGGCAGTGTTGTGCGGTCAGGCGGCTTGCAGAGATCGGCAAGGAGACCGCGTGGTCTGGAGCGGTCTCAGTTATCTTCCTTAAAGTTTCTATATTTTTCTTCTTCTGTTTTGTGTGCTGGCGAAATCATGTCTCGCCAAGCATACCTCATCCTGTAATGAAGTTTATGCTATCAATAAAGATTACTTGTTTGCCTCCATGTGCTTCTGGTTGTTTGACTTGAATCTCTAAGTTGTATGTTTCCTGCTCACTCCATAAAGATTCGGAAAATTTCACAAGATCTGCTGCCTTTGTTATTACTTGTTCAATACCAACTTGAGGTGTAGGGTGAGAGGTAGAGGCAGGTGGAGGTGTGAGGTTCTCATTCAGATCAGGAGGATCTTGATAGGAAGGGGAAATGATTTGGTAGGTTTCTGGAGAAATATAAGCTGGTGGTGGAGATGGAACAGACTGATTGTCTGGAAGTGGAGTAGATGGTTGTCGTTGTGGGTGGGGAGAAGAATGTAGTGTAGGTTCAGGAGCTGGTGTGAATGGGATGGATTGGAGGCTTTGCTCTGGAATGACAACTTGTTGTGCTGGTGGATTATTTTGGGATGGAAGATCTGGTTCAATTGTCTCCATGTCCCCTGGTGCTGGAGAGAGAGGAGGTGAAGGTGCAGCTTGACTAGGCTTGAGGATCTGCCTGGTCCATTTGGAGAAGATTCCAATGTTGATCCTTTTTCCAGGATGAATGGGCACTCCCTTGGACTTGCACACCATTGTATAATGGT
Source organism: Dactylorhiza incarnata (assembly GCA_033032865.1). Lineage (NCBI taxonomy): Eukaryota > Viridiplantae > Streptophyta > Magnoliopsida > Asparagales > Orchidaceae > Dactylorhiza > Dactylorhiza incarnata. Next base: position 31,597 of record JAWHQI010000040.1, on the reverse strand, counting down.
GGAAGAGCACCCGGCTCTTGATCCTTATGAAGGCATTTTCCTTATTAGAGTATTTATGAGCAATTAACGTTAGGAGACACCTCCCCCAATTTATCTTCTTATGCACGACTAGGATTCCATGATCTGCAACTGCTGCCTGGGAATGGCATATTGGGCTGATATCTTGATAAAAAAACCTTCCCAACAATATCAGCTAAGAACCTGTACTCTTCTGCCACATCAATCTTCTTGAGATTTATGGGATTCTCTTTCCTGAACTGCAGGAGCTGCCAAACCTGGCTGATTTCTTCCACTGTCAATTCATTTGGGTCACTCCATGTGGGTAAATCAAATGTTTGAGATAGTATTTCTTCAGATACACTGATATCTTGTCCAAAAATTGTCCCTTGAAGGGACCCATCATCTGCTATATGGATAATGTCCTTTAATTCTGTAAGTTGTACATCTAGAATCTTACACCTGGTAGAAATGAGCATTGTTAGACCAGCAGACTGAAAAAGACCTAGAATGGCCTTGAAACTTTTGACAACAACATTGAAGAAATCCACATCCACGTCAAAACCAGAGTTGATCTTGGGTGGAACCATTGGATTGTAAGTACCTGCAAACACAATGAAGAGAGAGAGAGAGAAAGAGAAAAGAGCATGAGAGAACTAGAGAGGAAGAGAGCAAGAAGAAGAAAATTTGAAAGCGTAATGAATTCGACGTCAAGAATTCTTAAGAGAAGGTGATTCGTCGCAGTTTAGGGTTGCATTCGAAGCACCGTCGATAAGAATCAACATTTAGCATGCCAAACTATGTCGAGACTGCTTCTAGAAGCAACTCTGCGCGCGTTGTTATATCAACATTGCGTCGATTAATATTCGACGTAACTTTGAGATTATTCTGCAATTCTTAAGTCGACGTAGACATGTCGACGTTGCGTCGATTTATAATCGACGTGACCTCGAATTTGATCAGCGTCTATTATGTCGACGCATGCATCGATATGAACTTGATGCTGCGTCGAATAGCATTCGAATTAACTGCTCTGATTGTCTCTCGAAGCTTGGTCGAGTAGGACCCAACGGGATGTCGAGTTCAATTCGACACAACACTGAATTGATAATTAAATTTTTCTTAGAAAATTCTTGTTGTTTTTCCCAGCAATGAAGTTTATTGAAAATATTGCTTATACTATTATTTTTATGAACTATAAGGATAACAAGACAATTTAAAGAAGACATCACTCACTTGTTTTCATTTAGTTCTTCGTTCATGACCTATATATTTCTTCCCACTCGATTCTCTCTTAGGAGGAATCCTACCTAATCCTGCACAAATATTTCAAACATTAGAAGGAACCCAGGTTACCTTGGGCCCTTTGCTTTTACCATTGCAGGGATCAATGAAATAATAGAAGGGTCTTTCATGATACCATTTGGATAATAAGGAATGGGTTTCCCAAACCTATGATTATTATTATGTTCTTTGAAATGTGTATAAAAAGTATTCAAGTATAATAGATCTGCAGAATGTCTAATTATTTTATTCTTGACTTTAGTTTTTTGATTGTTGTTTGTTAGTTTCTCTGAATTATTGTTCCTAAGGATTTCTATTCATTGTTTAGATTCACTTTGTGAGGCAAAGTTATCTTATTTGGATTATTATTGTCCTTAGTTATTTCACTCATCTCACTTGATTGATACTCACTAGGTCTAACAAACCTAACTGGATTTTTCCAGGCTGGGTTACTTGTGGATTCAGTGATAGTGCAAGGGTCTGCTCCTAGACCTAGGTGTTTGAATCTCATTGAGAGATTTTGTGTGATGTCTTTGAGCTTCTGACTCCTTCCATTGATAGAGTTCTCAAAGGCTTTTGCCTATGCTAGCTCTTCTTTTAATCCCATATTTTCATTTCTTATGTTAATTAGATCTGATTCTTTATTATTTATTTCATTTATTAAATCTGGATTTCTTAGATATAATTCATCTTGCTTTAGGTTGTCTAGTTCTAACTTAACTATTTATATTTCCTTTTGTGTATTGAGGAAATCATTGCAAAACTCTTTAAAACAATTTTTAAATTGATCAGAATTGAAATCAAAATTTTCAAACAGGGATACATGTTCTTCATCATCATATGATGACATCACCAATGCAATCATGCAAGCTACTTCTGCTTCTGCTTCTCAATCACTCTCAGATGAAGAGGAGCTTAACTGTGCTTCAGAGTCACTCTAGGTTTCAGCAACGAAACCTTTGTTGGACATGTGTGTTACATCCTTTTGTTTGAGAATAACAAATCCCAAATTGTATTTGATCTTGCTTGTCGTGTGTTTAGAGTCTGCAGGAACTATAGGTGCAATACTCCATAGGTAGAAAACAAATTGGGGATGACTCTGTGGAAAATGTGCTAATGCCAGGCATTAGCTCGTAACGCTGGGTGCTAGCCGTTCGACGAAACCTAAAGGAATCTGCGGTCGATGAAATCGGAACGAAACTGCGTTCGACGAACTGGGACGTCCGTTCGACGAAATCGGAACGAAACTACGTTAGACGAACTAGGAGTTCCGTTCGACGAATTTTCCTGCGCTTGACGAAATTGCACTCGACAAACTGCGTTCGACAAACTTGGAGTTCCGTTCGACGAAATGAGCCTGCGCTCGATGACATTGCGCCCGACAAACTGCGTTCGACGAACTTGGAGTTCCGTTCGACGAAATTGATTCCATTCGACGAACTTGGTTTCTGCCACGATCCTGACGCTTGCGGTTGATATAATGGGTTTCCGTTCAACGAAGGCGCATTCGACGAAAATAGTTTCGTTCGACGAAATTTGGTTCTGTCATGCTCCCGACGCTATACACGATCTCAGCAAATGCCGTACGCGTTCTCTAACACCGGCATTAATGCTTAACGCCACGCGTTAGCTGTAGTGATTATTTAAAGACCTGATTTCATTTTTGCTCGGTGCTTGCAGGATTATTGAAGCCTTTATTCCAGAAATCTGAGAGAGCTTCCAGAGATATACTTATGCCAAAACTCCAATGTTGTTATGCTGCCAAAGAAGGATCTCCCACAAAAAGCTTAAGGAGAATTCTGGTGGAGGACTACGTCACGCTACATCCGAAGGACGATCGCTTCGACCTCGCTCATACTACATCGATCCTTCATCTCTGACTTCAGAAGATCTCATATACGGAGTTTTATTATTGTTATCTTTATTTTCATTCCATACTTTTTTGTAACCGTTTAGAGAATTCGCCTTGTGTTGGCGACTAGGTCTGGGTAGGACTTAGGGAGGAATTCGCCTTGTGTTGGCGACTAGGTCTAGGTGATTAGATCTAGGGGGTGCTCGAAGCCATATCCGGGGAATGATTGGCTAGAGCGGCTGGAGGCCTTATCCGGGGAAGGATATGCTAAAGCCAACCGGTTTGTGGGGATACAAGTCGGTATAAAAAAGGAAAAGAAATTTTCATGTGTACGCCTCCGATTTCTAGCGATATTGAAATCAAATTTATGTAAACACCTTTTCATATGAATACAATCACGTCTCTATTTGTGTTTACTTGATTTCTCTCCTTAGGAATAATCTCTAAAATATTGGTTACTAAGTTTTCAATTTTAAATACTTTATCTAAATTGTATATTTCAATCTCTTTCATCATAAAACAATTTAGTACTTGTTTCTAAACTTGGTTATTATGATATTCTCTTAATTTAACTAAATTGTTATTTCGTTCTAATATTACTTTAAACAATTTAGTAAATCGTCTAAAAATTTAAAAAGAACTTTATTCCCTTATTCACCCCCCCTCTAAGGGCGCCTATCGATCTAACCAGTGGTATCAGAGCTAGGTTATTCCAAACGGTTTAAAAACCAGGAATAACGGCGTCTCATGATCTCGCCTCTACTAGTGGGGGAAATTTTCTTATAAATGAAAAATCTTTGGCACCACCTTTATTTGACGGCAAAAATTATAATGGGTGGAAAATTCTTATGGAAAAATTTCTTAAAACTTTGGATATTGAAGTATGGAATATTACTATTAAAATGCCCCCAAGTATTTTAAATAAAAATGAAATGTTTTTAAATGACAAATCAATGAATAGTATATATTGTGCATTAAATCAAAATATTTTCAAACTTATTTATACACTTCCTACTGCTTATGAAGTTTGGAAATTTCTTGAGAATTCTTATTGTCTTCCTTCCACAGATGATGAACCAGAGCAATTCCTTATGGACCCAAGAGAAGAAACTCATGAGGACTTATGCTTGGAGGAAGAAGAATACAACGTCACAATATTGGACTCATTTGTTGGCAACACATCAAGCAAAAGAGAAGACAGAAATTCAACTATGGAAGAGGAATGCGAAGAAGATGTCAAAGGAACCCTTGGTTCAAATCTTGCCTCATCCCATAGCAATGTAAGAAAATCAAAAACTTCTTTTTTGTAACAAATTCTATTTCTACATCTCGTATGCTTAAAATTGCTAAACGTAAAAGTTTAAAGTTAAAAATTGCTAATTCCAAATTACGTTTAGAAAATAAATCTTTAAAAGCAAACGATAACGTAGAATCAAATATTGATGTGTTAAATTCTCTTTCATGCTCTTTAGTTAAAATTCCTATTCCTTGTTTTGATTGCAATCTATTAAAAGAAAAATTCAAGGATATTTAAAAAAGGCTCTTAGTTTCTAAAAGTCATAATGAAAAAATTGATAATTGAAAATAATGCTTTAACTTGTAAGTTAAGACAATTAAAATCTTTTGTTGAAAAAGTTCTAATTCTAGTAATGACTTTCGTCATAAGATTTTGAATAAAAATAAATTAACTTACAAAATCATTTCTAAAAAGGACCATTTTCATACATCAACTGAAAAGGAGTTTAGTTTCAAAAAGAATTATGACCCTCACAAAATTCTTAAGAGTCACTATTATAAGTCTCAATATATTTTCAATCATGACTCAAATTTAAAAACTGCTTTTCATGAAAACCAAACTATAAAATATTATCCTTCATATTATAAGAGTATGTCTATAAGAAATAGTGGAAACAAAAATCATCAAAATAAGAATCAATCATTCAAAATTGATTGTAACCCACTCTTTCAACAATCACTTCTAAAGAAAGACAATCACTCTTATAAACTTTCAAAGAATCCATATAATAAAATTCATGATGATTATCAACATCAAGCTATTTTGAACAATAATTTGAATAAACATAAACCCACAATGAATTATTTTACAAACAACTATCATCATATAAAGATGTCACATAATCATTATATGGATTTAAGTGATAAAAATCAACGTATGAATGGAGACTCATAAAGAAAAATGACATATCATCTTTAATTAAAAAAGCCCATTCATCATTATCTTCCCAAAAGCCACCACGATGTATTTGGGTACCCAAAGGAACCATCCCACTTGGTCACCTTTGGATACCTAAATCTCTTATTCATTAATATCCATTCATTTGCATGAAGTAGAAACAATTAAAAATGAAATATTAATACTCTACTTCATGATGTGCTTTATTTCTTTTTCTTTTGTTTGTTTTGTATTTTTTTTATCCAAAATTGTTTATGGTCACTTTATATTTCATAATATATGACTTACTCATCTTAAGCATAATGATTATCACTTCAACTGAATTAAAATTGAACATAAAGTCATATGATTTTAAAAGTGACTTACCTCTCATTTTAAAAAAAAAATTGTTTATATATATCCTTTTAAATCCCTTACCCATCAATGTCTTGAATAATTTGAATATTGAAATTATTATCAAGACTAATGAATTTATTTTAAAGAATGGATTTAAATTGTTTATTAAAGGGCTTAGGATAAAAATTAAAATGCGCAACATTTTTTGATTATTTTATATTTTGTTTGCTGCATATGTTAGCCCTTATATTGAAAAATATTATCAAATAAAATCGAAAACAAACATTCACAAAACGCATGTATAATCTTTCAAAAATGCGAGTTTTAGATCAAAACTTTAAACAGCCATATCATTTGATCCACTTGTCCGATTTTTGTGTTTAATATCTTTTCGGAAAGAGCACAGAAATCTCCATCCAACGGAGAACCAAACTTGCCCGTTAAAATTCGTTTGGTGCTGTAAAATTGCCCAAACTCAACTTTGTTTAAAAGCTATATCAGATTTCTTATTTCGGCAATTTCTGTGCCTTTGGATTCTTCATCACATGATATCCTTTGTATATTGTGTGTAATGTGTGTCACCATTGTTTGCATGTATTTAGACCTTAGAATCATCATGTACCATTAAGTTCAAATCAAAAGTTTAATCATTTCATTCCTGGTCTAAAGAAAAATAATTTGAATTCTTCTCATATTACATGCAACATTATCTCCATTAATCCTCTATGATAACATTGCATTAAAACTTATCATCCTAGCATCACTTCTTATTTTATGCTTAAATTTATATGCTAGGTATAACATTTACAATGTTATTCAAATTTCATGATAACTATGTGATTTATAATAAAATACTAAAATTCCAACAACCACATAGTTTATGGATTAATTATTAGAATATATATGAATATTGTATCAAGAATCATATATTATCTTGCAAAACCAAAGATCAATAGTTTCAATTATTGAGTGCAATTTTATTATAAATTTCAAAACATTATATATGTGATCTTTGTCTTTGATATGATTACATGATCATCATTTTCTAGACTTAAAAATCAAACATGCTAATTCAAAAGAAAATCACCAAATCATTTTGTCATAAGTTTAGAAGGAATAGAATTCACATACATCATGATGATCTATCATATATTCTATCCAAAATTCTCTATAATCATAAATCATAATTCATGTTTTATCAAGAAATATCTCAAATCAATAATGTTTATCACCTAGGAATTATGAATCTTATGATAAAAATATGAATAATGTTTTCTTTACATTATTTGATGTATTGATATGCTTTGCTAGTGATTGCATGTATCTCTCATATTTGTATACTCTAGAATCAACTTTGTAATTAAAGTATAAATCAAACTTAATCATCACTCAATTTTAGATCTATAATTTGAAACTCTATTTTGGAATACATGCAATATTAATATTAATCTTATGACATGACATTAAACTCAAAACTCATCATACTAGCTTTATCACTTATTGAATATTAGTAATTGTGCTAGTTATCTCATATCGTCATCTCATAAAAGTAGAAAAACTATGCGACAATATATAACTCATCACATTAAACAAAACCCATAGTTTATAAATAAACCCATAGTTTAAAAGCATAGGTTGTCCAAATATTATTCACCTATGATTTCATATCTCACAATAGCGGGGGCGTAGGGTTGTATGCATTAGAGACCTAACCTCTAAGTCATGTCTTGTCCTTAACCGGGGAGGGTTCTAGTGGGGCCTTGCGAGGCACTGGGGGGAAAGAGTGCTAGGTTGAGCGTTCTCTAGTGTGTGCATATGGGATTAACACCCCCAACTTACGGCATGTGTGCAGCTCCTCATGTCCATCCGTCACTTAGTACGGGGCTAGGGTGTAGACATTTAGTCGGGGTAGTTTTTTTTTCTTAGGACATACTTATATTACTCTTTGCATGATCATTTTATTTACTTATCACTTAAATCGTGCATATTTTGGGTTGTTTAATTAAAAATGTCCTCCTTTGTTTGCATAATTTATCTTTTTGAGCTTAAATGTTTTTGTAAAACACGTGTATTTGAAAAAGCTAAAGTTTTATGCAAATTTGAGCAATCAAGACATCTCCAAAAATTACAAAATTTCTGCATAAGACTACTCTAAGGACACTTAATAAATATCAAAAATCAGATTTTTCAAATTCTCAAAAAATCGTATACTGTTTCCAGCGTTAGCCCTAACGCCAGCGTTAGCTTTGGTGCTGGAATTTTTTAATTTCTAAAAATCCTTAAAAATATGTTAGTTTATATTTACTAATTTGTTTTTGAATTTCTGTCATTTATTATCTTTGTTTTCATTTATTTTTTATGAAAAATCAACTACAAACTTTCAAAATACAAAATTATGTTATTGAGATTTGTGTTTTATTCATATTATGAAAAATCAACTACAAAAGTTCAAAATTCAAAAATACAAAAATATGTTTTTGTGATTTTCTATTTTTATGTCATTAAAAAATGATAAAACAACAAAAAAAACTGTATAATCTTTATTGTTAATATCAAGCATGAATGAATTCTATTATTTAGAATTACTAGCATCTTCGAACGGGCTCCGCCCATTCTCGATGCGTCGCTGCGGGCTTCGCCCGTAACCAAGCGGGCTTCGCCCGCTTGGCATTCAAGCGGGTTGCGCTCGCATCTGTCGTGGGCGATGTCATTTGTCGTGCGAGTGATATTGATCGTTGGTGCGACAATTGTCGTGGGGGCGGCTCCGCCCCTATTGCCAAGCGTGACAGCACCTGGGGGGCGACAACAGGCTTCGCATGGGCGGGCTTCGTTCGCCCTCGGCCCGTGATGACGGGCTTCGCCCTCCCCGGCGGGCTACATTGGTATATATATACTTATATATAATTATATACTTATATAAGTATATATAATTATATATACATTGGTCATGGGCTTCCCCTGCATCTGTCGTGGGTGATGTCATTTGTCGTGGGGGACGACATTGGTTGTGGGGGTGACATTCATTGCGGGGGAGTCTGCTTGGATAGGAGGGTTCGAGTGGGTTTAGTTGAATTTAGATTTTTAACATACCTATCTTTAATGAACTTCAAAAGCGGCTGCGCCCGGATGTTCGTTGCGCCCAAACAGTTTACTTTATGAGCGTGTATTCTCGCGTATGCTGTTTTTTTATTTTTATGTATGGGCAAGAAAAGGAGGGCATATATGTAAACTTGTATCATGGCACAATCATCAATCTCTTCGATAGTAGACATTCGGTCCCTATCCAAAGTGTCATTCGGCCCATATCCAAGGCGACATTCGGTCCCTATCCAAGGTGTCATTCAGACCCTAAGGAGACATTCGGTCCCTATCCAAGGCGACATTTGGCCCCTATCTAAGGCGACATTAGACCCTTATCCAAGGCGACATTCAGCGGGGGCGGCGACATTCGACGGACAACGGGGACATTCGGCGGACAACGGCGACATTCGGCGGACAACGACGACATTCGGCGGACAACGGCGACATTCGGCGGACAACAGCGACATTCGGCGGACAACGGCGACATTCGGCGGACAATGCCAATGACATGGAATAAGCAAATATCACGTAGAACCATAACATAAATATTTTGGGAAAAAACAAAATCAAGCCACGATGAAACATAACTTCCACCATTCTGCAACCACTAAATGTAAATAATAACAATTTTTATTATAAAAAAATCATCACCCAAATAATATTCATTTATTTGCGGCGCATACCTTTTTGATTTACTTCTAGCAAGATAAAACGGGAGCACAGGGTAGGCGGTCTGGTGTGCAATCTTCATCGGGTGTTTAGCAAAAGGAAATTAGCATGAAATAATCTCAACAATTCAAATTTAGACTCAAAATCATGTCTTTAAAGAAGAGATTTACTTTTTTAATATTAACAGCAGCAGATCATAGTTAATCCATGCATTGGTTTTCTGCGTGTTAATGGGAGCATCTCCTTGTTCGCCGATTTCTCAATCTTGCAGCAGATCATAGCTCGCACTGCTCAATCCTCATTCACAGATTCTCAAGTTTTGCATAACATACTAAGATTAAATAGACAAAAAAGTACTAATTAGAAGAGTGAAAGGGTTCTAAATTTTCCCCAACTCTTTTTCTCTTTCGCTCATATACACATGCAAACCCAGCATCGATAAATGATGAGTAACTTCAAAATCACTCGGCAGAAGAAAATGGAAGTCCAAAAAAAAAAATAGAACCAAAATATTAAGGAAAAGTGAGCAAAACATTTAAGTCTTTTTTTCTAAATGTTTTGATTTTCTGTTCTTTTGGCTTTTGGTATACCCAAGGATTTCGAGATTTCTCCCGAAATCTTAAGAATAGAAAATCTCGACCGTGCGCGTCTTCCCCCTCTCGAGCAGAACTTTCTCCCAATTCCACATAGCGCGTCTTCCCCCTCTCGAGCAGAATTTTCTCCCATTTTGACCTAGTGCCGCACAACCTTGTGGCTCTAGTTCGCCGTCGACCTCCTTCCCGATCGAGGAACCGGCGTCAAGTTGCTTCTTTGTCGACAAAAAGTCACACGCACGATTCAGCCTTCTCCATCGAGGAACCCCTACACGCAGACGAAACCCCACATGCACTTGGCAGCACTTCCAATCGCCTCAACTTCAAGTCTTCCTCTTCTGCCGCAGCCATATCTCCTGAGAAAGAGAGGGGGAGGAGGAGTGGGGAGAGAGACGAAGGGAAGCAAGAGAAATTGGAGTAGACACGGGATTTTATGCATAGCATTGATGGAGTAGCCATCAACTTTTGGCAGAGCTGTCAAAAATTGATGGCTCCAGCTCTGCCAAATAAAGGGAAGGCAATAGAAGTTGATGGATTAGCCATCAACTTTTGGCAGAGCTGTCAACTTTGGCAGAGCTTAGATTATTGTGTTAGGTCAGGTTTGTATTAAAGCTAGAGCCGTTTTTAGCGGGAATACAAAAAATTACCTAAATGTATGCATTTTTTTTTGAAATTTTTTGAACTTTATAGTTGATGAAATGGGGGTAAAATAGGAAATAACAATGTTGCACCAAAGGGGGGTTTTTCTTTATAGAATAGTATAGATTTACAATGTTAAAATTTATTCCTTCAAATTACTATGAACATTATTTTGTTTATCATGCTTTGATATATCTATTTAAAGTGCATCAATTGTATTGAAAAATATGTGTAGAACCAAGCTTAGCATGCCTCTAAGTATGAGTAAATGTATTATGATTGATAATGATACCTTTCACTAACTTATTTTGGTAATCAACATGTGTGTTTAAATCTAAAAACACTTGTTTGTGTATTGTATTTATACAATAAATTAAAACTTGCATAAGTTTATTACCTACACTACATTTGAATTGCACTTATGAAATTTTGAAAAGTGGTTAAGTTTCAAAAATTGTGGGTTTGCAAAACAAGTGTATTCGGAGAATGTTGTCGCACAAATGTGAACAAAAAAATTTATATATGTAAACAACTATAACTCCACCAAACATTACTTGAATCTCCTGATAAGTCTTCATAAGCATTGTGAGGTTGAGCACCTTGGAAATAATAGTAAAGTTTCTTGTGCAACCCTTGATTAATACATCACTTTTTATAAAATAGTGTGTATTAAATTGTGTGAAAGTTAATTTACTTGTGTTTTATTGTGCACTTTACTTTACATATGTCTTGTATTTTGTGATTTAAATCAATTGTTAGCATTGCCCAAAATACACTTATGTGCACATCATTATCTTTCATAACACTTCTTCTCATGAGTATTGGATTCTAATGCTTTATCTATACTATAATAAATGCACTAGATAACCTAGCATGATCTCTACAATGTTTTGGTATCTCTTGAACTTAAAATTAAGTAACATTGTAGTATATTCTTTTTGATATGTTCATTTTCATGTTTGGTATCTTTATGTAAAATTATGAGATTTCAAAAAGGTTAAAACATCTTTACATTTTGAACTTAAAACTCGTATTTTTTACTTTATGCTTTTCATACTTACAAAAGATGTTTCTCATAATCTTCCGCTTGCTTACAACTCTTATCTTTTTATTTGAAATCTCTTATATATACTATGCTTAAAATCTTTATCATTATCAATATTACAAAAGCTCGATCATGCTTTATCATTTATAAGAAATGCCTCCTTACTACCCTCACCCTACCTTCTTTTGATAATACCAAAAGGGGGAGATTAATTGAAGAAATCTATATAGGAGAAATATAGAAGAATAAGGGGAGACTAATTCATGTAATCTATCATTTAGAGGGAGTAAAACATAAATTGCATTAATGTAGGGGGAGCATTAAGATAGGGGGAGTATGCACATTATCATGCATTTTCATGCATATCAAATATTATAGTTGCACTTTAATGATTTCTTGCTAAGAGGATTTGTTATTATAAAAAGGGGAAGATTGTTGGACATGTGTGTCACATTCCTTTGTTCGAGAATAACAAATACCAAATTGTATTTGATCTTTCTTGCCGTGTGTTTAGAGTCTGCAGGAACTATAGGTGCAATACTCCACAGGTAGAAAACAAATTGGGGATGACTCTGTGGAAAATGTGCTAATGCCAGGCGTTAGCTCATAACGCTGGGCGCTAGCCGTTCGACAAAACCTGAAGGAACCTGCGGTCAATGAAATCGGAATGAAACTGCGTTCGACGAACTGGGACGTCCGTTCGATGAAATCGGAATGAAACTGCGTTCGATGAACTAGGAGTTCCGTTCGACGAAATTGCCTGCACTCGACGAAATTGCGCTCGACAAGCTGCGTTCGACGAACTTGGAGTTTCGTTCGACGAAATGAGCCTGCGCTCGGCGACATTGCGCCCGATAAACTACGTTCGACGAACTTGGAGTTCCGTTCGACGAAATTGATTCCGTTCGATGAACTTGGTTTCTGCCACGATCCTGATGATTGCGGTTGACATAATGGGTTTCCGTTCGATGAAGGCGCGTTCGACGAAAATAGTTTCGTTCGACAAAATTTGGTTCTATCACGCTCCCGATGCTATACAGATCTCAGCATCTGTCGTACACGTTTTCTAATGTCGGCGTTAACGCTTAACGCCACACGTTATCTCCAGTGATTATTTAAAGACCTGATTTCATTTTTGCTCGGTGCTTGGAGGATTATTGAAGCCTTTATTCCAAAAATCTGAGAGAGCTTCCAGAGATATACTTGTGCCAAAACTCCATTGTTGTTATGCTGCCAAAGAAGGATCTCCCACAAAAAGCTTAAGGAGAATTCTGGAGGAGGACTACATCAAGCTACATCCGAAGGATGATCGCTTCGACCTCGCTCATACTACAGCGATCCTTCATCTCCGACTTCAGAAGATCTCATATAGGGAGTTTTATTATTGTTATCTTTATTTTCATTCCATACTTTTTTGTAACCGTTTAGAGAATTTGCCTTGTGTTGGCGACTAGGTTTGGGTAGGACTTAGGGAGGAATTCGCCTTGTGTTGGCGACTAGGTCTAGGTGATTAGATCTAGGGGGTGCTCGAGGCCATATCCGGGGAAGGATTGGCAAGAGCAACTTGAGGCCTTATCCGGGGAAGGATAGGCAAAAGCCAACCGGTTTGTGGGGATACAAGTCGGTATAGAAAAGATAAAGAAATTTTCATGTGTACGCCTCCGATTTCTAGCGATATTGAAATCAAATTTATGTAAACACCTTTTCATATGAATACAATCATGTCTCTATTTGTGTTTACTTGATTTCTATCCTTTGGCATAATCTCTAAAATATTGGTTACTAAGTTTTCAATTATAAATACTTTATCTAAATTGTTTATTTCAATCTCTTTCATTATAAAACAATTTAGTACTTATTTCTAAACTTGGTTATTATGATATTCTCTTAATTTAACTAAATTGTTATTACATTCTAATATTACTTTAAATAATTTAGTAAATCGACTAAAAATTTACAAAGAACTTTATTCCCTTATTCACCCCCCCCGCCCTCTAAGGGCGCCTATCGATCCAACACCCTTTGTCTTTCTTTTTGTCTTTCTTCTTGAAAGACTTCTTTTTCTTCTCTTCTTCACTGCTACTCTTGACCCTTTGTTCCCATGGGCATTCAGGGTCAATGTGCCCTGGCTTGTTGCAGGTGAAGCAGATTATCTCCTTCTTTGGAGTCTTATCATATCTGGGCTTTGACCTCCTTTCTCTTCTTCTTGAATCTTCTGTTTTGACCCATTTTCTGAATTTTCTTGCTAGGAGACTGAACATTTCATCTTCAGGAGTGGATGGCTCTCCTTCAGTATATTTCAGAGCCAGACTTCTTTGGATATGAGCTGGAGTTGTCTCCTTTTCCTCTAATTCAGCCATGTTCTTCAGAAACATCTCATATGACGTATGATTTCTTAGCAATGCCTCAGTAGAGATTTCTCTTTGGCATCTAGACTCTCTGATTGCACAGATCCTTGAATCCCATGAGCTAGGGAAGCACATGAGGATCTTATCATTTATTTCTGTTAAGGATATCTCCTTATTCGGACTCTTCAGCTCATTGACAATGATGCTGAATCTGTCATACATCTTAGCAATAGATTCATCAGCTTTCTTTTGAAAGTTCTCATATTGGGATATGAGAAGGGACTTCCTATCCTTTCTTTCATCAGAACTTCCTTCTAACAGTCTGGAAAGAGATTCCCAGATCTCTTTGGATGATTGGCATTCAGCCACCTTCTGGAATATATCATCTGACATGGTGTATACCATAATGTTCATAGCTTTGGCATCACAAGTCTTCTACTTATTTCAGTCTCTGTCCACTTAGCCATGGGTATAGGTTCCTGTGTAGAAGCTCCACTGGCATCCTTCTTGTATGGGGCTGGAGGACCTGTAATGATAACATCAAATATGTCCTCATCAATAGAGTTCATATATAACTTTATTCTGGCCTTCCAGAGCGTAAACTTATTTAAATTACGCACTGGAGGTCTTGTTGAGGCATAATACTTAGAACTCATTTTCTTAATAAAATAAATTTATTGTAGAGAAATAAGAGTAGGAGGTCTTTTTGATAAAAGTGTTAATCTTTTAATGATCAACCTACCTCTGATACCAATTGAAAGTGCACAGTGTGCCTCTGATTATACTCTAGAGGGGTTGAATAGAGATTTAAAATATTTCTATCCTATTTGTGCACACACAATAAAAACACTAAGTGTTATGCTTCAACAATACCTAACACAGAATATAGTTAATGTTGTTAAAGTAAAGAAGAAAAACTGTAAGCTATATGGGACAACACAGAAAATTAACACACACAGAAGACACAAGATTTTATAGAGGTTCCTCAAAATGTGGGTAGTCTTCTCTTCTACCACCTAGTAGGAATTCACAACCTTTGTCTGAGTCTTTTGATAAGGAGACTCTTAGAACCAAAGATCTTTTAATAAGGAGATCTTGAACCACTCAGATCTTTTGATAAGGAGATCTTGAACCACTCAGATATTTTGATAAGGCGATCTTGAACCACTGAATCCTTTGGAAGAGGGATTCTTAAAACTCTGCACAGTTGAGAAAGATGAAATAAGATAGGAGATAGAGAAGAAGAATTATGTTCTCAGAATTCTGTAGAAGCTTTCAGCTTCTATTTTTCCCTTCAATGGATCTGCTAATGATGAACCCTTGCTTATGATTGTGATGAATTGCAAGGGTTATATTCTTCGGATAATTTTGTATATCTTTTACTTGTTATCTGGCTGTTATATAATGTTGATGAAGAATAAGCTCTATTTTCTATCCTGAGAGAGCACTTGTTTTCTCTATTTGTCTCTGTTAGGGTTTCAGGAGGAAGAAGAAGTAGAAACCCTAATCGACCAAACTATGGCAGATTGTGATAAATGCTCTGTGTTTTCCTCTCTTCTCATCCTATTTATTGTCCATGATTAATTTTGAATTAGTTTCCTGATTTAGATATTCCGTGTTTTGAAATTAAGTGAAGGGTTGAAGATTTTCTCCCAAAACTATATCTGATTAAGGCAAGTGTACCTTATCGTCTATAGTATAGGATATTTAGGAATATCAAGGTCGTATTCCACAGGGCGCGTTGATTACTTCTACTTCGCGGAAAGTCACCATTATCTTATCGACGAAATTTTGAGGTTTTGATTACTTAGCTAAAAAGAGAAAATTTGCAAGCTAAATGAGAAGATTAAAAATTGCATGAAAGAAGAGAAAAATTAACATTACATGAAAAAGAAATTACTATGGAGAAAGAGAACATGAAACAGAGCAAACTAAATTTTTATTGAAAACCAAAACTATTACAAGCTTAAAAAGGGAGTACAAGTCTAGCAAGAAAAAGATTACAAACTTACTAAACTATTGCATTGAAAGAAAAAGAACTAGTACATTGCATGATAAGGAAAAGAGAACATGAAAGCTTAAAAGAGACATGAACAAGCATTGAAAAACTTCACTAAGAGCTCTAGCAGCACCTCCCCCACTCCAAAATTCTGAACCCTGGACTCAAGGAGAGCCTCTGAATTTATAGCAGAAATTTTCGAGTTACATGCCCTTGGTCACGGGCGTGACCTAGGGCGTGTAAACATTGCTGACAGTGGATCTGGCAGGGGATGAAGCTGCTCCACATTCGTCGAACGCAGGGGCAGATCGCGTTCGTCGAACGCTGCTCCACATTCGTCGAACGCAGGGGCAGAGCTTTTTTTGTCGAACGGAGCTCTACTTTCGTCGATCGGCGATCTTTAGGTTACACGCCCTTGGTCATGGGCGTGACTTGCGTTTTTCTCCAATTTTCCCCAAAATTCTGTAAAAATAAAAGTAAACTATATTTAGAACAGAAATTATAAAAGAAGTGATTTTAAACTAAAATATAAATAAAATTTGCAATTTTAAATTAAAACTAAACTAAATACTATAATTAAAATATGCATAAATACTACTCATCAAATACCCCCATACTTGAGGTTTTGCAATTCCAGAGCAAAAGTGTGAGACATAATTTATAAGACATCCTTAAAATTTTTAATTTTAAACTAAAATTTCATTTAAACCAAAAGTTAAGTTAAGAATAAATTCAAGGAGGAGTTAAGTCCTAAATTATGATGATGATTTGAAAGAGGGAAAAATGTTTAGGCAAGGACTTCTCAAGAAAATTAATTAGTTTAACAATATTGTAGAAATTATAAAACGAGGTTAAATTAAAATTATAAGAACTCTATCTTAAAAGAAACTTAAGGAAAAGTAACTTACTAAATATTGCTCTCTCCATAATCTTAAACTAAATCTAGAATAATGATAATTGGCTAAAGGGGATTTCATAAAATTTGGCAAAAGAAGAGAAATTCTTTTTTTGGATGGAGGTAATGGAATTTATACTCATCATGAATATTTATTTTTTAATAAAAACCCAAAATGTATATGTTTAGGAGTAATGAATTTTATCCTCTTACTCCATGCCATATAATCTTTTAAATGATTTTGGGTGCATATGTTTAGGGAATAATGAATTTTATCCTCTTATTCCCATGACATATGATCTTTTAAACTTCATTTTTCTTTATGCCAACAAAGGGGGAAGGGAAGAAAAATAAATCTAGCTAGCTTTAAATTATATTGAGAGCAAATTCTAGTAAAATTAAATTTCCTAAGATCTAAAAAGTTAGAAGAAAATATAATTGAAATCTAAAGAGGTTTAGCAAATTCACTACAAAATGAAGCCATTTAAAAGCAAAAAAGAGAAGTCATGCTAAAAAAAGTTCTCTAATCAAGTTAAAATCATAAGATTATTCTTAAAATAAGATTACCTCAAATTTACAATTAACAAACTATGATAAACAAAATTTTAGCTAGTTAAAAACCTAAACATGCTTATAAATATTCTCAACTAGATTTCTAAGAAATCACAAAAATAACAAATAGGAGAGGTATAAGATTTTTGTGTATATATATATTTTTTTGTTCTAAGTTTTTCATATATATATTTTTTTGAATTTTTATATTATCTTTTTTTTTGATATTATCTAAATAAAAAAAAAATTAAACATAAACTTAAAAAAACTAAATTGTTTTTGTTAATTCTCAGACTTCCTGAGGTCTACCCGGTGAAGGGCTCGCAAGGTACTAGAGGCTGTGATGGGAATTCAAGCCCAAAGCGTCCTTTCCGAGAATTTAAATTTTCGATTTTCTAAATTTTTTTGAGTTTTTTGGGTTTTACAAGTGCTTAAAAAGAAGAAAACATAAGAGAATATATTTTATAAATTTTTTTTTTGAAAATTTTCTAATTTAAAAAGAACTATTTACAAAGAACTATTTACACCCCCATACTTAAAGTTAAACATTGTCCCCAATGTTTAAAACTAAGTATGAAGTAAGAGAAAATAAAGTGCAAGACAAAACAAAAAATAAAAATAGAAAAGAAGGAGAGGTTAAGAGGGCTTCCCTAGTTATGAAGATGCGGGGGAAGCGGCGGTTACCTACAAAACATGTTAAAATAAAAAGAAAAATAATAAAAAGATAACTTTGGGGTGCCTCCCAAAAGCGCTTTGTTTAAGGTCGCGTAGCTTGACCCACTTGCCGATCATATTATAGGAGGAAGTAAAATCGAGTCACTCTTTTCATTAGTTAACTCTCCCGGAAGATATAATTTAAGGCGGTGCCCGTTAACTTTGAAGGAACCTTTTTCTGGGTGGGAAATTAGGATTGTCCCATAGGACCAAACCTCTTTAACAATAAAGGGTCCGGACCATCGGGATTTTAGTTTTCCCGGAAAAAGGCGAAGGCGAGAGTTATAAAGGAGGACGAGATCGCCCGGCGAAAAAGTTTTCGGAAATTTTATGTGTTTATCGTGATAAAACTTTGTTCGCTCCTTATATAATTTATTGCTTTCATACGCATTCGCTCGCCATTCTTCTAATTCATTTATTTGAAATTTTCTTTGTTCGCTCGCTAAAGAGGAATCGAGATTTAAAAATTTAAGCGCCCAAAATGCGCGGTGTTCTAGTTCAACCGGAAGGTGGCGAGCCTTGCCATAAACCATTCGATACGGTGTACAACCGATGGCGGTCTTGTACGCCATTCGATAGGCCCATAGCGCGTCATCGATCTT
Organism: Dactylorhiza incarnata; assembly: GCA_033032865.1. Taxonomy (NCBI): domain Eukaryota; kingdom Viridiplantae; phylum Streptophyta; class Magnoliopsida; order Asparagales; family Orchidaceae; genus Dactylorhiza; species Dactylorhiza incarnata. Next base: position 12,797 of record JAWHQI010000040.1, on the reverse strand, counting down.
TATAGCCCAATCCTTTCGATTAATAGAAACTGTTTTTTCTAAAATCCGCTTTAATTCTCGATTAACAACTTCGACTTGGCCGCTCGTTTGTGGGTGATATGCGGTGGATAGTTTGTGAGTGACACCATATTTTGCTAAGATTTTTGTAAATTGACTATTGCATAAATGGGTGCCCCGATCACTAACAATAGCGCGCGGCGTGCCAAATCGAGAAAATAATTTTTTTAAGAAATTAATGATGACTCGCACATCGTTGGTGGGGAGAGCTTGCGCTTCCGCCCACCTCGACACGTAGTTGACCGCAACGAGAATATATTTGTTTGAATACAAGGGATGGAGAGGACCAACAAAATCAATACCCCAAAGATCGAAAATTTCACATTCTAAGAAAATATTTTGGGGCATCTCATCCCGGCGAGAGATGTTCCCCGACCGCTGGCAGCTGTCGCAAGTACTCACAAGGGTGTGAGCATCTTTGAAGAGCGTGGGCCAATAAAAGCCCTCCTCCAGCGCCATCCTCGCGGTTCAGTTCGAATGATAATGACCACCGGTGGGTCCCTCGTGGCAATGACGTAAAATTTTAAAACCTTCCTCATTTGAGACGCATCTTCTCACCACCTAGTCTGCGCAAACACGGAATAAAAAGGGGTCCTCCCAAAAATAATTCTTTAAATCAGAAAAGAATTTCTTCTTTTGTTGACTCGAGAATTCTTTTGGCAGGATCCGGGCTACTAAATAGTTAGCCAAATCTGCAAACCAGGGGGTAGAAGATGAATTAATATTTTCGAGAGCTAGGAGGCGCTCTTCGGGAAATTTATCGTTAATGTCGGCTTCTATTAATGCTTCTGAGGAGGGATTTTCTAATCGAGAAAGGTGATCGGCCGCCAAGTTTTCGGCTCCCCTTTTATCCCGGATCTCTAAATCAAACTCCTACAAGAGGAGGATCCATCGCAAAAGACGAGGCTTGGCGTCCGATTTACTTAAGAGATACCTAAGCGCAGAGTGATCTGTGAAGACGATAACTTTGGAAAGCGTGATATACGACCTAAACTTATCAAAAGAGAAAACGATTGCTAGAAGTTCCTTCTCGGTCGTGGTGCAGTTTGCTTGTGCCGACGTGAGTATTTTGCTCGCATAATAGGTCGGGTGAAAATACTTACTCACCTGTTGGCCTAAAACGGCACCAACCGCAATATCACTCGCGTCACACATGATTTTAAAAGGGAGCGACCAATTTGGGGCGACTAGAATCGGGGAGTTTATAATTTTCTCTTTGATAAGTTGAAACACTAAATGACATTCATCGTTAAAAAGAAAAGACGATTCTTTCTCGAGAAGATGGGTTAACGGCTTTGTGATTTTGGAAAAATTTTGTATAAAGCGCCGATAGAACCCCGCGTGGCCTAGGAAACTTCTAATAGCTTTTACGTTTGTTGGAGGGGGAGTTTTTCAATTACTTCGATCTTGGCCCTATCGACCTCGATCCCCTTGCCCGAAATTTTATGGCCAAGGACTAATCCTTCTTTGACCATAAAATGGCATTTCTCCCAATTAAGCGCTAAATTCATTTCCTCACATCGCTGCAACACGCGCTCGAGATTTTCTAAACAGTTTTTAAATGAGTTTCCGTACACGGAGAAGTCGTCCATAAACACTTCCATTACCTCCTCTACTAACTCGTCAAATATTGCCAGCATACATCTTTGGAATGTAGCTGGCGCGTTACAAAGACCGAATGGCATCCTTCGATAAGCGAAGGTGCCAAAGGGACAAGTGAAAGAGGTTTTCTGTTGGTCATCGGGCGAAATCGGGATTTGGAAATATCCCGACAAACCATCGAGAAAACAGTAGTAGGAGTGACCCGAAAGGCGCCCTAAAAGTTGGTCGATAAATGGTAGAGGGAAGTGATCCTTACGGGTGGCATCATTTAGTTTCCGATAGTCGATGCACATCTGCCAACCCGTAACAGTACGGGTTGGGATCAATTCATTATTTTCGTTCGCAACTACTGTGATGCCACCTTTCTTTGGAACGACTTGTACTGGGCTAATCCAAGTACTATCCGATATCGGGTAGATGATTCCCGCGTCCAGAAGTTTTATAACTTCGGCCTTAACGTCTTCTTTCATGTTCGGGTTTAGTCGTCGTTGAGGCTGGACTGAGTTGCGGGAATTTTCTTCGAGAATGATTTTATGAGTGCAGAAAGAAGGGTTTATACCCTTAATATCTGATAATTGCCACGCAATTGCGTGGCGGTGTTTTCTTAAGACTATAGTCAACTCAGAAATTTCTGAGTTGCTAAGATCGGATGAAACGATGACGGGTAGCTTAGACTCTTTTTCTAAAATAAATATTTAAGGTGAGGGGGAGTTGTTTTAACTCTAATACGGGTGGTTCTTCATAAGAAGTCTTAATTTTTAGTTTTTCTAAAAGTAATGGTTCGGGTGGTTCGGGGTGAGAAACTTCTTCTTCAACATAAAAGAGCTCTACGGGCTCGGAATCACTACTTGCCGATGAAACTAACTCGAGGGATGAATCGAACTCACAACACTCTTCCAAGTAAAAACACGAATCATCGTTTTCTAATGTGTTCCGCATCGAGGAATTTATGCCGAAAGTAACTTCATCGTCTCCAACCCGTAGGAGGAGCTTTCCGTTACTTACGTCTGTAATAGCGCGGGAGGTGGCAAGGAAGGGGCGGCCGAGTATGAGGGGTACTTCGGCATCCTCTTCGATGTCAAGAATGACAAAATCCACCGGGAAGATGAATTTGTCAACCTTGACGAGCACGTCCTCCACTATTCCTATCGGATATTTTAAAGAACGATCCGCTAATTGAATACTCATTCGAGTGGGCCGTGGATTTCCTAGGCCTAGCTTTTTGAACAATGAAAACGGCATAAGGTTGATGCTTGCTCCAAGATCCTCTAAGGCGTGTTTTACTAACGAATTGCCAAATAGACATGGGATGGAAAACCGTCCCGGGTCATTTGCTTTTTTAGGCAATTTGTTGAGTACAACCGCGGAGCATTCTGCGTTTAAAGAAATATGCGAAATATCTTCCAACTTTTTCTTATTGGAGAGCAACTCCTTAAGATATTTCGCATATTTAGGCATTTGAGAGATAGCCTCGCAGAAAGGTACATTAATATGGATTTGTTTTAAAACATCTAAAAATATTTTATAATTTTTTCTGCGCACTCATTTTTAAATTTAGATGGATATGAAATATTAGAAGTAGGAGCGCGCGGATTTAAAATAAAAGCGTGCGGAGCTGAAAGAGAAGCGTGCGGAGCTAACGTAGCGGGCAAATTCAAAGATAAATTAAAAGTAGGAGGAGGAGGAGAGGAAATTACCTTGGGTTCGTCCTGTTTTGAAACCACCTCCTTCCCGCTTCGGAGTGTAATCGCGTGCGCGCTCTCCTTTGGATTTTGCTCTGTATTCCCCGGTAGTGCTCCTTGTTGACGCTCAAAAATCATCTTTGCGAGCTGGCCCACTTGATTCTCTAAATTTTTGATCGATCTGGTAAGGTTCCAGATGTTCGTTTCATTTGTAGCAACATATTTTGCAAAAACCTCTTCAAGCGGAGAGAGTTTTTGCTTGCGGTGGAAAACCGGGTGGATTAAAATTTTGAGAAATCAAATTTAGAGGCGGAGTTAAGTTAAGAAGTTGATTGGGGGGAGGTTGATTTAAATTCATAGGACGCTAAGCATTTCCTTGGTTTCTCCACGAGAAATTCGGATGATTCTTATAACCCGCATTGTATGTGTTGTTATACGGAGCGGTGTTTGGGTTATAGGAAGGCCGAGGCGGATTTCCCATGTAGTCAACATGTCCTTCAATTAAAACGTTATTAGCCCAAGGAGGAGTGGCGGAGGAAGCAGACATCTCCGCCACTTGGTTTGTTAAACGCTCAACTTGTAAAGCCAAATTTGCGTTTGCGTCTATTTCAAAAATTCCGGCTGGCTTATTAGGCCGCGCTCGGGGCATGTTCCATTGGTACGCATTCGTGGCCATCTCTTCGAAAAGCTCTTGAGAGGCGACCGGGGTTTTGTTATTTAATGTCCCCCGGCGGCCGCATCAATCATTTGCCTCGTTTGGAGATTTAAGCCATTATAAAATATTTGCACTTGTTTCCATGTGGCAAGTGCGTGGTGAGGGCATCAACGCAATATCTCCTTGAAGCGCTCCCATGTGTCATAGAGAGTCTCAGAGTCGATTTGCATGAATGACGAAATATCCGTGCGCAATTTAGCGGTCTTTGAAGGCGGGAAATATTTATTGAGAAATTTTTCCACCATTTCGGCCCATGTAGTGATGGATCCCCTAGGTAGGGAGCCCAGCCACTGCTTGGCCTTAGACCGCAAAGAAAAAGGAAAAAGACGTAATCGAATGGCGTCATCGGTGACGCCATTGATCTTAAAAGTGTCGCAAATTTCAAGAAAGTAAGAAATATGCGAATTAGGATCCTTGTCCGGTTGACCATCGAAGGTCACCGATTGTTGCACCATTTGTATGATGCTGGACTTGATCTCAAAATTATCTTTCGCCACCGTGGGGCGAACAATACTCGACTATGTGCCTTCTAAATTCGGCCGCGCATAATAGGACATGGTCCGTTGCGCGTCCTCATCAGGATTTGGCTCGTTAAGATTAGGCGGATTAAGATTATGATCCATATTCACTGTGTTAGTGTCCCCGATCGACTCTTCAGATTCTACTTGATTTTCCTGATCACGAGAACGGCGGTGCCTCAAAAAGGTGCGCTCGATCTCCGGATCAAAAGGAATAATCGAAGTGCTACCTCGGGTCATACACTAAAAAGAGAAGAAAGGAAAAGGAAAAACTAATTTGTTTTTTTTTTGAAATTTAGAAAAAGCAAAATAAAATAAAAAGAAGCATGATAAAATTAATAGCTATCCTCTTTTCAAAATATCTACGCAAACTACCCGACAACGGCGCCAAAAACTTGATATAGATTTTCCGTGTTTTGAAATTAAGTGAAGGGTTGAAGATTTTCTCCCAAAACTATATCCGATTAAGGCAAGTGTACCTTATCGTCTATAGTACAAGATATTTAGGAATATCAAGGTTGTATTCCATGGGGCACATTGATTACTTCTACTTCGAGGAAAGTCACCATTATCTTATCGACGAAATTTTGAGGTTTTGATTACTTAGCTAAAAAGAGAAAATTTGCAAGCTAAATGAGAAGATTAAACATTGCATGAAAGAAGAGAAAAATTAATATTACATGAAAAAGAAATTACTATGGCGAAAGAGAACATGAAAGAGAGCAAACTAAATTTTTATTGAAAACCAAAACTATTACAAGCTTAGAAAGGGAGTACAAGTCTAGGAAGAAAAAGATTACAAACTTACTAAACTATTGCATTGAAAGAAAAAGAACTAGTACATTGCATGATAAGGAAAAGAGAACATGAAAGCTTTAAAGAGACATGAACAAGCATTGAAAAACACCACTAACAGCTCTAGCAGCACCTCCCCCACTCCAAAATTCTGAACCCTGGACTCAAGGAGAGCCTCTGAATTTATAGCAGAAATTTTTGAGTTACACGCCCTTGGTCACGGGCGTGACCTAGGGCGTGTAAACATTGCTGACAGTGGATCTGGCAGGGGCGTGGACTTTGCGTGACGGCGGCAGAAAATCGGACATTACACGCCCGTGTAACTTTGGTCACGGGCATGACTTTGGACGGCTTCATTAAATGCAGCGTGGGCCGGCTTGCGGCGGCGGCGTGCAGGGATCACGCGGGAAAGTCACGGGCGTGACATTTCGGGTCATGGGCATGTACCTGGGCGCCCTCAATTAATGCAGTGTGGGCTGGAATTCAGCGCGTCTTGGACAATTAATCTTTCTTTCTTCTTTTTTTCATGACCCGTCTGCCAACTGTTTGAATTATTTATAAGAAAGCTTTTCCTATCTTCTTTAAAGCTCCTCTCCATTCTAGGAAATAAACAAGCCGTTGTAGAACATTCTTTAGTGTTGCGGGCCTTCAGAGAGAGTTCTAAAGGGACAGCTGAAAAGGTTTCCTTTTCAGACTGTATTCGACGCAGCGTTGACTTCTTTATCTCTCTTATCGACGCACCTTCGAGTTCTGGTAAGAGCAGCTTCGAATTCCATCTTGCTCTGGTTGAACTATGTTGTCGACTTTACGTCGATTACTTATCGACATAACCATCGAGTTGAAGACTTCATTTTGAACTTCATTGTCTGCGTCAAATTGTAGTCGACATTGCATCGACTTCAGATGGCTTCGACAGACACATCCTTCTGCGTTGAATTGAAATTGAGGTTGCATCGACTTTTAAGATAACTTTGACATGCTCCTTTATCTGCGTCGACTTCTATTTGACATAGCGTCGACTTGATATACTCTGATAGAGAGATTGAGTTGCTTGGACTTCTAGTCTGAGTTGCGTCGACATCAAGTCGAAGTTGCGTCGACTTGTATTCGACACAAGTATAGATTGTGCTTGTCCTGACCTAGTCTTGGCACTCTAAGATGAGTGAGACATCCTAAGTCATCTAATGACCAAATTACCCTTACTATACAATGTGGGTAATAAACCTAGAATGTAAAATCACTTATATTTAATTTGTTAAGTTAAATCAAAAGGGATTTTTTCCAACAAACACTCACAGCCCTACAATCCAACAGGGGTACTGTGGCGGTGACTCTAGTCCATACAAACAAACATCCCAAACAGAGGCGTTGTTGTGGTGACTCTTAGCTCACACAACCGATAGATACCATCCAACAGGGGTGTTATGGCGGTGACTCCAGTCCACACAAACCCATCAACCCAAATAGAGGTACTATAGCGGTGACTCTTAGCTCACACAACTAACATACTCCAACATAGCAAACATAGCTCACAACCAACAGCCCAAACAAAAGAGTGTCAGGCAGGAAAACAAGATTACAGATAGATTTAATTGCAACTCATGACGAGAGGAACAGTAAGCACATGATTCATCATTTAATACTTAGGTCAACGTTCAACTTATAAAAAAGGCTAAAGATTTCAGCATGTCGACACCACACAAGACTCGGCGTCGGGACACGACAATGATAAGGTCCATACGAAGGCCAAATACAAGCAATACTCTTACATTGATTTGCCCAAAATGAGAAGAACTGAGCGAAGCAGTCAATAACAAAAAGGACCAAGCCATTGATAAGGAAACGAGGATGCCTTCAATAACCTAAAGAACCAAATATTCGATAAAGTACTTAGATTATGCGGAGGATGTTCGAACCAAAAATGCATCAAGTCCATACTTGCTGAAGATGGAGAAGGAGGGGGTGATTGTTGAGGTGGTCAGTTACTTTGAGTCACGGGTGAAGGAGTGAGAGAGGAGAAAAAGAGATGGATGTGAGCAAAAAAGAGGTCACATGGGGAGATGAGAATTGAAGCAGATCACCTGATGAGAGGGAGATCGCCCAGTCAAGGGGGAGATCACCCAAGTAGGGGGAAGAGGTCGTCGCGGTCTCAAAACTGGAGACCGCTCTAATCACTAGCTACAAGCTGGAAACCCATCCCCATCCACTTTTTGGTACCCCTACCCCTCTATTTATATGCACAGGGGCCTGCCCAAATAGGCAGGTCCAAAAATGACGGGCTGCCTGGGAAACACGAGAACGACAGGGGATATCGCTCGGCAGAAGAAGATACTGCCCGGAAGGGGAGCTTGCCAGGGAGACCGCCCAGAAAAGGAGTTCTCCAGGAAGGGGAGCTCGCCCGGAGGGGGAGCTCGCCGGGAGACAGCCTAGAAGGGGAGCTCGGCACGGAGACCACCCGGAAGGGGATGAGACCGCCCAGGTAGGGGAGCTCGTCAGGAAGACCGCTCGGAAGGGGAGCTTGCTAGGGAGACGAGAGAGACTGCTTAGAAGGGGAGCTCGCCAGGGAAACCGCCAGAATGGGAGCTCGCTAGGGAGACCGCCCGAAAAGGGAGCTTGGAGTGGATCGCTGATTTCTGGGTAAACAAAATCCTCGCATTTTTTCAGGTTTCGAAATATCTTCAAAAAAATAGAACTTACCCACGAGAATCGAGATCCACCTTTTCTGTCAGGACAAAAACATGCGTATAAAAGAGTACATGTACCTATGGGAACTTGCTAGTGCCTGAAGAGAACTGGTGAACACCTGTTTATCTCTGCAAAAGAGTAATCAAGGCAGGTATAAAAGGAAAATGTTACTCGAGTACTGAAGAGAATTCGCGAGCACTTGCTTATCTCTGCAAAAAGGTAGTCTAAGAAGGTATAAAAGAAACGTATAATGTGAGTACCTAAAGAGGACTCGCAAACACCTGCTTATCTCTGCAAAAGATATGAAGAACATGTATATAAAATATAGAATCGCAAAACACCTGTATATCTCTGCAAAAGATATAAAGAACAGGCAAATAAAATATAGAATATGCGTGTATCTGAAGGGAACTCGCAAAACACTTGTATATCACTACAAAAGATATGAAGAACGGGTATATAAAACATAGAATATGCGAGTACCTGAAGGGAACTCGCAAAACACATGTATATCTCTGCAAAAGATATGAAGAACGGGTATATAAAACATAGAATATGCGAGTACCTCAAGAGAACTCGCAAAACACTTGTATATCTCTGCAAAAGATATGAAGAACAGGTATATAAACATAGAATACGCGAGTACCTGAAGGGAACTCGCAAAACATCTGTATATCTCTGCAAAAGATATTAAGAACAGGTATATAAAATATAGAATACGCGAGTACCTGAAGGGTGTTGGAGCCAATGTTCCGCATCTCTTGGTTTGAGAATAACAAATACCGTGTTGTATTTGATCTTGTATTTTGTGTGTTTAAAGTGTGCTGGTTGTACATGAACTATAGCTACACATCCCTATGAGTAGTATACTAAATGGAGATGACTCTCTGGAAAGAGAGCTAATGCCCCACATTAGTTGTTAAAACCCCGCGTTAACTTCTGTCGAGAAGGAATCCGTCGAGAAGAAATGTTGTCGAGAACAAATCCATCGAGAAGCCAGAGACAACGCCAATGTTGACTCTTAACGCACGTGTTGAGTCCACGAATCTGCCATGATTACGACGGTTGCACGATCTCAGCTACGATAGTGTACGTTCACGAACGCTGGCGTTAACTCTTAATGCCAGGCGTTAGCTCTCATGCCTATTTAAAGAGTAGCCCCTCTCATTATTTTGTTAGATGATTCAAGATTTCTGAGTATTTTAAGAAAGGCTCGTGTACAACAATTGAGAGAACTCCTCTGGGCTATCATGAAGATCTAAAGTGGATTTTGAAGGAGAAGGTCCACAACGCATATTCCATACGAAGGACGATCATTTTAAGAACGCCAACATCTACATCGCCTTCGTCTTCACCTTCATAATTTCTTGGGGAGTTTCTCTTTACTTTATCTTGTAATCTTTTATTTTATTCTCTTTGTATTTTGGTGTGGAGAAATCGTTCGGGGAGAACGTCGGATTCCTGGAAGGATTCCGTGGGTAAATTCGCTGCGGTTGTTGGCGACTAGGTCCTTGTGGGGCTTAGGGGGTAATTCGCCGCCTTATGCATGGCGACTAGGTCGAGGGTAGATCTAGGGGTGGCTAGAGGCCTTATCTGGGGATAGATAGGCTATAGCCAATCGGTCCTTGGGAGAAGGACCGGTGAAACAACAAAAAGTGTTTTTACATATTCTCGCCTTGATTTCTAGGGTTATGGAAATCAAACATTTGTGTATTCAATTTATTATGAAATAAAATCATATCTTTTAATGATCTATACAATTGATTTTATTTCTTCTTCAAGAATGTTTTAATTTATATTTTCATTAAAGTATTAAAATTAACATTTGTGTAATTATCTTTGAAATACAATAATCGTTTTCATTATCTCTGATTTTCTGGAATTATATTTCATTTAAGATTTCATAAGTAAAATCACTGTGGCAATCTTTTTGTGCTAAGCAAAATTTTCGGGAGAGCTAACACCCAGTGTTAACACTTAACGCCAAGCGTTAACAACAGTTAACAAAAAGTTATGTTTCTCTTGTTTAAAAAGAAATCTTCAATACCATCTTTTCTGAGATATCAAAATATATTTTCTTATAAAATATTCCTAAACTTTGGTCACAAACTTTGATAAATTTAATTAACATTTAAAATTCCATAAAACCCTTATTCACCCCCCCTCTAAGGGCGTCGTAAGATCCAACATGTGGTATCAGAGCGTAGTTTATTCCAATACAGCTTCACAACCGGGAATAATGACGCTTCATGATCTCGCCTCTTCTAGAGGGGATAAGTTTTATGAAAATGAAAAATCATTATCACCACCTTTATTTATGGGTGAAAATTATAATGGGTGGAAAACTCTTATGGAAAAATTTCTTAAAACTTTGGATATTGAAGTTTGGAATATTACAAATATAATGCCCCCAATTATTCTAAATAAACATGAAATAATTATAAATGCCAAATCTATGAATAGTCTATATTGTGCTCTAGATCAAAATATTTTCAAACTTATTTATACGCTTCCTACTGCATTTCAAGTTTGGAAATTTCTTGAGAATACTTATAGTCTTCTTTCCACAGATGATGAACAAGAGGAATTCCTTATAGATCCAAGAGAAGAAATCGACGAGGACTCATGCTTGGAGGAAGATCTATCTAAGAGAGAAACAATATTGAACTCAATTGATGGCAAAACATCAAGCAAAAGAGAAGACAGAAACTATAGCAAGGTAAGAAAATCTAAATCTTCTCTTTTTGTAACAAATTCTATTTCTACATTTCGTGTGCTTAAATTTGCTAAATGTAAAATTTCAAAGTTGAAACATGCTAATTCCAAATTACATTTAGAAAATAAAACTTTAAAAGCAAACGCTAAAGCAGAATCTTATATTGATGTTTCAAATTCTCTTTCATGATCTTTAATTAAAAATGCAAAACCTTGTTTTGATTATAATACTTTTAAAGAAGAACTCAAGGTTTTGGAAAAAGGTCTTTTAACTTTAAAAGAGCATAATGAAAAATTGACAAAAGAAAATGATAATTTAAAGGATAAACTAGAATCATTAAAAATGTTTATTCAAAATTTTTCATATAATAAAAAAACTTTTATTTCTAGTTTATCAAATTACAAAAGTCCAAAAGCTTAACTTCATGTTATAAGAGTATGTTTATAAGAAAGAGTGGAAATGAAAATCATCAAAATAAGAACCAATCATTTAAAACATATTGTAACCCACTTTTTTAACATTCAATTCTTAAGAAAGACCATCACTCTTATAAACTCTCAAAGAACCCATATAATAAAATTCATTATGATTATCAACATCAATGTATTTTGAAAAATAATTTGAATAAACATAAATCCCAAATAAATTATTTTTCAAACAACTATCATCACAAAAAGATGTCAAATAATCATAATATGAATTTAAAAGATAAACAACCAAAGTATGAATGGAGGCCCAAAATAAAAAATGAAACACTAACTCCACTTGTAAACCTCATTCATCACTATCTCCTTAAAAGCCAACACGTTGTATTTGGGTACCCAAAGGAACCATCACACTTGGTCCCCTTTTGATACCTAAATCTCTCATTCACTAGGAATCATTGTATTGCATGAAGTAGAAATAAATTAAAAATAAAATATCATTATTCTACTTCATGATATGCTTAATTGCTTTTTCTTTTGTTTATTTTTTATTTTTGAGCCAACACACTATGATCACTTTATATATCATGAGATATGACTTTCATTTTAAGCCTAATGTTTAACAAATCAAATTGAATTAAATTGAACATAAAGTCATAATTTTTTAAGTGATCTATCTTTTCTTTTTCTATGTTTTATCCTTGTTAAATCCATTGCCTATAAATGTCTTATATTATCATTATAAATTGAATGCTAAATTTGCTAAATGATATTATAAAGGCTAATTAAATTACTTTCAAAATTGGATTTAAATGGACTTTTAGGGGTCTTAGGCTAAAATATTAAATGCACAACTTATTGCATATTTGTCTATTTTCTTTGTTGCATATAATAGCCCCAATAATGAAAAATCATAATTGAAAAATTACAAAAATGATGAATATGATTTCACACACTCCACCTTGATCTATTAATATCCTATGCTAAAATTTACTATTATCATATATCATAATTCATGATCTATCAAGAATTATCATAAATCAACTATTTCTATCAACCTTAGGATTTATGTAATATATGATGGTGATTGGTATTATAGTTTCATATCTTGTTTAGTGTGTGTGATGTGTATCTCTATTGTTTGCATGAATCTCATCATATTTAGACCTTACAATTAACTTGACATTAACAAGATGAAATCAAATAGATTTGCCTCTTCATTCTAGGTCTATAAATTTTCAAAACTCTATAATTGATTACATGCAAACCAATTATATATATTTACATATTTTGTATAACATCCAAATTCATTATCCTAGTTGTACCTCTTGGTATATGCTCAATTTAGTGTCTATGCTAAGATTATCAATATAGTGACATGCTAAAGGTAGAGAAATTTGAACTTTAAAATTCATGAGTACAATGTTGTTTCAAAATCCACTATATGTTCTAAAACTAAAACAAACTCATGTTTTATGAATCAAACCTTAGACTAAAAGGCTTAGTATATCCATAATCATTAACCCATGACTTGTGTCTCACAGTAGCGAGGGCATTGGATTGTGTGCATTAGAGACCTAACCTCTAAGTCATGTCTTTGTT